>OY728120.1:581986732-584486732 GCA_963277665.1 Viscum album
TTTTCCTTACATGACTATTACATCATTTGAAGATAAAAAAGATAATATGTTATAAATTCAAGGATCTAAAAGATTATTATCCTATGAAAATTAAGATAAGTAACCAATTATAAATAATAATTAATAAAAAACATTAAAATCATTATTCTTTATCCTTTTAAAATATCACTTTTTTCATAGTACATGAATTCACCAGAGGCTTTACATAAATGAAAGGGGTGAGAAACATTTCCAATTAGGGGAGGAATATGGGATATGAATCAATAATACATTGGTGAGAGTAATAAATATTTTCATATCATAAGTATAATATCATTATCGACAATAATAAAGGAAATATTTCATAATGGAATGGAATGTGGCAATGTCTAAAAATAAAACATCATTCCATAGTGGTCAAATTCCAAACATAGTTTCCACCAAATCTATAATCATGTCTATACATAGAATAAGTTCATATATTTTAACATCATCATTGTAAATAAAGATAGAATAATGTTCATTCATAGTACATATAATCTCATTAGATAAATTACATTACAAAATTCATTGAAGGGATATATAATTCCAGGCCTACCCATCATATCATAATATTTATAAAATAATTCATTCCACAGAGAACTTATAACAGTAATTTCCACGAAATAAACCATGGAAAGGAATGTATTTCATAAGGATTTCATAAAGTATAATGTAATGAATAATATTTGTGTTAAAAAATAAAAAAGGGAAAAATATTTGAGAAAAACATCATTATTCTGGAATGAAGAAGAACCAACTCAATAGGAGTAAAAGATGTGTTTTGGAATGAAAATTAATTTTTGAATTTGTTTTACATGGATTATAAATCATTGTGGAATAATTTATAAACTATAAATAAAATTTATTACTAGTGAAATTATTTTTGAAGAACATCATATTAATATATATAGTGGAAAACATGTGAAAAGGGGATAACCCAAAGAAAGGGAGTTGGGTTCGATAATCTCCTTAACTTATGTTCCGCATTGTTGTTTCATTTTTCCTCCCCATAAATAAAAGACTTATTTTTATTAGAATATATATATATATGTAAATTAATTTTATTTTTAGAACTATATATCAATTTTTTTATTTTACTATATTTATCAATTTCCTTGGTTATGGGTATTAATTTTTGATATTATGATTTGCTTAAAAATTTACGGGTTTGATTAGATTTTTATATTTTATTAATTTTAATTTATACATAAGTTGAATAAACTCTAGAATCCCAAAATAAGTATATTTATACATTTATATATAATAAATAATTTATTTTAACCAATACTAAGTTACTTGATATGGAAAGAAGATGGAAATGTCACATTGGCGGTTAACAGAACCTTTTTGGGAACATTGTCTGGAGGAGGGGAAAGAGAGTTATAAAATATAATTACATAAAATTTTTAATTTTAAATATTGGTTAAATAAGTAATATAATTTTAACATATTTCCTAATTAATATTACAATTTTAGTTCTGAAATGGATAGAGAAATATAGGAAGATAATATGAAAATGCAAAGAAGAGTTGATGAGAATATAACCTCTTCTTTATGATTCTTCCCTTGTACGAAACTAGAATACCTTCTTGATTGGAGTTCGATTACACCAGAATGAAACTATTATTTAAATAATTATTAAGATATAGTATTTTTTTTTAATATTTTAGTATTTTTAATGTGAGTTAGGCGTGTTCTTCTAAGGAGAGGGAGAGAGGTTATTTATAACTGAGGAGTGAATTATTTTAAAATAAAATATAAAATAAAAAACTTATCCAACAGAACAACATGTACTTTTGAATTTTATACAATACATATCATATATTAATATAATATATTGGATATATGACTTTATACCCCTTTATAATTCTAATTTATTTTTTAATTTAAAATGAATGTGTGGAAAAAGAAAATTGTTATTTTAAGTGAATTTTTTTTATTTTTTGACTTGGAAAAATATTTTTAGGTTTTGAATTTATGTTAATTTTATTTTAAAAAACCCTTTAAAAAAATAAATATTTTTTTACCAAAAAACTTATTTCTTTTAATTTTTTTAAAATTATTTCATAATAAATCATGTAATATAAGGTACATTGGTTACGAAAAAAATATTTTTTTTCTATTCATCAGAAAATTGAAGTATTTATTTAAATTAAAAACAAAATTAAACTTAGAATATTTAAAAATGTTGATTCAAAAAATGGAATTAATTTTATGAAAATAATTTTATAACATAGTTAATTTGAATTTTTTTTTATAAAAAGTTTTTCCCCAAAATACATTAAAATACTATTTAATAAAAAGGGATCATATTTTCTTCGATTTTTTTACGTGTGAATTTTTTCATTTTAATATTTATTTTTCATGAAATTTCTATTGATTAACAATACTAATATAATTATTTATTATTTTTTGTATCAATTACTATTCCATTTCTCACGTGACAAATCCCCAAAGCCATGTTGCTATTCCCAATGCCCAGTTTACTATTATAACAGTCACATTACTATTCCAATGATAGTATTGCATCAAATAAATACTTATCATTTCCTTTATTAATTATTCCTATCAATTCATCTCATGGACCTACATTTCAATTTTCCATAATTTTCATTGGTTTACTAATATTTTTTTTCTATAGTTTTGTTCGTGGGGGAGATGATTTCAGTAGATTGGTGTGATATATAATTTCCCATTATACTTCTATTAATTTTTTCTTTTTCATCATGTTTAGTAATTTTTATGGTTTAGTTAGTGATTTATATTATATTATTTATTAATGAAATAATTTTCTGTCGGTTTATTTATGTGATGTATGTGTATAACACTATATAGTATAATATAACAAACATTTATTTCAAGACACAAATATGACATATAAACATTATTTTATTTTAGATTCCATAAAAAATATACAGTATTTAGAGGGATTTATTGGAGGTGAAAATATTAATGGAAAATATAGAGGTTTGATTTATAGGATTTTTCTAAATTAAAGAAAATTAGAGGGACAATTAAGGATTTATCAGATACCTGATAAAGAAAAACTATATTAGCCATCCAATGGATGATAGTGTATCACTGTGTACCTAATAAAAAATGGGGGTACACGATGGTTCCAAAATGAATTATTTATGTTGTCCAAACTATGAATTTTACCTTTTCGTATCATAACACCACTCAATGATTCTTTCTAGCGGTGTATGAGTTGATGGATGAGATCCACTCATCATTTTCTTCCAATATTCTATGTATTTCAATCCACAAAATTTGAGAGGGTTTGGTTCATCATTTAAAGAAGTGTCTCTCCCATGCACCGCTCATCCATATCCCTCCATGATTTTCCAATGAATTCTATGGTTACTAAATTAGATATTAGATGGTTATCCCTATAGATATTGGCGGATTTGACTTATTATAATGAACAATTTTTATTAGTCAGTTAGGGGATGTTTAGAAGGGCTTAATGCACAATTGTCCTTAATATTTTAACAAAGTTAACCCTCCGTATTGATTATTTTTTGGATATCATCAATTTGGGTGAAATTTACTAGGGAATTGAAGTAGGAATGTGAGGCTTTCACTCATGGAGAGTTCTGGAGTTGTCATAGATCTTTTTCCCTTTCCTCGATCAAAATTTATTCAAGGTAACACAACTCAATATATTTTATTATATTATGAATCAGTGAATTAATTATGGAATAATCAATTTAATTGATTATACGTATTTTATAATTAATTCACTTATTCATTTTGATAAGTTATAGGATTGTGGATATGAATAATCACTAATACAATCATGGGTGATCAGAAAGAATATAAAACAAGAGAGATAACACCATGTTAATGTAGGTGTTTACTAATTTCAATAATTTTATATATAAATGATTATCATTGTGAATTTAAAACATGGTTATGATGTTTTTATTCACTCAAGTGATAAATTATGGAGATTTTCTAAGTATAGGAGATTAAGAGATGACCTAATAATTCCATTGTGGGAATATCATACAATTTAACTTTGTAATTTAAAAACTTTGTAAATTTGGTTATGTAATACTCTTGAGATAAAGAGTAAATGATCCTATAATGATTTTCTATCCTTTCATATTGTATTCAATGACCTAGTGATCTCTAAGGATCCAATGTGAGAAACTCCACAAAGGGAACTTCAATACATGTAATA
Organism: Viscum album; assembly: GCA_963277665.1. Taxonomy (NCBI): domain Eukaryota; kingdom Viridiplantae; phylum Streptophyta; class Magnoliopsida; order Santalales; family Viscaceae; genus Viscum; species Viscum album. The sequence goes on from OY728120.1 coordinate 581,990,940, forward strand.
TATGGAAATGTTTTTGTTGAGATGTCATATCCAAGATTGGATTATCCTAAGTAGTGACCAATGAGAAATGATAAGAGTACTTATAAGAGACATTGGGAGGTATAATATTATTGGAGGGTATGATATACCATGTATAGAATAGTGATTTAATACAAAATTATTGGTTCACCATTGAGGTCTATATATGGGATGAGTTAGTAATAACCATTATTGATGAGTCACATTACAATATTTGAACCATGAGATGGAAATTAAAGACAAAGAATATAAAAAAGGGTCGTAGGGTATAATCTATGTTTAAATACATACTAAGTGTCAATTATTATGTGATTATCCAATGTTTCATCTAAGTAATGAATGTAGGAATGGTATGTTATTATTTAAGGATTTGGGTACAACACCACTAGATATGTGTTTGCCAAGAGAGATGGGTATAGCCTGGGATAAACATGCTTATCGAGCATATCCATTTTTTGATGCATGACGTGTGATAAAAAATTATAGTTATGGTATATGATATATATATGCTAGGATACATTACAGATAAGGTGTGGTGGGGTTATAGATTAGGTATAGGGATTTCAAAATGTATGCCAATTATTGTGATGTGATTTCATCCTTACATTTTTTGTGATGATGTTAAACCCTATGGTCTACTAGAGTATTGAGACACATGTCAAAATGTTTTCAGGGTATTAATATCATTCAACATTAGGGTATCATATGGTTAATATCATATCTCTTACTCCACATAATGCTCGGTATAAATCTAATTCTATTGTATGGTGAAAAATTATAGGTTTTAATGTGTCTTTTGAAATTTAAATTCAATTTTTTTGTTAGAATCCAATGAAAATTAGAACCACTGTGTTGAATTCATTGATAATGATTGATTTTATTGTAACATTGAAATAGTGGGTTGATTTTGATGTTTTTCCAATGTTAATATTTTTTTTGGAGTAATGGGTTTCTTTCTTGAGGGGATGATAACATCCAATATGTGAATTAGTTATACTATGAGGGATGAAAAAATGGATACTGCAAGAATACTGGTCTAAGAGAAAAATTGATGTCCTAAAAATTCTACGATTCAATGGGTTTATGCTATTTGAAGGATATTTGGCTAGTATCCTCAACTCTGGGCTGGCTTAAATCCTAAAAGTAGAAATTTATTTGACAATTATCATATCCCTAACTACATAAAAATACTTTAAATAGAAATTAAGACGTCAATTTAATGATTTTCAATGAAAAAACTATAATGTTGTTCAAAGAGATACACGGTTCATATAAGAAGTGGTTTGGAAAAATAGGATCTAAATATTTAGTATAAAGAAATAGAGGGAAATATTATCTTTATTATATTGATAATAAAGTATTTTTCTCTTCATATGGAAGAAAATTTGTAGAAGAATGGGGAGATCATTGTTTCATGATGTTAGTGCTATGTTATGACACAACAAGAATAATCATGTGACCAATTGTTAAAGGTTTACTAGGTGAAAAAATAATTATATTTATAGAGTAAGAAATTATTATTCATGGATATGGGGACTCAATTCATGAGGTTATCAAATCCTAGTTTCAAGGTGTTGGTCGACAAGGGGTGGAGGAAAAGGTTATGGTAGCTTCATTTTTATTTGTGTGTTGGAACCTTTGGGAGGAAAAGAACATGGAAAAATATGGAATAATAGTGTATCCTAATTATTTATAGGTATGTGTGAAGGAACTAGTAGTGGATCTAGGTGCTCTAATTTAGGGTGGGTTATAATCTCCTTACTTAAGAAGGATGATGCTAAGGATATGCTCTAATTTTGAAGCTATACATGGAAACAATGATAAAAGGTTCAAATGTAAATAACCCAACATAGGGATGAATCTAAATGATAAGGTATTTTTCATTTAGGTGACATATGAGGAGGAGAACTAGATAGATAAAATTTTAGTTTGGTGTTTTTTGGGTATCAGTTCATTTTATGGGGCATGTAATTCCATTAAAGTATAGAAAGGGATTTGGTCATTGGTCATATGTTGTATAGGTTTTGTAATAAATATATATATATATATATTTCATATGTTGAATATGTTTATACTATTTTTGATTCTATACTAAAATGTAATTACTTATATCATTGTGATATTTTTTTAATTTTTTAATAAAGGTTAAATTTATTTCAATGAGGGAATTTAGGTTAGTCACACTTTGAAAGATGATAACTTTTCAACGACCATTCTATCCAGCTAAGGGATTTTGAGTGAAAATATCATTTTACAGACTAGGTTGGGTTCATTATTTAATAAATTTAAAATCATCTTAAGGTTATATTCAATTGGCCTTCAATATTTCTAGCCAACTTGAGTGGAGTACGACTTTATTCGTACCTTTTAAAAATAATAAGAAGTTAAATTTCAATCAGGTTCCATGAATTCAAAGACCATGATATATTCAAAAATGAATGGTTATTTATATATATTCATTCATTCAAGAATTTCCCTTATGAAAAAATTCTAAATGAAGAGTATCTTGAAAATTATTATAGAGGATCATGCAATATTAGAGTACCATGTGAATAGAAAATTGCATAGAAAATTGCCATAAAGGATATTGGAACTAGTATGGAGTTGAGATAACATGGAAACTCATTTCTTCAATATTTTTGAAAAATGAATAATTCTCATGATATATTTAGATACACACCGTTACTGAAAAGGAATGTGATGTACAAATATAATTCTTTGTTCATTAGAGTTAAATGAATAATGATTGTTGTCGCAAATTACAGGATGTGTGGTTTTGTAAATGTAAGATTTTATGATTAAATGAATTGTTGGTACTTGAATTTATATACATGTACCCTATAGAAGAATATAGATAACTTTTCAAATTATTATTATTGAGAAATAAAATTCTCTGACTTCACTAAAATCATGATGTGTAAAAATATTTATGGAAGCCACTATGTTTTGTGATAGATATATGAGAAGTACAATATTATATGAAAAAACTATCAATATATACCATTGGATTGGGTGAGGGATTATATTTTATAAAGGAACTAACTTGAAAAGGTACTTTTATAGGGACATTCAAGGATATACTTATCGAAATAATATTTTTTAGGAATGTAAATATTTCACATTTAAAATGGTGAATAGTATCATAAGTGACTTTGAACTCATTTAATACCTGTCTAGTGAAGGAATATATTCCTTAAAGATAGTTAATTAGGTAAAATGGTTCTTTTTTTATGAATTGTGTACAAAATTTTCGTGAAACTGTAGTTTGAAGAACAATATACACCTACATAAATGATTGAAAATCAAAGTGGGAGGAATGTTTTTTTGCCTATTATACCAATTAGATTTTCTACATAGATTACTAAAAAATTGAGAGGTAATTAGAGTGACCCTTGGGTGGAGTTTCATCAGATCATTAACTACTGTAAAATTTATAGACCCTTTATAGGTATTGGGGTATCCCAAAATATTCTATAGGGAGTGACCCCATGTAATAGATTGACCAAGCCTAAACCCACTACTGAAAGTGATTATAGTTTATTCATTTATATTAGATATTTTTTATGTATCATCATTGGATTATATTAGTGTGTTTAAATCAAGAAATGAATTTGTTTATATGATTTAGTTACATTATATGTGATTAATATTTATTCATGCATGATTCATGATCTTAAAACAAATTTCGTTAAGGCCAATGTAAGTAAAGAATTGTCCAAATCATCCTTGAAGGGATAAAAATAAATTTATACTATTAAAAATGAGGTCAATATTTTTTGGTTTAAATGGAAAAATTAGAATAATTTTTTTTCTTGATTCATTTCCCCTCTCAAAGAATTTCCCAGTAAGGACCCTAATGTTGACAATATGTTGTATCTAATAATGGTTAATCTTATAATATTTTTTTTGTTATAAATTTATGGGAGTGGTTATTTGAGTTAAATTCTTTTATCCCATATTATAAAACGAAGGTAAATAATTTGGAAGAGAATAATTAGAAATCCAATGTAATTCCATTTAATGGAATATATTTTTATAAATTTATAATCAAGATAAATGATTCTAGCAGGTTACAAAAATACTATAGGAATTGTTAAATAACATTATTTTCAATGGTTCATTGGATTTACTGATGATGATGATGTATCAATATATCAAAGAGTTTAATGTGTCCATGTGATAGAGATTATATATCAAGGGTAAAAGGAAGAAAACATGGTGTTGAGAGATAAGAATTAGTCTTAAGAAATCCATGTTAAAATGATATTTATTGAGTTTTAAAAAATTAGGAGTATGGATGTAAACAACCTAACCCTAGTACACTAGTATTTGTGGATACATTATTTTACATTGACACAATATAAAATCAGTCAAATACCAAAGGACATAATAGTTTATTAGTTATTGTAAACTATATACATACTTGAAATTCACATTAATATTTAAATAATAAAATTCAAAACAATTTCCTTGAGAAATCAATTATTCCACTTATAATATATCTTCATATAAATCAAATATTACTCCATGGAATCTTTGGGAAAATAAAATATAGTAAAGGGGTGAGATTATATGTTAACTAAGGGTATGCATACAATTTAATCTATTATGAAAAATAAGAATAATAAATATGGAAATGTGAATAACTAAAACTTATTACATTAAGAAATAACTTGAGAATAATATGGAAGGAATAAATTATCATCAAATAAATAGATATAAACAATCACACAATCATGGAAATTTTCCATGTATTTTCTAGATAATAGAATAATCACATGGAAATCAGTAACTTATCAGATAAAGAGGGAATCCATAATTTCAGATATCATAAATATTCTATCAATAACTTTCACAATAAAATTTCACACTATGAGAAATAACACATTTAATTTTTTCAATTTATTTGTCTCATGAGACCTACTGATGCATCAAGGGGATGTGTAATTTCATTCCCCATCCATAATTTAATAATTCCAATATATTATTTTTATTATTTAAATGAAAAATAATCAACATAAATTCTTTTATTGAAAATATATCATGATAAATGTCAACACTTATCCCATTCAATAAACACAATCATAAATTATCTATAATAATGTTATGAATGATAATAAAATTGTATGTACCCATTAAATTAATCATAAACCATCTTGTTTAACAATAATGATGATATTAATACAATATATCCTCATTGGATAATATGTAAAATAAATGTTTAATGTTATTTATGAATAAAAATACCCTAATGATTAGATTATTGTTTTTTAGGAAAATATTCTTTTCCCTTTGAACTTGTTATTAAGATTATAAATTAAAATCCATTACATTGAAAACATCCTTTTAAACCTATAATGTAATATTTTAAAAATTGAGTGGTCATAACAGTCTAAAATTCCATAAATATCATATAACTTAAATACATTCCTTTCATACTATTGTAAATATGTTAAAAAGCTTCTTTTTTAGTAAATGATAAGAATATTCTTTTCAAACCATTTTATAAAAAGTAAAAAACGGGTAAAAATTTCATTCATAAGTTATAAGGATAATGTTAATAACATTTTAAGAAAACATGATCACGAAATGGAATGGGTTTTTGACCAAAAATAGATGTAAATAATATTTTATAAAAATGTTTCCTAAATTATTTAATTATAAAAGAGAGGGAAAATGGTACTATTACATGAAAATATCATGACTTACTAGAAGATTATTAAATAGGTTGGGATTAATATAGATATTTAAAATAATTCCTCCAAGGAAACTTAATCATAATCAATCCATAATAGAGATGAGATTGTTAAATAGACCCTTATTATTTTGGTAACTTTTGAATAAAAGGCTCAAAAAAAGAAATAACATCAAATTACGCTAAAATAGAATTTATATGATTATATTCATGATATAAAATGTAAATCGTCAATTATATACAACAATAAAAATATATATGTGGTGAATATGGAAAAAGTCTCAAAGAAGTGAATGTGAGTCGAGAAACCCTTATTTTAGGTTTGACTTCCTTAATATGTGTCCAAACATCTGATATAAAATATATACATTTTATAAAATTTTATTTCAGAACCATATTCACATATCTCATAACTTATATGATTTTTTAATATTATTTTTTCACTATTTTAATAATAAATCTATGTTAACATCACTATTTCATATGACAATTGCTTTGTTTTTCATGTATGTTTTAGTTTGGTAATTTTTAAATTTTCCTTTAATAATGGTTACGAAATATCTAGAATTTTATCCATGACAAAAAATATTTTTTATATTATTTATATGCTTATTTATAGTATGATATATAATTTTGATAGATAAAATGGGTTACACCATTCTTGGAGATGGTATCTCATACATAAACCTTAACATTGTTTCCAATTTTATAAACGGATGGAATAAAGGATGGTAAATAATGTATCAAAATTATATAATTATTATTATTTACTATATAAAAAAATATATTATGTAATTTTATTATTATTACCTAAATTTTAAATTGTTTTTATAATATAGTCCCATTGCTTTGTGAGGTGGTAGTTCATCGTATGCACAAGCACCATTATTGTATCCCCCCAAAAATGGGAAGTAATAAGGTACCATTGATATCACAATTACAAAGGTATAATTATGTTAACAATATCATATTTATTAATATAATATATACTTATTAACATTCATGTAAAATGAAATTGTGAAAATCACATCACATTAGTTTATAAGGCGATATTCCTCCATATACATGGACAACATTATTTATTTCCAATGGGTTGGAAGGTAAGAACATTTATGTGATATTATAATTAAATAAGTATAATAATTTCATAAATATCACACAAAGACACATATTTGTGTGTGTCTGTATGTGGGTGTGTGTGGGTGTGTGTGTGTGTGTGTAAAACCCATCATTATATCCATCGATGAGAGGTGTTGATGGAAAATGAATTACATTGATTCACGAGGTTGTTATCTATTTTATATATGATCAATAATTTTGTTTCCCAATTGATGGACGATGATATGGATATTTTTTATGAAACTAACATAATATAATTTATTTATATATTATATACTAGTTTTATTATATTATCATAGTTGATGAATATTTGGACATGGGGGAGGAAGAAATAAAATGAAAACACGGGGTTAAAGAGTATACCTCTTCTATGGAGAACCTCTTTAGGTTTATACATAAGGCCTATATAGGAGGTTTTACTGATAAAAAATATAATATTTTATGTGGATATTGATTTAAGGAAGATATTTCTTAAATTATAATCTGAACCAAAGGGTTTGTAAGTGTGACTTGAAGAGGAGAGTGGGTGTATTTTTTTATTGGGGGAGAGGACACAATTGGAATGTTATAAAATAAAATGAGGTACCCATATTTTATTCATGACACAAGGATTAAAAATATATCATTATAGAATAATATATAATAAATGGTTCATATATAAGAATTAAATTGAATTTATAAATAGTTTTAATCATTTTTACCCATTTCTTATTAGTATAATGTCTGGAAAAAATGTTTTAACCATAAATGTGGTAAATAATTTCTACTATTTTTGAAATTAATTATGAAAAAATATTATTTGACCATATTATATAATATAAATTATTCATATTCTATATATGGAATCATTTTTTTCAACTTTATTTCAAATAATTTCATGAATTCATTTTAAAATTTAGCATTCTGATGTGATGTAAATTTTTTTTAAATGAATAAATATTAGTACATTAATTTTTTTTATATCATAATTAAATAGGAAATTTATTATAGAGACCTAAATTAGTTAAATATAAATATAATTGATCTACTTTTACATTCAACCAAACAGAAAATATAATTTATCTTTATGAATAATTTAATAGATAAGGATGTTTTCAAATAAAAATAGTATTTTCCACTTCTTATAAAAAATTAATAAATATGTCATTAAATTCTTAAAAATCCACTCTAATATAATTTTGAAATGTATATTAAAAAAATAAAATAAATTTTTTAGACTTGGAAATAATTAATTTTAAATTTGTTGTGAAAATCGAGACTAAATATCCTTTTATAAAAAATCCTAAAAACAAAATTAATTCAAATGATTATTATTTTATTTCTAATCAATAGATATCCATTTAATTTATATTATATATGTTTAAAAAATATTATTTTCATAATTTAGTTCATCGTATTCATACCCACAAACAATATGGATATGTTATAATGATCATGTTTAAAAAATAAAATTTTAATAGGGTATTGTGTTTTTTTAAACCCAACATTGCGTGGAGCGCAAGCTGTTGAAGAGATTGAATTTATTTATAATGAAATTTATCATAAATACTATGGTTTTAAATTCTATTATAATGATGTTTCTTAATTTCATTTATTCTTTTGAACATGAGGATCCTATTAAAAATAATAGAGTGTTACATTCTATCCCCTAAAAAAATTAATACTTTAAATTTAATCATGATCTAGTTAAGGCAGGGATTGAAAATATAATTAAGTTAATATCATATCATAAATACTGTTAATAAAAATACTCGTGATAAGCGATGATTTTAATAACAATGGTCATCTAGAAAAACAAAAAACTAGGTTTCTAAATAGAAGAAAATTGCTGGAAAGTTATGATATGGACATCGAAAAAACGAGTAAATAATTGTAAAGATTGATAGAGATAATTTATCACAAGAATGTGAATGATGAATAAAATATCAACAACCAAAAAATCATAAATCGTTGGTGTGTGAAAATCACTTTGATTCATCATATGTAAAGGTAATATGATTATATTTTTTTGAATATCCTTTTCCTAGAGTTGGGGGATAATTTTACTACAATGATAGTTAAAACTAGAAAATATATTAAAAATGTCATCATATTTTTATTCTATCAAATATCAAATAATTTATTAAACTAATTAATTAATACCCAAGATAAATTTTTTATTCCTAATTAACTATAATTAACATTTAATGGATCATAAGATCCCTAAAATGCTAACAAACTATTTATATTGCCTTTAATAAAATGAAAATGTTTATTGAAAGAAATATAATATAATACATTAATCACTAATAACATAATTATAAATCCCAAAATTCACTATAATCTATTTCATATGAATTTATCCTTAAGAATCATCAAAAATACGTCTTACCTCATTCAATGTCTAGAATATTAGAAGGAATGTCACTAAATCATCCTTATATTCCATATAAAATATAACGATTATTCTATTTTAAGAATAAAATATTTTAATACCTAGATCACCATTAAACAATAATTTAAACAAACATTCTTCCAAAAATAAAATATCAGGTTGTCGGATATATTCCATAAATACTGACATTCACTATAATCTGGAGATGATAACATTAACCACCAAATCACTAACCAATTTGAAGGTCATTAGTACTATCCAATAAAAATATTTTTATAATTTTTATCTTAGAATTTAGAACATGTTAAGGGTAGTCTTCCCTTATACATATTTTATAAAAATATATAATATTTAGAATAAATCACTTTTCATAGTACCATTCAACATGTGTCTATGAATCCTTGTTGAAAAATCAATGTAGTATTTTTCTTTATATGTTTATGGAATATCATTTATAAAATAATTATATATTAACATTCTTCAATCCAAATACTATTGTATATTAATCATTATACATTTGATGAATTAATAGAATAATCTATACCTTGATCCCTTATTTTATTCTAATGTGTATTAACTTCAAGATTTTTCAATTCTTTTGAGTAGTTTCACGTCTACTTAATGTTGAACGGTTGAATTTTATTATCTTATTCCTTGCCCTTGAAATAAGGATAATGGTGGAATTTCTCTCTAAAAATGTAAAAAATCTCATTAAATTAAATCAAGTACATGGTTTTTTCATTCTATAGTTATCATATGTGGGAAAAACATTTATTCCCTTTATCCCTTTATGCTCCTTTTTCTCGATCATCATATTATTTTCTTTCCTCCATTTGAAGTAATAAGACTTAGAGAATTAATTCTATATATTGATATCACATGATACTATGTCATTGTAATGTGGTAAGGTTTGGGAGACTATTACCCTTCAATAAATTGGTTTTGAACAATCAAGTAAATGATCAATCATGCTATTTGGATTATGTGAAAAGTTTGTATAATTCCTTGTTAATATTATAATGTTTTATTGATACATCACAATGTTTTCATATTAATTTTTTCTTCCACTCATGAATTATCTCTCCATATCCTATCATTGCTCTTGAGGAAAATAATATTCCAAGTAGAGTAATATAAAATAATCTCATTAATTGATTTTAATTTCTTATTCAACCGTAATTTTTTGTGTCAATGACCACCATTTATTTGAACTTATTGGGAGATTATAAACATACAAGAAAACATTATACCTTTCATTACTATACTATGATAGAAATTAATTATCTATGGAAATTATCTACAGCTCAACTACAAATTTATTTTTTATCCCATGTAATAATTTAGGTTGTTGACTCATGAAGAAATATATAAATTTTATCCCACTTTGTGGATAATTAGGAAGCTCCAAATAGTGAATGTTATTTCTCATAACCTGTGTCAATAGCCCCAATATTGATATACTTTGTTTAGTTCCTGCTACTTCTCTAACACCAACTTCATTATCTAGACCAGGTGGGAAATAACGACATGGAGTATGTGCATTTATATGGTCCCCATTCATTCCTCTAGGATCAGTTTATAAAAAATTAGATACACTAAATTTGATCATACCATAATGAAAAATAATATATAATCCCAAAACAAGTTGGAAAAATAGAATAAATTGATTTTTTTTCATGGATAATATCAAATTCATAAACATGGTTTCTATGGAATGGTTTTCAAAACATAAAATATTTTAAAAAATTTCATAATAGTATATAATGATTATGTAAATTAACCCAATAATATTACATGGGAGTCCTAAATTAGGTGTCCAGTAAAGAATGTTCTCTTATATAAGGTAATTATCAACACACGTCCTTTGAACATATTTCGGAACTATTACCCAACACTAGAATAATAACTATTATTAACGTCGCCTTTTTTTCACGTTGGTTTTGTAAAAATGACGTGAAAATATCTAAAAATTGTGTTTTCACATCGGTTATTAAATAAGCTTCACGATAATCCATTTTTGCATATTTTTTACATTGGTTATATAAGAACTAATGTGATGAAAACATATATGAGGATTTGTCACATTGTTTATATAATATCCTACATGAAAAACATATTTTCTAGACCTTTTCACTTCAGTTCAAAATACCCATCATGAAAAATATATTTTCATTACTTTTTCACATCGGTTACTTAATAACCAGTGTTAAGAGGTATTTTTCTTGTATTTAATTTATAGAAAGATGTAAAAAATGTATAAAAACTTGTAGTTAATTTCCAAAAAATCAATTTCTCAAGTCACAGATCATGAACAGATTTACATATCAAAATTTATGGTGATCGGAAATTGATAATTACTAATCGAAGTGTTAGGAAAGGCCAGTTTTTGAAGGCCACAACTTTTTATCTGTAACTCCATTTGATCGTTGTGACCTGTTTAATCAAATATTTGGAAATGAATTACATGTTTTTATATATATTTCTTGTCGATATTAAATAGTAGAAGTAAAAAATAGATTTTAATATCAGTTATTTAAAAACTAATCTGAAAAGGTGATGAAATTTATTTTTCTTTCAGTTCATATATTTCCAATGTGGAAAATAAAAAAATACTATCTTTTCATGATAGTTATCATAAATCTGATGTGAAAAATAATTTTACTATCCCGCCAATGAAAATTTCAATTCATTATATCGTGGCATCAGAATTTCCAATTTCCGCATAAAATTTTTAATACTACATTTTCTTTTATCATGTAAATTGTATGTTTTAATTATAATCATATCCTAATTTAAATATCATTTCATTAAACCATCATTATTCCCCCAACACAACTCCTTTGATATTCAATTTGAATCAATTATTTATTCTTTCCGCAATCTCATTAAGGTATTTCTAATTATTTATCCATGATTTAAGGTTGTTATGATTTGTTTTCTTAATTAATATACCATTTAACAATCATTTCATTCAACCATCATTGTTCCACCAACTCTAATTTTTTGATCTTCCATATGAATTGAATATTTCTTCTTTCTATGATCATATCAAGGTATTTGTAATAATTTTTCGATGATTTATATTTTTTATGAGTAGTTTTCTTAATTGATATACCATTTAATGATTCTTATTTTATTATAATGATTGATAATGATTTATATAATTGTAAAACTAATAATCCACATTTGGATTCTATAATTTTTTCTAAGAAAAAGTTATAATTGGCTCATTTTTTTTTCCTCACAAAAATATCAATCTTCTGATTGTCATAAGCTTTGATCTATAACTCTGTTTCAGCTCTACGACCAGTCAAATTGAAGCATAAAAAATTATATACAAGATGGTAAAACAAAATTACGTTTTTATTTAAAATAAGATATAAAAAATTAAATTTAACGTCGGTTATTAAATAAATGATTTAAAAAATGACTTTTAACGTCTGTTTTTTAAAAACTGTCATAAAAATTCATTATTTTTCATCTTTTCTAGATGGTCATTCACATCAGTTTTTTAAAAACCAACATTAAAAACCATAGAACCACATGTTTAACATTACTTGTTAAATAACCTATGTAAAAAACATATTTTTAACATCGCTTACAATAACATCGCCTCAAAACCGACATTAAAAAGCTAAAAACGCGACTTAAAAAGGATTCGGTACTAATGAAATGTAAATTTATCCCAAAACCTCATCTATTTGTAGTGCCTAAATAGAGATATATTTCACTGCAAATAACACAATCAATTCATTACAATAAATATTAGTATTTTATCATTTACATTGAAATATGGTCAATTACAATCAGAGGGTTATATTCCATAATCTATATTTTCCTTAATCTAGTTCCAAAGGATTCTACTGATATTTATCTGATATAAAATTAAAATACCCTAACCCTAGTAGCCCCAATATGGTGGTCAATTTATTACATTGGCACTCGATACAAGAAGATTTATCCTGATGGAATGAGAAGTTTATTAATCTTGGTGAAAAATAAAAATAAAATAAATTCAAATAATATATTTAATAAAAAAAATATATAGTGTGATTTCCTTGAGAACATATTTATTTCTGTTATAATATCCTTGAATATGAATTATAAAAACATGTTGGTATCTTAGGGAAATTAAATTATAAGAAATGGGTGATCTCATATGTTTAGTAAGGGTATCACTTCTATAGAAGATATAATTATTAAAGAAGCATAACCAATATATAACAGTAAATAACAATAATGAATTCCATTTAAACAATAACATGGAGATAATATGTATGGAATAAATAGTGACCAAATAAATCCATATAAATAATCACATGAGATTCAAACATATCCAAGGATATTATAACTAATCAAATAATCACATGAACACTACTTAATATTCTTATAATATTATAATACATAGTTTTTTACATTTTAACCATACATAAAAAACCTTTCAGAATAAAATTACTAACTCTGACTAAAAACCCATTTAATTTAGACCACTAATATGTCCCATGAGTCGAATTGATGAATTGGGGGGATATGTAATTCTGGACCCCACCCATGTCAGAATATTTATAATTAATTTCTCATATAAAAGGTTTGAAAATTAATAAGCATAAACATTTTTTTTGGAAAAGACACATTAATAATTCTGATACATACTCTAATCAATAATCATATTCAAAAACCTTCCTGAGTAATGTGGTGAATGGTAATAAAATTGTTTATCCCCTGTAAATCATACCATAATCCTTCCAATGAAATAATATGGGTGATATCAATATAACACATCATTGTTTATCATAAATAAAATATATGGATTTTTTTCATCGATGAATAGAAAAACAGAAAAATGATCATTAAAAAATTCGTTGAGGAAAATAAAATTTTCACATTGAAGAACATTTAAAAAGTAAAATATCAAAAAACATTTATAAATTCGTATTCCTTGTAAATAAAATTTTAACTATATAATGGAATAAAATAAACATAGATTGGTCATGATGGCTAGAAATTCAATATATGGTATATAAGTTATAAAAACATTATATTCACACTATTGTCAAACGGTTAAAAACTGCTTCATTTTAAAATGATTAAAAGATTACATTCAACCATTTTATTAAAATTTAATAATTAGTTATTTTCTTGATAAATCATTTTTAAAATTATAAAAACATTTTCTTAAAATATTTTAGAGAACATGAACTAGGAAGAGAAAGCTTTTTTTGACTGAAGAGTGAAATAAATGATAACTTCCTTGAAAATATCTCAATAATATAATTACAAAATAGATGAAAAAATTTAATATTAATTGAAAATTTTTATAAATAGCTATAGGATAATAAAATAGATTGGTATTGTTATATAAATTTAAATAATACCCCAAATGGATACTTAAAAATAAACAATCCTGAATGGTGTTGAGATTGTGAAATAGAACTTTACCATTTTTGTAAATGTTGAATCATAGTTCCCATGAAATAAATTATACCATATGAAAAATTAAATACCAATAAGATATATAGATTAATTATATAAAATTTCATATGGGAAGTATATCAACCATAGAAAATAAATAAGTGGTGAATATGACATATGCTTAATGAAAAATATGTGATATAAGAAACCCTTACCTCAAGTTGAACTTCATTTATATGTATTTGGAACTGATGTATAAAAAATAAATGTTTATTGTAAATAAATTAAATAACCATTATAATATATCTCATGAAATATATTATTTACTAATTGTCTTTCAACACCATTTTATTTAGAATTCGTTATTAAAGTCACTATTTCGGGTTATTATTTTTTGGTTCTTCAAGTATGATTTGTTTTAGTAATTTTATAAATTTAGAATTTATCATGGTGAAATAATATAAATAATTTTAACCATTATATTAATATCATATAAATTAATTATATATTTATTTAATGAAATATATTAAATTTAGAGATAGAAAATGGATTACAAGGTTCATAGAGATGGTAGGTTATATGTACGCATGAACATTGATTCCATTTTTTCACAACAAATAAAACTAAAGGTAGGTAAATAATATATCACAATTAAAAATAAATATATATTTAATATAAATCTCAGAAATAAATTACATTTACCATTATTACCTTCCCTTTAATTCGTTTGTGAAAAAATAGTCACATCGCTTCATAAGGCAATAGTCTACTATATACATGAGAAATGTTCCTATATCCCTCATGTAATTGAAAGTAAGAAGGTAAGTGATATATCATAGTTAAATAGGTATAAATATGCGATAAAAACAATATATATATATTTTTTCACATTGATTATTGTTGGACCCTTGTTGTTTTTAATGGATTTAATAATCAAAAATCATGTTCAATCATATACAATCATTTCAGTCATGTTTTTCTATACTAAATCATGTTTAGTTATGTATAATTATGATTATCTATGATTCATTATATTTTTGACATTTTCTAATGAAATTCCTGTTATAAGATAGTTAAAACCAAAAATTTGCTATGTATGATTCAATAACCCCAATAGAAAAAATGACTCACCGATAGTTTAGTCTGACTCACCGATAGGCAACTCATCGAATGAAAAAATACCTCACTAACATTTCATCAGAGACATTGATAGAGTAAATGTCTCACCGACAGTTCTAATTTCACACTGAAAGAAGAAATCTCACACTGAGAGAAGGAATCTATCATTGAAAGTAAAATAGAATCACCGATAGATGACTCCCAGACAATACAGATGAGACACCAATATAATGAATCAATAGTCGATAGAAAAAAAATGAGTCACTGACTCATTGAGTCACAAATTCCTGGAGATACTGATAGAATGACTCACTGAGAGAATGATTCACATATACCAACAAAAGGAATCACTAATAGAAGGCGACACTCACATAATGACTCACCGACAAAGGAGTCACCGACATACTATTTAAATTTTCTATTATATAAAATTATGTATAATAGTCATGTTTTTGTGATTTAATGATATTTATTTGATTAATGATATTTAAGGAAATATTAATTGGCCTGTCATAAGTACGAGGTACACAACCTCTCTAAAATCATGCTTATTGACGGGATGCATAATATAAAAGAAAAAAATAATTAGAGATGAAAGATATATATAGACATATAGTAAGGGACTCATACAATCACATATACTGAACCTATGAACAAGATGAAGAAGAACACAAGAGAAATTGTCATTCTTTATGACTTTATACAAAGGAGAACTTTATACACACTATATTTCCAACACCTCTTTAGAAAAAAACAGAACCAATGGAATATAACATCATCTTCCTAGAAACCAAAAAACAAGGATTCATGACACTCTGTTTCAGTGTTTGTTTTCAGAAGAGGACTCAATAATCACGTCTGATATATCCAAAGAGTTCATAGTTACAATTCAAATAACTCATAGTAATATATACTCAGCCTTCTAATTTCTTACTATATTGTGTGCATTTATTTATACATTTCATTCAGTGTGTGTATCTTTCTATTATACACACACTATCTCATACACTGAACTAAAGGATATAAGATATCCTCACACAAACATCATTCAACAAATACTATATCCAATGTAAAACTGTGAAAGAGGTGCATTGTGACTTGACTATTTTAGTTCCCTTATAAAATAGTGGTAGAGGTCTTCTGACCTTGAATTTTTGTATATTATTGTGTAAACCCATCTCTAGGGTGTGGGTAAAAGTTTTAAATATATTTTTCACAGTGGATGTTGATCAGAAAGTGGAGTAGATTAAGCCTCTACTAGTGAGTGAACAACTTTTTTTAATCCATTGTGTTTTCAAATTTAGTTTACACTAATTTTGACTCATATTTTCAAAAACAAAGTTTAATATTGATAGTTAGTCTTGGATAGTATTTATAACTGTTTTGGAAGAGTATATTAGTTTCACAAGTTTTATCAATGTCTCATATTGTAATAACTGAGAACTAATCAATATATTGAGATATTAATTAAATAGACATACAATTAAAAATTTACATATTTGACTAACTGGAATATTTTGTTTTCAAATTGGGTAATTATAACAAATAATGTATGACATATGTGTTTTTTAGGAAATCAAATCACCCCCCTCTTTAGTGTCCAACTCCGACTGGCATTTTATATTAGATGATTTTTGTAAAGTGCAATTTTAAAATATTTTTAACTACGATTTTTGTTGTGTTTTAAAATCTAAAAATTTATGTTTGTACTAAATTTTAATCACTTTAAATATTCTAGTCTTTACCCTTTATATTGGATACTAGATTGGATGGTGCTGCTATCGACATATGTCCATTTTTCAATGGAACTATTTTTTTAGTGGAAAATGGAAATGAAAATTAATTTAGAATGTATGGGTTTTGAAATACTGCCTTCCATTGTAGAAGAATATAAGATTCCTGCTACTTCCTAAAATACTTTGGATAAACCAGCCAAGGCTTCATGTAATAATAACTACAAATCTATCAATAAATTATTTATTCATTAGGAGATGAAGATTCGAATATGATTTGTTCTTGTGAAACAACCCCTTAAATTGGGGATAATTTAGTTGTATCAGATGAAGGAACCACTAATTTCAAAGAAATGATATTTAAAACATATAATATTAAATCTGATAACTCTATGATGAATATTGATTAACCAATTTCTCATATGTATATCAGGTTTAATGAAATTTTATATACAATGGGTTTTCTCAGAAATGAAGTTGTTGCAATGGAGAAAATAATTAGAATCTATAAATGTCTACAAAATATATGGATTGGAACATTAATATCAATTAAAGACTCATATGATATCAGTATGATTCCAGTTAAGGAGATGATAGGTAAGTTGATGATGTATGTGGAAGAATTAAATGTCAACAAAGAAGATGAGGATGATCCAAATATAAATTCAATGGCTTTCAAAACCACCACTTCCAAACAAAATGAAAAGGAAATGATACAAACTGATTATAATAGTACAAGTTATGAAGATTCATCCTATAATCGTGATGAGGAAATGTATTAGTTATCTAGAAGGATTAAGAATTTTTATAGAAGGACGAAATTATTTAGAAAGCCCTCCTACAAAGGTAAATATGATAAGAAGGGAAACTAGAAAAAGGAATGGAAAATGATGGATAACTGAAATGAAATAGTTTGATATGAATGTAAGAGGATAGGAAATGTAAAGGATGATTGTCCTAAGTTAAAATAAAAGAATAATTATGAGGACACATATAAAAGATTCAAGAATGAAATAAATTCCATCAAGAGTGCTTCTAAGGATAGCTCAAGTGTCAGATTCATCACACGATGAGAAAGGTGACATAGAAAACATGTGTTTCAGGAAAAAAACTGATGTCACCCATGATTCAACTATAAATAATTCTCATTATTCTGGATATGAATGTGATTCTGGAATCATGACTAATGAGGAGATTTTTAATAATACCATATTCTTGAAGATACAAGCAATGATTTAAAATATAAATACAAATCACTCAATAAATAGCTTACTTTTACCTCTACTGTTAATTCAATGATCACCATATAAAAGAAAAGGAATACTCAGTTACATAAATAAAACAATGATCTTAAATTTTCTAATAATAAATTGAAAAAATATTTAGAAAATTATACCAATGAAACATTTGTATTGGTATAAATTCATGGTAAAAAAGTTGCACCCAAATAAACAAGTAGTATTGGTTATCAATATGGTAAATGAAATATCATCAAAACTAATTTTGTTTCTAAATATTGAAAATCCATTTTATTTCATAGTTATAGAAAATTTTCTGCATGTTTTATCTATGAATCATCTTCTACTGTTTCAAGTTTTTCATTCCCAAATAAAGTCTATTTTTTTAATACATTACAAACTATGTATAAAAAACCCATGAAAGAAGTTTGGCTTCCCAATTTTCTTATAACTAATGTTACATGACCCCAAAAATCTAATAACGAAAATATTTTCTTGTCTGATCAGTTTCTTAAGGAAAACCACTTGATGAGGTCTTATAAACGTTTATGGTACTTGGACAGTAGATTTTCAAGACACGTGACCTGATATTTTTCAATCCACAATTATCTTATAAAGATTTATGGTGGTTTTTTCACTTTTGGTGAAAATTATAAAGGGAATTTCATTGGCCTTGGACAGATTGGTAACTCTAATTCAGTTGTAACATCCAATGTTATTTTTTTGATGGGTTAAATTATAATATACTTAGTATCTCTCAGTTTTTTTATTATGTTTTTAATGATAAATTTTATAATTATGCAAGAAATTTTTTTAATTCAAAAAATGAGTTAGTATTTACTGACCTCAGAAATGAAAATTTTTATGTTGTAAACATATATTCCATAGCTTTTAAAAATGTTTCATTCTTATGTGCCTTTCATAAATATTCTTTTCTATGTAATATTTGATTAGGACATTGTGATATTCGCTCACTTAGAAACTTACCAGAAAAGTACTTGTAAGTATCTACCTAAACATGAGTTTCCAAATGAAAAACTCTATAATCCTTGTCTAAAGGGTAAACAACATAAAATATCTCTCAAACCAAATATATAATTTTCAACTAAATAGCTTCTTCAGTTGTTTCACATGTATTTGTTTGGATGATCTATAGTTTCATGTCTATATGGGAAGAACTGTGTCTATGTACTAGTAGATGGATTTTCTAGATATACATGGAATTTCTTTCTTTCTCAAAGGATGCTTCTGACATGCCATTGGAATTGTAAATGCATTCGAAGCTGAAATCTGGGCCATGATATATGCTGTCAGGTTTGTTGTCTGGTTTAATTAGAGGTGTGTATGGATTGAATCTGATTCCCAGTCTGCGGTTCATGCTTTGAGGACTAAAACACATAATTTACCTTGGTGTGTGCTGCCTCAATGGGTTGATTGTATTAACAAGGTAGCGTAAATGCATCTGGAGGTCTCACATGTCTATCGGGAGGCCAACCAGGTGGCATATGCTTTGAAAAAGTGGGCACTTATTGATCCCGGTGGAATGTGGAATTTTACGGTGCCCAATTATTGTGCCCCACTTATGGAGGCTGATAGATGTGGGGTGTTTTAAACTCGATTATGTAATAACCCCTTGTATTCCCAACTCTCCTACTTTTTATTTTAATTTTATTAGGGTCGGCTTCCACCTGTTCCTGGTCATTTTTCTATTAAGAAAATCCCTATGAGTTTTGGAACAATAGAAACCCCAATTTTAGTTAATTCAATGTTTTTGGTTAAATGTAATTATTCTTAATAAATATTACAATCTTGAAAAAGTTTCCTCCAAAAGAGATTATTAAAACTCTATAGGTTATTAAAACTCATTTAATTACTATAAAGTGTCCAATAAGAGAACCAAATGTGTGGAAGAATATGTACATGTCAAATTTGATGAAATAGACCACCATGAACCCAAGACCTCTCTAAAAAAATTGAGGATGATTTTTCAAATTTAGACATAAATGAAAAATCATTCTAACTTGTTGTTAAGAAATCTATTAAATCATATATTTTGGAAATATCCAGAACTCTAGTCACAACAAATATGAACCTGCTTATGAACCTGAAATAACTATTCATTCTTTTTAAGGATCCACAAGAACTCTTAATAACCATCCTTTAGATTTTGTAGTTGCAGACCTAGATAAAGGGATACAGACTAGAGCTTCTCGTAGAAATCATGTTTAACATCATGTGTTTTTGTCATAGATGGAATCTAATTGAATTGATGATGCAATAAATGATGAATTTTGTCCAATTGGAATGAAAGAATAGTTGAATGAGTATGAATGAAATAATGTCTGGAAACTTGTAGATAGACCCAAAGGAATCATGACTAATGGAACTAAATGTGTAGTTTGAAATAAAGAAGATTAAACTGATAATATTGTATGAAATAAAGCTAGATTGGTTGCTCACTATTATATTCAAGAGGACAGGATTGACTATGCCACAATCAAGACTAGAGTCCACTAGATATTTTCATTCATATGGAGCACATCTAAATATCAATCTATATCAAATGGTTATTAAGATTGAATCCCTAAATTGGTATATTCGTTATGAATTTTTTGTTTAAAAACTTATTTTTTTCAAACCCACATTTTCCATATAATATTTTAAAATTAACAAAGATTTATATGGTCTAAAATAAGATCCTCGATCGTAGTATGAAAGAATAAGTAGTTTTCTTATTTCCAATGGTTTTAGAAAAGGTATATATGATCATGGTCTCATTATAAAATTAATTTCTAAATATGTTTTAGTTGTTCAAATTTATGTAGCTGATATTATTTTTGGATATTCTATAAATTCTTTTTGTGTTATGTTTTCATGAATGATTTTCTGTGAATTTGAAATGATTTTATTGGTGGAATTCTAATTATTTAATGGATTTCAAATAATTAAAAATAATAAAGTTATTATTTTAAATCAATTTAAATATACTAAATATATCTTAAATCATTTTTTCATGATGTTATAATAAGTAGTGATAATCCCATGAATTCCACCTCTAAGTTGGATCTTAAAGAAAATGGTAAATCTATTGATCAAACCACTTATAAATGATCGATTGTAAGTTTACTCTACTTGACTACTAGCAGGACTAACATTATGTATATTCTTTTTATGTGAACCCATTTTCCAATAAACCCTATGTAATTTCATCAAAATACTGTTAAAATAATTTATAAATACCACAAATATATTACCAATAGAATATTTTTCTATCCAAGATGACACCCTTTGGATTTAGTTAGTTATTCTGATGCTGATTTTGGTGGTTGTAAGTTAGATAGAAAGATAATCTCAAGAACATTTCACTTTTAGGTAATGTCTGAAGTGACATGGTGTAGTAAAATGTAAAATTCTATTTCATTTTATACTTATGATGATAAATACATAGATTGTGGTAGTTTTTGTGCTCAGAGTTTGTGGATGAAACACACATTACAAGACCGTGGATATCAATTCAGACATGTCCCCA
The DNA here is from genome assembly GCA_963277665.1 of Viscum album. Lineage (NCBI taxonomy): Eukaryota > Viridiplantae > Streptophyta > Magnoliopsida > Santalales > Viscaceae > Viscum > Viscum album. Next base: position 582,013,177 of record OY728120.1, read on the forward strand.
TAAACTGTGATAATACAAGTGCTATTAAAATTTCAAAAAATCTTATTTCTCATTATATAACAATTAATATTGATGTGAGACATCACTTTTTGAAGGATCGTTATCAAAATAGTGATATAACACTAGAGTTTTATTGGAATTGAACATCATCGTGCTAACATTCCAAAATCCATTTAACTCTAAGAGAATGAATTAAATCGATCATAAATTAGGGATAATGAATTATTATTTAGCTTATGTTGATAACTATTTGTGAAAAATAAGTTCAGATGTCATTTCGACACTGCAAATTTCATGTTTAAAATGTCATGCAGACACTGATTGTGTCATGGTGATACTTTCATGCCAATGTTGATAGTGTGATGCCAATACTATCATCCAGACACTGATAATTTCATGATGATACTCTCACGTAGACATTGATAGTGTAATGTAAATAATGTCCTGCGAATAGAGATAGTTTCATGCTTATAATTTCATGCCGTAACTAATGGTTTCATGCTTATATTGTCATGCTGACATAGATAGAGCCCATTATTATACATGTTTTATGTTTTAACCCAAAAAATGATGTTTTATATATCTCATTGAACCCGGTTCACAAATATACAATCCCTAAACCCTAAATGATAAACAAATTTAGTTGATCCACTCTAGTACTTACCCTCTCACATTAACATTTACACTCTAATCTTTTCTCTATACCCTCAACCTTTCACCGTCCAACCTTCAACTGAACCATCAGAATTGGCATGGATAAAGATCACCCTCAAATGAGGATCTAGTGATGAGTCATAACATATTAAGAAGTAGAAGGGAGAATCTAGAAAGTCACATCCTTTCAATATTTCTCTTACGAACCATGTGGTAACTCCAAATAAGAATGATCTTGATGAATCACTACTAGAGAGTATGTGCCTTCTGTTAATGGGTTTTCAAACCCAAAGGTGGCCCGACCGGTTTTCAAATAATGAAATTCCATCCTATCCTAAGATTATTCATGAGTTCTACCCAAATTATGAATTTATTTTGGAATGCAGGGACTTATGTTGGATTAAATCTAAATGTCAAAGGAATAAAAATTTTGTTTACATCTAAGAATTTGGCTGAATGCCATAAGGTTCCACATGATAATGTAGTAAAATTATTCTTTTATTTTAGTTCATTCAGCACCAGCATTTTCCTAAGAAATGGTATATTGAATCCTCGATATATAAATATGTGTTCCTAGTGTACCTGCTAAATAAAGGAAACAAAGTAAATATTTACAGATACTTTATAGTGTATATCAATGAAATTATTAATCCCTACTATTAGACCAATTCCATATTCTACCCAAGAATGATCTTAGCCATGGTGAAAGTGAAAGGATGTTTGGATGAAGTTGAAGAAACTATTTCATCATGTAGAGTAATGTTTTTGAGTAAGGAGATACGAATGAGGATGAAAACCTATTGGAACCCATGGAAGAAGTAATGGGTTTCCAATGAGGATAAGATTTAGGAAAAATTCATCACAGTGGACCATCTTGTTAGGCCAAGAGATGTTGTGGATCCAATTCATGGACCAGAAGATGATGAACATATCTATTCAGATGAGGAAGAGGATGCTACTCTTGATAGAGATCAATGTCCCTTGATGATGATAGGTGTGACCTAGATAATACTGAAGCTCCGGGAATAATGTCATATAGAACTCCTGGTCTACCCCTAGCCTTACGTTCTGATGAACCAACTCTTTGTGGAAATGGTGATGAGGATATATAAGTTTCAGGAAGTATGGAGTATGAAAGAAAGTCTTTTGAATCTATAGAGGATTCAAAAGGTTTAGGAGAAGTAGTAAGGGAAAGTGGCTTAGGCAGTGAAGAAGCGGGAAACGGAAATGTCTCTAGAAGTGAGGAAGGGGGGAGGATGGAAATGGTGGAAATAATGGAGACAATGAATGAGGTGAAGAAAGTTGATGTGAAAATGGATCCAATCATCCTAATGATGATCAAGATGAAGACATATAACTAAATGTTTATATTTAACAAGGAAAGATTGAGAAACCTTCTATTTTAGTAGAAATTGTTGCTAGAGAAGAAGAAAAAATAGTTCATGTTGTTAATATATTTGATGCTCAGTTAGAATGTACACCATAGTTAGTGTATTCTAGAAGAAGATCTCAATGTGAGGGGGAACATAAAATAATAATAGATCCATTCAAGGGGGAGCTTCAAGACAGAAGAGCTCAAGCTGAGGGAGAGCATCAAACTAGAAGACTGAGAGTTGACACTCTCACACCTTTAGATGATGATGTTATGTCTAAATTGGATAGGAATACTTGATATGTAGCTCTTGGCTTGGACTATGAATATTCATATGATGAGTTTTTATTACATGTTTCAAGAGAATTTTTGGAATAGATCCCTCCTAATGACTATGTCACTAGAGCTGAATTTGATAGCTTCAAGGATGAATTTTTTTTCCACCACTAAGAATTTTTCCTTTACTATTAACATGTTATGATTGCATGAAATTGATGAAAATATTGTCTCTAGAACTATTATTGCTCAAGTGGAACCCAATGTAATTTCATTCATTAAAGCTATTGTAATAGATAATCAGACATTGGGAAATGAGTTGACTGGACTGGTTTCCACTATCAACAGTTTTTCCTCTGAGTATAGATCTTCCTTGGATAGAATAATGAAATGACTTGAGGTTATTATTTCACACAGTAAAGTTCATGATTTTACCCAGTTACCATAGGATGTTAGAAACATTATACAATGGGAATTTATCTCAGCAGCTCATGTCTCTCTCTCTCAGATGTTGTTGAGTAAGAGATGAATGTGATTAGAGAAGCGTCACAAGATCTATTGGGTGGAATATATCAAGATTCACTTGAAAAGGTTATTATGAATAGTGATCACATTCATGATATCGTTAGGTTCTACTCCATGAGTGCTGAAATTTCAAAATCTCGGATCTTAGAGAATGTGGACTATTACTTCAATAATATTTATACCAAAACCATGTTGATAATCCATAGTAAATATTTTGTAGAGAATTTTATGTTTCTTCCAGTGTCGATATATTTTAAGGATCATGTTCAAAACATGAATGACATCACACCACTACTTGACCACATTATGGATAAAAATGATTATTTTGAAAAGAAATGAAATATGATGGGGATATAATCATAGATTTTATCTATCTGTTTCATCCATATCTATATGTTCAGAGTGAAGCCATAGTTGATCAAGATGTTACATCTCTCAGACCGATTCTTACCTCTTCATCCTCTCCCAGTACCTCTATGCCACCTCATCCACATTCTATGTTTGTTTCTCAAGCATTTCTCAAGATTCTTCCTATGATCATAGATTTAATCCAACCTCAAGCTTCATCCAAACTTACCGTTAAACCTTATGTTCCAAAAGCCATTATACCTCCTCCACTGAGAATTAACATATAAACTCTAGTCTCTCAGACTCCATCCAATGAACCTACCATCGATCCTTATAAAAAAAGGCACAATCTAGATCTCAAAGATTAGTGTGGATCACTTTTTGATAAGCCTGATTAATTATACATTTGTTGTTTTCCAATTAACCATACAATACATTCATTATAAAACTTAATGATCATTCATTACAATTATTTCTATTATTCCTCTTGACTTCATTCATTTTATTCTTTCATATCTCTATGGTTTTTGATAATCCCAATAGTGGTAGAAAAATAAATAAATTATTATTATTATTTTTAAATCTCATTAAGATAATGGGGGAGAAAATACGAAATTTTTTATTTTACCTATGAACCTTATATCTTTTTTGTGCAATTACATTTTTTTAAGAAAATTTCTAATTAGAGATAGTAAGTATAAGGATTATATTAATCATAAAATACTTCAACATTATAGTGCCATAATTTTTTTTCATTAAAAAGGGGAAGATTGTTGGATCATATGAGATTATTGGCCTCTCTATGGGTTTAGTGGTCTTAATAATCACAAATCATGTCAAATCATGTCCAATTATTCAAATCATGTTTATCTATACTAATAATGTTTACATATGTATAATTATGATTATCAAGGTTTCATTATATATTTAACACATTCTATTGACATTCATGTTGTAAGATAGTTAAAATAGAAAATTGGCTAAGTATGAGTCACTGACACCGACATAAAAAATGTCTCACTGACAGTTATGTCTAACTCACTAATAGATGAGCCATCGATAGAATCAATGTCTCACTAATAGTTCAAATGAGACACCGAAAGAGTAAATTTCTCACCGATAGTTCAAATGACACATCTATCAAATACATATAACACCGACAGAAGGGATGTGTCATCGATAGTATGAACAAACACACTAATAAACGACTCAATGATAGTAAAAATGAGACACTAATAGGAGAAATGACTCAACTATTGAAATAATGGGTCACTAATTCATCGAGTCATCAATGCACAGAGATATCGATAGATTGACTCCCCTATAAAATGATTCAACGATACCAACATATGGACTCATTGATAGAATGAGTCACTGATAGAATGAATCACTGACTGAGGAGTCACAGACAGACTGTTGAAAATTTCTATTATTTAAAATTATCATTAACGGTCATATTTGTGTGCTTTAATAATACTAATTAAATTATTGTTTTTTTAAGATAACATTAATTAGGATGTTAGAAGTATGAGGTACACAACATACCACAAATAATTCTTATTGTCAGGTAGTAGAATATAAAAGAAAAATGCATGAGATCTGAAAAATATATATATATACATACAGTAAAGGAATCACATGATCACATATACTCAACATATGAACAAAAGGATGAATAATTCATGAGGAAATCAAATTCATTATAACTGATCATATAGAAGAACTTTTTGTACACTGAACTTCCAACACCACTATAGTAAACAAAACAGAACTGAAGAAATAGAACTTCATCTTCCTGGAAACCAGAACAGAAAGCTTCAATACAGTCTATTTCTATGTTTGTTTCAAAAAAAGGAATCAATCTTTATATATGCTACATACAATGAGTCTAGAGTTTCATTTCACAGAACACATTGTATTATAAACTCTATATTCTTATTTCCTGATTTGTTGTGTGAATATTTTCTACATTTCCAGTAGTGTGTGCATTTGTCTATTAAACACACACAATCTCCTTCACTAAACTAAAGTACACAAGATATCCTCAAACAAAAATATTTTTTAAACTTGATATATCCCATGTAAAACTATTTTATGGGTAATGTGTGACCTGGGTGTTTTATTTCCCAAATAGAACTGTGTTTTAATTATTATGAACTAAATAGTTTGTATACTTTTGTGTGAACCCCAATCCAGGGTGTGGATAATATATATATATATATATATATAATTGTGATATTTGATCACCATGTAGAGTGGATTAAGTCTCATCTTGATACTAAACCACTACTTTTAATCCGTTGTGTTTTTAAATTTAGTTTACTCGGTTTTGACTCATATTTCATAAAACTATGCTTCACTTTAATTGTTAGACATTGATAGTATTTACAATGTTTTTGGCTTAGTAAATTTGTTTCAAAAGTTATATCAATATCTTATATTTTTAAAACTATGAATGAATCAATCTTATAAGAAATTAATTGACTGTATAGACTATTATAAATTTACAACTTTGATTAAGTGGCATATGTTGTTTTTAAATTTGGAGATTCTATCAAATACTGTTTTTTATTGAACATTTTATTGAAAATAAATTTAATCAACAAATAATATTAATTTAATCAATATCTATTACTATTAATGTAAAATGTAAATTGGAAAAACACATCACATCGATTTGGGAGTTGGTAGTATATTGTACACACACGTGACATTATTATTTTGCTATAGGTTGGAAGGTAAGAAGTTAAAGGTGGTAATATAATTCCATAAATATATTAATTTTATAAATATCATACAAGTTTTTTAACTTAGTCCTTATATAAAATCATGAGATTAATTTAATGGAAACAAATTACATTGGTTTGCGAGATGATATTCCACTTTACACACAATCAACGGTTTCATTTCACATTTGATAGAAGAGGAGATGGATACATGTAAAGAAATTAAAATAATAATATATCATTATAATTTATATTATATTTATATAATAATATATTTTTTTAATAATATTTTAAGGGGTGTAGGAATAATTAAAATTGAAACGCATGGTTATAGATTATACCTCTTCCTCGAAAAAAATCATTATATTGATACATGAATCCTTCATTGGAGGGTTTCATAATAAAAATATGTACTATAATATTTGGTCATGGGTGTATGGAATATACTTTTTTAAGATTCAATAAACCATATTTCTTTTTATGTTTGAGTATTAGTGGATATGGGTGTCCTTTTATTAGTGTTGGAGAATACATAGTTAGAATTTTGGAAATGAAAAATTTATTCCCATGTTTTTTCAAAAGGAAAGAGGATTCTTAAGGGATAATTATTGAACCATGAATAATATATGGTTTAAATATAAAAATAATTTAGTATTTATACAAGTTTATGGTAATTATTAACCCTTCTATTTTTAGTTAAACCCTCAGTAAATGAGTTAAAACCTTAACTGTGGTGAATGATTTTTTCTATTTTTAAAATTAATTATTAAAAAAATGTATTTAAAATTATTATATAATATAAATTTTTACAATTAAAAATATTTCTTACATTTATTATAATAAAATTTACTAAATTTTTGAGATTAAATTTAAAATTAAACTCTTTGACATAATGAAAAAGAGGTTTTTCAAATGAAAAACCATTCATGTTTTTAAAACGATTTATATCATGGTAATTTAAGACATGCTTTGGGGACTATTGAGGTGTTTTGGAAACCTCCCATCTCTATTGGGATTAAGGTTGATACATATGGTGCTTCTAAATCAGACCCAAGGCCTTTGGGTTTTGGTGCGGTCTTTAGGGTCCATGATGATTCTGTTAAGGGAAGTTTCAATAGTTCTTGTGGCATGACATGTTCATTTCAGGGGGAGTTGCTTGGGATTATTCAAATTGTCTCGTTTGAGAAAATGAAAGGTTGGGAAAATATCTGGTTCAATTTTGACTCTTCTACTATAATGAAAGACATCAAAAATGTTGAAATGCATATCTCTTGGAGGATTGCAGAAAATTGGATGCAGCGCATGTAGACTCTTTCAACTCTCAACATTATCATCTTGCATGTTTAGTGAGAGTTGTACAAGGATTCAGATGGTATTGAGAGCATGGGGGATAGCTAATCTATTACATGGTCTGATACCCTTCTTGATGTTGTGATCCCATTTTATGAGACTCATTGTAATAATATCTCGTGTTTTCTACTATTGTAATCTTCTTATCTTTTATGAATAATTTCCTTGACCTTTTGGTTGAGGGACCATTAAAAAAATGTTTAAATAATAAAATTTTAATAGATTATCATGTTTCATTTAAAACCTACATTTTAGGAATCCCAAGAAATATAATATATTGTATTTATTTAAAAATAAATTTTAATCATAATGTCTTGGGGTGATACATTCTCTTATAATCATGGTGTCTCATGTCATATATGCTATCAAACCTGATATTCCTCTTGCAAAATATTTGGGTGTCATAATAAATTAATGTTCAGCTAATGTGTTTACCAATAAAGTGGATATGTAGAATTCCAAGAATGAGGAATTGAAATAGAAAGGAGAAAAACTTAAATACGGTTCAAAAAACATTATATTTGACACGAGAGAAAAAAACTCAAAGTCTATGTAGGATGAACATGCTACACACATTTAACCATTGGTCAAAGATATTCATAGGAATAGCCATGTGAATGTGTACTTCAGTGAACACATTATGAAAATAAGTTAAAAATTTAAGGGACCAATAGATCTACCTGAAGAAATTTCATGTGACGTATTAGAAAAAATTTCCATAGAAAATGAGTTAAATGATAACATTAAACCTCTGAAAAAAAACTTGTAGAGATGTTAATATATGGAATAGAAGCTAGATCATGTCTGAAGGAGATGATTTCACAACTAATAGAGAAGGTTGTAAAGATCAAAAAGCATCAGGAGAGGCTGAAAAATATATAATGAAAAAAAGGTATCTATCATGGAATCATCAACAAGTGAATTCCACAAATGTATAAATCAAAATATATTGTAAAATTATAATATTCCTAAAAAATATATGTGCAGAAAATCACAGCGAGGGTAGCTAAAAATCGACATTATTATAGAATAATATGATTTAACTTGGGTGTTTTCATATAATCTTAATGCCTCAAAGGAAAAAATATTAAACCTACTGCAACAACATCTCAACTAAACTGTGATTATAAGAGTTACGGGTTTAATGGGATATTCATTATATGTTCTAAAAAAATTCATATGTATATAAATTATAGTAATAAGTGAACTAAAGGTGTTATAAGTACATACTCTATTACTATAATAAATATGTATATGGGGTCCACTGAAAGAATGTATATTGTGTTGGAGAATATATTTATTACTTTAGAAGAAGTAAATAGATCTCAACAAAATGTTCAAACATGAACTAGCATATGTTTACTGATAATAACTATCATGTTAAGAATGTATAATTTATTTGTGAAAAAAGATATAATTCATTCCGATTTTGATAAAGAAGGATAAGAATGAAATAAAGGACTCTCTAGTAATAGAAAAGTCTAAGGTGGTTCAAATAGATGTCAAAAATAAAAGAAATTAATCATAAAAAAGAGTTTTCAAAAAATCTAGCACATGATAAAAAAAAGAGAACTATTGGTGTTCTTATTTAAATGTAAAACAGTTGTTTGAATACATTTTATAAACCTACAGCTGAATAAAAATAACTTGTAAATATATAAAAAATATTTGGAAAATATAAAGGAATCGATAAGTTTTTCTTGTAAAATATGTATCCTATAAATGTGTATTGGTTATTGAAGATAATAATTCATGAATGAATATTTAATAGAAAATTTGGTTTTGATAATAAATTCTATTCAATGATGAGTTTGGATATCCTAGTTTGTAAAATTACTAAAGGAAAAAAGACTTATTTTTTGATACATGAATAGAAGAAACATTCATATAATGAAATCATACGTACAAAGAAAACATATGAAATTATATTTATATAATAATAATAACTAATATAAGAGCCAATATCAAGGTGTATAATAATCATTCAAGTGTAAAATATATAAGAAGGGGAAATTGATGAGTTTATACCATTCCATTCCTCAAATACAAAGAGGGAAAAGGGAATTTTGAAAGAAAAGGGTTTGGTTAACATTAAAAAACACATTCCTAAACACAATAAATAATAACATACACTCTATTTCTTCATTAAAAAACTATATCTACTGTTAAAGTGTTTCATGTTTTGAGAGAGATATGGTCCCTGGGGAATTTTCGTCATAAAATGAATGTGTTTTCATGGTGGGTTTCGAGTTTTTCAATTGAAGGAACCACAAAATTACAAAAAGGTCAGATCTTTTTTAATTTGAAACTAAATTAATATGACCTAAATAATAAGTATCAAATTAATTAAAAGTTGTATCTAAAGTTGTATCAAGTTATATTTGAATTATTGGTCTCAAGGGAACTAAATTATTCTTTATCATTCATTATTATATATTGAAAAATGGGGAAGTGGTATAAACATGGCCTCCCATGATTTATTTTTTTGGATCTAACATTTGATGTATTCAAATTATTAATTGGATAAAAATATAATTATGTTATAATTAATTTCATAACAAATTTCAATTCTATATTTACTGCTAAAGATGTTAAATTTTGGGAGATTTTTTGATGAATATATAAAATATGATAAACCCAACAACCATGAAAAAACACTCAATGAATGGGAGAATATACTATTTTTAATATGTGATATTAGTTTCAATAAGTGTTATCATTTTGGTTCTAATATATGACATTTAGATAATTCTATTATGGATAACACACATATTAGATCATTTTTATTTACTAATGGTTTTGTGAAATTTTGATTGAGATCAAACGAATAGTTTATTGGTAGAAGTCAAATTCCTACGTCTACTTCCTATATATAGAATTAAGCTAATGAAATTGAAATAAATAGTGTTATTGAACATAAATATTTTTTATTATACTCAGTTTCAACTGAGTAGGATTAGATGTATTTTTATGGATCTCATTTATGTGGAACGTCACCCCCGCTAAAAATAATTGATAATTCATCTATAATTGAAAGTGTTTTTTTGAATTTTAGATAGTGCTAAAAACTGTAGTAAAAATATATAAATAATGTAGTGACGGAAGTGTAGTTGTGGGCCTCACCATATGGAATAATTTTAGGAATTACATAGTATAGGGGGAGCATAACCTATCATTATCTCGTATAAATACCATATTTATAAAGGGCGAGATGTTTAAAAATCCCATATTCTCATCATTGACAAATAAAATGAAGTTCAATGAAATTTTGAATCATTACACAAGTATGAAATTGTTAGATCTTGTATTATATGGAATCAATAAGGGAAATTCAGAAGTAAATGCTAATATAGTTTAATTTCAAACACAAATTTTCTATGTTAAAGGATTTACTATGATTTAATATTTTTTATTTGTAGTACCGAATATGAATAGTTTTTGTGGTCAAAGGGAGACTATGATACAACCTAAATCCAAGAATCTTCTCTACCCTAAAAAGGGGAGTATAAATCATCACAACAAATCAAGGGGATTTGGATTCATGATAATTTTTTAAATTAATCAAATGGGGGATTATTAGTATCCTAAGATAAAGGGTGATACTATGTTATATTCATTTATAGTGTTGAATTCATTAAAACCCATTAAAGTGTGAGTTGGATTTTATTATATTTTATGTTCCCCATATCAATAGTTTTGTGGGGTGATTGGTTTTTTTATTGGTGGAATGTTAGAATAAAAATATTTAAATTATTGCTACTATGAAGGCTAACTGTAAATGTGGATTACATGAAGACCGGTATAATCTCAAAATGTATATCATGACTATTATATGTGGAAATGGGGTGAATCTATTTGAAGTAGATTTGGGGAGTATTGAGAAGTTAGTGTTAGACTGTTATGTGAAATAATACATGTCAGTAACAAATATTTAGTGATTAGTAACTGGTGAATACATTACCAAGAAATACAATCAACAAGAAAAATATGTATCAAGAAAAGTAAATAGCGGAATTAAATGAATATAATGATTTTGTGAGATTCATTAATGTATGGTTTTTGGTGTTTTCTTGTGTAGTAAATTTTTTTGTTAAAATAGTGCAATGGAATTATATTTATGGAATAGAATGAAGGGACTCCCGCTAGTGTTGAGAGGTGTGTTTATAGGTAATTACCTAAAAAACGATACAAAGGAATGATTTTCATGTAATTGTGCATACATTAAAACTTGATGACACAAATCTACTTCATTTTAATGTAACAGAATAATTATAACAATATATAGTGTTTTTTCCATTAATGATAAATAAAGTAACAGGAAAATGTAGTCTTGTTTGTAATATAGTTTTGTGAATGAAGAATGTTTTTATGAATTAAACCATATAGAATTCGATGAATAAAGGATTTCATGATTGTGTTAAGGGATAGTATTTTATATAACATTATGATCCATAGATAAAAATGTATATAATGAATATATGAATATTTTTTTGTGATGAAACACTATGATATTTTCAACTTGATGTTGTACAAAATGAGCTATAGGAACTAGTATGATCCCTGACTGACATATGTGAAATATTGAGTTTTTTGAACAAATTAATTGCATGAATTTTTTGGTAGTGTGGGGGAAAGAATTTTTTAAATTAACTAAATTGAAAAAATTCATTTGTATGGACTTAATGGGATAAATATAGGTTAACATGTACTTTAATGAAATTAATTATTATAAGTTCTCAATAAGTGAATAGTATAAGATGTTTTTTGGAACATATTTATGACCTTTACAAATGAATTTTTTTCCTTGAATACTAGTTACTCACTAATATTGATGGTTATATTTATTAAGAGTTTAAAATTAATTATTTAATGTGTGTTGTGATGATAAATAGACACATATATACACAGCGCAATAGAAAAATATATAGGAGTCTTCCTTTTCCCATTTTTTCAAACTTCATTCCCTCTTAGTATAGTGAGTATTGAGAGAGGAAAAGATGAGTAACTCTAGGAGTTGGAGAGAACACACCCTAATCCATTTCAAAAGGTATTGACCATTGAGAGGTAGTGATCAATCGATAAATATTTAAAGTGGAGTGAACCCATGTGATTGAGTGACTTAGTGTAAACATGTTAAGACCTGATCCCAATTTCCTGGAGATGGTTCCATAATATATTACAATGGAATAATTACAAGGAATAAAATCCCAAAGGACTGAGTATTTTAGTAGCTTTAGAAATAAGATAAATACATATGTTCAACACCACAACATTAAATGAAATATTGACTATATATTTTCTTGGGAACATCCACAACTATAAGTGTATCCCTACAGGTCATTCATAATAAATTCTTCGTGTCCTGAGATAATGAAACACAAGAAAGGGGTGAGCTCCGGTGCATAAAAAGAGGAATCAATATAGAAGTACTCTAGTAGGGAACTGTATCAATACTATAGTAGTGGCGACGGTAGCAATGGTGGTACTATAGCAGCAGATTTATAGTAGCAGGGACTGTAGTGGCGGTGGTACTGTAGAAGGTACTGTAGCAATGTAGGTACTGTAGAAGTACTGTTCACCGAGGGGTCCTTTGGGACAAAAATAATATATAAATACTTGTATTTAGGCCACATGGCCTCAGGCCTTCGGGCTAGGTAATGGGTCTCCATATACCCACACTAAAGAGGTCCTAGCTTTAATAATAAATTGAGACTTCAGCCCCAACCTTTTGAAAAAAAATATAGCATAAGATAACATAAACATTAGGCATGTTGAATGATTGAAAACACATTCCATTTAAAATAAAAATGAACATAATATAGAAGGACTATGAGATGAGTAAATATTGACGTAATACAACATAATAATGGGTATAATAATAGTCGAATAACCTCAGGAAGTATGATTTTATAGCTTCATGATGCGGGAAATGTGTATTTTGGACATTATGAAACATACCATCAAGGCCTCATGTAACACCGCGATCCCCGTATCCTAGAGCTGGGGAATTTTTTTAATACATTGTCTTGATTAGAAGAAATAAAATCTTGATGGACCGAGTACTTTAGTAACATTGGAAATAAGATACATACATAAGTTCAACATTGTAACTTGAAATGAAAATAAACATATAAATTTCTTCGACCACGTCAATAAATCCTAGGTTATTTCAGCATTCCATTCATAATAAAATTCTGCATGCCCTGAAAAAATAAAATATATGAAAGGGGTGAGATAAAATGATCATTAAGAGTAATAAATAAAGTGGGAGATAACATAATCATTACGCATGCTGAATAATTGAAAACACGTGCATTTAGAAATAATAAACATGAACACTTTATCGAAAGAAAGTGATCTAAGTAAAACATTCCATAATAAAACATAATCATGGGTATTCTCCTAATATAATAACCATAAGAACTATTAATACTAATTTCATTATGAGGTAATCAATAATTTGGGACATCATAACTATACCGTCAAGGCCTCATGCCAAGAGCATAAATAATCATTTTGTCAGGGCCTTGTTCCATAAACATAGTTTGTCTCATGAGACCTACCGATGCATCGTTGATCAATAGCGGTCCCCACCTGACACTTACTAAGTTTATTTCATTCCTCGTATTAATGGGATTAACCTAAACAACATAAATATTCATATTAAAACTAACATATGAAATATATATAACTTTACCCAATCATTAATAATAAAAAACCATTCAGAGTAATGTGGTGAATGGTTTCAAGAATACACATACACAATCAAAATAATCCTAAACCATTTAGTAAACCATGGTGTTCGATAACATAGTAAATAAACCTCATTAAAGAAAAATAATCAACAATGTACATTGACATAGATGAAGATACTTTTAAATGAGACCATAGAAAAATATTTGAGGAAATAATCCTTAAACATTCCAAACTGTCCCATACCCCTTGAAACATTCAAATAATAATCCATTAGAATATCATCATAATAATTAGACTATTGATATGATATTCCAAAGGGCATTAAATACACCATAATAAATAAATATGTGGTGAACAATGCATATATACCATAAAAGATAATGTGATATGGGAAATTTCCTTTTTTACTTTTGAAGGACGAGTTCTTCTGGAAAATATTTTATATTTTCCCTGAAATCAGATTATAAAAATTAACATCACTGAAAATAAAATAATGGGGCATTTAAATTATATTTTAGGCATAAATGATGTCCCACTAATGTGAAATCTTGTAATAATAGTTCTTAATATTCTTTAGAAATAAATCATTTTATGACATTTTAAGAAAAGTATTAAAGAAAATTTTAATGTGGAAAGGAAAGTTTGATCTCATATATCCAGAAATGTTCCAAGATAATTTTTCATGAGATAATGAGTGTTTTTATAAAAAATGGTTGCTTAAAATAGATTCTGGTTTAATCTTGAAAATGATTTCGAAAAGATCCCTTGTATCAAGTTTGTATTTTAGAAATAATTTTCAATGTCCCTTTTAAAACATGCAACTCCCCATAAAATAATGTAGTATTCTGGTAGTTAAACACACACACACACACATATATATGTATATATATATCACTAAAACATAAATTTTGGGCATCACATAATAATACATAATAATTTCATTGAGGCAATGAGACATTAAAATAAACCTAAATGAAAATGGAGTTTTGCGTGGAGAACCCTTAACACTTGGTAATCAATCGATTCGTATGCCCAAAAATTAATAAAATTAAAATGATACATTGAATATGTCACGAACCGAATCTGGTCACCGCCAAAACCGGCACCAAACCCACCCCGTGACATGACCCGAAGGGCGTTCCCGATCCCCACGGGCTGGCACAAGTGCCTAGGTATCATAAAATTATAATTGGGAACGATTTACCTGAGTTTATAAACTTAAAACGACAAAAGATTCCAATAAAACAAATATGGATTTTTCAACTAAAACCGTCTTTTACAAAATTTCATAACTGAAATACATAAGTTAAAACTATGTTTAAAGACCATTACAATGGTACATAACCAAATAAGCATAGACCAAGAACCTCCACAAGGAAATAGGCACCGCCCTCAAGCTATCTCCACGACACTGCATCCCAATGGACAACCAAAAACCTGAATCAATGGCATAAATCATGTACCCAAACCTGTGACATAAAATAAGCAAATCTACTTACACCCAATGGTGTAAGTAGGGTGTGAGAGAGAGCCCAGTAGGATACCACCACTAATAGATTCCATGTGATAAACATTTAATGGCGAAAAGCATGCAAGTTTTCAAAGACATGAGATGCTAGTTAAAATTTCTAAAAGATGCAACATTAAATAAAAACAGTTTTCAGGTGGGCTAATTTAAAGAATAAAAACATTTAAAATAAATACCATAGCTACTGAATTTTCCAGCCTCTCATACCTTATACCGACGGTAAGAACAAAGTATCCAGTGAGCACAATCAAAGGGAAATAACCCCTAGGCTCTAGCTAGCTGTGGGTCCCAGGTACCTCGTATCTCGGTGAGAGTAACCATCACAAATATCCCTTCTCGTGCACAAGCCACTTGTAGGGAACATACCCATAACCTAGTGGTCCCCAATCCTCATCATCATAGTTTATTTAGAGTTGTAAGCGTCAATCTTGTTAAGTGAAACTGAGGCCAAACCCCACGGATTCACTAGCATACTAGTACACGTCCACCCACCTAGATACCCTGGTTTTCCCTTTGTGCTCAAACAAGTTCAGCAATCCAAGAAGTATAGTTTTCACATTCAAATATCACTTCCACATCACAAATTAACCAAACAGCCCCATGTACATCACGCAAGTAAAAAATTCCACTTTTCATTCAAATGAATTTTGAAATCAAACTCACTCCAAATTGTCTACAACACTTTTCACATTTCCTTAACACTTCCACAAATCCATTAAACAATTTTATAAAACCATTACAAGATATTCAACTCACATAACAGACCACACACATGTCACACAATACCCTTCTCACCTTCACAATTCATTTTATAAATAAACTCACATGAAATATCACACACCTGTGTTTCGCACACAAAACACAATTTAGTAAAACATTTCGACAATTTATAAAAAAATTATAAAAATGTTTAACATCTCAAATCACCACTTTACCATTCAAAAACCCACATTAGGTGAACACACTCACCCAAACAGTACATATACACCCTTTCCCAACTTTGTTTAACGAAATAAAACATTTGCAATTTTTATAAAACAAACCCAAGAGGTATAACCATTGTTTGCACACTAAAACCATTTCAAAACCCTCATTTAAAACCAAAATCATACCAATACTAATCAAAAACAGAATTTTTCAGCCCTAAAACAATTATTAAACCACCCCCAAATGTTATAAAAATACATCAAATAATACCACAAAGATACACATGAAAAACACACGTTTTCATAAATCACCTTCAAGAAGTACAACCGGTTTTACACCTTAAACTCATTAAAAACAACCTACTTTCAAGGCCAACGTGACAATAATGAATTAACAAACTAGAATTGGTATCCCCTTTAAAGACTAATAAATCACTTTCATATGTTATAAACTAAACCCAAACATTACCCCAAGAGTCACACATGAAAAGTGCCCAATTTCAAGCTATAATGCAACTAAAAATTAAATGTTTAACCAAATCCATCAAAAATGTTTTCACAGCACATAAAACAGATTATAAACATGCTAAATTATTAATCCATGCAAGCTAACTCATCATAAAATGGCTACACATGGAATCACCTACCCTTTAGAGTCGAAACCCTCAAAACTTGGTGCGAAACCTTAAGCGCACCACCGTTGCATCAAAAGGAATAAAAATACAGACCTAAACCACAATAATTTACCCAAAAGACACCAAATCAGACATTATGATCGAACCCCAACTTCTGGACATGAGGAACTTCAAGAAAAAGGAAATAAAACTAAAAGAGGATGGAAGGAACCAAGAAGGAATTCCCTTACTTGAAATATCTTGAAGGAATCGGCCCCAATCCACCAAATAATGAATCACAAAGTACCCAAAACTGGTATGGAGGTTCGAAAGATTCATATTAGGTCATGTGAGGACTGAAATGGGGTAAAAAGGATGAAAAATGAAGGAGTTATGAAAGGATCAATTTACCTCTCCAAATCTGCCCGATTTTTGAAACCCTAATACATTCAGTACTAAATCGCGATGAAGAAGAGCTCCAAAGAGGAGCGAGAGAGCTTGGGAGCGCAGAAGGGTTCATGGGGCGCATATGAGGCTTTGAATCACCGAAATAGACTTAAAAATGAATAAGTTATTAATTAATTAAATATTATTTTTAAAACTGGAATTGGGCTTTCGGGCAGGCCCAATCCCTTAAATAAAAGCCAACATAAACCTTGGTTATGGATTTCCAAAGGCTCAAAATTTTAATTGTGGTGTTAATATATCAGGGGAGGACATTTAGGAGTTGGAATGAGTAAAACATATAAAAAATGAAAATGTTATAAAAGAAATAAAATTTATTTTTAAATCTGGAATTGGGTTCACGGTTTGGCCCAATTAATGTAAACTCACATATTCTCCATAAAACCTTTAGAAACCCCCAAAACAAAGAATTAATGGATATTAAAATAAAAGTACATTTAAAATAATCTATTTATGTGACAATTCTCCCCACCATGAAATCTTTCCGCCCCGGAAAGTCACAGTAAGGCCAAAGTAACAACCAAACCCAACTGAGAAACCAAGAGGTACTCCCTTGTCAGGTTTCTCCCCCAAAGGCCAAAACACCTCCAGTGATCAATTAATGAAGGATTACTCTCACAAAAAAAACTTACACCACTTTCCTGAAATAATCAATCACATTCATAATTGATCCCAAAATAAAACTCCTCAAACACTATCCGAACAAGACTCAAGCAATTCACCCAAACGAACAATAACATTGAACAAGGTTACACATACCTTACTTTAACTAATACATTGGGCACTCTCCAGTCCCAAAGTTTACCCAAGGAAGATGCAAGTAGTTAGATATATCTAAATGATATTACCTACTTCACATACAATACCAAGTAAAAACATGAGTTACTTGTATGAAGAGACACAAATGAGCTCCCCACCATAACAGACAACTTAATTTTTTTTTTCCGAGACAGAATCAAGACAGTAATAGGGGAAGGCCCAAACAGACTCCCTAGTACAAGGGGTATACATCCATTATAAATTTACAAAATAATATGCACAATACCCATGGTGGGTCTTCCCACCACAAGAACCAACCATCTTAACCGACCGGCGTGGGCCGACATGAAAAGACCCCAAAATTAAGGAGTTGGGACGGTCACACAGTTAGTCTGCACAGTTTGAGAAACTGTGCGACAACTATGTGGATCCTTATATCTGCATGGTTATTTTTTTTGTTCATGGTTAGAACTAACCATGTGAAAACCGTGTGCTCAACTTGTCTCGCCAAATTTCCAACCATTCTCCAAAGACTCAATGGAAACCAAAGGGGGAGGGAATAACATTGTGTGATGACATGGGTACAAGACCCTCCACCTATTTCCACCGAACATGAACAACAGAAGAAATATGATGACACCATAGGTTTAAACTCTTCCTATCTTTCATACCGAGGATAGGACTTTGTACAAGGGTTTAAACGACATTGGGGTTTCCCCTGACTACGCGCCAGCTTCTCTCCGGGACCTATAGCTGGAGCTCAAAATATTGAAGCATCTTCGGCCACGCAGTTTGGCTGTTGAAACCCCTATGTGGAACTTCTTCTTTCGGTGCCACAAACAACTACACCTCATACCCTGATGGGTTCATCAAGACATAACACACTCCATAACTCACTTTACCAAAACCATACATTTCACTAAAACAAGGGATCAGAATAAGCACACACATCACACCTTGTTTCTTTGGGTGAGAAACAACAGAAGGGTAGGACACGTATACACACCATCCACTAAGATAGAGGATTTGATGTTTTTCCCAAGGGATACATACTCCCAACAAAACAGATAACCTAAGAGGATTGTGTGACCTTGACCTTTACAGTAAAAATAGCACACAACATCACAATGCGTCACCAAACAAGACCTTTTTGATTGATAGAAACAATACATGGAACATGACCATATACCAAGTCCCTAAACAACAGACAAGTCCAAAAAGTGGACACAATATCCTATCAGGACCAAAATCTCAAAATTGGTGGTTCAATAATAACTCTTGCTTCAAGGAAACTATGAAGAACCCAGAGGCCCTCTTAGACACCATCATGACACTCATCCACACTAATAACCAAAGAACACTTCCACCTTTGATGAATCATGTAACTTAAGAAACCAAGGCCTCTTTCAACCTTCCACATGAACTATCCCACTACAAGAGGATCTACAAATCAACTAAATGAATGGTTGTAGACTCAATCAACAATGATCTATAAAATATTCCTTATATTGATCAACTGGAGGATTTTCCGATGGAGAAACAATATGGTTTTCACTTCAATTTTTCACTAACCCTAAATGGGGGCGTACCTTATCCAACGGGAGAACCCAAGGACCCAACCAAGATGGTCCATTGGTAAAAAAAAACCGTAAACCAGATCCAAACACATTAAGGTAACCACCATAAAGGTGTCCCGAAACATATCTCAGAGGAGACTACTAACCGGTCCTTCTACCTAGATTACCGACCAAACATAATCCCAAAACACAGTTCAAATAGGAGAGGTTATTGGACTAAAAAAACATCCCACAAAAACAACATCTTCAAAGACCCATAATACAAACCATCCCAAAACTATTCATCAAGACATCATGTTTTTTTCTTTAAAACCATTTCATTGAAATCAAGCGGCTCAGCGGTAAGAGTATCGACCAATGGTACCCTATGGGCCTCACACATGCATGTTTTTATGCCACACCAGACACCCTCCTCATATCCGTCCCGGAACTCATCCAGTCATGCCATCAACCATCCATCATCCCATATAACCCCATGCATGTGGTCACTAATGGAAATACCAAAGGTTAAAACAAAAATTCTTTCCACTTTTCAAAACCAACACGGTCAACCAACACATCCTTTTTTTCATAACCGCTAACCACGAGATCAAAATACCAACTCACATCTTACAAAAATTTCCAGAAAGTCACAACCATTTAGAAAATAACTCACATTCAAGATATTCACTTCAATTTAAAAACATCTCATCCCATTAAAACACACTTTGATTATTTAGAAAACTCTATTGGAAACACTTTTCAAAACCACCTTCAATACAGTTTCTGCCTTCAAAAGATGTGTAATCACACCATTTTCTATTTCAAAATAATTCTGAATATTCAGTACCAAAATTTCCTAAATCATACCATTCCATCTTTATTTGAAAATCATTTCACAAAAACATTACACTTCATAAAACCAAGTCACTTTAAAACAAAAGTTCCATGATTTCAAAACTAAAGAACACAAGACAATGTGAGAGGAAACTAGTTTCAGTGGGTGACTTGGACATATGGTTGGCGGCCATATTCCAATCACTTCACTATCACCGAGAGTGTTTAGGGAATATCCCCAGCTCCACATGGCTTGCCAGACCCTGCGAGCTCATTGAGACCATTAACCAAACTCTCTTTTCATTTCCCCTAATCATCAGCAAACCAAGAAAACCAAAAGACATAGACAAATCCCAACTTCCCCTGGCGACTTGAATCCTGAAATGAGGTGTGGTGATCAAGCACACTACCCATAACCAGAATTCCATGTCCCAACAATCATAACTCTATACTATCCTGACTATTTCCCAGAATAACATGACTCAAATGGAGCGAACCACCTTTGATACCATTTTGTCACGAACCGAATCTGGTCACCACCAAAACCGGCACCAAACCCAGCCCGTGACATGACCCGAAGGGCGTTCCCGATCCCCAAGGGCTGTCACAAGTTCCTAGGTATCATAAAATGATAATTGGGAACGATTTACCTGAGTTTATAAACTTAAAACGACAAAAGATTCCAATAAAACAATTCTGGATTTTTCAACTAAAACCGTCTTTTACAAAATTTCATAACTGAAATACATAAGTTAAAACTATGTTTAAAGACCATTACAATGGCACATAACCAAATAAGTACAGGCCAAGAACCTCCACAAGGAAAGAGGCACCGCCCTCAAGCTATCTCCACGACACTGCATCCCAATGGACAACTAAAAACCTGAATCAATGGCATAAATCATGTACCCAAACCTGTGACATAAAATAAGCAAATCATCTTACACCCAAAGGTGTAAGTAGGGTGTGAGAGAGAGCCCAGTAGGATACCACCACTAAAAGATTCCATGTTATAAACATTTAATGGTGAAAAGCATGCAAGTTTTCAAAGACATGAGATGCTAGTTAAAATTTTAAAAGATGCAACATTAAATAAAAACAGTTTTCAGGTGGGCTAATTTAAAGAATAAAAACATTTAAAATAAATACCATAGCTACTGAATTTTCCAGCCTCTCATACCTTATACCGACGGTAAGAACAAAGTATCCAGTGAGCACAATCAATGGGAAATAACCCCTAGGCACTAGCTAGCTGTGGGTCCCAGGTACCTCATATCTCGGTGAGAGTAACCATCACAAATATCCATTCTCGTGCACGAGCCACTAGTAGGGAACATACCCATAACCTAGTGGTCCCCAATCCTCATCATCATAGTTTAGTTAGAGTTGTAAGCGTCAATCTTGTTAGGTGAAACTGAGGCCAAACCCCACGGATTCACTAGCATACTAGTACACGTCCACCCACCTAGATACCCGGGTTTTCCCTTTGTGCTCAAACAAGTTCCGCAATCCAAGAAGTATAGTTTTCACATTCAAATATCACTTCCACATCACAAATTAACCAAACATCCCCATGTACATCACGCAAGTCAAAAATTCCACTTTTCATTCAAATAAATTTTGAAATCAAACTCACTCCAAATTGCCTACAACACTTTTCACATTTCCTTAACACTTCCACAAATCCATTAAACAATTTTATAAAACCATTACAAGATATTCAACTCACATAACAGAACACACACATGTCACACAATACCCTTCTCACCTTCACAATTCATTTTATAAATAAACTCACATGAAATATCCCACACCCGTGTTTCGCACACAAAACACAATTTAGTAAAACATTTCGACAATTTATAAAAAAATTATAAAAATGTTTAACATCTCAAATCACCACTTTACCATTCAAAAATCCACATTAGGTGAACACACTCTCCCAAACAGTACATATACACCCTTTCCCAACTTTGTTTAACCAAATAAAACATTTGCAATTTTTATAAAACAAACCCAAGAGGTATAACCATTGTTTCCACACTAAACCCATTTCAAAACCCTCATTTAAAAGCAAAATCATACCAATACCAATCCAAAACAGAATTTTTCAGCCCAAAAACAATTATTAAACCACCCCCAAATGTTATAAAAATACATCAAATAATACCACAAAGATACACATGAAAAACACACGTTTTCATAAATCACCTTCAAGAAGTACAG
Source organism: Viscum album (assembly GCA_963277665.1). Classification (NCBI taxonomy): domain Eukaryota; kingdom Viridiplantae; phylum Streptophyta; class Magnoliopsida; order Santalales; family Viscaceae; genus Viscum; species Viscum album. The sequence continues at coordinate 582,036,035 of OY728120.1, forward strand.
CAGGTTTTACACCTTAAACTCATTAAAAAAACCTACTTTCAAGGCCAACATGACAATAAGGAATTAACAAACCAGAATTGGCATGCCCTTTAAAGACTAATAAATCACTTTCATATGTTATAAACTAAACCCAAACATTACCCCAAGAGTCACACATGAAAAGTGCCCAATTTCAAGCTATAATGCAACTAAAAATTAAATGTTTAACCAAATCCATCAAAACTGTTTTCACAGCACATAAAACAGATTATAAACATTCTAAATTAATAATCCATGCAAGCTAACTCATCATAAAATGGCTACACATGGAATCATCTACCCTTTTGAGTCGAAACCCTCAAAACTTGGTGCGAAACCTTAAGCGCACCACCGTTGCACCAAAAGGAATACAAATCCAGACCTAAACCACAATAATTTACCCAAAAGACACCAAATCAGAAATTAGGATCTAACCCCAACTTCTGGACATGAGGAACTTCAAGAAAAAGGAAATAAAACTAAAATAGGATGGAAGGAACCAAGAAGGAATTCCCTTACTTGAAATATCTTGAAGGAATCGGCCCCAATCCACCAAATAATTAATCACCAAGTACCCAAAACTGGTATTGAGGTTCGAAGGATTCATATTAGGTCATGTGGGGACTGCAATGGGGGAAAAAGGATGAAAAATGAAGGAGTTATGAAAGGATCAATTTACCTCTCCAAATCTGCCTGATTTTTGAAACCCTAATAAGTTCAGTACTAAATCGCGATGAAGAAGAGCTCCAAAGAGGGTAGAGAGAGCTTGGGCGCGCGTATGGGTTCAAGGGGCGCATATGAGGCTTTGAATCACCGAAAAAGACTTAAAATGAATAAGTTATTAATTAATCAAATATTATTTTTAAAACTGGAATTGGGCTTTCGGGAAGGCCCAATCCCTTAAATACAAACCAACATAAACCTTGGTTATGGATTTCCAAAGGCCGCAAATTTTAATTTTGGTGTTAATATATCAGGGTAGGACATTTAGGAGTTTGAATGAGTGAAAAATATAAAAAAATGAAAAAGTTATAAAAGAAATAAAATTTATTTTTAAATCTGGAATTGGGTTCACGGTTTGGCCCAATTCATGTAAACTCACATATTTCTCCATAAAACCTTTGGAAACCCCAAAAACAGAGAATTAATGGAAATTAAAATAAAAGTACATTTAAAATAATCTATGTATGTGACAGAATACCCTGAAAATAATGATATTAATTATATGTTACATCAATGGTCTATATACATACACTATACACAATTATTAGTAGTGAATATGGAATATCTCACAAAAATTGGAGGGAAATGAAAAAATGCATACCATAAGTCTGAATGTGCTCCCCTCATGAAAATAATGTTCTGGAATATGAAATTAGACTTATTAATAACTTAATTAAAAAAAATATTATACATTTATTTATTTTATCATAATTTTATTAAGTTCATTATGTCCTTATTGACATGTTATAATATTGAATTTTGTCATTTTGTAGTGTTTGTTACCTTGATCATTATAATCGGTTCGCTAGTTTTTATGTAATGTTGTTCATGAGGAATATATATAAATCTCAATAATTGAAATTACATATTATATATTAACATCCAGAAGTTTTAATAGTCATTTTTATAATTTTGTTTCTTGGAATGTGGATGAATCATTAGATGAAATATTAATGGAAATCACTTAGATTATTTAAGTGGTATTTTGATTATTAGTAAAAATTGTATGGTCATGTTATTTAGTATTATGTGGATATACTGATTCATGAATATTATATATGTTATTATAAATATATTATAGACTCATTCAACCATAAAGTTTTTTCCATGATTAGTAATGAAGGATAAATTGAAGAACAAAACATCGTCGCCCACAAACATTATAAATTGGAATCTCACGGATGTTGATTTCGTTTATCAAATAAATAGGGGAGAGTAAGAATACTGATTATGGTTCATCCATTAACATGATATAATTCCAGTATATACATGATACTATATTTATCATTTTCATTTAGACAGAGGATTTGGGGAGAGTATTACAAAAGAAAGGCTCCTGATATGAAACCAAACGAAAAAGAAAGGTGCTTTACCTCTTTAAATAACCTCCTTGATAATCTCTTTAAGGGAAGGTTTTTTTTTATTTTTTAATGACCAATAGCTTCTTGGAAGTCAGTAGTGACTAGTTAATGTTATTTGGTAATAACATTGTGGATTTTAAAGGCATATATGAGTGAGGAGAAAAGGGAGCGAGGGGGTTATAATGGAGGAGATGAGTAAATTTTGCTTATTTTATTTATTATTTTATTAATTCCCTCTAGAAAACCAATAGTGTTGTTTCATGTGAACCCTAATAGTAATAATTGCAATTTAGTTCTAACCATGTGGCCATAAAATACTCATTATGGTATAAATAGCATATTTAACTGATAATTTGTATATATGTTATTTTACTGTATTATATTATTCATCAAAAATTCATGTTTTTTTTGAATAATACCAAAAAATAAACCTAACCATTATTAGACATGTAGAATTAAAAAAATAACACCATTATTTGAAAATTATTTTTTAAATATTATTAATTTAATTTTTAAATAAAATTATCATTTATTTGGAAAAACAACGGCATTATAACTATAACTCATTTTATAACACCATGAAAAATTAATAAAGGTCTCATAATATTATATTATAACCATAAGTAAATAAAATAACAATTTATGATTAAATATTATGAAAATAAAATTCAATTTAAAATTATTAAATTAATCATAATATATATAATTATAATATTTATGACATACCAAAATACCAAAACTTATACTATTTTCATTTTTCACTATTATTATGTATAAATTATATTTATTCATTCATGAGTGAAGTTTATATATTTTTGTATAATTTTCTATTCAACAATATTCATTATTTTTCATATGGTTATGATATTATTCATAAGGGTATGCTACTATTCATCAAAAATTAAGTTTTTAATATCAGACCCTAATTATCATACTGAATACAACCGTGTATATCAGCTTTTCAAAATTCAAATCATAGAGGAGGAGAAATTATTTTTACTTTTCTAGGTTACAAAAGTGTTGTTTGTAGATATTCATAGTTCCATGAAATCTATAATTAATCAATTTGTAAATTCTTGGGGTGTTACATTATCCCCTCCTTACAAAAAATTATACCTCGAAATTTGAAATTGAATATAAAAAGTTAATGGTTGATACTTGAAATTTCCCTTATGGGAAACCCAAATTCAGAATATGGTTAAAATATCCTATTAATAAGAGGAAATTTAAATACTTCGGTTTCTACAAAACAACAGAACCTAATTGGACAACATGGTCATGAAAAAATAATAAAACCATCATACAGTGACATTAAACACTAAAACCCATACAATGGTCAACGTAAACCATTTCATAAAGGGTTAAAAATTATAAAATATAACGATTCCACAAATTAAAATGAAGGTCTCAAAATTTCTATGTTGAACTTATCATTTACCCTTAATCAACAAGAAGAATCTCTAAAATTCACATTCCAAACATGTGAATAACAACATCGTGTATCCTCATGAAATATGATTATAACTTGAATTACTGTAAAAACCATATTATAAACATGAAATCTTCTATCTTCATTATGTAAGAGACATTTTATTGAATATATCCCTAAATAGAAAATATATTCATACTCCACCAATGATAGAATAGATCACTTCTCGAAAAATCAATATTTTGTACCATGGTAGTCAGTATATATCTGAATTAATTATTTATTCATCATTATCTCAACATCAGATATATATATATATATATATGAATGGTTATCTTCCCCTTAATCTTGTTTTTTTCTAAAAAGCTAAACTTTATAATGGATCACTTTTCCTTTATACCATTCATCATATGACCTCAAATCCTTAATAAAACAGTATTATAGTATATATCTCATAATATATACAACTAATACATTACTGAAAAAATATTCATATGGCGTGATTCTTGTCTAGTAATATAAATCATAATATTCCATCAATGATAGCATCATAACTTGATCAATTTCCAAAATCAAAATTTGGTGTATATTTTTTTGACACTTGGTATGTCGATTCGCATACTGTCACATCTCCATGTAGTTGAAGCCTTGAATATAGGAAAATTCTTTCCATGTCTTGAAATTATGATCATGGTGGCCTTTTCCTCCACACATGAAGAAAACTATTTTTCCTCTCATGTATAAACCGTGGTGTTTCCTTCCAAAATTATAACATGTGGGAAAATACATCTTTACCTTCTTCTATTTATCCCTGTTTTCCCGTCCATCCTATTCTTCTTTTTCCTCCCTTCAAATCCATAGGATTTTCAGAAGTCATTAAATACCTTGACAACACATTATATTATTTCCTCATATGATGAGGATACTTGGCACACAATCTTCCATCTAAATTAGGTCTTGAGACCATTAGATATGTGATCCTTCTTACACGACACAACACATGAATTGGTTATGTTCTCATTCCCTCTGTTTGGTTCCATTTCTAATTAATTCCATATTATATATTATCTCATAACATTATAAACTCTCTATAACTCTAAACATGGTATATCACATGTAATAAATTTATGCATCGTAAATCCTGGAACCATGTAGTTTTGTTACATTAGGAGAATAAATCCTTCCTAAAGGTTGGTAAATAAAATGTGAATTATCCTATGCATTTCCACTGGGAGTGTCAAAACATGTGTGTAGTAAGGCCCATTTTCATCAACCAGGATATCCTGAGTAATGCCTGAAACTATGTGTTAGTGTTTTCACTCATAGATACATATGTGCCAGAACCAAGTCCACTTGTAGTATATAGGCAAAAATTTATTTTCTAGAAATATCTAAATAATATATTCCTTAAAAATAAATTAGGATTTTATGGTGTGTTTATTATCCAATAATAACATAGTGATTTGTTCCCTAATCTACATTTTCTAATTCTAGTGTCTATTTTTCTACTAAACATCCTTTGATACCAATAGTAACACCCCGGCCCCAGAATCTCATAGTCGGTGTGTTATTTTAATACATTGGCAAGATTACATGAAATAAAATCCCAAATAAATGAGTAGTTTAGTATAATTTCAAACAAGATACATAAATGAGTTCAAAATAACAAATTCAAATGAAAAAAACATAGAAATTTCATCAACCCCATACATAACTCCTAGGTTATTTCAGTATTTCATTCATAATATAATTCTCCATGTCCTGATAAAATGAAAAATAAGAAAGTGGTGAGATCAAACACATTCAATAAGAGTAAGAAATATGGTGGAAGATAACATAAACATTAATCATGGTAAATAATTGAAAACAAATTCCATTACAAATAATATACTAGGAAACTATATGGCAGGAATATGTGTTGAGTAAATAATGCTATAATAAAAAAATATTCATGGGTATTATACTAGTTGAACAACCACAAAATCCATCATTAGTATTTTCATACAGGGGGAATGCAGAATCCAAGAAACCATAGTCATACCATCAAGTCCTTGTTTGAAGACCATAAATAATGATTTTTTCATCGCCTTCTACTAAGACCATAGTGTGTCTCATGTAACATACCGATGCACTAAGGGGTTGTAGTGGGACCCACCCAATACAGATTATGTCCAATGCATTCCTCATATAAATGGGGTAAACAGAAAAAACATACACATTAATATTGAAACTAACGTATGAAATGTAAATAACATTCCCCAATCATTAATCATAAACATGACCAATCCGAGTAATATGGTAAATGGTTTCAATATAGCACATAAAAAATAAAAATAATCATAATTTTTTTTTGTAAAACATAGTGGATGATAACATGGGAGTTAAGCCACAATGAATAGAAATATTTAACATAGGATGTTGACATAAATGAAGATAATATAAATGGTATCATTGAAAAATCCTTGAGGAAGAAATCCTTAATCATTCTAAAGTGTCTCAATCAACCATGAAAAATTCTAATCATAACCCACTATATATCATAAAAAAAAGGAGAATCTTGATATGATATATCAAAGGTAATTACATACACCATAATCAAGAAATACATGGTGGAAAATTCATATATTCCATAAAAATTAAATTAAGATGACAAAAACCCATTTTTAATTTTGAAGGAACAGTTCTTGTCGAAAATCCATTTTATTTTCCAGGAAATCAGATTGTAAAAAATATTATACAATAAAATAAAATACTTTGACATTGAAATTATATTTTAGGAATACGTGATGTCCCACTGAAGTGGAATCATGTTAAAATTGATCTTCATATTCTTTAGAAATATATCATTTTACAGGATTTTAAAAATATTATTAAAGTGAATTTTAATTTAGAAAAGAACATTTAATCTATTAAATACATAAATTATCCTAGATAATTTTTCATGATAAAATTATTTTTTTTATAAAAATAATGGTGGCTTAAAATTGATTCCGATGTACACTTGAAACAAGAAAAAATTCGAAAATATCCCTTCAATCGGGTTTGTATTTCAGAAATATTTTTGAATGTTCGTTTTAAAATGAGTAACTCCACATAAAATAAGGAAGGATTCTCGTTGATAAAAATATATAGAAAACACAAACATAATTTAGGATGAGTAAATTGTAATATACGAGAATCTTTTGAGGTAATTAGACAATAAAGTTAAACTAAATGAAAATGGAGGTCTAGGTGGAAAACCCTTAACACTTTGCAATCAATCGATTCGTATGTCCCAAAATTAATAAAATTCAAATGATACATTTAATAAATTGAAAATAATAATATTCGTGATATTTTACCTCAATGGGAATTATACATACACTATACACAAGTATTATTAGTGAATATGGAATATCCCAAAAAATGGGAGTGAATTGAAAAAACCCTTACCTTAAGTCCGAATGTGTCCCCCTCTTGAACATAAGGTTATGGAAAATGATATTAGACTTATTAATAAAATAATTCAGAACCTATTATACATTTATTTATTTTATCATAATTTTATTAATTTCATTATGTCCTTATTGATTAGTTATAAGAATGAATTCTGTCGTTCTCGAGTATTTGTTTCCTTGATCTTCATATTCTGTTGACTTATATTTTATGTAATGGAGTTCATGAGGAATGGATGTAAATCTCCATAATTTAAATTAAATAATTTTAATGAACATAATGAAGTGTTAATGGTAATTTTTATATTTTTTTACATGGAATGAGTATTAATAATTAGATTAAATATTAATGACAACCACTTAGAATATTTAAGTGGTCTTTAGATTAGTATGTACTAGTTTGGTCATATGAATTATTATTATGTACATATAATAGTTTCTGAATATTAAATAGGTTATAATATATATTTGTTATTCTATATCAACCATAAAAATTGTTTCATGACTATTAATGTAGGGGAATATTGAAGAATGAAACATCACCGTCCATGAAGCTTATAAATTGAAACCTCTTGAACATTGATTTAGTTTATAAAATAAAAGGGAGAGAGTAAGAAAATTGATTATGGTTATTCTTTTCACATTATATAATTCCAGTATATAGATTATATTGTAGTTATCATGGTTATTTGTACATAATAGGTGGTGAGGGGATTACAAAATAAAGGATCTTGAAATGAAACATAAAGAAAAATACAGGTGCTTTACCTCTGAAAATAACCTCCTTGAGACTCTCTTAATGGGATGGGTTTTTGTTCTTTTGGAAAGAAAAAAAATCAAAATTGACGTGGGTAGTGACTAGTTAAGGTTATTTGGGAATAATGTTGAGGAGATTCAAGGCATATAGGAGTGAGGATAAGAGGGATTGGGGCGAGTTGGGGGGTTATAGTGGAGCAGATGAGTAAATGTTTAATATTTTGTTCATTATTTTATTAATTCCCTCATGATAACCAATAGTGTTGTTTCATGTGACACATAATAGTAATAAGTGAATATGAGTTCGAACCAATTGGCCTTAAATCCCTCAGCATGTCATAGATAGTGTATTTAACTGATAATTTGTATCTATTCTATTTTAGTGTATTTTATTATCCATCCAAAATTTAAGTTTTTCAGAAAAATACTGAAAAATCACCATTTCCATTATTCAACTTGTATAATTAAAAAATTAAATCTATTTTTTGAAAATTATTTTCAAAATATTTTTAATTTAATTTTTAAATAAAATCCTAATTTTTTTTAAAATAACATTGAAATTATAACTCGATTTGTAACACTTTGAAAATTAAATCATGGTATCATAAAAAAATCTTATTACCATAAGAAGATAAAATAATAATTAACAATTACATTTTATGAAAATATATTTCAATTTTAAAATTATTAAATTCATTTGAAATTCTTAATATAAATATTTATGACAAACAAAAATAACAATACTTATACTATGATATTTTTTCACTTCTAAGATGTATAAATAGTATTTATCTATTCATTGTTAAAGTTTTATTTTTTTGGCCAATTTACTATTCATTAATATAAATAAGGTTATCATATTATTTATAAGGGTGTGTTATTATTCATCAAAAAATATTGTTTGTCTAATCAAACTCTAAATATCTTACTGAAGGCAACTGTGTATATCACTTTTCCAAAATTCAAATCACAGAGTTCGGAAAATTTTGTTTACATGGATATGTTATAAAAAAGTTGTGTTTGTAGAGACCTAGTGTTCCATTAATTCTCTAATGAATCAATTATTATATTCTTGGTGTGTTACACCTCGCCCAAGACATTTAAAAATGATTGAGGACTCAGCCAAAACTATATCAAAAAAGTGGCAAGGCCTCTATTAGGTCCATATCTATTTGTCTCATAAGACCAACTCATGCATAGAGGGGATATATTGGGCCCAACTAGTAACTTACTAATTCCAATAAATTATTCATATGAATGGGTATAATCCTTAATAAAATATACATTCATATAGAAACCTAAATATGAACTGTCAATAACATTCCCTGAACGTTTCACATAAACACTAAACATTCAGTGTAATTTAGTGAATGGTTTGAAGATAACACATCCATAGTTAAACTAATAATAAAATATTAAATTAAATATTGTAGATAATATCATAAAATATTAATCATAAAAATACCTAATAATCAAGAGAGTGATGAAACAGATGAAGATGCTCTTATAATATCATCAAGTAATTTTTGAGATAAATACTCATTTAGATTAAAAAGAAGAGATCTTTTATAAAAATAATTTAATAAAACAATAAGTGAAGTAAGATTTAATTTTAACAATAAAATGTTTTATTTTATAAAGATAATGGTTTCCAGAAATATATTATATTGTGCCCAAGAAAATTGGTAAGAATTTGAGAAATTCCCCTGAATAAGGCTTGTATTACGGGAAGTATTTTTCATGGATCATATTATATCATATAACACCCCATAAATAAAAGTTGGATTATGTTCTGTACATATATATATAAAATTATAACATAATATATTAATAGTACATATAAATAAATAATAATTTAATTTAGGTAAGTAGGGAATAAGTGTAACCCGAATGATAGTGGAGGATTGAGTAGAAAATCCTTACCTTAAGTCCAATGGTGTTCTCGCATGATCTTAATGACCAGAATAATAACATTTAGGTTCATAAATTAATTATTACTGAACCTTATCTTCATGTAATTTACTTATAATTACCTTATTTGGTATATTCATGGCCTTTAGATGGGTTAAGAGAATCAATTTCATTGTTTTGGATCAGTTTCTTCCTTAGTTTTCATGGTCAGTTTACTTATATTAATGTATGGATAAACATGTAGAATGAGAAGGGTTATATAGAATACAAGTTGCATGTTATTAGTTAAAAACAATAATATTACATGATCATAAATATTTTTTGGTCATTGGTAGTGAAGATGAATCATTATATAAAACATAAATGATGATTGTTTGGGTCAATTGGCGGTTCTTGATCAGAACAATGTCATTTTGATTAATAAAATAATATATCATTTAAAAAAGGATTTCATAACCTAATATAATTTATAATTATTATATTATATTCTTTATTAACCATACAAATGGTTTCATGACATGAATTCAAGATGGTTATGTAAATTGAAAACTCATCGTCCTTGAATGAGATAAATTTACACATCTCGGATGGTGTTTTCATTTCAGGTATAAAAATATGGGGAAATGGGATATAATAAAGAATTATTCCTTCATACTAAAGAAATTATAGTACATGTAAGGTACTAGATTCTTCACAACATTAGGATGAAATTTTTTGAGGAAAGAAAAATAATGGAAGGGAACTTGAAATAAATGAAATGAAAGAGGAATTTACCTCTTTAAGTAATCTTCCTTGAGAGACTCTTTAGGGGAGTGGTTATGGTCTTTTTATGATTCCAAGAGACTATATACATTAGGGAGGATCTTGGGAGGTTATTTCAGCAGAAATTAGGCAAGAAACAAGGCTTGAGATGTGTGAAGAGGAGAGGGAGTGAGGGGGGTTATAGTGGAGGAGAGGAGCATTTTCTGATTATTTTACTCAATAGTTTATTATTTTTCCAAATACAACAAATAGTATTGATTTTTCTAACCAATAATAGAAATATTTTCATGTGATTTAGAACCTTTTGGGCTTACATCATCCATACAACACTTATTACCCAATAAATCATGCATTTAGCATTTATCGTAAATTATCATATTTTACTATTCACCTAAAATTAATGTATTTTAGAAAAATACAAAAAATTCACCCCACCATTTTTTGATGTGTAGAGCTTTAAATTGAAATCCATTTTTTTGAAATAATTTTATAAATTATTTTAATATAATTTTTAAGTTAAATCATAATTATTTCGAAAAAACTACATTAAAAATATAACATGTTTTATAACACCTTGAGAAATTAATCAAGGACCCGTATAATTATCCTATAAACATACTAAAATAATATATAAATTTATTATTACATTTTATGATGATACATTTCCATTTTATATTATTTTAGTTATCATAAAATTGTAATTAAAATATTTTTGACACACAAAAACACGAATACTTGTACTATGATCATTTTTTCAATTATAATATGTCCAAATTTTATTTATTCATTCATGGGTTAAGTTTCTTTTTTTGGCCGATTTACTATTCATTACTATTTTTTACTATTCATAATTTTATGTTACTATTTATAATGTTATGTAAATATTCACTAAAAATTATGTTTATCTTATCAGACTCTAAATGTCATATTGAATGCAACCGTGTATGTCATTTTTTCGATATTCAAATCACAGAGGTGGGAAAATTTTGTTTACTAGCTAATTTATAACAAGTTGGAGTATTATAGAGTCTCATTGTTTAATTCATTAAATATTAAATTTATTTTCAAAATCATGGTGTGTTAGATTATCCCCTTCTTAAAAAAAAATTCCTCGAAATTACTAGAATGTCACCTCATAAAAATATTTGGGTAGTTATTCATCCTATGCTCCTCAAGATCCCATATTACCTCTTCGATTTTATGATTCCAGTGTATCTATACCAGTCGAGTCGTCTAATTCCTCAACACTTGTCCATTAGTTTCTAGAATCTGGATAGGCTCTTCACAATAATATATGTCAGGTTCCAATTCTATACCTTTAGAAGTGAGGACATGTGTTGGGTTAGGCAAGTACATTCTCATCAATGAGACATGGAACACATTATGTACCAAAGGAAGGCTAGGTGACATAGCCAAGTGATATGAAACAACTCCAATTCTCTCCATAATTTCAAAATACCCTATGTTTCTTGGGCTCAAGTTTCCTTTCTTCCAAAATCTTATAACACCCTTCCATAGAGATACATTTTAGAAAATGTGTTCTCCCACGCAAAACTCCAAATATTTCGTTCAATTATTAATATAAAATTTTTATCTTCTTTGAGATTCTTTGATATGGCCTTGAATAGTCTTTACCTTTGTTGGTGTTTCCTTCACAAGATCGTGGCCCACAAGCTTCCTTTCTCCAACTTCATCCCAACCTGTTTGTGTATGACATTTCTTTCGAAACAATGCTTCATATAGAGTGATTTGAATACTAGAATGGAAGCTATTATTCTAGTTGAACTCCACTGAGTTTAAATATTGATCTCATATACCTTTAAAGTCATGTTAACATGATCTCAACATCTATTTTGAGGTTTGGATCATCCTTTTTTATTACTCGTTAGTTTATGGTTGATAAGCAGTACTCAATTGAAACACAGTATCCAAATATTTCTTAAGACTTTTCCAGAATTTCTATGTAAATCAATGATTGAAATCAGACACTATTTAAATTAGTTCTCCATGAAGTCTTACAACTTTGTTGATATAGAGTCATGCAATCTACTCTAGTGGAAAATCCTCCCTTATAGCGAGGAAATGTGCAGGCTTCATAACTCGATCCACAAGTACCCATATTGAATCATTCATTCATGTTTTTTTGGTAAACCAATAACAAAATACATGGTGATGTCATTCCATTTACATGTATGAATAGTTATAGGTTGCATGAATCCTCTAGGATGTTTTCATTCAACCATTACCGGGTGATAGACTAACCATCTTGAAGCATAATTAGTAATTTCCCTCTTCATTTTATCCCACCATAAATGTTCAGTCAAATCCATATTTATTTTATTATTGTTAGGTATATAGATAAATTCTATCTATGTCCATCATCCAATAACTCCCTTTTTTCTAATGTATAGAGGGATGACATAGCCTCTTCCCAAATTTCATGATCCCATATTCACATATGAAGTCCTCCAACTTCCAATCCTTCATAGAATAAATTTTCATTTGAAGGTTCTCATCATTAGGCTGAGAGCTTTTAAGCCTTTCTAATAAAGAAGGTTGGGAAAACATTCAAAAAAGTAATGATTTTTCTCCTTATTTGATAATTCCCATATGCATCCTCACTAGATCCATGTACAACAAATCCTTTCTAGTCATCATTTTGTTGAGAACTCTATGATCCTTCCTACTCAATGAATTAGCTACGTTATTTTCATTTCATGGGTAGTAGTGTATAGAAAAATAATAATCCTTGAGTAGTTCGATCCATTATCTTTGCCTTATGTTGAGTTAATTATATGAGAAGATATATTTTTGACTCTTATTATTTGTATATATCTCACATGATTTCTATAGAGATAATGCCGCCATATATTTGGAGAGAATATTAACCTTGATAACTTAAGATCATGAGTATGATAGTTTTGTTAATGAAATTAAAACTTCATTAATGCATAATAAATAACTCTATCATTCTGCATAATGACACAACCAAGTCATTTCATTAATGAATCATTATAGATCACAAAACCATCATTCCCTGATGGTAGAGTTAGGATCATAGGATTCACTGATTTCCTCTCCAATTCTTTGAAACAATCCTCACATTCATTTTTTCCATACTAACATAACCCATTTACATGTATGCTTCGTCATTGCGTTGGCTAAACGTGGGAAGTTCAATACAAAATCATGATGATAACTTACTAAATAAAAAAACCTACAAACCTAGATTATGTTCATAGGAGGATTAAAATCTTCCACATACATTGTCTTTATAGGGACAATAGATCTTTCAGACTTAGAGACAATTTGTCTAAGAATGAAAACTGATTGAATCCAAAATTCAAAGTTTCTAAACATCACAAATTATTCCTTTCTTCTAAGAGACTTCATAAATTTGTGCAAGTTATTTTCATTATCATAAGAAATTTTTTATTATACTAATATATCATCAATAAATACCACAAAAATGTCATCATGATATTCCTTGAGAACACTATTGATTAGATCCATGAAAAAGATGGTGCATTAGTCAGTCCAAAAGGAATTACTATAAACTCATAATGCAATACCTGGTTTTAAACAGAGTCTTTGGAATTTCATCATTCCATACTAGAAACTGATCATATCAATATAGAAGTTCTATCTTTGAAAAATATTGTGCACCTTGAATTTTATCAAATAAATAATCAATGTGTTGTATGGGATACTTGTTATTTTTTATAGCATTGATCTAGCTGTAGTCAAATCACAACCTCATAGATCCATCTTTCATCTTAATGAAAAGAAAATTCACTCCCCATTGAGAAACACTAGTGAGAATGAATCCATTATCACTCAATTACTATTTTATTTTTATCAAGTCCACTAATTCCTTAGTGGCCATTCGATAAGGGGATTTTGATATTGAACTTGAATCAAGAATTAGGTCAATGGAAAACTCAATTTCTCACTCTGGAGGATGACTAGGTAAACCTCTATAAAGACATCAACATATTCATTCAAAATATGAACATCCTCTATTTGAACATTCCTTTCCTCACCCATAGTTATTTCATTCCCATTTTCCCCAATAATTAAATTCATTAGAGCTACTGGGGGTGGATTTAGTTCAGAATAAGATTGTGATGTTTCCTCTATAAAAGATAAGGGATTCTTCATCGTCCTCAAAAATTGTCACCTCCTTCTTCTTGCAATAATTTTTCACATCATGGTTTGAAATCCAATCCATACCGAGGATTAAATCAATGTCAATCATTGGTATGACAATAAAATAAGAATAAAGCATATTTATATGACATAATGGGGACTGTCAGTCACAACATTGTTCCAATGATACTTCCCTTAAGAGTTTTGAATGGAAAATACCTTGGGAAATGAGATTGGAAGTATCTAATTTTATTTGAAGAAACAATTAATGTACTGATCACCATATTATTATGAACATCAATATCAGTAGTTGTGATCGCATAAGCTTGTCCCTTCTCCTTTGTCCATTTTTAGGAACATTTCCTGGATGATTCTGAAAATTATTATCATAGTGTCCCATAGCTCTAAAATTATGGCATTGAACATTAATTTATTCTTTATTCCCCGTGAAATCAACAATACGATTGCATTTTTTCACACTTATAGCACACCCCTTTTCGTTTTATATAGGCACTGGGTTTTTACCATCAACAATTATCACATGGTGGAATGTATACTCTTCCCTTCTTATCCATTTCCTTATATCTTATTCCATAGTTTTCATAAACCATCATCTTCTCTTGGATTCCTTTAACATTATAGAAATTAGATAACTTCCTTGTCATGTTGATCTCACATGATACTATATATTTATATGATTAAAATGTTTGGAAGACCAGCTCCCATCAGATGAATGGATTTATGCTATAACAAATAGATCAATAATTCTCTTTGGATTACATATATAGTCTAGAAAATACCTTGATAACTTTGTAATGTTATCTCTATACTATGAAACATTCTCATCTTCCTTTTTCCTCAAATTTAGAAACTATTTTTCCCCATCTGATTGTTGTTCATTAATAAATAATTTCTCAATGAAAAGTTCTTTAAATTCACTCCATTACATGTTTTATATCTCTTCCTCCTCCTTTGTGTTTTGAATTAGTTACCAGAAATGATCAGCATCTTCTGACAAACAGTAAAATACCATGAAAGCCATATCCATTTCTTTACTTCCCAATGCAAGAAATATATTCTCTAAAAAAGTTATTCACTTATTCACTACGAATGGGTTTTTAGTCCCATAAAATTATGGAGGTTGTTGTTGCCTAAAGTGACCTAACATTGATTTTCCATGTTGTGGATCTGGTATCTCTATACAGGTATGGTTATTGTTCATATCCTAAGTATGTTGTCCCAATATTGTAATAATATTCTCAGAACTAATTACAGATCTAGATCCAACAACATTATCTTGCATTGGAGGGAAATCCAAAAATTGGATACTTGTGTTCAAGTGGTTTCCATTCTTTTAAATAGGCACCATTTCTAAATAATAGCATACACTAGGCTAGGTTATGAATCAAAATGTACTATCTCAATTTAAAAAACATATTTAACATAAATTGATTTATTATGCATGGATAATCACATAATCATAAACTCGGGTTCTTATAGGAAAAAATTACATTTAAATCCTTTATAATTGATTGTAATGAAAATGTGAATTATTATAAGCATATCCCCCAAGAGTGTCAATCTAGGTACAATGTTAGGACTGTTTTCATGTACTTGGATAACATGGGTAATCCCTGAAACTCTATGTTGGTGTATTCACTCCTAGGTACATGTTCACCAGAACCACCTCCACTTGTAGTTTATAGATAAGTTTGTATTTACTAAAAAAATGCACAAAATCTATTCCTTACCAAAAATTAAAGGACGTTCTTGTTTGTTTATCCTCAAAAACTATCTTAGGGGTTTGTTCCCTAATTTATGGTTTATAAAAATTGTTTATATATTTTATACTAAACTTCCTTGGATTCCAATTGTAATGACCTGACCCCAGTTTCTTGTACCAATTGCCTTAATACATTACATTGGAATGATTACAAGAAATCAAATTCTGAAGGACCAATTTGTTTAGTAGCTTTGGAAATAGGATACATACATATGTTTGACATTAAAACATGAAATTAAATACATCATATATGTTTTATTGGGAACATCCACATCTATAAGTATATATCTCCATGTCGTTCATAATAAACTTCTTCAAGTCCTGAGAAATGAAACATAAGAAAGGGGTGAGATCAAACACTCAACAAGAGTAAGAAATATAGAGTAGGAAAATATAAACAATAGGATGGTGAATAATTGAAAACAAATTCCCTTAAAAATAAACATGAACATAATATGTCTTTAATATGGAATGGTTAAATAGTTCCATAATACAACATAATTATGGGTATTATACTTGTCGAATAACCTCGTAATCTATGAATTTATTGCTTCATGATGGGGGAAATGCATATTTCAGACATTCTAAAACAAACCATCAAGGCCTCGACCAAGACATTTAAAAATGATTAAGGCCTCCTCCAAAACCATATCTTAAAATTTGTATGGTCCCGACCAAGTCCTTATCTATTGGTCTCATGTGACCTGCTGATGCATCAAAGGTATATAGTGATCACAACACATAACTAACTATGTCCAACTCATTCCACATATGAATAGGGATAATCATGATCAACATATAAATTTATATTGAAACTAACATAAGAAATGACAATAACATTCCCTTAATGTTATGCATAAAAACTAACCATTCATAGTAAGTTGGTCAATGGTTTTAAGATATCACATCCATAGTCAAACTAGTCATAAATATTTCAATTAAATATGTTAAATTATATCGTAAAAGATTAATCCTAATAATACATATGAATAAACAATAGTGCTGAAACATTTAAATATATTCTTATAAAATCACTGTGTAATTTTTGATATAAATACTCTTTTACTTTGGAAAGAATAGTTCTTTGGATAAATAACTGTATAAAACAAGAAGTGAAGTAAGATAGTATTTTCATAATAAAATGAGTGATTTTTTAAATATAATGGTTTAAAAAACCAATTATAGAGTACCCTTAAGAATAAGAAAGAATTTGAGAAATTCCCTTCAATTGGGCTTGTATTATGTGAAGAAGTTTTGAATGATCCTTTTAAAACACATATATACTGATAATAAAATGTAGGATTATGTTTTTTACACAAAAATAGAACATTATCACAGAATATATGAGGATTTTATATTAATAAATAAGAATTTCATTTAAATATGTTGATAATAAGTGTGACTCAAATGAAAGTGCAGGTTCGGGTATAAAACAGTTACCATATGTCCGAAGATGTTCCTCACTTGATCTTAGTGACCAGAATAATCATATTTTGGTTAATAAATTAATGACTCATGAAACTAATATAAATTTAATTTATTTATTATAACCTTATTAGTTTAATTCTTGGCCTTCTTATGGGTTAACAGATTCAATTTCATTGTTTGGGAGCGTATTCTTCCTTGATTTTCATAATCAATTTACTTATATCCATGTATGGATAAACATATAGAATGCGAATGGTTTTCCAGAATATGGTTTCTTTTAATTTTTAATCAAACAAAAGATTACATGATCATAAAAAAAATTTGGTTATTGGATGTGAAGATGAATCATTATATAAAAGTTTATTGAAATTTTATTGGGTTAATTGGTCATTCTAGATTACAACGAACTCATATAGATTTATGAATTAATATCATGTGAAACAAATTATTCAATAAACATGAATAATTTAAAATAAATATATTATAGTATTATTAAACCATAAAAATGGTTTCATGACCATAACTGATGGAAGTAATAGAAATTCAAAATCCGTCATCCTTGAATGTGATAAATTAACACATCTCAGATAGTGTTTTCCTTTAAAGTATAAATGAATGGGAAATGAGAGATTATAATGAATTATTACATTATCATAAACACATTATTGTATATGTAAGGTATTGTATTCATCACTAAAATTGTATGAAAGTAGGTGAGGAATTAAAAAAGAATGAAAGGAACTTGAAATAAAAGAAATGAAAGATGAATTTACCTCTTGAAGTAGTCTTCCTTGAGAACCCATTTAAGGGATAGATTTTTTGTATTTTTATGATAAATATGGATTCTGTATGTTGGGTTGGATCATGGGAGTATATTTTTTCATAATTTAGACAACTAAAAAGCCTTAAGAGGTGTGAAGAGAAGAATGAGTGAGAGTGGATTATTGTGGAGGAGGGGATGGTTTTTCCATTATTTTACTCATTATTTTACTATTTTTCCAAAGACAACCAATAGTATTGATTCATGTGACCAATAAGAGTAATTTTTACATGTGAGTTAGAACCTACTTGGATTAAATCATCCTTAAAAAACTTATGACCCAATAAATCAGGTATTTATCATATATCATTAATTATCATATTTTAATATTAACCAAAAATTCATGTATTTTAGAAAAATACAAAAAATTCACCCCAACCATTTTTCAATGTGTATAATTAAATAATGATATATATTTTTTGAAAATAATTTTCTAAATAATTTTTATTTTACTTTTAAATAAAATCATAATTTATTTGAAAAAAACAACATTAAAACTATAGCTTGTATTTCAACATGTTGAAAAATTAATCTAGGTCGCATATATTTATAATATAACCATAAAAAAAATTATGTTAATAAATTTACATTTTAAATTTTTAAATTAATCATAAAATTTTCATTAAAAATTAATGAAATAAAAAATACCAATACTTATACTATAATCATTTTTCACTTATATGATGTCCAAATTGGTTTTATACATTCATGGATGAAGACTCTATTTTCATGGCTTATTAACTATTCATTACTATTAATTACTATTCATAAGGGTATGTTACTATTCATATAGGTATATTCCTATTCGCCAAAAATTATTTTTGTCTTCTCAGAGTCTAAATATATTACTAAACACAACCGTGTATTTCAGTTTTTCGAAATTCAAATCGCAGAGGTGGGAAAATAATGTTTACTTGATAGGTTCTAACAAGATGGTGTTTTCTAGAGACTAAGTGTTTCATGCATTCAATATTAAATTTATTTTTGAAATCATGGGGTGTTACAAAACCAACTATTATAAGTGATATAGTGGATTCCAATAACTTGGAATACGCTAGTGTATTATCTTTATATTATCCTTGAATAGGGGGTCTAATTAAAATTCATCTGTTATGAGGGTATGATTTACTTACATTACACTATATGATAATTAACGTATGTGAGTACAGTGATAATTAACCTGATCTGATTAAAAAAATAACAGATAACATTTAGTTGCGTCTTCATTAAATGAAGACCATTAATGTTTCCTTATTAAATGTTATGTTAATAACATATAAGTAGTGGTTGTTTGTTATACCCCAGCCTTAAAACATACTTAATCTTGAGTTATTACAACACTACACATTGAGGATCTTTACGGGTTTAGAGTTTTATAGAATTAGATCATAAAACGTGCATTACATTCCACATATAAACAAAGTGGTTACATAAAGATAATATTCTTCTTTCCCATCAATGGAAACATATTTAAAATAAAACATGGATTCTTTCTTGACACTTCCTTAACACTATCATCATATCATGTACCTTTCCCTTGACCTGTGAAAAACATTTCAAAAAACATGGGATGAGCATAAAAAGCTCAGTAAGGGATATAAAAATATGGAAAGGAAACATGGGTACATATATACATAAGAGTGAAATCTTCCTTTACCCATAAAACATAATCACTTTAACATACCTCATCAAATCATGAATAAATCATAGAAATCATAAGACATAATGGAAACTTGAGGAATTCATAACATTCTTACGTAGGGAGTAATCCTCTTGGTTACGTTTGGAATACCCATCACAGTATATTCCCTAAATCTCTTCGGAGAAACCTTAACGTTTCACTCCTTCGCGTTACCCAATGCATTGGAGATCTATGTCGGGCTCACCCGCCCTTAGTTTATCACGGAACCACCCGTCTTCATAATAATGCCCAAGAACCTCAACATAATCGTATCACATAAAACATGCATAAAGGAAACATAACAGTTCCTCCTATCAATCACAAGATATCAATACAACACATTGATATAAAAACCTTATGAAAACCATTTTCAATACCAACATAAAATAAAAGTAAAACATGGTATTTATTTTTCTTTAAAAAAAAAGGTATGGCTTGTAGAGGAAGCCGAAACTCAAATAATGGTCACGGAGGTGGAGAAGTCATTGTCGCTGCATATGTACGACAAAAACATTCCCTTTTGTCGTTTAGTAAATGCTTCGTATAAAAAATATTCCTTTTGGATAGACATAAAATTCAAAGGGGTTTATACACCGTATAAAAGAAGGTTGTGTATAAAACAAAATGTGTCTCAATGAAATGAGATTGAGACGAAGTCCCATACCTCGGGTCTGACTTGACTTGGTCGTTCTTTAATCTCCTGAATAATAAACTTCAGTTAATTTCTATTTGTTTAAGAACTTTTTTCATGTTCATTATTCATTTTATATCACTTATTGACATGTCATGAACACTATGTAATTATTTGAGTTAATAACGGTCGTTTTAACGATCATTGGTACATGAGTAAACAATAAGACCTTTATAATTACAAGTTGTTCATGTATCCATTATTTCCAGAATGGTATTGATGATGTAGATATCATATATATCATATATATCTAGTACATGCATGCATTTATAATATAACATAATCATTTAGAGGTAAGAAATGAAATGCACCGTTCATGGAGACAGTAAGTCGTACGTACGCATGAACGCTACTTTCATTTATATTTTGTATTTTATAGAATGGAATCATAATCATATAAAGTTATATTATAATTCCAGTGTAATATCATATATAATATCATAACTCCATCCTTTATACGTCCCACATATGGTATTTAACGAATCAAATCACTTTGAGGGGGCTGTAGTCCGCACTTCCTTAAATGAAGATATCACGTTTACCCATAATGGAAACCATAAAGGTATGCCCAAAATGAAAAATACATAAGCTTAAGGAAAACATAAACATATTATATATCATATATAAATATAGTGACATCTTAATGGCCACCTTTGAAGGTTTTAAAAGAATGTTGAACAATTATCGTTTCGGGAGGCATAAATTCACCATCCATGGAAACAGTATGTCCTTTAACCATTAGATGTAGGTGTGTGTAATTGTTGCTCGAATAATTCTTATAAAAACATCCTAGTATATTTAAGATACTTATGTTTTTACAATTGAAATGAATAAAAAGAGTTTAGGGGGTTGGAGAAGCAAAATAAAACAAAAGGACTCAAGTGAAGACATTACCTTAAAATCGGGTAACTCCCTTCAGTTTGAGCTCAAAGGCTTCCTTGGGAAGACTTATGCCCAATGTGAGGCTTCAAGGAGTAAGAGAGGGAATTTTAGAGACAAAATGGGCAGGGGTTGGTAGAGCCAAAGGCTTTAGAAGTGTGGGTAAGGAGGTAGAGGTGGGGGCCTTTTATAAGAGGAGAGGAGGGGCACCCTTGGAAAGTAAATAAAAGATACTTTATTTTAAAATGATTTTCGGATTCAAAAGGTCCCAAATTGATATAATTAGAGGTTAAGGTGATAAGGGTTCGAAATCCACCCATCCAATAGGTTTTGGACATGTTTAGGTAATATATTTTAAATTATCTTTTCGTTTTATTTAAATCCTTTATTAATGATCTAATCGTTGCATCATCATGATGTCAAAAATAGTTTACTTTATTTGAGGTCTAAAAATTATAAAAAAAATATCATGATTCAAGAAATATTTTTATCTTTCTAATGATTATTTATAGTCAAAATTCTGACTTGCATAACCCCGTTTGAAAATTGTTTTAGTAAAACATCTCATGTTTGTGTCATTTTTACTTGAACATTAAATAAAAAGTTATTTATGTCATTTCCCAACCACAGTGGCTCCATGGGGTCCACAAGTTGACCCATGGATTGTCTTGGTCGGCCATGACACATACAATAAGGGTAGGACATCTGTCAAGCTCAAATCATATAATTAAAACATTATTTTTACCTTAAACTACACTAATTACCTCTAATCGCGATTAAGAACTTAAAAGTTACTATTCACCAAAAAATTATTTTAATCTCATTGAACCAGATTTTACTTCTTAATGACAACTATGTATGTCAGATTTTTGAAAATAAAATCACAGTAGTGAAAAAGTTTCATTTAAACGAAAAATCAGTTTCTTTAACTAGCACTTACTGGTTTCACTATTCATCAAAAATTGATGTTTTTCAGAAAAAAAAACAAAACATCACCCTAAGATATATTTGATATTCTGAATTCAAAAATGATGTCTATTTTAAAAAATTCAAATCATATAAGTCACATTAATTAATTTAATATTTAATTTCGCGCTATCATGACAAAAAGCGTGTTTTTATGAAACAATAAGTATCAAAAGATTGACACCAGTTTAAGTCCAATTTCAAAGTGAAATTGATTCCAATGACAACCATTGGATTAAATGGTAAAAATATATTCAGATTACACTTTAATACCAATTAAAAATATAATCTAACCATATAATTAAATTAAATGAAAAATCAGTTTTGATGTAAAATGCAGTGTTTTTCACTATTCATTAAAAAAGTCAACATTGTCAGAAAAATACAAAAAATTTATCCAAGGTAAATTTCAATGTCCCAATCATAAATAATATGTTTATTTTGACATATATAGATTATAAAATTGTCAAAAGTTTGATTCAAAAAGGGTTTGCCATCAAAAGGCAGTAAAACAATCTTTTAAGAATATTAGTGTATTCCATGCATAAGATTATATTTATTTTCATTTTAAGCCTCTAACACACTATCTTAATAATTAATAGACATAGATAAAAATATCTCTTATTCATTACTTACTTGGGATGTTACATCCTTCCCCCCTTTAGAAAATTCCGTCCCTGTAATTTATTTACTTATCAAATAAATGGTACTTATCCCTCATTGCATTTTCAGATTCCCATGTTCCCTCTTCCATCATGTGGTTTTTCCACAAAACGTTTACCTGATTAATCACCTTATTTCGTAACACTTGCTCACTGTGGTCAAGAATCTGGACCGGTTGTTCCTCATAAGATAGGTTTTCTTCCAGCTGAACTACCTCTGGACTCAAAACATGAGATGGATCTGGCATATACTTTCTCAACATCGAAACATGAAAAAAATTGTGTACCTGAGATAAACATGGAGGTAAAGCCACCCGGTATGCAACTGATCCAACTCTCTCCAGAATTTCATATGGTCCAATGAACCTTGGACTCTGCTTTCCTTTCTTACCAAATTGCATCACACTTTTCCATGGGGAAACCTTGAGAAAAACATGATCACCTACCTCAAAATATAGATCCTTTCTCATGTTTTCTGCATAACTCTTCTGCCTGCTCTGATCTGTTCTTATGTTTTTCTGAATCAGCTGAACTTTTTCTGCCATCTCTTCTACCAATTCCGGTCCCATCAGCTTTCTTTCACCCACTTCATCCCAAAAACCTGGAGTCCGACACTGCTTCCCATATAATTCCTCAAATGGTGCTGTCTATATACTGGAATGAAAACTGTTATTATATAAAAATTCATCCAAAGAAAGATGTTGGTCCCAACTTCCCTGATAACCCATAGAGCAAAAATGTAGCATATCATCCAAGGTCGTGATCATTCGTTCTGACTGCCCATCTGATTGAGGATGAAATGTTGTACTAAAATTTAATTCAGTACCCAACGACTTCTAAAGGCCATTCCAAAAGTTAGAAGTGAACCTGGGATCACAATAAGATACAATGGAGAGAGGAACTCTATGTAACCTGACTATCTCTTTAAGATACAAACAGGAATGTTGATCTAGGGAAAAATTATCTCGTATAGAAAGGAAATCAGCAGATTTAGTCAAGCGATCAACAATAACCCAGATTGCATTATTACCTCGAGATGTCTTCGGAAATCCCACAACAAAGTCCATGGATATATTTTCACATTTCCACTCTGGCACTGGTAAAGGCTGAAGCATCCCTTTCGGTAACTGCCGGTCTACTTTAACCTGTTGACAAGTCAAACACCTCACAGTAAAATCAGCAATATCTCTTTTCATTCCATCCAACCAGTAATACTCCCGCAGATCTCTGTACATCTTAGTACTGCCAGGATGAACTGAAAACGGAGAACTATGAGATTCACATGAAAACTCTCTCTTCAACTGTGAATCACAAGGCACACACAATCTCTTCCCAAATCTCAAAACACAATCACTATCAATGTTGAATTCATGCAACTTACCTTTCTGAACCAGCTCTACCTTTTTCTGCAACTCACTGTCTTGCTTCTGTGCTTGCATGATTTTATCTGATAGAGATGATATCACTGATACATGAAACAAAACAGAAGAACTTCCTGCACCAACAAATTCTATGCCAATGTTCATCAAATCCTTATCCAAAGGATCGCGTTCCAAACACAACATTGGTAACGAAGCATTACTTTTTAGACTCAAACCATCATCCACTTTATTTTCTTTTCCCGTATGGTAATGAATTGTACAATCATAATCCTTGATTAATTACAGTCATCTCCTCTATCTCATGTTTAACTCTTTCTGAGTGAATAAATACTTTAAAATTTTGTGATTAGTATACATTTCACTCTTACTCCATACAAATGATGCCTCCAAATTTTTAAAGCAAAAACAACAGGAGCTAATTCCAAATCATGTGTAGGGTAATCTACCTCATGAGTTTTCAACTGTCGTGAAGCATAAGCAATTACCTGATCATTCTGCATTAGGACGCAACCAAGTCCTTTCAATGAAGCTTCACTGTATATAACAAACTCACCATTCCTGGAAGGTAGTGCCAAAACTGGAGCATTCACCAATCTTCTTTTCAATTCCTGAAAACAATCAGCACTTTCTTTTGTCCAGATAAACTTAACACCCTTCCGAGTTAGCTTAGTCATTGGACTAGATAACCGTGAAAAATTTCTAACAAACCTTCGGTAATAGCCTGCCAAACCAAGGAAGCTACGAATCTTAGTTACATTTGTGGGTCTTGGCCATTCTTCAACAACCTTTGTTTTTGCAGGATCAACAGTAATCCCATCTTTAGAAAAAATGTGACAAAGGAAAGAAATTTGTTGCAACCAAAACTCACACTTGTTGAATTTCCCATACAATTTATTTTCTTTTAAGGTTTGCAAAATAACCCTTAAATGTCTTTCATGCTCTTCTTTACTTTTAGAAAACACCAAAATATCATCAATGAAAACCACCACAAAGTTATCCAAGAACTCGTGGAAATTTCTATTCATTATGTCCATGAATAGAGCAGGTGCATTGGTTAGCCCAAAAGGCATTACTAAAAATTCATAATGGCCATATCTTGTATGGAACGCGGTCTTCAGAACATCTTCTTCCTTTACCATCAGCTGATGGTACCCCGATCTCAAGTCAGTCTTTGAAAAATACTGAGCTCCCTGGAGCTGATCAAACAAATCATCGATATGAGGCAAAGGATACTTGTTCTTAATAGTAATATTATTCAAGGCCTTATAATCAATGCAAAGTATCATTGAACCATCTTTCTTTTTGACAAATAAAATAGGAGCACCCCAAGGTGATGTGCTAGGTCGAATGAAACCTTTCTCTAATAAATCTTTCAATTTATCCTTCAACTCTAAAAGTTCAATTTGAGTAATTCGATAAGGGGGTTTTGAAATTGGAATAGCATCAGGAACTAAGTCAACAGTAAACTCAACTTCCCGATCCGGTACTATTCTCGGCAACTCATCAGGAAAAGCATCAGGATACTCATTTACCACTGGCACATCATTAATCTGAACAGTTCCGTTATTTTCAACGATGTGTGCAAGGTAACATTCATTTCCATATTTTACAATTTTCTTGGCCTCTTGATAAGTTATCAACAGTAAAGGTTCATTCTTGTACACAAACTGAAATTCTTTCTGAAAATAAACTTCTTTAGCTCTACAGTAAATCTTAGCATGGTAAATTGAGAGCCAATCCATACCCAGGATAACATCAAACTCTACTAGTGGTAGAACAATAAGGTTTTAAGTAGGTTCATTCCACAGATAAGGATAGGAAGATTCCTATAAATTCTTTTTTACTCAACATTTCCCCCAGGTGTTTTTTCCAAAAGTTCAGGATTCATTTCTTGAGATGGTATTCCCATTTTACTAGAAAAGGTTTTAGAGATGAAAGAATGTGTAGACCCTGAATCAAACAACACACTGGCATAATCTGAAAAGACAAACAAAGTACCTGACACAACTTCATTTTAAGGCCCGACATCTGCTGAAGTAGTTTCAAAGGATTTCACCACCCCTTTCTATTTGTAGTCTAACTGCTTCCCATCACTCAAGCTCTTTGTTAGACACTCATTTTCATAGTGACCCATCTCATTGCACTTATAACATTTCACTAACTGTAAATAAAATTTTGTCTTACCTTCACCTTGATCTTTTTCAGTGCAATCAAGAGCCTTATGTCCCATATTACCACATCAGTAGCACTTTCCAGAATTCAAAAGACATTCCCCAACATGCCTTTTGCCACATTTATCACAAACTGGAAACTTAGATTTCTTACAATTAGTCTTTTTTACGAATTCTTCCCTTTCTCCTGCCACCTTGGTCTCTTCTTCTGCTGGTTGTTATAGAACACTCGATCATCAGCAAACTCCATTTCCACCTTCTCAGCACATCTAACAAGCTTTTCATAACTTTTAAACTCACGAGAAGCTAATACCCTTTGATATTTTGGCTTTAATCCTGAGTAAAAACGATTGATTTTACTATCAAGGTCTCGGATAAAATTTGGAGCATACCTTGCCAATCGAGTGAACCTTTCTTCATAGGCCGTCATTGAGTCTTCCTCTTGCCTCAATTCCAAGAATTGTTTTTCCATCCTAAGTCGAACAGCCTTAGGAAAATACTTCTCAAGAAACATACCTTTGAATTCATCCCAGTCAAGAGCATCAATCTCATCAGCATCCCTGATATTTTTAACCATAGACCACCACTGATCTGCCTCACCCTCCAAACAGTAAATTGCAAGACTAACCTTTTTATTTTCTGAACACCCCATGACATCGAAAATCTTCTCCAGTGCTTTAATCCACCCTTAAGCTAACATAGGGTTAGATGATCCTCTCAATGATGGGGGATGTTGCCTCATGAAATGTTCCCCCACTGACATGTTCCTTTTCCATTGATCTGGCTGATCTCGTGCATGGATACCACCACCATTTATCGCTTGATTCAACTGCGCCATTACTGCAATAAACTATTCAGTTCCAATTACGACCATCTCAGGATGCTAATTCAGAAGGTTATTTCCTTCGGTATGCCTTCCTAGCACTGCTTCCCTATTTCCTCTGTGTAAAACCATTCTGAACAAACATGTCTTATATGAAGTAACATGGTAATCATAAAATGCTATATCACTTCGATTTGACCATAAAAAAATATTTTTGGATAATCATTTAATAGAATTCTAACTCCTAAAGTTATCTAAACCGACCTATGATACCAACTATAATGCCCCAGCCTTAAACCATACTTAATCTTGAGTTATTACAAGATTACACATTGAGGATCTTTTCGGGTTTAGAGTTTTAGAGAATTAGATCATAAAACATGCATTACATTCCACATATAAACAAAGTGGTTACATAAATAATGTATTCTTCATTCCCATAAATGGAAACATATTTAAAATAAAACATGGATTCTTTCTTGACACATCATAACACTATCATCATATCATGTTCCTTTCCCTTGACCTATGAAAAACATTTCAAAAAACATGGGATGAGCATAAAAAAGGTCAGTAAGGGATATAAAAATATGGATAGGAAACATGGGTACATATATACATAAGAATGAAATATTACTTTACCCATAAAACATAAGCACATTAACATACCTCATCAAATCATGAATAAATCATAGAAATCATAATACATAAAAGAAACTTGAGGCATTCATAACATTCTCATGTAGGGAGTAACCCTCTTGGTTACATTTGGAATACCCATCACAGTATATTCCCTAAATCTTTTCAGAGAAACCTTAACGTTTCACTCCTTCGCGTTACCCAATGCATTGGAGAGCTATATCGGGCTCACCCACCCTTAGTTTATCACTGAACCACCCATCTTCATCATAATTCCCAAGAACCTCAACATAATCGTATCACATAAAACATGCATAAAGGAAACATTACATTTCCACCTTTCAATCACAAGATATCAATACAACACATTGATATAAATACATTATGAAAACCATTTTCAATACCAAAATAAAATAAAAGTAAAACATGGTATTTATTTTTCTTTAAAAAAAGGTATGGCTTGTAGAGGAAGCCGAAACTCAAATAATGGTCACGGCGGCGGAGAAGTCGTTTTCGCCGCATACGTACGACAAAAACATTCCTGTTTGTCGTTTATTAAATGCTTCGAATAAAAAAGATTCCTTTTGGATAGACGTAAAAGTAAAAGGTGTTTATACAACGTATAAATGAAGGTTGTGTATAAAACAAAATATGACTCAATGAAAGGAGATTGAGACGAAGTCCCATACCTCGGGTCCGACTTGACTCCGTCGTTATTTAATCTCCTGAATAATAAAATTGAGTTAATTTATAATTGTTTAAGAACCTTTTTCAAGTTCATTATTCCTTTTATATCACTTATTTCTATTTCATGAACACTATGTAATTATTTAAGTTAATAATGGTCGTTTTAACGATCATTGGTACTTGAGTAAAAAATAAGCCCTTTATATTTACAAGTTGTTCATGTATCCATTATGTACAGAATGGTATTCATGATGTAGATATCATATATGTCATATATATCCAGTACATTCATTCATTTATAATATTACATAATCATTTAGAGGTAAGAAATGAAATGCACCGTTTATGGAGACGGTAAGCCGTACATATGCAGGAACGCTACTTTCATTTCTATTTCGTATTTTATAGAATGGAATCATAATGATATAAAGGTATATTATAATTCCAGTGTAATGTCATATATAATATCATAACTCCATCCTTTATACGTCCCACATATGGTATTTAACGAATCAAATCACTTTGAGGGGGCGGTAGTCTACACTTCATTAAATGATGATATCACGTTTACCCATAATGGAAACCATAAAGGTATGCCCAAAATGAAAAATACAGAAGCTTAAGGAAAACATAAACATATTATATATCATATATAAATATAGTGACATCTTAATGGACACCTTTGAAGGTGTTAAAATAATGTTGAACAATCATCGTTTCGGGAGGCATAAATTCACCATCCACGGAAACATTATGTCCTTTAACCATTAGATGTAGGTGTGTGTAATTGTTTCTCGAATCCTTATTATAACAACATCCTAGTATATTGACGATACTGGAGTGGTTACAAAAGAAATTAATAAAAAGATTTTATGGGGTTGGAGAAGCAAAATAAAACAAAAGGACTCAAGTGAAGACATTACCTTAAAATCGGGTAACTCCCTTTGGTTTGAGCTCAAAGGCTTACTTGGGAAGACTTATGTAAAAAGTGAGGCTTCATGGAGTAAGAGAGGGAAGTGGAGAGACAAAATGGGCAGGGTTTGGCAGAGCCAAAGGCTTTGTAAGTGTGGGTATGGGGGTAGAGGTGGGGGCCTTGTATAAGAGGAGAGGAGGGGCACTCTTGGAATGTAAAGAAAAGTTACATTATTTTAAAATGAGTTTCGGATTCAAAAGTTCCCACATTGATATAATTCTAGGTTAAGGTGATAAGGGTTCTAAATCCACCCATCCAATAGGTTTTGGACATGTGTAGGTCATATATTTTACATTATCTTTTTGTTTTATTTAAATCCTTTATTAATGAGGTAATCGCTGCATCATCAGGATGTCATAAATAATTTAATTTATTTAATGTCTAAAAAT
The DNA here is from genome assembly GCA_963277665.1 of Viscum album. Lineage (NCBI taxonomy): Eukaryota > Viridiplantae > Streptophyta > Magnoliopsida > Santalales > Viscaceae > Viscum > Viscum album. Next base: position 582,066,552 of record OY728120.1, read on the forward strand.
TATATAAAAACTATCATGATGTAGGAAATCTTCTTATCTTTCTAATTATTATTTATAGTAAAAAATATGACTTGTATAACCCCGTCTAAAGATTGTTTTAGTAAAACATCTCATGTTTGTATCATTTTTACTTTAACATTAAATAAAAAGTTATTTATGTCATTTCCCTACCAAAGTGGCTCCATGGGGTCCCCAAGTTGACCCATGGATTTTCTTGGTCGGCCATGACACATCCAATAAGGGTAGGACATGTGTCAAGCTCATCTCATATTATTAAAACATTATTTTTACCTTAAACTACACTAATTACCTCTAATCGCGATTAAGAACTTAAAAGTTACTATTCACCAAAAAATTATTTTAATCTCATTGAACCACATTTTACTTCTTAATTAAAACCATGTATGTCGGATTTTTGAAAACCAAATCACAGAAGTGACAAATTTTCATTTAAACAAAAAATCAGTTTCTTTAACTACCACTTAGTGGTTTCACTATTCATCAAAAATTGAAGTGTTTCAGAAAAAAATCAAAACATCACCCTAAGCTATATTTGATATTCTGAATTAAAAAATGATGTCTATTTTACAAAATTCAAATCATATGAGTCACATTAAATAATTTAATAATTAATTCCCGCTGTCATGACAAAAAGCGTGTTTTTATGAAACAATAAGTATCAAAAGATTGACACCAGTTTAAGTCCAATTTCAAAGTGAAATTGATTCCAATGACAACCATTGGATTAAATGGTAAAAATATTTTCAGATTACACTTTAAGATCAATCAAAAATATAATCTAACCATATAATTAAATTAAATTAAAAATCAATTTTGATGTAAAATGCAGAATTTTTCACTATTCATTAAAAAAATGAACATTGTCAGAAAAATAAAAAAAAATTTATCCAATGTAAATTTAAATGTCCCAATCAAAAATAATATGTTTATTTTGAAAAATATAGATTATAAAATTGTCAAAAGTTTGATTTAAAAAGGGTTTTCCATCAAAAAGAAGTAAAACAATCTTTTAAGAATATTAGTGTATTACATGCATAAGATTGTATTTATTTTCATTTTAAGCCTCTAAAACACTATCTTAATCATTAATAGACATAGATAAAAATATCTATTATTCATTAATTACTTGGGATGTTACATTTTTGGTTTATATAGGGAAATAGGAACTTGATTCAAACTCTGATTCACCCACTCTTTGTCCATATATAACTAAAGACCCTAGTTGGGATAATGATTTTAAATTTATTTTTGGAATATTTCTATTCAAATAATTTTAATTATGAAGTAAGGATGTTATTTTTTTATGAAATGAAAGTTTAGTATACAAATTGGTCCCTAGATCATATAACTAGAACATTAGAGGAATCCAACATGAATCTATTGGGTGAATGATAATGTGTCATTAGTAGACATTGAGTGGCCATTGATATGCACCAAAACTCTAGTGAGCCATTAAATGTTAGATGGAGTTCCACTGGAACACTACTGAATTGGAATGGACCAATTTAATTAGGTATAGTTTTCATTCCACTTTTATATAAAATGGGTTAAAATTCATTTTTTCCTTTTATTAAAAGATAATTTCTATTGGAATATTTCTCTCTAATTTCTATCCAACTCTCTAAAATTTCATCTGTTTCTTATCCTCTGATTCGTTATGGGATTTTTATCCATTTAAGGCATAGTGATCTTGAATATAATTTTTTTATTTATGTAATTTTTTATTTAAATTCATTAATTTTATTCTTATTATAATCTTTTAACTTGTATTTTCCTTATAATTTTATTTAAATATGGGTTCCTTGTTGTTGTGGAGTAATTAAAACTTCACTGTTACTGGTAATTTATTATCAAACAAGAGGAAAGTGACCTCTCTCATTTTTTTATCTTTTAATTAAATGTTTATATACGATTTCAAGATTGATCATGTACTATAGAAACATGTGTATTCAAAATGTGATGATAATGAAATTTTTTTATTTAGAATTAATGGATTTTTATGGATTGAATAAAACATATTATTGGAAAGGAAGATATCAAGAAACCTCAAACCAAGATCTAAAAACAATAAAACCAACATTATATCTAATATAAAATGATGAATATGTGTACCATACATTGAAGTGGGATAAATCTAAATTCTTCAAGAATGGGTTTTATAAGTATCGACTTAAAGAAACCATGGTGACACTTCCTCCATGATGTATCCATAGGTATACTAGATTAACCCAATTATCATGTGGAAACCTCCTCAACTCCAATGGTATTCTAATACCTACTTATGTAAAGAGTTACAGAGGATAGTGATTCAAGGAGAATCAATAGAATGATTCTAACAACTGACTGAATGTGTTTAGATTGTTTATATAACCCTCAAGACAATCCTTAATATTTTAATATATTTACTCAAATTTTATTTATCTTTTGATTAATGTCACAAATTTAAAAACACTTTACAAAAATTTATCAATAATAATATTAAAAATTATATGAAATATAGATTCATCCAATATGTTTCATGATATGAAATGTTAATGATATTTATTTGTGTGGAAATGTTAGGAATGTTTAAACATGGTGTTATACTACATTTTATCAAAAATAGTACGCCATGAAAATTTTATAATAATATTATTCACATAAAATTTCATTATGACTTAACAAATTCATGCACCATTAATGGATAAGTAACTGGTAGGATATCAATATATCATTCTGTATGATAAACTTTTAACTATGGAATATGATATATCATGGGTTTTTCTATTTATTGACATAATCTATGTTACATCATACATTATGATATATCCTAAACACATAAAATGTATTTAGGGATTTAGGGAATGTCTCGATCAATCTCTCACTTGAAATAAATCATAATGGACATTGTTCCATTGCACTTTAAATTGAATCGAAAACATTGACTTATGAAATAATATCAAATAAATCTTTCAGATATAATCATTAAAATTATTTCAATTTTATTTTAAAATTCACCACATATCAAATAATATGAAATACTTTATGAATATACTTTTAAAATAAATTTTGGATAAACTCTCAAAAACATTTTGAGTAACTCTTAGTGTTTTATAAAACTCAATCCACACACAGTTATTTAAAAAATGAGACCCCATAGGATTTATAACATTAAAAACATATTTTAATTCATGAATCCATAAATGTAATAAATTTTCATCCTCAATACTACTAAATATACACATGGATCTAGGGTGAACACTATCAAACATATGTATCTCTATACTTGTTTCCAATATCGGTATCATATAAAATTATGAATTTAAATAAAATCTCATTATCTAATACATTGGATATCCACAAGACATAAAGTATATCAATCACCAATTTTATAAAAAGTAGATTCAGCATCGTGTGTTTAACATATATTATTAAATAATAAATATTTATAGATATATGGTAAGGATATAAACATACATTATTCAATAACTATTGTTAAAAAAGTTTAGTTTAACTTATAACATAGGTCATGATATTAAATTTTTTAAAATTTTTCAAAAAATAATATATATAGTTACACCTCATATTCAAGAATCCATTTTAACGAAACCCCAATCAACTCGACTCTTGATCATCCTCTACTTTTTCTCCAACTCATTCACTTGATTTAATTCCTAATTCTTTTTTCATTGTTTACCTACTCTCTTACATCATTCAAAATGCTTCTACCACCCTCTATGGAATTCAGCCCATTAAATATGTGATCCAATTGTATCGTTCATCTTCCAACATCATTGGACTATAGTAGTGAATTTCAATCACTCTCTTATTTCATTTCCTTTGATATGAATTATTTCCATTGCTATTTTGGATCTATTTATGAAAAATCATTAACGTAAATCTCTATATTTATTAAGAAAATTTTTTATTTCTTATTTTTTAATGATATAATAATTATTTTATAGTTATAACTAATATTTATTATTTTATTTTATTTACGTGTAAATATTTGTTAATTATAATTATTTTTATAAATATTTGGGTTTATAATTTTTTTTTGTAATTATAAATTATTTTTTGGTAAATTATGGTTATAATTGTTTTGTGGTACATGTTTTTGTGTTTATAATAGTATTCATAATTTTTTTAGTTTTTTTTTCTGGTTAAAATTATTTTTAATTATAGTGTTTTTTTGTTTACATATTATTTAATTATTATTTATTTTAGTTATAAATTTATTTCATGTATTAATAAATTTGTCTCTGTTATAATTAATTTTGAGTAAATTTTTTAGGTTTTTTATTTTTTTATAAATTTCTGAATGTTTATATAGTTATATATTCATATATATTCAAAATATAACTATTTAAATATATTTTCAAAATTTTAAAATTTTCAATATATTCATCTATTATATTTTGAATTATGGTAATTAATTGTTCATATTTTTATAAATATATAAATAACTAATGATGAAAATTGGAAATATGCTAGATATTTTTTGGAATTGTATGAAAAATATCTGGAAAACAAAGATCTAATTTTCTATCAATGATTGAATTGTTTAAATATAATGATATTATGGTCCATATAAATCAATGACTATCTTATTTGTTATAGTTTTAGTCATACTTTTAAAAACTATATATAGAATCATGTTGTGAAAAACATATCATTATCTAATGATAATGAACATATTCACCATGAGGTATAAGATTGTATTTAAGAATTAATTCTTGATATTGGTGTCAAAACCATTAAAAAAATTGGTTAATTAATATAAAAAATGCAAAGAAACGACCATTCACATGTGGTTGTAAATTTAGTGTGTTATCAATTTTTTTATAATTATTTTACTTGAAGGAAAAAATGGTCAATGTTATAAAAGTTTTATTAAATTTATTAAAAAATTAAAATAGTTACATTGAGACTAAAATGATGTTACATACTCCAAATATGAAGAAGGAATATTAATCCCAATGAAATTGTGATAAAAAAGATACATGTATACCCCAATGACTATGTATTTTATAAGATGGAATATGAATTTTATTATAATTTACATATTTTGAGATATGATGATATAAAATGTGTGAAAAATACAGGTATGATTTATTCTCAATAATAAGAACCTTCCCTAACAAAGTTATCTTGTATCTTCTAATAATTTCTCATTTGAATATAATATTTAAAAAATTTCATGATGAAAAGATGTTAACATATCATACTGGTGAGCACATCTTGGATAGAATCCTAGATCACCATACTGATTCACCAAAATTTAATATATATAATAAAAAAATTAATGTTTTGGAAATGATGGTAGAGATTAAAGAATGAGATTATGCATAAATGGATTGAATATATATTAGAGCATTACTGGAAAATATAGTTCATGGAATTTTATTTTATAGTATTATAATTTATCCCAACAAATTTTTTTTAACAAAAAATATGTAATGATTAACATGATTATATATCACTATTTTATAATGATGTTTATATATCAATATTGATTAATGAATGATTTCTTTTGTTATATGGGTATTAATGATTTAGATTCAAATAAGAAATGTTAGTTTCTTTTGTGTGTCATGATAATATTAACAATAAAAAATTCATATATATGAAAACTTATCTAAATAAAATGTTAAGGGACATAAATCAAGACTAATTTATTATTATATCACATCATATAATCCATTTTAGAATAGATGAAAGACATTTTGAATGAGTAATAAAATAAAATGAATAGATCTTGCCTATAAAAGATTAAAAAATGAATTTAATAATTTATAAGTGTATGATGTTTCATCACAAACATTATTAGTTGAAAAATATTAAAATGTGGTGAAATAGGTAATTTTAAAATTTGGAACTGAATTTATTATTTTTAAAAAAATACATCAAAGAAAAGATACATCTTATTTAAGCTAATTTTTTGGGAAAAAAATTTATGGTAACACATAACATTGAAATTATTCATAATGAGAATGAAATATCATATTGTTTGATTAGAGATTTTTTAAACATAAAAGGAAATACAAAAGATGGATTACATATACCATTAGACTTAAAATACCTAGTAATAAATTTGGAGTTAACCATCACTATAGAAGTAAATAGAATATATTGATGTTCGATTTGTCACACATTAAGAAAAAGTAAGAAGATATTTTTTCAATTTTTGTATCTTATTAATATACCTAGTGGGTATTATTAGAATGTGAAAAAATTACATTAATAAAATGATTTAAATTAAAATATCATAAAATATCACAACTGTAATGTATTGATGAAGCAACTCATACCTATTTCACAAAAGGGCATATTTATAATACCTTATATAATGTTTATAATCTGGATGTGTTATTTTTTCAATTCTACTTGTAGAAAATTAAAGGATCCATATTTATCAGTTTTTTAGAGAATTGTGATTTCCTAATACTTTTTTACCTAGAAATGTATTTTATAGCATCATTATTTTATAAAATGATTCATCATGTGATTCAATTAGTGTGAGAGATAATAATATGTGGTATTCATTATTTATAATTGATGTAACATTTAAAAAGATATATGAAAATATTAAAGAGATGTGTTAAAAATTCATATCGACTTGAGGGCTATATTTTTCGAAAATATATATTCAAATAGTTGATTTATTTCTATACTAATTATCTGTACAAAGTGGGAAAAATGTCTCCCAATGTCTCATCTTTTGATAGTTGATAGTAGAGGTAAATGGATCAATGGATTAAATGTGATGTTAATTCTAGACGATGAAATGATGTTTGCACATTTAGACATATCAAATTACACATGTGAGGATTAATCATATATATCATCACATAATACCGTATTGAAGGAAGGATTCTAAAAATGAAATTAATAGTGGTTTATAAATGAATAATGGTTTATAATTGAATACATAACTGCATTTTCTTCATGTTATAATGAAAAATTAGACAATGATTTATTTAAATTAGAAACACTAAAATAGTTAGAATGGATACCCTGTTTCAATGTGATCACATGGTCTAGTTTCAATATCAATGTCTTTACATTTTACACAAATACCTAGGAAAAAAGAGTATATTTCAAAAATATGGAGTAATTGTAATAATAGAATAATTTCATTTTTTTAGTTCAATAGATAAAAACCCAATTTATACACACACAAAAATATTTTGGGGTTCTTGAAGATATATGATATATTGATTATAATAAATTTTAAGTACTGATGATAAAGTGTAACTTGGTTGATAGTAATAGTGGCATGATATATGAAAATTATATATTTACACTATTCTATTTGAAATTATTTAGTTAAAAAAAGTAACCATTTATCAGGGTGACAAGTGAAAATAAAATATTTCATGTTATTTTACCATCGAATGATTAATGATCCTTTGTTTTTTAGGAAGAAAAAATCATTTTGGTCATGAAGATATTGATGAAATTTTGGATTTTTGGAATATTTTGTTATCTAGTTTACTATTATCAAATGATAAAAATGATTATGATGTAGACATACTCCCTACTAAATAAAATGATCACATTTAAGTGATTTCAGGAAACACATCAATATTATCATAATTGTTCAAGTAAATTTAAAATTTATGTTTTTAGAGACATACACATAATAAAATTCTAATATTTTGAACTGTATTTTTAAATCTGTATATGTTCATCATTTATATATATTTTTCAAAATATAAATATTATTTATTTCAGTTAAACATTTTTTGGTTTATTTTTGGTATCATGTTTTTTTATATTGTAAAATTTAAACATTTAAACAAATTTATTATCTTGAATATTTAAATTTATTTATGGTGGTAATTTATATAATTTTGGAAACAAATAATTAATATTATATTTAGTTACATATTTTTTTGTTAACAAGATTGAAATCATTTTTTGTGATACACACACATGTAATGACATGATTTTTTACACGACTATTTTTGTATTAATTATTTATAAATATTCACTTTTCATAAATTGAATTAGTTAACATAATATATATAATTTAATTTTTTTTATTAAATACTGAATTTATTACTTCTATGATTTATTTAATTCAAATAATATACAAGTACACATAATTTTATTATATTTATCTATTTAAATGATGGCCATAGCGGTATAAGAACATTTAATGATGTATGTGTATAATTTTTATTTGTATATATATTTAATAATAAAATTATTTAATGAAATTAAAAAAATTTAGACAATTCTTCAGCACTATTATTCTTCCACCTAGGCTAGAGTTCTTTTTTTTATTCTCTAGGGAATATGATTCCAAGAGTTAGTCGACATGGGATTACACATTATAAAAACCTGAAATTACATTTGAGGAGAAGAGGATAAAAATTAAATTTAATAATAATGTAATAAATGGACCGTAGGGTAATGATTTTTTATTTTATATTTCCATACTGTTACACCCCAATATTTTTTGATATATTTCTTTTCAAATTAATTTATTTTTATTGATAGCTTGAGATACATGCAACCCATAGTCTAAATGAACTACATTATAATATACCCTTATAAATATCTATTAAATTGATATTATGATTAATAATAACCATATATTCAATAAATATATGTTTAAAGGTTGTAAATAATGAAAATATATCGATAAATAAGTGCTAAATTTTTAGTAATGACATTTTATGCTCAAAAAATATGTTTTCATAAATTTTTTTTTAAAATTAATTTTTTTGATATTTTATTAGAAAATATTAACTTCAATGTTTTCAATATTAATATAAAAATTATCTTTGAAATAATTTTTGAAATTGATTTAATAATTTTAGTATTTCGATGTATAGTGAAAAATATAATTTCTTATCAAATACTGCGATTTAATTTCCAGAATTTATATTGTTTAATTTTATTCTGAAATTGTTTAAATGTAAAATTAGTTCACTTATATTATTTATAATACAATTATGGTCATTGGAATAAATTTTTTGATTTATTATGGTTTAAAATGATTTTATACATAAAATATTTTTTCTAGAAAGCCGGTTTTCATTGTAATTCTATTGTATTTCGTTAAATTAAATTTATCCACCTCTATGAATAGAAAATGATAAAGTTCATTCCAAATTTTGAAATAGAATATTTACTATTAGGTAATTAAGTCAACATAATTTCTGGCCATAATGAATATTAAAAATAATAAAAATCTATTACCATAGTTAAGGTTAAAACAGGTTTACCTAAGGCTTAAACTTAGGTGATAATGGTTACAATGACCTTAAAATGTAGGAAACTAGTTTTTATTTGAGGTAATGAGCATTTATTATCTATTTAATACTTTATTTTATCATTATAAATGTGCCATATGGTCTCTGGAAGGGTATGAGACCGTCTAGGGCTTGTTCGGAGCTATAAGCATTAACATTTAGATTAAACAACTAGGCCACAAGGATAGTATAAACCATTCATCCAAGTACTCATATTTAAATAAACCATGTGGGTTATTTTAGTACTCAATAGAGGAATGTCCACGGGATATGCACAATCTATCTAACCCTCAACTATAGCTCGTGTGGGGTGTTCTCCATGGGTATAGGGGGGCGCACAGGTAGAGAATGTTTGGACAAACCATACACCTCTAACTATGAGGGACAATATCCTTATATAGTTTTCATCACAAAATTAGTTCATTTTTGTAAAAATGTGGGGAAAAATTGTGTCCCTCTTTAAAAACTGAGAGAAATTAACCAATTTCACTTATTTCTTTAAAATCCATCACTCATTTTTCTTTTCTTCCTCTAGTAGAAAGTATCCCACCTTTATCTTTCCTTGCAAGCTCACACCTACCCTATAGAGATGATTTGAGGCAAATTATCCTTCTATACTCTGATTACACTATTTTCTATCATGTTATAGATCCACCGTTAATCTCTTTATTCCGTATGATTCATTTATCAATTTTCTTTCTATCAATGATGTTATTTTGGCGTGAGCTCGTATGCCCAATTTTCAAGGATTTCGTCAATTATTCCTTTTTCATCCTATCCAAGAAAAAACTTAGGGTTGATACTATATTAGTCACCTACTATAGGGATATGTTAGGTGGTCTATGACTTTACCCTCAAATTCTCTCCTTTTTATAAATTATTGTCATTGTGCACACACTAGTTGCACCAGGCGTTTCTTTTATTGTTCTTGTTCCTTGAATTTTATTCATGTATAGTGTATTGTAAGAACCTATTGAAATTTTTTAAAACAATTTGAGGTTGAGATCTCATTTTTAGCCATCTAATGTAGGTTATGTTAATTTTTTTTACATGAGTGTCCCATGTTGTCATTACCTGAGACACCATTTGGGTTCACCTGATTTGAAATTTGGTAAGACAATAATTTCATCCTAATAAATGAATCCTTAATTAATTAAATAATATATATATATATATCACTTGGCCTTGGAAAATATAATTGAATTATAAATCGGTTTCATGTCCTTAATTCACCTTATAACATATAATGTAAGGTAATAGAATGAGATAATCAATTATAATTGTGATGAGTGTTACACATCTAATGACGAAATATGTATATAAATGAAAGGATTAAATTTTTCCTATTACATGTGGTCCCTTTTTATTTTTATATGAATGGTCAGACTTGAGCCCATCATGGATTTTCCGTCGAATGCACTGATAACTCAAAGGATGAATTCTTATTCACTAAGCATGCTGTCATGGGAGATACCCCTGAAGAATATGGTCCTAATAATATTATGTGAATTCCCTCTCATTATATCAATGATTTACATGAAACATTTAAATATATTAAAATTCCTTTGATACAATTATTTTGATTGAGATTCATGACATCAAACATGTAGTACCAGGGATTCACCACATTAGGCCCAGTCATGCATACCATGAGATTACAATGCATGAGTTCCATAAACTCAATTAGACTCTTTTACAGTTGAATTAATTTGGTGTGCATAGTAGATTAAACTTAGACCCTTATAGGTAGACTACATGAGTTACTACAATGAGTTGGCTCGAACCCTATGGTCATGGATGGCTTGGTTTTCCTTAGATCGTATTTTATATTATCATCATTATTATTAATTGATTTCCAAAATTTTATAACTATAATACCCTATCTAATTATAAAATTAATACATGTTCAGGTACATTTCTATATGTGGATGAATTAGTGTGGGTTATTGTTTTTTCACAACTTTATAATTCTATACTTGCACACTATTACAGTTTATATTCTCTAAATAGATTTTTATAGACAATGTTAGGGGTAGCCTACTGAGTTTTTATAACACCCTATCTGGGTCATGGTTGGTACCCATGATGATTATATGATCATATGTGTAGAAAATGGGATTCATCCCTGTTTGAATTCATAACTTATTATTTTAGGATGGAATCTTAGAATCAGATGATTAAGCCAATTCTTGGGATTCTTGTAAAGATTTTTTTCATTTTTAATTATTTTATATATAATGTATTGTACTATATTTTTAATTCCATTTATGCATGTTTTTTCATTTTTGTAAAGACATTCCTTTTACATTTGTATATGATATAGTTTAAATCATTTGATGATTATTTATTCCACGGATGATTATCCTTTTTTCTCCAGTAATTATTATTATTATGACTCTATTGTTCATCTATATTCCACTATAATGTAATAAAATCTAAAATATGGTAATTGTATCCCCAAAGACACTCCTTAGTTGCTCACAACTATTCAAGAGCCTCTAGCATATGGGGAGGCACAAATGAGTTCATGAACTAGTACAAAAACATTTTTTACATCATTTTTTCACTTTTTAATGTCGATTTCGATGTAACGTTTTTGCAAGTGATGTTAAATATATGATTTTTTACGTATGTTATTTAATAACCAACATTATAAATTTGGTGTTATGGTTTTTAATATTGGTTTTTAAATAACTGACATATAAAATGTCTACCGTATTGTAGATAATTTCATAATATTTGATTTGATATGCCATATAGCTCAAAAGGAGTTACATATCAAAAGTTATGACCATCATATGATTGATATTTATTTTGAGGAATGATCAAATTAGCCAACCATAGCTTCTCCTTAGAATGAACTTTAGAATCCGAAGGAGTATTTCTAGTTTTACCATGATATAAAGAATTATAAATTATTATAATAAAATAGGAATCATTAAATGGGATATAAATTAAGAAAAATACTCAAAAAAATATAAATCATGGAAAAATAATTGAAAATAACTTGATGAGATCACGAAAAGACGAAATAATGGATTCATGGGGAATATCAAACAAGTGGAGTTGGTGGAATGATGATGGTTGAATGAAATGACTGTCAAATGGTATATCAATTAAGAAAAAATATACCATAAATCATGGATCAATAGTTACAAATACCTTAACCAGATTGTGGAAAAAAGAAATAATTAATTCAGGTTGAAAATAATATGAGTCATGTTTGGGAAAAAATTATGGTTGAATAAAATTATTGTTCATTTAGGATAAGTGTATAATGAAAACATATAATTTAGATGATAAAAGAAAATGTGGTATTAAAAATTTTATGCAACAATTGGAAATTTTAATTTCACGATGTAAAAAATTAAATTTCACGTTGGCGGGTTATTAAAATTATCGTTCACATCGGTTTGATCCTAGCAGTCGAGAAAATATATTAAAATTTTGGGGTATTTTTCACATTGGTTATATAATAACCAATGTGGAAAATATTTTTTCATGACTTTTTCAAGTCATCTATTTAATAATCGACGTTAAAAGGGATTTTACAAATCGGTTACTTAATAACTGATGGGGAAAATGTATAAAAATATATATTTGATTTACCAATCTTCAATTCAATAGGACATGGAGCTCAAATGGAGTTTTGGATCAATGGTTATGACCTTCACAAATTAACCGTCCCTAAGACTTTGTTTAGAGATGATCACCTTCTGATAACCATAACATCTGATCTGTAACTCCATTTGAGCTCCATGTACAGTCAAAATCGATTCTTGGGAAATGAACAACGGGTTTGTATGAATTTTCATGTCAGTTATTAAATCACCAATGTGAAAAATACCTTTTAATCTATGTTATTAAATAACTGACATAAATAATTTTGGAAAACTATATTTTTCAGGTCAGTTATTATATAACCGACGTGAAAAATCAGAAAAACTGGATTTTTCACATTGTTTCTTTTATAACCAATGTGAATAACAAATTTTCAAATATTTTAACCTTGGTTCTAAAAAAACCGATGTGGAAAAAGGTGATGTTAAAAAGAGTTTTTGTAGTAGTGATGTGGCTAACCAAGTTTGGTAACAAAAGATCAAATCGAGACATGGACGTCACAAGGAGGTATCAGAGGTATTTGCATTAAATTATTATTTTAGTATGTTATAATGGAGATTTTTAATGTGTTGGTACTTTTTCATAAGTCACACATGGTAGTAGCTAACACATGTTTAGTGTAAATACCTTATTTCCTGGGAATTGGAAATTGATTCTCTATATTATGCTTATTACGATTGATATATTTTCATTATTGGCTAGTGTAAATGGATTTTGGTATTCGTTATGAAATATAGAGATTATGCATTATCCTTTTATAGCTATGATAATTGATAAATTCTTCATTAAATGAACCTAGGATTCACATTCCATGCATATTCCATGCCATAAAGGTGCATTTTACATCATTCATTTATTATATTTCATGAGATTTCTATGTTTGATTTAGTTTGGATATATATATTTTTCCATTAACCCCTTCAAAAGTGAATTGAAATTGGTTTCCTATCAATTATGAAACATGTTTTTATCCTATATTGATTGATCGTGGAATCTTCAATAGAAAATTTCAACCCATGTAACTTTGTAACACATGCTACATGAGTTGAGTTTTGGATGTGATTATATGACAACCGATTTCATTTTCTATTTTTTATATTCCTTTATAAATTTTTATGGGTAATTCATAAAATCATCCCATATTATTCTACATATTAAATTTTGGGACTGAATGTAAGTGGGATGTTGTAATTAAATGGGTCTCAATTTAAAATTTTAAAATGAATGTTCCTTTAAAAACTGGAAATGATAATCCATTTAATTGATCTTTGTATTGTGTATAAAATCACTTATTGTCTTAGGATATAAATTATTACTTATATAAACATTTTTTATGGTAAATGGAGAGTCCAAGTGAAACATAAGGATCATTTTACACCATAACATTCAATTGACCCTCCATATAAAATAACCCCTATAAATAAAAAACATAAACACATACCATTTCCCTAACCTTCTATGTTGTTAGCATAGGTTTTAGGTTGGGTAGTGAGCCATTTTCCTTTTTCTATTTCCATTAGAGAACTTATATTATTTGGTATCTTATCCCGAGGCATGTTATTGGAATTTTTATAGCTATGCCACCATGACATCCTCAAGTCGTGTTCTTAGAAAGTGGTGGAGTCCATGATCTGAAGGTGGTGGGCCCTATGCTACTAGAGTTACTTATAAATGCACAACATATGGAACCACCTAATATTCACGAAGTGGTTGTTAGTGCTTAGTATTGAATGGATTATATAAAATTGATGAGTCTATACAGGTTGATTGAAAACTGATAGGTATGATGTATGATCTTAATCAAGAGTACTATAATCTACATCCTCCTATCTTCTCAGTGGATGATAGTCCTAAGGATGCTAATTCCTGGATAAAATCCATTTTTTCTATCATTAATCACCTAGAGATGGATTTTGATATTAAGGAAAATCACTCCACTAACATGTTTTTTCATTCTCCCATGCATTATGGTATGTGATTACCTAGGTTGGTGATCATCAGGGAATGGTCTAGATAGAAATTCAAAATGCCTTCTATGATTAATTTTTCACTGAGATACTAAGAGATGACCAGACCAGGAAGTTCATGAATTAGGAGTAGGGTTCTATTTCAATCATGGACTATTTAGTGTGTTTCACCAAGCTTAAACACTTTCCACTAATTCATGTGGGTGATGAGATCGCATGAGAGATACACATTGAGTATGATATCAAGTATTCAATCTGTACTCGACGGATTGTATTTCCCATATATAGCATTTTAAAATTCATGAACCCAGCTATTATCATGAAGAGTAACCTAAGGGAGGGTGATAGTGCAAATAAAATAGGGTTATTGATGAGGCATAGTAGTATTTCTTCCAACAATAGGATATGGTGACTTGAGGTTTCATATTAAAATAGTGGTGGCCAGAGTATCCACAATGGTCACTCTATTGAATTCCATTTTTTTGGATGGATGGGGGCAGGTGAAGACGTGGTGTGACAGAGACACATTAAAGTATCATTATTGCATCATTATGGGTCATCTAAAAAGATTTTTCCAATATGTTCCACCTACTGTAAGAGGAAGAGGTCCTGATACAACTCCACCTTTAAGAGTAGTATTAGTGACTTAAAATGTATTAGGATGTTGTAGTTGTACCAGCCAAATAGACTATGGGGGAGGTCATGTCTGAGGTAGAAAGACTTCTAATTTTCAATGTTCATGGATCGAACCTGCTTAGGGTTTTCCAGTTATAGCTCGGGGTCATGGATCAATCTTGTTTCACACACTACAATAGATATCGAAGGAGCATAGTAAAAGACCATACACTATATCAAGTACCATTATAGAATCCCATACTATTGTATCTTCTTTGTTAAATATATGTTCCTCACAGTCCTTTATCTCTGTATCAATCATCGACTGTTTGGGGTTTGAAAATATTTTCTTTTTGAGTGGTTACGACCATGGACACACCTTTAGGTGTACAGTTAGAGGGTTTAATCCAACTCAAAGACTATCCTCTTGATATGGGAGGTTATATTTTCTTGGTGAATTTCGTTGTTATTAATATAATAGGGGTTGGTTTCATATTTTGTATTGAATGGATCATGCCTTATCATGCTCACATTTAATGTTATCGCAAAAAGGTGACTGTTACGTTTCTTGAGGTTGGTAGATACATACATAATGGATAATCGGATTTCCAGGTTACTTGAGCTAGACTAGAGCATTATGGACGGGGTGGGGTGACATCCCATATTTCCAATACCTTATTAGATGATCAGAGAGTGCATCTGATACATTTTTCTCTTGTGGTGGATCATTTTAGTGATCCTTTACTCGATTAATTCTATGGACTACCACCCAAGAGATAGGTAGAGTTTAAAAATGTGGTCATTCTAGGATGAGCTTTTGTATCTATTTCTCCATACTGGATGGAAAATAAATAGCTCGTTGTGTTAAATTGATAGTTAGAGGATTGGGAATCATGTGGTTTTATCCGACTCAAATCTTCTTATTATGGTTCCCTTGTAAATTTCGCTAAGAAGGTGGATGGAGCCCTCAAAAATTGTGTGGATTACCGATGGTTGATCCATATTATGATAAATAATTGGTATCATTTTCCATTAATATATGATCTCTTCAAACAGATATGAGGATCTGGAGTGTTCTTAATGTTTAACCTATGATGAGGCTATCATTAAGTGTGAGTTAGGACTTCATACATACCATGTATATATTTCTATAGTCATTTCAATTATTATGAATACTAAGTTATTCCATTTAGTCATATGAACTATCCCACATTTCTCATTTCCATCATGAATGGGGTTTCCACCCGTAATTGGATTCCTTCATTGTGGGTGTTGGGGATGACAAATTTGTGTATTCTCATACTTCATGTGATAATTCCAAACATCAAGAGATCAGTTTTAATACACTGAGAGAGCATTATTTATATGAAAATTCCACAAAGTGCCATTTCTGGATTAATAAGGATAACTTATTATGTCATATTATCTTATAATCCCGAGTATAATAGATGTTTAGTGATTTTGTTTCCTTAGTAAAGCCGAAAATATTATGTAATATATGGACTTTCATGGGGATTTGTGGATATTAGAGGAGTTTCATTCATAAATTATCATACCTTTTGAAAAATACTACCAGTCTAACTAAGAAGGGTGTGGAATTATTGTAGTCTTAAGCATGTGAGAAGGACTTTCAAGAGCTGAAAGGAAGACTTAATTAAATAGTAATCCTGATTCATCAATAGCATTGAAGTTGATATACCTTGTTTTGTGTTTCATCAAGCATCAGTATGGGTGCATGACTAGTGAAGGAGTATTCAGTAGTTTTTTATATTTCTATATAGCTAAGAAATCATTGTCAAAATTACCTAACACATGATCTCAATATTTCTATAGTCATTCATGAATTTCATTACTGAAGGAATTATTTGATGATTTGGAACTTTTTGGTGTTTATGGACCACAGGAGACTCAAATATAAATTTATAAAATGTTATTGGAATATTATATATTGAATTTGTGTCAAATAACTTTAGTCCTTAGACTTTTTTCATTCCAATATGTCATGAAATAGAAATGAAAAAATGGAAGCTAATGCACAAATCTAGAAGACATATGAACAAGACGTTCCGGAAGCCAGTGACGAATGGAAGATTATGTAACTTTTTGAGATGCATAGGGATGTTTAAGAGATTCATGAGTGGAATTTTCCTATAGCCTTAATAGTCACATTTTCACTCATTGATAGGGTGAAGATAATTTTGTTTTGATACCCTAATGTGATTGTCCTACTCGAAGGTATTTCATGTGTGTACCTGTCTTTGGATTTTTCTACTAATGGAGATGACAACCTACATATACATGGATGTATCTAGGTTTCTAAAGAAATGTGTGAGGAGATTATGAATGAATATTGTGGTTCTTATTGGCAAGTTCACTATAGTATCTCCAATATGTATCATGGAATGCGCCACCAAAATTGGAGTCTTGGGATAAAATGTCATAACAAAAGTTTTATCACTACGTGTTCCACCATTAAATAGGTGAAGATGGAGAAATGACCGCATACTATCTTGTTAAAATCATTAACGGTACTAGAATAAAAATGGTATGACACCATGATATATATTTTTACTACTTTACTGAGTTCATGTAGAGTTAGAAGGATGGAGTGGGTGGTTAGGGATGGAATCACAAAGGTATCCAACTTCCTTCTTATCTGGGATACATTCCCAATTGATTTGCATAGACGGATCTATGTCTTTGAGATTATACACCTATATGGGGTCCCCATATTATCATTTCTGATAATGATTCTCATTTCACATTGAGGTTTTCGGAAAGGTTACAAAAAAATTTGGCTGCATAGGTGCTTCTAAGGATACATTTTCACATTCATAATTAAAGATATTGAAAATGAAAAATAAAGGTTTTAGATGACATATTTCCAAAATATGTAACAAATTTTGGGGGTTCATGGGAGTAACATATACCTCTGATTTTGTTTTCATACAATAATATATTTTCTGAAATAATTCATATGGCTCCATATGAGGCCTTATATTGTAGGCCATGCTAATCAACTATGTACTAGATGGAGGTTGAGAGGTTGTAATAATAGGTATTCATATCATGTAGGATACATCAGAGTTGGTGTTGTTGATCAAGAAGTGAATGAATAATTTATAGTCTAGATAAAAATCATATGATTATCACCATCAAAACATTTGATGTTTGGGGTTGGGGACGTTTTTCCTTAAAGGTATCATGCAACCAGGGGAATTGGTGGATTCAGAGTCAAGTGATGTTATCACATCATTTTATATGACCTTTTTATATCTTGAATATAGTGGGAAAAGGTGCATATCAGTTTTTTACCTCTAAGGTACCATTCCATGAATTATTTATTCCAAATTTCGTAGATTCACAACAACCATTTCAACCGATATCATATTATTAATACCGTGGATATTGAATTGGATTCTCATTCTTCTTTTGAAGAGTATCTTATTTTTACCAATGATAAATGCAAGAAATATCTATGATAAAGGTTTATCCCTTCAGTACATGTGTTATGTAAACACATCCTTGTAAAATGTGGGACTTTGGATAGGGAGCCTAACATACATGATCAGTGGCCAATGTCGTTATCAGAAGATGTTTTACCACATATGGAAGGGAAACACAGGGACAAGATCCTTTAAGGAGGGAAGAATGTAAGAACCCATTTTTTGGTCAATGTATGAATCTGTTTTATTTTTATTGAATTGTTTTTTAATACTTATAAATGTACCCTATGGTTTAATGAAGGGTTAGAGTGTGTATGGGTGTTGTTCCGAGCTCTATGCTCCAGATTTTGGTGGAAACAACTAGGATGCATGGTTATTTAAAATAATTTATCCTATTCTGAACTATATGAATAACCATTTGAGGTACCATAGTGCCCCAAAGATCAAATCACATAATTTGTGCATAGTCTAACAATGGGGTCCAACCCGTGCAGTGTGTGCTCTCTATGATGTTGGGGTTTGTATGTGTAGGGAGTGATTGGAAAAACTATGCTTTCCTTACAACGTATTTCACTTTCCTAGTGAAGTACCAGGACCAAGTTTCGAACATTGTTTGGACCAAAGTGTGAAAAAACATGGAAGCTCTTTAAAAATTTTGTAAAATGACACATTTTCCCTAATTAATTTAAAAGTAATCGCACATCTCTCATTTCTTCCCTTGGATTAGAGTTTCCCTCCCTTCTCTCTCATTGGAATCTCTCACTTACCTTTAATCTAGAATTTGGGGTTGTTTCTCTATCCAAACATTGATTTGAATTTTTTCTATCATGATAGATAGACACAGGTAATATATCCAATACTTATGCTTGCTTCACCTTTTTTATTTCTATAGATGATGATTTTTTTGTGTGAGATATTATGCCATATTTTTACGTAATTAGTCTATTATTATATTTTCTTACATTGTAGAACAAAATAGTACCCAAAATGGGATGATGTATCTACTAACGACATAATGTATGTGTTCAAGGAATTTTCCCTAAAAGTCTCACTTTTTTATAAACTATTTTCATCATGTACACACCGGTTTCATCAGGAGGTTCTATTAAATTACTTATACATTTAATTTAAATCATTTAATCGGTATTATAAGGCTCTAATGAAACCTCTTAATATCATTGGATGTTGAGACCTCAATGTTAACGACCCCAAGGTTAATTTTTTCTTTGTTTTTACTCGAGTGACCCATGTTGTGATTACATAATAAATCGTTCAGATGCGCTTTACTTTACCTTTGGTAAGATAAATGTTTCATCATAATTAATGAATCATTAAATTATGAAATATATTATATATATATTTAAATTGGTTTTGGAAAATTTAATTGAATTGTTAATTGGGTTCATATACTTAATTCCCCTTGTCGTATAAGATGAATATTAATGTAATGAACCATTGAATTGTAATTGGATTGAGTATTAAATGTCCTATTATGAAATATTCATATAAATGAAATGAAAAAAAGGTTCCTATTATAAAATGAAAATTTTCATCTTTATATAAATGTTAAGACTTGATATCACCTTAGATTCATGTGTTAATTCTTTGGGTAATTAGATGACACCATTCTAATTCATTGATCCATTTGACATGAGAGATAACCACCGCAGAATCTGGTCGCTTTCTTATGATGTGAATTCCTTGGAATTGTACCTGTATTTCAATTGACTCTTTTATAAATATTAGAATTCCATGAATACACTCCTTGGATTCCTCTTGATGCATTTGGACGCGTGACTCCCTGGATTCACCCCATTGGGCCCAGTCATTCTTAGCACAGGATTACTATGGATGAGCTTCATCGAATTAGGTAGACTCTTTTATAGTATAAATTCTTAGGTGTACCCCTTGTATTATATTGATTCCCTTTTATAAAGACTATATGAGTTACTAAAATGAGTTTGATCGACCCTTGAGTAAATGGATCCATTAATTTTCTTTGGACCATCTTTCTTATAATCATTGATATTATTCCACAACTACTAGAATATTATAATTATAAACCCTATCTAATAATTAATGAATACATATTCAGAGACATTTACATTTGAGGTTTAATCTAGAATTAGTTATTTATTTAAAAATTCTATACCTTTACAGAAGTTCATAAATTTAGAGTTTATATTCACATACATGATTTTTATAGACATAGTTGATGGTGACCTACTATGTTTATCTCACAGCTTATTTGGTGTATATTTTATACTCAGATAGATTATATGAGCACAGGTGTAGGAGAATGAAATAATCCCTCATTAGAAACCTAAATTGTTTCTTTATGATGGGATCTTGGTATGAGATAACTGAGTCAACACTAGGGATACTTGGATAGATTTTTACCATTTTGATTATTTTTTATATCATGTGTTATATTGTCTATATCTAACAATGTATATGTGTTTTTTTCCTTTACATAGATATATTCCATCATCATTAATATATGATATAATTTGGATCTTTTGATGATTTATTTATATCATGAATTATTATTGTAGTTTTTGCGGCCTTATTCATTATTATTATGATTACATTGTTCGATTATCATAATTTTCATTTTTATCCACTATGATCTGAGAAATTTTTCTCCCCATAAACTCTCCCAAGGACATTTCTTCTAGTTGGTAGCCTTTGGAATATATGTAGGTGTTCTTGGGGCCATGGGGCCAACTGGGTTTCGCTACATAGGAGTGTATAGGGTCATGTACAACATGAAAAATATCTAAATCAAATTTGATGAAGGTATTTTAATTCACTATATGTGCCTCCCCAACTTATAAATGGATAGTCCTCAACCACTTTCTGTTCACCATTTTATACCAACTAGCTCAACCAAAACCTGAAAAATTATATTCTCCACTTCCCTATTCACAAATTATAAGTTCTTTTATTCTTAAAAGTTTATTCCAAGGTTCTTAATAAAGTCTCCAAATTAATTCCACTAAATAATATTTAATCACCTTACCTGACCAATTTCAATATATTTATTCTCCTAAATATTTTAAATATGTTGTATTCATTATAAAATGATAACTTCAGTATCCTAAATATATTGAAATTTTATTATGATTATGAAACCGTGCCACTATCCACCCTCCTTTCCTACTAATGGGAAATTAAATAATCACTTGTGCGTATGTGTGGATTATCACCTCCACGTAGTAATATGATTCATTTTCCATCACCGTAATTTATTATTAGTTATTATGATGAATTAAATGTGTATATATGATAAATATGACATAATTATTCTTTTATAATTATAATATTTTATCTAACTTCTTACCCTTCCATCCATTGAAAAAATATTATGTCGCCCGTGCGTACAGTTGGACTACCACCTCCATAATTCAATGTGATTCATTTTTCATGTTTGATTTTCATCAACTATAATAAGTATATAATTAATGAATACAAAAAAAATTAAATAATATAATAGTTATTACTTAATGGGGAATTATAATTTATCATTATTTTGTTCGAAAAATAAAAAAGTTTTTACATCACTCATCCGTATGTACGGACTACCATCTCTACAAAGTGATATAATTCATATTTCATAACCACGTTATATGAAATGTTGAAAAATATTATATAATGATTAAATTTGAAAATTATGATATGATTACAATTATATATATGATGTAAACATGATCATTGTAAGAGGACCAAAACTTCTGAGTCGTAACTTGCATAAAAAATTAAACAGTTTCCACCTGGAACATTGATTATAATAATGACTTTTCAATAAATTTGTTATAAGATCTTATAATTGAATCATATATTGTATTATATTTATTAATATAATTATATAATAGATTTATAATAATTATATAATTATTATATTAGATATTTGAATGCATATGAATTAGGATAAGACATGCGGTAATGGATTTATGTTTCAATTCCATTTAAATCAGGATTGTATATAATTCAATTTACAATGATAAAAAAATATCATTATTTTCTAAATAAATCATCTAGTTTTTAATCTCATATGGTTATTTTTATAATATTTTTCATTTTGGTACCATTTTAATCTATTTGAAAATAAAGATGATTAAGAATTTTTCCCAAAAAAACCAACCTTATTTATCCTATTTTGGTAGGAACATATTTTTCTTTCATGACCATGTTTTTAAAAATAAAATTAAGAATTTTTTTGAATTTTATTCAATGATATTTTACACTATATATTACCCATATTTTACATTTTACAATTTTTTTATAATAACCATCTTTTCATTTTATAAACAAGGTACTTTTTACCAGAGGAGTGATTTTTTTTATTTTAATGATTATGGAATGAACAGGATTTCCCACTGTCATGACTGCGTAATGATTTTTAGTGTCCATTAAAAGTATCCATGGGTCTTCACAAAAATAAAATTCATTAATATTATTGAAATAATTTTATATATAATATTCTATTTCTAATTTAAATGCATATTTTCTTCATGAAATGTTCAAAGTGGTATTTCAAATGAATTCTTCTTCAATGATGAAGTCATTTTATGTCACCTATATTTATAAAAGTGATATAATTATGTGATACATATTTTATTCTTTATCTATAAGTTTTATGATCATGAAAATGATATTCTTACAATTTTTTTCTATTTCACATTAGTGTTTTGATGATGCAACCGTGAGTGTTTTTTTGGTCTTCCTGCATATTAATGGTTTTATGTTATATGATGGGTGGGTACGTCATATCCCTCCAATGAATTGGTTAAATTCGGATAACTCATGAGATAATCAGGTTATATTTAGAGGTGATTTCATGTTCACCACAAGATGCATGGTCTTGGATTCATGTCCATAAGTTTATGTGTTTGCCATTATCATGTTCAAAAGTTTATTTTTGGAAATGACTTCATGTACATAATTTTATATGATGAGAATTATGTAATGTACTTATCTTAATGAGTGAACCTATTTCTATTTATACAAGTTCAAAAAAATTTACACTTCTTTTATCTACATTCTTAAGTTTAGTTCATGATCTCATGGATCAAGAGTGATTTATAATAAGTTTAAAATATTTTGAATATTGTATTTTGATATGATAATGATTTATGCCATTAATCATGACGAAAGATATTATATTGATTAAGTATGAATTAATAATATTTTGATTATGCTCATATATCCATATAATCATGTATTATCATTTATCGATATCTCTTATGTTCACCCGTACTAGCCATCTGAGCTCACCCTTTCTTATGTGGTCCTTCCCCATGTTTTGATGGAAGGTTATATGTAAAATATGTCTATAAGGGTTTTAATATGATGAGCTTTATGGGAGATATTTGAGATCCATTATGAAATAATATGTTTCTATATCTAGTTCTCCAAATATAATAATCCATAATAGTTTATGTGGATGTCTAATTTTGTTATGTTTTTTATATACATCTCAAATGATGAAATATTTATGTATATTATGATTGGATCACCATAGTTTCTATCAGATATAGGTTTATTTAATCATTGGATATTAGTATTACAAAAAGTTTTTGAATACCCTATGTATAGTACTATGTATATGATAACATTATAATGATTTGGTAAGTCATTGATTATGTAATTTTCCTAAAAATACATACCCATTTGGATAATATAAGTGAAAATTTGTTTATCATAGATTCATCTAGGGGTAAAACCCTCAGAATTAATTGGTCAAGTATATCTCATATATCATTTAGGTGCATATTGAATGGACCCTTATTGTGCCCCTAGCATGACACTCTTCAGGGACATGAATGGGTTAATTCACATTTTATTTTCGAACCATCAGGAGGATTTTTAATATATGGTGGTAATTATTGACCATGATTAGAAATAGGGTTTCATAAAATGATAAGAAGGTGTCATAATTTATGTAATCATCAAATTGTTTTTGTAAATATATAATTTTTCGCTCTATGTTTAACATCTTGAAACTTACATTATTTGTTTTTTTAGAAAACAGTTATAACATTTAGGATTAATTTTTACAAAAAAAAATTATATCATATTCCATGACCATACTCATGAGAAAATAAATGGATTTCAAGTTGGAATACAGTGCCATGTTACTATTATCACAGAACTCTCTCAATATATGACTGATAATATGGACTATGCTGAACATCCAAATGCACCATGGGGGGGACATATTCAACTGAATATTTTATAAGAAACTCTCTAACATATATCAATGGGTTTTATAATACACTAGTTTTTGAGAAATAGATCAATGTTATGGAACAAATATATTTTTTCCATCAATACCCATACCCTAAGAATTTTTTCATTACATTCAATATCTTCAATGAAAAAGAAGATCAATAGAGGACTCTTATTAAGAATATGATGAGATAAGAAGAAATAAATTCTATGTAATGGGAGGAGATTCATATAGTATTCTTCATTATGTAATTTCCACACACACATAATAAAAAAATATAGAGGGACTCTATATAGTTGATGTATAATGATGATGAAGTTATCTATACTTATGAAGAAAATTTTACAATACATGTGAGGTTTTATTTTTATTTTATCATTGATCCATGAGGAATGAGCGAGACAAACCTTTGTTTTTTGAAAACAAATATTATATCTACTTGTAAAAAATAATTCAGTGTGCTCTCAAATTCAAAAAAGATCTTTGAAACCATCATGGATCTGGTGAAAAGAAAAATACAGATACAATTTCATGGAGGAATATGTGGTATAACACATTGAAGGAATAATAAGTTTAATCCTTTTACAATAAAAAAATATTGGATGGATACATCACAATATTTTATAAAAGGAAAATTAAAATATTTCATGTGTGTTAATCCTAACCATCAAGGAAAAGTATTTCAAAGTAATGTGAAGAGACTGGTTAATGAAATTATTGGATTGAAGCTCATCTAAATAAACCACCCACACATCAATGATTTAGATGAAAGAAATTTGGCCATAATGGGAATTAATTTATTAATAAAATGTCTAATGATGATAATAATCCACAAAAATAAATTGAATTTAGATAATAATGATAAATCATGGGCGACCGTGATTATCGAAGTGGTCTAAAAGAATGAAGTGATGGAAGGAACACTTATAAACCTCTATATAATAACTAATATATTTTTTTATTTCATATATATCCACTCTTTTGTATTAATGAAATTTTTAAAGGGTTCCACATTACCAAATATATGATTATATGTTGAGTTATCAGGGAAAACCCTAATGGTATGATGATCAAAACACATGTTTATAACTCCTCATTGATAAGAATTTATGTGAATATTCTTCATAAAAATATTTTTATTATCCCTACAGTTGAATTTGATGTAATTTTTGGCATTTATTGACTCTATAAATATACATCCCATATCAATTTATAATTAAGGGAACTCATGTTTGATGTTATGAATCAGTATATGACTAGATTTTGGAACATGTATGAGTAATAACATCCAATGAATATTACATCCATTATGTGGGTCTTACATCCTATTAATGAGGTATTTTTATCTCAAATGGTGGGGGAGAGGCTCAACATTTAATTCATGCAATTTTTTTAGGATTATTCCAAAGTATTTCCTAAATAAATTCATATTCTACCTCATAATATTCAAGTTGATATATTAATAGAACTCATTTATAGGGATACACCTATTTAAAATACTCCATATATAATAACACTAATTGAGTTGTATGCACTGAATAATCAACACAAAGAGAATATTGATAATTGATTCATATAACCAGTGTGACACCATGGGTGATCCTATTAGTTTCACTGATAAGAATGATGGGTCAACGCATATTTGATTTTATTATCATGAACATAACAAGATACTAAACAATAAAAAGTATCATCCACCCCATATCAATGATTTGTTTGATCAATTACGTTGAGGTCAATATTTTTCCATAATTGATCTCATATTTGTATATCATTAATTTATAGTAAATAAAAAGTATATACCCATGAAAACCATCCATATAAGGTATGGTAATTATGAATTAAAAGTGATTAAATTTGGACTTACCAATTATCTAGCTATATATTTTGGATTTAATGAATATATTATTTAGAAATATCCTTGATTGGTTTGTGGTTTTATTTTTTTAAAATATTCTCACATATTTTAAGATCATGAAATTGTATAAGAACATCTAATGATTTAATTGAATACCCAAATGAAGGATATGTTTTATTCTAAATGGACCAAGAGTGAATTTTGGGAAAATAAATCCACATTAATGGATCATATAATCTCATATGGGGGCATATAAGCGGATGATTGAAAAATATGTGTTATCGAAAAATGGTTGAGACCAACCATGATATCTTATATCTATAGTTTTATTAGGTTGGTAAGATATTATTTTCTATTTTTGAGATATTTATCAATACTATCAAATAAAATAATTATTTTTAATTATAAGGTGTTCATGATCCTTTGGATAGATGAATGTTAGTAAATATTTATGAAATCGAAAAGAAGGATGGTCATTACACCAATACCTACCAGATCCTAAAATGAAGAATGGTTTTTTATCTATAGTGATTCATTACAGAATGGACTCGGATTCATCCTCTTGTATAACGATTAGGTGATAGCTGACACCTCATGAAAATTTATGGTTCATGTGAAAAATTACCCAACTCATGGCTTTGAGTTGTCGAAACTATTTTTTTATTGAAAATATTGGGTAATTATCAATATGGTAAAATATTATATATATATATATATACTGATCAAAAAATATTGAAGTATATATACTAAAAAAATTTAATAAAAAAGTAGATGGATAGAATGGATTTAAGATTATGACTTCTTAATACACTATCACCATGGGAATGCGAATACGGTGGATAGTGATCTGAGTAAAAAAGATGAAACTAGTTTTTTAATGATGAGGATTGATATAGATACAATATTTAAGATTTTGAGAGTATGGATATTGATATAATTAGGAGAGGGATAGATCATATATTTCTCATTTTATTGTTCATCCATCCAACTATTTAATGATTAAAGAGGTGAAAAAAGATAATGTGGAACTATAGAAGAAGATTAGAAACATTAATGAGTTCAACCTTGATTTAGATGGAATGATGAGTTTCAAGAAATGAGTCTTTGAACTATCAATACCAGACTTGAATAATTATATACTAAAAGAATATCATAGCTTGTCATTATTTACTAATCCAGAAATTATAAAGATGTATAGATTTTTGGAAGAATATTTTTTGATGGGAAAACAAGAATGTTTATATTATAGTGTATGTATCCTAAATCATTGTATGTCATAAATTTAATTATAGTAGAAAAAATTCTTGAAATTTAAAAACCATTTCCTATAGAAAATTTTAAATTTGAAACATTATCAGGGAATTCTTCATCATAATCAACAAAGTGTATAATGATAATAATGATATTTGGATTTTATTCAATCCCTCTTTAAAATCGCCACATTAAATTTCAATAAAATAATATTTTACTCATTACCATATATCTATGATAAAAATTATATATTTGGTATGGTTTCATGTTGTACCATATTCTATTGTATCTGATTGATATATGAGGTTTTCCTTAATGTTTAGAAACTTATTCAAATGGATTTGGATAGGGAGTTGAGTTTTTGTACTATATATCATCCTTAGACTGATGGACGGTATGATGGGACCATTAAAACTCTATAAGGTATATTAAGATATTTCTATATGGATTACAATATTGGCTATGATCAACACATTCTTTTGGGAGAATATTCTTATAATAATCAACGTCACTCAAGCATACATATACATACTTTTAGTTCTATATACAGTAGTAATTTAATAACTCCAAGGTGATGTGCTAAATTTAGAGAGAGAAATATATTGGGACTTGATCTAGTTAAGGAAATGTAATAAAAGTTTAGATCTATTCTACAATACATCAAGAAAGCTTAGAGTTAACTAAAAAACTACATAATTTTTTTTGGAAATATCTAGTGTTTGATGTCTGTGAAATGTATTACTAAAAATATCTCCTTGGAATAATTTTATGATATATTCAATAGAGGGAAATTTTAACACTAGATATATGGGTCACATTGAAATTATTGATCATATTAGGATGATATCTTATCTGTTATGCTTAAACAAATTTCCATCATGATCATGATGTGTTTCATGATTCGTTGTTGAGGATATTCATACCAAATCCACTAAATGTATTGAACTCTAAGGTCATACCATTGGAGCTTTATCAAACATATGAGGAATAACCAGTCGATATTTTCGATTAAAGGGATAATGATTTGTGAAACAAAATCACTCACCTTGTTAATGTTTTATAATGAAACCATACTTTTAAAGACTCAACATGGGTACCAGAAAATTATTAAATATGATAATTATGTTGTGATTAATATTATATAGTTGATGTAACCATGATCAATATAAAAGGAATGAAAATACAAAGTCAAAACATATATGAATAATGAAACAATTATCACCTAAAAATGATTTCAATAAATACAAGTTAATTAATAGGAAAAAAATTTAATAAGTTATTTATATATGGTATGACATGAATGGTTATGGTAATATAATATATTTAAATTATAAAAATATTTATTACATTGGATATATAAATTCAGATGAATAAGGATAAGACCACATGTAAGGTGTTTATTTTTCAATCCCATTTTAATTGTTCTTGATTATGGTTGAATTTCGATGGAGGAAATTATATTCTACATAGCTGATAAACCCCTTCAATTTTTTATACTCTAATTATTTATAGAAATTTTTTATTTTAATTACATTTTTCATCCTTTTTCATCATAATTTTTCAAAAAATAATTTTATGAAAATAAAACCCTATTACTCATCTTTCATTTAAACAAACATTTTCTTCCATATATAGGATTTCATACATATTTTTAATAATGTTTTAAAATATTCATAATTTTTTTAGTGTTTATTTTACCCATCATTCAATTTTTTAAAAATAAAACTAAATAATCTTCTTGTCATTTAATGAAGAAGGTACATTTTACAGAATGAGTTAACAATGTATTTTTTATAACGATTAATAAATGAATAAAATTTCCCTTTATCATGAACTCTATATGATTTGAATATTTATTATTAATTTTCTAGGGTTATTTTCATAGAAACTATTTTCATTAATATTTTTGGAATTTTTATATTTTAAATACGTGATTTCAAAATTAAAACTGTATTTTCTTAATGAAATGTTCTATATGATCTTTTAATGTGATTTTTCATCAATGATGACATAATTTTATGTAATTAATATGTAACTTTGAATAAGATTCTAAGATACCATATTGTTTCTTTATATGGATAGTTTTTTCTTATGATGATAAAAAAATATATAAAAAATATCTTTTTTAGGTGTTGTATAATAATAAAATGATTATTGTTTTTATGATATCATAAAACCTTTTTGTTTTAATTATATGTGATGGGTGGTTCCATCAAATCCATCAAATGAATTGTGTAAATATGGATAAATCATGAGACAATTATGTTATGAACAAAAAAAATTATCCTCACAAAATAATATAGGGACATAGATTAATATTTATAAGTTTATGGAGGGATATTTTTTCATGTACAAAAGTTTAGGTATGTACCCGGTTTCATGTTCACAATTTTTTAAAGGGACCTGATTTTATTTCCTTATATTAATGAATGAAAAAATTTCTACTTATACATCTTTAAAATGGTATAATATAATATTTTTTCACATTCAATTAATATTTTTTTTCTTCTCATGGATCATTATTGATTTCTAAGGATTCAACACACTTATGAATAGTGTATTCTATTATAACTAATATTTACTCCATGACTCATGATTAATGATATTAAATTGATTTGGTATGACATCATAATGTTTTGATTATTCTCTCATACCCTTTTACAGATGTATAATCATTGGTTTATATCTCTTATGATTACTCTTAGTGATAAATTGGCCTCACCCATTATATATTTTCCTTCTTCATGTTTTGATATAATGTTCTAAGTATGAAATATGAATAACATTATACGATATGTTGGAGATATTTTATAAAATAATATTTTTTATGTATATTGTCTCCAAATTCACAAAACATTTAATGTTTTGGGGAGTGCATAATTATGATAAATTTTATATATTAATCTTAAATGATGAATCATATAAGTATGTTATGTTCGGGTAAACTAACATATAAGTACACTGAAGGGTCAATATTTTTTATCCTAATTATAGTAGCATTAACGAGATGAAAAATGAATAACTAGCATGGATCTATAATTGTAAAATATATCAACTGATTTATTTTTTATCTAATTAATCAAATATTATATATTTTAAATGATTCATATTTAAATTATTTAATTATTAATGACATTCTAATTTAATTAATCGAATGAAATTAACAAGTGTTAGCCATCTTTTTTGGATTCTTCATGAATTTATTTTAAACTGAAATTGAAGAATGTTATGTTTTTGTAGAGGGATAGAATGAAAAGAAATGTCATAAGTTTGAGTTTTTAGATACAGGCACATGATAGAAATTTCTTATCATCTAGTAGAGGAAACCATTATATTATAATAATTATTCTATATAAAATTAAATATTAACATTATTTTTTCTTTAGTAATGACTTATTAGTTTATTATTTGTTACAACCCTCTGTGAGATGTCATCCAGAAATCCATTCATTGGCTATATACCCTCATTATTTAACATATTGATATTATCATCTACTATGGGAAAATGGTTAATATATTGTTTTATACATTAATATATAGTTATAGTAGTGGATCGAAAGTGGTTTTCTTTGGCCCTACATCTACCCCAAGCTCCATGAAAAATGGAATAAGGTGAGGTTAATAAAAATCGGAATGTTTATTTAGGTCCCATCAAGAGAAATAGTTGATAAAAATATGGAAAAACTAATTTTATTTTTAGTTTAATATAATCAAATTTTAAACTCATTGAACCAATATAAAATTACAATATATTATTTTAGGATTTCCTTAATGAGTGGAGACACAATGAAATTTTATATTTTTGGGTTGGATAAACAATCTAGACATAGCTTTAGAAATATAGGAACACTCAGTCAACATAACTATATATGAAGCAAGTATTAGTATTGGATAATGTTTTGGTAAAACATGTATGAAATTGAGGGTTTAAAACACCGGGTATAAATATATTTCTTGAATGATAAGGTGATTGAGATGGATTAGATGACATATGATCGAGTTTAATTATTTGTACAGGTTATTGGTTATTATTCATATTCCCCCCATAAGAAACAATGACATATTATTTTTATATTTACAAGGTACTGTTTTTAATTTTTCTAATAAATTATATAATTCTAAAAAATTATTCGATTCTATTACTTATTTATTTTAAAATTATTAATTTATTTTATTTTCTAACGAATATAATAAAATATTGGTCATGGAAATAATTTAACGATGTTCAGTTTTAGATATAGAATCCAAATGAAATTAAATACGTGAAACTCCATCAAGGTAAATTTTATATTACTAAATACATATTTTCCAAAAATATATAATGTTTTTTTCTGGTTAATTTTTGTTTCATAACTACAATTTCATCATCAAAAAGTAAATTTTTAATGTGGTTATTTTGTATTATGATTCATGTATGATATTATAAATACTAGAACAATGATATATTTTCTTAATGTTATCTCTATTTAAGTACTATGTTTTAGAAAAATATATGGTATGGTTATTTTGAAAATATTAATCATTATATAGTTTCATATAATGTTCCCCTATATAAGGATAATGATATAAACACCTTTGATTTTTATTAGAAAACTATTTTTAGATATGATTAATTTTTAGATGCAGTATTAAAATATCAATATATGTCTTTTATTATTATTTTTAAACATTAAATAATTAGTAATTTGTATCATTTTTTATCATTTTTTTATTTTTTATATTGGAATACATTTTAAAAGTATTAGGATGATTTATAAAAAAAATTAATTGAAAATATTATGTTTAAATTTCAGTTTAAAATAACTTTCTTGAAAACTATTATATTAAGATCAACATTTTCGAAATTGATTTTTAATAAATGTTAAATATTTTTGTTCCACTAGTTCCCATATAGCTACATATATATTTTTAACTACCTGGGTATAGTCTGACCAAACATATAAACACAACACATGTCATTCACCCAAGACAATGATCACATTGTATCTCCCATCTAAATAGATAATCACAACACATGTACCCTATCTAGGTCAATACATATACTAATAATTTTTTTCCAATTGAGGAAATATATAATAATCATAACACATGACGATATATACCATATTTGTAAATTATCCACCAAGGACATGATCAAAAATATAACTAATAACCCCATCATTAGAATAACCTCAAGATTTGTGTATGAAAGGTATCAAAGTATGAATGTTACCATATTAGTAATTTATTCGTTATATGTTAGGATTAAACTTCAAATATGTACATATAACAGACCAAATACATAATTTATGGAAATCCATGTGTTTCACTTGGAATTCCATTCAGTACACAAAACTCATTTGGTGTCTCATGTGAATATTTCATATCATTTTATGAAATAATAAACATATTAATATTATTTTTTACCCAAAACCAATAATTATCGATGAAAAATATTTGTTAGGGGTAAATCAATGTCATACATTGTGAGGTCTATTATCAATAAACTTCACATAATATATGTAGCTGATGTGAAAGAATGATTATGGGGATCATAAAATTTTGATAACATGATAATTTTCATTTTCTGAAAAAAAAAATTAAGTATACTAAAATACCACACATAAACCATAATCTCATATCCCATAAAAATAACTATGAGAATGTATTTCTTATTATTGTTTTGGTTTTTGATGAGATATTTACAAGTCAATGTGATTCTTCCCACATATTCATATGAGTTTTATGTAAAATATTTCCATTTAACTCTTTAATGAGTAACTTATATTAACAAATTTGATTTATGTAATTTTTTTCTTTTGGAATGATATTTCTATAAATCATCATGTGCCTAAATGTGTATCTATAAATTTTTCATGGGGGTAACCATCATCATAAATTTAGAATTCACAGAACATAGACCGCAACATATGGAGGACCCATGCCTTGTCTCCGGTGGTACCAAATCCTATATAGTATGAAGAACCTGCACCACATTGGGATCAAGGGAGTAATAATCCCATGCCTAAATGAATCAAATAATGGTGTATGGATCATATATCCCTCCCATGGAGGAATTTTACCCCACTCTATGAGGTATTATTGACTCTAATTTATAAAATAATAACAACCACACCTCAGTAAGAAAACAAAATTTCGATGATGGAGGAACCATGTGCCATATCATATGGTATAATTCACTCCACTCTAGAATGGGGGACCTAATCGTAGTCGAGATCTAGTTAGTTCATCCTCTTAATGGAATGGATAAACTTTTCCTAGTGAATGGTACTCTACATTCCTTTATATATGGGGTAGTATAGAACACCATAATCTCATGTGGGTGATCTATACCGTGGTATCCACATAGCCCCCATAGGTTTTACCAACCTCATCTAAACAAAATTTCAAAATATACCATGATCAACAACCTTACCCTATGGTCATGCTAAAAATACTCTTCGGGAACCATCCAACTAGGTTATTGGTAAATATTATCCTAGGAAGGTCATACCTCTAAAATTAGTCATTTCACTACCATAATCTACAAAATGTCAATTTCACACCTCTATAGAAGTTGTTTTCATGAGGGAATCAATGGCCTCATCACACTAATACATTTACAATTTAGTTTTTCAAACCACTAAACTGACATTTCAGTAATCATTTTGTTATTCATGAACCAACCAACTATTCCCTACAATATAGACCCTATGATCCCAAGTTAGTCAAAAAATTATCATAGTCCTTTCAAAAGAATGTGTTGACCACCAAAACCTAGGGGGTTCTTTGGTTTTTCAACAAAGACTAATAATCATCCATCATTATCTCCCCATAATTATCAACCCATATTCAAGACACAACAATATCCAAACTCCATTCTTAGAACCAACATGATCGAATTCCAATATGACATGGCCCTATCAACTAGGTCCCCTCTTCAGCTAGAGGTGAGCATAGCGTTCCTCTATAATCCCACCACCAATATGATAAGGGGTGATTATTGGTAAAAATATGCCATAAATCACCTATGGAAGTCTTTAACATATATAGTATTCACATTAATGCTATAGAATTTATAGTAAAAAGTTGTTATATAATACAAGGATCAACAAACCAAACTATATACATCTCTGAGTGACTAAGAAAAAGAGGGTCACTATATTATGCCAAATATAAATTTGATAACCAACATACATGAACCCCATAATCCTCTACATGTTTTGATCCTGATAGTTCCACTTCCACCACCAACCATTATGTCATCTTCATAGACACAACATGTGATGGTATTGAGAAACTATTGTGGTGAGTATAAAAATACAAAGTAGATTGACAAAAAAAATAAAGGGGCTCAATTTTTAGGTTATATCACTACCGAATTAAGAACAATACTACCACATAACTCAAGGGAATAAGGTAGAGTATAAGAAAGGGAAGAACTTGTGGAATCACATCCTCAAAAAACCCTGAACCCAATCCTAAAGGGTAATAAATAATTCCATAATTTTCTTTTCACTCTATGGAATAAGGAACCTATAAATACATCCCTACGGGAAAAAATCCCCATGATCATCCACATTAGAGGAAAACATTTCATCAGTTAACCAACTCAGTGGAAAAGATGTTGTTCTGCATTTTCCTCAGGGCTATACAAGCTAAAGAGGTCTACATGAGTGTAACTAAAAACCAAATCACCATTTCATAATTTGTGTTTTCAATCAGGAATATCCCAATCCAAAGGTACTCACCAACCCGAAGCCACCTTAAAAGAACTATCAGCACCAAACGCTCATCACATGTGATAAAAAACTAAACTCGTCAACATACATTTGTTCTTAGAAAAATTACACATGCCTCAATGGTCTATCCACACACCTCGAACTCTGATTCAATAATCCTTATCCTAACCAATGCAGGGGACGCACACTTTAGGAACGATATGAAATTCAGTGGGTTATTGATCCTACTTATGGGTTACATTCACCCCATTACATGGGGGAGTTACCTACCCCATCAGAATAGAGTGAAAGAACCCCCTCATCTATGCTATTAAGTAAAGGAGAGTCATGTGACCTAACTATTCTCAAAGGGGAGATTAAAAAATCACAAGGCATATCCTCTCTCACTCTACCCATCTCCATTAGATTGTCATGCTAACAGAGAGAAACATAGTGAATCCAGTTTAATAGATTTACCCAAGAACTAGATCCTATCAACATAGTGAAAAATACCATTGTAGTTATACCACTAATTTTATTTCATAATATTTATACTCAGGTATTGCTGAAGCATGTAGAGTTGTATGTGAAGTTACTGACCCCATAGAGGACCTCACAGATTATAAAATAATAATATCATTCAAGGATAATTTTATAACCATCTATATATATGTTATCCTAAAACAAAAAATAGATATCTTTGGGAAACTATACCCTTGCATAGAGGAATCACACACCATGTATTTGGGGATGTACTAACATCATCAATGTAAGGGATGACCACAACTCATTACATGATACAAGATTAAGGGAGTACCCAAATCCTATCTCTATACAATTATCTCATTTTAATTCTATGAACATATTGTCCAATGAAAGGGAAACTGATATTACTCAAAAATTGATACTATATACTACTAACAACATCAACTCGGGGTAAATCATGGGAGAGAGAGATAATGAAGATATCTACTCTCAAAAATGGTACTGTCCACTAAAACCAATACAAAAAGTGATAATAGTACTAAATATCCATACTATAATCCAAAAAAATACACTGAATATAATATTTATAGTTTATAAGAAATAAGGAATATCCTTGAGTTACATGTCTGTATACAATCCCAGTAAGACCATCCTTCCACATAGAGGGGACCACTGAATACTATATTGAACTCCAATGTTCCAAAACCTAAAATTTTAAAAGATCCAGAAAAACCAAAAAATTATCTTGAAGAACACTAATATATGAGTATTTTTTAGAGTTCCACACCTGAGATTTAAAATTATTCTAGGAGATGACTATCCTCACACATATCGTAGATCATCACTTAGATCTCATTTCCCTCAATATAGGGATAATATATAAAACCATCCTCGGATCATCTTTATTGTGCCCTCTAATTGGCGATGAGATCCCTCTATATAATTTTTCATTGCAATATTATATTGAACTAGACATTCTATACACATATATTATATCTTAATATATGAATATTCCTTACATAATGTAAAGATCCAGACTAGATTCATTTAGGTGTAGTGCCTTTGGAAACATGAAAACATAAAAAATGTTTAATAGATGAATTTCAAATTTTACCACAATTTTATTCAGTCTATATCCTTTATTGGACTTATCATACAAAAAAAATTATTCATAGCCTTGGGATGAGATCATAATAATTGGTGAGCTCAGATGCTCAGTAAGGGTGAATAATAGTGATATCAATAATCATATAATAATAACATTGGAAAATTTCATGAGCTTAACATTTTAAAAGAATACCCTACAAATCATAGATCATAAACTAGATTCATTGTATATATAATGTTTGTTCATAAAACATCAATCATAATGGAATCGATGAACATGATCAATGAGATAATAACATTTGCATAAGAAATAAATTGTAGAATACTCATAATCATAGAAAATTATATTTCTAGGATACCCAAAAATGCATTCATAATGTGTTTGTATTTGGATGAACACTTGTATAGCTACCTTAAGATTAGGATAACCTATCGTGTACCCACTTAGAGTCATGGTAAAACATCATGCTTACCCTTCAATCTCATAGAACATTAATAATTAACCAATACATTGGAAGGAGATATAGGTACCACCCATAACATAATGAAAATCAAACCAATGTGTGATAAAAGATCATAATACACTATTTATAACAAAACCCCTGAAAAAAATGGGTTTCAATAATATTTCATCACAATATAATGAATGGAAAAGAAATGGGTTTCATAAACATTGTGTTATCATATTCATAAACCATCTAGTTAAAGTGAAAATATGGTATCATTGGATAATATCCCAAGTAAACAATAAGTAACATCATATCATTATAAAAAACATAGAAAATGATTTTGAATGATCACTAGGAAATTTTATTACTTAAAACACTCTTTCCATTTTGAAATCACTTATAGAAAATGATTATGAAACAATTAAGGGAAAAATTTTCTTGGAATATAACTTTATAATATTGTAAAGGATGTTTCAAAGAAAATACTATTCATCTTGGTGGGAAAATACATTCATGACATATAAGTTAAAAATAATATTAATTTCACACCATTTTATGAATGTTAAAAATTACTTTGTCAAATGACAAGAAGATTCCTTGTAAAAAAATTATATGGTAAAATATGTGTAAAAATGAATATAAATAATTATAGAAGAATAGTTCAAACATTTAGAAATATGTTTTTGGAAAACATGCATATAGAAGAGAAATATTCCTTGATATAGAGTTAAACATAGAAAATCCTAAATATTTATGGGATTTTTAAATAAAACCCTTACCTCAAGTTAACATTTCTTCAAAATAACTTTAACCTCATTTTCTTTGAAATGAATCCTTTAAATCTCATGTAAATGGATCTAGGTTGGGTCCTTTGAGATGTAAAAATCCTCTATGATGTGGATAGGGATTATTAGAAGGGATATAATAAGAGTTTTGTCATGTTTCATAGTTAAACGTAGTTTAATGAACTATTGGAAGAGACTCCCTTTAATAATTTAGGTGAGGGGAACTTCAGGAATTTGTCAAAAGAATTAGGTATAATAAATAAATTCGCAAGAAACATTCCTTCAAATGGTAATGGATTTGAATATAATGTAGTATATATTTTTAATCCTATCAACTAATATAATTTAGACAAGTATGGGGGTAATTTTAAACCTCATCATTTAGATTAATCCTTAGTTAACCAATTTTCTATAACAACATTAACAACTTTTTTAAATATTAAAAGGTTATAATTTTTTACATATAACGTTATAGTTGGACCAAAAATGGTTAATTTATAAAATTTTAGACCATATAAAAACCTCATTTTCTTATTAAAATGTTTTTATGATATTTAAATAATTTAATAAATTATTTTTTTGATAAAATATAATTATTTTCTATTTTCACACAATAAATTTAATTGAACTTTAAATATTTCAAGACAAAGGGGGAATTCAGATCTAATTATATAAAAATAAATATTCTGTTATATAGATCTACAAAATTCATGGTTCACATTAACTCATTCATATTATATTACATTTAATATTTTTAAAATCATCTGTTATATTGTTTTATTAATTGGAGAAATATTGTATCAGTTTTACATAAGAAACTAAGGTAATTATATAATTAATTATAAATTGTAAGTAAATTTATATCATGAAAATAATTTTATTAAGATCATAATGAACACTTATATTCATTTATAAAATACGTTTTTCTATATGTGTACATAAAAGAGTTATTAAAAATAAAGGCAGTGAATTTTATTAAATTGCATTGATTTAAATATGATATAATCAATGTTCATGGAAAAGTGTCCATTAAATAATAATTTATATAACCTACGGTGTTAAGGGTCTAATTATCATATTCCAATAATAATTCTTATGTTAAAATATGTCGTTAACACTTATTTTTATCCTAGATTAACCTGATTCTCCCTTTACAAGGGTGATAAATTTTACCACAGTTACTATTCATATTGACATAAAATATATTTGACCAGATTACAAAATTTTATCCTCTTAATTATAAATATGAAATTACTTTAATCTAATTCAATACTTATAAATAGAATAAATTATTTCTGATATGTTATCACAAAATGTGAAAAAAAAAATCTTTTTAGAAAAAAACTCATTTTTAATAAAAAAATATGATTTATTCTTATCATATACCTAGAAAAATATTTTTTGAGTATTTAAAATTAAAAATAAAATAATTGATATATACATTTCATTAAAATCATTCAGTGATAGTGATTAATGTAATTTTTAATATAAAAATAACTTACGCAATAAAAAATTCAAAAAAACATTACATTCATTTTCAAATATATATTTATTATTTTTAATGCTAATAATTTGATGAATAATTAATTCATTTTAAAAAATTTTAGAACTTATATTTTTCAAAAATTATTTTTTAATATTCATTACCTGTAGTGAAATAGCAAGGTGATAAAGAATATATAATATTTTAATAATGTTATGTGGTTCATCTAAATTCATTGTTTCATGTATCAAAAGCCATTAATAAAATAAAATTATTTGAATATAAATATTTTATAAAATTTTAGGGTGTTACATTCTACCCCATTTAAAATTTATTTTCCTCCAAAAAAATTTCAATCTACTACAAACATATGAGGATATCACTATTCACGATGTGGAAAGGCTTTAACAGAGTAGGACATCATGAAGAAAGGGTACCTTGCAAAGCATAGCATTGTAAAAAAATGTGCTTCAAGAAGCACAGTGAAACTGCCTTAGCATGTGGCTCACAAGTGTATAAAGGGTACATCAAGAAGCATAAGTTCTCTGTGAAGACACAAGTCCCCATAAGGATCACTCTCCTTCATGGATTCTAGGGGCTCTGTAAAATGCATCCATGCTTGAAGAGGGGTTGCATTTGAGCTTAGGTAAGGGAACTTTGCACAGCTCAAGAACCTAGAAAATCTCTTTCTATGTAGTGTAGAATGTGATTCACGATTTGATAACTATGAAGGCGAATGGTCAGAGTATCCATTCTTTGGGATAGAGGGGAGACGAGTATTTATAGGTAATAGGCAGTGCAAAGTAGGGATCACTCAGTCTAATTCCATGTGGTGTGTTTTAATAATTGTGGTGCCTCTCATAATATTACTCTAGGGAAACTTTAAAAACAACTTTTGGATTGTGGAGCCTCCCGACTCTTTACTCGACAGTGGCTATAAAAACATATTTCAAATAACTGAGCCTCCTGACTCTTTACTTCGTGGAGGCTTCACATATGTCTTTCGGATCATGGAGCTTCCTGCCTTGTTACTCCACAGTGGTTTTGTAAACGTCCTTCCAATCATGAAGTCTCCTGCAGCTTTACTCTTCGGCAACTTTGCAAATGTCTTTCGGATCATAGAGCATCCCTCCTCTTTACGTTGTGGCACCTATAAAAAAAGAGACTTCGCACTGCCCGAGATGTTGTGGGGCTCTGTGTATAGGCATCGTGAGGCAGCCACTATGGGAATGGTTTATTTCTTCACATCCTTTTCATTTGTAAATATTTTTGCGTCAAAAATCTCCCCCAATCAAAAAGCAAGCTCGTGAAGGAGGGTAACACTATAGAGAGGAATTCTGTGGGTAGAGAGCACCGTAAATCTCACGGTGGCTGGACGTTCCATGAAGCAAAGGGGGTTGTCACCTATAAATAGCGTAGGTTTAACTCTTTATTTTCCTTTCTCATATTCAACATTTTGGCGATTATAATCATGATTTGCAAAGCTCCTCACGCGCTTTGATTTCTCTCCACGAATCGGGCCTTTCTGCTTCATTGCGCACAACGAGTCCTTTGACTCTACAAGTGTGCGCTCTGTGGATTGTGTTTTCTAGGTCAGGGACATGTCTCTATAACCTATTACTTGGACCGAGCTCCACAAAATAGCTTCACAAACCCGAAAAAAGAAAATCACAAACACGAAAACAGAATGGCTCACCAGGAAGCTGCCAAGGGGTCCTTGTGTATAATTCTTAGAGGAAAGAAATAGAGAACAACTTGGGTATCGAGGAATTATTTCGGAGCCATTCGGACCATGAATCTCTAGTGAATATGTTATTATAGAGTTATAAAAACTATCCGCTCTAGAAAAAGGAAGCCTATGTACGGTTTTTTCCTGAGGGGTGACATCTTCTTTCCAGAAGCAAGTAGGGATGAGAATGACTACTAGTTCATGAGCACGTCTTGCCAGCACTAGTGGTTTAGGGTGGATGATGGCCATACTCGAGAGGATTTCATGCCTTTCAATACTGACTACTTATACAACCATGTGAATAATGTTCACGGGAAGACACTGTAACCAGATATTTCTCCCCCACTATACCACACCATTCTGAAGGCATCCATGGGGAACTCAGAGAAGGGGTGGACCAATGAGTGGGATTTTCACCAGGGATGCAACTTCATTGAATATTGGGTCTAGTTCTACTGGTTGTGTGCCTTGTGTGAGGATTTCTTGGTAGATCTGAGGCGAGTGGGCATGTACGAGGTGGAATGAGCCTCCTAATTCCATATTTACCAATTGATATAGCTGACGTCGAAGTTGATGAGAAGATGGTCATTGAGGACCAACAATTTCCATTTTCACCATGGAGAGGTCGACAT
Organism: Viscum album; assembly: GCA_963277665.1. Classification (NCBI taxonomy): domain Eukaryota; kingdom Viridiplantae; phylum Streptophyta; class Magnoliopsida; order Santalales; family Viscaceae; genus Viscum; species Viscum album. The sequence continues at coordinate 582,109,179 of OY728120.1, forward strand.
CAGCCTATTGGACCTTCACAAGTTCTCGGGGAGTCCCAATACTGGGGGAAATGTATGACGAGTTCCTCCCCATCATGAATTAATGGGAGCAATCAGAGAAGATGTCCCCTCTTGCAAAGGAATTGATGGGCCTGGTGTTGAGGGAAGACAAACAATCGGGTAGGGATGTGGATTTCATGATGTGGTTCAAGGAGTTTCTAAATATCCCTGAATATAGATAGTTTCCCATGAGGCCCCGACCCTTCCTAAAGGGGGTTCAAGAAGGCAAGGAGCGCTCATACTGGCGACTCCTGGAGGATAGCTAGTGGAAGATGTGGTGATTTAGCATCAGTTCTATGTATCAATCGTTGGATAGGTAGGATGGGTTCATTTCGGTGCTTATATATAGCTAGATCCTACATGTGAGGGATACTAACATGGGCATGTGACAGAGAACGTTCATTATGGGGTCCATGTTGGCGATAGGGGGACAAGCCAACCTCCGGATCCCAGTGGTCTCCATTCTATATAAGGGTCTATGGGACATCGGTGAGGGGAAGAAGCTATAGAGGATATGTGGGCCATTCCATATTCAGTATGGGAGGATACAGGCACATATTAGTGGAATATATGAATATTGGAACCCCATTTCCACTCCAGGATTGAATTTCTGCCCAGTCATTCTGAACGCGGTGGGAAGTTTTCCGACTAAGCCGACACCCCCATTGGGGCTGAATCGAGTCAGGAAGGTGGACGAGTTCAACTTCCACTTGTTCCCATTGACAAAAGGTGTGTATACTAATGATGTATAGGGAACAAAAGAGCATCATTCCTACTTCCTGGCCTTTCAGGGTGGATTCATGGGTGCGTGGGTTGACTGTGATTCTCTCTTCGAACCATACACCCAACACCATATAGCGAGGGAATTCCAGTGCATGCAGCGGCTAACCCTATAGGTCTACTTCAGTGTACACTAAGAGGATCACCCGTGTGTGATGTGGCAGATGTGTCTCATGTTCACACGGGAGGACGGTATGATGATGAACGGGTTGCCTCTGCCCACAACTACTTATGGGTTGGTGAAGGAGTATTCTAGGAGCTGTGAGACGACCTACCTAGGGATATGCTGAAGCAGCAAACCATTGGTGCCTGCGATAGGGTGCCTCCCTAACCTTGACATCAGGTCTGTAAGGTGGTGAGGACATATCGTGTTGCAGGGCTTCCATAGTGTAAGGATCTACTTCAGTTGAGAGGAAGGCGGTGGTAGTGGACGCAGTGGTCCCATTGGAGCAGAGTCATCCAGAGTGGAGGTCACTAAATGGATTTTGCAGGATATCCACCAGGGATATGGGGAAGCGGCTACACTAGATAGATATTCTATAGAATATCATCTTACTAGAGGTTTGGATTATCTGGGATTCCAACAGACAATTTCTCAACCCATCTGAGATGTGAAACCATCTGAACCACCATGAGATGGATTTTTTGGTGATCGGTCCCATCAGGGCTGGATTTGTGTTATCCCAGGTAGAGGGAGAGCAGTACATTGTAAAGATGGAAGACATCGTGCACTCCCAGGGTGCTCTGCATTTGATGAAAAACTGGGTAAAGATGTTGCTGGGTCGAACGACCCATTTGCAACTGTCTGCTGCTGAATTGGGGGAACGCTTCCCCCTGCCATAAGAGTCAGATGAGTCTTCTTAGGGGAGGAGGCCATTAGAGGCAGTCCTCTGGAGGACGGTGATGTCGGCTACTTAGACCCTGAGTTAAAAGAGTTCATAGAATCCCTTGAGTTAAAATCCTAAACCACTTCCCAGAGTCTTCATCCATGTAATTTAGGACTTCTCAACTAAACATATGAACTGTGTATGAGGGACTAATACACAAAATGCATTCCAATCCCACATTATATGATGTTGTGGGAACATCGAGATCTAAACCCATGGCTATGGTGACTACAGAGATTAATAGGGTGGCGAAACCCAAGGTGGTTCTTCCATAGTTTTCATACTTCCCAGTAATATACATAGGGACATGCCTCAAGGTTCTGATGGAAACAACTCTAGAGAGAGACCAACTGTTTGCTCTCAATATGTATTCATCATAGGATACGTAACTGACATTCATTGATTAAGTTAACTGATATATGTGTTTTTACATATACATAGTTCTTCAAAGGGCGTGGGCTATGTTGGCAAGGTTGTCCATGGCTCGTGGTGCTTCCTTTCCCAGGGGGATGCTAGTGGCCATGGAAGTAGACGCTTGAGCAGACCAAACTACTGCTATTCCGATCACAGGTGGGTTTGTCAGCAGGATAGAGACTGAGATCATTGAGGTGGTATCCAAAAACGGGGAGCCATCAGACTTCACGGGTCCGGACATACCCAATCAGACACTAGAGGCAAACCCTTCTAATCAGTTTCTAGAGGCATTTCCACGCTATAAACCAGTTAACCCCACAGACCGGGACAAAACGACTTCTGATGAAGGGGATATAAAAATCAATCCTCGCCCGTCATAGAATCTGGTCAAATGATTCATCGAGGAGACTCCAAAAGTGAAATGGATATACTATATGGGGGGTATTAATTCCGAAATGTGTGATATATGTCCTAGGGGAGTGGATTCCCAACACCCTCATTTGCCCGTTCGAGACCTCACAAGAGAGATGATTCGGGAGCACGACTGTGGCCTCGGTGTGAGTTGGAAATGGAGGAAATCTGTAAGAATCAAGAGGCTCCAGGAGGCCTATAGTGATGTTCAGCAGTTCCAGGCATGGGTGGATGATCATTTTTCATTCCTTAATGCACAATTGGGGCATGTATCATGCATAAAGTCCCAACTGGTGGAGACTGGAGAACATATGTAGTGAGCCTCTGTAAAGATGGACATCATCTGGACCGAAAATGATTAGGCCCGTATCACGGCTGGTGAACTAAACTCCATCTCTATCAAGGAAGAGTGAGAGCTAAACATGAAACAACAGTTCTTTGATTCCATAAGCCATAGAGTGGTAGAGTTGGAAAGCTCTATCAAAGAGGTCTACCCATCCAAGGGACAGGTTGATCCTCGATGGATGTAATGTGTGTAAACTTTTAAATGTACTTTCATGCATTTATCATTTTTTATGGCACCAAGCATGGGTTCCATTAGTTGTCTTGTCTTAAATTATTACCATCATACTCATGAAATATAAAGCGATTAGTCCCTATGATCATGTGGGTCATGCCCGATGTGAGAAACAAGGGATGACTACTTCGTTATTCCTTCTGAATATAAGGGTTCCAACCAAGCTTCAGGAATCCAAGGATTGAACATCCAACCCATATTTTTTGGAAGAATGAGGGAGGAATAAATAGGGGATAAGGTTCTTAGAATGGTCGAATTGTCTTTTTTCCAATATTCTTTGGTGCACGAGCGGGGTAACTCTAGTGGTGTTAGAAAATATCCGAACAGAAGGGAGTCGAAAGTGTGAACCACAATACCCAAAATTCGGAACCCTATGGGGATGGCATAGTAATGAAGGATAACTAATGACTGTGCACAAAAAAGAGTTTCCCTATTTCATTAGCCTAAAATGGGGATAAAAAATGAAGGTCGACCACTGACCATGTTCGAAACACAGGGCCTGACTGAAAATGTCATCCCTAAGTGTTTCGGAACATTGGCTCGGGATAGTTGGCATGCCATAGGCTGAGCCTCCATACTTCTAGGGGGTTCCTTCAGATGTGAAATAGGATGAGGGTCCGAATAAAGGACATGAAAATCATGGAGGGTGGAGTGATGGGTTTTTGGACTAGTGTCCAACAATCTTGAAATTATACCACTATGGTGGAAACAAATTAGCTGGTCGCATCGGCCTTTTCAGGGATAAAACTTACTTCCAAATATCACCTTTCTGATAAGTACCTGGAATGACTTGTAATTTACGTCATATCTACCAAGATGATAGAGTCGTAGTTTAACATTGTACAGTGAGGACGATGCACATAGTTTTATGGGCATATTTTCTGGACCATGATTGGGGCTGAGGGGCAAGAAGGGATAATGACCCTGATGCTGGGCCCGAGTTGAAATGCAAGGGCATCACTACATATCTCGTATGGGTGATAATAAATCCATATGTAGTTCTTAAGATTGATGTTGTCAGAGACCAACACTAGTATGGGAAATTCTCTCTAATGAGGAAACTAGCACATACCAAGATTTACATGGGGAGTTCTGAACTTGTCCATGGTAGAACTGCAGTATAGTTTCATGCGTTGAGGACATATAGACTCATTCATTTTAACAACATACAATATGACAATGGGTAATGGTGGAGATCCCAAAGGGAGAATGTGATGTGGTAGCTATAAACCCAGCATGAATGATGTCATGAGAAATCCACACTACACCACATATCCTCAAGGGAAGTTTTTATTTAGGTTAAGGGACCAAAATTAAAAGTTGGGATGGGACCAGGGAAAAGTGCTTGGGCCTTCCTACATACCCCATTAGGATGGGAATCAAGCAGCATGTAGTTCTGTAATCACAGTTTAATGACATGTGGGATAAAGGGACTATGTTGCATAGTCGCACCAGTACATGACCCACAACACTACTAAGCCCACGTGAGTTGTGCATGATGTGGGAAACCAAGAGTAACGATGAGAGTTCATGGTACCAAAAGTCACTCATTAGGGGAAATGGGACACTAGGTTAGTGACGTTCCACTCAAATTGAACCTCCTTAATAACGCACCTACAAGTGTGGTGGGAATAAAACAAAGTGTGCTAGGATTCCACATGAACATAAGGTGGTGGGAAGATGTGAATCATGATGCCTGAGATCTAGATCACAATTATAGTGGCCTGAAGAGAAATGATACTACTGACAACATTCAAAAAATAGTATCATATTCGCATTAGCCTGGAATGGGGACAAACAAATGAGGGTTAACCACTGACCATGTTTGAAATTCGGGACCTGGAGAAAATGTTGTTTGAGGTATTTAGGGTTGTTGTACTAAGATTGTACGATCCAATGTGTTAAGAGACCCGGCCGTAAATGGGGTACCTTCATACATGGAATAAGATGGGGATCCAAATAAAGGGATCATGAAGCTTGTAAATGAAACGAGGATGTTTTTATGTGAAAATTCCACACTTTGGTATCTTTATCACGATTAATTTGAGTACTACAATAAGACTCATCATAGAGAGGGAGTTGAATCCCATTCCAAGGACAAGGGTCTTGGGGTTGCACACTCCTAACATAAGGTCAAAAGGTATACCATTAATAGGGGTCCAAATATAATGAAATGCACATATGAGGGATAAGTTGCTGAACCCGATGCGTAGTTCCCATAGGGAGATATTAGTTAAGGGTCATAGAACTCGGACTAGGTTAGAGAGAGAGAAAGAAGAAACATGGTGAGTTTGTCGCAAAACCAGATGTGAATGGGAACCCAAGAGGTTCTCACCATACCATATGCTTCAAAAAATGTTCAGGCCAATGTGCAGAAGAAGGGGAATGATTTAAGATTCACGTGGCTGGACCTGCAGAGAGAATGTCTGGGAATTCCTACATATCCCATAAGGATGGAATCATGCCACACATAGTTCTAAAAAATGTCATGTAGTTTAGTGTCCTTTGATAAGGACTGTTGGATCATATTTTAGGGGTTTTAGAGATTAGACCATAGATAGAATAGATGTAGGTAGACACATGGGGCGGTGATTGAAAACCCCAATTAAAATGAGTACAGTAGGAGTTCATATCACACAATGTGCTCCCTTCGGAATTTTTAGGTCATGGGACCGAAAAAGAAAGTTGGGAAGGGCCCGAGGAAAAGTTCCCAGGTGTTCCTCTGTACCCCAATATGATGGGGATAAATCAATACATAGTTCTAGTAGTGGAATGAAAGGGTACCAATTTTAGGGAAAATATTGTCATTTGGGTCTATCCCACCCACCAAAAGAAGTGACATTTGATTCATCATGTTTGTTCTTTAGGATGGATTTATATTTTTTTGTGAAGAAATAGAACTATGACAGAGAATTAAGGTGTCACTATAGGAATAAATACATTTATGGGCTATGAAAAATGGTATGGTGGGTAACCATTACCAAACATGATGTCCCCTTGAGTGAGGACATCCCAATGTAGTGTTGTTTTTCATCATGCGGCCAGGAAGATAATTCCATTGTTTAAGGTCGTATGATTGGAATAACCAATGCATTTTAACATCGTGAAATAAAGACGCAATACTTTAATGTCATGTGGGACCAAGTATCATAGTTCACCGTCATATGGAATGGAAACATAAGGAAGAAATGACGTTTTTGGGGGGAATGCGCATGGTTTTATAAATCATAACTGATGGGAATGAGGACGTGATCCCACACCACACCATGCATAATTCAATTGAATAATCATCATGATGAGGGGCTAGAAAAGGTCATAGAATATGGGGATGGACCCTATGAAATGGAGTCTAGGTGTTTCTACGTACCACATTATGATGGCGATCAAGCCATACATAGTTCGGGAAGTGCTGTTTAATGTCATACAGTACGAGTGGTAGGAGAGACTATCTCTTAGAAAGGGAGTACGTGGTAGGACTTTTGCAATCCCAACATGAATGAGGATGTAGTCCCACACCACACCACAAAATCCTATGATTATCATGGAAAAAAGCCTAATAGACAAAGTAATTAGGGGGAACATGAGATGGACCCAACCAAAAAATGCCTAGGCATTCCTACGTATCATATAAGGATGGGAATCAAGATATATGTAGTTTTGAAAATGCAGTTTTAATTCTTCTGATAAGTATTTTAGGAAATCATAGTTTAAGGTGATAGAACTCAGACCATACAGAACTGAGACTCTTCCAAATGGGTGAAGACCTCGATCGAATCCCTAATCCCATGAGAGCTATGCTCGATGTGGGAAACAAGGGTAGAGAAGGTATAATGACCCAATGTTTTTAAATAGAAATTACCTTCTTATAATTATGTAAAATAATAACATGAGAACAGAACATAATGATCTATTAAGTGATAAGGGACCTCCAAACAGAAGTTTTTCACATCTGTGTTTGGAATTTTGAAAATCCGACATACACAGTTATGTTCAAGATTATTTTTTGAGTGTAATAAAACCAAAATAATTTATGGTGATTAGTAACCGACCCTTATTAATATTTACATACCCTTATGAATAGTTATAAAACCTAATTAATAGTAACCTTACATATGGTAGTATAAAAATAATATTCTAGTGAAAGTATGATGTACCTATATTTTAGAATAAGAAACTGAATGTTTTAAAACTGTTTTTAGTAATGAACTATGATTTTTATTAAATATTAAATTAATCATATTTAGAAAATCATTTTTTAAAAATGGAATTCATTTTTGGATTCTATACATCGAAAAATGGTTTTGGAAAATTTTTGGGATTTTTCTAAAATAGTTGAATTTTTATGAATAGTGAAATACCATAATTTACCAAAACAACTAAATAAGTTAATTATAGAGTCATGTGTGATGTTCTGATGATGTAAGCTCACTTGTTTCGGGATCACATGTTACAATTACTATTATTTTTCATTCAATACTCAATATTCTTTGTCTTATGGAAAATTAATAAACAAAAGAATTTTATATTAAGGAAACCCCTCTCCCCTCCACTATAAAAACCACCCTTCACATCCTCATTTCCTCACACATATAAATCTCCAAAACTTCCTTAAACTCTACCCAAACATCTTCCCTATCCCCTCTCCCATGTCCAAGAGCTTATGGTCTCATCAAAAGTCCATTCCTTGCTTCTTAAAGGAGGATCTCAAGAGGAGGATTTAAGAGGTAATTTCTCTCCCTCTTCACAATTAATTTCCTTTCATGTTCAAGTTAATTTCTTGATCTCTCCCCATCTATCATCAGAAAAATGGTATTTTAACTCCATTATTATACATGTACTGTAATTTAATGATTCTAATGGGATATTATATCATCCAGTGCCCTTTCCATCTTATTTTTATTTTATTATAGATAACGTTGTTCGTGAGATGTTAATTTATCACCTTCAAGAATAACATGATTTCTTCTTCCATTCCTACCTTTAGATCTGGTCATGAAACCATTTTTATGGTTGAAACATAATTTTATATATGTATTATTTCCTATTTAATGTTCTCGAAATAAATTATTTCCATATTACTAAGTGATAAATTAATGCAAGTTCATTGTGATCGAAAAACCGCCCAAATTAACCCAAATAATCATCATTTAATTCTAATCTAATAATTCATCCACATGGATATAATATGATTCATTATAATATCGTTAAATATCCTGTAATATTATTAATAACATGTAATATCAGTTCTGAATGTTTTCCCATGTTCTTCCCAAACTTCAATTTAAAAATATAAGTGAACCACCCAAGAAAAACCATAAAAACAAACATCCCCGAACAATGTTGGTAAACTCTTTAAGTCATCCAAAGGAACAGAAAATGACATATTGAAACCATAATGAACCTTATTAATGTATAAAAGGTTCTGGAATTTCTAATTAATGAATATAATATCATTATATAGGACATTAAAGAGAATGAAGCATTCAGATACAAGGTAAGGGGAAATTCTCGAACCCAATTTTCTTTCTTCGGGTTCTCCCTCTTTCTCCGCATTTTTTTAAATATGGTTACTCCTTAAAAATCATTTTATCATGATTTTTCTTCCTTTGCTGGGATATACATGTTTCTCCATGGTTTTTATGTCAAACAAAATGTTTTCCAAAAGAACTCTTCTTTTACGAACACACCTTTTACTTCTCACTCAAAATGGACGGTTCTTGTAACATGTATGGTATTCCCTCTTTCTGTTGGGAACCAAAAGAATATGAATGTTTTTTATGAGATTTAACACATTCCATTCCATAAGTTAGTTATTTTCACTTTTTTTATATGTTCCATGTGGCAATCATGATAATGATAATGTTATGATGTGACGGGTGCGCCCAGAATTATATAGCGCAATATGAATGTTTCCATGTGACAGGTGCGCCCAAAATTATATAGCGCTCTATTGCATTGGGTAAAGTGATGAATCTCATGGTTAATTTTTAAATGATGTGTGAGTAAGATGCTAGCTTGGTTCACATGTATGTGTGGTATTTAACCACTAAGACATGATGTTTTATTTTTTATGCATTGCCACATTTCAAGTATTTTATTTATGCTCCTCTCATGTTCATGATCTTTTTCCTATTTCATGGTTATTCTCACCCCATTATATATTATTTTTATCTAAACACTTACTCGGATTTTAGGTCACCCCATTTGATGTATATCCTCAGGTGTCTACATGTACTAAGGAGAGTACAAGTGCCAATAAAAAGCTACATAAGAAGAAATTAAATAAATGTTTATGCTTGCACTAGTGCAGAAAACGTTTTTTACGTCACCATTTTTTACGTCGGTTATATAAAACCGACGTCATAATATGTAAAACGAGGTTTTTTACATCGGTTATTTAATAACCGACGTCAAAACCTGTGTTCAGTACACCTTTAACGTTGGTTATTTTTATAACCGACGTTATTAATCGCGCGGCTTCGTTTTTTACGTCGGTTATACATTAACCGCCGTAAAAAACAGAAGTGGGGGGTGTTTGTTACGTCGGTTATTTAATAACCGACGTAAAAAACGCGGTTTTTGAAGGCCTTTTTACGTCGGTTATTATATAACCGACGTAAAAAAGAATCCCCAGATGTTTTTGACGTCGGTTATGGAATAACCGACGTAAAAAAACGCGGATTTTGAGCCCTGTATAACGTCAGTTATAAAATAACCGACGTAAAAAAAGAATCGGAGGAAGGTTTTTACGTCGGTTATTGAATAACCGACGTTATAAATGTTTTTAAAACAACTATAACTTCGGTTATTGAATAACCGACGTGATAACTCATTAAAAATTTTACCTAGACCCGTGGATTGTCATTCGCGAGTTTACCTTCGACAGTCGCGACTCGTCTCTCTCGCGCGTAAACCCGAATCGGCTCGTCCATTTCGTTGGTTTAGATTCGTTTTGTGATCATCGTTTCTCATATTTAATCTCCTCGGATCAATCATCTAAACTCACAGCACTCAGGTAATCCTCCCACTCGTTCGTTTTTTTTTTCGCGGATAGTATATATATATCTGTTGTGATTTTTTTGTTGAAACTAGCTAAGATTCTTCGATTGCGAACCCTTTTAACTCGTTTTGGCACCATAATCTTATTTATCATCCCTAGATCTATTAGTCCGAATTACAATATTGACTAATATTATGATTTCACTAATTTTTCTTCGTTTTCTATAAATCCCCGAGAGGGTTGGGGCGTGCCATTTGGGGGGTGTCCAGGGGGTGTCCAAGGGGGTAGGGTGTGGGGGTGGTGTCCAGGAGGGGCGGGGGGCTGTCCAGAGGGGTCGGGGGGTGTCCAGGGGGGTTTACAAGGGGGTGGGTGGGTGTGGGGGGTTTTCCAAGGGTGTGGGTGGGTGTTGGGGGTGTCCAGGGGGGTGTCCAAGGGGGTAGGGGGTGGGGGTGGTCTTTAGGAGGGGTGGGGGGCTGTCCAGAGGGTTGGGGGGTGTCCAGGGGGGTGTCCAAGCAGGTCGGGGGTAGGGGGTTGTGTCCAGGAGGGGTGGGGGTGATTTCTAGAGGGGTCGGGGGCTGTCCATAGGGGTCGGGGGGTGTCCAGGGTGGTGTCCAAGGGGATGGGTGGGTGTGGGGGGCTGTCCAAGGGGGTGGCCGCATGTCCAGAGGGGACGGTGGGGTGTCCAGGGGGTGTCCAAGGGGGTGGATGGGTGCGGGGGGCTGTCCAAGTGGGTGGAGGCCTCTCCAGAGGGTATTTGGGTTTGTCCGAGTTGGTGGGGGGCTGTCCAGAGGGTTGGGGGATGTCCAGGGGGGTGTCCAAGGGGGTAGGGGGTGGGGGGTGGTGTCCAGGAGGGGCGGGGGGCTGTCCAGAGGGGTTGGGGGTGTCCAGGGGGGTTTACAAGGGGGTGGGTGGGTGTGGGGGGCTGTCCAAGGGTGTGGGTGGGTGTTGGGGGTGTCCAGGGGGTGTCCAAGGGGGTAGGGGTGGGGGTGGTGTTTAGGAGGGGTGGGGGGTTGTCCAGAGGGTTGGGGGTGTCCAGGGGGTGTCCAAGCAGGTCGGGGGTGGGGGGTTGTGTCCAGGAGGGGTGGGGTGCTTTCTAGAGGGGTCGGGGGCTGTCCAGAGGGGTCGGGGGGTGTCCAGGGTGGTGTCCAAGGGGATGGGTGGGTGTGGGGGGGCTGTCCAAGGGGGTGGCAGCCTGTCCAGAGGGGTCGGTGGGGTGTCCAGGGGGGTGTCCAAGGGGGTGGATGGGTGCGGGGGGCTGTCCAAGTGGGTGGCGGCCTCTCCAGAGGGTATTTGGGGTTGTCCGGGTGGGTGGGGGGGGGGGCTGTCCAGAGGGTTGGGGGATGTCCAGTGGGTGTCCAAGGGGGTAGGGGGTGGTGTCCAGGAGGGGCGGGGGGCTGTCCAGAGGGGTCGGGGGGTGTCCAGGGGGGTTTACAAGGGGGTGGGTGGGTGTGGGGGCTGTCCAAGGGTGTGGGTGGGTGTTGGGGGGTGTCCAAGGGGGTAGGGGGTTGGGGGTGGTGTTTAGGAGGGGTGGAGGGCTGTCCAGAGGGTTGGGGGTGTCCAGGGGGGTGTCCAAGCAGGTCGGGGGTGGGGGGTTGTGTCCAAGAGGGGTGGGGGTGCTTTCTAGAGGGGTGGGGGGCTGTCCAGAGGGGTCGGGGGATGTCCAGGGTGGTGTCCAAGGGGATGGGTGGGTGTGGGGGGATGTCCAAGGGGGTGGCGGCCTGTCCAGAGGGGTCGGTTGGGTGTCCAGGGGGGTGTCCAAGGGGGTGGATGGGTGAGGGGGGCTGTCCAAGTGGGTGGAGGCCCTTCCAGAGGGTATTTGGGGTTGTCCGGGTGGGTGGGGGGGCTGCCCAGAGGGTTGGGGGATGTCCAGGGGGTGTCCAAGGGGGTAGGGGGTGGGGGGTGGTGTCCAGGAGGGGTGGGGGGCTGTCCAGAGGGGTCGGGGGGGTGTCCAGGGGGGTTTAAAAGGGGGTGTGTGGGTGTGGGGGGCTGTCCAAGGGTGTGGGTGGGTGTTGGGGGGTGTCCAGGGGGGGTAGGGGTGGGGGGTGGTGTTTAGGAGGGGTGTGGGGCTGTCCAGAGGGTTGGGGGGTGTCCAGGGGGGTTTACACATCGATTTGTTTTATATTTCAAAATTGTTTACATTCAAATTATTATTTTTTTTCATATAAACATATATTTGTCTTATATAAAAAATATATATATTTTTGCTATTTGTTATAGCTAATAATGAGTCGAAGTTGGATTACGGCACATCGAATGAGCAATGAATATGAGGAAGGTGTTGATGCCTTTTTGGAATTTGCTAAACGAAATGTTCCAAGTAGTGACATTTTTTCTGTCCATGCCTGAAATGTCTGAATATGAAGAAGTTGAAAAGTAGAGAGATAAAAGATCATCTGATTTGTCATGGTTTCAATCCGAGTTACAACCCTTGGATTTGGCATGGCAAAACTGGACAGAATGTCACTGATGATAATGAATCGCAAGATGGTAACTCTGATGGAATTGAAGAAATGATTCGCGATATTGTAGCAGAACAAATTGAGATAGAACCGACAATTGCACGTCTATATGGTGATTCCGAAAAACCATTATATCCTGGTTGTACAGATTTTACGGTTTTGTCGACGGTGTTAAGATTGATTAACCTAAAAGCGAAACATGTATGGAGTGACAGAAGTTTTACAGAGCTGCTACAATTGATGAAAGACATTCTTCCAAAAGATAACGATCTTCCAGATTCACATTATACGGCCAAAAAAATATTATGCCCGATGGGATTGGGATACAGAAAAATACATGCATGTCCGAATGACTGCATTATATATAGGAAGGAATGTGAATTTCTGAAAGAGTGTCCTAAATGTGGGACATCACGGTATAAGGTGAAAGAAAAATCACAAGCTGATGTAGAGATTACAAAGCTCCCTTCAAAGGTATTTTGGTATCATTATATAATTACTCGTTTCAAACATATATTTGCTAATTCACATGATGCAAAAAGGTTAAGATGGCATGCTGATGAGCGGGTATGTGATAGAAAAATACGTCATCCAGCTGATTGTCCACAATGGAAGAAAATTGATTCCCAGTACCCTACATTTGGAAATGAAATTAGAAATCTGAGACTAGGCTTGTGCACAGATGGAATGAATCCATACCGAACCCTCAGTAGCACACATAGTTCACGGCCTGTTTTGTTGGTAATTTACAACCTCTCTCTTGAAGTTTGTATGAAGCGCAAATATGTCATGTTGAGTATCATGATCTCTGGTCCAAAGCAACCCGGCAATGATATTGATGTATACTTGTCACCGCTGATTGATGATTTGAAACTGTTATGGGATGATGGTATTAGGGTGTATGATTCTTATAAAATGGAATATTTTCAACTGCATGCAGTGCTTCTATTCACTATAAATGACTTCCCAGCATATGGAAATTTGTCTGGATACAGTGTTAAAGGGCATAAAGCATGTCCAATTTGCGAACAACAAACGTCATATTGTCAATTGCATCATGGGAGGAAAATAGTGTACATGGGTCATCGAAAGTTTTTGCCTATGGATCACCCTTATAGAAGACTAAAAAAGGCATTCAATGGCTCACAAGAATTTGATACTGCTCCAAAACCTTTATCCCCAGATTTTTATTTTGAGAGGGTGAAAAACCTTGATGTGACATTGGGAAAGACACATAAATCTGGTAATGATAGACATATTTGGAAGAAAAGGTCAATATTTTTTGAGCTACCATATTGGAGGTATCATGAAGTCAAACATAATATTGATGTCATGCACGTGGAGAAGAATATCTGTGATTCTTTGATCGGAACATTGCTAGATATTAAAGGAAAGACAAAAGATGGGTTGAATGCATGGTTAGACCTACTATCAATGGGAATACGTTTGGAGTTAGCTCCCACTCCTAAAGGAAGACGAACATTTCTTCCCCCGGCTTGTCATACATTATCGAAGAGGGAGAAAAGTAGTTTCTGTCAGTTTCTTCATGATATCAATGTGCCTCAAGGTTATTCTTCAAATGTAAAAAATTTTGTCTCATTGAAAGACTTGAAGTTGATAGGTATGAAATCACATGATTGTCACGTCATGATGCAACAAATTCTACCAGTTGCACTGCGTGGAATATTGCCCATCTGTGTCAGAATGACTATAATGAGGTTGTGTAATTTTTTCAATTCAATTTTTAACAAGGCGATTGATGTGAATGCTTTGAACATTTTGGAAAAGGATGCAATTTTTATACTTTGTCATTTGGAAATGTATTTTCCTCCAACTTTTTTTGATATGATGGTGCATTTAATGATTCGTCTGGTTCGAGAAATAAAGCTTTGTGAACCTGTATATCTTCGTTGGATGTATCCTTTTGAAAGGTATATGAAAATATTAAAGGGATATGTTAAAAATCCATATCGACCTGAAGCCTCCATTATTGAAAAGTATATTTCTGAGGAGGTAGCAGAGTTTTGTACGAGCTACTTGGCTATGGCGCAACACATAGGTTTGCCTCCATCTCGCCATGAACGGGTTAATAATGAGGGAAAGGGGATTCGTGGCTTGAAAGTCAAATAACTGTCAGCTAAACATATGAAGAAGTTAGAATCATACATCTTGAATAACATAGCTGATGTTCAACCGTATATCACATTGCATATTAATGAGTTGAAACAATGTCATCTAAAGAAGAATGAAATGTGGATTTTGAATGAGCACAACAATACTTTTTTTTCCATGGTTTAAAAAGACCTTGCTTGGTAGATCAGATGTATCAGATACATTAAAATGGATAGTGGGTGGTCCATCTTTAAATGTGATAACATGGTCCGCTTATGACATTAATGGCTATACATTTCATATGAAAGCTCAGGACAACAGAAGTGCAGTTCAGAATAGTGGTGTATTGGTGTTTGCAGAAGCAATGCATTTTTCGAGTGCTAAGGACAGAAACCCAATTTCGGAATCAAGTGCATATTATGGAGTGATTGAAGACATATGTGAGGCTGATTACTTTAAAATTAAAGTTCCTGTTTTTAACTGTAAATGGTTTATCGGTAACAACAGTGTCAGACACGATGAATTTGGAATGACACTTGTTAATCTGAATAGATTGGAAGACACAACTGATTCTTTTATAATGGCAACACATGCAAACAAATTTTCTATGTAGTAGATCAATCAGATATGCAGTGGGCTGTTGTTTTACAAGGGAAAAAACAATATGTTGGTGATGATGAATTTGATGAAGATGCTAATTTATGTGAGATCCCTAATTCCATGGAAAGATTAACAGAACATAATGATGAGTATGTTGAAGACATGGTTTGTGCCATAAGGAACGATCACGACGAAGGAATTTGGGAAAACAATCCAACTGTACATTCCTAAAATTACAGGTAACACATGTTTATTTCTTGTTTACATTTAGTTTTTTCATATAATGTTAGATATTATAAATTTTTTACTTATTAAAACATGTATCAAACCAAAACGATAAAACAATAAAAACCGTAAAGAGGAGAAGTCCTGGGCGCACCGGCGGGCCGGTGGTGGATCACCGGTTGGCCGGTGGTCCAGAGCAAAGCTCTGTCTGGTCCACCGGCCGGCCGGTGATGAGCCAGCGGCCGGCCGGTGGTCCAGACAGAGAGGAAGGCTCTCTGTCTGGTCCACCGGCCGGCCGGTGATGAGCCAGTGGCCGGCCGGTGGTCCAGACAGAGAGGAAGGCTCTCTGTCTGGTCCACCGGCCAGCCGGTGGTGATCCAGCGGCGGGCCGGTGGTCCAGACAGAGAGGAAGGCTCTCTGTCTGGTCCACCGGCCGGCCGGTGGGGAGCCAGCGGCCTGCCGGTGGCACCAGGCAGTGGGAAAGTCGACTGCTTGGGTCCTCCGGCTAGCCGGTGAGCGCACACTGGCCGACCGGTGGACTCAGTGAGTCCACTTTTCAGCTTTCTTGGGCCAACTCCTTGGCAACCTTTTCCTTGTTTTTACCATGTTTATCATTGTTTAACATGCTTACCATATTACCAATGTTTACTATTATGTAATTTAGTACACTTTTTTATTTTCTGATTAAGTAGTACTACAATATTTGAATTTGTATATTTGTGAACTAATGTTTGTTTTTTTGATTTGAAGGAAAATGAAAGATTAATCAGTTGATCAGCCACATGATTCTGGAGATGAGCATATTGGTCATACATCTGGGGAGGAACATTCACATGCTCCTATTACGAAAAAGAGTTCAAAGGTTGGTAAGCGTGGGTGCACACGTTTACCAAAATTATCACTTGCCCGTACGAAGGAGGAGAGGATAGTCGTGGAGTTTGATGATGATGATCTTCCTAGAGGTCCAAATACTAAATATTTTAAGGGTTTTGTAGCATCTCAGGCTAAGAGCAAAGTAAGCATTCTCTATGATGATTGGAGAAGTGTGGATAAGGCGATAATTTCTCAGCTGTGGGAGACCATTTTGGTAAGATCTTTTGCTATTGTTTGACTGTTCTTTAAATGTTTCTAGTATATATAATATTTTTAACCTCTTTTTTATCAGATGAAATTTGATATTCCTGACACTGGAGGAGTCCGGAAGAAATGCTTATCGTTGGCTGCTAGGAGATGGAGGGATTTCAAATCAACCCTCTCATCTGATTTCATTTACGGTCATAGGAGTCGTGAGAATCCATGTCGTATATATCCTTTTATAGATGAAGACACATGGAGACAATTTTTTGAAAGTAGAAGAAAAGAATAATTTTTGGTAAGGGCAATGTAAACTTTTATAAGCTTTCTTATATAAATGATCTTATTATTGTTTTGTTAATGATTACTTATTCTTAATTTACAGCAAACAAGGAAAGCTCATCAAGAGATCCAATCTAAAAATGTATACCCTCATAGTTTATCTCGGGGAGGGTATGCATTATTGGAAGAACAAATGATGGCAGAAAAATTTCAACAACTAAGAGCTGAGTCTTCAAGCTCTGGAGAGGTGGCCCCTCCATCCCCTCCATCTAGACATGAGAAATGGAAAAGAGCTCGGAAGGGCAAAAAAGGACAATATCTTTCGGAAGAAATGAGACTCGTAGTTGAGAGGATTGTAAGATATCTATTTTATTTATTTAAGTTTACTATTTTCGTCATATATTTCCAATCATTATAGAAATGTTCAATTAATTATTACAGGACTCTCTTGAGGAACAGAGTTCACAGGGGACATTTACACCATCTGGGAGGGAAGATATTTTATCTGTGGCATTGGGAAAGCCCGAACATCCTGGCCGTGTGAGAGGATATCCGGCAGGTGTATCGGTAAGAAAAGTGTTGCCACGTTCCTCAACTTCTAACGTTGAGGGAGTTTATAAAAAAAATAGAATCCATGGAGGCTGAAGTCCATAATATTAATGCGACAATGGAGGACAAGATTAGAGCATCGGTGCAGTTTATGTTTGCAGACTTGCAAAG
This sequence comes from Viscum album, assembly GCA_963277665.1. Classification (NCBI taxonomy): domain Eukaryota; kingdom Viridiplantae; phylum Streptophyta; class Magnoliopsida; order Santalales; family Viscaceae; genus Viscum; species Viscum album. The sequence goes on from OY728120.1 coordinate 582,126,759, forward strand.
ACAATTTCAGGGTGCATCTCCCACTCCACCTCTCCCAGTAGCTCCCACTCCCCCACCTCAGCCTGCGGACCCCATTTTTGATCCTCCTCCTCCGCCGCAGCTACCTACTTATTGTGAGTTGTATGTTGATGATCCTCAACATCATATAGTTGCATATGGGATGGTATATTGTATAGGAGATACAGTTCATCATCAACAGTTAGAGGTAGAGAATCAGAGGGTCACTGTACAGGATATTATAGATAGATCAGCTCGGATACCATTACCTACAGATGAGGTGACGACAGTTGGACATAGTATCGGCCATTTTTTACTTTGGCCATCCAGACTTCTTCGACTCATTGCCATAGAGGTATGGATGTTATATCTTTTATTTTATATTTTTATTAATGTTTTATCATTTGAAAACTAATATATTTTTCAATTTATTTTTACAGGAATACTTCAAAGGTAAAGAAATTCTATATAGACAACAACAAAGACAGATAGCTATGACATCAGATGCAGATACTAGCAGTCTTGACAAATTGTCATGATATTCAAATTTGTTGGCGGATCATTATGACTTTACAATGGAAGCTCATGTCTGTGGACGTGAACTAAGTGTGGGGATTATGAAAACTGATATCATGGAGTTTGTCACTGGAGATAAGTTGGGCATCAACGTGGTGCAAATTTTTATCATGTATGTCTTAAGACCTTTTCCTTGCGTTATATTTATTAAAAATGTATACTTATGTCTGCTTTGTATTAGGTATCTGTATAAAATTTGTGAGAGGAATGAGCTGACAGATGTATATGGATTCGTGGACCCACAATTGATTTCCCCTGAAGCATGTGCATTGGATGAGGAACAAAGAATGCTTTATATTGCTGATAGATTTGAAAAGAATGTAATCACACAGTGTTGGATGATGCCTTTTTGTGAGAGGTATGAAACACATCCCTCTCAAAGAGTTAATTAACTTTTAACATAAAAAACCACTAACGTTAAATTTCCTTTTATCAGGGATCATTGGAAGTTAGGGGTTTTTTTCCCTAGGGAGAAAACACTTTATTGGATATGCTCTCTCCATGATGATGTGCGAGAAAGTTTTAAGAATATATTGGAAACGTAAGTTTCAATTTCACAATAGTTTTATATATTATAATGAATTTTAAATTTACCCCATTCGTATTATTTTCTAACAGGGCATGTGTCCACTTTCGAAAAAGCGCAAAGAAAAGGAATTTCAAGATGGGTATAGATGAGGGTGGGGTTCAGTTGGGGCTTGGGGGAGGGCTGGCATGGTTATTTTTGTTTGGTTTCTAGTTGCTTTTTGGTGAGAGCAGTGCAATTATTTTAAAAAAAAATATCGCTTTCACGTCGGTTATTTTATAACCGACGTGGTAAATAAATCGGTAGGTGTTTATCACGTCGGTTTTTTCGAGAACCGACGTGTTAAACCGTTCCCGGGCCTTTTAGCACGTCGGTTCTTAATATAACCGACGTGCTAAAAGGACTGGGAATCGATTTACCACGTCGGTTATTAGATAACCGACGTGCTAAAACGTTTCCCAGACCTTTTTATCACGTCGGTTATTTAAGAAACCGACGTGATAATAGGCCCGGGGAAGGGTTAATCACGTCGGTTATGTCATAACCGACGTGATAAACGATATCCCAGGCGTTTTATCACGTCGGTTTAGAAAATAACCGACGTGATAAACCCCCCCCCCCGCGCATATTTAGCACGTCGGTTGTTAATGAACCGACGTGATAAACACCGTGATGTTAGGGATGTTACATCGGGTTTTAAATAACCGACGTAAAAAACGTTATTTATAACGTCGTCCGTATTAACGTCGCCTAAAAACCGACGTAAATAATGAAAAATAACCGACGTAAAAAATGTTTTCTGCACTAGTGTTGATGTTGTAATTGTTCTGTATGTTCCTAGTTTTCCCAAGACACTAAATCATTGGATCCTCTATTTGTATTACTATTATGTTGTTTATCTTTAAAATTAAGTAATAGTAATGTAAGAAAAGGTTGGTTCACTATATTTTCTATCAGAGGAAATGTTTAGTTAATTTGGGAATTAGGATCAGTGAACCCTAGAGAAAACCTCTAGCATGAGACTAGTACAAATATGCACACACAAATATTTACATAGGGATCCCATATGTTATGTATTTGGTATAAATTTTTTAAATGAATAAGTTATTCATGAATTTTTTACTTATGTTTTGTTCTATTCTTTATCTTTTTCATAAAATGATGGGAACCCGAAGAAATCAGGAAAACAACTTGTGCGAGGGCTAATGAAACAATTTCCCGAACAACATACCCAATTATTTGGGAGGAGGAGTTCAAAAAATCATGGCGATGCTTACCCAATTATCTCAGTTTTGGAACAATAACCATAATAATGGGGAACATACTCCTTCACCAAAGAGGGAGAAATTGGATATCGAATCTTTTATGCAGCAATGTCCAACGACATTTAATGGATCTTATGATCCAATAGCTGCGGAAGAGTGGCTCAACTCCATGGAGAAGAACTTTTCAGTTGTTCATTGTTCTGATATAGAGAGGGTGACCCTATCCAATTATCACCTAGATGGAGAAGGCGATCAATGGTGTGCTTTGATTAAGAATACCAATCCAAGGGAGGAAATTGAAGAGATGTAATGGGAAGCCTTTAAGATAATGTTTCATAACAATTATTTCCCAAGAACTCTTCACACGAAGATGGATAGAGAACTAATTGAGCTCAGAAAAAAATAAGGAGAATTTGTCACAACCTATGAAGTTAATTTCACAAGTCTTGAAAATTTTGATTTGGGGTTTTTTATCAACAATGACAGAAAAATTGATCGATTCATTAGTGGTTTAAAACCACACCTTCGAAAGGATATTGAAATCCGATACTTTGGGAGTTATGAAGAATTTGTTTGATGTTCCCTCAAAGTGTATATGGAGTTTGGAGAATGGTCCCAAGGCTATGGTGATAAAAATGAAAGATGGAGATTCATACCATTGGATCTAATCATAAGGGTGGGAAGAAAACTCAACGAACCACATGCAAAAAATGTGGAAAAATACACCATGGGAACTCCCTCAAAGGGACGGGGAAATGCTTCAAGTGTGGGAAAGAAGGACACCATGCTCAAGAGTTTAGAAAAGACACGAAACAGAAGGTGAATGTAGCTAATGAAATGATAGAACCATTCATGGTTCAATTCTACAAATGTAGGGAGCTATAGAACTATGGAAACCAGTGTACTAAACGTAGAGTTCTCAAGGGTAATTAGTGTCAGCAGCAACCAATTGATAAAAGAAACAAGGGAAGGTTATGCCATCACTATTGTAGAGGTGGAGCATGATAATGAAGTCATACAAGGTACACTTCCTATTCACTCAATAATGGAAAAATTATTATTTGATTCTGGTTCTAGAAATTCCTTTATACATTGCATGTTTTCTAGAACAATAGAATTGAAGCCCCGAATCCTTGAATTAGAGATATCTATAACAACACCAAGTGGTGAAATCATTGCAACCCAAGTGTTTGACTCTTCTCCTGTTGGCATATGTGGGACGATTCTTCCAGCGAATCTTGTAATACTTCCTTTGGTGGAATTTGACCCTATAATGGTAATGGATTGGCTCTTGTTATATAGAGAACATATCAACTATTGGGAAAATGAAATATCTTTTCATATTCTGAACCATCCCATGCTCCTCAACAAATGCAAGGAAGATCATGAATCTCATTTGAAACATCCTTCAATGGTGTGGGTGTTGATTCCCTATGAAGAAGCACAACTCGCCCAAATGGTTGAGTTGAAGGAAAGTTCAAACCGTGAGGAAATGCAAATTGTGAGGGAATATGACAATGTTTTTCCCGAAGAGTTACCCGGAATTTCCCTGGATCGTGAGGTAGAGTTCTTAATTGAACTCATACCCGGAGCAACTCATATCTCGAAGTGCACCTATAGGATGTCTCCTATCAAACTGGAGGAGTTACGGAAGTAGCTTCAAGAGCATCTAGACAAATATTTCATATGCCCTAGTGCATCACCTTGGGGTGCACCAGAGCTCTTTGTGAAGAAGAAGGATGTAACAATGCAGTTTTGTATCGATTATCGAGAACTCAACAATATTACTATAAAGAAAAAGTATCATATCCTAAGGATTGATGACTTCTTCAACCAGTTAAGAGGATCACAATACTTCTCAATGGGGGATCTTCGTTCTGGATATCATCCGGTAAAGGTGAAGAAGGAAGATATTCATAAGACTACCTTCTGAATAAGGTATCAACACTATGAGTTTTTGGTGATGCCATTTGGACATACTAATTCCCATGGAATTTTTATGGATTTGATGAATAGATTCTTTAGAAATTACCGCGACAAATTTTTGGCAGTGTTTATTAATGATATTCTCATGTACATCAACATGAAGGTTGACCATGATGAAAATCTAAGACATGTGTTAGTGACATTGAGAAAGGTGAAGTTGTGCACCATGTTCAGAAATTGTGACTTTTGGATGAACCGTGTCACGTTCTTGGGACAAGTGATCACTAGTGTGGGAATTTCTGTGGATCCTTCAAAAACAAAGGCGATTGAGGAATGTCCTAGGCCCTCTTGTGTCATAGAAATCCAGAGTTTTCTTGGATTATTTGGGTAATACCGACATTTTGTGAGAAACTTTTAACGATTGTCAATACCACTAATTAATTTAACAAGGAAAGGGGTAAAGTATGTATGGACAGAAGAATGTGAGAGAAGATTCAAGGAGTTAAAGAGAATGTTGATCACTACACCTATACTCACACTACCAAAAAGTGGACAAAGTTTTGTGATATACAGTGATGCTTCATAGAAAGGGTTGGGTTGTGTACTCATGAAAAATGGTAAAGTGATAGATTATGCCACACGATAGTTGAATATCCATGAGTAGAACTACCCGACACATGTTCTAGAGTTAGAAGCCGTGATTTTTTGCCTTGAAAATCTAGCGACACTACATTTATGGTGAGATGGGTGACATATACACAGACCACAAGAGCCTAAAGTATATATTTACACAAAAGGATCTCAAAATGAGTCAAATGAGATGGTTAGATATAATCATGGATTACGACTACTCTATTCACTATCATCCTGGAAAGGGAAACAAGGCAGCTGATGCTCCAAGGAGAAAAAAACCTGCTACTCTATCCATGATGTGGATTGAGAAGGACCCTACCTTCTTGGATATGCAAAGAATAGATTCGGTAATAATAAGGGTAGGGGATACATCCTACCTTTCCCAAATTACTATGCAACCATCCATCCAGAAGAGGATTGAGGAAGCACAAAAGGATGATGTGAAGATACAGAAGACGGTGAATGTAGTAAAGAATGTGAAGCTTCCAGAGTTCCACATCGATGATGATGGTGTGATTCCATTTAGAACATGGATTTGTGTGCCTTCATCACCTGGGATAATGAAAGATCTATTGGATAATGCACATATCTCTATATTCTCTATCCATCCTGGGAGTACCAAAATGTATCGTGATCTCCGAGAACACTTCTGGTGGAATAACATGAAGAAGGAGATTGCGGAATATATATCAAGGTGCTTGGTAGGTCAAAAAGTTAAGGATGATCGACAAAACTCTGATGGTATGATGCAACCATTGCCTATACCCATGTGGAAATTTGAAAATGTTACTGTGGAATTTGTCATGGGTCTCTCAAAGATGTCGAAGGGAAATATTGCGATATGGGTTGTGGTTGATCGACTCACCAAGACTGCCCAATTTATTGCTATTCGGGAAGATCTCTCACTTGAAAAACTTGCAAAGATATATGTTATGGATGTGGGGAGACTACACGGTGTTCCACTCTCAATTGTCTCTGACCGTGATCCATGGTTCACATCTAAAATCTGGAGAAGCCTTCAACATGCTTTGAGTACTGAATTAAATTTCAGCACGACCTATCACCCCCCAACTGATGGCAGTCTGAAAGAACTATTCAGACGCTAGAAAATATGCTTATAGCCTACTCTCTAGATTTCAAAGCAGGATGGGATCAGCATCTCTCTTTGGTTGAGTTCTAATACAACAATAGCTTCCACTCGAGTATTCAGATGGCTCCATATGAAGCTCTTTATGGAAAGCAATGTAGAACTCCAACATGTTGGGATGAAGTTGGAGATATAAAGCTACATGAACCCGATATTGTTGAAGAGATGACAGAGAATGTTCAATTCATCAAAAAACACATCAAATCTGCTCAAAGTCAGCAAAAGAGCTATGCTGAAAACCATTAAAGGGACTTGGAGTTCAACGTTCGAGATAAAGACATCCTTAGAATTTCTCCATGGAAGAGAGTCATGTGATTTAGGATGAAAGGGAAGCCATGCCCAAGGTATATTGGACCCTTTGAGATCTTTGACCACATAAGAGTTGTGGACTATCTTCATGTACTTCCACCAAATATGGCTCAAGTTCATGATGTGTTTCATGTATCACTACTGAGGAAGTACATACCAATCCTCTCACATGTACTAAACTCATAGGTGGTGCAGCTGGAAGCTGATCTCTCCTATGAGGAGCAACCAGTAAAGATTCTGGATTAGAGATATAAGGTTCTATGCAACAAGACATCCCATTTTTCAATTTGTTGTGGAGGAACCATATGTTTAAGGAATCATCTTGAGAAACAGAAGAGGCAATGAATGAGAAAAACCCTCACCTGTTTGGGTAAAGTGAAATTTTGGGGGTGAAATTTCTTATGGGGGGAAGAATGTAACGACCCAAAGTCTATCAATGGAAATTACCTTCTTATAAATATGTTATAAAATAACATAAAAACACATAATAATGAACTACAAAGTGATAAGATACCTTTAAACATTAGTTTGTCACTTCTGTGTTTTGAATTTCGAAAATCGGACATACACGGTTGTGTTCAAGATGATTTTTGGAGTCTAATAAAAAAACAATAATTTTTGGTGAATAGTAACCTTCCCATATGAATAGTAACATAACCACATGAATAGTTATATACCATACTTAATATAAACCTTACCTATGATAGTATAAAAATAATATTCAAGTTAATGTATGATGTACCTATATTTTATAATAAGTAAATGAATGATTTCAAACTATTTTTTGTAATAAAAAATGATTTTAATTAAATATTAAATTAATAATATTTAGAAAATTATTTTTGAAAAATGGAATTCATTATTAAATTCTACACGTCGAAAAATGGTTGGGGTAAATTTTTGTGATTTTTCTGAAATACATGAATATTTGATGAATAGTGATATACCATAATTTACAAAAATATGAAAAATAAGCTAAGTCTAGACTCATGTGTGATGTGTGATGTTATGATGATGTAAGGCCACTTGGTTCAAGATCACATGATAAAATTACTATTCTTGGTCATTCAAGACTCACTATTCCTTGACTTAGGGGAAATTAATAAACTAATGAATTTTATATTAAGGAAACCCCTTTTCCCTCCACTATAAAAACCACCCTTCACACCCTCATTTCCCCACACCTATCAAACACAAATACTTTTCTAACAGATGCCCAAACAAATTCCGTAGACCCTCTCCCATGTCCAATAGCTTCTGGTCTCATCAAAATACCATGCCTAGCTTCCTTAATGAGGATCTAAGGAGGAGGATTTAATAGGTAATTTGTCTCCCTCTTCTCTGGTAATTTCCTTTCATGTTCAAGTTCATTTCTTGATCACTCCCAACATATAATTATCTAAATGTAATTGTAACTCTAGTATTATATATTTACTATACTTTTTTGATGATAATAGGATATTATATCATCCAACCCCCTTTCCCTCTTCTGTTTATTTTATTAAACAGAACGTTGTTCGTGAGGTGTTAATTAATCACCTCCAAGAACGACATGCTTTCTTCTTGAATTTCTACCTTCAGATCTGGTCATGAAACCATTTTTATGGTTTAACCATAATTTTATAAATGTATTATTTCCTATTTAATGCTCTGTAAATAACTTATTGTCGTATTACTTAGTGATAAATTAAAACAAGTTCGTTGTGATAAAAAAACCACCCAAATTAACCCAAATAATCATCATTTAATTTTTATCTAATGATTCATCCACAAGGATATAATATGATTAATTATAGATCGTACAATATACTGTAATATCATTAATAACATGTAATATCAGTTCTGGATGTTTACCCATGTTCTACCCAAACTTCAATTTAAAAATACAAGTGAACCATCCAAGAAAAACCATAAAAATGAACATCCCCGAACAATGTTGTTAAACTCTATAATTCGTCCAAAGAAACATAAATGACATAATGAAACCAGAATGAAACATATTCATGTATAAATGGTTTTGTAATTTCTAATTAATGAATATAATGTCATTATAATGGACATTAATGATATTGAAGCATTCAGATATAAGGTAAGGTGAAACTCTCAAACCCAATTTCTTTTTTCGAGTTCTCCCTCTTTCACTCCATTTTATTATATTTGGTTACTCCATAAAAATAATTTCTTCATAATTTTCTTTCTTTTTTGGGATATACTTGTTTGTCCCGGGTTTTTATGTCTAACTAAATGTTTTCTAAAATAACTCTTCTTTTTAGAACACACCTTTTACTTTTCAGTCAATGTGGACGGTTCTTGTAACATGTATGTTATTCCCTCTTCATTTTGGGATCCCAATGTTTATGAATGTGTTCTTATGATATGTAACCCATTCCATTCCAGGGGTTGGTTATATTCACTTTTTATATATGTTCCAGGTGGAAAGGATAATAATGACAATGTTATGATGTGACGGGTTCACCTGGAATTATATAGTGCAATATGAATGTTTCAAAGTGACGGGTGCACCCAGAATTATACAGTTCTCCAATGCATTGGGTAAAGTGATGAATCACATTAGTAAATGCGAAATGATTCGTGAACACGATGCTAGCTTGGTTCACAAGTATGTTTGGTATTTAACCACTAAGACATGATGTTTCATTTTTTCTGCATTGCCACATTTCAAGTCTTCTACTTATGCTCCTCTCATGTTCATGATATTTTGCCTATGTCATGGTTATGCTCACCCCATGATATATTCTTCTTATATATCCACTTACCGGGATTTTAGCTAACCCCTTTTGATGTATATCTTCAGCTGGATACATGTACTAAGGAGAGGAAAAGTGACAATAAGAAGCTAGAGAAGAAGAAATTAAATAAATGTTTATGGTTCATGTTGTAATTGTTATGTACAGTCCTAGTTTTCCCCTGAAAACATACTGTTGGATCATCTATGTGTAATACTATTATGTTGTTTATTTTTAAAAGTATGTAATAGTAATGTAAGAAGAGGTTGGGTCGCTATAGAAGTTCTTTGCAACACATGGAATACATGAAAAGGGGAAATTAGTGTTGGGCCCCGAATGACGCCTCACCATGGAATTATCCTACTAACGTGAAAATTCACACTCAAGGATAGTACAAAGAGTATCAAAATTACAATTAGACATGATAGAGTATAAAATGAGTTTAACCATGAAACCAATATTTAAGGCTTGATGGAAGTGGTGTGATGATGGAGGATAATTGTTCACCGTATTTGAAACACAACATCCATATCTTGTAACCAAAAATGGAAAAAACAAATGAGTGTCGACTGTGGACCATATTCAAAACATTTGACTTGTATACATTTTTCGTTTTAGGTCATCAAGGATATTGGCCCGAAATGATAGGAAATCCCATGTCCTGAGTATCCATACTATTTTAGGGCCCTTTTGGATGCTAAAGATGATGGAAACCCAAATAAAGGGGGGCATGAAGCATGAGGATGGGAAATAACATGTCCATGTAAGATTTAACTCTCTTGGTGCTGAACCAAAGTGCTCCTAGTCACATTGGTGAACATCCAAAGAGGGTCTAGGTGATAAAATTAAGAGTAGATAAATTTAAAAGAGAAGTGTGGATCAATGTAAAGGAGAGCTCTCTTGGGAGAGAGGTATGTGGAGTGGTGGTTACGGACTCGACGTGAATGAGGACATAAGCCAATACCACACTACATACCCCTCTACTAAGAGAACTTAGGCTTGGAGGCTATGAAGGTAATGTGGTTCTTACTAAATGGTGATGGACACCAAGGAAAAATGTTTGGGTGGTCCTATGTATCACGTAAGGATGGGAATCAAGTCACACATTGTTCTTGAGGCTGTTGGGCATTTTAACGTCATACGACATGGACAAAGATAGGGAAAAGGTATCTCAACAAGGGACGTGTACGACAAGATGAGTAACCCTGGGGAAAGTGTACATAATCCCATACCACGCTGTATACTCCCAGAAGATGACTTGGTACATGGTGCCAATAAGGTTGAGGGGTCTAAAATGGTATTTCCAAACTAGTTAGCAGTTTAACGTCTTGCGGTGAGGATGATGGTGGTCTTAGTTAAAGGTCATAAGGATAGGACCATAGATGCCTAGTATAATGTCATGTGCATTGGATAGATGGGTAGAAAGGGTGAACCATCATGCCTATTATATAGGAGACTAGAGGATGACAATGATGATCGAGGATAACTTCTGACCATGTCAGCTACATAGTACCTGTATTGAGTGACCAGGGATGGGGGGAAACAATTGAGCATCGACTATTGACCATATTCACAACACAGGACTTTAATCACTTTATCACTCAGGATCCTTGAGGATGTTGGACAAAAATGGTAGGAGAGCCCTTAGGCCAAACATCTATGCCATTCGGGTGTCATTTTGGTTGTGAATGATGGGAAAACCCAAATGATGGAACATATGAAGAATGGTGGGACCTTTTCAGTTTAACGTCTTATGGCAAGGAAAAGGATGGAGGATTTTCTCAAAGGGATGTATGTGGGATGACAAAAACTTCCCACCATGAATGAGGATAAAAAGTCAACATTACATTGCACAATCCTACGTGAGAAAATGGGAAGAGGGGCCATAAAGGCCGAGAGACCTAAGATGGAAAGTCCTAACCGGTTTTCAGTTTAACGTCATGCAAGGAGGACCATAGTGAACATAGTTTAAGGTCCTAGAGACCGGATCGTGGACACATGACCCTTTTATGTGGGTATTACATTACCAAAATTCGTAAGCCCATGTGAGCAATGCTCAGTGTGGGAAACAAGGAATGAGATCTATATCTCCTCAACATATATGGGAATGGTATCCAGACTAACTCTCTTGCTTATGGAAGACAAATGTTTTATGGGATAATAGGAAAAAGTGAATCACTACATCCAATACATGGGATATACGGGAGTCGTGAAAATGATGAATGATGAATGTTGACTGTGTTCGAAACATAGCATTCACATTGTGTGACTTTGAATGGGAGAAAAAAATGAGTTTCGACTACTGAAGATGTTTTCAATGTAATATTTGTATCACTTTTTCAATCGATATCCCTAAGGGTGTTGGCTCGAAATGGTTGGATGGCTATTAGGCCAAACATCTGTGCCGCCCAGGTGTCCTTATGGATATTAAAGATGATGAATACCCATGTATGTGTAGTGTGTGAAACATGAATGTGCCTTTTCAATTTAATGTTATATGGGATGTGGAAAGGGGTAGAGATCTTCAGGGAATGAGATACATGGTGTGGTCGTGATGACCTTGATGTGAATGAGGGGAAATCCTACACAACATCATGTGTCTCGACCCAAGGGGAGATCCTGATGTTTGTGGATGGGCCTACAGATGAAATGTCTAGGTGTTCTTATGTATCCCATAAGGATGGGAATCATGAAATATGTTGTTCTGAAGGCCATGCAGTTTAGCGTCGTTCGGTGGGGACGTGGGAGAATAGAAGAACGAGGAGGGGCTTGTGGTGTGATCATCAAAATATCGACATGGGTGTGGCCAAAGAAGTCTACACTACACTATGCGGGATCCTCCAAGAAAACCATAACATGGGGGATAGTCAAAGAGAAAAGTCTAATGGATAGACTCAAGATGTGGCATCTATGTTTTCATATGTATCACATGAGAATGAGAATCAATCCATACATAGTTTATTAAGGTTCCATGTAGTTTAATGTCGTGCGGTAAGGAAAAATACCGAATAGTTTCACTCCCTTCAGTTCCGACGAATCACACATTCAGCATCATGTGGGTAAGATAGAATAGTTTGAGGTCATGCGAGACTGTATAGGTCTTAGTTTATGTTCATAGAGATCGGACCATTTTTTAGTTTATCTTCATGTGGAATAGAAAAGCAGTTTAATGTCATGTTGCATGAAATAGTTTATGGTCATGCTAGAAAAAATACAGTTTAACGTCCTATGGGATGACATAAAATTTAATGTCATGAGGGAAAGAATAGTTTAAGGTCATGTAGGACCCATAAAAATTGTCAGGAAAAGAATTTATTGAGGATTTTGGAATTTGTGGGTGGAGTTATACGCACTCTGTCCATGTTAACCAATGAGTACATGCCATTTGGGAACACCTTATGAATGATGTCACGACCTTCTCATTTGGGATCCAGCTTGGGAGGTTTCCAACCAGGTATCATCGGTGTTATCCGGTTCAACACCAAGTCACCTTTCAAGAAAAAGCGTTGGAAATCCTTCTTGTTGAATGCTCTAGCTATCAAGTTCTAATGCCTTTCCATATTGTGCAGGGCATGAAGCCTATTCTCATTGAGCACATCCAATTTAGCGAGACAGATTTCAGCTACCTTATCTGGTTTTTTTATCATAAATAGAATTATTTAATGAAGTAAATTGAATCTCGATGGGAAATACAACCTTCATTCTACACACCAAGGAATATGGGGTCACTTGTTTGGAATTGTGAGTCCTTGTCCAATAGGTCTAGATGACGTTGGGTAGTTTGTTCGGCCAACTCTTCTTGTAAGGACCAACCATTTTCTGCATAATGATAGAGATGGTTTTTTTGAATGCCTTAATATTCTCATTTTATTGTGCATGATAGTGGGAGGTATGTTTAGAATGAATGATGTACATGGTGAACGACTTCTTCAACTCGGCTACTCAATAGTTGGTGTTGTTATCTATGACAGACTCCAAATCGTAAGATGATGTTGGAGCTCACAAATTCAATAATAGAACGGGCCTTGACCACCTAGAGGTGAATTTATATTACCCACTTGGAAATTTAATCCATAGTGGTCAGGATGAATCAACCTTGGCGAGTTGTCACCGTTTGATATGGCCCCACGACATCGATTCCCCATAATGAAAAGGGCCAAGAGTACTCAGAATTGTGAAGAGGCTCTGACAGCTGATGCACAAAGTTGGAATGGATATGTCATGCCTGAAACAGCTGGGATAACTCGAGGTAGTCACGGATCATGGAGGGCCAAAAATACCCTAGTCTCCGGATATGGAGAGATAATCTCATCCCAGTATGATAGGCCCCACAGAAACTAATGTGAACCTCCTGCATAACTTAAGAAATCTCAAATCCAAGAATGCAACAATGGAGAACCGCATCAAACCCACACTTATAAGAGATCTTCTCAAGACCAAGACCAATCTGTAGGGTAATCTGCAATGCAAGACATCAGATTCGCTCATTCATGGATCAATCTTCTAGGAGATTATAGTGATTGTGGTACTCGAAAAAAGAGGTTCATAGAATTGGGAGTTACTTTCACCATTGCATCATGAGGCCCAGAGGGTCCTAACGTGGAGGAGTTGGCGGTAATGTGGCTTAAATGCGGGTTATCATCATCATCAAGAATGATATGGGTGATGAGTCTTTAGTGTTCCATGTGGATAATTAAATCATCATAATCATGCTCCACAAGAGATACAGTTTGGCTGTCCAAGGTGTTATCCTTCCCATTCTGCAAATGAGGGACATGAGTAACCTCTAGATGAGATGTAAACTAGGCCATCAACTGGCGGGTACATTCTGATAGTTGTATGAGCTATGGATATCTGACGACATAGTCACTGTTGATCTTCTTGATGACTGTGTTGGAGTCCCCTTCCACATGAAAGTGGGGAACATCAATCTCAAGGTCCATCTCGAGGAAAGTGAGGGGAGCCTAGTACTCCACCTCATTGTTGGTATAGACTTACGATAACAGAAATGAATATGGAATAATGGAATGTGATGGCATAATGAATATGATACCTAGTCCGACTATGTTGAGTCTGGGGTCATTGAGCCTTCTGTTGGTAGGGCTCTGAGAAGCACCATCAAAATTCATTTTCCAACATGGAGTTATTTGGTTTTCCGAGAGGATTACCTCATCATGAAATTCAATGTCTATAGTCTGGTCTGTGGGGTCTGGATGGGAAGTAAGGAAGTTTTCCAATTCTATCCCTTTAATAGCCTTATGAGGGACAAAATTGATGTCGAATTCCTGGATGATCAGTGCCCACCAAGCTAGGCGTCCTGTCAACATGGGGTAGTTTAGGATGTACTTCAGTGGATCCACTCAAGAGATCAGCTATACCTCCTGGCACTATAAGTAATGTCGCAATTTCTGTACTGTGAATACCAGCGCAAGGTAGCCCTGATCGATAGGGGAGTATCTTGTATCCATATCATGGATAATGTGACTAAGATAATAGATATTGTTCTCCGATCCCTATTTGTTCATCTGGGTGAGAAGGGAACCAAGAGATCATTCCAGGGAGGTAACATAAAGGACCAATCACTTTCTGAAAACAGGTGACATCCGGACCTGAGGCTAGAGTAGATACTACTTTATTTCTTAGAAATCAGCCTAACATTCTTTGTCCCAATGATTGAATGTGCCTTTCTTCATGAGCTGAGAAAAGGGATTACACATTCCGGCCAAATTATCCATGAATCAGCGTTTGTGGGCCAAGTGTTCTTAAAAGCCTCAAAGATCCCAAAAGTTGCACGTGGGGGACATTTGGATGATGGCATTGATCTTCTCCAGGTCAATATCAATGCACCTATATCAGACAATGATGTCGAGATACTTTCTGGATGTAACCCCAAAGGCACACTTCAATGGGTTCATCTTCAGATGGTGGGAATGAAAGAAGTAAAAAACTTTATTAAGGACTTTGATATGGTGTTGACACTAGTGATATTTTACCACAAGAAAATCCACCTAACATTCATGTAATGTCCCGAGGATTGGCATAAATATGGGATACATGTAATGATGATAGGTGGAACCTTCATTCATTAGGCTGAAGGGCATTACCTATTAGCAAAAAGTACCTTGTGGTTCCTTGAAGGCTGTAGATTTCTCATCCTCAGGAGCAATTAGGATCTGGTTATACCTAGAATAACCATCCATGAAGGAGAGGGAATGGAACCCAGTGGTGGATTCAATCACCAAATCTATCATGGGATGTGGAAACTCATCCTTCAAACAGTGATGGTTGAGATCCCAAATGTTGATGCAGACTCTGATTTTTCAGTTCTTCCTCCTGAAGGGTTCAATTTTGGCTATCCATCTGGGTTTCTTGACCTCCATAATGAAGCTGGCTTTGATGATCTAATCAACATCAGCCTTGACGATGGCTCCATGATAATGGCACATCTTCCTGGGAGGATGCTTATACCCACGATGATTTTCTGGGAGACCGATGCGGTGGAAAGATACATAGGGATCTAGTCCCAAAATTTCGTTATAACTCCAGGTAAATAAATCACGAAGTTTCATCAAGAATTACACATATGTAATTTTCTCTTCGACATGCATAGCTTCACTGATTAATGTGGGTTTCGAATCTGTCTCGCTACTGAGGTTAACCTATACTAGTTCATCAACCATGGTGGAGACACCCTCTTCAAAGGTGGGGGTGCATCTTCACAATCCTTTTATTCACATATGGAGGAGATATCCTTCGAAGGAGGAGATTGCTCATAGTAAACAGATCCTGATGGGAATAGAGTTCTAGCCTTAGTGGTGGCATACACTTCATCAAGGGACTCCTATTTTCTTGAAACCATAGAGATGAAATTAATCGAGCTGATCTCATCTATTCTTCAGCCCAAGGGTACATGAGTGATGATATTGAAGCAATAGTGATGTGTCGCCTTGATCTAGTTTATCCGAGCCTGGAAAAAAAAGAATGTATGGCGTATTACCATGCCATGGTATGGAAATCCTGATACCTTATGGGGGTAGGGGCTCTGGAATCACACAAGCCTGATTTGTGTAGGAATAACAGCTGATATTAGGACTTTTCATAGACATGGTAATGATCTTCCTCATCATTCTAGAAACAAAAAATCATTTCCCTATATCAGAGGACAGAACATCCAATCTATATATTAGAAAAATATGTTCATCATCTTGGTATATCCATGGGTCGGTCGTAGATTTAGCATGTTTAACCTCGTTAGCCTGGATCTGCATGTCTTTTCTCTTGTAATAGTCAGCATCCAGGTAGTTGACATCACAAGAGGAAAAGGGAGACAAGTCACCTTGGAGTACTCACACTCAACCATTAAGGGATTACTCATGGCACTAGTGATACGATGAATGGACTATCACATGTAGGAGGAGCCATGGCCTACCCATCAATGCATTTTCGGCAGTGTCCTAGGAGAAAACCATGAACTCAGTGCTAGAAACTAGGCCAGTGAACTGGGTATTCATGTCGATCATGGGAACCGGTGTATATTTATTCCTATCATATCATTTTATTTTCATGTTTGAGGGGCCTAGATCATCCTCAGAGAGCCCCGTATTTTAAGGGTCTGTGTTGGGATTCGGTTGATTCCTGACCGTGATTCGACAAGACAGTGGCGAACCTCCACACCATTGAAGTGGACAGTGATGTAAAATGGGAGGATGTTTCCCTTTATGGTAGAGACATCTTATTCTCCAGATAAATAGATAATGGTATGTCATTCATCATGATCGAATGCCTCAGCATGGAAGACTTATGTGGCTGCTACCTCCGTCTCGATGTAGAGGGGGCTTCTTAAAGATTTTATGAGGGATTCACACATATCTGATGACTGGAGAAGGGGCACAATGATTGATATCCTAACATGAATTTAGATAATATGCATAAGGACATCATACTTACATTCCAAGTGTGAACTTTGGCTTACAAGAGGACGTTCTGTGAAAGAGGGAAAGATGGGCCCTTCTGGAAGAACAAGTGGCTTACTAGTGCTGGGAATGTCCCTTTTCTACCTAGTAAGAGCTCATGGACTGACTACCTAGTGTGGGCCATATGTCTGAGTCTGGTCCGTAACAGATCATCGATGATCATAGTGCTGTCGAGGTGGATCTTCTTGATCATGTTACAAAAATAGTGCTTCAGTAATACCTGATGACACCAGATGAGAAGGTTGTGTGTGCTGAGCTCTACACTGGGCTTGCTATCCGGTTTTGGTGGCATGTACATCATGGTTGGAAGTACTAACCGAGAAGCTCTGACGCCCTATATATCCACAGCCTCGTTGATGCTGGCGATGGCTGGTAACTTTGGGAGGATATGTATGACACTCCTCTCTACAAGAAATCATGTAGGGGTTTACCATCTCTACAGGGTTAACTAAGACATTCCCTTGATAGTCACCTAATTAATCATCCACTACGAGAAGGATTTTAGGAGGATTCATCATCCCTGGGGGAATAAAGTCACCGATAGTATGGAATAATGATGTTGTTGTATGGTGACATTTTTTTCCCTTGTGCCTCTAATGCTTCCTCTTCTTGGAAGAGAAAGGCATAGTCATTGGCGCAGAGGTACTAGTTGCAGGTGACGCAGCATATTCTGAAGTCTCAGGTTGATTCAGACTTTCAAAAAGAATACCATGTTTACGAGAGACAGCCTTACGAGCCATCCATTCATCATACTTCTAGGATTCTTGGTTAGAAACCTAATTCCACTCACCATCGCTGTCTTCACTGCTATCTAGATTCATTAATACACATGCCACTTTTTCCATAGCTAGGCCAAACCTGATTAGAATGTTATCAACCTAGTCATGAATCTAGTATTAAAAACACATATCACATTTTGAGGTTTTTCCCCAGGATCAAATGATAGGGGTGGTAATTGGGGCGATCGGTAAGATTCACATCTTCAGGTCTCCTACATTCATGAAAAACATAGAATTCCCTATTCCAAGGCACTTAAAAAATAACCGAGGACATGAGCCTTGTTGAATGAGAAGGTTTGGTTAATCCTATCTAAGAAGGGGGATCTGATATCCTGTACCTGATAGGGGCTAGAGAAGCCTATCAGGGAGGTGGAGCCTAGTTATCTCATCTAGGTGGTGGTGGCACATTACGCGGGGGCGCCTGCCGATTTTGAGGTTGGTGCTGCTGGGCCAGAGGTTGTTCTTGAGTTATAGGGCCTCTGTAGGGCTATTAAGATGAATCCACTAGTAATAACTCATGTTTATTGGGGGCCTCTCTTTGGTCCATGATAGAGAGCTCAGCCTTAGTGGCCTTTCTTTTGGGAATTTTAGGAGGCAAGAGACGTGCCTACTCGACCTGATGCAAGGATTCCTCCAGATGCTAGGCCATATCATAGATGTCTTGGAATCCTACCGGGTAATTATGGGTGATGAGAGAGTGGGCCAGTTTGGTATTTACATTCCCCACACACATTTTTAGCAGTTGTTCCTGAGTCAGTGGCATATCCAAGTATTAGGTGATGCCTTTACACTGGGAGATGAAGTCTGTGACGCGTTCATCAGTCCCCTACTTGCACACGAAGAGGTCTAAAATACTCATCTTCTATGTGGTAGAGATGAAATGGTAGAGAAACTACCTATAGAGATCTTCCCAAGCTGAGACTAACCCGATGGGTAGCTGATTGTACCAGAAAAATGCAAGACCGTGCAATGTCTGTACAAAACACCAGATTTTGGTGGCCTCCTACTATGTTGGAGTTCCCAGTATGGGTCCACACCTTGATCTGAAGTGGTCCATATGCTATAGGGGTTCTCTTTTCCCGTTGAAGGGGGATAAGGAGGGATTTATGAAACCTAGGTGTGTCGGAATATCACATTACAACGCAGGATATAGCTTTACATCAGGTGGGATTGCCACCAATCAAGTTTCCAATGACTTGAGGTGAGAAATGAGTGCCGCCATCATGTCATCTGGGGGGATTCATATCTTGACGAGGGTACCTGACCACCGGTGCATTGGAGGGTTCTCTAATAAGAGAAGCAGGCCCATCAGCTCATAGAATGACTAATGTGATGACCTACGTAGCGGTTGGGGAAATCTAGGCCGGGTACTGGGGATTATCACACCGCTCAGGTGGATTGGGAAACACATACCACATACTCTTGTCATAATCCCCTTCATCTATCATGTCTACAAGTGCTAGATGGTCAAGGTCACTCAGAGGAAATTCATCGGGGGCAGTTGTACCTACCCTTGTTGCCCCGGCCGAGGAACGTCATAGTCTGGCCGCCACACCATGGCACGTCTAGCAAGAAGGTCATTGACTATATTCTAGTGCTCCATGAGTTTTTGATGCGACGTGGTTTTTTCGAGATCATCCTCCACTCCTGCACTAATCTAGATAGGTCAGAGGGGTTGATGGCTCTAAGGTTATCTTTTCCCTTATTGGGATTCTGGTTGAGGGCTAATGAATCAGTTGGTATAGGATGACCCAAAATATTTATCCTCTTTAAAATGATGCTTCACAATGGATCCAATAGGTGTGATACTCTTTCAGGGGGGGATATCCTCTCCAAAGAGATCCAGCTCATTATCTCCCCTGTGTAGGTCAGCCATGTTAACTGCGACTCTACATGGAGGCATATCCTTGATATTGCTCAGAAAGATGGGTTGGAATTTTATGTTAAGGGAAGCATACTGCCCCCAACCATAGACTTGAACATGGGGGGAAGCCTCTTTAACAAAATTTTGGATCTATTTGAAGCTATAAACGCATCGTTTTTGGAGGTTCTGATGGTAACTAGGCAACTTAGGGTGCTAGGCCATAGGGAGTGCATCCAGGTCGACCATACGACATTGTTGTACAATGACTTTGAAATGTGCATGACTCATGGGATAGGCCACTCACTGATAATTGATACAGAAGTGTGTCACCCATAGGGTTTGGTGAAATCACACGACTTCCTCCTTGGTAAGTGATTCCGGCACACTGAAGTTGGTGGTCACATTTGGTGAAAACATTTCGTGGAAATGATCTTCTACGAGAATGTTCTAGAATCTCTATGGCTCAGACTCAGGATCCAGCCCTTAGTTTCCCCCTCATTAGTTGGGAGAGGTTTGGGGATCGGTAGCGGCACTGATGTAGACCATAGATATGGTAAAGGAACCAGTGGAGAATATGGTGAAAATGTTGACAAGATACCACATCTCTAGCAATCCTCCATAGAATGCAGTGACATATCCACCACATCACGATAACAAAGGTTGAAAACTGCAGTTTCTAGCATGGGGGATGTGGTTACAGATGGTGGGTTAGGCTATTATTCATCCTTGATCGCTCCCTATAACAACTCTCCATGGTCTCTTGTCGAAGTAGAGAATAACCCTATGGTTGATAGATTAGATAACTTGCCTAGGCCCTAGGATGGGGCCAAATCCTCCTCCCCAGGGACGTATATATAGAGGGAATTAGGAATTCAGTGGACCTCACATTCTGGAAGGATGATACGGATACGTTGCATTCTTTTCCCGGCCCTTGACACAAATGATCGAAGTAATGGTTCCATTATCGTATCACATTCCACCGTTGAATTCAAGAAGTAGAAGGGATTAATTACTGTATGAATATTCTAAGAACTCTTTTTATGTAATCACTGACCATCCATCCTTCATCGGGATGGTTCTTCTAGACATGGAAGATTTTTGGCTCGAGGTAAACCTTTGGGGGAAATGATGTTGGGGTGGAGAGGACTTCCTCCTGGGTGAGATGGGGTGTGAAGACCGCCTGGGTAGATGTCAAAGGGAACAAACGAGGGACCTTCATTTCCACAGGCTAACACATGGATGGAATCTCTATGGTAGGTGATGGAGTAGGTAGTACCTCCATAGAAGTTGGTAGGAGCAAGGGTAGGTCCTCCCTGTTTGTTTCCTCTGGCAGTGTTGGTGTGAGGTGGGCCCTCATACAAATAGAGCTGAACACATGTAGGGCCTCCGTGTTGGGTTCCTATGATGTGAGGAAAACCTCTGCTTATCTGATTTATGGGACGAGGTTGACCCTTGTCAGCTGTTATGAGAACTTGGGGAAGACCCTCATGCTAACCTTTTACCGGATGGGTAGAATCTTCACACCAGTGACCTGTGACAGGAGTAACGGCTCCATACCTGAGGTCATGGGTGCTAAAGTGGATTCTGTATTGGGTGATTCTACAATGGGGAGGACCCTCGTTTGGATTGAAGGTGCCATGGGGAGGACCTCCTCACTGATCTTGGGAGTGGTACATGTATGCTCTCTCATTAGTGACAGTACGAGGAGCACCTCCGTACTGGGTATCATTGCCATGGGTCAGCCCGCGACGGGCACTACCAACGTTGTTGACTTGGATATTTGACCCAACCAGCATGTGGGGAGGTTGGGGCCTCAATTTAGGTTGGGCGTACGAGTTCCCCAGCTCAACATAAACATTGGATGATGGTATGCATCAACTATGGAATGTGCCACAATAGTCATTTATGTGGATGCCCCCCGGCGAGCATCCTCATCGACCTATGCTAGACGCTGGTGTCGGGTTAATCGGACTGGGGCAGGTGGTGTAGGAATATAGCTCACCTTCTCCTCAACTCATGGGGCTTGGTGGTGGCATTGACACGGCCTAGTGGGATTCCTCCTTTGTGGCCCCTATCATGGGATTCCATCCAGGATGGCTCGTATATCCCTCACCTCAATGGTGCAGGGAATGGATTCATCGATGTTTTTTGGGGAGAGGCTCTCGAAATGGTTATGCATTAGAGTGTGGAGTAGTGGCTCACTATGTGGCCCTTAGGGGCGGTGGTGGCAACGTTTAGAAGAAGCCACTAAGTTCTGTCACTCTATATCCCTTGTTAGGATAATCCATTCTTCCCATCACATCGAACAAAGCCATTTATCACCCCTCTCTAAACGATTTCAGAAGGGGATATAGGGCGTGGTCACCCTGTATCCATTGACATGGAGGCTGACATGGGGGAGATGATGCCACATAGGATTTCTTCATTGGTGTTTCCCCTACCCCTGTGTCGGTGGGTGGGTGGTGATCGGTTTCCATTCATGATAGGTTGGGTCAGGAAAAGTATGAATATTTAACCAATATTTCTTAAAAAACAATGTGATATCTAGTGCCTGAGTTCTATTCCGTCTTCTATGGTTGGTAAGAGGGATCCATGAGGACAACATCGTAGACCAGGATTCCAAACATTTAACTACCCGAATTTCTAGTGAGTTTAACGCTAGGCCCCCTATTTTATTTGTGGGAACTAATGTTGTATTCATGGATCTTTTGACACATCAATCCACTGATGTATTGAAAGCTACTAATCTATATATTGAGGAGAATACATTCACATTGGGTTCACCATTTCTTTTTCCGATGTTTCCTCTGGGCCATGCATCCATCTGTTTCTAAGGACGTGTAGTTCTTTCCCTGCATTCATACTTTACAACGGCATGAATCATACATCACTTATTCAAAGAAGTTTATTCCTTGATTAAAACTGGATGATGGGATGTCAGTTCCTCCTTCCATGGATTATTCCTCTAAACTTGTTTCATAGTCCTGGTTACCCTTATAGATTTAATATGTTGTCTGTGAAACTCCTCCTAACGTCATTTATTCATGGAATCCAGTTAATTACATTGCATCAATCAAGACATTCCAAGGGTTCATGTTAGGGAATCATCCTTTGGTCAAGGGATTAGTCACATTGGACATTGATGGAATGTTTTTATGCTAGAGTACTGATGTTACTGGTTTTCTTACACTTATGATAGGGCTTCCCGAGGGCGTGGAAACCCATTAAATCCTATGTTGTGTGTGAAGATTTTTTTGAAATAGGCTTGTCTCTAAGGTTTTTCTCAGATTTCTTTGTTTAACACAGGGTATACCGTGAGTTTGACATCTGGAAGAGATGTATTGTACTGATCCAAAAACCGATAGGAGTGGATCAGATGGGTGAAACCCCTGGAGTGAACACTGATGTTGGGGATAATGTGTGGTTAGTTACCCAATTACTTCTAGGAGCAGTGAGAAGGTGGGTGACATGATCTCACCAGGATGTGGTGTCCCAGGTAGGAAATCGGATGGATATGGATGGTTGAGTGATGTGAATGGAGATTGTGATGTTACCGATGTGAGGGAAACAGTGATTTTGGGATTGGGCCTTGAAGAGACATCATATGTATTCATGTGGTAGGGAATCAATGTACACGTAGTTTAAGACAGGGCATGGAATCAGGGTGTGCATAGAGGAAAGCGACCCAAAGGCATGTTGTGTCTTACACATGGATATAAGCCCATGGTTTGTGTGATCCCACCAGGATGTGGCAGCTCGGGTAAGAATCATGATAGATGATGGAGAGTTGAATGAAGTGGTGGGGAATGAGGTGATTCCATCATAAAGGTGATGGTAGTGTTGGGATTGAACCTCATAGAGGATTCCTAGATATCCCTGTAGTGGGGAATCAAAGTCCACATAGTTCAGTGGGGGCGATGGGGAACCGAAGGAGGTGACCTATGAGAATGGACACAGAGATTAGTTCTACAGGAAATAGAACCTACTAGTTTGTGCGTGACCATACCGAAACACATAGGATCGAGGGAGAGACCACGATGGGACATGAGTGATGTGCTTGAACCTCAGGTAGGTTTCATACATATCCCCAAGGTAGGTAATTAATGTTCATGTAGTTTAGGAAAGGGTTATAGAATTAGGGTGTGCATAGAGGATAGATACCAGACGACATACTAGGGCTTACGCGTGGTTCATAACCTGGGTTGTTTTGACGCTTTTGTTGGTTTGATTACTGGGGGTGGACTAGAGATATGGATCCCATTAAAGGGGACTATAATGGATTACCATCGATTAAATACTATAATGGATTTATGCTCGATGGGGAATAATGGCTTACCGTTGGATGGGGTACAGTGTCTTACCATTGGATGGGGTACAACGACTTACTACT
Source organism: Viscum album (assembly GCA_963277665.1). Lineage (NCBI taxonomy): Eukaryota > Viridiplantae > Streptophyta > Magnoliopsida > Santalales > Viscaceae > Viscum > Viscum album. The sequence continues at coordinate 582,150,891 of OY728120.1, forward strand.
GGTTGGGGTACGATGGCTTACCACTGTTTGGGGAACACAATGGCATACTGTCGATTGGGGAATGAAATATCATACCGTCAACTGGGGAACATAAATTATTACCATCGATTGGGGTTGGACCTTAGGGATTCTTCATACATACCTTGTATGGGAGACAAGGATCAAAACCCATGTAGTTCGAATGGGTAGAGTTTTGCATCTTGTGGGAAAAAAAGGAATATGGTTTAATGTAAAATGGGATGAAGGTGAACCGACGTGAATGGGTCAAGACAAGTAAGTGTTGGGATTGAACCTAATGGAGGATTCATACATAACTTTACTAGGAGATAAGGATCAAATACACGTAGTTCAGGAGGGTGGGATACAGTTTAGCCTCATACGGGTTGATGGTGAACCGACTTGAAGTGGTAAGAACCAGTAGGTGTTGGTCTTGAACTTTAAGGAGGCTGCCTAGGTACCTTTTCTTGACATGTATCAAAGTTCAAGTAGTTTGGTAGAGTAAATTCAATTTAACATCTTGTGGGATGAGAGTGAACTGACGTGAAGTTGTCGGAACCAATGGAGTTGTGGGGCTTGAACCTCAGGGAGGCTTCCTACGTACAATGCCTTGACAAAGATCAAATTCCACGTAGATTGGTATATTGATTTGTGGATAACATGCTAAAGGTTCCCAGAGAGGATTTCATGGTTGATGGTTATTCTAAGCCCACGTGAGTCATGCTCGGGGTGAGAAACAAGAGGCCACAAAGATTTGATGATCATATTATGAAAGGTGCGTCTGTGAGAAGTGGAATGGGGCTTACACATGGTTAGAGGAACAAAGAGGAAACATGGTCTTACACATGGTTAACAGCCCGGAAATGTGGATATTGGGACTTACTCAAGGATGGAGGCCCGATGGAAACAAATCCAAAAGGGAGTGGGGAAGGGTAACAAAGGTCCCAATGCCCCTATTGTCTCTAGTCTTTGGAACCGAAGAAGAAACCAGGAACATGGGTGTTGCGTCCTACAAGACAGGGATGGGACTTACACCAAGATGGTTACCATTCCATGCATACATGAACCACTCTAGTAAAGATGATATCATTCCTTGTGAGGAATATCTCACTATCAAGGTGATGAGAAGACATAGAGAATGCCGAAGACGGGGCACCCCACGTAAGACTCACGGGGTGAGGCCACAGTTTAACGTCATGTGCTTGTCACGATGATGCTTGGTTGTTTAATGTCCTACATCTCAAATGAGGCAGGTTCACTCTGCACCCCTAGGAAAAACATAACTATAATTATTTAACCCTTGGGTAAGATAAGGCATCGAGAATGTCGTGGTGAGGTGGTGTTGGGGAGTGATCCACTAAGGGTCCCACATTAGCGTGGCTATGCGAAAAAGAAATATGCATTAGCATGACTATGAGAAGAAGAATTGAGGATAAGAAATGAAACAAGAAAAACCACCCAAGGGACATTGAAATCACTCCGTACAAACCGTGAGGGTTGTATGGGAAAATGGTATGTGTAGAAAATGAGTTCCTCGGGTATGCATTTGTGAATCTCGGATGCTGCACGTAGGGGAGGGGCTTCGTAGGGGGATGTGCATCGCAAAGTGTTGTGGCCTGGCCTAGGCATAGGGAATAAGTTCATATGGAGGGTGCTTTGTGATGTGTCAAGGATTTCATAGAGTATGAATTCTAAAAGTAAGGGTACCTTGGAAAGCATAGAACTTTGAACCTATGTGCTTCGCAAAGCCCACTGACCATGCCTTAGCTTGTGGTTCACATGTGTATGGGGGTACTTCGTGAAGAATAAGTAATCTGTGAAGACTTGTGTTCTCTTGAGGATCTTCCATCACAGTGGCCCAGAGGCTTTCTAAAGGGCATACTTTCTTGAAAAGGGGTTGTATTTGAGCTAATGGAAGTGAAATTTGCATTGCTCAAGAACCTGAAAAAGCTCATTCTTCACAGAGCAGAAAGTGCTTTAGGATTTGAGAGATTAGAAGTTCATAATTGGGAGTATGACTCCTTCGGGATCGAGGGGAGCTCAGTATTTATAGGCAAGAGGCAGATTGAAGAAGGGATTTCTTAGCATGGTGCCACGTGGCACATTTTCGTAACCATGAACCCACCAGTCACTTTACTTCATGGAAGCATTGAAAATGTCTTCTAGTTCGCAAAGCCTCCTCCCTCTTTACTCTTCAGTGGCTTTCCAAACATCTTTCAGATCACGAATCCACCCGCCTCTTTATTCTGTGATGGATACACAAATGTATTTCATATCACGGAGCATACCTCCTCGTTACTCTGTGATGGCTTCACAAATGTCTTTTGGATCATGAAGCATCCTTTCTCATTACTCCACGTTATCTTCACAAATGTATTTTGGATTGTGTAGCATCCCACCTCTTTATTACAAGGTTCCATCAAAGTTGGTGGATTCACATCACCATGGGTGATGTTGGGCTCCACAAACAGGCTTCATGAGGAAGCCTCTATGGGATTGGTTTATTTCATTATGTCCTTTTCATCTGCACATATTTTTGCAGCAAAAATGTTCACTAAGGGTTAAGGAAGGGTTAGGGAGTGTATGGTGATTTTTTGGAGCTCTAAGATTCTGATTTTGGTTCAAACAACTAGGCTGCATGGTTATTTAAAATAGTTTATCCTAGACTGAACTGTTAGAATAACTATTTAGGGTACCATAGAGTTCCATAGATCGAATCACATAATTTTTGCATAGTCTAACTGTGGGATCCAACCCATATGGTATGTTCTCTCTATAATGTTTGGGATGTACATGTAGGGAATGATTGGAAAAACTATTCTTTCCTAACAATGTATTCCACGTTCCTTGTAACGTATCAGGCCCATGTTTTGCACATTGTTCGGACCAATGTGTGGGAAAACTAGGAATCTTATTTAAAATTTGGAAAAATTACACATTTTCCCTTTATTTTTTAAAATAAATCAGACATATCTCTTTTCTTCTCATGGAAGAATGTTTCCCTCCCTTATCACTCATTATAGGCTCTCACCTCCCTTTAAGCTAGGATTTGGTGATGTTTTGTCATCTAGACATTGATTTTAATTTTGTCTATCAGGATAGATAGACAGCGGTAATCTCTCTTTTCTTTAGGCTCCCTTCATAATTTTTCTTTCTATAAATGATGATATTTTGTTGTGAGCTCTTATGCCCTATTTTAGTGAATTCATATATTATTCTATTTTCTTCTAATAAAGTAAAATCTAATTCCCAAAAAAAGATTAGGTATCTACAAAAGGAATAAGGTTTGTGTTCTATGAATTTTCCCTAAAAGTATCACCCTTTATAAACTATTTTCATCGATTACACACCAGTTTCATTAGGAGATTTCCTTAAAATACTTATGCATTTAATTTAAATCATTTATACATTATTATAAGGCTCTAATGAAACCTCTTAATAACTTTTAATGTTGAGACCTCAATGTTAACCAGACCTAGTTGGATTTTTTCATTGTTATTCCTTGAGTGACCCAAGTTGTGATTAAATGATATATTTTTTAGGTGAGATTGAAAATACCTTTGGTAAGATGAATTACTCATCTTAATAAACGAATCTATAAATTATGAAATTGAATATATATATATATATATATATATATATATATATATTAAAATTTGTATTGGAAATGTAATTGAATTGTTAATTGGGTTCATATCCTTAAATAACATTATTGTGTACGATGGAGAGTAATGGAATTAACCAATGAATTGTAATTGGAATGAGTATTATATGGCCTATTATGAAATATTCATAAAAATGAAATGAGTAAACTATTAATATTATAAATGGAACTTTTTCATCTTTATTGGAATGTTTAGACTTGATCCCACCTTGCATTCCTGAGGGAATCCGTTGAGTAATTAGATGACACCATTCTGATTCATTGAGCCATTTGATATGGGTGATACCCACTGTAGAATCTTGTCACTTTCTTAATATGTGAATTCCTTGGATTTGTACCAATAATTCAATTGTCCATTTTCCAAAAAATTTATTTCCATGAATACACTCCTTGGATTCATCTTGATTAATTTGGACACGTGACACCAAGGATTCACCCCAATATGCGCAGTCTTTCTTAACTAGGGATTACTATGGATGAGCTTCATGGAATCAGTTTGACTCTTTTATAGTATAATTTCTTGGGTTTATCCCTTGGATTATACTAAGTCCCTTATATCCAGACTATATGTGTTACTGCAATAAGATACAATAACACTTGACGTAATGGATCTCTTAGTTTTTCTTGGACTATATTTTTTATAATCATTATTATAATTCCAGGACTACCAATATATTATAATTATAAACGGTATCTGATAATCAAATAAAAAAAAATTAAAGACAGTTACGTCTATGGTTGAAGCATGTATGTGTTATTTATTTCCATAATGTTTTACCTTTATATATATTCACATAGTTATAGTTTATATTCACTTTCAAAAAATTTAAAGACACTATTGATGGTGGCCTACTAAGTTTATCTCACACCCAATCTAGTACAATTTTTGTACTTGGATTGATTATATGTTCACATGTGTAGGAAAAGGGAATAATCCCTCATCAGACTCCTGAATTATTTCTTTATGATGGGATCTTGGTAGGATATGACTGAGCCATCACTAGGGAAGCATGGATAAATTTTTACCATTTTCAATATATTTTATATCATGTGTTATATTTTTTTCCTGCAACTATGTATATGTGATTTTCATTTTTTAGATACATTCCATTTTCTTTAATATGTTAAATAGTTTATATATTTTGATTAATATTTATTTCATGAATTATTATCCTAGTTTTTTCTATACTTATTCATTATTATTACACTTACTTTGTTCATATATCTTTGTCTTCATTATTATCCACTATGAACTGAGGGATTATTATCCCCCATAAAATCAGTCTAGTCCCTTTATTTTAATTGGTTGCCTTTGGTATATAGGGAGGTGTTATTGAGGCCATGAGGGAAACCAGGTTTGGATACATAGGAGTGAATATGGTGAAGTACATCAGAAAAAATATCTAAATCCTATTTAGTGAAGGTATTTTGAAACATATCACCTTATACTTAGAATTTATTTTCTCTATGGGACAGTTATCCATTTATGTGATAGAATAGTATTTTACTCCTTTAAAGAATTCAATATGTGTGCCTCCCCAAAATCTAAATGGATACCCCCTCAGCCCTTTTGTTTACACCACTTTATTCCAACTAGCAAAACCGAAACCTGAAAAATTGTATTCTCCACGTCCCTATTCAAAAATTAAAACTTCTTTTCTTTTTAAAAGCCTATTCCAAGGGCTCATAATAGTTTATCTAAATGAACTCTACTAAATTATAGGTAATCACCTGACCTGAACAATTTCAATATATTTCTTCTTCTAAAACTTTTAAATATGTGGTATTCAATATAAAATAATAACTTCATTATCCTAAATATATTGAAATTTTAATATGATTATAGAACCGCCATTATCCACCCTCCATTCCTAAAAATGGGAAATGAAGTAATCACTCGTGTGTACGTGTGTATTATCACCTCCATGTAGTAATATGATTCATTTTCAATCACTATAAATAATTATGAGTCATTATGATGAATTAAATGTTTATATTTGACACTTATGACATTATTATTCTTTTTGAATTATAATATTTTATCTAACTTATTACCATTCCATCCATTGAAAAAATGATAATGTCGCTCGTGCGTACGTGTGGACTACCACCTCCATAATGCGATGTGATTATCATTTTTGATTTACATCACTAATAATAAGGATATAATTAATGAATAAATAAAATTTAAGTAATATAATATTTATTTCTTAATGGGAAATTATTTACTATTAATTTCTTCCAATAATAAAATTTTTTACATCACTCCTCTATATATGCAGATAACCATCTCTACAATGTGATATAACTCATTTCTCATAACCACATTAAATGAATTGTTATAAAATTTTATATAATGATTAAATATGATAATTATGATATGATTAAAAATATATATATGACAGATCCATGATCATATTAATTGGTACATAACTTATGATTAAAATCAAGCATGAAAAATTTAAATAGTTGTCACCTAGAACCTAGATTTTAATAAAGACATGTCAAAAAATTTGGTTATAGTATGTTATAAGTGAATCAAATATTGTATGATATTTATGAATATAATCATGGAATATATTTATAATAAAAATATAATTATTATATTAGATATTAGATGCGTATGAATTAGGATAAGACATGATGTAATGGATTTATGTTTCAATCCCATTTAAATCGGGATTTTTTATAATTCAATTTACCTAGAGAAAACTGTATGATACTTTTCAAATAAAACCATATAGTTTTTAATCTCATTTAGTTGTTTTCTATAAATTTTATATTTTGGTACCATTTTTATATATTAGGTAATCAATATGATTCAGAATTTCTTCCCATACAAACCAACCTTATTTCTCTTTTTTTTGTACAAAGACATTTTTGATTCATAACCATGATTTATTAAATGTTTTCAAGAATTATTTTAACAATTATTTAATAATAAGATGAACTCTATTGTAACCTTATTGAACATTTTACAATGTTTTTATAATAATCATATTTTCATTTTATAAACAAGGTACTTTTTACAAAAGGGGTGATTTTTTTTTCTTTAATGAATTTTTAATGAACAAAATTACCCCCCATCATGACTCCTTATAGATTTTTAAATTCCATTAAAATTATCTGTGGATCTTCACACAAAAAAAATTCCTTAATATTATTGAAATATTTAAATATATAATATTCTATTTCATATTTAAATGTGTATTTTCATATAGAAATGATCAAAGTGATCTTTTTAATGATGTTTTCCTCAATAATGATGCCATTTTATGTTACCTATATCTAATAAGGTATATTATTCTATGATACCCATTTTATTCTTTATCTATTAGTTTTATGACCATGGGAATGAAGTGTTCACAAATTTTTTCTCTTTTTTATTAGTGTTATGATGACGCAACTGTAAGTGTTTTTTATCTTCCAGCATATTAATGGTTTGATGTTATATGACGAGCATGTACGTTATATCCCTCCAATGAATTGGGTATATTGGTATAACTCATGAAATAATCATGTTATGTTTGAATCTGATTTCATGTTCACAACATGATTCATGGGCTTGGTTTAATGTTCATAAGTTTATGTGTCATACCATTATCATGTCCACATGTTTATTTTTGGAAATGAATTCATCTAAATAAGTTTATATGATGAAATTATTTACTGTCCTTAACTTAATGAGTAAAAATATTCCTATTTATACGTGTTCACAATTTTTTACGCTTATTTTTTCCGCATTCGTATTATTATGTCATGCTCTCATGGATCATGATTTATTTCTAATAAGTCCTCAATCTTCTGAATACTGTATTTTGGTATGATAATAACTTATTCCATGAATTATGATTAAATATATTATGTTGGCTGCGTATCAATTATTTATATTAGGATTATTCTCTCATATACATATAATCATGTATGATCATTGATTGATATCTCCTATGTTCACCCTTACTGGCCATCTATGCTCACCCTTTCTTCTGTTGTCCTTCCCCATGTTTTGATGGAAGTTTATATGTAAAATATATCTATAAGGGTTTTAGTATAAAGAGCATTATGGGAGATTATAGAGATCCATTGTGAAATAATATGTTTATGTATTTAGTCCCTAAATATAATAATCCATAAAATTATATGTGCATTTATAATTGTGTTATGTTTTTTATATTCAACACAACTAATGTGATATTTATGTATTTTATGATTGGATCACCCCTGTTTCTATTAGATCAGGGTTTAGTTAATCATTGGAGATTAAGATTAGAGGACTTTTGCGAAAACCCTAGGGATAATACTAGGTATGTGATAACATCCTATTGATTTGGTAAGTCATATATTATGTGGTTTTACAAGAAATAAATACCTATTTGGAAACTATATGTGGAAATTTTTTTCACATTGATGCATCTAGGTGTAAAACTCCTAAGAATAATTGGTTATGTATATCGCATCTATCATTTTGGTGCATAGTGAATGGACCCTAATTTTCCACCTGGCATGACACTCTTAGGGGACATGAATGGGTTAATTCACATTTTATTTTTCAACCGTCATGATGAATTTGATTAGATGATGGCCATGAATTACCAAGATTAGAAATTGGGTTTCAGAAATTGATAAGAAGGTGTCAAAATTTATGGAATTTTGGGAAGGGTTTTTTTAAATATATATTTTTTCACTCTATTTTTAACATCTTTAAACATACACTATATGTTTTTTTTGGAAAAATATTTATAACCTAAAGGAATAATATGAACAATGAATTTGATATCCTATTACAATAAAATCCACATGAGAAAAAAAATGATTTAGAGTTGGAATAAATTGCCTTGTGACTATTATCACTTAACTCTCTCAATATATGTGTGGTAACATGGAACATATTGATCATCCAAATTCCCCATGGTGGCAGACATATTCAACTAATTATTTTATGGGAATCTGTCTACCCTCTATCAATGGGTTTTATAATACACTAGTTTTTGAGAAATAGATCAATGTTATGGAAAAAATATATTCTGTTCGTCAAAAATTAAACCCTAAGAAAGCTTTCTTAGCATTATATCTCTTAGATGGAGAAGAATAACAGTGGTGGACACTTATCAATGATACAATCTGATAAGAAGAAATAAATTCCATGTAATTGGAGGAGATTTAGATAGTACTCCTCATTATGTACTTTCCAAAAACACTTAATACTATAATAGATAGTGTCTCTATATAATTGAAGTTGAATGTTGATGAATCCATCTTTACTTATGAAGAAAATTTTACAAGAAATGTGAGGTATTATTTTTATTTTATCATTGATCCATGATGAATTTGTGAGAAAATTATTAGTTGTTTGAAAAAATGATTATATCTACAAGTAAAAAATCATTCCATGTGATAACAAATTCAAAATAGATATTGGAAACCCTAATGGATTTGGTGACAAGAAAAAGAATGATATAGTTTCATGGAGGCATTATTGGTATGTCAAATTAAAGTAATAATAATTTTAAACCTTTTACCTGAAAAATATAAAGGAAGGAAAACACAGAATATTTTATAAAAGGAAAAATAAAATATTTCAAATGTGGTAATCCTAAACATCAAGGGAAATTATGTCTATGTAATGTGAAGATAATATTCAATGAAATGGCTGTAGACAAGGTCAAATAAATAAAACACCCACACGTTAGTGATTTAGATGCAAGGAATTTTGTCATAATGTGAATTAATTTCCTAATAAAATGTCTAAAGAGGATAATAATCCACAAAAATACATTGGTGTCAAATAATAACGATAAATCTTGGGAGATCGTGACTGCCGAATAGGGATATGAGAATGAAGTGCTAAAAGGAACACTCACCATCCTCTATAGAATAACTACTATGTCATTTTATTTCATATCTATCCACTCTTTTATATAAATGGAATTTTCAAAAAGTGACACATTACCAACTCAATTATTAGATGTTGTTTTATCATTGAAAATCCTACGGGTATGATGATCAAAATACATGTTTATAGCTCCTCCTCAATAACAGTTCATGGGAATATGATTCATTAATTTATTTTTACTATCCCTATAGATGAATTTGATGTAATTTTGGGCATGTATGGACTCTATCAATATACATCCAAAATCAATTTCCAATTAAGGGAAGTCATGTTTGATGTTATGAATCAGACTATGGATGGATTTTGGTATACATATGTGTAAGAACATCTTATAAATTTTAATTCCATTATGCGAGTCTTAAATCCTATTAATGACATATTTTTATCTCAAATTATGGGGAGAGGTTCAACATTTAATTCATTCCAATTGTTTAGGATTATGCCAATGTATTTCCAGAATACATCCATATTCTTACTCATAATCATGAAGTTGAGGTTTGAATAGAACTCATACCTAGGGACACACCTATTTCAAATACTCAATATATAATGACACTAATTGAGTTGCATGAACTAAATAATCGATACCAAGAGAATATTGATAAAGGATTCATATAACCTAGTGTGACACCGTGGGGTGATCCTACTGGTTTCACTAACAAGAAAGATTGTTCAAGGCGTATTTGAATTTATTATCATGAACATAACAATAAATCTATCAAGAAAAAGTATCATCTACCCCATCTCAATGATTTGTTTGATCATTTATGTTGAGTCCAATATTTTTTGACAATTGGTCTTTTATCTATATATCATCAACTTAGGGTCAATATGGAGGATATAAAAATGAAAACCTTCTATAGTAGGTATGTTCATTATAAACTAACAGTGACTTCATTTGTATATACCAATGATCCAACTATATTTGTTTTGGATTTAATTAATATATTCATTAGAAATAACCTTGATCAGTGTGTGGTTTCATTTATTTAAAATATTCTCTCATATTGTAAGATCACAAAATAGAATATTAACATATATGTATTGAATTGAATACCCTAATTAAGTACAAGTTTTATTCTAAATGGACCATGTGTGAATTTTGGCCACAAAAATCCACATTCATGGATCATATAATCTCAAGTCGGGGAATATCAGTGGATGATTCAAAATAGAAGTTATTGAAAAATGGATGAGAATAACCATCATAACATAGATCCATAGTTTTATTATGTTGGTATGATACTATTGGATATTTTAGAGAAATTTATCATTACTATAAAATAAAATAATCATGTTGAATTATAAGGGGTCCATGATCCTTTGGATCGCTGAATGTGAGTAAATGTTTATGAAATGGAAAAAAAGATTGTCCATTACACCAATAATAACATTACCCTAAAATGAAGAATGATTTTTGATCTATATTGATTCATCATGGAATGGAATGGGATTCATTCTCATGCATAATGATAAGGTTATAGCTTATACCTCATGAAAATTTAAGGTTCATGTGAAAAATTACCAGAATCATGACTTGGAGTGGTCATAACTAATTTTTTTAGTTGAAATATTGAGGAATTATTATTATGGTGAAATATATATATATATATATAATGATCATAAAATCCTGAAGTATATATTCTAAAAATATATATAAATATGAATCAAAGGAGATTGTTAAAATTGATTTATGGTTTTAAATTCCCAATACACTACCATTATAGGAATGTGAACAAGGTGGATGATGCTCTGGGTCGAAAAGATGATTCTAGTTTTTTCATGATGATGATTGATATAAATACCATATTTATATATTTTGTTATTATGGATTGTGAAATAATTAGGAGAGTGGATAGGTCATATATTTCTCTTATGATTTTTCATTCATCCATCTATTTGATGATTGAAGAGGTGGAAAATGAGAATGTGGAAATATAGAAGAAGGTGAGAAATATTTATGACTTACACATTTATTTTGATGGAATGACGAGGTTCATGAATTCGGTATGTGACCTATAAATAGAAGACTTAAAGAATAATCTACTATAAGAAGATCATAGCTCGTCATTATTTACTAATCATGGAAGTATAAAAATGTATATATATTTGAAAGGGTATTTTCTAAGTGGGAAAAAATGAAAAGTGACATTAAAAGGTATTATCCTGAATCATGGTATATCATAAAGTATATTATAATATAAAAAATCATTTTAATTTTACAAAAATTTCCATACAAAAATTTATATTTGAAAACATTATCTGGGAATTGTTCATCAGACTCAACAAAAATAATAAAGGTAACATTGATATTTGGATTTTATTCAAAAAATATTTAAAATAATCACATTTAATTTCAATAATATATCATTTAACTCTTTAAAAAATTTATAGGATAAAAATTATAGAATTTGGATGGTTTCATGTAGTACCATATTCTATTGTATCATATTTATATATGAGGTTTACATTAATGTTTTGGAGAATTATTCAATAGTAATTGGATAGGGAGATGAGTTTTAGTACTATATATAATCCTTAGATAGAAAGTCAGTCTGAGAGTACCATTCAAAATCTAGAATGTATATTAAGAGATTTCATTATTGATTTCAATGGTGTCTAGGATCAACACATTCCTCTATTAGAATATTCTTATAATAATCAATGTCACTCAAGCATACATATGTATACTTATAGATACTTATATGGTAGTAATTCTATAACTCTAAGGGGATGTGATATATTTTGAGAGAGACAATTATTGGTACTTGATCTAGTTAATGAAATTGAATAAATTTTTAGATATATTCAATAACACATCATACAATCTTAGAGTTAACAAAAAAACTATATTTAAAATATTTGAAATATCTAGAGTATGAAGTTGTTGAAATTTATTCCTAAAAATAACTACATGGAATAAGTTTATGGTATTTTTAATGGATGTAAATTTTAACACTAGATATATTGGTCAGCTTTGAAATAATTGATCATATTAAGAGGATCTCTTAGCTATTATGCTTACAAAAAATGTCCATCAAGTTCATGATGTGAGTTATGTTTCTCTCTTGAGGATGTACCTACCAAATCCACGACATGTATTAAACTCATAGGTCAAACCACTGGGGCATGATCAGACTTATGAGGACTAGCCAGTAGATATTTTGAATCAAAGGGATAATGTTTTGTGAAACAAAACCACTCACCTGGTTAATTTTTTATGATGAAACCATAATTTTAAAGACTTAACATGGGAACAAGAAAATTATTAAAAATGATAATTAGTACATGATTAATATTATATATGTGACGTAACCATGATCATTAGAAAAGGACTGAAACTACAAAGTTAAAAACTATATAAAAATGAAATAATTATCACCTAAAAATAAATTCAATAATTACAGGTGAATTAACAGGATATAAAATTTAATAAGTAAATAATATATAGTATGAACTGTATGTTTGTGGTTATATAATAGATTTAAATTAAAAATATATTTATTACATTGGATATTTATATTCATAAGAAGTGGGATAAGACATCAGGTGAGGGGTTTAATTTTCAATCCCATTTTAATAAGTCTTGTTTATGGTTGAATTTCCATGGAAGAAATTATATTATAAATTATTGATAATCCCATAATTTATTTATAATTTAATTTTTTATGGGAATTTTATATTTGAAATCATTTTTTAATCCTTTTTAATGAAAATTATTCATAGAATGCTTTTATGAAAATAAAACATTATTTCTCCTATTTCATTCAAACAATCATTTTCCATATCTATGATTTTAGTAATATTTCTTGTAATGTTTTTTAATATTATATAAATATTTTTTTGTTTTTATTTTACCCATATTTAAATTATTACAAAAAAAATTAAATAATATTATTGTCATTTTATAAACCAGGTAATTTTTACAGAAGGAGTGATTAAAATAATGTGTTTAATGATTGTGAAATGAATAAAATTTCCCTTTGTCATGAACACTAAAAGATATGAATCTTTATTTGTGTTTTTATAAGGTTATTTTCATAAATCTATTTTCCTTAATATTTAGTGAATATTTATATTTTAAAAAGGTTTTTTCAAAGTTAAAAGGCTATTTTCTTCAAGAAATGATCCAAATGACCTTTTAATGTCATTTTTTATCTATGATGATATAATTTGATATAATTAATAGTTCACTTGGAATAATATTCTATGATAGCATATTATTTCTTTCTATGGATATTTTATTCTTATGATGATGAAATATTTATAACAAATAACTTTTCAATTTGTTGTATAATAATGAAATGATGAGTGCTTTTATGATCTTGTACAACATTTTTGGTTTAATGTTATTTAATGGGTTGTTCCATCAAATCCCTCCAAATAATTATGTAAATATGGATAAATCGTACAATAAATATGTTATGAATGAACCAAATTTTATGCTCACAACATGATATAGGGACATAGATTCGTGCCTAGAGGTTTATGGATGGATCATTTTTCATGGAAACAAGTTTATGTATGTACCTGGTTTTAGGTTCACAGATTTTTTAAGGGAACAGATATGATTTCCTTAGGTTAATGAGTGAAATATTTTCTATTTATAATCTTAAAAATCATTTAATATAATATGTTTTCACATTCCTTTATTTTTTTTATTTACATGGATCATTACTGATTTCAAAGGATTCAACACACTTATGAATATTGTATTCTATTATATCTAAGATTTATTTTGTGAATCATGATTAATGATATTAAATTTATTTGGTATGACTTCCTTATGTTATGATTATTATATAAAACCCTTTTACTAATGTATAATAATTGATTGATATCTCTTATGATTACTCATAGTGAGCATCTGAGATCACCCATTATAACGACCCAAACATTCATTAATGAAAATTCATCTTGATCTAATTAAATGTATTATTATTTAAAATGGATAAATTAAATGTGAACTTCATTGGTTTAAAGTTTTGGATTTTAAAATACCATTAATAATTGTGATCGTTGCTAATATATTTGTTAAATAGTAATAACATGATTAGTACAAATATAGGACTTTGACAAATCCAATTTACTCAGACAAAGGAAGTGATTACGTAATCCTATAGACTTTCCCTGTATGAAGCCCATTTGTAAGATCATGTAAGGGAGGTGGTTTCATTGGGCTACACTCATGAAAAATCCCAAGCCGAGATTCAATTTTTTTAGCTCAAATGAAACTGCCTACGGGAGAAGTGGATGTTGATAGAGATTTCCAAACGGGCGATGTTATCTGAGCCACCCCAAGAGTGTGTCACCATCGCACACCTAACCCTTCAGTATTATGCGGGTGTTATAAGGTTTTATATAACAAGACTCTAGTATTATGATTATGTACATTATTTTTTATATAGAACATACATTTATTTTATTATTTTTACATAGTAAATAGTTTTTAAAGAATAAATAGCATTTTTGGTTAATTAGGAAATATATTTTCATAAAATAATGGATTTATGATTTAAATATTATTTTAATTAAATATTATTACTGAATTAATTTTTATATATTATAAATGATCGTATAATTATTATGAATACGATTATTATTTTTATTATGTTTTGAAATCTATTTTTTCCAAAACCTATGAATTATTTAAATTTTTTTTTTATTTTATAATTAAAAGTTCACAAATTTAGAAATTTATTTAGGAAAAATGAATATTATTTTTGGATTCAGAAAGTCGAGATTATCCAATAGTGAAATATTCATAATTTTTTAAGATAGTTGAATTTTCGGGTAAAAATTAAATATCGTTTAAATAGATAATGTGTTTTATGACATCATAATGTCCCAATAGTGATGTAATAAAATACTATAAGAGATATTTTCGGCCAATATATGTTTTATACATGAAATAATGTTATTTTAGCTTTATTTTATTAATTTTAAAAATTCATAGTGGACCCCCCAAGACTTATAAAACATTTGATCTTTTAAAAAAAAATATTAGAGTGTGACTCACCTCCATTTAAGAATGAATGATATTTTAAGACATTCAGCCATTGTAATTATAAAATATTGTTTTACACTCCCCTTTTGCAAAACCCATGGGCAAAAACTATGGTCTGGTTTGTGGTATTGATTTGATTAATGTGTGGTGTCCCAAACCTAATTAATAAATAATTCCCTCCCATTTTCTATATAAACCCACCCAAGATCCCAATTCCTCTTCACTTAAATAGTTTTGAGTTCATCCATCCTCTGCCCTCCTCTCTCTATAATACTACCTAGTTGCTCTATTCTCCCAAGAATCCACTCTCTAGCCCCTCCCAAGCCTTTGGTATCACATTTCCATGTATGGGATTCCTTCTTTTCTCATTTTAGCCATGCTTTTTAAAATTGGAATGTAATTTTATTTTAAATTATAAATATTGGGGTATGATTTTGAACCTCCCCGATACATCCCTATTTATGTTTGAATGATTATAAACCCCTTTATCTCTCATTAATGCCTCCCATGTACACCCATTACCATGCCAAAATTCCATAAGGAATCTCTCTCTCCTCATTTATATTCAAGCAATTATTTTGTATTATGAATATAAAATTGCATTACTCATGTTGGGAAATCTACCTATATGATCCCTTACTGTCCATTTCATGTACATATTATAAGACACCCCATTATATTCCATTAACAATTTTTATTAAATATTTTTTCACATCATTATGCTGCCGAAATTGCAACATGATTTTCCAGGTCAAAGCCATTGTGTAGTGAATACCATTCCCATTTCACTGTCAACGGGATTTAACTCTATTCACATTTGATTATTGATTAAAAAATTTAATGTATATATTCCACAGTACTTTATCATGTAATTAATGATGATGTTGAATTATTCCATGTTATATGACCTATGTGGTACACTTATGCATGAAATGAAATGTTTAAGAAGGGTGTGCCTTAATAGCACTACAATTCATTGGATAAAGATAAGTATCATGATACGTCCAGTGAAATGAGGATTTACTCATGATAATTCAATTTAAATAAGGATTTACTCATGCTAATTCAAGTTAAATGAGGGTTTACTCATGATCTATGTTCAATGAGCCTTGGCTCATGCTAATTCCATGTTAAGTGTTGTTGCAACATTTCAATGTTATGATAATCATGATATACCATGTCATTATGTTCGTGTTTATTTTATTCTCCATTTATATGCCCATTGCATAACATGTATTTTATTCCGCATGTTATTTCTTGTTTACTCTTTTGCTGAGATTTATAACTCACCTATTTCACATGCTTGTCCTCAGGTTATCCCAAAAAATGCTAGGTATGAGGGAATGTAGTGGTCAGGTAAAGGATGTTTTCAATATGATGTTGTGTTCTATATTTTAGGTTGTTATGTTATGTTCATAATCCCCAAATACACAATACATATTGATCTTCTATGTTGTATCAAGTGAAGGTTTTAAGAAATAAATCTTGTTTATGTATGTAATAAAAGGGAGGGCTGTTATAGTTGGTATTAGAGGATATGTTTAGTCAATTTTTGGGTTAAGATTAGAAACCCCTAATGAAATACATAGGGATAATAATAAGTATAATAAAAACATCCCTAAAATTTGGTGAGTATTGAGGTTGTGGTTTATCAAGAAAATACATCCCTGGTAGGATACGACCAGGTTGAGGAGGCTCTTGCACAAGATGTACCTAGGAGTGAAAACACCAACAAGGAGTTTTGGGCTTGTCCTGGGGTATTTAGGTACATGATAATGGGAAATGATGAACTCTTGATTATGACACTCATGGGGAGGAATTCTTTGGTAAATTCACAAGAATAATTTGATCCATTGGCAAGGTAATAAAAATTACCCTAGGAATAAATTTTGGGAATTAGATCATGGATAACATATATTAAAGCCTATAGATTTATATGTTAAGGAAATAAAAGTTATTTATAAGTCATTAATTTTGTCGTTGTATTAACCTTTATGAGTTACCACTAACATTCCTTTTATTCCTGCCAATGGCTAGTAATATGAGGGCTCGGGCTAACAACTGATGCGAAGAACAATGTGATGATAGTTCTAATGAGATACCCAATCCGATGGGAGTAGGAATCGTGAAATTTTCAATGATAAACTCTTAGTTAACTCAAAATTTTAATAGATAAATGGTTCAAGAGGAACATTCAAACCCCATAAGAATGAACAAGTCCTAATAGAGAGCTTTATGAGACAAAGGCCTCCTACTTTTAATGGATCATATGATCCCTCAATCACTGAACAATGGATCATCTCCATTGAAATGATATTCTCTATACTTTAATGATCTAAACAAATAAATATTCTTATAGATGCTTATCATATGGAGGGTGAATATGATCAATGGTGGACATTGACCAAAAATACGAAGCCTGATGAGGAGATCAAGGCATTGGAATGGATGGATTTCCGGAAAATGTTTTTTAATAAATATTTTCCTCACACCTTCTGGCATAATATTGAAATGGACTTCCATTACCTCACGAAAAATGGAAACGAATCCATTGGATTGTACGAGTCAAACAACCAAAGGCTTGAATCATATGCCTTTAGCTTTGTTGTTACCCCCCAAATCCAAGGGTGACTGTTTCAATGGTGGGTTGAAACCATGCATGCAGAAATCTCTAGTGATCTTTGACTTCCCCAACTATGAGGAAATTGTCCAATGTTTCCTCAAGGTCGAAATTGAGAATGAATAATCACAGGGGTATCATGGGGATAATAATTCTAATGTGGCCTTCAATTATGTAAGTCTGATGGATAAATTCAACGGTGCTAATAAAACCCAACACCCCACTAGCCAAAGTTGTGGAAAGAAGCACCCCTGAAATTGCCTGAAGGAGATGAGGAAATTCGTTAGGTGTGGAAGAGAAGGGAACCTATCATTTAACTTCAAACAAGAAAAAACTACAATTGCATCATAGGATACGACTCTCTGGTCTAACCTCAAAACATTTTTCAATGCTTTAACTACAAAGAACCTAGACACCTTGAAAATCAGTTCCCTATGCCAAGGGTTTTCAGATGTAACCAACAACCTCCAAAACATCAAGTGTGATCTTTTCCCATCACTACCGCTAAAGTTAGCCCTGAAAATGATGTGGTGATAGGTAAATTAGTTATTCATTCAATAATAGAGAACATACTTTTCTATTCTAGTTCTATGCATTCTTCTGTATTTTGAAAGTTTAGTAGAACAATCCCTACACCCCCACAAATCATGGAAGAAATTTTTCCAATGAGTACGGAAAGTGGGAAAATCATTGCATCCCATGAATATAACTCCTCCAATATCGAAATATATGGATTGAACTTCCTGGAAAACCTCATCATACTCCCTCTGGTGGAATTTGATGATATTCTTTCCATGGATTGGATTTCCTTATACAGTGCCAAAATAAATAGTCGTGAGAGGGAAATCACTATCCAAAAGGAGAATCGACCCCCGATTATATACAAGTGAAAGGAGGAAGATGAATATTCTTTAGCACCGTAAACTCAAGAACAAATATTACTGCCCTTTGAGCACGTGTATCTGGCATGGATGATTTATTCTAAGGACGCAACCATCCATGAATACATGCCGATTGTGAAGGAATTCGATGAAATGTTTCTCGAGGAATTTCTTGGTCTTCCTCCAAGAAGTGATTTTGAATTCTCAATTAACCTTACACCGGGGAGTTTCCAATATCAAAGACTCTATATAGAATGTCTATTGTGGAGCTTGAGAATCTGAAGAAACAACTGTAAGATAATCATAGATAAAGGGTTTATAAACCCAAGTGCTTCACCCTGGGGTGCACCAGTTCTCTTCGTTAAGAAGAAGGATGTGCCAATTCACATTTACATTAATAATCATGAGCTCAACAAAATCACGATAAAGAACCAGTATCCTCTACCTCAAATTGATTACTTGTATGATTAGTTACATGGAGAACAGTACTTCTCCATGGTGAATTTGTGGTCAGGGTATTACCAAGTAAGGGTGAAGAAGGATGACATCCCATAGAATTCCTTTCTTACGAGATACGGGCACTGTGAATTCATATCAATGGCTTCTTAACTCAATAATTCTCTTGAAATATTCATGGTGTTGATGAATAGAGTCTTTAGAGAACACCTAGAAAAATTTGTGGCAGTATTTATATATAATATTCTAATATACTCATAAACTAAGGATGATCATGAGGAGCATATAAGAACTATACTAGAGAACATTCTAAATGAAAAGCTCTATGAAAATTACAGAATGTATGAGTTCTGGTTGAAGGAGGTCTCAATCATGAGCCATATCATCATGAGCAATGGGAGATCTTTGGATCCCATGAGGAAAACTTCAATAGAGGGACGGCCGAGGTCAATATCAAAAACGGATAAACGTTTCTTCTTGGGGTTAGCTATATATTATCGCCGATTTGTGAGAAATTTATCACAATTATCAAAACCTCATACCAAGCTAATTCGGAAGGGAGTCAATTTTACTTGGAGTGATGAATGCGAATAAATATTCAAGGAGTTTAAAAGGTGGATTATCACTGTGACCATGCACACATTACCCACAAGTTGGGAACATTTTGTGGTATTTAGAGGGGCTTTGAAGAAGGTCTTGGGTTGTGTGTTGATTTCGAATGACAAAGTGATAGCCTACACCTCAAGGAAGCTGAAAATTAAAGAGAAAAACAATCCCACACATGATCTGGAGTTGGCAGTTGTGATCTTTGCGTTTAAAATATAGTGGAATTATCTCTATGGAGAGAAGTGTGAGATATATACTGATTAAAGGATCCTCAAAAATATATTCAAACAAAAAGAGAATAATATGAACCAACGAATATGGATATAACTCATCATGGATTATGACTTCTCAATCTACTACCATCCCGGTAAGGCACAAAAGGTGGCCGATGCTCTATGTAGAAAGGATCTTGCGTCTTTATCAATGATGATAATTGAAAAGAATCCAATCTTTTTAGATTTGGAGAGGATATACAAGGGAATTGTTATGTGAGGAACATCAACAATACTTTCTCAAATGATTGTACAACCATCCCTCATGGAGAAAATAAATGATACTCAATGAAAGATGTGTAAATTATGATAATGGTAGAAGCTATCCGAAATTGGAAATATTCAGAGTTCGTGGTTCACAAGGATTTAATTGTGAGATTTGGGTCAAGATTATGTGTACCATCTGATCTAAACATAATAAAGGATCTTCTGAATGACACACATAGCTCAACTTTTTCTATTCACCTAGGGAGAAAAAATATGTATCGAGATATCTGAGAAAACTTTTCGTGCAACAATTTGAAAAAGGATATTGCTGAATATATATCAAAGTTCTTGGTATGTCAGAAAGTGATGGCTAAGAGGCAAATATCTAAGAGGAATATGAAACCACTACCCATAACAACATAGATGTGGGACAAAAATACCATCGACTCTGTCACTGGACATCCAAGGACATCCAGGGGAAACAATGTTATATGGGTTGTTGTGGATCATCTAATGAAGACATCTCACTTTATCACGATTCAAGAGGACTTCTCTTTGGATCACCTTGCAAGGATTTACATCAAATAAGTTGTAAGGATACGTGGAGTACCACTATCTATTGTATCTGATTGTGATATGAGATTCACCTTGATGTTCTGGAAAAGTCTCCAACATACTCTAATAATTGAAATCAACATTAGTACAACATATCATCCTCAATCTGATGGCCAATGAAAGAGAACTATTTAGAAACATGAAGATAAGTTAATATCATGTTCTATAGACATCAATGATGGATGTGACCAACATATTCCACTAGTTTAATTCTCTTATAATAACAGTTTCCACAAGATCATCTGAATTGCACCATTTGAATCCCTTTATGGGGAAAGGTGCAGAACACCGACATGTTGGGATGATGTCAGTGAGTGTAAGCTGTTAGGTCCAGAAATGGTCCATGAAATAGTGGATAAGGTAAACCATTCGACATTATATCAAGGTAGCCCAAAGTCGATATAATAGTTATGCATATAACCATCGACGAGACCTTGAGTTCAAAGTTGTAGACATGGTATTTATACACATATCTCTATGGATGAAGTGCATGAGGTTTGGAATGAAAGGGATGTTAATTCCTAGGCACATCACCCCCTTCTATATTCTTGATCGTGTCGGGGTTGTGGCCTATCAAATAGAACTTTCACCTACCATGGACAATGTACATGATGTCATTCATGTATCCCTCTTAATGAAGTATATACCAGACCCTTCACATGTACTCTCTCCAGAGGTAGTACAGTTAGTGGATTATATTTATTATGAGGAGAAACCAATGAATAACATATATTGTAGAGAAAAGGTTCTACGAAATAAGACAATGCCCCTCGTCAAGGTGTTATGGAGAAACTGCAGATTTGGAGAAGAAACATTGGAATTGGAGGAAGGGATGAAGCAGAGTTACCAACATCTATTTTTGTGTGGGAAAATGAAATTTCAAGGGAGATATTACTTAAGGGGGAATATTTTAATGACGTGAACATTCATTAATGAAAATTACTCTAGATATAATTTAATGAATTGTTATGTAAAATGGTTATATGAAATGTGTACTTAATTGGTTTTATGTTTTTTGAATTTTAAAATACTGTTATGAATTGTGATCATTGCTAATATATCGGTTCAGGAGGGATCAACTGATTTGTATAAATACAGGGCTTTGAAAAATCAGATTTTCTTAGACAAAGGAAGTGATGGACTCATCTAGTAAACATTCCATGCATGAATCCCATTTGTCAGAGCTCGTAGAGGAGGTGGCGTCAATGGGATTATCTATTGACCAAACCGAAGTCAAGCTTCAACATGTTAATTTTGAAGGAAACCACCTATGGGAGAAGTGGATGTCGATAGATATTACCACCGAAACAATGTTATAAGAGCCACCTTAGGAGTCTGTCAGCATTGCAGACATTACCCTTTAGTATTATGCGGGTGTTATAAGGGGTTCTGTAACAAGAACCTAGTGCTATGATTATTTACAATATATTTTTATAGAAAATATAGATTCATTTTATTATTGTTACTTTGTAAATAGTTTTTAAATGAAAAATAACATTTTTAATTAATTATGATATCTTTTTTGATAAATTAATGGATTTCTAAATTAAATAATATTTTAAATAAATATTATTATTAAATTACTTTTTATATAATATAAATTATTGTATAATTATTATGAATATGATTGTGATTTTATTATAGTTTGGAAGCTAATTTTTTCAAAACCCATGAATTTTCGATAAATGTATGTTTTTATTTTAAAAGTAAATATTCACATAGTTAGAAAATTATTTAGATAAAATGAATATTATTTTTGGAATTAGGACATCGAAATTATCCAATAGCGAATTTTTCAGAATTTTATGAGACAAATGATTTTTTGGGTAAAAATTAAATACAATTTAAATATATAATGTGTTTTATGACATCATAATGACCCAATAGTTGTGTCATAAAATACTATAAAAAGTGTGTTCAGTAAATATAGGTTTTAACTTTAAAATAATGTGATTTTAGATTTGTTTGATTAATTTTATGGTGCCTTAGTGGACCCTCCAAGACTTCTAAAACATTTTAACTTTTATAATGACATCTTTGAGAGTATGACTCACCTCCACATAAGCATGCCTAATATTTTAGGAAGTTAATCCATTTTCATTTTAAAATAATTTTTTCCACTCTCCGTTTGAAAAATATATGGGGAAAACCATGGTTTGGATTATGGTTTTGAATAGTTTAATATGTGGTTTCCCAAAACTAAATAATAAAGATTTCCATCTCGTTTCCTATATAACCCCTCCCATGCTCCCACTTCCTATTCAGTCAAATCCATTGAATTTCATCCATCAACTTCCATCTCCTATATATAATCCTCCCAAGGTTCCAAAAGATCCCATGATTCATATCTCAATCCCCTCTGAAGCCTTTTGGGATCACACTTCCAAGTAAGGGATTCTTTCCTTTCTAATTTTAGCAAAGATTCTTAAAATTGTTATGAATTATTATTTTAAATTAAAAATGTTGGGGAATGATTTTATACCTCCACCATAATCTCATATATATGTTTTAATGATTATATACTCCTTTATCTCTCCTTAATCCATCCCATGTACACCTGTGAACATGCTGAAATTCTGTTTGGAATTTCTCTCTTCTCAATTACATTCAAGCAATTATTTTTTATTATAAATATAAAATTCCATTACTCTTGTTTGTAAATTTATATATATTCCCCCTTACATTCAATATCATGTACATATTATGAGACACCCCATTCTCTCTCATCAACCATTTTTGTGAATTATTATGTCACGTCGTTATGCCGCAAAAATTGCACGGCAATTTTCCAATCCAAAGTCTTTTTGTAGTGAATACCATGCCCATTTCTCTATCAAGGGTATTTACCAGTATTCACATTTACCTATTCTTCAAAGAGTTTCATGTATTTATTCCACATTAATTTATATTTGAATAAATTATGATGTTGAATTGTTCCATGTTCTATGATCCATGTGTCACAGTCATTCATGAAATGAAATGTTTAAGAAGGGTGGGCCCTAATACCACTCTAATGCATTGGGTAAAGATTAATATCATGATAAATCATGTGAAATGAGTATTTACTCATTCTAATACAAGTGAAATGAAAATTTTCTCATTTTAATTCATGTGTAATGAGGGTTTACTCATGCTCCATGTGCAATGATCCTTGGATCATGCAACATCCATGTTAAGTTTGGTTGCCACATTTACATGTATTGATAATCATGATATTTCATGCCTTTATGTTCATGTTTCCTTTATGTTCCATTGATATGAATATTTAATAAGATGTATTGTAATATTCATGGTATTCCTTCTTTACTCCCTTACTAGGCTTTATAGCTCACCCTTTTCGCATGCATGTCCTCTGAATATCCCATGCAATGCTAAGTACGAGGGAATGTAATGGTCATGTAAAGAAAGACTTCAAAAAGATTTTTTGTTATATGTTTTAAGTTGTTATGTAATGTTTCTAATACCAAAAGACTCTAGACCTCTCGATCTTCTATGTTTTATCATGTGAAGGTTTTATGTAATAAATCATGTTTAAGTATGTAATAAAAAGCATGGTTGTTATACCCATTATTATATTTTCCATCCCCTTGTTTTGATGGAATGGTATATGTATGAAATATGAAGAAATAAATACGATATATTGGAGATCCTTTATGAAATAATATTTTTTATGTATCTTTTCTCCAAATTCAGAAAACATTTAATGTTTTAGGGTCTTTATAATTATGTTATATTCTCTATATTAATCCAAAATGATGCAGTATATAGGTATGTTATAATCTGGTCCCCTAACATATAGAGACACTGAAGGGTCACCATTTTGTATCCTAATTATAGCAGCTTTAACTATATGAAAAATTATTAACTGGCAGGAATCTATAATGGTAAAATATCTCAACAGATTTTTTTTATCTACTTCATCCAATAAAATATATTTTAAATAATTAATATTTAATATATTTAATTACATATTACATTCTAATTTTATGAATTTAATGAAATTATGAAGTGTTGGATATCTTTTTGGCTACTGGATAGATATATTTTAAACAAAAATTGAAGAATATTGTGTTATTGATAAGGGCGAGAATGAAAACCCATGCATTAAGTTTGAGTTCATAGATACAGACACATGATAGAAATAGTTTATTATCCATTGGAGGATTCCTCCCTATTATGGTTATTGTATCGTCTACTAGGGGGAAATGGTAAATATGAAATTTTATACATTAATGTATAAATATAGTGGTGGATCACAAGAGGTCATGTTTGGCCCTCCATCTTCCCCAATTTCCGTGAAAAATGAAATAATGTGAGGGTGATAAAAATGGTAATGGTTATTTTGGATCCATCAAGAGAATTAGTTGATAAAATTATTGGAAAACTAATTTAATTTTTTCTAGAATGTAATCAAATTTTAAATTCATTGAACCAATATAAAATTATAAAATATTATTTTAGGATTCCCTTAAAGCGAGGAGAAGAATTGTAATTTTATCACTTTGGGTTGGATAGACAATCTAGACATCGCTTTAGGGATATAGGAACACTCAGTCATCATATGTGTATATGAAGAAGGTTTCCGCAATGGATATGTTTTTGGCCA
Source organism: Viscum album (assembly GCA_963277665.1). Taxonomy (NCBI): domain Eukaryota; kingdom Viridiplantae; phylum Streptophyta; class Magnoliopsida; order Santalales; family Viscaceae; genus Viscum; species Viscum album. Next base: position 582,176,715 of record OY728120.1, read on the forward strand.
ACCTATATGAAATTGAGGGGGACAAAATACATGGTATAAGTAGATTTCTTGATGGATAAGGTTAATTAGATGGATTAGATGATATATGATTGAATTTAATTATTTTTAGATGTCATTGGTTGTTTTTCATATTCTTCTGATAAGAATGAATGAAAAATTATTTTTTCTATATACTAAGTAGAGTTTCTAATTTTTTTTAAAAAGTATATATTTCAATAAATTTGTTCAATTATATTAGATATTTATTTTTAAATTTTTTATATATTTTCTTTCTTAGATAATTTAAAAAAATACTAATCATGGAAATAATTTAATGATGGTCACTTTTCAATATAGATTCCATATGTAATTAAATATGTGAAAGTCCATCAAGATAAATTTTATATCAAGAAATTCATAATTTTTGAAACATATATAATTTCCATTGTTTCTTAATTTTTGTTTCATAACCACAATTTCATCATAAAAATGGAAATTTTGAATGTGGTTATTTTTTTTAAGATTCATGTTTGAAATTATCTAAACAAAACAATGATATATTTTCATAATGTTAGCTCCATTTAAGCTACTATGTTTTACACGAATATATTGTGCAGTTATTTTAAAAATCTTAATTTTTATATAAGTTTCTTATGATATCACATCATATAAGGATAATTACATACGCAAATTATGATGTTCATTAGAGTACTATTTTTAGATATGATTAATTTTTAGATATACAATTAAAAAATCAATATATTTTTTTTGGTTAAAATTTTAAAAATGAGTAATTTGAAGAATTATTTATTCGTTTTTTTGTTTTTTATATTGGAATATTTTTTATAGCTCTTGGGATGAAGTACAAAAAATATTTATTAAATAAAAATATTAGTTTCCAATTTTTTTTAAAAATAACTTGCAAGAAAACTATTATATTGAGATTAACTTCCTGGAAATTGATCATTAGTCAATGTTAAATAGTTGTGTTCCACTAGTTACTATATATATACTTATATATTATTAAGTCCAGAGGTATATCTAGACCAAACAGATGAACACATCACATGTTATACATCCAAGATGATGAGCACATTGTTTCCCCCCATCGAAATAGATAATCACAATACATGTACCATATCTAGGTCAATTCATATACTCCCAAATTTTTCCAATTGATGAAATATTGAATAGTAATCACACATGAGGATATATACCATATTTTTAGTGTGTCAACCGATGACATGATCAACTCTGTATGTAAAAACCCCCCTAATTAGAAAAAACTCAAGATAGGTGTAAGAAAGGTATTAAAGTATTAATGTAACAATAATTGTTTTTTGCCTTATGTATGCAGATTAAACATGAAATATGTACCCCTAACTTACCAAATACCAAATTTATGATAATATATGTGTTTTACTAGGAATTACATTCAGTACACAAATCAAATTTTGTGTCACATTTGAATATTTCATATCTCTATATGAAATACTAGACATATAAACATTATTATTTACCCAAAACCTATAATAATCCGTGAATAATATTTTTTAGGGATAAATCAAAGTCAGACATTGAGATGTAAATTATCATACCACATCACACCATATATGTAGCCAATATGAAAGAATGACTATGTGGAGAATGAATTTGTTATGACATGATACTTTTTATTTTCTTAAAAAAATTATGATCACAAAAAATACCACACATAAACCATATTCTCATATCTCATATGAATAACTATTAGGTTGTATTATTTTTGTTTAATTTTTTGGGTTTTATTTAAATATTTACAACTAAATTTAATTCTTTCCACATATTCGTATGAGTATTAGGTAAAATATTCACATTTAACTCTTTAATGGGTAAATTATATGAAGAAATTTGATTTAAGTAATGGTGTTCTTTAGGAATGAAATTTCTATAAATCATCATGTGGTTCAATGAGTGTATATAAATTTCTCAAGGGGTAACCATCATCATAAATTTGGAATTCACAGAACACCAACCCTTATAGATGGAGGATCAATTCCTTGTCTTAGGTGGTACCAAATCATATATAGTATGAGGAACCTGCACCACATTGGGATCAATGGAGTAATGATCCCATGCCAGAATGAAATATATATTAGAATAGGGATCAAATATCCTTCCAATAGAGAACATGTACGCCACTCTATGAGGTATTATAGAATCTCATGGATAAAATAATAACAACCACACCTCATTAATGAAAACAAATTGTTGATGATGGAGGAATCATATGCCATATTATATGGGATAATGGACTCCACTCTAGTATGGGGACATACTCCACGTCGGGATATAGTTAGAATCAACCCCATACCCGAATGGATAATTTTTTTCGAATTAATGTTAGTACACACCCCTATATATGTGGGGGACAATATAACTTCACAATCTCATATAGGGGATCTATACCTTGGTATCCACATATCCCCCATATGTGTTACAAAACTCATCTAGACCAAATCTCCAAATATACCATGATCCACATCCTTAACCTATGTTCATGATAAGAAGACTCTCCAGGCATCATCCCAATAGGTTATTGGTAAAACTTATCCTAGGATTCTCCTGCCTCTAAAATTATTCCTTTCACTAACATAATATATAAAAATTCCATACTTCACCTTAATAGAAGTCATTTTAATGAGGGAATCAATGGCCTCATCACACGAAGTCATCTCCAAGGTAGTTTGTCAAACCATGAAATTAAAATTTCACTGAACATTATATTATTCATGAACCTACCATCTATACCCAAAAATAAAGACCCTATATTCCCATGTTAGTCAAAAAATTATATGATTCCTTTCATAGGAATGTGTTGTCCACCACAACCTAGGTAGGTTCCATTTTTTGTCAATATAGACTAATCACCATCCAAAATTATCTCCCCATAATGATCAATCCATACTCAGGAGACGCTTATCTCCAAACTCTATTCCTAGAAGCAACACGATATGATGCCAATATGACATGACCCTATCCACCGAGTACACTATTTTTCCAGAGGTGAGCAGAGCCTACCACTCTAATCCCCCCACCAATATGATAAGGGATGATTATTCGTGACAATATGGATTAAATTCATATGGGAGGCTTTGACCTATATAGTGTAAACATAAATTAATCACTACCCTACCATAACATCATATCCATAATGAAATACATAATTACCTAAAATATAAAATTCGTGAAAACTTGTTATACATACCAATAGAATTCAATCGAATTTATAGTAAAAAAGAAGCTATATAATACAAGTCCCTAAAACCCAAACATTTTGTATTCTTGAGTGACTAAGAAAAATAGAGTCACTATGTAATGGAAAATATAAATTTGGGCACCAACATACATGAACCCCACCAAACTCTATAGGTTTTGAACCTGGTAGTTCCATTCCCACCACTAACCTTTATATCATCTACATAGACAAAACATGTGATGGTATTGAGAAACTGTTGGGATGAGTAAAAAAATAACAAGCAGGATGACCCCAAAAAATAAAGGGAATCAAATTTAGGTCATATCACAAAAAAATGAAGAACAATATAGCCACCCAACATAATAGAATAAGGTAGAACATAAGAAAGGGAAGATTTTTTGTCATCACTTCCTCAAAAACACTTAACCCAATTCCATAGGGGAATAAATAATTCCATAATTTTCTTTTCACTCCAGGATATGAGGAATCAATAAATACATCCCCATAGGAAAACATCCCCATGATCATTCACATAAGGATAAAACATATCCTTGGTTAACAAACTGAGTGTAAAATATGTCATTGTTCGTTTTTTGTGGGGGTAGTCAAACCAAATAGGTCTACATGAGTATAACTTAAAACCAAATCACTGTGTCATAATTAGTGGTTCCAATCAAGAATATCCCAAAACAAAGATACTCACAAACCCCAATCCACATCACAAGAACTATCAGCACCACCCGCTCATCACAAATGATATAAAACCAAGCTCATCAACATACTTTTGTTCCTTGAAAAATAATACACACCTCAATGGTCCATCTTTACTCCATGTACTTTGATTCCATAATCCTTATCCAAATCAATGTGATGGACCCACAACTTGGGATCATTATGAAATTCAGTGGATTATCGATCCCACTTATAGGTCACATTCACCTCATTACATAGGGGAGTTTCCTACCCCTTTAGAATATAAGGAATCAGACCCCTCATCTATGCTGGTATGTTAAGGAGGGTCATGTGACCTATCTATGATCAAAGGGGAGATTAAAAACCCATAAGGTGGATCCCCACTCACTCTACTCATCCCTACTAGAGTGACATACTGATAGGGAGAAACCTAGTGAATCCCATTTAATAGAATAACCCAAGAAATAGATCTTATAAATATAGAAAAAATACCAGCATAGTTATACCCCTGATTTAATATCATAACCATTATACTCGTGCATCCCTGAAGCATGTAGAACGGTCGTTGAAGTTACTAACCCCATAGAAGAACTCACACCTTATAAAAGGATAATATCATTCATGGAGAATATTATTTCCATATATATATATGTTATCCTACACCACAAAAGATGGATATTTGAGAAACATTACCCTAACATAGAGGACTCACACACCATGTATTGGGGGAAGTACCAACTTCATCAATGTAAGGGATGACCAACAGATCATTAATTGATAAAATCCTAAGGGAGTACCAAAAGCCTCTCTCTATACAATTATCACATTTTAATCATATAAACCAGTTTTCCATTGAAACAGAAACTGATTATTGTAAAAAAATATACAATATACTACCCACAACAAAAAAACCATGGAAAATCATGGGAGAGAGAGATAATGAAGATAACTACCATAAAAATTAAAACTTCTTATGAAAACCATTACAAAAAGTGAATAAGTTAATAAATCTCCATACTATAATCTAAATAGAAAAAATAGACTATAATATCTATAGTTCATAAGAAAGAAAAAATATCCTTGAGTTACATGTCCGTATATAAGCCCAGTCAGACCATCCTTCCCCATAGAGGGGACCACATAATACTATAATGTCCTCCCATCTTCTAGAATCTCTATTTTATATGAATCTTTAAAAAATCATAAGGAACTCTAATATCTGAATATTTGTGAGTATTCCACACCTCAGTATCAAAATTCTCTTAGGGGATGACAATCATCAAACCTATTGTAGATCATCACTTAGATCTCATTTCACTCACTAAGGGGAAAATATATAAAATCATCCTCAAATCATCTTGAGTATGGTCTCTAATTGGGGATGAGATCCCTATATCTTATTTTACATGGCAATATTATAGTGAACTAGAATTTTTATACAAGGATATTACATCTTAATATATGAATATTCAGCATATAATGTAATGATCCACACCAGAATCATTTAGGTTCAGTGCATTTGGATACTAGGAAACAAAAAATTGTTTAATAGATGAATTTCATATTTGCAACAAATTTATTCATATATAAATCCTTTGTTGGACATCTCATACATAAAAAATTTCTTCATGGCCTTGGGAAGAGAACATAATAAAGGGTGAGCTCAGATGATCAATAAGGATGAATAATATAGATATCAATAATTATTTATAAATAACATGGAAAAATTTGTATGAGATAACATTTTGAAACCATACCCTCCAAATCATAGATCATAAACTAGAGTTGTTGTATAAATATTTGTGGTGCATAAAACATCAAACATAATTAAATCAATGATCATGATCTATGAGTTCAAAACACTTGAATAAGAAATAAATTATAGAGTACAGATAATCATAGAAAAACTTATTTCAAGGCTACCCACAAAGACATTCATAATGTGTTTCTCTGGGGATGACCACTTGTGTATCTAAATTTGGATTTGGATAACCTCTTCTATACCCACTTTGGGGAAAGGGACAATCTCATGCATATACTTTATGATCATATAATGTTTATAATTAACCAATAAATTAGAGAGAGATATAGTTACCACCTATAACATAATGAAAATCTTACCAATGTGTGACAAAAGATCATAAAACACTATTTATATCAAAACCCATAAAAAATGGGTTTCATAAATATTTCATCACATCACAATCAAGGGAAAATTAACGGGTTGCATAAAAACTGTGTTATCATATTCATAAACCATGATGATAAAGATAAAATATTGTATAATAGGATCATATCCCATGTAAATCATAAGTAACATCAAATATATTTAACTAAGATAGAAAATGAATTGGAATGATCACCTGAATAATTTATTTTTTAAAACACTCATTCCATTTTAAAATCACTTATTTTAAAAAATTGTGCAACTATGAAGGAACAAATTTTCTTCTAAAAAAACATTATAATTTTGTAATGGATGTTTCAAAGAAAATACTAGTCATATTGGTGGGAAAATCCATTCCTGTCATATAAGATAAAAAACATTCATTACAAAAAATTTTAAGGATGTTAAAAATTACATTGTCAAAAGACCAGACGATTCCTTTTAAAAAAATTATATAAGGTCAATCAAGGGTAAAAATGACTATAAATAATTATAGAAGAAAAGTTCAAACATTTCTAATAATGTTTTTTTGGAAAACATGAATATAGAAGAGAAATATTACCTAATAGATTCCTAAACATATAAAATCCTAAATATTGATAAGATTTTGAAATAAAACACTTACCTCAAGTTCACATTTAATCATAGTAACTTTAATCTCATCTTCTTTGAAACTAATCCTTTAGATCACCTCTAAATAGATCTAGTTTGGGTCCTTTGAGAAGTAAATATCCACTAAGATGTGGATAGGTATTATGAGAAGGTAAATCATAAGAGTTTTTTCAAGTTTCATTTTTCAATGCGGTGTAAAAATTTAATGGAAGAGGATCCCTTTAATAATTAATGTTAGGATAACTTTTGGAAATTTTCAAAAGAATAAGGTATAATAAATAAATTCCCCAGAAATATGCCTTAAAATGGTTATGGTTCTGAATATAAGGTAGTATAAATTTACAATCCCATAAAACAATATAATATAGACAAGTATTGGTGTATTTTTAAACATCATCATTTTTATTAATCATCAGCCAAACTATTTTTTATCTAGAGTCACAAATTTTTTAAATATTAAAGGGTTCTAATTTTTTACTAATAAGGTTATAGTTAGACTATAAATGGTTAATTTATGAAATTTTGGACCATATAGTAACCTCATTCTCTTATTAAAATATTTTTATGATTTTTAAAATATTTGATAAGTTATAATTTTGAGAAATTATCATTATTTTAATTTTTCACGCTATTTATTTATCTTAAATATAAATACTTCATGAAAAATGGGTAAATCAGATATAATACTTTAAAAAATACCTACTATGTTATATAGATCTATAATAATCATGGGTCACAATAACTAATTCATATTATATCACATTTAATATTTTTAAAATAATCTGTTATATTTTTTAATTAGTTGGAGAAATATTGTATCAGGTTTACATAAGATACATAGGTCATTATATAATTAATAAAACATATAAGTAAATTTATATCATGAAAATAATTTCATTAAAATTAAAATAAGCACTTATATTCATTTATAAAAAACATTTTTCTATATGTGGACATATAAGAGTTATTAAAAATTGAGAGAGTTAAATTTTTAAAATTTTATTTGATTTAATTATAATATAATCAAGTTTCTTGAAAATGTGTCCATTAAATAGCTAAATTTAGAAATTATGGTTTTAAGGGTCGAATTATATTATTACAATAATAATTATTATGTTAAAATATGTCCTTATCACTTATTTTTATCCTAGATTAACTAGATTCTCACTTTACAGGGGTGATAAATTTAACTAGAGTTACTATTCATATTGTCAAAAAATATAATTGACATAATTACAATATTTTATCCTCTTAATTAAAAATATGAAAATATTTATATCTAATTAAATACTAACAAATAGATGAAATTTTTTCTAATGTAATTTCACAAAAAGTTAAAAAATGTTTTTTAGAAAAAAACACATTTTAAGAATAAAATTTCATTTATTCTTATCATATTCCTAGAATAATATTTTTTGAATATTAAAAAATTTTAATCAAGTAAATAATATATAAATTTCAGTAAAATCATTCACCAAGACTGATTAATGTAATTTTTTATCTAAAATTCAATTTTGTGAGTAAAATAAATTCAAAAAACCCAAATTTCATTTTTAAATAAATTGTTTTATTATTTTTAATGCTAATAATCTGATGAATAATTAATTAATTTTATAAATTATTAGAACTATTATTTTTCATAAATTTCTGTTAACTATGCATTCCCAATCATGAAATATCATGGTGATGTTGAATATATAATATTTTAATAATGTTTTGTGGTTCATGTAAACTCATTATTTCATGTAACACATGCCATTAAGAAAATAAAATTATTTTAATATAAATATTTTATAATATTTTACGGTGTTACATTATACCGCATTTAAAATTAATTTTTCTCCCGAAAATATTCACTCTAATACATACATTTGAGGATATCACTATTTCATTGTATCCTCATGTTCCCAAGTAGCTTCTTCAAATTTTTTGTTTCTCTGGAGAACTTTTACCAGGTGACTAGTTTGTTATGTATCACTTTATCATTACAATATAACCCTTATATGGGTTATTACTCATAGGAAATATAATACTATAGTGTTATGACCTCTTATTTTAGTACATGTGATTGATTGGGTATGTACATTCTTAGGATAGATACATGGAAGACAACATGAATGCATGAGAAAGTCGGTGAATGGGATAATCGATAAGTTACAATACTAATATGATTATTAATATCAAAGGGACTATTATCCTTAGGAATTAACTTACCCTTATATCTAAATCACCTCATCCATTTATTGGTAGATATTCACTTGAATACCTTTTCACAAAATTCATACTATATACCATTATGATGATTATTAACATAATTGTTTTGACAATATCTGAGATTATTTTATGTGTTATTGAATAGATATAAAATTCTCCACCATTCCAATAGGTAAATTGAGTCCCAATATCATTCTTTATCCAACATTATTCCAGCATGTTAGATTCCAACACTTCCAACCAGAAATAGATTAATAAGGATCCATATAAATTTTGAACTAAAATCAATTAATATCGGAAAATTTCTCTAAGAGAATGTGTTAATATAAACCCCATTTGAAAACCATAAAAAAGATCTCAATAGATCCTATAGAGTTTTAATGATCCTATTGTACTAATCATCTATCTAAAGATGATAATTTGTGTTGAAACATAATTCTATATCCAAATTTAGCTGAAGTCATTGTGAGAACATTGAGGTAAATCTTGGATCCTGATCAGATACAAAAGAATGTGGTACTTTAGGAATCCTTAATAATTACTTAATTTATATCGTGTAATTTTTATCTAGATAGAAATATTATCTGATATTTATGTGAAAATTTTATAAAGTGATCGACTATAACCCTACAACATTATTCCCTTTAGAAGTTTTGGGGAGTCTAACAACAAAAAACATGGTGATGATTTCCCATTTATATTATAGTAGGGGTAATGATTTTAACATCCCGTTATACTTCTTCTTCTTAGTATTAACTTTCTTCCAATCCATGAACCTACATAAAAATTATGAAATAATACACTTCATACCATCCCATCAGAAATACTGTTTCAAATCTTAATATATCTTCGTACATATAGGATGAATAGAGAATAATGAACTGTGAGTGACATCCATTATCTCCTTCTTTAAATATGGTACACATAAGAAACATGCATGGATTATCAACCATATTATTTCTTTTTTATCAAGGTTTTATTTAGAAAAATTTCTCACATTATTTTTCATCTCTACATCTTCCTTCTATACAATATTAATCATCACATAGAATGATAGTTGAACACTCAATTCTAAAATATAATATTTATACCAAGTCATAATCCCTCACCATGTCATTTTTCATGAGAACACATCCTATCTATTCTTTGATTCATCACTATAGATTAAAATCCATTCTCTGCTACAGGGTAGAGTAATAATAGTAGTGTTGGCTAACCTTATCAAGAAATGATTTAATCATTCTTCACATTCATCCACATAAAAGAACTTCTCTCCTTTAATATTTAACATTTAGAGTTGATTCAATAGCCATGATGAATTCTCCATAAATGTGAAATAATACCTATATAAATTAAAAAAAATATGGATCTTAGTTATCGTTATTTTTCTTGGCCAATGTTTAATAACATTTTTCTTTGAACGGTGTAGTAATATACCCTTACTTGAGATTGTATGACCGAAGAATAAAACATTCTAAAGCCAACATTCGTAATTGGTAAATCTAGAATATAGTTTCACCTTCATTGATTTTTTCAATAAAACACTCAAATGATCTATGTGATCGTATTTACTCTATTAATATACAAGAATGTCATTTATAAAGACTACCACAAATGGATCAAGGTAATCTCTAAAGACTATATTCATTAAATCTATGAAGATATAGTGAATTAGTAACACCCAATGTAATCATAATAATATAATAGTGTTTATACCATTTAATAAAAGTTTTCTTCGATATATATTATTTATTTACCATCAATTGATTATAAGCATAATGATTCATGCCTGTCATCAGGTGGGAAAAAAATACAATTTTATTTTCTTAATGTAGCATAGATGTTGACCTGGGTTGTCTAACTTATGGATCATATTCTTTAATTGAATAACTGATTTATAATTCCCCTAATAAAATTAATATTTTTTATTGTCTATATATCTTCTAAACATGGCATTCCTCTACCTACGTGTCACCATATAGAGAAGCCATGCCTCAACCACCGTAAAAATATCTAAATTCTTCCTCCATTTTCCTCGAAACATCACATTGGTGCTCCTTTGAGACTGCGTCTTCTCGCCTATACTGACATCACTTTTCCGAATCACTAATTTGATACCATCCACCGTTTTCAAATCATCGTTTTCCGACGACTTCACCATGATCATCCACTGAAATCTACGGTCTGTGTTGATTATCGACACACTATTTTCACCTCTTCGGATATCCACAAACAAGGGTTTCGTAAGCTCCACTGTTTTCAATTCATCACTTTTATGTTTTTTATTTCGTTGTATTCATACGAACATTACATATTAGGATGGACCTGCTGGAGACTACGCCCTTGATATGGATTCCAAATCCTTTGCAGACGTTTTTGTTGGGATACGTTATTGGTGGAATACTCAAGGGGATTCTATTGGTTTTCATGTTGAGTTGAGGATGTATCAACACAGAGGTCTCACTACAATTCCTTTCTCGAATGAAGAGGTTCAGTCTCTTTTCACTGATATACACTATATGCTTCAGTATTTGTACCATTCTAATTTCTGTCAATGATATGTTTCAACCTGCAATACTCCTCTAGGACTGTTTTGGTTGATATTATGCTGGTACTTGCAGATTCTTCAAGGACTTTCACTGCATTCTATGAATGTGCTTTTGTAGGTTGTAACATGCATGGAATAATCACATGAAAAAAATGTGCTTTTACAGGTTGTAATTGTATGTTAATTTTTTGATGATACCGATTTCATGAAAGAAACTTTATTTATTGTCCTTCTTTCAGGTCTCATATGTTCTCTCAATTCACATTTTCCTTACTTTTTTTGTCATTCGCTATTCAGGGAGTTTTGTTGGTAAAATACATTACTGGCAAGGAGCCTTCTACACTTGGTTTGGATACTTTATCACAAGAAATATTTCCTTTTCCTGGTTGTACCTGTAGTTTCCATTGAATGGTACTCAAGTATTAATTCATTAGAAAAACTATACTGGGGACCACCACTCTTGATGGTATATATAATTTGGCAGTATTGTACATTGTAGAATAAGAGCTTTTTTAGTTACTTCTTTTTTCAAGTTTCTTTTGTTTATTTTATCTCAAAATTTATTAATGTGACTTGTGTTTAATTACATTGTTATGATGAATAGAATCATATAAATTGGTCGTAATTAAAAACCACTTATTAATGGTAAGTAATTTATTTATATGGTTTTTCTTCCCAAAAATAATGGATCAGAAGAGTTAAACTCTCTATATCCAATTGAATTTCCACACATTAATCATTGCATCTTTTTAATACTGTTGAGTTAATATGTTTTTTCAGTGAATAATCCATTTTTATTTAAATTCATTCTTTATGATATAATGATTCAAATCCACACTCATCAATTATTTTGTACAGGTATATAAAACCCCCAGAATTTCAGTAATTATGGTTGTTGTACTATTTCATACCTATTTGATTGTTGTTCTATTTTTATCCTTTCAACTATCAAACATCATATTTATGCTTCAATGATTTCAGTTTTCACTGTCACGTTCTACTTAATCATTAAAGTAATTTTTTTCAGGAAACAAGCTCGGGGTTAGTGGTACATTACTAATCTTTAATTTTCATGACATGAGGAAATATTCATAGTTTTTCTTTAGTTATATTAATTCATATATCATCCAATTACCCCATCCCTCTTCCATCTATTGATAGGTACACTGAATTTGGAGGGAATCTACCATTCAAGCCTACGGAAAACCGTGCTGCCCAGAATTGGGAGAAAAAATAGATTAGGAATCAAGGAGATAATTTCATGACAACTGAATCATATACTCATGTTCTGCATAGGGGAGCTTCTAAGGTGCACCATTCACTAAATTCTTGAGGATTTTTCATTCATAATTTCTTGCTTGATTCATCTTATTTTTTGTAGAACACAATTTAATTATACATTCATAGTATACATATCCTATTTGGAGACTCCAAACACCCCTTACCTAATTCATCTTGGCCATTGTTTCTTCAACATTATTTATTATGATTATATTCATTGATGTTGCGGGTCTATTAATTGGAAATATTGGGTTTTATGTTTTTCCCATCTATGCGAGATGAACCAGTATAAAAATGATATTGTTTATATGATTGGGAATAATTATTTTTGAATGATCAAAATTATGATATTTTTAAAATATTTAATTTAAAACTGTGCAGTTTATAAACCTACTGAGTTCTATAGAAATTCTGAAATATGTACTGGTGGTTTGTGATCTAGGGTCTTCGCTTACCAGTGTCGGGACTTCAATTCATAACACTGTCACGGGGGCTGTAACATATGGAATCTAGATCTAGGGGCTCTGTTGTTTTTTGACTGACAATAACTGGCCCAGTTGCCCCAAAGTGACTGTAGTTCTTCTTCTACAAAGTGAAGAATTCATATTATGTTAACTACTCTATTTTGTTGATTACATGTGCTATATATTTCAGATTGGGATGATCATTACCAAGTTGGAAAGCTTATAACATTATCTAAAACAGTAATAACTGCATAAAAGTCTGGCTCAATCATTTTGGAACTCAAATTTTGGCCCAAAGTTGTTTTAGTTTTGCTGCTACAAAATTATATTTTATTTATTTTATTATTTTAACAGTTTTTATTGAGTTTATTTCAGGTTTAAGTAAGGATATATAAGTAATAAAGTGATCAATAAATTAGAGATATTTGGTTCCCTCAACCACCAGGTTCCCCATAGGATCCTACCGGGGGCCCTCTAGGACGTGCTAAGAAGCATGTGCTTCTGTTCTCCACACCAGTAACCTGGTAACTTCTTGTTAGAGGTTAATATGTAGTTAGTTATACTCATATGAATTTAGGATAAATTTTTGGAATTTTGTGTTGACACTGATGCAATGTTAATGGGGTATTCTACATGTCTATCGTTTGAAGAATATTAGTGGGAAGATACATACCCCACTAGATTTGGTTGTTGCATATTTTTATGTTAACATCTTTTACGATAATATATTGTTTCCCTTAATTGTTTTCGATAGACAGAAACATCCATGGTGCTTTGAATCTTCTCTATAATGGAGATCCCCCACAAGCTTACCATATTGATTTATCTATTTCTCAAGATTTTAGGATTGATTATCATCATCCCACTTTCTACTTTTTCAGCATGTTGAATTTTGAAACATCATTAATTTTTTGTTGTTTGTTTACTGGCATTAATGGCCCAATTTCCCAAAGTGATAGTAATTATTCTTCTATAAAGTGCCTTATTTTGATGATGTTACCTACTTTGTTTTTATGACTATTTGAGTTGTAGATTTCATATTGGGGTGATAATTATCGACTTGGAAATCATATATGATTATCAAAAACATTCATACATGCATAAAAGTCTGGCTTGATCATTTTGGTACTCAAATGTGGCCCAATACTATTTTACTTTTGTGTCTAGAGAATTATATTTTTTTAATTTTATAGTTTTAATAGTTTCAATTGAGTTTATTTTAGGTTTAATGTTTGGATGTAGAAGGAAGATTTTGATCATTTAATTGGAGTTTTTTGGTGGCCTAAACCACCAGGTTCCCCTTTCGATCCTACCGGGGCCCCGATAAGATGTTCTAAGAAGCAGGTGAATCTGTTCTCCACACCAGCAAACTAGTAACTTCCCATTAGAGGTTAATATGTAGTTATTTATTCTCACATGAATATAGAAAAAATGGTTTGATTATTATCTTCAAATAGATGCAATTTTATGGGGGTATTTTTCTTGTCTATCATTGGAAGACTATTAGTGGGCAGAAACATACCCCCCAGATTTGGATGTTTCAGATTCATGATAGTTTTATGTTATCATATATTATAATAATATATTGAATCCCTTAATTGTTTTCAATAAATAGAAAAATTAAAGGTTCATTGAATATACTTTGTAATGGAAATCTCCCAGAAGCTTAAAAGTTTTATTCTTCTTTTTCTAGAGATTTTAGGTTCAATTTCACTCTTCCCTCTTTCTCATTTTGTAATTTAGGTTCACATTTCTTTCATAGATTGCATCTGTCCTATTTCCCTTTTTAATTTTCAGGTTTGGTGTGCCCTTCACATGTTCCCTCTTTCAAATTTATCTGCCTCCACTTGCTACATCTCAGTCTCCATAAGCCTGCTTCGCCTCCAGTGCCTCCTCCTCCCCCTCTGCCTAGTCCGCCTCACTCACCCTGTGATTTCATAGGTATGGTAGGCTTTCTTGAGTTAAATCATATAATGTGTTTAAAATTTTATTTTTCTTAATATATAATATATATATTTGTCATATTAGATTTTGAAATAGTATATTGAATTCATTTTACTTATTCAGTATACGAAGATTTCATATTCAGCACATGCTTACTAAAATTGTATTTCTAATATTCAATATGTAATATTCATCATAGGCATAATAATAGAAAATTATAAACAAGGTATATTTTTCTTCATTTCTGTGAAAGTGGCTTCTCATGTAGTTCATATAAGTTAATATTTTGTCAATATATTATTTTTAACTTGAAAGACCATATTGATATTTTAGTATTGAATTTGTAATATGAGAAATATGTATATTACATATTATGGAAAAGAGAACAGAGAATGGAACATGGTTATTCTTCATGTAGTAGTATATTAAATGCATTTTACATTTTAACTATATGCAGATTACATATTTAGTATATGCATACTGAATACATAAAAATGATGGCTATATAGGTGTATATTTCGGAAAAATGATGAGTTTGGGATTCTGGTAGAATCTTCCTCTATTTAAACGCTAAACACTGTTATTTTCCTTGGAGATTTATGAAAACAGTATCCAGAATCATCACCATCAATTTGATGATAGTTTTAATTTTCTAGACATATTTGAAAATTCCTCACAAATCATGGATTTTCATAAACAATATTTCAACCATGCTGCTTCCCAACTTGAATACCTAGATCTAGTGCTATATATGTGTAATGATGATTATGGATGTTGATTTCAAAAATCCCCAGGAGGTGTTGCGTATGATGAATATGAAGTCTTACTTAACTTATATGCAAACTAATATCAAATTGAAAACAAGGTATATTATTTTTCATCTAACTAAAATTGTATTTCCAGGTACTGCCTATCAAATTGCAAACAAGGTATATTGGTGAGATGATAGATTATTACCAATTATTCAAAAATTAAATTCTAGGTAAAACAAGTTCTATATTCTATTTCTATGTTCGTAGTTTGATCTTTATGATTTTTACATCCATATGTCACACACAATTATTAAAGTCTACACCGAATTTGTAAAAAACATATATGGCACAAATGGACCCTTTCTGACTGCATATGTCACACTAAATTATACTCTCTTTGTTACTAGTGTTTATACCTTCTTGTGATTAGATTTGTTTTTATTATATTGTTGTCTGTTCATACATGCATATACCCCTACATTAAGTGCATAATTCTATTTTGACCTAACAAGTTCAAATCAAAATCTGTTTTGACTGTTTTTATATTCTGTATTTAATGTTTTTATACTCTAACAGATTTTTATATATTCTGCTGATCATATTCTATTTTGATTGTTTTTATACTCTCTGTAATAGAGTTTTATATACTCTACTGATCAGATTTGTTTTTTATTGTTGTTTTTATATTTTTTCTCCCTAATTTATGCGATTTTGATTTGTATGTTGACAAAAATATGTTTCATTGTGTTCAGTAAAAAAAATTGAGCATTATGTATAGAGGGGATTCGAGGAGGGGAGAGGATCACCCGCAGGTGGAGTCGCAGCTGCTGTGGAAGTCTCCCCGTCTCCATACCCCAAGCCGACGTCATCCTTTTCCAATGAACATCATCTCTATACAATAGAGATAATAAACAAAAAAACTGCCAAACTAGACTAAATGATTCTCAACCATCTCCAAGATAGTGTTTACATGTAACTCTATCTCACTGTTTCGTTTTTCTATTAGAAATTTTACTCCTTATATAATTCATGTGAAGTCTCTATAATGGATTAAGGTTGTTTTTGTGAAACTTCATTCAGTTAATGTTCATTCTAGGATTGTATACTTTCCATATCTCAAAACTTTTATGATTACTATATTCTATAGTTTATAATTGATTTACTTATCTTTATTTTTTCTCTTTCATTAGCATTGTTGAGTGATGTAGCATTTTGTTTACTATATTTTCTTTCATCATTATATAAAAATATTATCTATTGATCAATAAATTAATTTTTTTTCATCTATCTTTATTTTATGATATTGAAATGTTTTATGTCTGTCTTTGCTGATTAATTTGGTCTGTACATTGCAGTGTGAATTTTCCTCTTCATATGGATGTCTACCAATGCCATTCCACAACTATACCATACTGCCTCTTCAAGGAATTTGTGGTTCGATATATTATGTTGGAAAATTATGATCTTTGGACAGTTGCGAACCAATTATTTAGGGTGATACGGTTGTTACCGTTTTTGATACATGACTGTTATGTAATCTCAATAAGGAAATTTATCACTTTTTAAGGATTTTTTGGATATGTTTCCCTATTTTATATTTTAGCTGTTGTTTGGTTGATAGCCAATTCTTCTAATAGTTTATTTTTATTATTTAGGAAGCATTCCATGGTATTTTGAAACTGTCATAACATGTTATAAAAAGACTAAAACATTTGTAGGCCATGTCGCCTTCCATTTTATTTAATTGGGATTCTGCATTGACCTAGAAATAACAACTGCCTTTAGAGACAGTTGGATTTTTTTTTCGGATCAGAAGTTTTCTATGAGATTCAATGTTTAGCCACACAATTAGGGGTACCTATGTGGGTCCCATTTACTATAATCATCGAGACTTCAATAGTTTACAGACATTTTCATATGTGATTTGTTATAATATCAATGTTAATAGTTTCTGACTTTTCTTCACCATTCTATGATTTTAGAAAACTGTATATCCAATTTTGAAAATAGTGAAAACATTAATTTACATTCATGTCTAGAAATTGTTTTCATAAACTAGAAACTATGTAAATAATGTATATCCTCATGAAATAAAAATTTACTTTCATCTTCAATATGTTTTTACCAGTTTATAAAAGGATTTCCTGTATTCAATTATCAATCTATTGATGGCCAAAAAAGATTTTAGTCTACACATTTTTCATCTTCTGGTTATCTGTCTTTATAGACTCAACAATTGAATTTAGTCTACGTTCTGTTAGAGAAACAACTCTTTCTGTAAGTATAAAAAACACATATTCAACATTATCAAAAAAACTCTTTCTATAGTTTCAACAACCTATTTCAGTCAACTCATTGAATGTTGTACTATGTTGAGTAGGGGTCTTCTCTATAAATATATTTAAATTTTTCTCCATGATGAAGTTTACAAACTTAAAGTAATCTGTTCTTCTCTTTGTCAGAATTTCCCTTCTCTCAATTTTATTTTATTCAAATGCATTGTGCAAGTGTTTCTTTTTATTTCCTGGGTAAACAACCACATTTTCATGGTTTTATTTGAAATAATTATACTTTATGATATATTAAGAATAATTTTTAATGAAATTTTAAGGTCCTGGTTTATAACAGTATTACAGTATTTTCCATCTTATAGTTGTTTCAGCATTAAAGACCCGAGGGATAATTTCTTTTTCAAAAGTTTTATTAGAAAATACCCTGATTATTTAATCTTTATTCATACACATTTTATATAGTTTTTGTTTAATTTTGTTTTATAAATCACCCAGTTTGTGGGATTCATAATATAACTATTTCTATTTTGGATTCATCAATTCAATATGATATGTTTAAAAAAAATTCTGTTAATGATTTTTTACTCATTTTGATGCTTCCATATTTGACCATATAAAATATAGTTTACAAAGAATTTGACTTCCTTTTCAAATCCATATTGATTAATTCTTCCATTTATATATTTGTTTTCTTCATCATGAGTGTCTAATATAAATTGTTCTTCCTTATTATATCAACTCTTTATTTTCTACTATGTGAATTATTTATCAAAAAATTTATATCATTTTTTCCTTATTGTCTATCTACCTATTATTTTTGGTTTACATATCAGCAATATTAATATTCATTATTATTTTTGAAAAATAGTATTCTTTTGTTAAACATATTCATTGACCCATATCACCGTGTGAACGCATGGGCGAGTAATAGTTTATTCAAAACAATGGTTTTTGGTTTTGGAAAATATGAAAATAAATTTTGGAATAAAAAATTGAAATTATTTAACATAAGGATAGAAAAAAATGAAATGAGGGAACACAATTATGTCATAGGGTTGGCTATATAGGTTCATTCATTATTGAATACAATTTTACAATCCATTACTTTGTGTCAATTTATTGATATTACCGACCATGATCGGTGTTCATAGAATACCTTGGAAACATCATTGGTAATAAAATCTCACCACCCTTGACACAAAATAGTAATGAATTTGAGATCCACGTCATGGTGGGATATCACTGTGTCCCTTAAATTCTCTCTCATCCACCAAACATTACAATATAATGATATAATTTAATGTGAAATAATTAAGAACACCATGTATAATCCCTTGTGTTTATGCCCCAGGTTAGTTACTCTCCATTGTAATGTGAAAATAGGTTACAACATAAGATAGAAGGGAGAAAAAAATTAGGTTTTGAGTAGATATTTTTAATGAAATAATAAAGAGATAGAGAATTTTAAACACATCAATTAAAAATATGAATATTATTTACATGATAAAAGAAATTTAAAATAAAAACTAAAAGAAATAAAAAATATTGAACCATTTGGGTCCCTATAGATCCGCACAGAGGTGGATCCTTAGGGTCTACTCCTATTTCTCTTATCCTTAACCATCTACTTATAGGCTTTAATCCATCCACATGAAATCATAAATGGTCCATTAAAAGTCCCATGTCATAATGTTTGTCAATGGGTGTTATAAAATAACTAAAGTTGAAGATATGTCATAAATTAGTGTTTTTATTATCGATATGAGAATTTACGTGATGTGTAATTGGTCTTCACAACATGTAATGTTTGGGGTGAGGAGTTTTCTTCACACTTTTTAATTATTAATGTCCTAGAAATTTATCAAGTTACATTTCATGTAAATTAATTACATGATGTGTAATTTTTAATTACAATAGGATTTATCTAATTTCGTCTAGTTATTTATTTTCAAGCTCTGGTTTTGGTCCTTAATAATGTGGTATCTTCAATATATCCTAAAAAATATGGTTTCATGGAGTGTTGCTTCATGATGCAAAATGAAGTGTTTGTGGCACACTATTTTCATTTCTTTTTGTTCATTTTTTTAATAAAACCTTATATCCTACCAAATAATATTTGAACAATTAAATACTAGAAAGATTAATCATTTAAACTGGAAAATATTGTGTTTTTTATCTGAAAATAAATACAAATTATAACTCTAACAGAGAACAATGATCAATCATATAAATTTTTTTAACTCTACACAGTTGATTGAACCAGTTGATCAATATGGGATAGATGATACATGTTCATGATATCGATCTTGTTAAATTTTTGATAAAAAATGTATAGACCCATTAATATATCTTTATTATTAAAAAAAGAACATGTGAAACCTATGATTATGCACCTGCCCAAATAATTGCCTTTTTTAGATTCTCCTATAGTTTTATCTTAAATTCCTACAACTCAATTATGTCTATTCTATTAGGATTCTTCAAAATTATTGTTACACTAGGTATTCATTCTTTTGAAAACTCAACATCATGAATATAAATAATACAAGTAAATTCATCCTGAAAGTAATCAAAAAACTCATTCCAAATAAGAATATCATCAACATTCAGTTTCTCCACAACCATCTATTATAAAAATCCATTTTAAATAGGAATAAAAACACATAAAAACAGAATTTATTTTCATAGGAAGATCATATTTATCATAAAAATCATCGATTACTACATGTTTATTTATAATATCAAACACCACTCCCATTTCTTCTAAATTTATGTGGGGTTTATGTAGAGAAATCCAAACCACTCACAAAATAACATCAAACAAAAGAAGAATGAGAATAAGAAGATTTACAATAAGTAAATTCCCAAAAAAATCAACAGTATAATAATAATAAACATGGGAGATGATCATCATACCTTTATTGGTTTTTAGTTCTAATTAAAAATATAATTTGTGAGGTGATAGTGAGATACCCTTATAAAATTACTTAATAATATATGAGTGATAAGATATTTAATTAAATAAGACAGTATCAGTTCTTGATTGGATAATATATGTACCTTTCACCATGTCATTATCCTGACATTCATTAGTAATTGTGATCACATGATATTTCCCTCTGTCCCTAAACATAAGTGGTTTTTGGAAATCATCATCATAAATAACCTTTAGATTTGTGAATTGACTAGAATAATGCCCATACTCTTGGCATTTAACACACTAGATTGTGGGTGGTTTATTACCTAGAGATTTATCATTATTCAAATCATTAAACAACTTATTTCCATAACATTGGTTTTCAATCACTCTATAGACAACATTTCTACAAATAAAATATTTTTTATTCCCCATATAAAAATTTTCTCATTGTTTCATTCAACACATTTCTCATAAGAAAAGTCTCATATTTTTCTCTCTATGGTTATTAGAATTTTAGTTCAATTCTATCTTTCTTTTCTTATCAAAACCATGATATATATGTATAAATCCAATTATTATTTCCACATTGATAGAAAATCACAAAAAAATTATTATCTATTGATGTCCCTTATGGATAAGACCCTTTACAAACATGGTTTTAAGATAGAAAAAAATTAAATTATATTACTTTCATATTGGATGATAATACAAGAAGCTTGTCTCACAAGTCTTGTAAAATTTTCTTCATAGGTACCACCATATTCATCATCGTTATTTTTTACATTAATTAATTCCATATCCTTTTTTTATTAATATGAGGAAAATGTTAACAAAGAAAATGTTCTAAAAATCATCCCACTCCAGGGAGTCAATTTCATCATGTTCCATCATGATATTGTAAATATTGCACCATTAATCAAATTTTCCCTTAAAATGATAAAAAACCAGAAATTTTTATTATTATTCAAACACTAGACAACAAAAAATGTCTTCTCCATTGCACTGATACATTTCTCATCAATTAGTAGATCAATAGGCCCACTGAAAGAAACATGATGTTTCCTCATGAAGGGCTTAATAGAAATTTTTCCCTCCTTTTCTCAATTAGAATATCGTTAAGAATTATATCTTAACAAAGATTTTTAATTATAATAATTTAATTTTTCATTTCGTCTCCTATAACATGTGGTTTATCAGGTTTAAAATCATTGCACTTTCCATAACATTTAGTAGTAAAAGTTATTCCATAAGGTTCTATCAATCAATTCTCAAACAAAAATCATAATATTATGAATAATAATCAGAATTGGAAACCATATAATATTGAAATATTTTCTATATTATGTCTAAATAGTGAAATATTATTCTTGGATAGTTTATTGTTATCCTAGTTTATTCACAATAATAAGAAAAAATTATGGATTTCATCCTACATATGGGAAAATACATGGGGTTCTTACTAATGTTTTCTAATTCATGTTTCGAAAGGTAAACTAAAAAATTCTATAATAAGAACTATATAATTAAAAAAATTTCACACATATATATTAGATATTAATATATGAATAGTAATTAAATAATATAATGAAACATGATAGAATCATTGAGGTCTAATACATTTGGAATCTTAGACAGATAAACAACTGGTTCATATGTGAACTACATTGTCTCCCATTATTTTCTTCATATCTATAACACTTCTTAGAATTATCTTACTGAAAAAATTTCATCATAAACTATATAAAAATAATAATAATGGTTGGTAATAGAATATCAGTATGATTAAACAATGGAAAATAAATAATCACAAAAAAATTAACATGACCATAAGGATATCATCTTAACATTTGAAACTCATAACCTATATATCATAGATCATAAACATTAGTCATGAAATAAATCATGATCATTTATAATAAATGATGTGTAGAGAACCAATAATATCATAAATAAATGTTACATATCAATAGATTGATATTCATAAAAAACCATAATAATCAATTCAAGAATCATTTTAGTCAACTACCATTAGAAACATTGACACATAATCAACTGGTCCACAAGTGAGATAAATCATCTCCCACTGTGATGTACATAACTATAATCCCTCTTAGAAATATCATAGAAAAAACTGTCCATCATAACCTATAGAAATTTATCAAAAGCAAGGGTGAGATCAAATGATTATTAAGTTAAAATAACGGAGATATCAACATATCCAGAACATATGGGTTTGGGAACATGAGAATAAATTTGAATACCATAACCAGAATATGATAGATCATATACTTATTTCTTGGTATAAATATTGGTAGTAAATAAGACATGAATCATAATATAATAAAATACTAAAAACAATGGGAACATAAATTTGGAATAAGGCATAGTTTTTAGGGTACACGTAAGCATAGAAAATAATTTTATTAGTTGTTAAAGTATAATTTCCTAGTCTATTATAGTTGAATGGGTTAACTCCATAAAACAACCCATTAGTTTAGGATCAGTCCCATTACTATCATAGTGTAAATATTTTATTATTGAATTTATTTAACCCCTATTCCAATCCTATTTATCTTGTTAGATATCAATATTTACCTAATTCATTTTAGTGATATATAGTTCATACCTATCACATAATAAAAATAAAAAAATTATTCCAAAAGATCATAAAAATAATAATCTTATCATAACCTTAGAGATGAAATGGGTTTCATGTACATTTATCATGAAATAACCTATTTAAAATAAATATGATTTATAATCATTTCATTGTTTATTCAAAACATACCCACTAGAAAAAGAAGCTGGTGTCAAAATAATTTTTTCATGGTATAACCCATGGAAGAGAAATATGTTTCATAAAAATACTATCACCATAAAAATAACCCAAACATTGATAGAATAAATATTCTATAATTGGATAATATTCCCAGTAAATTTTAAGTATCATCAAATTATATCATCTAATATGGAAAATGTTTTTGAAAGCAAAATCACATGGATTGTTTCTTAAGGAAAATATACATTCTTTGAAAATCACATTCTTTATTATTCAAAATTCCTAAATTATTGTGGAAAATATTTTATTTAAAAATAAATAGAAACAATTATAATGCAATTTTCCAAAAATAATGTTCATGACCTCAAGAAATTTAAATCATGTTGTATAGGTTAAAACAATGATTCCTTTCAGATTTTTAGTAAAATCCAAAGAACGGTTTTTTTTAAAATGACCTACAGACCCTTCTCAAAAAAATTGTTAGAAGAAAAAAATGGTTAAAAATATATTAAATAAAACATTTTTGTAATGATAAAAACATTTCTGAATTTTTTTTAGAAAACATGGATATGGATGAAAATGGGGTTTTAACTAAAGAGAGAAATAAAGAAGATTTAAAAAAACTACATCTTCTAGAATCTAGAGAATATAAAGATATGTAAATGATTGGAAAACAAATATAATAATCATATATATAAAGGCTATTAAAATTCATGAGTTTTTTTTGGCTGATTTATTATAATATTTCATCATCATAAGCATAAACAAAAAAATCCCAATAAATGATGAAATTGTATCGTAAAACCATTACCAATTTAGTAACATCGAATCATAAGCCTCGTGAAATTATCACATTAAATGAAACATAAAATATCGTGCGAATAATTAAATTCCTATTTTTTTTAAAAGGCGTAGTATATACACATCATAAAAGAATATCGGTTTATAAGATAATGTATGTCTAAAAGAAGGAAATTTTGGAAGAAATTGATTTCTTCTTTGGTAAATTATAAACCATAAACACCAAGAATGAGAGACCCAAAATTTATATGAAAAATCAAATAATATTCAGTATAATGATAATAAAATAAATTCTAGGGATATATATACACCAGATAAAGAAATAGGCATTTGATATAAAATGTGTCTCATAGAAGTAAAAAGTGAGACGAAAATCACTTACCTTAAGTATTGAATTCTTCCATACACATAATAACCTCTTGTTTAAATAATATATATATCTTATAAATATATTATATAACCATATATATATATATCATTACATATATTATTTATGTATGACCATATATTACCTATTTATTAATAATTTCTTGTTAAAATCACATTTTCGGTAACAACCTCATTTTTTGTGTGTATGTTTTGAATTTATATTGCTATCCCTCATACATTGATCATGGTTCCATAATATAAAAAATATTAAGCATGATATAAATATCATATATATTATTTATATATGTATTTATATTAATCCATAAAAGTTAGATATATAGAATTAAATACACCATTAACAGAGATTGTAGGTTGTGCGTACACATGAACATTGTTTCAATTTTTTCAATGCATGAAAAGAAATAAATTTAAGAAATTTAATAAAATTATGGAATTATTTTTATTTATTATATAATTCAAATATTCATTATATTTTATCTAATTACCTTCCATGAATAGTGTATCAAATGACGAATCACATCACATCAC
This sequence comes from Viscum album, assembly GCA_963277665.1. NCBI lineage: Eukaryota > Viridiplantae > Streptophyta > Magnoliopsida > Santalales > Viscaceae > Viscum > Viscum album. The sequence goes on from OY728120.1 coordinate 582,202,316, forward strand.
AAGGTGGGTAGTTGACTCTACACACAAACAATTTATCATATCCCCCATGGGATTAACATTAAGAAGGTATGAATGATGTCATAGTTAAGAAATTATAATTATGTTTAATAGATCATATTTTTTTACTTAATATAATATTTATTATCATCCATGTAAAATATAAATGAAAAACTCATCTCATCATTTCGTAAGGTGATTGTCCATTGTACATAAGAGCGATGTTATTATTTTCCAACAGGTTGGGAGATAATAATGTATATATGTAATTATAATTAAAAATATATAATAGTACAAAAATAGATTATATAATCCTTAAATACACCATTTTACCCTTCCAATATAGGTGGTGATTGAAAATGAAAAATATAGGTTCATGGGGTGGTAGTCCATCGTACACAGGATCGATGATTTCATAACCCATTTGGCGGAATAGGAGAATGATTTAGGTTATTAAATTAAAATAATAACTCCCATAATTTTTAATACACTAATTTTATTAAATCATCATGGTTTAACAGTAATTTAAGGATTTGGGGGAAGAAATAATATAAAAGGCCTAGTTTGTGTGGTTACCTTGTCTTTAGAAAACTTATTTGGGTTTGTACCAAAAGGATTATTTGGTTGGATTTTGGAACAAAATATGGCCTATAAAATGATATTATGGAATTAAGGAATTTATTTTGTCAATTATTGTCTAAACAAAATTATTTTATAGGTGTTAAGATGATAGGTGAGGATGAGACCTTTTATAAGTTACGTGAGTGGCACACTTGTCATTTTTAAAAAGAAAAATGTGTACCCATGTTTTTCACAAGCCACAGGGCTTTTAAATGGGACATTAATTATCATTATAGGTTATAAGCTAAAAATATTTCGATAAAAAGATTTTCTATAAGTTTATATGTCATTTTACCTATAATATTGTTTGTTTTACCCCCAGTAAACCTGTTTTATCCTTGACCTTGATGATTAAATTTTTCTCTTTTTAATATGAATTATGCTACAAAATAAGATGAAATTATTAGATAATATGAATTAAGATAATTAAAAATATTGAATACATTTTTTAAATTCCATTCATAAAAGTGTAAAAATTTAATATAAAATTAATCTCGTAGACATGATAAAGATGCATTTTTGAAAGATAAAAGTTTCATAAGTTTAAAAAGATTTTATATTAGAAATAAAAAATATTTTTTCTCAAAATAACTATATTTTATTAATAATTATATAATTGTACGTATATTAATTTTAAAACCATACTAACACAATTAATATCTTTTTATATTCTTTAATATAAATAACATTTCTTAATAAAAAATAATATTTTTCACTATTAATCAAAACATTTTACTTCTCTGAAAATTCCCAAAACATAACCATAAGATAATTATGAAAAGATAATCTCAAAATGGAATTTTATTTTTAAAATTATATTTTTTGAAATTTGAAAAAATATTTTTAAAATAAATGTTCAAAATTCAACAATGTTTATTTTTTAAAAAATTTCATTTTTTAAGAATAAAATTTAATTTATTTTAGGTCATTCATAGAAAACAGATAAGATGAATTTTAAAAATTATATTGAATATAAAATATCTAATTTTCGTTAATATAGTAAAAAATAATTATTTAATTAATTTATTTATGTAAAAAAAAGTTTCATTTGAATAGTTTTTCATGAAAATTCCTTTATTTTCAAATGGATCTTTTTAAATTTATAATTAATTTTTCACTGATGAATTAGTTTTATATACATATTTAAGAAATAAAATTTCATAATTTAGGTAATATTATAAATACTCACCATTGTATTTATTAAATTATGAAATTAATATTAAATGATAATATTTTAATACTATGTCATATTTCCAATGAACATGGTATTGCGTGTAATACAAGATAAACTTGGTGTCATGTGAAATTCAATAGAAACTAAGTGTTGCATGTTACAAAATATATCAAAAAGTTTTTTTATTTGATGACATATATTTAAAAAAATTATGGTCTTATAGCCTACCCCAGTTAAATAAATTATGATCTTACAATTTGAACTTGTGCATGGTAAACAAGGGTTTGTCAGTTGAAAATATTTTTTGTTGTAAACAAAAACATAAAAATTGTTAATAAACATTACTCCTAAAAATAGATAAATTGTTATTCAATGATCATTCCAAAATACACAGACATGGTTTCCAAATAGGTTAAAATAGAAGGGAAGTGAACATTTAGATATGTAAGAAAATCATAATGTCTTAATAATGATGCAATGTGAAATAGATCATTGATCACAGGAAGGTAAATGGTAATGTAAAAAATAAACATCTATCAAACCAGAAACCAAATATGGGTGAAAAGGATATTAATTTCATCATAAATTATGGTAATAGTATAACATTCTATTTTCAGAACCATTTCCTAACGTTGAGGAAATTTCATTAAATTAAATACATACTTGATTTAAGTCTATTTCGTTATCACACTCTAATCATTTGATTATTCTATGTTTTATTTCATAATCATCTATAATTTATTAAATGAAGATGAATTTGGTGTATTCCTAAAGTACTAATGGATTATATGATCTGAAAAATATTGAGAATTCAGCCCTTAGTTTTCTATTTATTATCAAAAAAATAATTGCTTGAAAAAGTTATTGAATAATTTATAAAGTAAAAATTATTCTATTTCAAGAAGAGTTAAAATTAACGATCATCCATGACTGAACAAAATTGAATGCCAAAAAATTAGAAAGAAGGTCACTAAAATTCCAAAAATAAACGTTACATTAATCCCTTAAAAATAAATATGTATTTATTAAAGGTCCCAAACAAAATATTTTAATACATTGATCACATTTCCTTATAGAACATTGTAATATATTTTATTAAATAGTGCCTTAATGATAATAAAACTTCTTTAAAAAAATTAACACATTCCTCATTACATTGAAAAATCATAGAATATTGAATATATTTAATAAATCAAAAATAATGTTGATACATCATTGTTAAAATATACCACATTTTCAACAAATCATGAATCAGTTTTGGGTTTTTCAATACTGTCCTTTTTAATTTATTGAAACCAGTAAAATATTTATTAAATCCAAACAGTAAATTCTCACACATCATGAAGATATCAGGGTTATCTATCCTAAATAAAAATATCACCTAGCCATTAAATTACTATTCTAGTTCATTAAAATGATTTGAATTATTTTTTGAGACAATATATTTCCTTTTAAGACATTTAAATATATCAAAGAATATTTTTAGAGCCATGCACGAAGACAACGTACGATTATGGGGCCCATTGTGGCCAAAATTAAATTAAAAAAATTAAATATTTTTTAAAATGTGTGTCCATGTTTTTTAAGATATAATAGGATATATCCGAAACAGATCCTTAAAAAATAAATATGGGACCATGATTGAATCTGATGTGCGGGATTTACCCAAGGTGTGGCCTAAGGTTGATCAATACCAAAAGATGGGATAAAGAGGCTAATCACAGGTATGTTTAGTGAATTAATCAATCATTTATTTAAATTAATTAATTAAATGCACTAATCCAATTTTTTATATAAATATGTTGTCATGGGGAATTTGTAGGGTGATCCTCATAACTATAGGTTTGTTATGGGGAGGTTTGACCACCCTTCATTGGCGAATTGAGATAGGGTGATCTAACATAAATAGGATCAATGTGAATCAAGGTGCATAAATTGAAAAGGATCATATCCTTCATTGGAGAATACATTCTTCAAAAAAATCAATCCAATGTCAAGATAGAGGTTATAATTTTTTGATTCAACCCTTATTATTAAAATAATGAGAAAAATAAAATCCTTATTTCATTGATCATAATTTAAATTAATCTTTTAAATGATCTCTTATATCGAATAATTTATATATTTGTTCATTGATTATGCCATCGTATCACCCCTACCAATAACTAGTTTTGTGATCATTGGACAATAAATATTGTCCAATGGAAATAACACCATTTTTATTTTGATTTTACCACTCCCATTCTTCACACTCTTAATCGATGGACAATGGTTCCATTATTCAACTATTTTTGGGTAGATCCAAGAGTGATCGGACACCCATATTCCTGGTTGATGCACAAAAAAAGAATTTATTGGAGAATTAAGGATGTATCAAAGTGTATTATTGGTATTTTTTATGTATTTGGGGACCTATGATATGATTTGGATTTTGAATTGGTACGAGAGGCGAATGATGCATACGTATGATTAGAGAGGACAAATAGAAATCTTATTTCTAGCCATTGAAGATCCAGAATCCATGAAGGGGGGACTTCCTCTTTGATTTTAGGAAAACATTTTGCAAGATTTTATAGAGTGAGTAGAATATCATTGACAAGTGAAGCAGATCTAACATTCTATAAAAAAACCTGACCATACAACATTTATTATGATAAAATGTTGTTGTGTAGTATCCTAGCTTGGATGGATATGGGTTTCGGGTGATCTAAACATCACATTCCAGATGAGACCCCCACACACCAAGGGACTTGGTGTTGGTGACCCAGTGTGTACTCTAGTAGTACATGAACATGGATGTGTCCAGGAAAACACTATGTACATGTACATTTCCAGTTTCACAGGCACAAATATGGGCTCATGACATAGCCACAAGTGGATGAGGCTTGCCATGTAAGGCTACATCTATAGTGATCCATGTACTGGTGACTACACAACCATGTAAATGAATGTGGCCACACGTCATGTGAGCCCCTTTACACATTGTGTACTTCTTTTTTAATAATCTTCTATGTCTCGTATCTCCTTCGTTTGGCTTTAGATATTAACCCATGAGTAACCTATATTTAGTGTTCTTCCATGTAGAATGTGGTGGTGGCCTTTATAGTGTATTTATAGGTATCAATAAAAATATTTTGTGGGTGATGCCTCATTAGGATATTCTTGAAGATGATCGTGATTGGATATGATATATGGATTGGAACCCTCCAACTATGACAAGGCATTTTCCTCTACCTTCATAGTGGAACCCCTATTGTAATAGGAAATGGTTTTTTTATCCATCCTTTGAGTGAAACACTCATAAAAGGACAAATAATTTTTCCTCTATCCATAGTGTGGAAAAACCATTGTAGATTGGTACATATATCCTCTATCTATAGTTTGAGCGGAACCATTATAAAATGAAAGGGAATGGGTCCATTATCCCTATAGTGGAAACCCCTTGTGTATTAGGGAGTGGGTCCACTCTCTACCTATTGAGTGGAACCAACTTGCTTGGAGAGAGTAGGGGCCCTTTATCAATAAGGCATATCACCATCCCCACCCCTATAGATTAGGTCTTTGGTGGCCCTCTATCTATCTAAAAAGTGGACCCCTCCTACTAGGACATGGAATGTGTCCTTTATTTAATGAGAGGAATACTTCTTTAATGATACGGCATGGGACAACTACTTGTATAGTGTAACCCTCCAATTGTGAAAGGGAATTGAACCTTTATCTTTATAGTGGATCCATCCTGTTTTGATTAGTTATGAAACCTCAATCTTGAGAGTAGACCACCCCCCCCAAACAGAGTACAGTGTGGTTCCTCTATCTACCTTTTGAGTAGAACCCCCTTTCTGAGATAGGTAATGGGTCCTCTGTTTTCTGAGTGGAACCCTCCTAACATTCCAGGGAATGGGTCCTCTATCTAGAGATTGTTATACCATGATTGTGTGGAAGAGTGGTGAAGTGTTGCTTCACACGGTTACCCTTTGTATAGGCATGTGGGATGTAGGGAATCATTGATGGAATCTTAAAACTATTAGAAGACTATTTTCTTAGGTTAGGATGTGATAAAGATATCCTTTATCTCTCCCATCTGGGATTCTTTTTATGCATATAAATACATCCTCATTTTTTAATTTTGATTCTTTGTATGGGTTTAGTTTTATACTTCTATCATGTCTCTGATTAGACCCTATATATATTTTGTATAATCCTACCTGTTATGTATATAATCACCCATAAATGTAATTTTCCCACACATTTCATGTATTATGAAGATGATAGATACGTTGGCAGAATTTACAAAGGAGCATAGGGGAATCCTTTGTGTATTTCACCATGTATGGTGGTTGGATCTTGGATATTTGGAGATGGGCTCTCATACCATTTAATGTTATTATTATTGGATAATTGGGGAATCATTATCTTGAAGGGCATTTATTTTCTACCTTTACATTTCAGATTATGTTTTCGTACTCTTGTATTACATATAGGTTGTTATAGGGATGATTTTTACTCTATATGTTACTATGTTTTATATCTATTCTTCCACTTTATTGTATGGAGATAGATGAGTGTATGCATACATGTACATTAGGAAAAGAATACACAAATTAGTTATAGATTTGGTATTTGGTTGTGAGCCTATGGAATATGGAGGAAGGCTTTGGGTAGTTATCGACAAGCCTTCCATTGGCCATTCCAACCCTTGTGACCCAGGTCTTGAAAGATTTCTTTTAGGAGAGATTTGACCTCAAGATGATATTTGGAGTTATTTACACTTGTGAGGATTGGTTGGGAACCCATGGAAACTATTTTGAAGTGTCTCAAGTATGAATTTCATGAAAAAGAACATAGTTTTGGCGTGGTGTCAAATGTTTCCATTCAATAAGACTCTAACCACCAACTTGTAGACATGGAATACATGGACATTTGTTGAGGAAATAATTAATTAATGAATCGTATAAATTTTTTTATTTTAATTATTAATTAAACACACAATTTATATATACTCATTTGGTGGTTGTATGACTTGAATAAATTGTCAGGATTCCTCCATGAAGATATATATATTTATTACCAATTTTGGATCATGATGATGATCTGATGATTGGTGAGGCCTCCATTCAGGGGCCATCACCTGATATCACTCCTCTACGCATGCAGGTACCAAAACTCCCACTTTTCAAGAAGTAGATTAAACTAGAAGAACATGATTAGTACCTACGAAGGCTTAGAGCACATTGTGTGTTCTAACACAAGAGGCCAGTGGGGTTCTGTGGTGATCCTGATCCTCAGGTGGTGGTGGATTGTATAGAGTTGGTGATATGAGTTTTTAGGGTTATCCAAACATTGAGAGATTATGAAGTTGCACTGGAAGCTAGACTTTTCAACAGAGCATATGAGTATTTATGGAGTCTAGTCACACAATTTCATGACTAGTCATCACTCTCATGGAACAACTTCATGTAACACATTTTCATGCAGTATTACCCCCTCATTATTTCACTCAGTTTGTATTCAAGTGCTTTCTGGGATTTCATAGGGAGGGATTACAATAATAGAGTATTCTATGAGTTCAACTAACCACACATGGTACTCCCTCAACATGATTCAATATGGATACATTGATTCATTAATGTTTGAGAAGGGTATTCAGAGCGTTATTCATTCCAGTGTGGTACCCCTGTTTATTCCCAAGTATGTGGGAGTGTAAAATATGTCACTAGTGATGTAGAGGATCTGGTCTATGTGAAAAAATGAATTTGGAGATAGCAGTAGGAATCATAGAGTTGAGTCATCCGTAGTAGCTAGATAGATCAAGTCAATGGGATCCCATCTTTGTAAACCTTATCATGACTAGATAGTGTAATGGGGTCATACATTATAGGGACCACATAGAGAACCTTAGTAGGTTGGAGAGGGGATATTTTATACATGGGATGGCTGAGGATGCATGGAACATGATTTCCTAAACCAACGTGTTGAAGTGGGTAGGACGATAGCACATGGAACACTAAATAAGAGGAACCATTATGATCATGGATCTCCTACGTGAGGGTAGGTATTCCCTTAGGGAGGTAGAGATAGAAAAATAAAATGAGGGGCTCCATGTGCAAAATCTATGGGTGGTGGCCAACATTGTGATATCCTTCCACCACCACCACTAAACGTCCCACATCAATCTGAAGGAGCTGGTGGTCTAGGTCATCAGAATATATATTATATGGAGGCTTATGAACCCTCCACAAAAAATATTATTATAAGAACAATCTATTTTAATTATACACTTTGTTCAATACTAGTAGACATATGTGTGAGTAATTCCTTAATCTCTTTACTCATAGTGTGAGAACTACAACACCCAGATGGGACTTTAGCCTAGTAATTTTCCTTGACGTTCTTATGAGGAATGCTTCTTCAATATTTTTTATCTTACAAGAGTGTCAGCTATCACTTAATGGTGAGAATTTATCATTGGACCTTTTGGTCATCACTAAAAGACCTTATAAAAAATACAAGGTATACACTAATTTTCTATATTTCAAGCCACGATTAAAGGTCATCATAGATTAGTTAAATAGATTCAGAATGATGGGATGGAATTATTATTTGTTTTTGAGAGAGATATCAATGTGGATCAAGGTGGTCTTGCGATCAGGAAGCTATAACCCATCAACCCTTAGTTTTAGATTTTTTCCCATAATGAAGCGGGATCTTAAGGCATATATATTTATTTAGTCATGTATGATTATATGGATCTCATTCCTATGGACATTTAGGGATTAACTATAAGGTTGTATATGGAGTTTTTCATAGACATTCACCCTACCTCCACTATAATATCTTTTGAAGCATATCAAATGGCCACTACCAATCACTTGGATTTGTGGTAATAGTTGGAGGCTATTTTAGAGAGGTTTTCTTCAGACCATATGTTCCCCTGTGATGCTTTAGTTTTACTTGAATAAATGAAAATGAGATCTTGGGGATTTTTATTGATTATTGATGCTTGAACATGGATATGATAAGGAACAAGTACCCCATTCTAAGCATTGATGACTTTATTGATCAATTATAAGGCATAACATGGTGCTCGAAGATCGATCTTTGTTCTGGCTACCACTAGTTGGATTTTCTTAAGGATGATATTTCGAAGATAGCAGTCCAAGGTCTCAATGGTCACTATGTGATTCTATGGATTCTTTTTTGTGTGAACAATCCCCCTATGTGTTTATGTATTTTTTGAACTAGATATTCTAGCTATACATTGACTAATTTCTTATTGTCCTTATTGAAAACATACACATATACTCTTCATTAGAGGAGGACAATAAGAGAACATGAGAATGGCTATAGACTTTCTTCAAGAGAACTCCCTTTATGGAAATATCTAATAATAATAGATCTATATCCATTAGGTTCACTTTATTGGGATTTTAATTTCTAATCAGGGTTTATCTGTGGTCCTTTTGATGATTAATTTGGTGATTTCTTGGGAACCTCCCAAGAACATTTCATAGTTGCATAGTTCTATTATCTAGGTAGGGTATTATAGGAGGTTTGTGGTAGAAATTTACAAGATTGTATCCCCTTTTACTATTCTTACATGTAAAGGGGATCTATTTACCAACATTAAGTGGTGCCACATAGCTTTTCAAGAATTGAGGCTAAGGTTGATGAGTGATCTTATTTTGTGACTACCGTAGGAGGGGATGGAGTATATAGTATATTATGATTCTCCTAGAGTTGGTATTGGATTCATATTGATGTAGTGAAATTTTGTGATCACATATAGTCCAAGGAAGTTAAGACATCATGAGTATAAATACATTACTCACGACCTTGAGTTGGATGTGCTAGTCTTTGTTATAAGGATGTGGAGGCACTATATTAGGGAAGAGCACATTGTTTTTTCTTAGAAAATAAAATTCTCTGGTATGCCTTCACAAAGAGTGAGCTGTAACTAATAAAAAGGAACTTTTATAATTTCCTAAAAGACAATGACATTAAGATAGTATATATTCATAGGAAGGGAAACATGTTGGCAGATTCCCTAATTAAGAAGTCCTAGTCATGCCTAGTGGAGGAGGAGTCTGAGTAATTGGAATCCTTATAGATAAAACTAGTTAAGGAGGATGGTTAAACTTTTCATCAGTTGATGGTGTTGACCACACCACTTCTTCTTCATGTGCATGAGTATTAGTTGGGAGATGGTGACTTTGAGGTATAACATGACCATATATTATCAGGATATTCAATGGATGGATTTTATGAAGGAGGTAATCACGTCAACATTTTCTATCAAAGGATAGTGGTATCAATATTTATATGATATGAGGTGATGGTGGATTTTTCACACATATATATTGGATATACATGAAGGTGTTGGTAAGATGCACCGAGACCTAAACTGACAATTTTGTGAGTTGGCATGGGGTAGAGAATGGTAATGTTCATCTCTCGTTATCTGACATGTCAGTGGGAGGAGGGTGAACACAAGGTTATGTAATGTTTTATTAACCCCGTGATATAACTAGAATGGAAATGGTATGGATTATCTTATGGTTTCATGAGAAATATTATAAGGATATAGTGATTCTATGATTCTATCTGGGTGATAATTCAGCAACTTATGAAGTCAGAACACTTCTTTACTGTCAAAGAGAAGAGTTAGGTGGAGCGTTTGGGGAAATTTTATGTGATGGATATTATATTCACCCATGGGGTACCCTCGACTGTTGTATATGACCATGATTATCAGTACACATCATAGTTGTGGAGAGGCATGTAGGAGAAATTCTGGACCCATATAAGGTTGATTAAATATTTTAAACCACATATGGATGGGTACCATAGTATCATTATCTTGGTGTAAGAGGATATGTGGAGAGCTTACTTTCATGGTGTTTTATAGATATAAGAGGACCACCCACCCTTGGTGGAGTTTGATTATAAAAAAATATATCAATCTAATATCAGTATGGAACCTTTCAAGGACCTATATGTGACACCTTATAGTTCACCCTTATGCTGGAATATAATCAGTGAGAAATATCTTGTTTGGACAGTTATCGTGTAGGTGATAATGATGAAGGTATAGGTGATCCATGAGAAGAAGAGGAAAACACAAGGAATGCATAAATTTATTGAAGATCGATGTCGTAGGCCCTCAAATTTTGACTAGGGAGACCACATTTTCTTTAGAGTCACCCCACAATGTTGATTATAGAGATTCCGCCAGGGAAGAAAGCTATCCAAGCAGTTCCCCAGATCTTCTAATATATTTTAGAGGTTTTTATTGGTTTCTTTGCACCTCTCCTTACCCCATGTTTAGAGTTGGTGTACGACATCTTCCTTGAGTCATAGGAGAGGACAAATGTTCCTGATCCCATACATGTTATTGAGTGGGGTGAGCTAAACATTGAGGGAGTGTACACCTCCATAGATCACCTGGTGGATATCAAGTATCGGTATGAGAGGATCCAATGTGGATAGGCCATTCCCTTGGTTAGTGTGTTGTGGAAGCATTGGGGCATGACGGAGAACTCTGGTGGGTGGGGGAGTAATTTTCAATCTTATTATCCTAAAAATTTAATTTTGTGTGTTTTTTTTCATGGATGAAAATAATAGAATAGGGAATAATCTAGTGAAATTTTATTTAATTTTAAGATGTTGAAATATATCAAAGAAATATTCTCAAAATAAGGCATTGAGAAGATGTGTAATTTTGAAGCTGAGAGTGCCCAGAATTAATTTCAAAAAAAATAAAAAATATATTTTATATCACACATGAACAGTTTTTTAGAAATAATGGGATATCATTTAAATATTGTCTGGAAATGGAAATTTGATACCACATTTTATTCTAGTACATGGGATTTAACATAGGTGTGTCCTATTTTTTGCCAGCACTAGATGTTTGGATAAATTTACTAAAAGTGGATATGTTTATTGGATTAATTTATTAATTAATTTGACTAATTAATTAAATTACCTAAACTGGTTCCCTCTATAAATATATTTTTGTGGATAATATTATGGGTTATCTACATAACATTGGGACCATTGAGTGGATATTTTACCAACCATCATTTGTGAATATATATCGGGTGTTCGAATGACAATTGTATCAAGGGGAATCAAGGCGTAGTAAACACAATAGTTCATTTAATTCATTCATGGGTGATTTCATCACTAATGATTAATAAAATATCAAAGAAGGACTCATAATGTTTTGGAGTTACCCCTTATGATTAAAATATTGAGCATGAAGAAAAATGTATTTCATTGATCTGGGTTTAATTAGATGATTTTCATTATCCCATTTATCGAATTAATTTTTTTTATTTAATCTGTTTATTACTCTATGGAATAAACCCTAAAATAAAATGTTATATTATAATTGTCCATGAATTCTTGTACAATGGTGATATCACCTTTGTTATTATTATTTTCCCCCACTCGTTCCATGCATTCTTCATTGTTGGAAAATGGGTTCACGATTCGACTATTGTCGGGTGGATCCTTGCGAGATAAAGCCCCATCATTCAAGATGGATGTACACATAATGAATGAGTTGGATATTTATGGATTTACCAGAGCTTATTTTAGGTATTGTTGATGTATTTTTTGATTCATGATCTGAAGATGATATGGATGCAGTAATAGAGGTGCATGTGGTGCTTGTGTGATTTGAGAGGATTGACGAAAATCTGATTTTTTTTGAGACCATTGAGATGAAATAGATGAATAATGGCCTTCACCATTTATTGAATGTGAATATTAGGTGTGATTATAAAGTATTAGTTGTTTATATGGGATATAGGGGAAAAATAACTTTCTATTAATAACCCAACTACACTGCATATAGTCTGATGAACACACATCATGTAGTGGCCCAACTGAGACAAATAAGGTTTCTAGTTGAGTTATACATCACCAATCATGTGGGACCACTAAATAAAATGTAAATCAGTATAGGTAACTGGAATGTAATCTAGGATTATATGGACACGTACATGGGAAATCACAAGACATGAACATGCACATGGCCAATGTACATAGTCATGAGCATGATCACACAGCTCGGCCATGGGTGGACAATACATGTTCTATGGTCCCCTTACATGTTGTGTAGGGATACAGGGATAGAAATCCTTGTACTGGTGGGGAAACACACTTGTAAAGGAGTTGGTCCAGACATCATGTGGACCCCCATACTCACCGTGTACATCCTTTTGAGGAATCTTCAACCTCTCGTATATCCTTTTTTACAATCAATTTTTGTCCCACAAGTGTCATATTTTTAGTTTTTCCAGATTTTGAATATGATGGAGTGCTTCTTAGTGTATTATTATATAATTTGTGATGTGTTACAAGAATGATTCATCTTTAGGTGATTCATGATGATGAAAATGGTTCCACACGATCTATAGTTTATCCCTTCTACAGCAAAAGGGCATGGGTCCTCTACCTACAAAGTGAAACCCTACTTTTCAGACTGGTCATAGTTCATCTATCAATATTTTGAGTGGAACCATAATGAAGTAACATTTCATGGGTACTCTATCCATATAGTAGAACCCCAATATAGATTAGGTTGTGTTTCCTCTATCCATATTCAAAGATTAAACCTCGTTCAAAGACAAGGAATAGGTCCCCTATCCATAGATTTGAACCCCCTTATAGATTAGGGCGTGGGAACTCTATCTACGTACTAAGTGGAACCCTCATGCTGGTAAAGGGCATGGGTTGTCTATACATAGAGTGGAACCCCTTACAATATATCTCATGGGTCAACTATCAATCCAATAAGTAGAACTCTCCTGCTGAGAGAGGGAATGGGTCTTTTTTTATATATTTTAACACTCTTTAATGTGATTGGAAATGGGACCTCTATCTAGAGAGTGCTACCCTCCTACTATGAATATAAATGATATCTCAATCTACAGAGTGGAAACCTCTTTTTGTGAAAGAGAATGGGAAATGTATCTAAAGGGTTGGAAACCCCCAAAGGACTAGGGTGTGGGTCCTCTATATTCTTACTGAGTAGAACCCTCCAAATGGGAAAATTTCTGGGTCCTCTATCTCATAATGTATCTGGGAATGGGTCCTCTATCTAGAGATTGTGCAACCACGACTGTGCAGAACATTAGCGAGTTGTGGATTCACACTATTACCATCAGATATACATGTGATATGTTGGGTATTTTTAAACAAATCATGGAACTACTCATAGTCTCTTTTTTGTGAAGTATTGTGATATGAATATCCCATTTTTCTACCTTACGTGTTTATTTTCTGATAATAAATATACATCATTATTTTTTTATTTTTTCTTTCTATGAGTTGATATGTCTAATTATATCATGTATCATATTTCTCCCCATTCATATTTGATGGAATCATATTGGGTATTTATATACTCACCCCTAATTGGTATTTTCCAAAATGTTTGATTTATTAGGTAGATGATGGATAGGTCAGAAGTGATTATAGAGGAGCATAATAGAGACTTTGGTGTATTTGATTATGTCTGGTTATCAAGGCTTGGAGATCTAGAGTTAGGCTCTCATAGAATTTAGTTTTCTAGTTATAATTAGGTTGGTAAATACGTTTTTTGTGCATTTATTTTACCCCTTTACTATTCTGGATACACTGGCGTACTATAATATTCCATAGAGGTTGTTACATGCATGGTTGTTACTCAATATGTTATTATCTTTTATATATATTCTTATATATTTCTGCATCGAGATAGATGGGTGAATTCATATAGGTACATTAAGTAAATTCATATGATATTTTTTGTGGATTTTGGTGATGGCCACCAACCCCTAGCCTTTGGAGGCAGTCTCGGGGTAGTTTCAGCTCAACCTTTTACTAGGTTGGTGGGACCCAGTCAGTTAAGTGGTGACAATATTCTTACAAATCCTTTTTGAAAAACAACTATGGAACAATCCATTGATGTTTCATGATTCTAATAATAAAAATAATACTTATAATTACAATTAATTTAATCCCAAAATAAAAACAAATTAATCATTCTTATTTCACCATGCACCATTTATTAGGCTTCGTCAAGTTATTCCATAAAACATCATTCCTTTAGTATTTCATTTTCTGTCTAATTATCTTCAAAAAACATCACAAATACCACCTTGATAGTACTCTTAATGAGATTTCCCACAAATATATTGTATTGTATAATTTCAATTTTATTCAAATTTATAACATTAATCCTCTAATGATTCAGTAGGTAAACCATTATTCTCATCCAATTAGTTAACTGAACTTTTCATTTTTGTTTTGAAATTTCTTACTTTGTGACCTTATTCTCGAAATATAAAGAAACTTATTTTTCCTTTAATACATTTCCAAGAGTTATTATTCCAACATTTCTCAATATATAGGAAACTGAATTTTATTTCCTAGTTGTTCTCCACCATGTGAACTCTTGATGAACTCCATCCTTCTCTTCATTGGTGACTCTGAGGGTTGGATAAGATGTAGGTTATTAATTGTATATCATAAAAACTGATTAAACCTAACAACAATATCCTTCACTCTAGTTATCATCACTTTGATTTCCATCAATAAATTATTTATTACATTCAATGTTACTTTAGTTCCTTGTCATTCCATTCATTAACTAAAACAAAAAATAATTGTGTGATAAAAATATTCACAGTGGATAACCAAATAATCTTAAAAAAATAAGTTAAGGATGTAAAAATCATGACATTGTATATTCAACATATGACACCAAATGACTAACCTAGGTCATATGTGGTCATTATTTAAATTCAATGTGATTATCCAAAAAGAGTTTGTTAATTTCCAAATCATATCCTCTAGGTATATCAATCCAGGAGTGTATTACCTACATTTTTTACGACCCATGTGACAGTTCAGTCCGGATCAATGATCCTTTTTAGAGTAATTACACCTAGATAACTATGTTCAAGATCCACATCCAATTTTAGTATATAGACAATGATATAATTTCATGTAAACCACTGACTCAATACTTTTACATGATTCCAAGTCATTTTCCAATATTTTAATCCTATTTAGAAATATATCTAGGGATATTACTAATGATTTCACATCCTATTTTCTAAATGTTAGCTAAACCGTACTCTGATACGAATTGTATTGACCCAAAATTATCATACATAAATATTACATCTTAAATGATGAATAGTTATTACATAACACATTGATACATTCCCGAATCGTTTAGGTATAGTGACCTTTGAAACAATGAAACATAAGAAACTTGTCCATAAGTGAGTTATATCATCTCCCACTAGCTTCTCTATAATTATCATCCTACATACAAATATAATACATAATACATTTCATCATAACTTTGGGAAAGTAAACATAGGAATGGGTGAGTTGATATGCTCAGTAAGGGAAAAAATGAGATATCAATATATCATGAGAATAAGGGTATGATAATTTAAGAATAATAATTGAAAACCATACATTATGTATTATAGATCATATACATGAGTCATGGAATAAATCTTTGCAGTTTATAAGACATTAATCATTATAGATTCCAAGAACATGATCCATGGGAACGTAACATTTTCATAAGGTATATAATTTTGGAATACAAATAATCATTGATAATCATTTTCATAGTATTTGAAGGATCATTTCCAAGACACCCAACAAGAATATTAGCATATTTCCATTATTTCCAAAACCGTTGATGTTATGGCCATTGAAATAGGGAAGAACTTATTTCTATGGTTTAAACCATTCCAATATGTGGTTATTTACATGATTTTCCATACTATTGAAATAGGTCTCATGGTTTTAAATTGTGGCAATTAACCAACAACCATGGTTTAAACCGTGTCCATAGGTTTTATTACCTTGGTGGAAAACTATGGCTATAGCCCAGTAAATCGTGACTGTAGCTCAAAAAGAATATATCACTGGTCAGATTTGACATATGTACCTCAACTATGGGATTCAATTTCTTGAACACTACACTATTGAAAGATTCTGGTACACATATATATATATATATTATGTTAAACAAATGATTAAAACACATGTTGATATCATGAAACCCCTGGCGATAGAGATTCCTTCTCTTTTTTTCCACAAGAAAATTTTTCTCCCACATAAGGGTAGTAGACCTATAGCCACGGTTTTCAAAAATGTGGCTATATGTGCGATTTATAGCCCCTATTTTATTAAAATAAAGGATATATCCATTGAAAAATGGTTTCTATCCATTGTTTTGATAACCATGGCTACACACCACATCTATGGCCACAAATTTAGTAAAACCATGGCTCTAAGTCCATGGTAATATCCATGTTTTCTACTTGTGACTATCATAGTTAAATGGGATAACTCCCAAAACCATAGTAGTAATCGAGGTTCAATCATAAGACTATCAAAGTGGATATAGTCCCTTACTTAATGGGATCCACTCCCCATTAAATTCATATTTATCTCATGAGATATCAATCTATACCTAATCATTAAAGGGAGATATAGGTCCCACCAATCAAATAATATATATATATAGTGAAAAAACTAATAAAACATTCATCAAATTTGAACCCATGAACAAAAATGGTTTGCGTAAACATTCTTTATAACATAAGATATGGAAAATTAACATGTTTCATAATCATTACATCATTTTATCAAAGAATATACCATTAAAAATAAGGGGGTTTCATAAAACTTTCATCATGTTATTACCCATGGAAGAGAAATGGGTTTCATAAAAATGTTTTCTACAAAAACATAGTCCATCCATTTAAAGAATAAATTTTCTATTGTTGGATCATTTCCTATATATTGATTAATTAAGATCAAAATATTTCTTTCTATATGGAAAATGATTTTGAATAAAATAATTCCGATTGAATTATTTTTTTTCTAAAATATCCTATCAAAGAATTTTTTTTAAAATTAAAAATTCATAAAATATTATAGAAATTATTTAATTCTAAAATAACCATGAAAAATTATGAATTAAGAGTCCACGAATATAATTTTCATGATTTCAAGAAACTCAATTAAAGTCTTCCACAATAAAACAAATAGTTCATTCAAATTTTTGATAAATGCCAAATGGGCCTTGTTTTGTAAAACAACCAAGTGACCCATTTAAAATATTTTTTGAAAAATAAAAAATTGATCCAAATATATTTAATAAATAATTTTTGGGATATTAGAACCATTTTTGAAAACATTTCTAGAAAACATTGAATTTTTCAAAAACGAGTTTTCGATCGAGAAGATAAATAAATATGATTTTTCGCAAAAATATTCTTTTGAAATATTGTGTACATAATGATATAAAATGAAGGGAAATTTGGTATTAAAATTCAATACACATGTGATATTAAAATTCATGAGTTTATTTGGATATGTACGAAAATATTTCATCATAGGAAGCATAAACATAAATAGTCCCGATAAATGGGGATATTGTATTGTAAAACCATTACCACTTTGGTAACATTGAATCATAAGAAACATGATATAATAATAGGAAATGAAACTTAAAATATCATGAGAATAAATAAATTCATGATATTAAATGTCAATGTGGTAGTATATACATATAATAATAGAAGATAGTTTCATAACATAACTTATTTCTCAATGAGGGAAATTTGAGATAAAACACTCGTACAACTTTGGTAAATTTAAACTATATAACAATGAAAGAGATATAACAATATGTATATGAAAAAACCCATAATATTTAGTTTCAGCATCATAAAATAACATTAGGGTAAGTATATACATCACTGAAAATAAATAGGTTTCTAAAATGGAATGTGTCTCACAGAAGTAAAAAAGTGATATGGAAATCCCTTACCATAAGTCTCAAATTCATTCATACATGTTTGAAACTTATATATAAAAAGTTATATTTTTTTATGAATCTATTAATTAACCATAATTATATATATCGTACCATATTTGATTTTCTTATGACCTTTTTTACATGTTTATTATCAATTCCATATTAAATTCATGTATGCTGTAATAATGCTTTGTTTATCGTGTATGTTGGGATTTGTTATTTTTGGTTCTCTTAATTTAATAATGGTTCCATAACCTCCCTAATTTTAATCCTGGTATAAATACCTTTTATATTCATTATATTGGTATTTATAATAATCCATAAGAGTTAGAGATAAAAAATGAAATACATCGTTCATGGAGACGGTAAGGCGTATGTACGCAAGATCATTGTTCCCATTTTATTAAAGGATGAAACAAAAGAAAGGTAAATATTAAATTATAAAAAATAATAATTTTTATTTTATATATAGAACATATATTTTTTTAAATTACCCTATATACCATCCCTATAAATTGTTAGGGAAATAGAATTACATTGCATGGTGAGGGGATAATATGTTGTACTCCAAAACAATGTGATCGCATCCCAAAAAAGAACGTATTGTAAGAAGGAATGTGTGTTATAATAA
This sequence comes from Viscum album, assembly GCA_963277665.1. Lineage (NCBI taxonomy): Eukaryota > Viridiplantae > Streptophyta > Magnoliopsida > Santalales > Viscaceae > Viscum > Viscum album. The sequence goes on from OY728120.1 coordinate 582,221,588, forward strand.
ATACATAGGAATAATTATGTTATAGATATCATATATATTCATTTAATATTTACTTATTACAATCCATGTACATCAATAAAAAAATACACATCACATCGGTTCATGAGGCGATGGCCTGCCGTTCACATGAGCAATGTTGTTGTTTTCAAATAGATTTAGAGGTAATATGGTAGGAGTGATTTCATAATTCAATAGTTATCATAATTTCATATATATAATACATAAATATTAAATCTATCATTATATCTAGGAGTTATAATTCAATATTTAAAATGAATAACATTGGTTTATGAGGTGGTAGTCCACTGTACATACATGCTAAAGGTTCTAGTAGTTGTGGAACCATCAGATGGGCCATTCAAAAAATTTAGTTTGTTCTTGATTGATGAGTAATACATGATTTACATGTCATTAAACACAATGATCAACATAATTTAATCAATTAATATTTACAGTGGATATAATCTGGAACCAATGTGCTGGATTGTCTCATATTATATATAATTAATTTATGCAATTAAGGAATTACCATTAGAGAAATTGATTCTTTATTTATGGATCAAACAAATCAACATATCATCATATTCTCAATATAATAATGAAAAATATATTCTCTAATATAGTGATCCACAAGTGTTCCATGAATATCTATGAATATTTTTCGGAATTCTATGGAGGCATCATGGTAGATCCTATCGCTTTCATCACTTTCTTTTGATCTCCCAGAGAATCAATTCCTATTGATTATTCTAGATCTCTCTATACTGAATAGTAGAAGGTGGAGGAAGATCAATATTGTTCTTGAGATCATTCTGGGAAATGTAACTCACTAGGTATTGATAGGATTCTCTGGGAATCTCATTAGGCATAACAAAAAATGAATTGGCTCTCTTATAAAAAAATATAACTGGATCAATATACCTGTAGGGTATGCAAATAATAATTTAACATGTTTCCTTTATTATTACATTAATCCATGCATAACTCCATGTTTATAATAAAAATAATAAGATTATTATTTCTTTACATCTACGAAACTCTCATATTAAATAAAATATGGTTTCTTAAAATAATATTTAATATATAGATTATTTATCATTAGACCATTACACTCAGTTTTCCATTCCTCCACAATATTTATCGAGCATCAAATAATAACTAATTAATTTAAAAATAACTATACCTAAATAATTCTCTAATAATTAAATAAATATTATATTCACTATATTGAAATTATATTTTTATTAAATTTTGGACTCACTAAATATTCCATCAAATTACTGGTGATAGAATATATGTTATCAAGAACTTATGAATAATTATTGAACCAATATTTGGAAAAATATTTATTCAATTTGTTGAATAATAAATAGAAATATATTATTTAACTATGTTTTTGGGAAACACATAGTGTGTGGGCCTCTGGACCTCTTTTCTTAGTGGTATTAGGCAGTGCAGCCAAAAGTTATTGGATCGTATCTAGAAACATGCCATGTAACCCAAATAGAAATAAGATAATTTCGCAGTGACATAATACCTCATACATATGCTTATTTTTTTCATATAATCTTTTTATCAAAATTTCTATTATAAATTAGTTTTCATGTTAGTGACACCATCCTATGTGCTTGATGTCTCTTTCTTTGACATTCCATAAATAAAAATTTCATAGAGAACACACTGACCATGATTTTTTGGGATACATAATACCCATAAAAGGGACTTAGATATCAACTTCAGTTAATGAATATTATGGAAAAATACATTGTCACATTATTCATTAATATAATATTAATTATGATGTAGACAATGTATCTTAGCTTATTATGAATGTATGTCATAACAATTTTCAACAATAAATCAATGTATTAGAATTATTATAAACATTTTAAATAATAATAAATTCTAAGGATCAATAAACACATCCATTTATATAAATATCCAAAGACGCATATAAATGTAGATTTTTTACTAGAGTGTTTGGTTATTATAATATCCTACATTTGATGTTATTAGGGGAATTTTCAATGACATGATGCATAAATGTCCTATGAGTCTCCACCCTTGATATCCAATATCATTTGTATTAATGAATTCATTTCATTCCAATATATAAAAACTATTTAAGAATTATATCATGGAACTTATTTGTCCTTATAATAGTAGGTAACTACCATTACCTTTCAATGGGACTACTATACTTAGGAAATTATCCCTTACTTTGTTATGTAGAAGAACATTCCTCATGTGATAAGGAGTTTATTAATATTTAAAAAAAATTATAAAATTTATCATAATGTACACATATGTTTTTTCTAGTTCCCCAAATCCAACATAATCTTAGTTTCACTTTATCCCACTACTAAAAATCTTAAGTCTGATAGTTGTCACATGATACTGATGTGATTGTTGAGATAAGTTTTTAGTTAGAGGTTCTTTCATGTTTTTTATATAGGATCAATGTATACTAAAACATCACCTATATAAGAATATTCCCTCAATGGGTGATACTTATAGAGTATGTTCTTTATATATTGTTGTGAACTTGTCCCTCTTACAAGATCCAATACACAATACAATTTGATAGGGTATTTATTTCTAGGTACCCAATCTAGCTCCTAGAGAAGGTTGCATTTCTTAAAAACATCCTTCTCTAGCTCATAAGAATTTAAATCCATAGTTATTCTAACATAATTTAGGATATCCTAAATTATAGGAAAATTATGTTCTATTGGATCAACTTGATTTCTTCCTACCGGTATCAGTTCGTAGGGAACATCAAGTATAGTATGTAACATGGTAACATGAATTATCCTATAATTGAAGTGTATTAGATCCTTCTAATTTTCTATTTATCCTACTATTTTGGGGAAAATTTTTCATAAAAAAAATTACATTGTCTAAAACTAGAACCAATCCCCTCTTGGATTGTTCTATAGTTTGTATCTTTAGTAAATGGAGAATTTATATACTTTTACATAGTATGAAAAACCTATTGGATCTATCATGAATGATCTTGATCCCAAGAATATAGGACGATTAACCTAAGTCCATTAGTAGTAAATTCATTTTTAACCATTATTTGATAGACTGTAAGTCAGGTATGTAATTTCTGAAAAGTAATATTTCAAAAAACATATATCAATAGGATGAAAACAACATTCCCACTAAACCTCTTATAAACACATGGATAACATTCATTTTAATGAAACAGAATTCTTTTTAGCTTCATAAAATAAAATTTTCCATGAACTAGATGCTTCCATCAATCCATAAATAGATCTATAGAACTTTAAAATTTCATTTACATCTCCTGGAGTCACAAAACCTTTTATTTTTGTCATATAGATATATTCCTGAATTTTCCCACTAAGTAAAGATATTTTGAAATCCATTTTCCTGATTTCTAGTCATGGTAAGGATATATAGAAAGTATAATTTCGATGCATTTAAACATTTAAACTTTCAATAAGGTTATATCACAGTTATTTCATTGATATTGTATAATAAATTCAGAAACTAGCCTCTCTATATAGGTATTTAACATACCTTTCATGTCTATTTTTATCTTGAACAACCAATTTCCCCCAATAGGCTTTACATCAACTGTCTCATTCAATAGACTCCAATCATGGTTATGATTCATTGAATCAATTTTATAATTCATGGATTCATTCCATTTAATATATTGTGAACTCTTTACTATCTCCTTTAGTGACTATAAAACTATATTTCTCTGGTTACATTAACTCTCTAGTGGACCTATATAATACATTTGTTTTAGGAACTACTTCTTCCATGGGGACCTGTGGAATCTATTCTTTTACCAACTCTTTTTAATCATGAGCATCAACATTATCGATGTCAATTTTTCCCCAACTATCCTTCTTGAGGATGTGATCCCTCCCAAAAAATGTGGCTATTCTGGAAATAATAACTTTATTTTCTAATGGATTATATTGGAAGTATATCTCTATTTCAATATGATACTCTATTAAAATACACTTTATTTCTAGGGATTCTTGTTTTTTAAGGGCATAAAAAATTTATATCAACACCATACACGTGTATGTGACACAAAAAAGTTTCTTTTCACTAAATAACTTGAAGGGAATTCAGTTTTCCACTTTAATTATTATTTAGTTTAATATAAATTTAATTTTTTTTGAATCATATCCCGAAAAAGGATAATGGTTGTTCTGCATGAATCATCATCGAGCTTACCATATCTAACAGGGTACTTTTCTAACTTTTAATAACACTATTACACTGTGGTGTGTATGGTGTAGTGAGTTCATAAATAATACATTACTCTTATAAGAAGATAAAAACTCGTTGTAAATATATTCACCACCTCGATCCAATCAAATAATATTTATCTTTTTTACATATTTATTATCTACTTAATTCATGATTTACTTGAATTTATCAATGTAATTAGACATATTCCTCATTAAGAATATGTATCCATATATACTCAAGTCATCAGTAAAAATATCCACCTCTAGCATCTACTAGATATGGTCTACACACATCATTATGTACCAATCCTTTAATATCTATGTCCCTTTCACCATGTCTATCGAATGGAGAATTTGTTATTTTTCTTTTTAAAAAGGAATGAAATAATTCAAGTGGTTTTATCTCAAAAGAGTCTAAATAACGATCTTGAACGATTTTTTTAAAATGATTATTATTTTCAATAAAAATACAGTGATTCCATATCTTGGTGTTATATGATTTGGATGCACATGATTCATTTTCTATTTCCAATACATGGATTTCATAATTTAATACATAAAGGCTACTCTTTATATTCTCCATAACATAACATTTTTTATCCTTAATAAAAATTATTCCCAAACATGGAAATAAAAAATATTTTCAACTAGGAAGTATACATAAATAGTTTTCTTGTTAACAATTCCTAGATAATAATAATCTCTTGAAACCAATAGCATTTATGTTTCAATGAAAGTTGTTAGTCTCCAATGGATAGATCATCAATCCATCCACCATTGGCAGATTGAAAATCTACATATCCTCTCGAAATATTTTTCAATATAGATGGTTCTAACATTAGTATACATATGTGAGAAACAAATGCACTATCTAATTTCCAATATTTTGATATTATAATATTACACTCTATAATAAACTCACCTTTTGATTCCCTTGCCTTTGGGTGATGTTCATTTTCGAGTAAACTTTTTTTCCACATGAAAAACTAACTACCTCCCTATCATTATCATTCCTTTGTATATTCCTCCTTTTGGAAGGAAGGTTATTGGGAGATTTATATTTGTTATGATTCTTGGTCACCTTTTCATTATTCATACTTTTCTTATTCACCAAAAAGACATCGGGTTTTTCATGGATCATGTCCTTATCAACTAGGTGATTCATATTAAGAAGTTATGAAAGACTCTTATCATTACTTATCATGATATAAGTAACAAAAATACTTGATAAGGTCTAGGGTAGTTATGAAAAGTATTAGATCATTGTGAAAATCATCTAGTAATTTATTCCCTAAGATGTATAATATTCCAATTCTTACATGATGAATGACTACATGATACCCAACTATCACAAACTCTCCAAAATTAGTTTTAAGTGATCATTAAAGATCTATTATATCTCTTTTGTAGTCACCTCTTAGTAGAAATCTCGAAGGTGAGATATCATGTTTTACACAACCATGTACTCATGTTTCTTCAAAATCTCAGGGGTCTTGGATGATATCATGAAACAATGAGCAAGGTAGTATTATTTAAATGTGTCTCATAGAGATTTAACTCTTTCCCGCTTTCCATTGGACCAGGTGAACTAGGAATAGGTTCTTCATGTACAAAAAATTTCCTTTCATAGAATATGATAACATGTAAACACATTCTCCTCTCATGGGAATTTTTTCTTTTTAAAAGTATTCTTTCTCAAATATAAATCATAGTGATATGATGGAATACATTTTTTATTTATATTTCAAAAATTAATATGAAAATATATTTTTAAATTAAAGGATTAAATATAGACACACAAATATATATTATATTTATTAATCTCCCACTATTTTTTGCAAAATCCAATATCCCTCACAATGGGGTTTATAATATCCCAATTCATGGATATTACAGTGGAAAGTATCCACATTCCCCTTCTCATCACCCTAAAATTGTATGTTCAATAAAATTGAATTTTTTTTATAGGAATCCAAAATTACAATATCATTAACTCACAATTCCTTTATATGTCTAGTGAAATCCCCAATCCTAAAATCCTTAAATTGTATTTATTTAACCTTTTACTCTATGTTATACCGAGTCACAATTTAGAAGTTAACTCATGATTTAACTAAGTGATGTAGAATGAAAAAATTATGTTAGAATTATCTAATACTTGAAAGCACCCCAATATTGTCTAGTCATGAACATTGAACTATTGTTCAATATTAACTATAGTCGTGGAATGATATACTAGATTAATATATATAATAGAGGTATTTTATCCTTTAAATGTAAATATCCAATTATTATTGTTATTACATGCTTCTTAATATTAAGTGGATTTACATAATTAACTAACCATGCCTTAGATAATATTTACACATATATAAATTTATTTTAGTTCTATATAGAATGATTGTTAATTCATTAATTCATGCCATCATGAAAAAAATAAATAAATAAATAACAACGAAACATTGTACAAATTAAATAATAATGTGATATAATCAATTGAATTTGCTAACAGTTAGTTTATTTTGTAGATGATAATATAAACATAAAATTAGGGGAAAACACCTACAACCATTAATGGTTTATGTTGAATATTTACACCTGTAAACCTATGTATATCTGTTGGATTGGATTCTCCTCAACTATAAACATGAACTCCATCCTTTATCATTAATTTTCCATCCATTTGATATTGCTTTAATCACACATTGGTGAGGAGAACCAAAAGGGGTTTACATAAAATAAACCATGGTAATGTAGGCCATTACAAAATGATATGGGAGATGACACATAGGCCATTAATATAATTTATTAGTAAATTAAAGGAAAACAATCACATAAAAAGGTCAAATCTATGCTCATGATAATCCAAATGCATTCTATTAATTACACATTTATAAAAATTTGTATTCAATTCTAATCGTTATTATTTAAGATAAATTTGGATCAAATCCATTAATTTAGTTATTTAATTAATAAATACATTTATCTTAATTCTTTTTTGAATTTCCTTGAGAATATCATCCATCATAATTTTTTAAAAATTATGTAAATATATTTAGATATTTACTATATACAAAACGTACCCTGGAGGTAACACGATGAGTACCCATCTGGTCTACCCAATATGTATTACACTCATATAATTATTACTCTTACGATATATGGAACATATGACTTATCACATAATTTCATGGAATGTACTATAAATCTAACGAAATACTGAACACATGGTTTTTATGTAGCATGTAATGATTCATTGTGTGAATAGTAAACACTATAATTTGACTTATACATGATATTTAGATCTGAAAAAAAGAAAAACATTATTATAAGTTTATATATATAAAAACAATCACATGGAGTTTAATTAAAACATAAGTATCATATGTAACACATGTTGATAAGGTTTTAATATTATATTTTATTAATTTTCAAATATACATAATTTTTTAAAAGTACAAAGTGTTTACATTTAAAATTCATTGTGTTTATTATTATCACTATCTATCTATGGAACATGACTATAGACCCGACATGTAATTGTGCCCCCAAAAATATATTGGAGTACATGGAATGTGGTCTCCAAGTTACATGGTCACCATTCATATAGGTCATGTAAGAGGATACATGGAACGTCTGTGACTAAAGGATTGCATGTCATGTAAAACAATTACATAGTGTGTACTCAAGATTACTATGTGACAGGACGGCCCAGTCAACACATGGCGTATAATTAAATTCACCACATTTAATAAATTATATGAGTTGTATTAATTAAGAATTAATTTAGAGTCCCTTAAACACTAATAAACAGTTTTTATCTCCATGTTACACAATGTGTAATCTTGTGTTATCCAGCCATACTCCTTGGTACTTCCAAATGAGATCTTTTAATTTATTTAATCCAAAAATTTAATCGATTTAATTATGTTTATGGTAAATGAAAATGGAAGAAATAAGATTTCATAATATGGATTAAAGATTATTTAATATTGAATTCAAAAGTATTAAAAACATTGAAAATAAATCAAAGATATATAAATAATTATAACTAACTATGTGAACCCTATGATACCAAATGATGGTTCTGGGCATAGTGGAAGCATTGGATGAGTGTTTCACAAAATTTATTTTAATCATGATTGATGATTAAATAAATAATTACATGGTCATAAATGTTGTGATTAATTGAATTGAATCAAATAATATTGATAATGGATATATTTTCGAAACATAATTCAGGATCATCACCTATTATTTATAATTAATTTATGAAATAAAAGAATTACCTTGAGAGAAATTCTTTCTCCATTTATTGATTTTAAAATGGATCTATATATAACTATAATTGTGTTGTAGGAATCAAGAATTAATTCCCATAATCCGTGATCCACACATTTTCCATTAATTGTCAAAACCTCACTTTTGGAATCTATGAGTACTAGCATGGTAGATTATTTTTCTTGAATCATCCTCCATTGATCTCCCTGAAAAACAATTCCAAATGACTCTCCTTGATCACTCTATACTCAAGAGTTGAAGGCAGATGAAGATAGATTTTAATTAATCAGAGCATTATAGGAGAGGGATCTCTTTAGTTCTTTATAGGATTCTATCAAGATCTCCTTGTGAACAAAAAAATAAATTCTCTCTCTTAATAAAATAATATAATTCATTTACATACCTCTAAGGTAAAAAAAATGCACACGTGTCCTTTATTATTTTCTCAATCCCTACAAAACACCATGTCGATGATAATAATAATATGTTTTTTAATTTTTTTTTGACATTCACTAAACTCGTTAATTAATTTAAATATTATCTATTAAAAAAATATTCCACATATATTTTATTTCTCACTGGGTAATTAATCTTGGTCTTTCAATCCTCCAATGTATTTATTGGGACTTGAGTAATGGCTATTTATTTATTAAATAAATTTCACTGCATTATTCGCGAATAAGTAAATAAAAATAATATCCAGTAAAGAGAAAATTAATATTTATTAATTATTCTACTTGAATAATATTATCGGGAATAAATGGTGTTGTAATATATTTGATCAATTAAACATGAATAAATTATTTTACCATGGGTGGGAATAATCTTTATTCAAATTTTAAAATAATAAATAATGATATATTATTTAACTGAGATTTTGGATATGCTTAGTGTTTGACACATTAGGCCTCTTTCTTAGTAGCATTAGGTAATGTAATATAAAATACAAAGATAAAATATAGAAAATTCCCAAGGCACCCATAAAGAAATAATTTAATTCCTTAATTACATAATACCCCAAATCGATGCATACAATGTAATATAATCACTTTAGAGTGATATCTTTAATCCAGCATGATGCATGCTGGTACCATCAATCTATGTTATCGCTGTCACTCTCCTTCATTTTATGGAAATAAAACAATCATATAAAACACCATTTATATATATTTATTTACTTTATTTAATTTAAATCAAAGGTTTATTGATATCATCACCCATTAAATAATTGGAGGGGAAAATACATTCTCATATTATCATTTATGAAATTTTACTTGGGATGCACCCAATGTATCTGGAATTTTTGAAGTCATATAACTTCATGATTTTAATAAATAAATCAATCTAAATTACTATTAATAATCATTAATAGCAATATTAATGTGAAAGGATCAATATAAAGGTCTGTAGATTATAAAATAAAATGACACATGTAAATGGTCATGTCGAACTAGCGGGTCTCATTCTCATAACATCCTACATTGGATATTTCCAAGGGAATACACAATGGTAATATTACTCGATGTCATATGAATCTATACCCTTGATAACTTGTATCCTTTTGGTTTCTAAAATTATTTCATCTGGCTATAGATCATATATTAAATAATACTGTCATGGAATTTATGGATTCTCATTATAGTGGAGAACTGCTATGAACTTTCAGTGAAACAACTACTCATATGAAATTATAACATATAATGTGATGAATAATGAAAATCATAATTTTATAATAATTTTGTTAATATTCAAAACAATGAATACATATTTCCATAAATTACATTGAAGTGGGTTCTATGGCACCAACTCTAACAAGATTGATGATTTCATATCCCATTTTATAGAAGAGTTGAAGTATTTATATTATTAAATTTATATAAAAACATCTCATTATATGTGAGAGACTAATTTTATTATATAATCATGTTTTAATAATAATTTAAGGCTATGTTTAAATCTTGACTGTGGTAGTTAATTTTTATTACTTTTACTATGGATTATGGTCTTAAATTATGATGAATTTATTAGATAATATAAATTATTTTGAATAAAAATATATAATCCATTTTCATAATTTCCATTCACATAATTGTAAATAATATATTTTAACTTAATTCTTCATATGTGATGAAAAAGTTGTTTTTGAATGATAAATGTTCCAAATGTTTATAAAGTGTTTATATCAAAATTTCTAATGAAAATGACTAAAATGAACTAAATTGCATTAATATATATAATTTTACTAATTTTACATTAAAACAACATTAAATATTTTTTTATAATTACAAAAATTAAATGACAATTCATAATAAAAACGAGTATTTTTCAGAATTCATGGAAACTTTTAACTTCTTAGACAATTATCAAAAAATAACCCTAAAAAAAGATTGGGTTTCTGATTTCAAAAATGAATTTCATTTTTTCAAATATATTTCATATAGTTTTAAAAAATTTATTTAAAAATAAATGTGCAAATTATGATAAAAGTATTTTTATAAAAAATACAGTTTTTAATAATAAAACTGGATTTATTTTATCAGATGACTTGAAAATAAATAAAATGGATTTTATATATTATATTTATTATATAATATATAAATTTCATTTAAATCATTCAATTAATTTTATTTATTTAAATTACTGATGTCAAACTCACATTGAGCAATAAAAATAGGTTTTTAGAAAAATATTTCATTTAATTACAATTGGTTCTTATTTTAATTAATAATTAATTGGTCACTAAAAAATAATTTTTATATATGTGTGAGAAGAATAAGTATTCAAAATTTATTTAATATTATTCATACCATCCATTCTAGTGACTACATGATAACTTTCATGTTAAATATTAAAATCATAATATTTTTTCAAGTTTCATTTAAAATCATATATTCTTATAACAGAACATTAAATCCATGTTCTGTCTAATGAAAACCAAAAATAGTTGTTGCGTATGATGTAAAATATCATAAATATTTAATTTTTTTGAAAACAATTCGAAAAAATATATAGTTTTTATATGAATCATAAATATATGAATTAGAAAAATCAATGAGATCATAAAATTGAAGTATTATATTTAATTTGGAATACACATAATCATATAAAATAGTAAGTCAAGGACACCCACCAAGAATTAATAACATGTTAGTCTTGGGCTAATCAAACATGTACCTTCTTTTGGATAGGAATAACCTCTTGAGAACTGTCTATAGGGCATGTGATAACCTACCACGTTCCCTTATATCATATAGAACAATGACCATTACATAATTCTTTGGAGAGAGATATAGGTCCCACCCATCACATAATGAAAATCATATATATGTGTTAGAAACTATCATAAACATTCTACTTATTAGAACCCAATAAAATAAATGGGTTTCATAATAATATCATCACAGTATAACACATGGAAAATAAATGGTTTTCATAAACATTGTATCGTCATATTATTAAACAATTCAAAGAAATAATAAATATTGTATCATTGGATTATATCCCTAGTGAAGATTAAGTAACATCGAAAGATGTCATATTAGATGGAAAACAATTTGGAATGATCACTTGGGACATATCTTATAGAAAATACCCTTTTCATTTTGAAATAAATTATCTTTAAAAATTGATCAATTATGAAGAAAATCATTTTCCATGAAAATAACTTTGTATAAATTTAATATACATGTGGTTCCATCCTATAGAAACCAAACAAATATAGTAATTACTCAACAAATCCTCTAAATCCATAGAAATGCTTGAGGTAGGAGTATCCAAAAAACATAGTGGTCATCTCTCTATAGTCATCTAGGATATCTTCTAAGGGAAAGGGAACACCCTAGACTTTAAATTTATTATTGATGGTATTAAAAAATTGTAACTCACAAATCCAAGCATACTAATTGATGAAAGAACAAATTAATGTTCTCTGAGGGGTAGATATTATCATCATCTAGGTCTCACTTCCTAATAAAAGTGGATTGTGGACCATCTAATCAATCTAAAAATGTTTCAAAACACCTTTTTTCAATGAGATCCCAAGAATAATGTAATCATTTATCACCATTGATATCATCAATGGGACTCACTCAACCATAGGAGGATCCCAAAAAAACCACTCCCCTAAATGACACTCACATTAACAATAGCATCAAGAGTATACTAGAACCTATAACGTAATAATAAAATCATAATTTTTTTTCCAAAACTTCCACTTGGATATCTAGGCCCCAGACCATTGATGAAATGATTATATAATAGTACACACTAGACCTAGCCAATTGAATAACCAAATCAAAAGGAGATAGATCAAATATCGAGCTTTAATGGGTACTACCAAATACTATGATAAAGATATAAAAATGATCATCATACATCATTTTTATACCACCTTTGATATATGATATCTACACAAATGATTCCTCACACAATCAAAGAGGAACGTCTCATCCAATGATGGATCTCATTCCAAGAATCTATAACATAATATTCTGCATTAAAATCCAAATGGGCCATATAAACCCATAATAATATATAATCCTATGGATACACTCTTAACATGGAGTTCATAATACAATTTTTCTCAGTTTCAAAACACATTCCAATCATTGAACTATTGTGAGGGACCCTCACCACATAAAGTGGTAATAACCTGGTCAAGGGGAAAAATGAACTCACTATTGCTGAATATACATTGTATCTGCCTCTACAAAAGGAGGATACATTCAATTTATTAAGGGTTGTGTTTAATCCTATGAAGTATAAAGGAATGTCACCTTTCCATGAATGATGGATTACCCACCTCATGCCCCAATGTAATTTACCTAAGTTAGGGGCGAACTATTCTCTCCCATGGAGGACTAAAGCCCTACCCCATGAGGGTACTAACGAACATCGATAAAATTACTACAAAATCATCTCATTAAGTAAACTGACTACTATATATAGAGTAAATTTATCATATCTTATAGTGGTATAACCAACTTCACTAAATTTTATGGGAACCACAGATCCTTAGGATCAATGGAGTATCAAACTCATGCCTGAATAGAGAAAATTTTCCCCATAAATTGTTATCTACACTACTGTATACATTGGGTAGGTAATGAAATCCACAAAATCACATGGGAAAACTATACCTTAGTATCCACACGAACCTCTTGGGGAGGGGTGGGAGGTTACTGACCCCATTTAAATGAAACATCAAAATCCACTAAAATTCTTGTCCTAATGCTACATTCATGTTAAGAGGTCTCAATAAGAACCAACCCACTAGTTTATTAGGATAACATAACCTGGGAAGCTATCTTGTTTTCATGTTATCGTGTTTCTCCCATAATCCCTAAAATATATGTTCTTCACCACAAGAGAAATAATTTTCATGATGGAAAAAACATCTTCATCAAAAAATGACATATCTAAGGTAGTATCTCAAGTCATGGACCTAAAATCTAACTAACCAATAATTAATTCATGAACTTACCAATTTCACCCTATTAACAATATTTCATTAAATTACCAACCATGCATCACCTAGTCTAAAACAATGGTGTGTTATATCCAAAAGCCCATATCCAATTGTCTAAAATATGTTGACAAGTTTCACGAAGTAATAAATGAAAAGGTAGTCCTTTTCCAAGTGTACTTGTATGCATGAATCAAGAATTCTCCAGGAAAATGTTCAGAGAAAGATAACAAAGACTATAATATGTAGAGTACAACATTTCATGAAATAAAATTGATGGAATACATTAGACTATCATAATGTAAGACAAATAATAAAAGTGAATAATAAATTCCCAACTAGAAATGAAGTCCTAACTATAAAATAAATGGAGTAAAGGAAAACTAAGAGATCCTGACTCCTGATTTCCATGTTTGGTAATCGTACATGGCCAATGAACCCAAGATTCCCTATGATCCCCTAATAACACTTCTGAACATCCTAACATCTAAATAAGTCCCATAACATGTATGAAAATCCCTTCAATGGGTGATTATATACAAACCTAGTAAGGATTCCAAAAAAAATAACAATAGAAAAATAGTTAGACAAGGTAGAAATAATCTAAATAAAAAGAAAATTTGAAATGAACCCATATATATATGTGTATGTATATATGTGAGAGTCAACAGGAAAACCCCAGATTAGAGAGAAATGGGGATCTCTATCTTTAGAGCCTGTCCAAGGATGATGATTTTTAATTCATCTCCTATGATCCCTCCCAAATTCTCAATATCTTATGTGTATATCCAAGGAGTACATGTTGAGGACCCTCACCATTCCACTTCCCCAAAACATGAAGTGTAAAAATCAGTAATAGTGTACCTTCACACTAGTAAAATAGGGGAACTACTTAGTAGATAGAGGAATCTTTCCCCAGTGTGATGGGGGTACCACTCAGTGTATGGATGAATTTCACCCTAGTATGATAGGAAGAATTACATTGTAGATAGATGACTCGTGCTTTGGTGTGATAGGGGGAACTACTTAGTAGATATGGTACCCACTCCCAAGAATAATATGGGGTCTACTCAACATATAGAGGACCTACGCCCTAGTGTGCCAACAGATACTTCTCTGTAGATAGAAAACCCATCCCCTGGCATGATAGGGGGTTCCACTTAATATATAGAGGCATATAGGGGCCCATGAACTAATGTGATATGGGGTTTCCAAAACTATCATCTATCAGATGATCCATCATAATCTACACTACTAATCATACATAGCCAGCAGAAGTGTCATGATCACAACAACTCATGTCATATCTCTAAATAAAGTATAGAGGTTATCATCACATTCTAACTATAAATCATTTCAAGATAGTCTACTCTTGGGACAACATCTGAGTCCATATGAAGGTGGAGTGAGAGGCCAATACATCCAATAAATGTACACGGTGTGCACCTAGGATCACATGGAATGTGACCCCACCTAGACCCATGCATGTGTCCTCTCCTGCATAGGTCAAGACTATAAAATCATTACTAAACAGTGTGTAAAGGTATTACACAGTGCTCCTTGTTTTCTTAGAGAATGACCATTTTCTCTTGGTCCTGCCTATGTACAAGTCATTTTTATGTACTTTTGGATATGATCAACTACTTTTGGACGTGTGAGTGTAATCAAATGTGTACAAGTACCGGGTCATGCCTATGTAATCCTAGATGTTCCCATGTTTCATTCCATTCCCATGCTCATTCTGGTTTACCCATAGAGTACACACCTATTTGAAAACATAGCTTCACACAACATGTGGTAGGGTCTGTACGACATGTGATCCTTATGTTCCCTAAACCCTATCCCCTACATGTAAAAATAAAACACTATGTGTGTTTCTGGACTACATTCCATGTAGTTTGTTTTTTAAAAGAAACCCATGAAATATTCCTAGGTCCCAATGTTCCACATCTTCATCCATGGTTCACACTAGGGGTTCTCGGCCTGGGGTCTTCTGTACTTGAACCACCACCGATGGTTATATTCCAGCCACCCAAACCATACACGTCCCCATTAATCATACGGCTCCACATTCATTGCTACTCTAAATCGTGAATCTATGGAGGCATCACCTAAAACCTACAATCCATCATGATCAATACAATAATATTCATCGCATTTCATTTATACAACCATCATGAATCTAGTGTTTTAATCATTTATGAACTCTCCATGTTAATGTCAAACATGCAACCCTATGGGCTAACAAAAAAGAAAATGATGAAAAATGGAAATAAATTCACATGAGCAAGATAAATCCATCATTGTATAGGTTTTCATGGCATGAGATCATATAAAAATGGATTCAAAAGGTTGATAAAATGTGCAATAAGAATATATTTGATAAAATGAATCAAATGAATTACGGTACGGATCATGAAAATATTAATAAACCAGTGATTATAAATCAAATAATTGATTTTATTTTTTTAATGAAAGAAAAAGTGTTAAAATATATAATTATCATACCCTACCACAATCCGGGAATAATAGTTTCTAAATATCATGTTCACTAGTAATGAAGAAGGAATCATGAATTCACAACCTCCTAATCAATATTTATATGATCTTCCATCATCCTCTGATAAATATCTCCCGATGTGGAACACACATTTTCATATCTAAAATCATCCCAATGTTATGTGGCTAACCCTAGTAATTTTTAATATTATGATATTTATAGAGCATTGTAATTTCCTTATTTAAAATAAATAAAAAGTTTATTTATTTATTTTAAGGAATTTCCCCTTCCAATAGTCATATCCCTTTGAAAGTTATTCACTGAACAATATTATGACATATATAGTGTATACTCCAGGTTTTAGAATGAAACATGATCTCATATTTCCCATATAAGGTACCAAAAATTGGAAAACCATTACAATTGAAATGATTCATGGGTGTGCAACCAAATATTTTAATATTTTTAATATATTAATTCTTGGATCCCAAGACATCGAAAAATTGCGACGACTCCGAGGAAAAATCCAGATGTAGACATAAAAATATTCAATGAAAAAATCCCTCAAACCTATAGTCAAACATAATCCTATGAGATATAATGTTAGTTAATATATTATTAGCTCCTCACATAGAAATGTCTCATCTCCAACACCTTAACCTGGTTCCCTGGCCTGTCAACCAAGCTTAATACCATTATGTATTTTATCCTCATAAGTCCCAAACAAATATCATGAGATACCTATATTTATGCTCCATACCTAGAACCAACATTATCTGTTACAAATCTAATAGGACAAGACTCAAAAAAACCCATTGTCGACTAGTATTGAGTTGATCATGCCACCCTAATCCCTCCTCTAATAGGAAAGGGGCTGGGGATTAGTATATAAAAGACATAAATCACATAAGGTGTAATTATACTATAAAATATGTGTATACATGCATATATATCCACCCATAAGATCACATACCCAGAGGAATACATACCTATATTCAATGTCAAATTCACAAAAACGTTTTACATTTGAAGGGAATATATACAGAAATTCTAGTAGAACATAGTACAAATAATACATATACTAACACCTGAAAATATAACAGATCTCAATTGACTGGGACGAAGGGAATCACCACATTGTTCCAGTTGAATCCCCAACCAATGAAAACCATGAACTCCTCTTGGACCCACTTTATCAGTCGTTTTTAACTCCACACCCACCCAAATCTCCACCAACCTTTATTTCATCTTCATAGAGACATCATTTATAAAAATAGGGCATGTTCAGGGTAAAATATCGAAATTCACATTAAGATACCCTAAATATATAAATGGTCTCCAGTTTCTTGTTAGCTCACAACCATATTAAAAACTGTACAAAATTGGAAATTATGAAAATAGGGTAATACAAAAGAGAATGAAAAATTTGTGTCTTTATTTTCAAATAAATCCAAAATCGGAGCTCATAGGTGGTAAACGGATGCCTAGATTGTATAAACTCTCATTAATATGAGGAATCTATAAATACATCTCAAAACTAGTGGGAAAATCATCCCTTTTCATCTACTATAGGCGAAGATTCCACCCTCCTCATCTATCATTGGGGAAAACAACACCCTACTAAATAACCTCAAGAGTAAACAAACCACGTATTCCTCCATGAGGGAAAAAACCAATAAAAATTTCATTAATAGGATATCAAATCAATAAGATTAAAACCCAAATATACCCACCTACCAAGACCCACTGCCCAAGAACCAACATCACCACATTCCTATCATGTAGGGCGGTAGACCGAATTCATCGACATTAATTATTTCACAAAATAAGGAATCATTCCACAAAATCTTATTAGCACACCATGTAATCAATGACTAGAATACTTGGTCTAACATAAGTGTGGGACCCAACCGATGATGATGATTATATTCTCAAGGGAATTATTGACCCCACTTATGGGTGACCCGCACAACATTCCATGAGGGAGTTCACATTACTATTCTACAATAGGAAATACACCTCCTCATCCATGCTTGTACCCAATGGGGATTCATACAACATAATTATTCTAAAATGGGGAGATCAACCAACCATAAGGTGGATTCATTCTCACTCAAACCAAATCCAATATGGAGGTACAAAAAATGGTAGAGACATGGAACACCTTGGGCATTATATGTCTCCAAATAATAAAACCTATCTATATAGAGAGATATACCAAATCAATCCAACCACTAAACCAATTCCCAAAACAGGGAACCTATTCCTCTCTCGAGTACATAGACTAGCCAAGGGATTTAGAGAATTCAAAAAGGATCTTATGATTCACCAAAGTCATAGACCATTAATGTGTAATTCCATATCCATCCTAGTGTATATTAATATGTTCCCCAAATAAAAATATCTTAAAAATATAAGCCTAGTTTAGATGACCAACACCGCACATCTCTAGCGGAGTACTGAATCTATCAACGTAAGGGATAAACAACATATCATCGCATGAGACAAGAAAGTATGATACCCAAATCCCATCTACATATCATTATCTCATTGAAGTCAATTAAATCAATGGTTCAATGAAATCGATATCAAGACTAATGTAAAATTCTACTCAACATCGCCCATAACCACATCCAGGGCTGAATCATGAAAGAGATACAATATTTCCACCTCAAAAGATGTATACTAACAATAAATTACATTAAAAATAGTTTAAAATACCGATTCCACATCCTCTAATCAAAAACACATGCACTGACTCAAATCTATTGTATGTAAGGGGTGAAGGAATCTCTTCATGTTCATCATCTATTTTTAAGTCCTGTCAAACCATCCTGCCACTTATAGGGCACAAGTGAATGATAGTTTTAACTCCTACAATCATGAAAACAGATCCTTCAAGGATCCATAAATGTAAATAAATAATCTTATAGAACCATTATTTTTGAATACATGTTATAGTACCATGAATTGGTATCAAAAAGCTTCGAAGGGATCACTATCCTAGCTCCATCCCCAGATCATCTCCTATATCCCATAATCTTTTCCATAGGGATATAGTATTAAAATAACCCAAAATCATCTTTCACGTGTCCTATAATAGCGATGTGGACCACCCTACTTAATTCAATGTGGAATGATACTAAAAATGGACTATATATGTGTCTATTTCTTGCTTATGGGTGTGAAAATCACAAAATCCCATCATAGAAATTGTACATGTTGTGTACCATAGTGTACATGAAATATATTCCAACAGTATCCATTTCTGTTAGTAATAATTCTTCCATTCCATGTGTTTTACAGTTACCTGAAATTTACTAGAGTATACACTATGTTTAAACTCAAAGAGTCCACTCACGCATGTACCACCATCTCTCTCATTATAAAAACTATATCTACCCCATGTGACTTATATATCACATAACATGTGATACCTTAGGACTACCCATTCCATGTACCACAACTCAATTGATTTCATGAATCCAAAAATTGAATGCACTATTATAATCCATGAAACTATTATAGGGTGTATGGATATGTACTTGGTCACACCTCGAGTCTTGTACCCAAAGTCCAACAGGGCATGTCAATATGGACAACATGACTTATGGACTCCTCCCTGTTCCATCATTGTGTAAATGAACTACATGATGCATTTTCATGACCACATTAAATTTGATTGGGATTTCCTAAAATATAATACCTTCAAACCACATGAATCTTCCAATTCCTTCATAATCCTCTCCTCCATCGATAATTTTCCATCGACAAAGATAAACCACCAAATGGGTATAGAAAATGGGTGAAATTAAAAATTCATGGAGGAATTAAAATAATTAGTCTTACCTAATTGGAAATATGAAAAACACATATATTTAGGTGATGATGATTTGTGATCCTCTGTCTCTGCATCATAAACTTGCTTTGATCCATCTCTTAAGATGCATCTCTACTCATTATCCCCCCTTTAATATTATGTTTGGTGTTTTCAATAATGATTTAGATTTTTACTCTCCCACTAGTTATAATGATGTGGGGAATAAGGTTAGGTTAAAATAAATACCATAAAATATATTAAAATAAATATATTTTAAAGGCCCAATTGATGACATAGAACTCAAAAATTGTTTATAAAATGTATGGGAAAAACCTCCCATTACAATCTTAGTCACAATGTGGGAAATTGAACCCTGATATCTTTTTAGGACATATCGATTATTATATGTGTGGGAATAAAATAATGTTATTTAATAAATATTAAATATAATGAAATTTACAACAATATAAAAATCAATTTAAATTTCATCCAATGGGTAAACTCCCATCCATAGAACAGTGGAACACTCAGAAAATATTTTTGAGATCTATTTCTAGGTTAAATTATTCTTTTATAATTCTCAATGGATTTTTGCTCTAAAATTAAATTATGTGATCATTAATCCACATTGGAAAACTAGTTTCACTAAAAAATGACTCTATTCACCCACTCTTGAGTCTTTATCTACATTAGATTAGTGACATCAAGTGATATCATATCTAGTCTCTTAAAATATCTACATTATATTGTTAAAGAATAAATATATATTTATCTTCATCCATGTAAACATAGGTTTCATAAAATACTTCTTTTTGATTTTTAATTTTATGGTTTTAATAATATAGATATAAATAACCACAAATAAAAAATATATTTTATATCATATATAAGTTATATTGGTGATTAGAGATACTTATTTAAAATGTAATAATTATAGTTGTTTGTAAATCTAGAATGATTATCTATTTGAAGAATATTTGTATAATGGTTTATTTGAAGGTTGTGAAACCCCCTAATACCCCTTCCCAGAATCCTAACTCATGGATTTATTTTAATGAAAATTATTATGATTTAAATTTAATGGACATAAATGAAATCAGTAATGGGTTATGATCATATGTGTTTAATAGAATTAATCATTGTTAATTTTCTATCATATATGGGAAACTATTTTTGTTTCCTATGGAGTATCTAAAAAAATATATATTAATATATAAAATTTAAAATTTAAAATTTTGAACATTCATTATAATTTATGGAAAAACTATTTCATAAATTATTGGAAGACTCACTGATATAGTGAATAATTTTACTTCTTTTAGAACTACAGTACCGAAATCAAGTCAATCATTAAAGGTTCTGAGATTTATACCTACTAAATTAAAAAAATTATTGTTAGATAGTATACAACTATTAAATGTCTAAAAATGAAAATTGTTATTAGAACACTTAGGATATATAATTTTCAAATATATGTATAACATAATGGTCATATATTAGTCATGAAATGAAATGTTACCATTTATTTCTCTAATTCAAAAATGAAAAGAAGAGATAATGATACATATGTTGACTCATCTAATGAATTTTCCTATATTTTATATTCGTGTGTTAAAATTAGTAAAGTTGATTTATAATATTTATAAGATGATGAAAGAAAATTTTTTGAATAATGATGGAATCTAAAAAGAGATCAGAAGCTATTAATGCATGGAATGTATAAATCTTTTATCAATATTACCTATATATAATTATAAAACGAAATATTAAAAATTATATTAAAAAACTAAAGGGATGATATATATGAAATAAACATGGGGTGTTTATGAGGATTCACATGAGGAATATAATTCTAACATTGAAGCTTAGTATTCAAATAAAAAAGTAAATATTTGTCTTATGACTTTGTCTAAAGAGGCGCAATCAGTATTATCAATTAATTTTGAATCTGAAAAATATTATTTTGATGTGCTTAATGAGTATTATTTAATACTTAATGATAAATATGATACATTAAAAAATTATCTAAATTAATATTATGTTTATTTTCCTATTGAAAATGATACTTTATTTGAGCAACTATTATAATTAAAGTCTAAACATGATAAAGGCGATTTTTTACAGCATGTATGATAGTATAATTTATTATTTTTTAGCTCAATTTTATTCTTTGAAATTAGCTACTATAGTTTTTTTGAAGGATATGAATATTTTAAAAAAATACATTATACAAAAAAAAGGAAATAAAGTTAAACCTATAATTATAACAAATAGAGAAGTGCAAATGATATTTAGGAATTATTTTTTATCATTTTTAAATTTTAAAAACTACATTGTTACTTATTTTCAATATGTAATTACATAAAATTACAAAAATTGTTTCTATTTTGAAATTCACCATTTTTGATGAATTGAGGATGTTTATACTTATAAATATTTATCTAATTTTAATTTTTTTAAACGTCTTTAAAAAATTGTATTTGGTTATATGAATATCTTATTTATAAATTTTTTTGAAACAATTTTAAATGAGCAATGGAAAATAATTTTTTTCGATATTATATTGGAAATTACCACAAGAAAATAAATGAAAAATGATATATTTTGGATGATCCAAATATATGAATGGATATTTTGAAAATTTCTTGTAAAATCATTAAAATTTATAGATATAATGTTAAAATAAATTTCACTAGACATATTCTCATATCATTACCTGAGAAATTGTTTTTCATTTTATCATAGTTATAATTGTTTATTAATATACAATCATTATTTTATATAGTGTAATAAACGTTTATAATTATTTTATTCTTTTTCTTATTATATATTTTTTTAATTTATTATATGCATTGGAATGATTACATAAACTAATTTATTTACTTTTTTCCACAATTCATAACATTTATAGCTTTACTTATTGGTATATAGGCATGAGTAGAATTATAAGTTATTATTGATCATGTGATCACTATTTTATCATTTGGTGTACAAACTTGTACTATGATATTTTATAATTTCCCATGAAATATTGTTAATTTAAATCATTATAATATATTTTGGTCAAGTACTATACATTATAGTTTATTTTTAATATTCATGTCATGTGATGAAATTTATTATATTCCTTGAATATCGTTAATGTATTTATACTTGGTTTAAGGTGGAATTATATTTATTATTTATCATGTAAATAATTAACTTATTTTTAGTGGAATGAGTTAAATTGTAAATTTCATATTTAATACATTGAAAATATTTTAATTATTAATTTTATTTTTCCTAACATGTTTCATGAATCCTTGAAGTGAAATGTTTTATACAGGAGAATTTTATATAATGATTATTCAATGTGCTATCTTTTTTATGTTTTATTTAAATCATATATTATAGGGGGGTTTTATATTACTATTTTAAAATTTATTAAAAAATTTAATATTTTTTATGTTTAAGAAGGGTTATTATTTTATAATGTGAATGACTTTTTATGGAATTGTTATTGTTTATTATATATGTGGTATGATTTTATTAATAAAGGGGGAGAATTTTTTTTCATGTCCTTGATTTATATTATTTCTTATTCATTTTCTTAATGATCTAAAATTTCGCGTTATACCTTTTTTCTCTTATAAAAAATTATTATTATGTTTGATGTGATCAGGTTTTGTAATTATAAAAAATGGGAGAGAATATTGATTAATATCTTTCTTCTTTATTATCATTTTGATTATCCCTCACACATTGTTTAAAATATTATCTAATTTATTATTGTTATTCCTATTCTCTTTATTTATTATTATTTTTATTCTTCAATTTCATTTGAATCTGGAATATATAAATGAATTAAGTATGATGAAACTACATACCGAACACATTTCTTCTATATTATTTTTCTAGGTTTATCAGAAGTTAAAAATCCGAAATAAATTGGAGGATAAAACTCAAACTGATCTTATGGTTTCCAATATTAATTAACTAAAGTAATGCTATGAAAAACATATAGAGGGCCTAATGGGATTATTGTTTTCATATGAAAAACTAAAACTGATTAATGTCAAATGAGCATCAGTTAAGACTCCGTATTTTGGAAGTTACATACATGCGTTGAATGATGGGCCCATTATGGTTTTGAGCAGTTAATGATACACCATATAGAGAATGGATGTTATGATGTCCACATACAAAATGAAATATTCATCAAATGCAATATTGGAAGTTCTAATTTAGATATATTAGAAGTAATGATTCATATATTTCTATATACCATCACTGAAAATACTCTCTCTCATGATTAATATTTATGATACCAATATTCCAATGTACACTAAATAATTAATGTTAGTATCAACATACACTCTCTCATGATTCTGGATATTTTTGATTTTTCAGCTTAGTGTAGTATTATTTGTTTTATTCACTCTAATTTATTTGATCCTAAATTATTAATTGAATATAATGATTCAATTTAACATGTTTTCAAGGTGTTTTATGAAATAGTTATCTAGTTTTTAGACGGAATTCATCCACATCACTATGAGAAGATTAGTATTACATTATATCTATCATAATTATCGAATGTTGTGTGATGATATGTTAAGAAAATAAAGGAATGTAATGAAGAAATGTGATAACCTATAGTATTGTTGATTGTTTTATTTGAAAGGTATATTCCATAAATCTGAAATCGAATGTGATATCCTTGAGATCACATTTCCTATAAATGTATCATTAAGCCTAGAATTTAGGATACATTTCCATTTCCTTAACCTTAAGTGTATCTTGAGAATACATTACGAAAAACGCATTCCTAAGAATATGATTAATGTTAAAATGGGTTTAATGTGTATTATATAATTAGATTACATACCACTAAAATTTCCATGAATTGATGGCAATAATTAATTTATAAAATGTTATAATACATTTTTCATATGAAAGTTAGAGTTAATGTTCACTAAAATCATCCATAGATGGTTGTCGTTAAATGAGTCATTGCAAGAGTTGTAATGTGAGAATAGTGTTTCATTCATACATACAATGAATGAAATCGAAAAAAATTTAATCATGTGTTATAACACAAGAGTTAATACATTCACCAGTCAAATAAAATTATTAGTGGATACAAGAAACCACTACCATGTGATACAAGTGGCATGTGTGGACGCTAGTGTAATTCTCGAATGAGACTCCTTACTTCCCACCACTCAATAATACTACCACCTTTATGAATAAGGCTCTATAATTACATATATTATGTATGGATACCACTCATATTATTGGATTCTAAGGAAGATCCATAGATATTTCATAGAGGAAGGATTTAATTTGGTTTCCCTTTAGTGATCTTTTTAAAAAAATTGATGGAATGAATATATTGTGGAAACTATTAGATGTAAAGTAAACTACATTTTATAGATCATATTCATTTAAATATTTCCATGGTTTCATTATTATATTAATGGATAACTATGGATTTGGATTTAAATCTCATTCATGTCCTCTATTTTGTGTTAATTGACCACTAAAAATCATATAAGAGGTATCGGTGCATCCCATGATTATATGTTTTTGAAAATGTTATTGAAATAATGAACATGAAAAATATAATATCATTTTTCATGGGTATACACAATAAATCAATGTAATAAACACACCATGGAGGTTTCTCAAGGGATCCAAAATAGTGTGTCATCACACCTTGGTCAAATTATGGTTTCTATTTTTATGAGACTACAGAAATCACATAATATGTGACAAATATGGAATTAATCATGAAATGTTCTATAAGGGGTTCCCATTTTTATTACACCATAAGGATTCTCATGGCATGGAAGAAGTCATGGTTATATAAAAATTATAATTTCAATATTTTTAATTTTAAATTGAATCTTATTATCCATAAATACTAAAGAAGTTATTTTAGAATATTTTTAAATTTTTAAATGTGTTGTAAAATTAATAAATTATAAAATGATTCTAAATAATTAATTAAATGTTTTAAATTATTTATTATTAATAATCCATTGATGTTAATATTTAATATTAAAATATATTTTTCATATTTATATGGAATTCATTATAATTTAGAAATAAATATTCTATTTAGCAATTATAATGGTTGTTTAAATTTTTTTAGAGATTGTACAATATAGAAATAAAAAAGTTATTTAATTTAATTTTAAATTATTCATAATTAATTAATTATAAATAGTTTAAAATAAAGGCTTTATTTTATATGTTATTTAGACCACTTCAAAACTTTTTTATAGAATAATTTTTTCATGTTTAAAAATAAATTTACTAATATTTTGATTATATGAAGAAAAATAACATAGTAACATAGAAATATAAATTTTTTGTACTTCATATCATATCATATATTTAATTTAAATATCATATCATTGATAACATTAATGATTCTATTTTATGAAATGAATAAAATATTTTATTTTCAATATTATGTAATGTCCATAATGAGTCGATAAATTATAATGTTTATCTAATTAGTTTTATTTATGAATTTTGAATTTAGATTTTTATTATGTTTAAATATGTCAATTTTTCATTTATTTATGAGTCATTCCCTGAATTATTCATATTTATAACCTATTTATATTATGAATGTGTGTATGCTTTTGCTTAATTTTTAAAATGCTTCTTATAAATTTCCATGCCATGCATTATATGCTATGAATGAATCTATAAGAATTTGTTTTCCTATGACATGACATTAACTTTTAATTATAATTATTATCTTGAATTGTTTATTTAATATTTTTTAATCATATTATGTTTTAATTTTATGATGAATCGGATTTTCTATGAAATGAATTCTCCCTAGGGAGAGGAACATGGTGTCAGATTCCCCACGAACATATGGGTTATTTCTCATTTTAGAATGGAGGGGTCATTTATTCTCTCTCTCTCTAATTTCTCATATAGAGATTATATAAATAATATAACTCTTAACCTTTACCTGAATAGTTTACAGACATTATACAAGAGATGAATTTGGAATGGTGTAAATATGTTTGGCATATATTTTTGGGTTAGTAACACAAATAAATGGTTGTGTAAAATGTTACAAATCAATATGGTTTTAAAATATTTATTTGGATGATAGAATAGGATTAAAAATTTAAATCATCAAAATAAAATATGCAAAAAGTGAATAACATGTGATTTAATAGTCAGATTAGATCTACATTAATTAATATATTTTAGATTAATTACAATGCTTCAATTTTCATGACATCAATCATCCAACTAAGAAGGATATGTCAAATCTTTGTTCCCAAGGACTTTTATATGTAGGAAAATCAAATAATTGGTGGCTATAGATTATCCATGGATATGTCATGATAAATAATGGTGCCCAGGGTTGTCCTTAGTTAGCATATTATTGGAATTTTCTTTATATTATACTTAGTTGGAAGACCCTAAAAATATTAGATTACTATGGGAATGAAATGTATTTATCCACATAATGGATTTTACATGTATTTTTCTACTCGATGTCTATGAATCAGATATGATATGATTGACATCGCTATCTACCTAAATAATTATGTGTTGGGGGAACCCCTAAAGAGACCCAGGGTGTATTGAAATATGTATCATGTACAACTAATGGATTTGATGAGTTCAAAAGAGGTTATCATTTTGTTAAGATCCCATTTAATAAATTTACTTGTTAATGTTAATAAAAATAATACTATTATGTTCAGAAAAATTATAGAGAATATAATCAACATCCTCATAAATAATTGTAATATTAATCCATAAGAAGAACTAGAATATTTTAAACACATACTAAGACTAAAAAAATAAGAAAAGTTATTTTTTATAATGAAAATTATATGTTATAGTTATACCTTCATAAGTAATGAAATGCTGAAGATGATAAAAAGGTTGATTTAGATGCATATGGGGAGAATAATATGATTAATTAATGGTTTTAAAGTATTGAGATACAAAATGAGCTAAGGAAATTTACCCACTCATATACTAAATATGATTGATTATGATAATTAATAGTTGACACTAAAAGTTTTACTAAAATATTAATTTGGTTAAAAAAAATTTTTTTTTTTATTGATTGAAATAGTAGAACAAGATGAATGAGTTCAAGAAGTTTTTACTTGGTGTTCTCAAATCATGAGATTATATGAATGAAAAATGGTATGTATATGTTCTAATGTTGTGTAAAAACATGTTGGTATTTGTTCAAATGAAAATAAGAAGAAAAAAAATTGGAGGGTCAAAAAATATTTCATCACATATTTAGTTTATGTCATTGCAATATAAAAGATCTATTAGGAAAATAGTGTAATGATTTCATCAGATGTAATTTCGTAGGATATGTGTTTTAAATATAAAATAATTCAAAATCAAGAGAGGAGTTTTAATAAATTGTAGTTTTCAGTCAACTGATGATGAAAATAGTTTCAACCTCAAGGATTTAAATGTAAAGCAATATATTAAGATCAAATGGATATAAATAAAGGATACTTAATATCTTCTAATTTCTCTTATATGATAAGATAATATGTTTATTTACAAATGGGTTTTATGAAAAAAAGGGACATGATTAATTTAAACACATGGGTTATAATTCATTAGATCATATAGCTTACTTGAGAAAAAGACAATGATATAATTATTTTATGGAGGATATAGTTTATATTAAAATGTATATTAAAATATGAGGGAAGAATATCCCTCCACTAATCAGTGGTGTATTTTATTAATGTTTTATTTTTAGTGTAAAATGATCCAAACATGTATAATAACATATATGACATGAAAACTATATTTTTTTTCTAAATTATTCCCACTAAATAGAAATAAGATATATTTAATAGAAAAAATATTTTTTGTATCATAACATGAAATTCATAAGATAATGTAGTGTCCAAGAATCCATTGGGGAATGTTATGAAAGAAATGTTCAAAATTTGTATTATTGAATTATACCATTATAAGATAAAAGTTATTTCACTTAATATCCCATAGTGTTTAGGATATTTATAATAAGGAAAAATATAATGAGTATATTTAGTTATTTCTTAAACCTCAGTTTTATAAAGGATTATAATAGTTAATTTAATGTGAATTTAATATAATATCCTAAAATATTTTTAGAGTATGTTAATAACGAGAAATGAAAAGAGTTATATTTAGTTTCCAAACATGGTGAATTTCACATTATCATAAAGGATTTTTGGATTTTCATGAAAACAATAATATAAATAGTAAACATTATTTAGAAGAAAATTAATGATGTAATAGAGTTCCAAGGATGATGATATTAAATATAGAAAGAGTTCTAAGTAGAAAAAAAAGATATAATCAAAACATTTTTGGTTTTGAAATTAATGAGTTTGAATATGTTCAAGTACTTGAATGTTTAGAATTTGATTTATATATCTCACCATTATCAAAACATTCTCAATTCATTTATGTTAATCACTAATTTGTTTAGTGAGAGGGTTGTATTTGAACGATATATAGAGATGTGTATAGAATTTCATGCAGATATAATGAGTCAAAAAATCGTAGAATGTGTATGAAATAAAGGGCTTATTTGGTAGTTTATCATAAATGATTTGATAAATAGGTCATTTTGAGGGGTTTGGTAAATATTCTTAAAAAACATTAAGATTATAAAATGTATCCTTTATAATGAAATAAACATATTATCTTTCATTCATTTTTTAATATTTAAATATATATATATATATATAGATATATATTTCATGAAGTTTACTATTTATTGAAATATCTAGGTAGGGATTTATGTTATCCATAACCATTTTATCAATGACTATTTTATCATATAATAAAATACTATGTTTTATTTCAGTATGATTCTTCAATGAAGATAAAAAAAATTATTATGGGGAACGGAAAAAAAAATTGTATGCCGAAGGGATCATTATATACACCACATAGAGTGTCATGTGTTAGGTATTTTGTTTGCTTGTTGTGCATTGATGATATATTATTCGACACTACCTAATCTTATATGGATACCTAGCATGATAATGTTCAACCATTATTACGTTCCTTAAAAAATTCAATATGTCTTTGATAATTAATGGTGTTTTGGTATGTTGTAGATCATGTCATCAATTTGAGCTCCAAAAATATGGAGTCGTTCACATCGTATAAAATATGGTCACTTGATTAAGATATAATGTGATGTGTGATGGTACACCTATATATTACATATGATGTGATTATCCATTCATATAAGAGGCATGTGTTGTCATCCTCTCTAATAGTGAATGACATGTTATGTATTCTTCATCATGGAAAGTATATACGTGGGGAATCGATAATGTATGAGTTTACATACATTGTCTTCCATGGTCACATGATGGATTAATAATTATAACTAAGAAATTAGATGTTATATTATGATACAACTTGTGGAATCAAATAAAGCAATACATGTGTTTGATGAAGATCACATTACACCATTTTAAATACTGTGTAGAATTTGTTCTTTTCTAGAGGCTTATCTTTTCTTAAATTTATGGATTTAAAGATTCATATTATTTTTTCCAATAATAAAAAGGACCATGGGGGACAGAAATTTTGTTTGAATGAATTGGGATTGATTTTGACTTGTAGACTTTCTATAAAAGTGTTTTAAAGTTAATTAAAAAGGATTTTTAGGTGGGTATTCAGAAGGTATTACATATAAAATAATACTTGTTGATGTTAATGATATATATCCAAAAGTGTTTTGGAAAAAAACATTACAATATTGGATATTATTTCACAATTTTTTATATATGATGCAATACAAGGTCAAATGGAACGAATTAATTTAGTATTTAGTACAACTGGATGATTTAATGGTATGTTCCCTAAAGAAAAAATTACATATTATATATTTTTGTGGCAATGAATTTATGATTACACTTCCACTCAACGTATCCCCATGCATGGGTTTTATGATATGTTTAGATAAACATTGTCTTAATCATAGATAACTAATCTGTTTCTAAAAATATATTATTAAGTAAAGTCTTAATTTTACTTCAAAACATTATGTGATTGACTGTTTTATGAAGTATGTAGTGAGATTAAAACCCACTGAAATTACCATGGATTGTATACTATAATTCATTTTGAAAAGGATATGATACATGTGGTATATAAATGTCAAAATTTAAGGTTCATTGTGGTTTTGAATGGTTGGATATCATTAAAGGATCCATTAATAATGTTATAACATGAAAACAGTGTTTCATTCATTCATGTGATTCATGAACTAACAAATTCACTAACTCATGAATTGTAAAACATCAGTTTATGTATTAATTAGTCCTATAATATTACATAAATTAAAATTTAATCTCATAACAGTTGTGTGTGTGGACACTAACATTATTTTTAGATGAGGCACTCCAATTCCCCTTGATCTCTTCTCATGATTCCTTTATGCATGGTGAACTTCCATGCTATAGAGTATTGAATGATCCCTCTCATATGATGAGACATTTATCTTGACTCATGGATTCAATAAAAAGAGTGTTATAAACCAACAAAAATTACATATCTATTCAGAACCCAAAATGATCCTGAAAAGACTCTAAGGGAGTTCCCAATTGATATTGGATAAATAAAATTACCTAGGTATCAATAACTAACATTTTGAATTATTTTTTCCAAAATTAACCTGAAACGAGGTGATACATATATAGAGTAATTTCTATAGTGACCCGAACTTTTCAAACATTAAAATTACATTTTATTAGGTGAATATTAATTATATATCATTTTTATCCACTATATAAATTTAAATGTTTATTGTTTTTTAGAAACATGGATACATAAACAACTCTTATATAAATTTTCTACGTAATTTCCCACTATGTTTTTCATTAGTGAAACCCATATTAGAAATATCTATAACAGCCCTAGTAAAGTGAAACTTAGAGTCTAAATGTTACTACCATTATTAACAAGGTGAATTTTTATTTTAGAGATCTCACTTGATTAGAACTCAATATTTATGTGATGTTTATCTATGTGTAGTTTCAAGATGAGGGACCTCTTGGTAATTTTCTCGATGTTTGTGTGGGTGAGTAAAAACACACTGAAAGAACATGTATTAGCTTCTGGGGGAAACATTTATTATGATATGTGACCCCAGTATGTAATATAATATGTTGTGTTTTCATGTAAACCATGGTATTATATGACACCCATGGGGTTAGATTATTTTAATCATGGTGCATGGAGTATGGGTAATGAATAATAGATTCAGAGCTAATACGTAGTGTTATGTGTAAGGACATTACCTGGGTTTTGGTAATGGGGTATACAATGAGGACATTGGGATTTAATGTGGGGTAGAGTATAACACACCTGGAAAAGTAAGACTTAAAAAGACAAAATGTTACTACCATTGTAAATAATGTGAACCTTCATCTACCTAATTATAACTCCACATCTAAGAGAGTCTTGGTCTAGAGTAGTGTTTGGATGGGTGACATCTTGGGATGTTTCCTAATTTATGCCTTATTGAGAAAAAATAACACTTAAAGAACATGTTTTGGTATACAGAGATTGTAATTAGTCTAATATATGACCTCAGTGGGTAATAGCCTATGGTTTGTTTGGTAGAAAACCATGTTATTATAGGGGACCCAAGTGGTTAGGTGATCATTTTCATCTCACAAGTAGTTTGGGTAAATAAAAATATCATACTTAAAACCCTTTTTTATATCCTGATAAATAGGAATCATATGAAATTATGAGATAAGATTCCCAATAAAGGATGAAAAGGGAGATATCATTGATCATTAAATAATACAATGATTATAAGGGTATTAAAGAATAATATTAAAAATTTAATACCATACCCTTTAATTCATATATCATATTTATGATTCATCACATAAATCGTAGTATTTCAAACGACCTGAATCAAAAACAAATAAAATAACATGATCCCTCAGAGAATAAGATTTTCATAACATCATGAGAAAAAATAATGAAATATAGTGTGATATAATAATAATCCTTGAACAATTTTTTCAAGGATACCTATTAATACATTCAATACATATTAGTTTTATGTTAAACTCCCATGTACATTCTTTGGGCATGAGATAACCTCATGTTTACCCTTGTTTGAGATTGTTATGACTTCTCATGTGCCCTATTTTTGGATTGGGATAACCTCTAATATGCCCTTTGACCACATAAAACATTAACCATTATCAAATGTATTAGTCGGAGATATGATTTTGGGCCCATATATCATATACTCATTAACCATTCATATGTATACCACAAGATCATAGAAAAATTTATCATTCCATGATAACAAAACATTTTGAAAATAAAATGAGTTTAATTGATATCTCATCTTCAAAACCATAAATCATATGGATAATAAATAAAAATGGTATCAAATAATTGTATCCCCATTGAATCATAAGTAATATCAAAGTATGTGTTCATAAATAAAAATTTCATTTCATAGATCACAAGAATATTTCTTGAAGAAAATTCCAATTTCAATTAAAAATAAATTATCAGAAATTTAATAAATTCAAAAATAAAATAGAAAATATTTTCATTGAAAATAAATATGAGAAAATTTAAATGTTTAACGTCCAGGACCCGGTCATCCACCCAAATAGTGATAAACGGGTCGGGTGTTACTACCTTATGAGAACCTCCCTGAATGAAAAAGGCTTCCGACTACCAGCGAGGGTATTATAGGTATAGTGGGGAGGCTATACCCTCTCGGGAGATAATAATGGTTCTGGTCTGAGCATAATATCAAATTAGACGACTCTGTAGACTCAAACTAGACTCGCATAGTGGAAGAACAATCAATAGAAAAAAATATAAAAAGAAATTAATATAAACAATAGCATTATAAAATAAACAAAAAAACAAGAATGTAATCAATTTCAACAACTACTAGAACAGAAAATTCATGCATCCACAACAAGTCAATATATATAAGGTACTGTTTCCGACGCTTTCGTCGGGGCGCGCGCGCACGTCCGTTCCGTCCGCGGAGGAGGACGTGCGGCGCTTTGTTGCCCCGCATTCCCGCTTTCCAAAGGCGGGCGGCATTCACTCCTTATTCAGGGACGTCTGCTCCTTGATCGAAACGGGATGATGGGATGTCAGTTCTTCCTCCTGTGGATAACTCCTCAGAACTCGTCACCTAGTCCGGGTCTCCCTCATAGATTTAATATGTAGTTCGTGAAACTCTTCCCAGTGCCATGTTTCCATAGACGCCGGTTAATTACACTAATTCTGTCGGGACATTCCAAAGGGTCCAGTCAGGGCAGCAACCTTCAATCGGGGGAGTAGTCACGTTGAGGCATCAGTAGCGTGTCTGGATGCTGGGGAACTCGGCATGTCTATCTATTATCCCTGGTCACAGGGCTTCTCGAGGGCGTGGAATCCCGAGGCATCCCACATCGAGCGCGGGGAATTATAGGCCATAGACACATATCTGAGTTTTTCCTCAGCTTCCCGTGTTTAACACAGGGTATGTCGCGAGTTTAACGTCTAGAGGAGACGGATCAACCCAACCAGAGCATTAGCTAGGATAGATCAGATTGAGGGATTCTCCTCGAAGGGATGTCGATACCGGGGCCATCCCATGGGCGGCTGTGAAGAAGAGCGTACCGACGTGGTCTCACTGGGATAAGACGGTCCGAGTGAGAATCGGGATGGGTGATAGGTTGATGAATGGAACAGAGGGGGATTGAAATGGGACCATCGCAGGGGCGATTGTGAAGTTGGGCTTGAACCTTGAAAAGGCTTCCTATGTATCCCCGTGGAAGGGAATCAATGTCCGCGTAGTTCGGGATGGTGCCGGTAAACCGACGTGAAGGTGGGCCTTGGCCCGATGAATGTCATCGGTGAACCAATGTGAAGGTGGACCTTGGTCCGATGGGCATCGTCAGCATACCGACGTGAGGGTGGACCGTGGTCCAATGGGCATCGTCAGCATGCCGACGTGAAAGTAGACCCGTGGGTCCGCTAGTGGTGTGCTTGATCCTTGGGAAGGTTTCCTACGTACCATGCCTTGACATGGATCAAAGTCCTCATAGTTCAAAGGATTGATGGAATACAGTTTTAACGTCATGCGAGACGGTAGTGAACCCTGACGTGAATAAACGACGGGCGGTGGGTGTCGGCGAACCGACGTAAATGAGGGACCTCAGTCTGATGGGAGATGGGCTTGAACCTCTGGGAGGATTCCTACGTACCATGCCTTGACACGGATCAAAGTCCTCATAGTTCGCTGAAAATTTGGGGCATGGCACACCAACAAGGAGACGGTCTGGGCCAATGTATGTTGGGCTAGAACCTCAGGGAGGCTTCCTACGTACCATGCCTTGACATGGATCAAAGTCCTCGTAGTTCAGATTGGAAAATGCAGTTTAACGTCATGCTGGACGTAGGTGGAACACGACGTGAATTGGATGATGGGTGGGCTTGAACCTCGTGGAGGCTTCCTACGTACCATGCCTTGACATAGTTCAAAGACCTCGTAGTTCAAATGGGTCTTTGTCGGCGAACTGACGTGAAAGTGGACCTTGGTCCAATGGGTGGTGGGATTGAACATTTGGAAGGCTTCCTACGTACCATGCCTTGACATGGATCAAAGACCTCGTAGTTCAGGTGGTGATAGGTGTGCAGTTTAATGTCATACGGGACAAAGGGAAGGGAATACAGTTTAACGTCATGCTGGACGAGGGAGAAACTCAACGTGAATGATCGACCGAGCAATGTGGCTTGAACATCATGGAGGCTTCTTACGTACCATGCCTTGACATGGATCAAAGTCCTCGTAGTTTTCTAGGATGGGTCGCAACGGCTTTCCATTGGACCAGAATGCAGTTTAACGTCGTGCTGGACGAGAATGGGACCCGACGTGAATAGATGATGGGTGGGCTTGAACCTCATGGAGGCTTCCTACGTACCATGCCTTGACATGGATCAAAGTCCGCGTAGTTCGCTGTGGGTGGGGGCCAGGGTCGGTGCTCACTCTAAGCCCACGTGAGTCATGCTCGGTGTGAGAAACAAGAGGTTGCAAGGACCTGACGATCACGTCGCGAAGGATGCATCCGTGAGAAGCGAAGAGGGGCTTACGTGTTAGGCGGCCCATGGTGCTGGGACTTACTCCAGGATGGAGGCCCATGTTGCGACAAAGCGCGGGAAAGATGGACCTTGGTCCAATGATGGGAGGTGCCTCATTCCCTATCACGCCCACCACTGACCTTGGTAGTGGGGAAGTACGGAGATGCAGAGGTGCAGCCATCCGTTGGGGAACTAGGGTCGCCCTTCTCCTACGAACATACGCCACTCCAATAAAGAGGATATCATCCCTTGTGGCTGGGTGATTCCATTCCCGTGGAGACGAGTGGCGTAAAGAATGTTCGAGCTGGGGGGACCCTTCGTGAGGGAGATGAGGTCGGATCACAGTTTAGCGTCATGTGTTGAGGATGTGGTGCTTGGCAGTTTAACGTCCTGCAGCTCGGACGGGGTGGGTTCACTCCACACCCCTAGGACATACATAACCGGTACCCTCTGGTCCTTGGGAAGGGAAGGTACCAGTAAGGCCATGGTCAAGGGGGGTTGTGGAACGAACCATCGAGGGGTCCACGTTAGCGTGGCTATGCGAAGAAGCAATAGCTGTTAGCGTGCCTATGCGAAGAAGCATTAGGCGAACCAAATCTACGGGTAGTATTGTCCATGGGACTTTGAAATCACATAGTGCAAACCTAGAGGGTCGCACGGGAAGAGGAATCGCTAAGCAAAGGAGTTTGCTTCGCGAAGTGGAGTGCCTTGTCCTTAGCATGGGGCATAGGTGTGAGTGGAAGGTGCTTCGCGAAGTGGAACAATGTTCGCGGAGCACTGCCTCACGAAGAAGGGGTGCCTCGCGAAGTAGTGTGCTTCGCGATGTGTAGCGATCCTGCCTTAGCATAGGGATCACTAGCATGGGTTGGGTGTTTCGCGAAGCATAAACGCTCCGTAGCTGCCCGGCTTCCCTTGGGAATCCCCTTCCTTCGTGAATGCCCTTGAGCTTCGCAAAGGGCATCCCTCTCAGAAGAGGGGCTCAAAACGAGACAATGTAGAGGCGTCTCAAGAAGTAGAAGTACCTCGCGAAGCTCATGATTCCCGGGGCAAAGAGTGATTCGCGATTCGGGAGTGGAGAAGCAGAAAGGTCGGATTGTCCGTCCTCTGGGACTCAGGGGGGGTCCAGTATTTACTGGCAAGGGGCGCCGCGAAGCAGAACTCGCGCGCCCCCTCCGGTGATTCACGGCGCGCCCGCGAACTTCAACGGCGTCCGCAGAGGGTACCACCTATGGAGCTTCGTGGCGGCTCGCGAATGTCAAATGTGTTTGCAGAGTATTACCGCCTCTGAAGCTTCGTGGCGGCTCGCGAACGTCAAATGCATTCGCGGAGGATTACCGCCTCTGGAGCTTCTCGGGGCCGCAACGGTGAGGTCGCTTCGCGGCGGGGCTTTGCGTGGGTGCTTCGCGTCGGTGCTTCGCGAGGCAGCGCGCCAGCCTCCTTTTTCGTTCCTTCCTTTCGTGCCATATTTTGGCGCCAAAAAATGACCCCCTCATACTTGGAGCCGTGGAGGGAGAAGGGTCGAAGTCTGAGATAAAATCGCCAATATTTGTCGGTGGTTCGCGATACGGCTTCGCGAAGGGTGCCTGCGGTGCTAACCGGGGCCACAGATCCGGACGCGCCGCAATGCTCCGCGCGGGTGAGGCGCACCGCGATGCTCCGGGGTTGCCGCCTATAAATAGGGGGGTCGGCCTCTTTTGTCTTCACGTGCCTTGTCTTTTTTTTCTCTCGACATCGCGAAGCTCCGCGTACTCCGCGACAGCCCTCCGCGAACCGAGCTTCGCAGCGAACCGTGGGTCTTCGACTCCGCGTCCGCGCCAAGTGAGCCTCTGTTTTTCGGCCTTGGCCAGACTTCGCGGCTTGGTCTTGCGACCGATCTTCGTGATCAGGCTTCGTGATTCAGATTCGCGGTCGAGCTTCGCGATTCAGCTGAAAAAAAATTCTTTTCTGAGGGCTAGAGTTAAAATGGCCCATCAAGAGGCTGTATTGGGGGTTCTTGCGGATGCTTCCCGTCGGGATGAGATGGCCAACTTTCCAGGCCTGGGGGAGATGATCTGAAGCCACTCTGACCACACTTCTTTGACAGATCTGCTTTCGGAGGGTCAGAAGGATTATCTGCAGTGCAAGAAACTGCCATTGTACGGCTTCGGGCTGAGGGATGTCGTCTTTATCCCTGAGGCGAGTAGGGACGAACCAGCTTGCTGGTTCAGGAGCATACCATGCAAGCACCAATGGTTCAGGGCCGCCGACAGTCACACACAAGAGAACTTCACACCCATTACCGCTGACTGTCTCTACAACCATGTGAACGACATAGACGGGAAGCCACTACATCCGGAGACTTCCCCTCCCCTCTATCGTACCATGCTGAAGGCGGCTTTGCAGGATTCGAAGAAGGGATGGTCCGATGAGTGGGACCTGCACCAAGGTGGAAACTTTACCGATGACTGGGCCTGGGCCTACTGGGTAGGTGCCTCATGCGAGGAGTTTGGGGCCAAGCTGAGGAGAGTGGGGTTGTATGAGGCGGCATGGGCCTCCCAATTCCACATTTACCAACCAAAGCAACTGATGCCGGAGCTGTTGAAAAGATGGTCATCTAGGACCAACACTTTTCACCTGCATCACGGGGAAGTGGCCATCAGCCTGTGGGATGTCCACCATATTTCTGGGGTCCCAATCTTGGGGGCCATGTATGAAGAATTCATCCCTGTCGTCAGCGCGTGCGGGGATACGGAGCAAATGCGGCGACTGGCGTCGGCGCTGATGGAACTTGTCCCTGGAGAGGACAAGGAGGCAGTGAGGGATGTGCACTTTAGGAGGTGGTTCAAATGCTTCATGAATTTCCCAGAGAATCGAGAGTTCCCTCCGAGGCCTCAATCTTGTCCAAGGGAGGCCCAACGGGGCAAGGGGCACTCGTATTAGCGGGACTTGGAGGACAGCCAATGGAAGACTTGGGGTTTTAGTGTTAGCACTGAACAACAGCCGATAGTCAGGCTGGCGGCGTTCATCGCGGCTCTCATCTGTGGTTGGATCCTACCGGTGAGAGATACAAGCATGGAGGTACGGCCTAGCTCGTTTATCATGGCGTCGATGTTGGCAATGGGGCAGCGGATGAATCTGGGGATTTCGATGCTCACCAAACTGTACAGGATGATGTGGCATATTAGCGAGGGCAAGAAGCCGCCAAGGATATGCGGACCCTTCCACCTCCTGTATGGGTGGATCGCAGCGCATATCAGGGGGATTTACGAGTATCCAAACCCCATTTCGCCACCGGGATCGAACTTCCGCCCCTCCATCCTGAACGCGG
Organism: Viscum album; assembly: GCA_963277665.1. NCBI lineage: Eukaryota > Viridiplantae > Streptophyta > Magnoliopsida > Santalales > Viscaceae > Viscum > Viscum album. The sequence continues at coordinate 582,261,338 of OY728120.1, forward strand.
TCGGGAGCTTCCCGTTCAAGCTGGCCGTTCCGATGGTGCTAAATTGGGTGTGGAGGGCGGATGAGTTCAATTTCCACCCCTTCCCATTGCCGACGGGGATGCTTACTGATGACGGACGGGGAACGGAAGAACATTGGGCTTACCTCCTGGCCTTCCAAGGTGGTGTTCTGGTGGCACGAATAGATCGGGAGACGCTCTATGAACCATACACCCCACATCGATTTGCGAGGTAGTTCCGGTGCCTCCAGCGGCTGACCCCGTAGGTCTACTGGGAGGTGCGTCATGAGGATCACCCGTGTGTGATGAGGCAGTAGTGGCTCATGTTCACACAGGAAGATGGAAATATGCGGATTGCATTGCCTCCATCCACCGCCGCATTCAGATTGGTGAAGGAGTATGCCATCAGTTGGGAGGCTTCTTACCCAGGGGAGATGCTGAAGAAACCAACTATCCAGGTTGGTGACGGTGGGCCTCCTCAATCTCGAGGTCGGGGTCGGAGGGCAGCTAGGGCTGCTCGCGGTAGCGGGGCTGCCATGTCGGCGAGACCCACACCGACCGAGGGTATGGCTGCAGCGGTGGATCCGGTGATTCTGGAAGAGAAGGGTCATCAGGAGGGGCGGCCACCGAGAGGATTTCGTAGGATATCCACTCAGGCTCCGGGGAAGTGCCTGCGTCATATCGACATGGCAGAGGATGCCATCTTCCCGGAAGCTTGGGACATTTGGGATGTCAACCGGAAATTCCTCAGCCCACCAGAGATATGGGCCCACCTGAATCGCCTCGGGATGGAATTACCGGGTATCGGCCCAGTCCGGGCTGGATTCATGGTGTCTCCAGTGGAGGCAAGAAAATACCTGGATGAGTTGGAGGATTACGTCCACTCCAGTGGTGTCCCTCACCCAATGACAGACCGGGTGAGTGTATTGTTGAATCAGACGGTCCCCCCACAGTTATCAGCTGCCGATCTGAGGAAGCGCTTCCCCTTGCCAGAAGAATCAGAGGACTCCTCTCAAGTGGATGAGGCTGGAGGAGGGAGCCCGTTGGAGGAGGGCGAGGTCGGAGGCCGAGGCTCAGAATCCAACGATTCCGTGGAGGCTCTCGAGGTAGCTTCCGAACTTCTTTCCTTACGATATTTTCTTGGGTAAATATGGACTTCTCACCAATGTTTGATCCATGCAGGAGGAACTTGTTCGCAGGCCTCGTTCTCGCTCCTTGGCGGGTGATGATGCGGGACCGTCAGAACCTGCGCCTATGGCTGCGTCCAGTTCCGCGTCTGGTGGGACCAGAGCACCCGAGGTGGCTCCTCTGGAATCTCCAGACCTTCCAACAGTATACGGAGGGCCTCGCCTCGGGGTCCCGTCAGTACCAGATCAAGAGCAGCACCAGGAGGTCGATCTCTGTAAGTCTCCTCTACCGGTCTCCTCGTTTTCACATGTAGACCATGCCAACTAACGTTTGTCCCTCTCTGTCATATAGTTCTTCGACTGGCGTGGGCTACTGCGGCAAGATTGGTCGGGATGTCTGGTGGTGTCCCACCTAGGGGCATGCCGGTGATGGTGGCGATAGTCCCCCCATCTCCTCAAGCTGCGACGCACATACTCACTGGAGGGACCACCGGCAGGGCTGTACCCGAAGTCATTAAGGTGGAATCCAAGGAAGAGGATCAACCGGTCGGTCCCAGTCTTGTCGCGCCTGCTTCGGCGCCAGGTGTTGTACTAGATTCAACACCGGATATTGATCCTGCCAAGGATTTCCTGCGGCCGTACCCCGCGTACGAGCCTGCCAACCACGCAGACTGGGACGAAACGACCTTCGACGAGAAAGACAACAGCATAGTCTGCCGCCGGTCGTGGAAGCTGATCACGCACTTTATCAAGGACACTCCCCAAGCGCAATGGCTGGCCGAAATGGATAGGCTCCGCTCGCGGTTGCGCGAACTGTGTGTTAGGGGAGTGGATGCCCAACGCCCTCACGCACTCATCCGAGATCTTATGGCTGCGAAGATCCGGGATCATGATCGTGGGCTCAGCGTGGGCTGGCAGCGGAGGAAGGCGACTAGTATCAAGAAGCTCCAGGAGGCTGAAGGCGAGGTTCAACAGATGCAGACCTCAGCAGATGAGCTTTCAGCCTCTCTTGACGCACAATCTGAGCTGGTCTCATGGTTGAAGGCCCAGCTGGCAGAGGCAGAAGAGCATATGAGGCAGACCTCTGGAGAGATGGCTGTCGTTCAAGATGGCGTGGAGAGGGCCAAAGCCAGGACTGACGAACTATGCCCCGCCACTGCTGAGTTGGAGCGGGAGCTGATTCAGTGGCAGAAAGTCTTGGATGCCACAAGCCAATGGGTGGTGGATCTGCAACGCTCTTTTGACAGGGTCAACCCATCCATGGGGGAAGTTAACCCCCTAGTATTGTAATAAACCCATAAACCTTTCATTGGTACTTTTGTGCTTCAAAAAAAATTCATTGTTTTGAATACCGTAGCGCGCACGATTTCCATTGTTGAATTACCTTATTACATCCCTACAATGTTTGCGGGATGTTCGGAGACAATTCCCCAAGACCACGTGGGTCGATCCCGATGTCCAGGATTCGGATTACAAGTCCGGATTTCTGAGAGACGGGAAAGGCTTGATCAGAGAAGGAACTTTCAGGATGGCCAAATTATTGTTCCCTCAGCGTGCTCTTATGCACGAACGAGGCAATGCCAGGGGCGCTAAAATTGGTCCAAACAGATGAAAATGGGAAGTGTGAATCACGATACCCAAGATTTGGAACACTGTGGGGATGACGTGACAATAAGGGACAACCGTTAACCTTGGAGGAGAAGCGGTACCCTTACTACGTTAGCCTGTAATGGGGACAACAAATGAGGGTCGACCGTTGACCATGTTCGAAACACGTGACCATGTCACAAATGTTGTTGATCAATCCATCGGGACGTTGGCCCAGGACAGTTGGCGGACCATAGGTCACAAATCCATACTGTTAGGGGGTCCTTCTAGACACGACCCGTCTTCTGGAACGTTGGCCCAGGATGGTAGGTGAGACGGTATGGCATGAGACCAGGCCGTTAGGGGGTTTCCTTCAGACATGAAAGGGGACGAGGGTCAGAATAAAGGGCACAAAAAGCGTGGAATTTGGAGTGGTGGACTGTCCGAACAGAATCCAACACTTAGGTAGTTACACCACCGTGGTGGGAGTACGCCAGATGGGCGCATCGGTTTGATCATGGATCATTCCTTCTTTCAGACAGGGCCTCTCTGGCGAGGGGATCTGTCACTTCCTAGTGGGATCTTGGGGCATCCTGAACCTGTTTAGGGTAGAACCGCAGTTTAATGTCATGCGTTGAGGACACATAGACTCCTGTAGTTTAACGTCTTACGATAGGACGTGGAATAAGAGGGAAGGAAGCGTGTGGCGCGGTAGATATGAAACCGACGTGAATGAGGACTTGGAGTCCAAATCATACCACATACCCTCGGAGGAAACTCTTCAGGTCGAGGGACCAAGAGCGAGGATTGGGATGGGCCCGAAGCAGAGTGGTCGGGAGTTCCTACGTACCCCATGAAGATGGGAATCAAGCCATACGTAGTTCTGGAAGCGCATTTTAACGTCATGCAGGACGAGGAGCAGCCTGACCATGTTGGTACACATCCCGCCAAAACTACTAAGCCCACGTGAGTCGTGCTCGGTGTGGGAAACAAGCAGTAGTGGTGGGAACTTCCCAAGACAGAAAGGGGAAGGTTAGGGCAAAGAGACGATCGGTGAATACCGTCCCAGTGACACTAACACGATCATTTAGCGCACCTAGATGCGCGAAGAGAAAGAGCCGAGTATGATGGAATTCCACTTGAACATGAGGAAGTGGAAAAGTGTGAATCATGGCATTCGAGATTCAGATCACGATGACGGTAGCGTGACGATGGAGGATAACTGCTAACGTATTCGCAACACAGCATCCTGTCGCGTTAGCCTAGAATGGGGACAGACAAATGAGGGTCGACCGTTGACCTTGTTCAAAACACGGGACCATGTCACAAATGTTTTCAAATATCTGTAGGGACGTTGGCCCGAAACGATTGAAGGGCCCTTAGGTCCAGCATTCATGGAGATCCCTTAAACCTAGTATCCATGTCGTCAGGGGGTCCTTTCGGATGTGGAAGAGGATGAGGATCCAAATAGCGATCTCACGAAGCTTGGTCTTGGGACGAAGGGAATGTCCGTATGAAAGTCCCACACTTCGGGTTCTTTGTCGAAACACATCGGAATACGACAACGAAACGTATTAGAGAGAGGGAGTAGATTCCTTTCCCATAGGGGGATCTTAGTTTAGGGTCGTAGAATTCGGACCATGGATGGGAAGAGACATAAGAGGCACATGGTGGAGTAACTCAAACACCTAGCGCGAATGGGAATAGGGGGTGTGTGCGGTGCGATGAACAACCTGACGCGAATGAGGACGTATTCCCATATCACGCCACCCGACCCCCTTAGGAGAGGTCTTTGGTCAAGGGAATGGAAGTGAAAGTTAGGTTGGGCCTGCGGGGAAGTGCCCGGGCGCTCCTACGTATCTCATAGGGATGAGAATCAAGCCTTACGTAGTTCTTGATGTACCTTAGACCATAAATGGGTAAAGGGAGCAGGGTACGCATGGCATCAAAACCCGACGTAAAGGAGGACCTAAGCCCTACTTACCATGCATTCTCTGGGGAAATGCTCGATTCGAGGGACCAAACACAAATGTTAGGTTGGGCCCATGGGGAAGTGCTTGGGCGCTCCTACGTATCTCATAAAGATGAGAATCAAGTCATACATAGTTCTTGAAAGGTGACATGGTAGGATACCAGTGTCAAGGGAAAAGGGGAGTGCGGGCGTGGCCCTTGCACTAAAAGAAGTGGAATTTGATGTATCTTGTTTGTTCTTTAAGGGGAATGGTTTTTTTGTGAAGCGATAGGCCTAGAATAGTAGGGCGTGATGTCACCACACGGATCAAGTCGTGATGGGCATTGACAAATGGCATGGAACGTGACCAAAACCCAACGTGATGTCCTCTACAATGAGGTCACCACAATGCGGTGCCGTTTTTCATCATGCGGCCAGGACGATAATGACACAGTTTAGGGTCATATGATAGGACCAAGCATGCATTTTATTGCCATGCAGTGCAGACGCAGCAGAGACGATGCTAGGCGGGAAATGTACGCAGTGTTATAAGACACGATTGACGGAGACATGATCCCACATCAAATTGTACGCCATTCAGAGAGGGAAACCTTAGGTCGGAGGGCCTATATAGAGGTAAGAGGTGAAACCGGGGGGGAGACTGGCTCCCTAAATGGGCTGTACCCGAAGACAAGGCGTCCGGGCGGTCCTACATATCCCATGAGGATGGGAATCAAGCCACACGTAGTTCTGAATGGATCTTAGTTTATGGTCTTAGAGCTCGGACCATGGGAGCCTCGAAGGGCGCCATATTGCAGCTTTATCCCCCTAACATGCAAAGGTGCACTGAGGGAAAGCGCCAAAAGTGTCGAGATTCCACCTGGACATGATGGGGTGGAAAATGATGTGAATCATGAAACCAACATTCAAGGACTGAAGGGGCTGGCGTGACGACAGATGATTACTACTGACCATGTTCGCAACATAGAATCATGTCGTGTTAGCCTGAAATGGGGACAAACAAATGAGCATCGACCACTGACCGTATTCGCAACGCGGGATCTTATCGATTTGTTGTCCAAAACCCTCAGGGGCGTTGTCCCGTAACGGTAGGAGAGCCCCTAGGAATTGTATCCAGGCTGTTCTTGGGGGTCCTTCCGGGTGTGAAAGGTGATGGAATCCCGAATGGAGGGGAACACGAAGCTTGACAAGTGGAAGGAACTTGACCAAGTTGAATCCGACACTCTTGGTCCTAGACCAGAGTACTCTTAACACATGGGTGAACCACTGCACGGGGTCAAGAGACTCAACTTGAGGGTAACCAAGAAATGGCGGGTTCCCGGGGAAAGGGGGCATGGTGCCCAAAACCTTGTATCATACCTACATATCCCCCTCCTAGAGAGGGATAGACCAAGTGGCCTAGGTGACCGGGAGATCAGGAGATCACTGAGAGGTGGGGCTGGACCCGAATCCTAGACATTCAGGTGGTCCTACGTATCCCATGAGTATGGGAATCAAGCCACACATAGTTCTGAAGGGTTCCTTTTAATGTCATGCGGGACAAGGAATAGGAGGGATAACTCTCAGAACGGGGTGCGCGTGGTGCAGCTATTGCAAACCCGACGTAAATGAGCATGTAGTCCTGCACTACGCCACACGGTCCCGTAATCGGGGTCCTGAAGGCAGGACCAGAGAGGTGAATTAGCTAAACTCAAGCTGGAAACAAAGACAATGGGTCTGGGCATCCCAACGTATCCCATCAAGATAGGAATCAGGCTGAACGTAGTTCCAGATGAGAATCTTAGTTTATGGTCTTAGAGCTCGGACCGTGGATGGTGACAACTTCTCGAGTAAGCACAGATGTCAAACCGATCCCTAAGCCCACGTGAGATAAACTCCGTGTGGGAAACAAGGGGGGAAGATCCTTATTGCAATACTTGGGGCATCCATCACAGGGGAGTCGGCAGAGAGTTCCAAAGGACACCTTTGATGCATCTTGTTCCCCCAACGCGCGGACGTGCACAGAGGAAAAGTACCAAGAGTTCCGAGACTCTACGTGGACATGATGAATTGATGAAGGGTGTGAATCGTGTACCCGACATTTTGGGCTTAATGGGTTGGCGTGGCGATAGAGGAAAACTGTTAACCACGGTGGAAACAAAGCGTTCATATCGTTTTTTCCTGAGGTGGGAACAACAAACGAGCATCGACCGCTGACCATATTCGCAACGCGGGATTTTATCGATTTGCTGTCTAAAACCCTCGGGGGTGTTGGCCCATAATGGTAGGAGAGCCCTTGGGCGTAGTATCCAGGCCGTTTTGGGGGGTCCCTCTGGGCGTGAAAGATGCTGAAAGCCCTGATGCAGGGATACACAAAGCCTCGAAAGTGGGTTCGGACGTGTCCGAGTAGAGCTTGGCGTTCCAGGTAATAAACCAGAGTACTCTTAAGCACATTGGTGAACCGCCGAAAAGGGATTGACGAAACAACTCAGTGGGTGGAGGTACATGGCGTGGTCATTACGAGACCGACGTGAATGAGGACATAATCCCACACCACACCATATAATCCTCTCATGGAGGAAGGATAGGCCAAGGGGCCAAGATGGGATGAAGATTCCCGAGAGATGGGGCTGTACCCGAATCCTGGACATTCAGGTGGTCCTATGTATCCCATGTGGATGGGAATCAAGCCACCCGTAGTTCTCCAAATGTAGTTTAACGTCATACGGGATGAGAAGGGGAGTAATATACCCCTAAACAAGGGAGGTATATGGTATGGCGAAGAAGCTGACGTGAATGAGGACGTAGTCCCACACCACACCGTACACTCCTATAAGAGAGGACTTGGGTCATGGCCCGGAAAGGCCAAGGGGCCTGATGGTGGTCAAGAAGGCCTGGCCTGCTTGTAGTTTAACGTCTTGCAATGAGGACGAGGTTCAGGGACCTGAGGAGGCCAAGGGGCCTGAGGCTGGGCCTCGGTCAAGAAGGCCTGACCGGTATGCAGTTTAACGTCTTGCAGTGAGGACGAGGGTCAGGGACCTGAGGAGTCAAAGGGGCCTGAGGCCGGGCCTCGTAAGGGGAGGCGTACGGTATGGTACATGATCCCGACGTGAATGAGGATGTAGTCTCACAACACACCGTACACCCCTATGAGAGATCGGGGCCATGGGCCCGATAGCTAGCACCACCCGGGGGGAAGTTTGTCACCTCGGGATGGGGCAAAATGAATCACTGCACTCGATGTCTGGGACATCTCGGGGTGGACCCGAAGATCCAGGACACTGTTGACCATGTTCGAAACACAGCGTTCCTATGGTGACCCGTTATGGGAGCAACAAATGAGCGTCGACCGCTGACCAAATTCGCAACGCGGGACTTGTATCGGCTTGTTGCTTGAAAACCCTCGGGGGCATTGGCCTGTATCGGTAGGGGAGCCCTTGGGCATAGTAATCAGGCCGTTCTTGGGGGTCCCTCTGGGTGTGAAAAATGATGGAATCCCAATCAAGGAGTGGGTGAAGCATAGCTGTATCCATCCACGAAAGAGGAAAACATCTCCAGGGGGGATGTGCAGCCGGGTCGAGGCTTGCTCGATGTGAGTCGGGGAAAAAGTGTGCACTCTGCCATGTCTTGACCCGAGGGGAAGATTTTGGCTTTTGGGCTGGGCCAACAGACGAAATGTTCGGGCGTTCCTACGTATCTCATGAGGATGAGAATCAAGCCATATGTAGTTCTTGAAGGCCATGCAGATTAGCATCATGCGGTGAGGACGGGGGAGGATAGAAGAACGGGAGTGGGAACATGGTGCGACCCTTACGATCCTCATGTGAGTGGGGTTGTACAAGCGGGGCTAAGAAAGCCTACTCCCTGCTATACAAAGATCCTCCAAGGAAACTATTCCCAGGGGGATAGTGGGAGAGAAAAGCATGGGGCTGGGCTCAAGACGAGGCGTCTGAGCGTTCCTACGTATCCCATGAAGATGGGAATCAAGCCACACGTAGTTCTTGAAATTCAGTTTAACGTCATGTGGGACGAAGAGCATCTCATTTGGGGGATATGTATGGTACGACAAGTAAACCATATCATACAATCCCTCAAGTGGGTAAGTCGGGGAAAACCAGGGGGCCTAGGGCCGGGGGCCCGAGGAGGCCAAGGGGCCTGAGGCCGAGCCTCGGTCAGGAAGGCCTGACTGGCTTGCAGTTTAACATCTTGCAGTGAAGACGGGGGGCCAGGGGACCAAGGAGGCCAAGGGGCCTGAGGCTGAGCCTCGGTCAGGAAGGCCTGACCGACTTTCCGTTTAAAGTCTTGCAGTGAAGACGGGGGGCCAGGGGCCTGAGGCTGAGCCTCGGTCAGTAAGACCTGACTGGCTTGCATTTTAATGTCTTGCAGTGTGGACGGAGACGCAGTTTACGTTCGTGCAAGACTTTACAGTTTAGAGTCATGATGGACCATAATTTGCAGTTTAAGGTCATGCGGGACCGTTTCACAATTTATGGTATTGCAGGACAAAGATGCAGTTTAAGGTCATGCAGGACCATTTTGTAGTTTAGGGTCGTGCAGGACCCTGTTTGCCCTAGGAAAATTATCGTTTGAGGAATTTGGAATTGGTGGGATGGGTTATACGCTCTCCATCTGTGGTCACCAAGTAGTATGCTCCATTGGGGTAAACCTTATGGATGATATAAGGCCCTTCCCATTTGGGTTATAATTTGGGCGGTTTCCTACCGGGAATCATTAGCGCTCGAAGGGCCAGTACCAGGTCGCCCTGTAGAAAAGAGCGGAGATGAACCTTCTTGTCGAAGGCCCTTGCTATCTTATCCTGGTGCCTTTCCAGATTGTGCAGGGCATGAATCTGGTTCTCGTCCAGTGCTTCTAATTCGGCTAGACGGATCTCGGCCATCTCATCTGATGTCTGGTGGTCATAAACTGCAGTGCGTAACGACGGAAGCTGAATCTCAATGGGTAGGACGGCCTCAGCTCCATACACCAGGGAATATGGGGTCACCTGGGTAGAGTTGTGATTCGTCTTCCGGTAAGCCCAGAGGGCGTTGGGGAGCTTGTCCGGCCAACTTTTCTTGTTCTGACCAACCATCTTCTGCAGAATGTTATAGAGGGTCTTGTTGAATGCCTCGATCTATCCATTCGCCTGCGCATGGTAGCGGGAGGTATGGTTCAACCGGATGTCGTACTTGGCGTACAATTTCTTCAATTCAGCGGCTCGGAAGTTGGTGCCGTTATCGGTGAGGACGGCGTGAGTTACCCCAAACCGATGGATAATGTTGGGGCTCCCAAAGTCAACGATGGAATGGGCCTTGACCTCTTTGAGCGGAACTACCTCTGCCCACTTGGAGAAGAAATCTGTAGCAGTCCGGATGAACCTACACTGGCGGGCTGTTGCCAGTGGATACGGTCCGACTACATCAAGTCCCCATACCGCAAATGGCCAAGAGTACTTGGTGGGGTGGAGGGGCTCCGACGTCCGATGCAAGAAGTTGGCGTGTACTTGGCACGCGTGGCATCTCTTGGCATATCCAATACAATCACGGATCATAGAGGGCCAAAAGTACCCCCAATCTTCGGATTTGATGGGACAGCTTCGGCCCAGCTTGATGGGCGCCATAGGAACTAGCGTGAACCTCTTGCATAACTTGAGGTATCTACCCTCCTTGGATGCAATGGAGGAGGACACCATCGAAACTCTGCTTGTAAAGGATCTTTTCAAGGCCAGGTCCGCTCTGGAGGGTTAATTGCAGCGCGTGGCGTCGGATTCGCTCGCGCTCGGCCCGGTCGTCCAGGAGTTGACCATTTTGGAGATACTCGACAAAAGGTGCCCTCCAGTCGGGAGTGGATTCAACCACTGCGTCTGACAAACCTGGGACCCCTTACATGGAGGGTCCGGTGGTGAGATGACTTACCTGTAGGCCATCATTGTCCTCTTGGGTGATGGGGGAAACGACTCTCCGGTGTGCCACATGTATGATCAAATCATCTTGCTCGGGTTCTGCAAGGGACGCGGCTAAGCCAGCCAAGGAATCTTCTTGACCGTTCTGCAACCGTGGGACATGGGTAACCTCTGGTTGAGAAGAGAACTGGGCCATTAGGTGTAGGGTGTACTCCAGAAACGGTGCGAGATCCGGCTTCCTAATGACGTAGTCGCCATTAACCTGTTTGATTACCAGCTCGAAATCTCCCTTCACATGTAGATGGGGCACATGGATCTCAAGGGCCAACTCGAGGCCGGTGATGAGATCTTGGTACTCTGCCTCGTTGTTCGTACAGCCTTCTGAAAATAGGAACGAGTATGGCAGGACGACTTGCGCCGGGGTAATGAAGACAATACCCAGGCCCACTCTGTTGAGCTTGGGATCGTTGAGCCTCCTGTCGGTGGGGCTCCGGGAGGCACCGTCGAAATGCATTTTCCAACACGGGACAACATGATCGACTGAGAGGATCGTCTCATCAAGGAAATCCAGGTCCTGGGATTGATCCGCAGAGGTTGGATGGGCAGCAAAAAAGTCCTCCAACACCTGTCCCTTAATGGCCTTCTGAGGTACAAACCTGATATCAAACTGCTGGAGGATCACTGCCCACCGTGCTAGTCAGCCAGTCAGCATAGGGCGGTTCAGGATGTACTTCAGTGGGTCAACCCGGGAGACCAATTGCACCTCATGGTGCTGCAGGTAATGTCACAACTTCTGCACGGTGAAGACGAGCGCAAGGCATCTCTTTTCGATTGGGGAGTATCTGACCTCCGTATCGTGAAGCATGCGGCTGAGATAGTAGAGACTATTCTCGGTACCCTCTTTATTCTTCTGGGTGAGTAGCGCACCGATGGATCTCTCCAAGGCTGTCACATAAAGGACCAGCGGCTTTCTGGAGATGGGTGGCATCAAGACCGGAGGTTGGAGAAGATACTGCTTGATTTCCTCGAAGGCGATCCGACACTCCTCATCCCATTCGTAGGCGGTGCCCTTCTTCATGAGCCGGGAAAAGGGCTTACACTTGCCGGCTAGATTCGCGATGAATCGGCGTATATAGGCTAAGTGGCCTTGAAGGCCTCGAAGCTCTCGAATTTTTCTCGGGGGAGGCATTTGGATGAGTGCCTTGATCTTCTCCGGGTCGATCTGGATACCTCGGTATCTGACAACAAAGCCCAGAAACTTCTCAGAGGTGACCCCGAAGGCACACTTCAACGGGTTCATCATCAGGTGACGGGAATGGAGGAAACCGAACACTTTATCAAGGTCTTTGAGATGGTCCTGGCGCTGACATGATTTGACTACGAGGTCATCCATGTAGCATTCCACCAATGTCCCGAGAATCGACTTGAATATGCGATGCATGGCCCTCTGATAAGTGGCGCCTTCATTTTTCAACCTGAATGGAATAACCTGGTAGAAAAAGGTACCTTGGGGAGCCCTAAAGGCAGTAAAATCCTCGTCTTCGGGGGCCATCCAGATCTGGTTGTACCCGGAATACCCATCCATGAAAGAGAGGGCTTGGAACCCGGTCGTGGCATCAATCAACAACTCCGTCACCGGGAGTGGGAAGTCATCATTTGGGTAGTGGCGATTAAGATCGCGGAAGTCGATGTAGACTCTGATCTGCCCATTCTTCTTCCTGACTAGCACAATGTTGGCAAGCCACTTGGGGTACTGGACCTCCTTGACGATGTTGGCTTTGATTAGCATGTCAACTTCGGCCTCAACCATAGCACCATGAGAAGGGTGCATCTTCCTGGGAGGCTGCTTAAACCCACGATGATTTGCCGGGAGGCCCAAACGGTGAACGGCTACCTGGGGATCTAGCCCTGGCATCTCATTGTAACTCCAAGCAAACACATCACGGTGTTGTTTGAGGATGTCTACATACTTCTGCCTCTCCTCGGGGGACATGGCTGCACTGATCAATGTGGGTTTCAGATCTGTCTCGCTACCAAGGTTCACCTGTACCAGTTCATCAACCGTGGTAGAGACGCCTTCTTCAAAGGCGGGGGGAGCATCCTCCAGTTCTTCCTCCCCACCCGTGGCGGGACTTCCCGTGAAGGAAGATACTTCTGGGCTATCCAAATCTGAGGGGCAGCTGGTGTCAGCTTGGGCAGCAACGGTCATTACATCGGGGGACTCGCTTTCCATCGAGACCATATCAATGAAGGCGGTCGACCCTATCCCATCTGGCCTTCGGCCTAAAGGTCCATGTTTGATGATATCAAAGTAGTGGGGATGTGTCGGCCTGAGCCGGTTAATCCCAGCCCGGCGGAAGAGACACGTATGGCGCACCGCCGTTGTCATAAGCCTGACGCCCCGGTACCGTACATGGGTAGGAGGTTCGGGGATGACTTGAGACTGGTTGATATAGGAGTACGAGGTGATTTTCCATCGTCGCTTGGACGCGGGAACATGCCTTCCTTGCGTACCCGAAACAACAAAACATTGCCCCATGTCGGGGGTCGTGGCCTCCAACCGGTGGATCGGGAGGATGTAGGCGTCATCCATGCTTTCTCAGGGATCACTTGTGACCGGGGCGGGTTCATCCTCGCTTACTAGGATTTTCTTATCCTTAATTTTGTAATAACCCGCATCCAGATAGCGGGCCTCACAAGAATCGAAAGGGGACACATCTCCTTGGAGCACGCCTACTCGACCGTTGAGCGAGTACTTGAGGCACTGGTGACACGACGAAGGGACCACTGCATGCAGATGGAGCCATGGCCTACCCATCAATGCGTTGTAGGCGGTGTCCTGAGAGACAACCATGAACTCGGTGCTGGAAATTAAGCCACCGAACTGAGTCTTCAGGCAGATCTTGCCGACTGGGGTTTGCTCGGTACTGTCGTACCCCTGGATCCTGAGGTCAGAGGGAGTTAAATCACCTTCAGATAGACCCAGCTTTCGCAACGTTCGGGTCAGAATTAGATTGACTCCAGAACCCGTGTCCACAAGGCAGCGGCAGACTTCCACGCCATTGAAGTGGCCAGTGATGTACAACCGGCGAATGTGCCCCTGTATAGGAGGGTCCTCATCTTCACCGGAGAACGAGATAATCTCCTGACATTCGGCGTTTTCAATCATCTCGGTATGGGAGGCTTCTGCAACTGCTACCTCCGTCTCAAACTGGAGGGGTCTCCTTAGGGCCTCGGCAAGTGCCTCGCGCATTTCAGATGACAAGAGAAGGGCCTCAAGGATAGAAATCCTCGCCGGAATTCCGGCCAGGTGCTTCAGGACATCATACTTTCGATCCAAACACGAACCTATGCTTACAGGAGGTCGTTCGGCATTTGGAGTCATAAAGGGTCCTGCTGGTTGAACCGGCGATTGACTAGTACTGGGAACATCTTGCTGCCTACTAGTAGAGGCCTGGAGAGTAGTCGCCGGACTAGGATCAGACAGAGGAGGCTAGCCTTTAGCTGGGCAAGACTGACTGTGATACGAACGAGGCACCTCCCCCTGATCCAGTAGCACGAACGACGGTGGAGGTAGAGTTGAGGGCGTTAGATGGGGTGGCACCTGCTGAGATCTGCGCTGAGCCTGATGCCTGGTCTCAGTAGCATGAACGGCTTGGCCAAAAGTGCATGCTGACGTACCTCGATGACCGGCGCGGTTACGATTCTGCTGACGTTGACGTCGGCTGGAAACGTTGGAAAGGTCTGCCTGGCGTTCCCCCCTCGTCATGGGTCATATAGGGCTTTACCAGCTCCACGGTGTTAACCGAAGCATACCCTTGGCTGTCACTCGAGAAATCATCCATCGCTGGGTGGATTCTGGGAGGAATCCCCATTTCAGGGGGCATAAAGTCGCCAAGAGTGCGGGATGACAACGGAACCGGCGGTGCGCGTTGCTTCTTCTTTCGTCGCTTCTGCTTGCCCTTTTGGGAAGAGGCCGACTATGAAGATGACGCGGAGGCACCAGCTACTTATGAAGGTTCTGACTGCTTTAAGCGCGCCTGGATGATACCATGGGCACGAACGACAGTTTTTCGAGCCATCCAGTCATCGTATTTCTGGGATCTGCGGCTGGGGACCTGCTGCCACTCGCCTTCACTGTCGATGCCGATCTCTGATCCCGCAAAGACACCTGCCACTTGTGATGGTGTTGGGCCCAACTTGACTATGTTTTTGTTGACCTGGACTTGAAGCCAGTCATTAAACACATAGAATTGCTTGAGGGTGTGCCCCAGGATCCGATGATAAGGGCAGTAGTTGGGGTGATCAGTGAGATTCGCCTCTGCCGGCCTTCTGCACTCGGGCAGATGCACAATCCCTTGCTCTAGAGCAGTTCAGAAGTAGCCAGGGACCTGATTTTCGTTGGACGAATAAGTCTAGTACCTTCTTTCCGGATAGGGGGCCCTGGGGGCCTGGCCCTG
Organism: Viscum album; assembly: GCA_963277665.1. Classification (NCBI taxonomy): domain Eukaryota; kingdom Viridiplantae; phylum Streptophyta; class Magnoliopsida; order Santalales; family Viscaceae; genus Viscum; species Viscum album. Next base: position 582,276,359 of record OY728120.1, read on the forward strand.
ACGAGGGGACGGAGGGGCCTGCCGAGGAGGCGGCGCCTGATTGTCTCGCCTAGGTGGCGGTGGCGCATTGTGCGGGGGAACCTGTCGGTTCTGAGGCGGTCGTTGCTGGGCAGGAGCTTGTGCTTGAGGTGGAGGACCTCTGCAGGGTTGTGGGGGTGGTGCCGCCGGCAGTAACTCTAGCTACCTGGGGGCTTCTACTTGGGCCACCGCGGCGGGTTCAGCCCTGGTGGTCCTCCTGGCCGGGATCATATGGGGCAACAAACGTGCCTGACTAGCCTGTTGCAGGGATTCCTCCAGGCGCTGAGCTTTATCTGAGAAATCTTTGAACCCTCCAGGGTAGTTCTGGGTGATCAAGGAGGGTACCAGCTCTGTCTTGATGTTCCCGAAACACATCGTCAGTAATTGCTCCTGATTCAGTGGCATATCGAGGGAATACGTAAGTCCCTTGCACCGGGCGATGAAGTCTGCGACTCGCTAATCAGGCCTTTTCTTGCACTTGAAGAGGTCTGCAATGCTGGTCTTCCGCGTGGTGGAGATGAACTGGTATAATAACTGCCGGCGAAGATCCTCCCAACCGGTCAATGATCTGATAGAGAGCTGGCTGTACAAGACGAATTCTGGACCTTCCAATGTCTGTACGAAACATTGGAGCTTGGCAGCTTCTTGCTGAGCCGGGGTCCCCATCATGGGGCCACACCTGGAAGAAAAATGAGGCAAGTGCTGCGGCGGGTCCCCTGTTCCGTTGAAGGGTGAGAAAGTGGGTTTCCCAAAACCTGGAAGTGCGGTCATATCATCCACCCATGCCGGATAAGGCTTGCCATTCGGTGGGACCGCTACCTGCCGTGTTTCCAATGCTTCGTGGCGGGCTATGAGCGCCGCGATTAGATCATCCGGGTGGGGGTCCCTGTCTTGACGGGGATCCCTAACCACAAGTGGATTTCCAGGTTCTTCAACATGGTAGACGGCTTCGGCCACTCGTGGGTCAACTGGCTAGATGACCTGCGGGGCGAATGGGGAACCCGAGTTGGATTCTTCAGATTGACCCGTCGTTCGGGGGGATTTGGCGAGACGTATCGCGCCCTCTTGCCATACGTTCCGGCTTCTGCCCTATCTGTGGCAGTAGCATGATCAGGATTGCCCGGAGGCATCTCACCGGGGGGAAATTGTTCCTGCCCCTGCTGCCCCGAACTGGGATTACCATAGTCGGGTCGTCGCTCTACGGTGCGCTCAGCCAAGAATTCGTCAACCAGCCTCTTCTGCTCAGCAGGCAGCTGGCGTAATGTGGCCTTCTCGGGATCTTCATCTGTTTTCTGCACAGAGGCGGACGGGTCGGAGTTCTTGACTGTTCCGACGTACTCCTTACCCTTGCCAGTGTTTCGACCGAGTACCAGCGATTCGATGGGTACGGGGAGGCCTAGAAGGTTCCTCTGCTAATGGGTAACTCTCCCTGATGGGTCCAGTAGTGGCGGTATGCCCTCAGGGGGGAAATCTCCATCAAGGAATTCAATCTCATCTTCTTTGTCCACGACGTCAGCCATGTGGACCGCGACCCCTCTCGAGGGCATGTACTCGATGTCACATAATGAATCAGGCTGTCGTCAGATGGGGTTGAAGAGGAGAGCGGCATAGTGTCCCCAACCACGGACTTGCACATGGGGGGTGGCTTCCCTGAAGATTCTACGGAGTGCTTTAAAACTCTGGATGCATTTTCGTTGAAGGGTGCTCTTGTGGCCTAGCGACTCAGGGTGCTGGGCCACAAGGAGTGCCGCCGTATCGACCAGGCGGCACTGCTCGCCGAATTCCTCGAAGTTCTATCGACTTCTGGAGTACACCACCCGTTCATAACGAAGGCGAAAGTGTGTCGCCCATAGGGATCAACAAAAGCACCCCACTTCTTCAGGGGTAAGAGACTCCGGTACGTGAAAATTCAGCGCCGCCGTCGGCCAGAACTTTTCCGGGAAGTAATCCGCTGTGAGAATACTCCAGAAGCTCCTGGGCTCGGACTCAGAGTCTGGCCCTATGTTGCCCCACTCGTCAACCGGGGGCGGCTGAGGGACCGGTAGCGGTACCAAGGCAAACCACTGGGATAGTAAGCTCGGCGGTGGAGAATACGGCGAACGAGATGACTGGCCGCCGAATTCCAGGCCATCCTCCGAAGAGTGAGGTGACCTGGCCACGATGTCACGATATGACGGGATGATAACCACAGCTTCCGGAACGAGAGCCGCGGCTACCGGCGACAGGTCGTGTCGTCGCTCTACCGTCGTTGGCACCCAAAATAACTCTCTGTGATCTCTGGTAGAGGTAGAGGGTGCTTCTAGTGACAAAGGCGGTGATTGTGCGGTCGAGACCGGTGGAATTCCCAAGATTTCTTCCTCTTGGATGTACCTGCAGAGGGAGATGGGAATCTGGTGGACCTTGAATTCCGGGAGAATGAGGCTAACACATCTGGTTCCTGCCCCAGTCCTTGATATGGAGGAGTGGGGAGAAATATCCATCGCTGAATCGCATTCCGCTTCCGAGTCGGAGAAGCGGACATGTTTGATCTCCACCTGGGCCTTCCCAGGGTTCTTGTGGTGGTGACGACCCGCTCTCCTACCCCGGGGTGGCTCTTCGGGACAGAGTTGATCCCTACCAAGCGGTCTCGGGGTCGCGGTGGCGTCGTGGCGGAGAGGAACCCCACTCGAGACAACCGAGGTGCGAGGGGCACCGGGGAAAATGTCGAAGGGTACATGGGGAGGACCTCCATGAACACCACCCATGTAGGCGGAGCCTCTGTTGGAATCAGCAGGAGCATGGGGAGGACCTCCATGGCCGATGCGAGTGGAGCGAGGCTGGCCTTCACTCCTCGTGTTGCTGGGGCGAGGAGAAACTTCGCTGGTTGCAGAGAGGACGTAGGGAGGGCCCCCACGTTGAAGAAGGACCGGATGGATGGTCCATTCAGATCGGCAGTCGGGGGCAGGAGGATGGACTCCATACCCTGTATAGTGGGAAGGGGAAAGGTTTCCGCGCTGAACATCACTGCCGCCGGGCAGGTCTTCCTTCGGGGTGGGGGTAGTGCGAGGCATACCTCCATGACGAACTTCGGAGCGGGGAGGGCCCGTGCCTTGTGACGTAGTTTCACGGGAGGACCTCCATACGGGGTGACATCACCGCAGGTTAGTTCGCGGCGATCACCACTCAGGTCTACAACCCGGAGAGTCAACCCAGCCTGCCCGTGGGGCGGTTGGGGTCTCGATCCTGGTTGGGTGAAGGAGTGCCCCAACTCAGTGTACACAGGGGCTTCACAATGCACGTCGACGGTGGCTCGTGGCACTGTAGCTGTCAACGTTGACGCGCATGGGCGAGCGTCCTCAGCCCGGGACCGGCGCTGACGTCGGGTCAGGCGAGCTGGCGCAGGTGGTGCAGGGACGTGGCCTGCCTACTCTTCCTGCGGGTCCGGACGGTGGCGCTGACGTGGCCGGGCGGGAGCTCTCGCCTGGAGCCCTTGGGTCGGGACCCTGAGCAGGCTGAGCCGGACGGCGCCCGCCTCTTCAGCCTAAGGCGAGGAGTCGTCAAGGCATTCCGGAGACAGGCTCCCGAAAAGGTTGAAAGTTGGGCTGGGGAGCAGGGGCTCCCTACGCGGCATGTTAGGGCGGCGTTGACGGCGGGGCCTGGAGGCCTCCAGGTCCAGGCAGGCCATATCCCGAGTTGGGATGACCCCTTCTTCCTTGTACCTGCGCACGAGTTTGTTGATCACCCTTCGCTGGATGACCTCTGATGGGGAAAGGGGACGTGGGCCCATCGTATTCCGTGATGTGGCGGCCGTCGTGGCGGTAGCGGCGCTACGTGGGGTGGTCGTGGCGGTGTTGCCCCTACCCCTGTGTGGGAGAGGAGCGGATGGTGATCGCGTCTCTGTAACAGCAACCTGGTTCCTGAGAAATGAAGGGATCAACTCATCAGTACTGAGAGGAAAAGGATTGACAGCCAGTGCCCTAGCGTCCTTCATTCTCCACGTCTATAAGAAGGATCCACGCCAACACGCTGCAGAACGGAGTGCCCCAAGTTTTACTGCCCCGACTTCCTGTGAGTTTCACGACCTGCCCGCTATTTTCTTGGCGGGACCAGGCGCCGGATGTCTGGATCCGGTGACACATCAATCTACTGGTGTCTCAAACGCTACTAATCTCCATATTGAGGAGAAGACCTTCACGTTGGGTTCACCATTTCTGTTTCCGACGCTTTCGTCGGGGCACGCGCGCACGTCAGTTCCGTCCACGGAGGAGGACGCGCGGCGCTTTGTTGCCCCACATTCCTGCTTTTCCAAAGGCGGGCGACATTCGCTCCTTATTCCGGGATGTCTGCTCCTTAATCAAAACAGGATGATGGGATGTCAGTTCTTCCTCCTGTGGATTCCTCCTCATAACTCGTCACCTAGTCCGGGTCTCCCTCATAGATTTAATACGTAGTTCGTGAAACTCTTCCCAATGCCATGCTTCCATGGACGCCGGTTAATTACACTTCTTTTTTCGGGACATTCCAAAGGGTCCGGTCAGGGTAGCAACCTTCAGTCGGGGGAGTAGTCACGTTGTGGCATCAGTAGAGTGTCTGGATGCTGGGGAACCTGACATGTCTGTCTGTTATCCCTGTTCACAGGGCTTCTCGAGGGCGTGGAAGCCCGAGGCATCCCACATTGAGCGCGGGGAATTAAATGCCATAGACACATATCTGAGGTTTTCCTCAGCTTCTCGTGTTTAACACAGGGTATGTCGCTAGTTTAACGTCTAGCGGAGACGGATCAACCCAACCAGAGCATTAGCTAGGATAGATCAGATTGAGGGATTGTCCTCGAAGGGATGTCGATACCGGGGCAGCCCAAGGGCGGCTGTGAAGAAGAGCGTACCGACGTGGTCTCACCGGGATAAGACGGTCCGAGTGAGAATCAGGATGAGTGATAGGTTGATGAATGGAACGGAGGGGGAGTGAAATGGGACCATCGCAGGGGCAATGGTGAAGTTGGGCTTGAACCTTGAAGAGGCTTCTTACGTATCCCCGTGGTAGGGAATCAAAGTCCACGTAGTTCAGGATGGTGCCGGTAAACCGACGTGAAGGTGGGCCTTGGCCCGATGAATGTCGTCGGCGAACCAACTTGAAGGTGGACCTTGGTCCGATGGGCATCGTCAGCGTACCGACGTGAGGGTGGACCTTGGTCCAATGGGCATCGTCAGCGTGCCAACGTGAAAGTAGACCCGTGGGTCCGCTAGTGGTGGGCTTGAACCTTGGGAAGGTTTCCTACGTACCATGCCTTGACATGGATCAAAGTCCTCGTAGTTCAAAGGATTGATGGAAAACAGTTTTAACGTCATGAGGGACGGTAGTGAACCTTGACGTGAATAAAAGACGGGTGGTGGATGTCGGTGAACCGATGTATATGAGGGACCTCAGTCTAATGGGAGATGGGCTTGAACCTATGGGAGGATTCCTACGTACCATGCCTTGACACGGATCAAAGTCCTTGTAGTTCGCTGAAAATTGGGGGCTTGGCACACCGACAAGGAGACGGTCTGGGCCAATGTTTGTTGGGCTTGAACCTCAGGGAGGCTTCCTACGTACCATTCCTTGACATGGATCAAAGTCCTCGTAGTTCGGATTGGGAAATGCAGTTTAACGTCATGCAGGACGTAGGTGGAACACGACGTGAATTGGATGATGGGTGGGCTTGAACCTTGTGGAGGCTTCCTACGTACCATGCCTTGACATAGATCAAAGACCTCGTAGTTCAAATGGGGCTTTGTCGGCGAACCGACGTGAAAGTGGACCTTGGTCCAATGGGTGGTGGGCTTGAACCTTTGGAAGGATTCCTACGTACCATGCCTTGACATGGATCAAAGACCTCGTAGTTCAGGTGGTGATAGGTGTGTAGTTTAATGTCATACGAGACAAAGGGAAGGGAATACAGTTTAACGTCATGTTGGACGAGGGCGAAACTCGACATGAATGAACGACCGAGAAATGTGGCTTGAACCTCATGGTGGCTTCCTACGTACCATGCCTTGACATGGATCAAAGTCCTCGTAGTTCGCTAGTATGGGTCGCAACGGCTTTCCATTGGACCGGAATGCAGTTTAAAGTCGTGCTGGATGAGAATGGGACCCGATGTGAGTAGATGACGGGTGGGCTTGAACCTCATGGAGGCTTCCTATGTACCATGCCTTGACATGGATCAAAGTCCTTGTAGTTCGCTGTGGGTGGGGGCCAGGGTCGGTGCTCACTCTAAGCCCACGTGAGTCATGCTCGGTGTGAGAAACAAGAGGTTGCAACGACTTGACGATCACGTCGCGAAGGATGCGTCTGTGAGAAGTGAAGAGGGGCTTACACGTTAGGCGGCCCATGGTGCTGGGACTTACTCCAGGATGGAGACCCATGTTGTGAAAAAGCGCGGGAAAGAGGGACCTTGGTCCAATGATGGGACGTGCCTCATTCCCTATCACGCCCTCCACTAACCTTGGTAGTGGGGAAGTATGGAGATGCAGAGGTGCAGCCATCCGTTGGGGAACTAGGGTCACCCTTCTCCTACGAACATACGCCACTCCAATAAGGAGGATATCATCCCTTGTGGATGGGTGATTCCATTCCTGTGGAGACGAGTGGCGTAAAGAATGTTCGAGCTGGGGGGACCCTTCGTGAGGGAGACGAGGTCGGATCACAGTTTAGCGTCATGTGTTGAGGACGTGGTGCTTGGCAGTTTAACGTCCTGCAGCTCGGACGAGGTGGGTTCACTCCACACCCCTAGGACTTACATAATCGGTACCCTCTGGTCCTTGGGGAAGGGAAGGTACCAGTAAGGCCATGGTCAAGGGGGGTTGTGGAACGAACCATCGAGGGGTCCACGTTAGCGTGTCTATGCGAAGAAGCAATATCCGTTAGCGTGCCTATGCGAAGAAGCATTAGGCGAAGCAACGCTACAGGTGGTATTGTCCATGGGACTTTGAAATCACATCGTGCAAACCTGGAGGGTTGCACGGGAAGAGGAATCTCTAAGCAAAGGAGTGAGCATCGTGAAGTGGATTTCCTTGGCCTTAGCATGGGGCATAGGTGTGAGTGGAAGGTGCTTCGCGAAGTGGAACAGTGTTCGCGGAGCACTGCCTCGCGAAGAAGGGGTGCCTCGCGAAGCAGTGTCCTGCGAAGCAGTGTGCTTCGTGATGTGTAGTGATCCTGCCTTAGCATAGAGATCACTAGCATGGGTTGGGTGTTTCGCGAAGCATAAACGTTCAGCGGCTGCCCGGGTTCCCTTGGGAATACCCTTACTTCGCGAATGCCCTTGAGCTTCGCGAAGGGCATCCCTCTCTGAAGAGGGGCTCAAAACGAGACAATGTAGAGGCGTCTCATGAAGTAGAAGTACCTCGCGGAGCTCATGATTCCCGGGGCAAAGAGTGCTTCACGATTCGGGAGAGGAGAAGCCGAAAGGTTGGATTTTCCGTCCTCTGGGACTCAGGGGGAGACCAGTATTTATAGTCAAGGGGCGCCGTGAAGCAGAACTCGCGCGCCGCCTCCAGTGCTTCGCGGTGTGCTCACGAACGTCAACGGCGTCCGCGGAGGGTACCACCTATGGAGCTTCGCGGCAGCTCGCGAACGTAAAATGCGTTCGCGGAGGATTTCCGCCTCTGGAGCATTGCGGCAGCTCGCGAACGTCAAATGCGTTCGCGGAGGATTACCGCCTCTGGTGCTTCGCGGGGTCGCGACGGTCAGGGCGCTTCACGGCGGGGCTTCGCGTGGGTGCTTCGCGTCGGTGCTTCGCGAGGCAGTGCACCAGCCTCCTTTTTCGTTCCTTCCTTTCGTGCCATATTTTGGCGCCAACAGGTACCAATGGCTAACCAATAGTAGCTACAATAATAAAGTAATCATGCTGATACAAGAAAGAAATCAAAACAAAGTAAACTCCATCTATGCAAGATGTAAAGGTCATGATCATCTCCATGCGACAACTAAAACAATCCATCTATTGAATCAGGTCCCTTTCCTACACATAAATCCATAAATACTAAACATGTCCCAAAGGGCCCATGCAAGGTGTGAGTCAAATTTCAGTAGGATACCACCCAATGGTGCATACCTAATATAATTGTCTAATAAGGAAAGAATTTATAAGGAAAATAGTAATCAGTATGATGCACAAATAAACACAAAATCCACTAGTGCTCAGCATCCACTTTGGATGGTCACCTACATCAGCCAAATCTAGAATCTCTATCATGTAACCTAGCACCATGTGCCCCCGAAAACCGGGTGTCTCAAGTTCCAATGTTTGGAAGGCATGCCCAAGAAGTAGTAACTTAGAGGAATAGCGATACATGTCCTCAAATAAGTAACTAGAGGGACAACAATTTCTTCCATCAATAAAGTAACCATAGTGATAATGATGTCTTCCCTCAAATCAATAACCAGTGGGAGAATGATGCGTACCCTCAAATCGTGGTGAGCCTCTTCCCCCAATGTGATAGAATCAACGTTATACCCTAATGGATCCACACCTTCCACATGGATTCCTATGGAAAGAAGCCCCAAACTAATAGTACATAAACCACAACTAACAGGGGCCTCGACACACATGGGTTGTCAAAAGCACCTCATCACGGAGTCCCTTTACGTGCACACTACTCAATGTTTTGGGCGAGTAGTAATCACCAAAATAAGTTCCGAAGCCACAACATATCTGACATCTCATTCTCCTAAAACCATATCACTCAAGATTAATGGACACACCATCCATGTAACTTGGGTGATGCCCGACCTAATAGTCACATTGCCTCATGTCGATGCCTTGGATTCCCAGTCCTGTGGTCAGAACCACCAAAAGTAATCCAAGCCAAGCACAACATGTGATCTGCATCACTCAATAATACCATATCCATTACCATCACAACCGAAAGGTTCCAGTATATGAAATATCACACATCCCATTTATATAAAAAAATAATTCAAATAGGAAAAACAAACTAAACCGATGAATTTCACTAGCTATGTGTCGTCCCGAACCAGCACCAAGGATTTGGAAGCCTCTAATAATTCATGTCATCACATAACAAAATGAACTCAATTGTTTAATCAAAACAATTCACTTTAATGAATTTTGGAATACCCAGGCCAAAATGCCCCAATTGAGAAACGACCCCTTGCCATACGACCCTAATGAAAAAGAAGAAAAATGGCATAATCAAGGGTCTTCCATTTGTCTTATAATCAGTTTGATATGAAAAAAAAGATAAAATAGGGTCTCACTCAAAATACTCCAAAATGCACCAACTTTCGCACTGCCCAAAAAACACTAAAACAAGAAATAAGGTATGCACCACCAACATGTAATTTTTTTACATAGGACCGTTCAATATCGAGCTCCAATTAGAAGCTGGTCTTTGTAGATCAATGTTTCCATCAAATCTCAGAAATTCTGCTCAGATGGAATCTGTAGTGGGTGAGAAAAAGAAACTAGAATAAAATATGGAACACGGGTTTAGCCTTAGGGATGTGATCCTGCATCAAATGACAGATTGAAGAATGGACTTCATTTGAAAAATCTTGGGCATGGTATGTAGGTTTGGATTTCGGAATGGGATTGTTCTGAAGATGGGGAAGAAGAAGATATTTTCTAAAATAAGACTCAACTTTATTTCATTAATGTGAATAAAAATAATAATACATGGTGTGTATAACAGACTATACAGAGTGTAGTTGCCTTGTTTGTACTCCTACATAAGTGGAAGTAGCCACATGGTTTGGACGCGACTAACAGGTTGGCACAAGGCTAGAACTGAGTCGGTATGTGGAAAACAAAAAATACATTGTGTGTCTAAGAACCCTAAATTCCGTGTAGTAGAAAATTCTTACACGGACATCACAGGTCATGTACTCAGCGGCATTGCAGATTGTACGTGCCTAACCCATACACTACATGTACATTATATTACACGATGTGTTCATTATAAAAAAATTTATCTGGCTAAAAGGCATACACGCCATGTCTGGACTTCACACATGGTCAAAAGTACATGACGAGTAATGAAGTTACATGACTTGTAATCTGAAAATTTCTAGAACATCTATATTTTCCTAGTTTTCATAGAAACATGTCAAAAATTCCAAAAGGGTTGAGATTTTGACTTGTTATAAAAACCCAGGTTCATAAAATCTCCCCACATTAACAAATCTCATCCCAGAGTTATCAAAAAAATCATAGAGATGGCACCGATCACACCATCTCGAAAAAAGTAACCCAAACTAACCCTCTTTAAAAAGGATCTAGCTAAATTCCCTTGGGGGATTCCCAGCATAGGATTTTCATAAATTGGTCTCAACCTGACCAAAATCATATCAAGAAAAGTTTCACTAACCTGTCCTTGGACTCATGGTCCTCTCAGGATGCATTGTCCCTCTTACACCTCATTTTTGCTTCTTTTTTATTTCGGAAACCCCAAATGTATCATGCAACGCATTAGTGTCAGACTCCATGAGGCCCTGCATTATAGGGATTCTCAATATTTACCAGTTTCCAAGAACCTCAAGTATCATGCATCCTAGATACCTCGATGCCCCAATGCCCTCAGCACCTCATGTAACCCACACCTTCGATACCTCGATTCCCACGTAACCTCAATTAACCCACATTCTTGATTCCCTAGATACTACACATCTCATAAAAATATAAATATATCACACACCTGATATGGTTTCAATCACACTGACCAGCATCTAGTCAGTCCACATAAATCATGTGCAGCTCGTGCACTCAAAGCGGACATGCCCAGTAGGCCATGCCAAGAAAAGTAAAAAATAAAATAGATCAGGGACACACCAGCAGTGTAATTAAAACCATCGTTGGCTCACCAACATGATTAGCCTATAGAATCACCATTGTATGCACCTAGCATGATTTATGATTGTCTGATGCCTGACCTCCCTAGGTGCTTCTCCAGTCACTGGCCACTATCCCCACAACTTGGTCTCACTGTCTCTATCATGCCCTCTGCATGTAACTGAAACCCAGCTACCCACTCCTAGTAACGAACCTAAACCAACTCAATATGCCACCATCATTCCTAGTCCATGCCTACCAGATGTCTGAGAGGGATAAAAATAGATCCTCTCAAGGTTCTCGACCTTTCCACATGCCTGAAAATCCTTTGGAGGCATATCGCACTGAGTCCGAACATTCCTTGGTTGTCCACACTGAAAGAAAACCATTGTTGAACTACCAAGAGGTGGTCTAAAAGAGTCCTTGTCCTGACTACCCTGCTGGAACTCATCTTGTCCTCGCTTCTTTCTATTTGAGAATTCACCTGAAGCCATCGCCTGACCAACCTGGGGCATATCCCTCTTTTTTCCCTCTACTATGAGTGCCTAATTCATAGTCTCTGAGAATAAATCTAGCTTGAAGATATTCACTTGGATCTGATTGGCATTTCGTAAGCCATCCTTAAAGCGCCTCACACATGCTGAGTCATCTCTCACCATACCTAATGCAAAGGGAGAATGCTTGGTGAATGAAGATGAATAGTCCATGACAGACATGTATCCCAACTAAAGGCTCAAGAACTCCCGAGCTCTCTCGGCCCTCAATGTCTTTGGGTAAAAGTTCTTGATGAATCTGTCCTCGAAGTCCATCCATGACAGTATTTCGTGCATGCGAGCCTGAACCTGCACATCTAACCAATGCTTTTCCGATCCTCGCAGTATTTAGGTCGTAGGCTCGACCAACTACCTTAGAGGTGTCTCGAGCTGCTCAAATATCATCTTAATACTCTCTATCATGTTCTCAGCCACTTGTCGACCACCCTCACCATGAAAAAGTGGCGGATGATGTGATAGGAACACATGTGTTAGATATTACATAGATGGATCTATACCCTACGCACCTCTGTTGATCCCCTACAAGACACATACCAGAACATACTGAAGCTTCTCATCATGCCACGACCTGGACACTGCCAAACCTGGTTAATGAACAGCTTGCACTGGATCCTGAACCTGATCATGTCCCTGAGCCTATAACTGCATCTTATTCTCTTCCTCCACAGGTTTCTAAACCAAAGCTGGGTCATGTGGTATTGTACCATCTCCCACCAAACACTCCATCTGAGTCATCTAAACGAACCTGCTGAATTCCTTAAATGGTTAGACAACCCACATATATAACAATGTATATAAATACTATATATATATGGAAAATAGTAAAAGTCAGTGCATAAATTCTACCCTTAATCTCCCCTACCGCAACCATTCCCACATAATCCCAACAACATGGACTCCTTACATGCCCTCAATAGTGCCAAGTATTAAAAGTACCTTGGGCCATTCCCATCCTGACGACCAACGATACCTCAAACCGACGACCTAGTCACAAAATCCTGTTGACCAATGTCACCTCAACCATAGAACATTGCAAAAACTATAAATGTTGTCATTAATTTCACCTATCACATTTCAAAATAATTCTATTTCCTTGCAATTGACATTATTCAAAAAATATTATCAATTCACAAAGAATACATGCAGTTATGAATTTGAAATACCCTAAAAAGTGATTATCAAAAACCATGTAATCCATCCTTTCCATAATAGTCTAAGGTTCACATATTAAAATCAATAACATCACACACTAAGTGGGAAACTGGGGTGGAAATCAAATAAACTGTAATCTAAGAAAAATAAAAACAACAATTCCCACCCAAGGAAACTTGGTCCATCCCTCGTACCTTGGGTTGTAGGCACCCCAAGAACAAGTTAGAATCCTAGTTCCAACAACAACAACAACAACCTATCTCTAGTCTACCATATAACAAATAGAAAATCCAGCATAAATAAAAGGATAACTCTCGATCGAATTAGTATCCAACAAAACACTACAACTAAATACCTATCAAGAACTCCTCTCATACAACATTGTAACGTCCCGGACCCGGTTATCCACCTGAACAATATTAAACGAGTTGGGTGTTACTACCTTAGGCACACCATCCCGAGTTCCAAAGGCTTCCGACTAATAGTGAGGGTCTTATAGGTATAGTGGGGAGGCTATACTCTGTCAGAGGATAATAATCATACTGGTCCATGCATAATATAAAATTAGAGGACTTTGAAGACTCCAACTAGACCCGCCTAGAGAAAGCACAATCAATAGTAAAAAGTAGCTATAACAATAAATATAAACAACAACAGTTTAATTAAAATTGAACAACATGCTAGCAATCAATTGAAACAACTACTAGAATAGACTAGTAATGCATCCACAACAAGTCAATATATTTAAGGGTGCCAATGGATAATCATCAGTAGCTACAATAACAAAGTAAGCATGATGATATAAGAAAGAAATCAAAATAAAGTAATCACCAGGTAGGCAAGACCTTAAGGTCCCTACCATCTCCCTGAGACAGCTAAAAAATCCTAGCACCTGAAGCTGTCCTATTTCCTGCACGTAAATCCATTATGTCTACACTCATCTCGAAGGGCCCGTGTAGGGTGTGAGACAAATCTCAATAGGATACCACCTAGTGGTGCACACGTAATATATGTTTTTAATTAGGCATGCATTTATAAGGAAAATAGTAATCAGTACGATTCACAAATAAGCATAAACTCTACTGGTGCTCAGCAGCCACTATGGGGGGTCCCCTGCTTCGTCCAATGCAAGAATCCTTGTCATGTAACCTGAAACCATGTTCCCCCTAACACCACAAGTCTCATGTACTAGCGTCTCGATGGCACGCCCAAGAAGTAGTAACTCAAAGAAACGATGATGCCTGTCCTTGAATAAGTAACCGGAAGGGTAATGATTTCTACTCTCAATAAATTAACTAGTGGGACAACAATGTCTTCCCACAAATTAGTAACCAGAGGGAAAATGATGTCTACCCTGAAATAGGGGTGATCCTCTGCCCCCAACCCGATAGCATCAACTCTATCTCTTTATGGCTCCTCGCCTTCAATGTGGCTTCCTAGAGAAAGCACCCTGAATCAAATATTACCTAAACTACAACTAATGGGGGTCTTTACCCACACTAGTGCTCAAAATAACCACATCAAGGTGTCACTCAGTGTGTACACTACTCAATGTTTTGGGTGAGCAGTAATCACCAAAATAAGTTCCCATGCCACAACATCTCTAACACCTCATACCCCTATGACCGTGTTGCTCAAGTCGGATGGCGTTTCCATCCATGTAACATAGGACATGCCCAACCTAACTGTCACACTATCTGAAGCTGACATTCTAGGACACCCAATCTCGTGGTGAAAACTACCCAATGTAATTTGGTCCAAGAACAACTCGTAATCAGTATCACTCAACAATACCCAGTCAATTCCCAGCACAACCCAAAGGTTCCAACATATACAATATCCCACATCACTTATACAAAAACAAAATAATTACTTTAAAAAACAAAAAAACAAACTAACCAGTTGAATTGAACTATTTATGTTTTTTCCCATATCATCTTTATGGTCTTGGAAGCCTCTATCAATTTGAATCATCACTTATCAAAATGAACTCAGAGGATTAATCAAAAAAATTCATTTTAAGGCAGTTTGGCATAACCCAACCAAAATGTCCCAACTGAGAAACGACCCCCACCCAGCCACGTTCAAGCACAATAGGTAAAAGTGAATACCCAAATTCATTCCATGGGTCTTATAACATGTTTTATATTCAAAAGAAGATAAAACATGTTCTTTCTCAAAATACCTGAAAATGTGCCAAAGGTCGCGCCAACCAAAAGTCTGGGAAAACTTGAAAGAAGGTATGAACCACCTACCTAAGACTTGTAGACATAAGAATGTCCAATATCGAGCTCCAATTCGAAGCCAATCCTTGTAGATATTTGTTTCTATCAAATCCCATCAATTCTGATCTTATGGAATCTACAGTGGGTGAGGTAAGGAAACTAGAACGAAATAGGGTGCATGGGTTTAGCCTTACATATGCGATCCTGTATGCACCAAAGTATTGAAGAATGGACTTTGTATTAAGAATACTGGACAAGGTATATAGTTTGGGATTTCTGAATGGGACTATTCCGAAGATGAGGATGAAGAAGATCATTTATGAAATAAGATGTGATGCTCCTTCATTTAAGTGAATAAAAATGAAAATACACGACATATATAAAAGACTAAATGTTGTGTAGTTTCCTTGTCTGTACTCCATCTTAAGTAGAGGTAGCCACACATCTTGGATGCACCACATGGGTCAGCACACTGCTAGAAATCAGCCAGTACATGGAAATGAAAAAATAAACAGCGTGTCCAGCAACCCTAGACGTCGTGTAGTATAAAATTCTTACACCATCATCACATGACATGTACTCGGCGATCATTCATCCGGTATATTCCTAACCCATACACAATGTGTAATTTATAGTATATGGTGTGTTCTTGCTAAAAAATTTATACCTAGCCAAAAGGCATATACCCCATATCTGGCCTTCACACAAGAACGAATGTACACAACTTGTGCTAAAGGTACACGATGTGTAATCTGAAAATTTCTTGAACTTCTATATTTTCCTAGTATTCTCTGAAACTAGTCAAAAATTCAAACAGGGTTAGGATTTTGACCCGTTTAAAAAACCCATGTTCTTAAAAAATGAAACTTCAACTCATTTTCCGTTCCTGATGGTGAGAAATACTATTCATTCCATGTGAGTTAAAGCCTTTATTTTATTCAAAATTTTGTACAAAGGAAATAGTAATTAATTTAGAAAAACAATAATAAAATTAATTTTAATTTTATTTATACAAATTAAGTCTTGGGTAAAATGTATTTAAAAAATCACATGAGAATATTAAAAATAATCATGAATTTTTTATTCAATGAAATCATGGACATGGAAGAATGTGATTCACGACCAAATAGTAAACCAAATAAGTTTTCCATAAAATGTTTTTTGGTATCCTGAGGAAGTAATTAGTGGAAAATGAATGGAAGATATGAAGTATCTTAAAATAAAAAAAAATTATCAAAATTAATGGATTTTATCAAGTAATTCATATAATATCACCCAATGTAAATTTAGGTATACACATTCCCGATTAAACTGATATTGAAACATAAATCCCTTACCTCATGTATCGTCTCAATTCATACGTGTTTGAACATTCTTTATAATAATTATATATTTATTATTCTTATATTATAGAACTATTACAACATATAGTATTCCATATCTAATTTAATTATAACTTCTCATCACCCATTTATTAACAATTCATTTTTTTATAAATGTTTGTCTGACAACTACATCATTTGACATACATGTTTCAGTTTTGAAGGCATGGTCCATGTATATTGATCTGGTTTTCATTACGTTCAGAATGATAATAATTTAATAATAATAATATGTAATAAAAATAATAAATTCTATAACTATTCATATAAATTGGTGGTGAAAAATTAATTACATTGCCTTGTGGAGATGGTAGTCTATATGTACGAATGAGTAGTCTTTCATTTTTTATTGATGAAATAAATGAAAAGTTAAAAAATTCAACATAAAAAACTATAATAATATCATAAATATAATACATATCTAGTAAATTCATCATTATATACTTACATTTAAAATGGTGATGAAAAATTAAATGCAATGATTCATGGAGGTGATAGTACCCACATACACACGAGTGATACTTTCTTTTCCCATATGGTGGAATTGAAAGGATAATGGTTTTTACATAATTACAATAACAATTATGTATATTTAATATAACTAAATAATTATTTTATATTGGATTCCATATATTTAGATGAGGTATAATAATTAATAATATTTAATGTGTATATTTAGGATTTATACTTATTCGTTGAGAAATCTCATTTGGCTTACACCTTAGGCCCTAAAAGGTAGGTATTTTGACAATACCTAAAGATGAATGATGTGGTGAAGGAATCTAGTATAATATTAGGGTTGTTCATTGCTAATATAGAGTTCTCAAAAATTTTGAATA
This sequence comes from Viscum album, assembly GCA_963277665.1. Lineage (NCBI taxonomy): Eukaryota > Viridiplantae > Streptophyta > Magnoliopsida > Santalales > Viscaceae > Viscum > Viscum album. The sequence continues at coordinate 582,293,339 of OY728120.1, forward strand.
ATGGAGGAAATGAGGTTTCCTTTTATGCACATGGGGGGGGGGGGTCACCCTTGAAACTAGTTAAAGTATTCAAGTAATATTAATTAATTTCCATTTTAAAGTGGATAAATATTAACATATTGAGAATCTAGGTTGAGTATAAGTGAAAATAATTTTAATAAAATAATATTTAGACTAAATTTGGTGAGGTATTAACCCTTATCTCTCATTTTTAATCATTGTTAACCGTTTTCACAATTAAAATGATATTTATATTTTTTTCATTAGGGGTTAATAATAATTTTATAAATGGATAATTGAACCATATGTGGATGGTGGATGATTTTATATAAAATTTACAATTCACTTGGCTGAATATAATGATTTAATATATATTAATTAAATTAATAAAATATTATTTGACATAATATACCATTAATGTAGTATTTGAGGCTATTCTTGTAGTTTGAAATTATAGACAACATTATTGAAATGAAATTAGAATCCAAACATTTAGAAAATAAAAAAAATGTCATATTTACCTAAAAAATTATGGAACACATTATCTTATCAAAATTTTATCTATAGTAATATTTTTAAAAATATTTACATTATTTTTCTATTACATTAACATGTACAATATTGGAATTATTTAATCATTTAAGGTAATTATTACATTACTAAAAATTAAAAGTAAATTAACATGATAAAAATAATTCATTAATATTTCAAAGAATCATATATAATATTATATTAACACCATTTATACCTATCATAAATAATTAAAGATATTGAAACATCAAGAGTAAAATTTTGGAGTTATTTTTTACCTAAAATATAATAAAGGTCAAAACAATAGAAAAATGGAACCAAGATTCCATATATTTGAATAATAAATGATAATTTGTAACACTAGAATATTTTAAAATAAAAAAATTATGTTCAAGAGTGCATATAAATTTAGAAACCGAGCTTATATGAGAATTTAACACCCTGAGTCCTTATGATAAATTTATTTGTTAATAAATTAAATCTATTTTGGTAGCGTATGATTCACAAAACACTAGGATTAAAACAACACAATAATCTATTAAATTATTTTTATTTAAACTTGATAAGCATAATCTAGTCATTAAACTCGATGGAATAAATAGTAATAACCATGAATATTATTATTTAACATCTTTAAAAAAATATTCAATAAATATCTATGAATTATAAATAAAATAACAATTATTTGAAAGAAAAAAAAAATTTCTAAAAAACTAGATTTATTAAAGAATATGATTTCATTTCATTTTGAGAACATATGTTAAAATTATTTTTTTATAATTTTAGAAAAAAAATTAAATTCATATTTTAAATAATATTATCAAAATTATCATGGTTTTAATTTTTATTATTTTCCTAAAATGTTTCACTTATTATGAATATGAAAAAATACAAATTTTTATTAAAAACTACTTTTTTATTTTAATCATTTACAAGACCCATTTTTTAGAATGGTTTTAAAAGTAAAATTAGTTTAATTTTATATTGTATAATCCGAATTGGGCAAATGGAATAAATTTCCATTTAATTTTTAAATAAAATATTTTGAAATATTTGAATGTTATTTGTTTGGAAAAATACTTTTTCATCACATCTGAAGATTTAATTATAAATTGAATTATTCCACTTATGTGTTTTTAAATTAAAACAACTTGATTCTAAATTTTTAATAATCATAATTTATATTTATTAATAATAAAATATTAATTTTTTTACCAAAATTCATACTAAAAATAATAAAATTATTTTCCTTAGGTGTGGTAAAAACAAGTTTACTAAGGGTTGAACAAAGAACATAATGTTTAAAACTGACCTAAACGTTTCAAACGCCAATTGGATAGACATATTTAGACATAAAACCCTATAAGGTTAGAGAATAGATGATTTTTTATCCTTTTGGATTATGAAAAACATGGGTACACTTTATTATTTTCTAAAAAACCATTTGTGTCATCTCCCTAACTTCGAAAAGGCCACTCCCTCCCTTCACATATTCAATCGTCTACAACCCATTGGCTTGGAAAAAACCTAAAAACAATTCTCTCAAAAATACTTTAACAACTTTTTTATTTTATTTTCTTCCTTAAATTCCATCCTTGGGGTCTATAAGTTGAGATGCGAAGTAGGTTTCTCTTATAGAAATTAATTATCCTAACAAAGCACCTTTGTATTATTTTTTGCTTTTTAGACCTTACGTATTCCAAATTACTATATAACTACACAATAAAACCAATAATGATTGAGTTGATGTCTATATAAAATATTTATGATATTATTATACTTTTTTAAGTACATTATCACATATACCTTCTTAATTTCCATGTAATTTAACAAATCATATCATCAGTCGTGTGTAGGGAAGACTATCACTTCGGGAAGTGATGTGATTTTTTTCCAGATAAAAATTACATATAAGGTAATAATGAATCATTTAATTAATATATGTTTTATATATGAAAATATATTTATTATTTAAAATTAATATACCATATTCTTACTTACCCTTTCACTCATTAAGGGAATTGTATCATCACTTTTACGTATGTATAGTCTACTATATTCAAGAAGCGATGAAATTCAGTTTCCATGTAAAACTTTAATGAATGAATTTAAAATGTATCTAACAAGTAAATATAATATTCATAACATCAATTCCATTCTGAAAATTGATTTTCTATATCCTATGCACAATTATTGTAACTTTTATAATAAAACACCCATAAGAAGGCAAAGCAATTAGCACACAAAACAATGAATCTAAGGAAATATTATTAAAACAAAGTGGGTAAATTCTTATAATAGGATCATATTTGTTATTATAAATATGAATATGGATTTGGGATAAATTAATAATTGGATTAAAACCATAATAAATGAATTAAAACCATGTTCGACCAAAAGGAAGCATGGTGTAATGGATTTCTTCCCAAATTCCGTTCATTTAGAAATATTGTAATGTTATGCACATAATTTATTTTATTTAGTTAATATAATTTCCCTCCGACATGTAATATACTTATAAATTAATGTTTCCTTTTATTTTATGTTTTAATTTTAATTATTCATCAAATGGTATTTTACATGATAATTAGAAAGTGTTAAAGGATTTCATAACCCAATTTAATTTCATTTGTTTATATTAATTATTCATTGAATGATATTCTAATATTATGTGTCTAATTAAATTTTATTATCATATTTTTTATTTAAACTTTTATATTTGGATTTACATTTAATAGACATATTTATACATTGATTAATTCTCACTTCAATTTTGTGATCATTATAAGGGATTTTGCCTCAAAATCCATTTCATTGAGACATATTTCTTAATATGAAAATATTAATTTTTATTTTGTGTATGTAATAAACCTTTTATTTATTAAAAATAAATACATATTTATTCTATATTTTCTTATAAAAACCTATATTCTTGATGAACCGTTGGCCACCATTTATTTCTTGTTTAATTTTGGTATTCATAACATTCTATTGGGACATTCAATTTCCTCATAACCTTTTTAAGCTAATATTTAATTTATTTTAAATATATATATTGTACGTATCATGAATTTTATTATTTTGTGAACCATATTTCTTTCTTATGTGTGGTGTTTATGTTGATTTTTTTGATTAATTGGGGAGATATTGATAAATTCATATTTTTTACTCAATACAGATATTTAATGTTATGGTATATTATTCATCAATTAAATTTATCTTTTGATATATGAGGAATGTGTTTAACATTGAGATATGGGAGGTTAATGATTATAGATAGACTGGCAATGCATTGGTAGTTTCAAGAGACCAGTCAGTTGGTTGTCATTATTTAAATGGGTTTTTTTGTGTATACCGACCCATAATATTAAACATTATAGTGAATGGTATTAAAAGTAGAGGTATGATATACCTGAGATCAGGACTTCCAATAATTAGGAATTTCCTAAAATAATAATTCATTTCTTATTATTATCCATGATATTTTCATAGTAATATTATCTTTGGAAGTATTTCATTGTTAGTTTATTAATTAAATTGTATGTGTTTATAATTATTAAACATTCTATATTTATTATTCTTTATTTAATCATTTTTTCAATTTTTTAATTAAATGGAATGTTTGTTTATATTATTACATTTCTATATAATATATTACTTATTTATTACTCTTCATTTATTCATTATATTTTCTAATTTATATAACTCTTACTATGAATCTTATTTCAAACTTATTTTATTCCTATTCCCCACGATTTTAAGAAGGAACCATTAAATGAGTTCATGGATGGAGGCTTTTTTAGATTCATTTTGTTTTATTTCATGTTTTAAAATGTAATGTGAAATTCAATTTTGTATGTGGTTTACTAATACAACTAAAATATTAAGTCCTTCAGGATGTGATCACTTGTTTCTTATGACAATGTAATAAAGAACCAACCAGCTTTGGGATACTGAGGTCAGGGTCATTATCATTTCTAACATAGGAGGTTTAGTAGAAAAAATATAATCAGATGTAGGAAAACCTATTCTATAGAATATAAGCCTAATATTGATTTTGATTAAATGTATATAAAAACATCTTAATGTTGTGTTATGAATTTATTGTGTTATTTTGCTTTAAATACATACATATATAAATACTAAAAATTTATTTTGTTTTAGAATTTACTTTCTTAGGGGTAACAAATATGAAAACAGAACATCGGGATTGACTCGATCATTACCTGGTACAAGACAATGGTTCTTAATACTTACCTGGTATGACACTTCTCTAGGATATTACTTCATAAATCAAATTTTATTTACAATGAATTATAAAGTATTTGAATAGATTATGATAAGGAATAGATTAGGTAAACTCTATGGTATCATATATTGAAAAAAAGGTTTCATGATTTAGACACACTCTAAATTATTATATAGTATTTCCAATATATTAATTGTTTCTCCAACTATATTTTTTAGTTTTAGTCAAAAGATAGACCCCTAATTAATCATGTTAACATTAGATATGAAGGAAAATGTGGTAAATATGAGAAAAAAAATATGAAGATGACGAGAGTTAAATATATCATGATTATGCCTAATAAATTATACTTAAAAGTTGTTAACAACCCATGCCTGAACCAACTCTCAGACCAACCATTGGGTATAATTATAGAGTTCACTAAGAGCTTTAGTAGTGGAGACCGTGTATTAATAAAGGATCAATTTAATTATTTATAAATATGTAGAAAGGGACACCTAGGAGATTGTCTCAATGAGATAGGAAATGTTTTATGTGTAGAAAACAAGGGCATATTGTTTTGAATTTCCAAGGAAAAATGAAGAGTGTGATGGATGGAAATAAACATATTCATATGGATCGATTTATAGTTTATTGTTTTAAATGTGGGGAACCTGGGAATTATCCGAGTCAATGATCCTTCTAAAGGATAACCCCTAGACCAATTAATAACCTATGTTGAAATAGAATAGTTAAAGTATTTGTGTATTTGAATTAATAAATTACATAATAGAATTATTTTTATTAATGGTGACTTGGTTATAAGAATCATGAAACATGGTTGGATTGTTTTAAATTTTAGATGCATATTTTTCTTCATTAAATTATGTCTTATAGATACCATTTTGTGTTCATGATTTTATGATTTTTCCTAATTTCAATGTCTTAAATCCATTTTAGGTTTTATGTGAAGGGGGTCTACCAATATTAAAGATATTAGAGGTGATATTTATAGAAATACAAATACAATTTAATGAAAAAGTTATTTAAGGAATAATTCCATTAAATTTATTGGGAATAATATTAAAGATATCGGTAACCTTTAGAGTTTTTTTATCTTTCATGTTAAGTTAATGATAGGTTATTACAATTTGGATATTTTATAGGAATTTTATTAATATTCTTTTATAGAGGGACAACCCACATGCCGGTAAACAACCCATCACATATGGTGAGGCCATAGGGATTGAACCCATAACTAAAAGGAACAATAGTGTTTCACGTACCACTAGCCTATATGATGGTCTTCATAATATATCATTGTTTTTTAAATAAATTAATTGATGTATAAATGTTAATTTTGAAATAGTGGTTTTACTATTGTGGTTTATTTAGTAATCTTTAATATTTTATAATATGTTATTACTCTTTTGATTTTGGAAAATATTTATATATTGAGAAAATTTCTTCTCCCACTTCTTTCGATTTTATGATCTATTAAAAGTAAATTTTAGTGATTTTGGAAAAAAAAAATTATTTTCGGATATTCATTTCATGGAATAAGATATAAATTTTTAATTAATAAAAGAAAAATAAAAGTTCTAAATATTAATTAGGAAATAGAATTTTTCTAGTAAGTATATTTCTTTATGTTCATATTCATGATTCTAAATGATTTCCTAAACATTATGAAAAAGGATCTTATGACAAAAAAATATCTTAATGCCTTCATATCAGATAAATCTAACGATCTTTTAAATCATCATATATTTTAGTTTTTGAGGTCCTTAACTTTCCATTAATCATTTAATTTATTTTATTCAATGATCTTTATAACTCTCTATAATTTTACCATTTTTATTCTATGTTTATATATTCACATAACACTAATGTTTTCCTATTTGGAAACATAGTATATGTTATTCTCGATGAAATTTTTACATCCATTTAACTCTTATTAAGAGGATGTTTTATTAAACCTTTTTATGATGTTTTTTTACTAACAAGATATTTTAAAATGTCTTGTCCTATATTACCGAGATCATTAATAAATTGCGAGTATGTAATTTATTCATGGGGATTTAATGTGATGCTTCATTATTTAAAAATAATAAAATTGTTTATGATAACATATATAAAATATTACACCAATTTTAAAAAAGAATGAAACACCATAAAAATTTATGATATATTTCTTTAATAAAAATTTAATCTCTTCGATATCTTGTGATACCTACAACACCGGGTTTAAATAGAAAATAATAATCTATTTAAAATGTTATTATTTAAATGTTCCTGTTACAAAATATCCATTACGTTGGAGGGTATGAATATAGCTAACTGAATTATGAAAAACTATTACGATTCAAGTTTATAAACATAAAAACTGATATCCATTTTTTATAAATAAAATGAGAATTAGTTGAAAAAAATAGATGTTTTTTGAAAAACAGTATTTTTCAAAGAAAATAGTTTCATCAGGTTTTGGGAACATATTTTAAAATCAATTATAAAAAATTATAAATTTATTATAAATAATAAAATTTATTTTTTAAATAAAAAAATTATTATTGGGTAAATGTTTTATATTTTTTGGAAAAGTTCATTATTCAATGAATATTTAAAAATACTACATTTTATTAAAAATTGCATTTTCTTTAAAATATTTTATAAACTCCCCATTTTATTTAAATATGGTTTAAAATTTTAAATTATTGAAATTATATATTTATTAATAAAAATTAATTCATTTGATTCAATTTCATAACGAATTTTTATATGAAAACAATTTAATCCTTTGAATGTTTTTAATTTGAAAAACTAATATTTCATCACATCTGTGAGTTTAATTTTAAATTAAATTATTCCTATTATGTAATTTGAATTGGAAAAAATGATTCAATATTTGGAATAAGAATAATTTATATTATCTAATAATTTCTTCTTAATTTTGTACTATAATGAATAGTGAATATTATAAACATTAGTTACCAAATGTGAGGTAAAAACTGGTTTACCATGTCTTAATCATTGAAGATAAGGGTTAAAAATGAACTAAAACTTATCCCAAAATTTTTTTATGGAAATAATTCAACATTAAAACCTATAATTTTTGTATATTTTTAATTTTGGATCCATTTGACTTTTGAAAAATGTGGGAACAATTTATTCATTTCAAGAATTCCATGTGTGTCCTCTCCCTCAAATATAAAATTCCACTCGAACCCTTCAATTATTCACACCTATAAATCCATTTAGATTGAAAAAAACCAATAAATATCTCTCCCCAACATCCTTATATACATTAAATGTGTATTTTTCTTCCCAAAAATCCAAACCTAGGGCCTATAAGAGGAGAATAAATTGATGTTTTCTAGGAAAAAGTAATTTTCTTAACAAAGAACCTTAATTTCCATTTTTCATTTTCCACATTCACTTAATTATTAACATACGTAATATAAAAACACAACTATATATCATATAAGTATATTTTATTATTATTAAGCCATACTTTTAATCCATCCATTCCTTTATCAAATGTGAAACAAAATTATCGATCTTTTGTACGACAGACTAGAGCATCACAAACCGATGTAACTTGTTTTATGAAAACACATCTCAAAATTGAATATAATGAAAGTCTATATATATATATAATATATATTTCATATTATTATACTGTTGAATTATAATATCACATATGACTTCTTAGATTCCATTCCATTTAAAATATAATAGCATTACTCGTGTGTATGATGGAAAACCGCTTCGCAAAGCAATGTGATTCATTTCCCACATATTTTTTACATGGAATGTAATAATATCTTTCCCTCACCCTCTATTTTCCCTATCTATGATTCTAAGGGTGGAGGATGTGCCGATGCATTCCCCCTCCCCTCCCTCACATCTTCTTGCGCCCTCCATCCCTCCCCCTCTCCCCTCTATCTCTCTCTTTGAGGCAGGATCTTGCTCCCCAGTTTTTTGGTGTTGATCTTCTTGGGGGATTTTCATGGATTCTTTGATGGAACCATCACATTTATTAACTACGTGATCCACTGGCCTTTCAAACCTCATGTGGCATAAATTCCCTTCACTCCTCTTCAGTTCGGATCGTTAGCGGGGGTTCAATGTTGGATTTGTGATATGTGGTGCATCGATAGACGGTTTCTCCATGCGCTCTCACGAAAATTTGTTCTTATTTGGATTTTGGATTTGGTTTCTTCGTCTCCTAGATCCCTCGGCTGCCTAAGTTCCTACTCTAGTTTTAATATCCTATTCTCATTTATGATTTGGACCTCATGTGGTGGTAATCTAAGAGACATTAGGATTTGAGACATAGAGGTCAGCAAGGTTCTTGGCGAGATTGGTGCATGTTCCCCTTTGATTCTCTGGTTCTATTCTTCTATGGAATTTGTGATTTTGGAATAATTTTATGCGTTCTAGATGTTTTTTATCGTGTTTTATCAGTTGTGAAGGTTTTTTCATTCAAGTGGAATTCATTTTGTTCTTATGGTGATACATTTGAGGATGAAGTTTTTTTGTATTTGTCTATGAAATCTCGTGTTCTAATTACTGTGAAGTTTGTTTCTAGTGTGTTTTGGTTACTCCGTTCATCGGTGCTGGTGCTTAGGGCCATGTCGATGTCAATGATGATGATGGTTGATGATGAAATATAGCAATTATGGGAATTCAGCTGGTCGGGTGAATCTTGGATTAGGGCCTTCATGGGTTTGGGATTGGTTAAGATTTTCAAATTTTTTGAAATCATCATGTAACTTTGGATTCCTGCTTGATGAATTTGGTTCCTGCTTACCCTTAAAGTAGCTATCTTGAAATTAAAAATGAATTTTCAGTCATGGAACATAATAAGGAAACAATTTATGTAATATATGTAATATATATGATATAATATAATATTTTAAATTTAAAATACCATCCAATTCCTCAACCATTCACTCATAAAGGGGATGATATTGCACGTTGTGTGTATGTAAGTCCTACCGTCTCCATGAAGCGATGCGATTAATTTTCCATATCAAGAGTTATATATTTATTGTAAAAATGTATATAATGATTAAATTATATTCATAATATTATTACAATTATTTAGGTGATAGATCTATATCCAATTCAAAATTACAGGATCTTCCAAAAGAAAACACATATGAGAAAACCTGGAAATTAACACCTAAAAGAATGAATATAATGTAATATAATTAATAAACTAGTGGTAAAATGTTATAAGATGACAATATATGATATTATAAATCTGAATATGGTTTAGTTATAAATTAATAACATTATTAAAACCATTATATTGGAGGATAAAGAATGTTCAACAAAAATAATCAAGAGGTAAGGGACTTCATCTCAATTTCACTTCATTGATACATATTGTAATGTTATACACCTATTTTCATCAATATTTTGTATATAATGGCCATTTTTTACATGTAATATCATGATTCCTTAATAATAATTGTCATTTTATGTTTTAATTTTAATTATTTCATCCAAGGGGATTTGAATTGAAAATAACCAAGTGGGAAAGAATTTAATAACTCAATTTATTTTCACAAGGTTATATTACTTATTCATTGTCATTACTATTATATTATTATGAAAATTATTACATATTATTATCTTCTGTTTTATATCCACTTATCCTATTTAAACTTATATTTCATACACATAATCGATTCAGTGAATAATTCTCACTTCAATATTATGATCATTTTAAGTTGTTTCATCTTAATTCCATTTAATTGATACATTTTTTTAATATACACTTATTAAATTTTTTGTGGTGTATATAATTACCTTTCGATATATTTAACATGAATAATTTTTTATTTAGTATTTTATTGTAAAAATATATTCATGATGAAAAAATTTTCACCCCTCATTTCATGTTTAATATTTTTATTGTTAACTTTCTCTTCGTACAATCACATTCTTGAGATAATTATTCATTGGACATTGAATTTCTCTTAAATATCCACATTATTTATATCAGGAATATGATTATTTCCTAATCCATATACCATTATTGGATACAGTGTTTAATTTGAGTTTTATCTGATTAACTGGTGAAATATTGATAAATATATATTCTTTACTCAGTAAAAAAATTTAATTATAAGGCATATTATTCCTGATTTAAATCAATAATTTTATATATGAGGAATTAATTGGACATGTAGTTTGATTTTGGGGACTTATTATAAATATAACATCGCTGTTTCGATAGTCTCAGGAGATGAATCAGATGGATAACCTTATTTAAAAGTTGATTTTTTGTATACCAACCCATTGTATTATAGTTTCTTCTAAAAAGACTTGACATGAGAGGTATCATTATTCAGGAGATCATGAAATCAAATAATAATCATTTCCTTCCCTAGGGATTCAGTTATTATTATTATCCCTTATATTTTCACACTAATATTTTCTCTAGATGCAATTAATTATCACGAAAATTATTAAATTTCATGTTTTTTCAATTATTCACCTAGCTATTTTGATTATTCCTTATCTAATCGGGTTTGATAAGTTATTTATTAAATGAAACTTATCTTTATATATTTACCTTCAAATATATCAAATGTTTTATTGATTATATTTCACTTATTCATGATATCTTCTACTTTATGTAACACCCCAAGCTTCCACGGTACGTTTTCCTTTGAATAATGCAATAGCTTTCATTGTACGCAACTTCGAGAATCTAACACACTACGACCAATCAAATAGCTGTAATGAATAGTAATACTCACTTTTTGAAATTTTATAAATTTTATCTTTCAAAATGGACTTCTTTTTTGGTTTCGGAATATCGAAATTAGCTTAGGGTGAAATTTATGTACTTTTCGGATAACTTTTATATTTTGATGAATATTGAAAATTACTAAATTTTAATTTAAAACAAATTTTTTAATCGAAATAATTAATAGAGATAAATTATTAATTTGAGTGGTTTTAAAGTATATTTAAAATATTTTTACAATTTAACACAATTTTGGTCATTGGACATAATTTCACATTTAAACCGGACATAAACAAGTGTCAATATTTTGATAGTTATTATTTCTTAAAAACACTCTTTTTGTTTTGAAAGAGGGAATTAATTTTATATTATTTTCTGCCACATTTGTGTTTTGAATTTTGAAAAATTTATTACATATTTAGAATCAGGATGTCAAAATTGTGTAAATAGGTAACTCTTATTTTTAGACATTTTGAATAATTACTTCAGAAAATATTTTATTTACCATGGTTAATGGGTAAATCCGGTAAATAAGGATAAAACAATTATATTATAATAATATTAATTTATCCTAAAACGTGTCCTAACCCTATTGGTTGATACATGACCGACAATGGGCATATTTTGGTCGATTTTGGGACCCCATGGAGCCACTTGTAGGTGATAAGGACACTTTATATTAATTAAGTTAAAGTAAATACAAAAATGACAAAACCATATATCTTTTAGCAAAATATTTTTTACATAGGGTTATATATGTTATATTTTAGACTATAAATATTAAATTGAAATCTAAAAATATTTCCTACATAATTTTATTTTATTTATAATTTTTAAACATTTAATAATTAAATTTATTTATGACACAAAATAATGTAGTATTTTCCCTATTAATGACAGAATCAAATAATTTGTTTTATAAATGATAAACTAAATATAATTTGAATGTTTTGATTCCATACAAGAATTTAATTGGTCAATATGACATGTTTTTATTCCTTAAATGAATTTATTTCGAATTAATAATGTTTTTATTACTTTAAAAAAAATTAATTATTAAAAATTGTCAAAATTGACCTAAATGAGTTCTTAAAACAAATATTATATTATTAATTGATATTCTATTATTTATAATATAAAGTTCTTCCAAAGGACTTATATCATGATATTTGTATAATTAATAGACCACTTGAAGGACTGTTGTATGTATATAGTATGTTTATTAACTATATAATATAAAAATACAAAGTGACATGGTAAATGTCAAACTAATTAACTAAGAGTTAAAACTAAAGGATAAGGTTAATATAGAGACCCAAACCTGTCTAAAATCTATTGGTTGAAAGTATTTTGACCCATACCCACCTTAACCTTTAAATAATCCACTTTTGAGCCATTAGAAACCGAATATGAATTTATTATAAAATAATATTTCTATATTTTCCTAAGGTTACCCTCAACCCTCTTATAAAAGGGAACTCCCCCTTCTCTCAAATTCATACCATCAAAGCCGTTTAGATCGGCCAAAACGTGCCCAAATATTCTCTCAACTTCCCTCACTTCGACATAGAGTCCTTATTTTGATCATAAATCCAACCTATGGAGCCATTTTGATCAAATCAAAAGAAAGAACCCGAAGAAGAGGTATTGTTTTCACCACCCTCTTTCAAGTTCCTTTCTTCTTCAACTTCTTCTCCCTTTGTTATTTCCATTATAAAATAATAACTCTAGTATCTTCTATATACTGTGATGTTATTATAAATATGGTACAACCATATTCATTATTTTATACGTCCTTTGAATTACATGTCACCATACGTGCATACGTACGACTTACCTTCTCCACGTCATGGTGTAATTGTTATTCAATACATTATTGTTTGGTTGAGTATGATAATGATGTGTAATTGATGTAAATAATAAATATAACATGATAATGATTCTTTATATATGATATATCATCCAATTATATATTATTTTAATATAAAATGAATGATATTGTCGCTCGTGCGTACGTATGGACTACCGTCTCCACGAACACAATGAGATTCATTCCCCATCGTATCCATACAAGACTAATTCTCATTTGACGATTAAAAATAATGTTTATGGACTTGATATTTTTTGTATATTAATAATATACAACCTATCCATAACAAACACAACTATTTTAATAAAACATATAAAATAAAACGAGTAAGTTAACTCCCGAAATGATGATAATACTAATATATTAGTAACAAAGAAATGTTTAAAGATCATATATGATATCATATAAATGTATATGATTCTTGAATAATTTAATAAAAATTATTTCACCATTATACAGGAGGTTAACCTACCCTCAACCAATGAATGGTACAAAGTAAGGGTTTATTTCAAAATCTCTTCCTTATCCGAGGTTGTTTATCGGTAATTATCTAGTGGGGCCTCTTTATCATCCACATCCATGATTCATAAAATTGTATTTAAAGTCATTCTTACCATTTTAAAGACTATTGGTTAAAGTCATTTATATGCTTTTTGACTTTTTATAAGATTTTTATAAAGGAAACTATCTGTCATTTTCCAGACAAGGTCCTTTTTAACCTTTTCGACAAAATTAATGTAAGAATGTCTTTTTTTAACTTATACGGAGGGTGTGGCTATTTTCCACCATTATAAAATCTTTTAAGCTTCCCTTAAAATCTTATAAAAATATTTTGAAAGAAAATGTTTTCTTTTATAATTATGTGACTTTTTAATGATTTCAAAAAAAGAGATATATCTCTCAAATAGTTTGATTTCATCTATGTCAACATCATTTGATGGATTTTAATCTTATTTGAAGTTGATTTGTTATGATACAAAACATCCATGTTATATTGAAGGTTTTGTGATATGTTTGACTGTGGATGTGTCATTTTTATACCATTCATGGTTTATGGAGAAAGTATTGACATTTCGTATGCTAGTTTTAATACGAATGTTTATGTTATGTTTAAACCTATTCATATGAGGAATGAATTGGACTTAATATGTTACAGGTGGAGCTTTCTATAGATCCTCGATGCATCGGTAGGTCTCATGAGACAAACTAGTGTCTTGGCACAAGGCCTTGACAAAATGTTATTTATAGTCTTAGCATGAGGCCTTGACTATGTGGTTTTGATAGTCTGGAATTATGAATTCCATCATTATTAAAGTGGTTATAGATATTGCATGTGATTATTCAACTACTAGAATATCCATGTGAATAAGTAAATGGAATTATTTAATTTTATCTTTTCCATATTATGCTGATGTTCAAGTTTAAAAGGATTTTGTTTTAGTTATACATTTCTTTAAATGTGATAGTTTCCGCTATATTGTTATCATTAATGGGAATCTGGGCTCACCGCTTTTTATGTTTTATTTTTCCTAGGATGTGAAGAAGTATTTTATGAATGGCCTGCAAGGATAGTATAAGGGGATATGAGTGTGGATATAATATTTTGTTGTAGTTTTCAGATTATTATGTAATGTAAACTTTATGAATGTATCTAGTGATTCCATGGCTAATAAACTAATCGGTCTTTTGAGACTTGATCTTTTTTTATCATGCCAATGTTATGTAATAATACACCGACTCTAAGTAACTGGGGTTGGGGTATTATAGTTGGTATCAAATGAAGTTTAGTACAAACCTTGGAAGCTAGATTTAGATAAACTCTGATTAGAGCACATAGACCTAAGATGGATTTTGAGGATTAGTATAGAAGAACTTCCATGAATTTTGGTATTATAGAGATTTTTTCAGTTTTCGTAGAAATACATCCCATTCTGGATACGATCATGTAGAGGTGGATCTAGCACAGATGTACCTAGGGGTAAAACCCGAAAACACCACTTTTAGCTAGACTCAAACGGGAACTGGTGCATGACAACAGGACTTGCTGCACTCTGGGTTACGACACTCCCAGGTGATATGCTTAGGATAATTATGATTTTCATTACAAACCATTATGAAGGGTTTATGAGTATATACATCCTCAGAGAAAACATTTTAGGATTATGTATTATATCTATAAACTATTCAATTTATGTTATGTGTTTTACAAATATGGAATTATGTATTATGATTCATAAACTAATCTAGTTTATGCTATTGTATAGAAATAGAGCCTAGTGGAAGGAATGGAAAATGTTTCAATGCATTCACTCCATGTAGGGATTTCCATCCTACTCAAGATAATTATAGTAGAACCAGTGATGCAACTGGTGCTGATTAGATAATCACCATACTGGGACAACTCACTCAGGTTATGAATAATAACCTTACCCTTATGGAGCACCCTTAACTATAGAATAGAGGATCAATGATACATTGCTTCAGGAGGAAACAACCACCAACATTCAATGGGAGTACAAATCCCTTAGTAGTTGAGAAATGGATAAATTCCTTAGAGAAAATATTCCACACCTTGGGGAGTAGCGAAAGAGAAAAAATTGTCATGGCAGTTTACATCCTTAATGGAGATGGTGATCAATGTTGGTCACTGATTCAAAACATGAAGGAAGAAGATGAAGTATCAAATATGGAATGGAGGGAGTTCAAAGATCTTCTCTTAGAAAAATACTTTCCTCATGACCATCGAGCAGATATGGAAAGGCAATTTCTGAGTTTGAGGAAAGAGGAGTATGAGAATGTCACAAAGTATGAGGATAATATTACAATGTTAGCAAGGTATGCTACAGATTATATACGTAACCCATGAAGTAAGATTGATATTTTATTTGATGGGTTAAAACCATTTCTTTGACGATCATTTGTCTCACAATCCTTCTCGTCGAACGAAGACATTGTCTCATGTGTTATCAAGAAAGAAAAATAATTCTCTAAGTCTTATGACATTAAATCAATGCAAGAGAAGAAGAGATATTCTGATCAATCTGGAAATGGAAATAAGGGGAATAAGGGAAAATTTGAATATCCATCCTGTAGTAAATGTTGGAAGAAACACCCCCATACTTTCTTAAAAGGAATGGGAGTCTGTTACAAATGTGGTGAAAAAGTCCATCAAGCTCGTGATTGTAAGGGGAGAAGGAAGCTATCGATGTCCAATGATACAATTGCCGGGAGATGGGACAATATGAAAATGAATGTCATAAGAATTCGGGAAACTTACCTTGGAAAAGGCCAAGGGATCAAGGCCAGGCTTATGCTATCACTACTACTGAGGTAAAAGCTCCGAAAGATGTCGTGGCAGGTAATTTAATTGATTCCTAAAGTTTAGAAAATTCATTATTTGATTCTAGATCATCGCATTGTTTCATATCTTCCCAGTTTTCTAAGAAAATTGGGTATTTCCAATTTGATTTAACAAGGGATTTTTCAGTTAAAACTCCTAAGGGAAGTATCATCGCAAAAAAGTGTTGTGAATCTGTTCCCATTAGAGCATATAAATGTTATTTATCTGCTGATCTTATTGTCATACCTATTATTGATTTTGATATAATCCTTGGTATGGATTGGCTTTCAGACCACGATGTGAATATTTATTGTAAGAAGAAGGAGGTTATGATTATTTATGATGATGATAAGGAACAACTTATCTTTAGAGCATAATCATCACCACTTGATTCTTAGCTAGAACCACCCCCAGTAGCTCAAATAAATTTAATTATCGGGGAGGAATATAATGAATTAATTGTGGGTGAGGAAAGGAATGTTCAAATAGAGGATGTACCTATTGTGAAAGAATGTGTATATGTGTTTCCAGATGATTTACCTGGACATCCTCCAGAATGAGAAATTGAGTTTTCCATTGACGTAATACATGGTTCAAGGCCCATATCGAAGACCCCTTATAGAATGTCCATTGTGGAGTTAGTTGAACTAAAGAAACAACTAGAGGAAATGATTAATAAGGGATTTATTTGCCCTAGTGTTTCTCCATGAGGATTCCCTGTCCTTTTTGTTAATAAAAATGATGGATCTATGAGGTTGTGCATTGACTACAAGGAGATCAATGCTGTAACAATAAAGAACAAGTATCCCCTACCACGCATTGATGATTTATTTGACCAACTGCATGGAGCTCAATACTATTCAATGATTGAAAATCGTTCTGGATACCATCAGTTGTGTGTGAAGAAGAAAGACATTCCGAAGACAGTATTTCAAACCAGGTATGAGCATTTCGAGTTTACAGTAATGCCTTTTGGGCTGACTAATGAACCCTCTGTTTTCATGGATCTAATGAATAGATTTTTCAAGGAATATCTTGATGAATTTGTTGTAGTATTTATTGATGATATCTTGGTACAATCAAAAAGCTACGAATATCATGAAAATCACTTGCACGTTATTCTAAAGACTCTTAGAAGACATGAATTAAATGGTATGTTTAGAAAGAGTGGATTCTGGCATTAGGACGTTTCTTTTTTTGGCCTTATTGTCTCTAAAGATGTAATATATGTTGATCTTTCTAATACAAGAGCAATCCAATAATGTCCAGCACCAACGAGTATAACAGTTGTACATAGTTCTATTGGTTTTGCAGGTTATTATCGAAGTTTCGTCCATAATTTCACCCGATTGGCTAACCCATTAATAAAGCTCACATGTAAAGGAGTTAAATTTGTTTGGAAAAAAGAGTGTGAAGAATGTTTTGAAGAACTTAATAGAATATTAGTCAATGATTCTATTTTGACTCTACCATCATGAAATGATGGGTCTGTTATTTATAGTGATGCATCGAAGAAAGGACTTGGTTGTGTCCTTATGCAAAATGAAAGAGTTATTGCCTATGCATCATGATAGCTGAAAATTAATGAGAAAAACTATCCTACTCATGATCTTGAGTTAGCTGCTATAATATTTTCTTGAAAGATATGGAGATATTATCGCTAAGGTTAAAAATGGGAGATATATACCAATCACAAGAGTTTGAAGTATATTTTCTCACAGAAATAACTCAACATGAGGTAAAGGCGATGGCTTGAACTACTCAAGGATTATGATTTCATGATACACTACCATCTGAGGATGTAAAGTATGGTGACAGATTCTATGAGCAGAAATGATCATTGAGTTTTGAACAAAATGGTAGTTTGAAGGGATACAATTTGAAGGGATCTAGTAAAGTAAGATAAGGGAATAACCATGGAAGGTGAAACATCGATACTTTTTCAATTGGTTTCCAAACCTTCTTTACTAGAAAGGATAACGAGTTCTCAGACTGATGATGAAGAATTTCAAAAGAAGATTAAAGCTGTTAATGATGGGAGATTGAGTGACATTGGGTTTGAAGATGGAATTTTGAAATTTGGGAAGAGACTTTGTGTTCCTGATATACCTGATCTAAAAAGGGAATTGTTGGACAATTCTCATAGTTCCAATTTCTCTATATGGACTTGGAGCACCAAAATGTATAGATATTTAAAGGAACATTTTTTGTGGGACAACTTGAAGAGGGCGATGTCAAATTTTGTTTCAAGATGTATTTTTTTGTCAACAAGTGAATGCCGTAAAAAGACAACCTAGAGCAGTCATGAAACCTCTTCCCATACCTGAGTGGAAATGGGATAATATCACGATGGACTTTGTCATGGGACTACCAATGAATCGTAGAAGGAACGACGAAATATGGGTCATTGTTGATCGTCTTACCAAGTCAGCACATTTTCATGAAATAAGAGAAGAGCTACTACATGAACATCTAGCAAAACTATATATTAATGAAGTTATGAGACTTCATGGAGTACCCCTATCGATTATTGCTGATCGTCATCCCCGTTTTACTTCAAGACTTTGGAAAAGTCTTCAGAAGGACTTGGATACTGAACTACATTTGAGCACTGCTTACCACCCCCAAACTGATGGACAATCAAAATAGACTATTCAATCCTTATAAGACATGTTGAGATCTTGATCACTTGACTTTCAGGGTATGTGGGATCAATATTTACCTCTGGTGGAGTTTTCCTATAACAATATCTTCTATTCAAGTATTCATATGGAAACATATTAAGCATTATATAGAAAGATATTTCACACACCAACCTTTTGGGATGTTTTTGGTGAAAGAAAACTCATAGGCCCAGAACAGGTGGATGAAACGATGGAATAAGTGAAGGTAATCCAAAACCACATCAGAGCAGCTCAAAGTAGGCAGAAGAGATATGCCGATAACTGATGGAAGTATTTGGAATTTCAGGTAGGAGAACATGTTTTCTTAAAGGTATCTCTATTGAAGGGAGTTATATGTTTCGTTATGAAAGGTAAATTGAGTCCCAGTTACATCGGACCTTCTGAAATTCTAGAATGAATTGGGGTTGTAGCTTAGGGTTTGGCAATGCTGCCAAGTCTTTCCAAAGTTCACGATGTGTTTCAGGTATCACTATTGAGAAAATACATGCCTGACCCAATGCATGTATTCACATATGAGTAAGTATAACTGGAATCCGATCTATATTATTTCGAAGAACCAATCAAGATTCTTGATACGAGAGAACAAGTGCTGAGAGACTGGACGACTCGCCTGGTAAAAGTTCTATGGAGGAACCATAAGATGGAAAAGGAAACGTGGGAACCAGAGAAACTTATGATGAAGAACCACCTGAGTCTTTTTATACAATAATTTTATTGAAATTTTGAGGACGAAATTATGTGAAGTAGGGTAGAGTGTGACACCCCAAGCTTCCACGGTACGTTTCCCTTTGAATAATGAAATAACATGCATTGTACGCAACTTCGAGATTCTAACACACTATGACCAATCAAAGTAGCCGATATGAATAGTAATACTCACTTTTTGAAATTTTATAATTTTTTTCTTTCAAAATAGACTTTAATTTTGGTTTCGGAATATCGAAATTAGCTTAGGGTGAAATTTTGGCAGTTTTCAGATAACTTTAATATTTTGATGAATAGGGAAAATTACTAAATTTTAATTAAAAACAACTTTTTTAATCAAAATAATTAATAGTGATAAATTATTAATTTGAGTAGTTTTAAACTATATTTAGAATATATTTTTACCATTTAATACAATTTTGGTCATTAGACATAATTTCACATTTAAACCGGACAAAAACAAGTGTCGATATTTTGATAGTTATTATTTTTAAAAACACGTTTTTTGTTTTGACAGCGGGAATTAATTTTAAATTAATTTATGCCAATTTTGTGTTTTGAATTTGAAAAAATGGATTCCCTATTTGTAATTAGGATTTCCAACTCTTTTAAATACGTAACTTTTTTTTTAGACATTTTGATTAATTACTTCGGTAAATATTTTATTTACTATGGTTAAAGGATAAATCCGTTAAATAAGGGTAAACAAATAATATTTTAATATTATTAATTTACGCTAAAACATGTCCTAACCATATTGGTTGATACATGTCCGACTATGTGCATCTTTGTGATGATTTTGGAACCCCATTGAGCAACTTGTATGTGATAAGGTCACTTTATATTAATTAAGTTGAAGTAAATACAAAAATGACATAAGCATATATCTTTTAGAAAAACAATTTTTACATTGGTTTATATAATTTATATTTTCGACTATAAATATTAATTACAAAGATAAAAATATTTAATACATAATGGTATTTTATTTATAATTTTTAGATTTTGAATAATTAAATTTATTTATGACACAATAATAATGCAGTATTTTTTATTAATGAAAGAATCAAATAATTAGTATTATAAATGTTAAAATAAATATAATTTGAAAGTTTTGATGCCATACAATAATTTTATTGGTCAATATGACATGTTAGGATTGCATAAATAAATTTTCTTAGTATTAATAATGTTGTTAAAATTTTAACAAAAATCCATTATTAAATATTGTCAAAATTGACATAAATGAGTTTTTAAAACAAATACTATATTATTAATTGATATTCTATTTTTATAAATCTAATGTTCAGCCAAAAGACTTATATCATGATATGTGTATCATTAATGGACCACTTGGTGGTCGCTTGTATGTGTATAGTAAGATTATTAACTCTATAATATAAAAATACAAAGTGACATGGTAATGTCAAACTAATTAACTAAGAGTTAAAACTAAAAGATAAGGTTAATATAGTGACCCAAACATGTCTAAAATATATTTGTTGAAAGTATTACGACCCATACCCACCTTGAACTTTATGTAATACACTTTGGGGCCATTAGAAACCGAATATTAATTTATTATAAAATAATATTTCTAGCTTTTCCTAAGGTGCCCCTCACCCCTCTTGTAAAAGGAACTCCCCCTTCTCTCAAATTCATACCGCCAAAGCCTTTTGGTTCGACAAACCCCTGCCCAAATATTCTCTCAACTTCCCTCAATTCTACCTAGAGGGCTTAGTTTGTTCATAAAATCAAACTAAGGAGCCCTTTTGATCAAATCAAAAGGAAGAACCCAAATAAGAGTTAATGTTTTCACCACCCTCTTTCAGCTTCCTTTCTTTTTCAACTTATTCTTTCTATTTTATTTCCATTCTAAGATAATAACTCCAGTATCTTCTATATACAGTGATGTTATTATAAATATGGTACAACCATATTCATTATTCTATCCATACTTTGATTTACATGTCCCCATACGTGCGTACGTATGGCTTACCGTCTCCACGTTGTGGTGTAATTGTAATTCAATACATTATTATTTGGATGGGTATGAAAATGATGTTTAATTGATGTAAATAATAAATAATACTTGATAATAATTCTTTATATATGATATAACATCCAATTATATATTATTTTAATATCAAAGGAATGTAATTGACACTCGGGCATACGTACGGACCACCGTCTCCATGAACACGATGAGATTCATTCCCCTTCGTATCCAAACAAGTCTAATTCTCATTTGATGATTAAAATTAATGTTTAAGGACTTGATATCATTCTTTATATGAATAAGATACAACATATCCATGTACAACATGACTTATATAACAAAACAAATAAAATAAAATGAGTAAGTTAACACCCGAAATGACGATAATACTAAGATATTATTAACAAAGCAATGTTAAAAGATCATATATGATATCATATAAATGTATATGATTATTAAATAATTTAATAACTATTATTTCACTATTATACCGGAGGTTAACCTACCCTCAACCATGGAAAATTATATGGTAAGGGTTCATTTCACAATCTCTTCATTATTCGAGGTTGTTTATAAGTAATTATCTCCAGGGACCTCTTTATCATCCATGTCCATGTTTCGTAAAAATGTATTTAAAATCAGTCATACCATTTTACAAACTATGGTTTAAAGTCATTTATACCCTTGTTGACTATTTATAACATGTTTATAAAGGAATAATTCTACCATTTTCTAAACAATTTCCTTTTTACCCTTTTTGAAACAATTAAGATAAGAATGTCTTTTTTCTATCTTATACGGAAGGTGCAACTATTTTCTTCCATTATAAAAGCTTCAAAGAATCCCTTACAAGCTTATAAGATTATTTTCAAAGTAAATGGTTTCTTTATAATTATGTGAATTTTTAATGATTTCAAAAAAAGAGATATTTCTCTCAAATAGTTTTGATTTCATCTATGACAACATCCTTTGATGGATTTTAAGCTGATTTGATGTTGATTTATTATGATACAAAACTTCCATGATTTGTTTTATGTTTGACTGTGTATGTGTTATTTTTATACCATTCATTGTTTATGGTGAAAGTATTGACATTTTTTATTCTAGTTTTAATATGAATGTTTATGTTATGTTTAAACCTATTCATATGAGGAATGCATTGGACTTAATATGTGACGAGTGGAGCCTTATATAGATCCTCGATGAATCTGTAGGTGTCATGAGATAATCTAGTGTATTGGAACATGGCCTTGACAAAATCTTATTTGTAGTCTTGGAATGAGGCCTTGACTATGTGGTTATGAAAGTATGGCATTATGCATTCCATCATTATGAAAGTGGTTATTGATATTGCATGTGATTATTCGACTATTAGAATATCCATGTGAATAAGTAAATGGAATTATGTCTTTTTTCTTTGCCATATTATGAAGATGATCAATTTTAAAAAGCTTTTGTTTTAGTTATTAATTTCCTTAAATGTGAAAGTTTCTGCTATATTGGTATCTTTACTGGGCATCTGAGCTCATAGCTTTCTAGGTTTTATTTTTCCCAGGATGTGAAGAAGTATTTTATGAATGACCTGTAAGGATAGTATAAGGGGATATGAGTGTGGATACAAGATGTTGTTGTATTTTTACTTTATGATGTAATGTAAACATTATGAATGTATCTAGTGATTCCAAGGATACTAAACTAATCAGTCTTTCGTGACTTGATCTTTTCTGATCATGCCAATGTTATGTAATAATACCCCGACTCTAGGTAACTGGGGTTGGGGCGTTACACATTATGTAACTCTTACTTAGCATATGAGATCACCCTTATTTTCTTCCTTTCCCACGATGTGAAGATGGAATATTTAAATGAGTTCAAGGATTCAGAATTTTTTCTTCTCATTATCTTTTTATTAATGTTTTAAATGTTATAAGAAATTTAATAATGTATCTAGATTACCAAGACTATTAAACTATTTCATACATCAAGATGCAATAAATTATATCTTATGTCAATGAAGTAAATTAACCACTCGATCTAGGCAACTTGGGTTGGGTTCTTTGTATAAGGGACAAATAAAACACATAAAATTGGAGAATAGAATATTTATTGTAGATTTTTAGTCCTCTTACTATATTTTTAACCATGTTTTACTTGTTTTATCCTTACCTTGTTGACAAATATAACTAGAGTTACTAATCATCATGATAATAAAATTGAAATGACATATATTAAAAATTTTATCCATCTGATTCAAAATATGGAATCTATTTTTTCGACATTGATTTTCTTAAAGGGTTAGAAATAAGTTTTTTTTAAATGATTAAAACATAAGGAAATTTTTTTTAGAGATATATTTTATGCCTAAAATGAACTAATACCAAAAGAGAGAATAATGGTGATTCCAACATAATTAATTATATAATATTTAATTAATGGATAATTATGTTATTTTCTAATCAAATTTAAAAATAAATTGTTGTTTTAAATTATTTAATTTATTGAAATGAAAACTAAATTTTATAAATATCATTTTTTTACTATTTACTAAAATTTAATCATTTTAGGAAAATTTGAATTTTTCACCTTATGGTAATTTTGTTATTATGATTTAGAAAATGATATTATTTTAACAAAATAAAATTCTAAACTAGTTAGATCATAATTATAATATTTTCCCACAAAAATAATAAAAAACATTTTTGATGAAAATGTATTTTTGAACAATAAAATGAATTTAATCAAAATTGAGTGCTTATTTCAAAATAAATTTTTAAGGGATTTGTATACAGTAAGAACATTTTACATATATTTATTCATTTTTTACTTTTATTCATACCAACAAATTCAATTACTTGGTTATAATGGCCACAAAATAATATGTTTGTAGTATAATGTAGTTTGTTTAAATATTAATGTTTCATGATAGGAAAGCTATCAAATAGATAATATTTAGTTAAATTGAAATATATCATAAAATATCAAGGTATTATAAGTTTAGTTTTCGAAAAAAAGAGAGTATAGATATATATTTTTTAGAAAAACATTTTTGAAGGTACATAGAACAACCAATATACACAAAAACTAATACGTTCCAACTCCATGAGACATGATGTCACCTCCAAACTCACACTACCTAATAATTAAAAAATAAACTATCTACCCTATCGAGATTTTCTATTACATACATTAGATAAAATATGATCTATATGCACCTAATAGTCTATGTGATATGTGATAAAAAATCTCAATACGATCCCACATATTGTTTCCTAAGTAGACATTACGAAATAAAATAATTGTTCTCAAATAAACAGAAAAAATGCATGAGATACAATTCTATATAATTAAGAATAAAAATATGGTAAATAATCCCTTTTCAAAGTTTATAAAACATTCTAATAACCAGGTTTTCCAATCATTTACTTAATAAACAGAAATATTCAATAAAAGAATAATCACTAGAGGAAATAATCCCATGTGTATAAAAAATACCAAATCAATGAGTATATTTATACTATTATAATTATATTTAAAAAACCATGTATGTACATTTCCCTTGATTAATAGGTATGTGGGGTAAATATTCACGCTCATGAGTGGGTTCTTTCCACAACATAGGCAACCTGATGCAAACACTAACCTAATAGAATAGGTTTATGGGGGAAGAGTTCATACATGAGGATTGATCCCTACATCATCATCAAAATAATTCCATTTTACCGTATTATAATAATTCAATTGTAATTTAATCATTAAAATCATATAAATAATTTCTTAAAAATAATTTCATTACAAATACCAATGTTAAAATTTATTTTCACAAATGTTCCTCAAAACCAAAACATTTGATAAAAATATTGCTCATTTCTTTTTGAAACCATTCCCAAAATTTGGAAATAAATCATGTTTTCTAACCCTTTTAGAAATAAAATTCAATAGTAAATAGGAAATTACTATAGAAGAAAGATGAATCATGAGACCATAAACCTCTAAACACGTTGAATATAAACTACCATATGGACACCACAAGACAAGATATGACAAGGATCATAATAACTGAGGAAGGATCCTAAAGTAAGAATTCCCAAACATAAATCTCCATGATGCAATCATTTAGAATGACTAAAATAAAAGGGTCCACTTACCACCATAATTCCACAATAATAAGACAAGTGGATTTTGAGATCTGAAAATACCCCTAAATTCACTTGCAAATCTAGAAGTGATTATGACTTCAATTGGAACAAAGATCCCCTAGATAATGTACTCCAATTTTTGGGATGAAGCAAAGGGAATGAGGGCTAGAGATGAAATATAAATACCCCAATGTTCACTTAATGATTTAGGGAATGGACCGATATAAGGATATGTTTGAGGGAATCCACCATTTATAAGAAAACATAGCAATAATACCACCATAGTTCAAGACATACACCATGATGAAAATTGTATTGATGAAGAGAAAAACAATTTAAAAGGTAAGGGACTTTACATAAATAGAGTATAGTAAAAGAGTTTTAGGAATCCACACCACTTTTGATGATGAAATCCTATAAAATAAAAAATATGGATCACACCGCAAGTGAGAAATCACACTACAGAATTATAAAACTAATAATAAGGCTATACTATATCCTAGATCCATGTAATGGTATCATCAAAATAATCATAACCAACCATACTATTTTGGAATAGTTATGGAATAGTGTTAGGTTTATGGAAAAGAGGCTTTGAATAATGCAAGGATTATGAAATAGAGTATTCCATTGAAAAAAGAATAAAGATAGTGCTACCTGAAAAAATTCATTTTTTTATAATTTTCCATGGCATATTTCCTTTTACCACTAAAAATCTATGTAGATAAAGGATGATTCAAAAAAAGATGACTCCTTTAATCCCTCATAAAGGACTCCAACTCCCAAGACTCGAGATAATCAGAATCATTCGAACATAGGAATCAAGATACATGTATATATTTCCCCTACAGATACTTCACTTGAGAATTAATAACAAAAAGTGTTTTCCCACTAAAAGAAATATTAGGTTCTTTGTAGAAGTTTTTACCATTTAGAATATAAGACAATTATGGCTGATAATTTTTGAGTTGATTCATTGGAAAGTCATCATGTGGTATGGGTAACATTGGTGGTAAATCTTAGTGATATGTCACCATTATCATCAATTCAATAATCTTAAATCCCCCACAATAGCTAGGAGGGATATTCCATTGATTTACGATCCATCAATGACCCATCTAGGGTGATAGTTTTTGGAACACATAAAAATTTATAGAAAACACTAAATGGGGATGACATTAATCTATATATGACTTTTAATAGATTTAATTTGTCACCACTAAATGAAGATCCAATGGGATCCTTATTTTTATCTCCTAGAAAAAAACTCAGTCCAACTAAAAGAGCTTCTCTAACTTAAAACCAATATAGAGGTGATATATAAGGATGCCCATACATATCTTTTAATGGTTCTATTTTGATGGATGAGTGATAAATATTATTATAAGAAAATTCAACCAACACAAAGGGGTATCACAAGAAATACCAAATTCTAATACAAAAATAATTAAGAATATATTCCAGAATTTGAGCATACCTATCCATCTTCCCATATATTTGGGGATTGTATTTTTTCATGAACTGGCCTAGTTTCTAATTTCCAATTATTTTCCCTTTCAAAAATATGATATAAAGATAGGTTCCATGTCTGAGATACTAGTAGTAGGTGTCCCCTATAGTTTTAAATTCCCTTTTATTTACAACATTCATAGTTTTTACACTTTAGTGGGGTCACATATTGGTATGAAATGAGCTAACGTGGTCAACCAATAAATCACCTAAAATCTGTAATTATTATATTATGAGGTTTTATGTAAAACAATGATGAAATACATTAAAATCTAATTCCACTTACATGTTGGCGTGAGAAGAGGATAATGAAAATCGAAAGGATTTTGGTGCTTAGACATCGTATTTTTGTATTTTTAACATTGATATACCATTTCACCTATGTCTAATTGCATACCAGTCCAATAAAAAAATGCACTTTGCATCATAAAATGTCTCTATGATTCCATGTGGGACAGCCCACAAAAAATGATTCCAATCTTCCAAGAAAACCATTCTCATAGATTAAGGAACAACACGTCAGTTACAAAAGTAAATAATCCCCCCTATAGAGGGAGACCATTCATAGATGGTATCCCTCCCCATTTAAATAATCTTTTGTACTCTAAAAACTCATCATCTTAGTGATTCTATTTTATAATATTTTCAAATATATTTTATGTAACAATAGAACTTGCAGGAATAAAATCAAACCCCTCCTCTCTAACTGCCAAGGGAATCAAAGAAAATATTACCCTCAAGATACCTTAATCCATAGCTTCCTTTAGAGGTTGAGAATCTATATTCCTACTAATTGCATCAACAATTACATTACATTTTTCTCAGTGTATAAGTAATTTCAATGATTATTTATAATAGGTATACCATACATTTTCTTTAATAGATGATTAAATATTTTTATGAAAATATTTATCCCAAACAATTTTGATTAGGGTAAATAAAAAAAAATCCCCAGAAATATAATGACAAAAAAATTTAAATAAATGTACAATCACTACAAGATCTAAATCTAGTTTGGGTTAATTTCACTTATATGTTATAAGCTAACATTAGAAATAACATACCACATTATCTCTATCATGATGCATTAAAAAGAAATACTTATCTTAGACTATCTTCTGGTAACTCCATAATCAGAATTGTGGTCAAATACTGATTTAGTTTATTAAAAGATGTATGAAACATAGATTCCCAAAATAACATCACCCCCTTTTTGGTAAGAGTGGTAGAAGGTGAATAATCCATCTATAAATCCTTTAAAAACCACAAATAGTACCCCAAAAAATCAAGGAAGCTACGAATCTCAAAGAAATTTTATGTTTCTTCCCCTATGTTGAAAACCATCACTTTTCCAGGATCAACTAAGATACCATGTTCCAAGATCACATGGTCAAATAACATAACATCCTAGATAAAGAAATGAAATTTTGACTAAATTTCATAGATATGGAGAAAAATAATTATTCCCAATAAATGATTAGGGTAATGTACACGATCATCTTTGGTATTTGAATATACCATAATGTTATCCCAAAACACCAACAAAAAATTCTCAAGATACTACTAGAATAAATGGTGAATGAAATATATGAAGATAATATGTGCATTATTTAGGTTGAATGAAATCATAAGGTTCTCAAAATGAGAATACCATACCCTAATTGAGGTCTTTGGAATATTATATTCATTAATTATGAGTTGGTGATCACTTCACCAAATATCAATTTTTGAAAACCACATGTCCCTTTTAAATTAGATGAAAAAAATAATCAATGTAGGATAAAGGATATTATTTCATGATCATTACATGATTGAGATTTTGATAATTGATGCATAAGAAAAGGGTTACATTTTCCTTTTTGGAAGAGAGAAAAATGTGTACCTATGGAGAAAAAAATCAGGTATATAAATCAATCTGATTTCAAATCATCCAAATTAATTTATATCTATTTCAAATTAGATGGATCCATACAGTAATATTGGATTTATATCAGTTGAGTTACCGACACCAAGTTAATCAAGAACTCCACCTCTCCCTCCTACAGAAAACCAAAAAAATAATCTATAAAAAATATTATATACTCATTTACTATTATAGGAGTCTTTCCAAATTTTGCTTGCCCATATTAACCACATGAAAAAACAATGACATACCATGATCTAGAAGAGGATTCCCCACTTGATTGTATCTCAGGTACCACTCACCAGGAAACACAAAGAAGTTACCATAAGGGGTAGTAATGGGCACTCATTGATGATAAAATGATTTAGTCTTTGTGGGAAATTAACTAATCCCCTCATATTATAAAATCTATGAGGTCTAAGTTGAGAAATAGAATATCCCAAACTAGCTATTTATTTCGCATGATGAAAGAGCTTGAGTGTAACTAGAAACAAGTATCTTTCTTCATTCCAAAAGGCATCTCCAAATCCATAATTAAGGGAATAAACACCATTTTATGTTTTAGAAGATACACCATATTAGTATATATAATGTAGGGATAGAAACATATATAAAAAAATCATTCTCCAAGGTTGGTATAATAGAATTGGTACCTCTCATAGTTGTAGGACCAACATGATCTACCATTGGTGATTCTTACACTGCATGAAAAATCATTGTTTTGAAGGCCTTAAGACATAAACCCATAGTCCCTGATAAATATAATTGAACCTTATATCCTCTAGGTTTCGATGAGGTTGTTTTAGAGTGGGGAACATATACATCACATCAAAACATTTATAGGTGACCATGAAAACCACAAAATTTCTAGGTCATTAGAGTCATAGGAAAAAGTTCATCATGTGTCCCATCAAGGCACATTGATAACCAATCAAGACACTAACAATTGATGGTGGTGTAGGAAGATACATTTGAGAAGCACCAGCACTATTTCCTCAATGAAACTCTATCTTATTTCTATTTCTCTTGTATGAACAAATAGTGTTACCACTAGTGTAAAAAAGATACTCTTGCCAATATAGACTTCCCTTCCATGTCAATCTATGACACCAATGCCATATCCCCCACCTCATCATAGTTTAAAAAATAATTATTAATAATTTAGACCAGATATCATCTTTAAAAAAACCATAAAAAACAACTAAATCATCATTATATCATTATATAGATCCTTATGAGAGAAAATAGTAATCATGAAAAATGATTCGCATACATCACACTGAGAGGTTCAATTTTTCAAGGGTGAAAAATCCATGGATATCACCATGGTTTCAGAATCTGGTAAGAATTTCCCCTTAAAAATATCCTTCAAGTCATAACACACTATGACCATATACTTCTATCCAATACTAGAGAGTCAGGCATCCATCTACATGGACTATCATGATTGAATATGGAACACCTCAATTTGATTGAATCTAGAGTCTCCAAGAATTCAATGATACTATAAATATTTTCAAACAAATTATTTACCTCCTAAGTATCATTAATCCATTAGATAGATGGTCATTTCTATGAGAGAAATTACTATTCTTGGTTCCTATCCTCACCCCTTTCAGATTTTACTCTCTATACCTCTATTAAAAAGTAATGGTTTCACACCTTAGTCAATTGTTCACATAGTGAAAACCACTAATTTAACCAAATTATGATCAACTATAGTTTTTCCCTGGCATGGTTCACCTGCAAAACCATCCTAAGTAATCAATAGAAGACTTTGGGGGAATGATACTAAACATAAATATAAAATAGACACAAAAATAAGTGATCCATGAATAAATTCCAATTAAAATAGAAAATAGGAATCCAAATTTGCAAGAGATAATTGAAAGAAAGAATATGATTATAACACACCAAATTTTGAATAAACGTTTCCCATGAACTTGTGGTAACTTAAATCTTTTAATGGTGAATGATGGCTCAGAAATTTCTAAAAACATACCCCTAAATTCGCTAAATTACCATATATTATATACTAAGAAATTCCAAAATGCACATGAAATTTTAAAATAGAAAAACCACCATTTGATACTAATTTTTTCAAAAAAAACCCAAAATACACAACTATTAATAACCAAAACTGGTCTTGACATAGCCTAAAGGGAATTCCTGTTTCCCACAGATAGGTGAGAAGTTCCTAAGAATCAGAAACTACCAATGAAAACAATTTTTCTAAAAAGAACCTAAGCCAAGTTGACACAAATATAGAGAAATTTGGATATTCAAAAATAAAATTTTCAACCAAAAAAGGAAAAATCAATAGGGAAAATAATTAAAATAGTATATAGAACACCCAAATTACATAAGAACAACTATTTAGAAAACTGAATTTGATATGAAATCACTTCCAAGATCCCACACCCCACTAATGAATTTTTTTACCACACTATGTTTCCATGACCTTACCTATATCTAGTAAATCAAGATCATTGTCCACCCATATATTTATATAGGGTGTGAATACAATATACCATTAGGTTCTTATAAAGTGTTTAATAAGAAAAAATTAAAAAAAAAACCAATTATTTTCCATTAAGCATAAATATGTCATGAGATACAATTCTAAATAATTCAAAATAAAAAAAGTAATCCATTTACAAAATTTATAAATCATACCAATAACATGATTTTCAAATAATTTCCATATGTATCCAAAATTTGAATTTCATGAATATTCACTAAATGAAAAAATCCCATTGGTATCAGATATTCTAGTTTAATGAAGATATTCCTAACATTATCTTGATCAGTATGCCACCTGGTGTGCACATTACCCTATAAGAACACATCTATGGGGTAATAGTTCCTTTTAAAGAGTGGCTCCTTGCTATAACATAGGAAACCTGGCATACACATTAACCTAAAAAGCATTTTTAATGGTAAATTGTTCATCCCAAAGGATGGATCCCAACCTCATCAACAATTATATTCATATTTACCATATTTGAATCATTGAATGGATATTTTTTATTTGAAAACATAAAAATTATTCCTTAAATTCATTTCAATTAACAACACCATGGGATAATATAATTTCATGAACATTAAATAAAGGAGACACATTTTATCAAAAAAAATATCATGAATTTTTAAAACTATTTTAAAACCATTTTCAAAATAAATTCATAAATCATGATTTCAATCCATTTTAAAATCCAAATTGAAGCGCAAGAAACCATCTTTTCTAAAATAAATATGAATAAAAAAACCACATACCTATAAACACATGGAATATCAACACCCAGGTATAAACCACAAGACAAGATCATCCAATGATCAAATGAATTGAGAATGGACTGTAAAAAAATAGTTCCTAAACATATATCTCCGAATATTAATGTTCTATAAGGAAGAAGAGCAAAGGGAACACTTGTATCTATAATTACAAAAAAAATGCAACAAGATGATTTAGATATCATAAAAAACCCAAAATTCTAAAATTAATCTAGAAGATATTTTGGTATCAATAATCACTACTATTTAGAAGAGTTGACTCTCTGACATCAGTGATAAAGCCAAGGATTTGAGGGATAGTGCTGATCTTGAAATATACCTAGGGTAGTACAAATTTTGATGGAAACTCTTATCGAAGGGTAGGTTTGAGGATCTCTGGAATTTATTTGTAGAATAATGAAACATAACACAATGGTTCAATAACTAATCTAGATTTAAAAAGGAAACAACATAGAAAAATAATTTTGGTGAAATGTAAGGTATTATACCACAATAGAGTCTTGTCAAAGAATATTCATAATCAATGGCTTGGTAATTGAAGAGATCCAATAAACCCAGAAAAAGGTACCACACCACAAGGGAGAAATCACACCATATAATTATTAATCCTAGAAGAAGGTTTTGTCATATCCTAGATCCATGGCATAGTGACCCTGAAATTGAAAGAACCAACTTATTTCCATTATCCAAACCTCTACTTAGTATCCCTTATAATACACCATATCTATTCCATATTTAGTAGAAACACTAAAGATATCTTCTATGATATTTTACACCAACTAATTCATAGTTATAGACTCAATGAGGGAAAACTAGAAAAATTCCATATAACAAAATTCCACCTAAATCATGTAAGGATCGAAAAAACAAATAATAAAACAAACAAGAATATAGTCATTATTGAAGAAAAATCTTGGATAATATAAAGAAATGATATCATTTGGAATAACACAATGGTCTTCATAAAACCATTCAATGATATAAAGATAATATAGTATATCTTTTATGAAACATGTGTTTCATTTTATAATTGTTCTTTGTTTTTATTTTTACATGGTCTTCTATTATTTGAACATATATATTGTGATTGGTATTTAAATCACTTATAATTCCTCTATTATGTGTTAATTGACCCATATGAATCCTAGTAAAATTAAAAATATCTATGAGGATATGTTTGATGGTATGATTTATTGTTAAATATGATTCTGAACACGAATTAATGATATTATAATATCAAAAATATTAAAAGATTTTTTAATCCCGGTTATTATAGATATTTTGAACATGTATTTAATGCTCATTAACATAGATTAATTTTAGTGTTGATTTAAAATATTATTTTCAATTATTATAAATATCATTAAAGATAACAATTTTCAGAAATATGGTTTCAAATTGTCATATTTTTTATATTTTTGGACTATGTTTATATAGAAGTTTCTTGAATATAATTCAAATTTTTATTTTAAAAAAGGAATTTTTGTGATGGAAATCATAAAATTCATATAGAGTATTTTATATATTCTCCACTATATTTATTTTAAAATATTAAATAGATATTTAAAATTTTTCAATTGTTATTCCTTATGGTATATTTTTTTATTTTGATATTATTCAAAGTTACAAAAACACACTAAAATAACAGTATATTCAATTATTCTCTTAGTATTTCTATAAGTTGAAAAAAAATGTGAAAAAGATAGAAAACAATAATGATAATTAGGAATTATCTTAAAACAAAATGTTCACTTTCTTCTACTCTATTGTATTTAATATCTTGAAAAGTATCTTCTATTATCTTCACCTTGAAATTTATTTCATTTTTTTGGCGAATATATTGAAAGATAACCCACAGAATTAGTGGAATTCACATAGAAGAGGGTTTGAATTAGTAATTTTAATTTTTTTAGGTATCCTTCTTGAGAAAACATTTTATCCTATTAATTTGAATTTATATCACTTAAAAAAACATACACATGAGGGAAACAACAAATTTACAAGGTTCACCTCTCAAAATGAGAAGGCTAAACCATGGAAGGATATATATTCCAATTAGACTATATGACTAAATATTACCAACATATAGGTACATTGAGTTGGAAATATCTTGGTACATTTATTGAAAAATTTCCCCAAACTATCATAGTTCTACCCACATTGTTTCAGTAATATAAAAATTTCTCTATCAATTAAAATGAATCCTTTAACTAAACTGGGATTCCAAGGTGTACTTGTATTGGTACTTAGTCTTCTTCTTCATTAACCTATATTATCGTGTGTTCCTAGTCTTACATTTTTTTGAAAAGCGTATTTTCTTCTTTGTTTCTTTCTTTCATAAAAATATTCTTGATAATTCCTTAGGATAAGTATCATTTATTTTTAATTCATGTATATTATTTTATCAATGATACCAGAATAAAATCAAACACCACCAAAAAAAATTATGAATTTATATTAATTTACATTTTAAATTCCATGGAATAACATCCTTCAAATATTTTTAAATCAATCCCTTTATTATTGATCATTTCTTATTATTTACAAACTCTTATCAAATTCCTTATGGAGAAATTGTAAATGTTGTAGTTTTTTTGAGCAGTTATATATTAACTGGTTTATTTCCATCATAGCAGAATAGTTATTTAATATTGTTATCCATATTCTCCCATGGATGGAATATAAAAACCCATTTAACAATGCCTAAAAATGATCGAACAACTTTAGTATCATCTAGAATTATAATTTCCATATAATAAATATTCTATAAATTCTCATATTTTTTAGGATTTTTATCATAAAAAATTCATATGAAATCCCTGAGGTCTTACATGTCTCATCTGAAATCTTATGTGTCTTCAATAGTTCTAGCCTAAAGATTGAAAAATTATTATGTTATATTCAATAATTATTCCACAAAAATCTTCACATGGCCACAAATATATACATTTCTTCAATGTCACATGCCCTCCAAGGAAGCCTGAAATAGACTACTGAATATCTGATTCACAGACATAAAAGTCTTATACAATATTTCATACAAACATTGAATTTTCGAAAAATATAAAGTAATAAATGCACAATAGAAGTATTATATATTTATTATAAATTAAAACACATGTATCTTAATGTATTTTAGATATGTTAAATGTCTTATGCGCTATATTATGTCCAAAAAAATCCAAACCTTACATGTTTTATACTCAAACTCAAAAATCAGTAATTATTCTTTAACAAAAAAACCATATTAATTTCATACTTTTCCATATCAAAAAAACCTTCCCCTCACATTATTTTCTATTTAAAGAGTGTTTGAATATGATTTAGGCATTTTGAAAAATATTCAAAACAATAAACATATCCACATAAAAACATCTAACGCATTTAACTCTAGAAAAATACCATATATTATAGGTAATTTCTTAACTCAAAACTATCCCCATGTACACAAAAACATCCAAATAGATCCTGGGTTCAATAATACCCCCTTTTTAATTTTTTAAACCAAATAACATAATTAAATTTTAAACTCATACCAATTATCCATGAATTATAATTGAATAATTTTATTCCTTCTTGATAAAACATGGTCTGAGAAATAATAACACTGAAAAATAATACCATGTTGTTTATAAAATGCTGATTTACATTTATACCTTCACATGCTAAGATCCCATTAATTACACTTTGAAAAATAGTTAATTTCTCTATGTTTTCTATTACCATTGGAAATTTCATATGAGATATCAATTGAGAATCAATATTTCTTCAACTCAAATATATATATCCTTTCCCAAAAAAAACTATTTCAGAACTTCTATAAAAATATATTCCTACGTATATACTCCTAAAAATTGTGAAAAAAGCATACATGGACCTACAAACCACATTTTGAACCTCATATATTTCTCAATTTTATAACTCTCATTTAGTACATTCTCCCCACTAAATAGGAGATCTCACCCTATTTAGAAAAAAAATATCAATGGATATTCCCAAAATATGTGTCTCCCCCTTTTAATGATTTTTTCTAAATTCATAATGGAATAAACTTTAA
Organism: Viscum album; assembly: GCA_963277665.1. Taxonomy (NCBI): domain Eukaryota; kingdom Viridiplantae; phylum Streptophyta; class Magnoliopsida; order Santalales; family Viscaceae; genus Viscum; species Viscum album. The sequence continues at coordinate 582,330,361 of OY728120.1, forward strand.
GATATTTTTTTTATCATTTTCTTCATATTTGAAAAATATATCCAAAGAAAAAGATAATATATTGGATAGAATCAACATACTTTAACTTTGGTAGGAATGAGGTTGAGCTCCAATCATCAACCGAAAACTAGGAAAATAATCCATCGACAATGGATTAATAAAAAAAATTTCCATTTTTTTCTTTTATAGGAATAAATTCTCTCTTCAACTGTTTCTTTTACACAAGATCGCTGATAACTTGATATTTAATATCAATGTGAAGTTATCTTTAATGTAAATCGAAATTTTGTTGAAATTTTGATCACACTTCGATTATCAAAAATTAAAATAATTTTTTACATTACCAAGACTATCCAAGTATTCATCCACATCAATTAGGTTGTGTCTTAAATGATAGAAACATACTCTAATGTAATAGTGATTAAGGTTATATAATTTCGTTTCGTAGTGTGGAACTATACACACATATCTCTTAAAAAAGAAAAATATACATGATTTATACCATCGACCATCAACATTTCCAACACAATATATATCTATATGACAAAATAGACCAAGAATTATATTAAAATCATATTTAATTATGAAATCTATTATTCATTTAATATACATGAGAATACTATTTCCAACATTGAAATGATATTCCATTATTTATCTTTAATACCTAGAGAAATGTGAGAAAAGAAAGTAAATATTCATTCGTGAAGATGTGAAGTAAAAAAGTCCAATAGGCTTCTTGGATTATATTTTCTCAAATTCCCTTCCTTATATATCTATGGAAAACATTTTTAATATAGATACAAGTAGGGAAATAGGTTATGAATCCACTATTAAAAAATTTATCCAAAATCCCCCGAGCATACATCTATTTAGAAATAAAGATGTGATCTTACGCTTGTGATATTTGTAAACCTATAAAATATATCTTCTAAAAAAGAATGTGAATTTAAAATAATATATTATTTTTTAAGGAAAATTCTTCTCATAGTCTTTATTTATTTCTAACAAATATGATTTTATCTATTGGATAAATAACAATAACAGATACCACATTATAATCTTTAATGTAGAGATCAATGTCCACTATTCCTTTTATAAGAATCCAATTATTTATACAAGTGTAAAATTTATAAAAATAATAGCTTAGTACTTATTTTGGTCTCTAAAGATCCTAATTCATAATTAAAATTGAGTGCTCGTCTTATCAATAAAATACACCACAACAATTCATAAGATTAACTTACTCTTATAACTCAGAATTGAGGATGGTTGACTTGAAATCCATTTGAAAAAATCATTTAATTCCATTGCGATATAATATCATGAAAAATTATATTGGTTTTTATCCTTAACATAAATTAAAATTCCTTACAAAAATAAATTCATTCTCTTTGATAATACCTTCTACCTATAAGTCTATCATTTTTCACTTCTTCTCCATTTTCATTTGAATTTTTCTAGAATTACCATTTAATTCCAATAAAATTTTTATTTCATTGATTTTAAATTAACTCTTAAGATTCATTATTCTATATCTAGTGAAATTATTAATTCATTTCATCAACCAACTATTGATGTTCTATAAATTATTTAACATTTCATGGTTCAACTTGTTAAAACAAGGAGGTGTGGGTTTCCTTCCTTTGTGTTATTCTAGTTTGAAAACATTATCCATGTTCTCCAATTATTTTTTAGACCTTCACCTACTTTATATAAATTGAAAGAGACAAATTTGATAGCTCCTCATCACATGAAATAGCTAAATTATCCTCTCTAATATAAAAATATTTTATTTTTTCAACACATTTTGAAACAGATTCAATATTTTGTTTTGAAATAAGGATAATATTAATGACGAATATCAGCAGCAGTACATAAGTAGAGCCAAGAAGGGAAGTTTTCCATCCATAGCTGGTTTACATCGAAGGGGCTTGAGGCCACCAGCTGATGGGCCGCATTATTTCCTTTCCTTTTGGTAAAGGAGAAGGTGCAGCAAGAGATGCTTTGGCGCAACAAGAAGATTCTCCTGACGATGAATCCAAAGTACTAAGGTCTAGTGTCATTGTGGTGAATGGAATTGATAACCGAAAGGTAGTCCGACTCGATGATGATATCAACCCACCCACATTCCACAACAAGCATCGTCCCTGCAATGATGGAATAGGCCTCAGAAACTACGGGTTCCCAGAAGGGATGATTTGGTTCATATTTTTATACAATGATCTGACCCAAATGATCTCGAGTCGAGAGGCTAAGAGAAACAGGCCCATCCTTGGGGAGAGAAGTGTCCACATTGATTTTAAGACTCCATTCCTTTGGGGGGTCCAATGAGGGTGGCAGGATGGTTTAATTCCTGGAAAGAGGTGTCTATTGCGGTCCTTCCAGCACTCAATCCATGAAGTGGCTCGTTCAATCTAGAACTCAGGGTCTGATGGACATGGTGGAAAATTGAATCGTTGTGCTGAACCCAAATGATCCAGGCCAGGGTCAATGAGCGCTTGCATTAGCCGATGAAAGAGAGGAGCACCAGCGCATCAGAAGATCAGGGAGGTCGGAGGCAATTTCCGGTGAAGCATCTGAAGCCGAGCCCCATTTATTCCAAAGTTCCTTGGCTCTCGGGCAGTGCATGATGGTGTGCCAAGGAGTTTTAAGAATATTTGGGCAGAAGGGGCATGAATCAGCACTGGCCATATGTCGGTAAATAAGGAGGCTCAATATATTTAACTATAAAATATTCATATTTACTATTTATATTGTTGGAACTGTGTGGAATTATAGCATCTGAAACTATTGATTATATGTAGGGATTTGGGTCAGTATTTTTTTCTAATGGGTCATATGGAATCAGTGCCACCATTCGCCTTCAGTATATAGCATCTCTAGTCTACCTTAGGACCCTAGGTCTGGTGATTTTGGACCACATGACCATGAATAATTCTAGATAGACCACACAGAAGCATACCCAAGAAGAGGATTGAGATTAATTAGTATCCCCCAAAGATAATATAATCATAATATAAGAATTAGTGATTATAGAAATCACCATTAGTATTAGTAATCGTGAGGCTCGTAACTACGAGATTGTAGATGATCATAAATTTGTGGTGGGGAGCAAGGTGGCTTCAATGATGTAGATGTAGTGGAGGGCTAGTTCCAATAATGTTGGTTCACAATTAATTTGGATCATGTATATGACATTGTTCCTCTAGTCCTTAGGGTCAGGTACTAGGATTTGTTCCTCTAGCCACAAGGTTCATTTTAGAGTTCCCTCATAACCGAACTAAAAAAGGAAGATTATCAAAAAATAAATAAATAAATACTTTTTTGGACTAGGTTTTCCACTACAAAAAGGTCTTAAAAATACTTCATATAATTTAGAAAAACATGATTCTTATAATACATCTCATATAAGGGCATATAGGAATTCATCCTATATAAGAAACGGGTTTGAGTGATAACTACTGCACAAATAGATTGTCTCCAAATATACCATGTGGTACCACACTCTATCTGCATTGTTTGGGCCATATCTACAATAATTATGCTCTTAAATTCTTCAAAACCATTTTTTTGTAGTTTATATGGTTTACTATGTTCAAATTGAGTTCCATCATTCTTAATGTAAGAATAAAATCATCCAATTTTGTAATCATCGATGTTATTTATCTAATTATTCTATATGTGGAGACCACAGTCCTTTATTTCACTTGTTATTAAATTATTAAACATTCTTTGATCATATTATTTTTATTTTATAGTCATATTACAATAAATTTGAGTAAATTCATCAATTAATGAAATAAAATACTTGAATAAATTGGTTGATCATTCCCCGTGGGCCATTAAATTTCTGAATGGATTACCTTTAATTGATTAGTTGATTGAATATCTACTTTATTGTGTAAATAATTAAAAATAACTCCCTTTTAAAATATTTATGACAACCAATTACTATCCCTATTCAATATAAGAACATAAAAAACCTTGTGTCCTTAACTGAGCTTACTCATGATCATTTCTTCAAGATCACCTAGGCAATTATTCCATAATTTATTTTCATATTCTATGCTTTAGTAGTATGAATTTCTCTCTTCACACACTTGAAACAAATTTATCGTTTTCCATTGACCTCTTGTCAAAATGCACCCATATTCCACAGTATTTACCAATAATCATACTTTTTGAATTATCTCTTCATTTCCTTCATCACATTCTCAAGACACATTAGGTAGATCATGTTTTATTCCATCAGTAAATAAAATATTTTCTATTTAAATTGATCATTCCCAAATATTGTTGATCCAACACATTTGATTTTGAGTGACCCATAATCCCCAAATGTCACCAACCCTTCTATTATCATTTCAATATATTTTAGAAGTTTTAAACCCTATATAATATGAGAGGAATAATGAAATGTATATAATACATATATTTTTATATTTTTAAGATTTTAGTTCCACTTTAACATCTAAATATTTATCATTAAATTTATTCTTAATATTCTGAATATTTTGAGTATTATAACATGTATTATTATGGTCTGATAGAAATATTAGGAATTAATTTTCATGGATAACCAACTGGTAAAATCTTCCATATACATCGTTCACTGCTTAAAACAAGTTTCTTGATTTCTATCTATGATGTTCAATATATTTCTTAATATTCATCATTTCATAGGAATGAAACCACAATAATTTTTCCTTACAAAACTCCTAGGATAAAAAAAAGTGTTGATAATTTAACTAACACATTATTTCCAAGTTAAATAATCCTCTATAATGTGAAAAATAACCATATAGATCATATATTTCTTTGTAAATAGACTGTTATCCTGGTGTTGACACCTTTTATACTTCTTTATTTAATCCACTTATCTTTGATCCTTTTCGAAAAAAATAATTTGGAATTATGAAATATTATTATTTAATATGGGATCTTTTTTAGGCATTTGGTAATTACAAGTTGGGGAATTTGTTTATATTGGGTTATAGTTCAAAAAAATTCCATATTTCTATGATTCATGGTGTTTTTTGAAATTCTAATTCTTTTTCACATTCTTATTCTTCTCAAAATCTCCTCCAATATTTTTACAATATTTTAGCCCATATTTATATCATATTTTCAATTCAACTTGTTTCTCATCATTATGTGGAATTTTCGTTAAATAAAATTCATCAACCAATTCTCCAACATCTTTTACATGATCTTCTAAGTTAAATATTTGATTTTTCACTTCCATTTCAGACTCCATATATTATTTTTTTAACAACATGATTCCCTTTTTTTCTTTATTTTATCGTTTATTCAATAATTTTTTTAGTTCGTATCATCATCATGAAATATATTCAAATAATTAATTCCTTTCATAATTTTTAGAATTTTCTGATCCATGGATAGAATCTTTGTTTATAGAATATTGACATATTTTCTTCTAAATTATGATATATATCTCTAACATTGAGATATTTATAAGCAATTTGTTTCTTATGATTTCACCCGAGCGCGCGCGTCCATATTTTTCAAGGATGGAGACACTGTTTTTTAACTCACATTCCAACTTTTCAATGGTATGCAACATCTGTTCCTTGTTGAGGGACATTTTCTCCATGATCGAAACGAGATGATAGGATGTCGCTTTTTTCTGCTGGGGGTTCCTCCTCAGAAATCGTCACCTAGTATGGGTCACCCTTATAGATTTATGATGTAGTTCCTGAAACTCTTCCTAGTGTCATATCTTAATGGAAACTAGTTAATTACACTACTTCTGTCGTGACATTCCAAAGGGTCCAGTCATGGAAGAAACCTTCGGTCAGGGGAGTAGTTACGTTGGACATCATTGGTGTGTCTGGATGCTGGGACACTGGTGTGTCTGTGTTTCTTCCCCTTATAATAGGACTTCTCAGGAGTGAATTATCCCAAGGAATCCCACATCGAATGTAGGTAATTTTATTCCCTAGGAATGTATCTGAGGTGTTCCACATCTTCCCATGTTTAACACAGGGTATACCATGAGTTTAACATCTAGAAGAGATGGATCAGACTAATTTGAACACTGATTAGAGTTGATCAGATATGTGCAACCACTAAAGGGAACTATGATGTTGGGGGCAACGTGGGGTTAGGTTCCCAGTTGTTGTTAAAGGGAATGGGGAATGAGGTGTCATTATCCCACAGGGATGTGATGGCCCATGTAAGAATCTGGATGGATAATGGGAGGTTTAATGAAGTATGTGTATAATGAGATGGATTCGACCTGAAGATTATGGTGATGTTGGGATTGAAACTCAAAGAGACCTCCTATGTATCTTGGTGGCAAGGAATCAAAGTCCTCGTAGTTTATCTGACGATGGCTTACCACCGATTAGGTATTTCAATATCTTACCGCTGGATAGTGGATCACAACGGCTTACCACTGGATGGGGTTGCAATGACTTACCGTTAGATAGGGTTTAACCTCATGGAGGCTTCCTATATACCTTATCTAAGATAAAATGATCAAAACCACAATGTTCATGTGGGAGGGGGTTCAGTGAACCGACATGGAGTAGGACCTGGGGTTCAATGGATGTTGGGATTGAACCGGAGGGAGGTGTCCTATGTACCTTGCCTTGGATAGGAACAAAGTGCACGTAGTTCGGGTGGGTGCAACGGCTTACCACTGACTAGGGGAATAACAATGTACTACCGATTGAGGTCCACTGTTTAAATTCATGTAGAACATGGGTGAACCAACATGTAGGTGGACCTAGGGCGTAGATAGATGGTGGGCATGAACATTAGGGTGAATCCTACGTACCATCCCTTGGCATGGATCAAAGACCCCGTAGTTCATGATGGTGTGGGAACCGACGTGAAGGGGGGGGGGGGTCCGAACCAATGGATGGTGGGCTTGATCCTCAGTGAGGCTTCCTACGTACCTTGTCTTGGCAAGGATCAAAGTCCATGCAGTTCAGATGTGGGTTTGGTGAACCACCGTGAAGGTGTTCGGAGCTATCAGTTGTTGGGATTGAACATAGAGAGGCTTCCAAAATTGATTTCCTTGGCAAGGATTAATGAACTCGTAGTTCAGAAGGGGTGTTTGGTGAACTAACGTGAGGGCGGTTGGGACCAATGGATAATTGGCTTGAACCTCATGGAGAAATCCTACGTACCTTGGATTAGAAAGGATCAAAGACCACGTAGTTCAGAATGGGTTGGTGAACCGATGTGAGGATGGTCGGGACTAATGGATGGTGGGAATGAACCTCAGGTAGGCATCATACATACCTTGCCTTGGAAAGGATCAAAGACCTCATAGTTCATGTGGGGTTGGTGAAATGACATGATGATGGTCGGGACCAATGGATGGTGGGCATGATCCTTAGGAAGGCTTCCTACATACCTGTCCTTGGCCAGGATCAATGACCTCGTAGTTCTGGTGGGGTGTGTGTGAACCGATGTGAAGGGGGTCAGAGCGACTGGGTGTTGGGATTGAACTTTAGGTAGGCTTCCTACATACCGTGCCTTGGAACGGATCAAAGACCACGTAGTTTAGAAGGGGTTGTTGAACCGACGTGAGGGTGGTTGTGACCATTTGATGGTGGGCTTAAACCTTAGGGAGGCTTCCTACATACCTTTCCATCGAAAAGATCAAAGGACTTGTAGTTCATGTGGGATTGGTGAACCAATGTGAGGATGATCGGGTCCAATAGATGTTGGGCTTGAATCTCAGGGAGGCTTCCTATGTACCTTTCCTTGGCAAGGATCAAAGACCTCGTATTTCGGGTGGTGTTTGGGTGAACATACAAGAAGGGGGTCGGAATGACCTGGTTTAAGGCTTGATCCTCAGGGAGTATTCCTACATAACTTGCCTTGGAAAGGATCAAATTCCACGTAGTTCAGAAGGGGTTGGTGAACCGACGTGAGGATGGTTGGGACCAATGAATGTTGGGATTGAACCTCAGGGAGGCTTCCGAGGTACCTTTCCATGGAAAGGATCAATGTCCTCGTTGTTCAGGTGGGGTTGGGGCTTACACTCTAGGTTTCTCGGAGAGGATTTCATGGATGATGCTTACTCTAAGCCCACATGAGTCATGCTCGGTATGAGAAACATGAGACAACAAAGGCCTAATGATCACGTTGTGAATGTTGCATCCGTGGGAAGTGGAGTGGGGCTTACACGTATTTAGCGGCCCAATAAGGGAATAAGGGCTTACGCATGGTCCACAGCCCAAAGAGGAAACAAGGTATTGGGAATTACTCTAGGATAGAGGCCTGGGTGGTGACATAGCCCAGTGGGATAAGGATTTGGCACCCAGGAAGAGAGGAGGAACATGGGTGCTTCCTCCTCCAAGTTAATCTAGGGGCTTACACCAGGGTGGTTTCCATTTCCCCATGGACAAACACTGCTATGATAAAGAGAATGTAATCCAATATGAGTAATGATTCCACTCTCATGGAGAAAATGGGCATAGAGAACGACCAAGGTGGGGTGCCCTGTATGCAAGGCATGGGGAGAGGTCAAATTTTAACGTCATAGGCTGAGGAAGACGGGGTTGGGTAGTTTAGCATCATGTAGTTGGGATGAGGTGGGTACACTACGCACCCCTAGGACTTACATAACTGATACCCTCGCACCCTTTAGGGAAGGAATGCATCATCAATTCCATGATAGGGGTGTGTTGAGAGGTGATCCAATTGGGGGTCCACATTAGTGTGGCTATGTGATGAAGCAATAACTGTTAGCGTCCCTATGAGAAGAAGCATGAGACGAAGAAACACAATGGCCAGTATTGTCCAAGGGACTTTGAAATTGATTTTTGAAATTCTGAAGGGCCACACTGGAAAAGAAGTTGCATATGAAAGGGGTTCATAGCTAGAATCATTTTGATGCTCTGCTGCTCCATGAAGTGGAGGGTCTTCTTGAAGGTATTCCCTTCGCGAAGTGAAGTCACCTAGGATAGGAATAGGGCTTAGGTTTATATCGGAGGAGCTTTGGGAAGTGGTAAGGAATTCATGAATAAATGCCTTGCGAAGAAAGGGTTCCTCACGAAGCAAGGTCTTTCAAAGTAATGTGCTTTGTGAATCATAGTGACCATGCCTTTTCATGTGGGTTGAGTGTGTATGGAGGGTGTTTCGTGATGAATAAATGCATTGCAATGACCCAAGTCCCTATGGGGATTCCCTTTCTTCGTGAAGGTTCGTGGGCTACACTAAAGACATCCCTCTTAGAAGAGGGGTTGAATTTAAGAAAAGGGGGAGCCACTTCGCAATGCAAAAGTACCTTGAGAAGCACATGGTTTTCAAAGAAATTAGTACTTCATGATTTGAGAACTAAGAAGGATAAAGGTCGGATGATCCATCCTTTGGGCTCAGGGAAAGCCTTGTATTTATAGGCAAGAGGTACCGCGAAGCAGAGCTTGCTCAGTGTGAAGATAGAGTTTTCTCCATAGTGAGTCATGAATGTCACGTCAGCTCACGGAGGATCTCACCTCCTTGCTCCACGGCGGGCTCATGAACATCAAATTCGTTTGCGAAGCATCCTACCTCCTTGCTCCGCAGCAGGCTCGTGAAAATCAAAGGCGTTCGTGGATCCTCCCGCCTCCTTACTCTACGGTGGGGTCACGAACGTCAAAGGGGTTTGCAGAGCCTCTGAAATCCTTACTCTGCAGGGGGGGGTTGCAAACGTCAAAGGGATTCATGGAGCCTCCCTCCTCCTTGCTCCACGGCGGGCGTGAGGCCATAGGGCTCCACAAAAGGTCTTCAGGAGGCAACCTCCCATACTTCCCTCTTTTTTTTATTCCCCCAACTTTTGGAACCAACAAATCCCCCCCCTGCTCAGACTTGGAGCTGAGGGGAAATCAAGGGTCAATGTGTGACGGTCAATCACTAAAATCCCTCGATCGTCCGCGAATCTGTTTCGCGAAGATGGCTCACGAGGTAGAAAGGTGATGTGCAGGTTGAGCACGCCATGAAGCTCGATGTGGAATGGACGTGCTATGAAGTTTCGAATGACATCACCTATAAATAGAGGAGATGGAATATCTTTTTACCTTTCTTTCCTCGGCGATTTTGGCTTGTAGCGCTCTCAATTTGCGAAGCTCCGTGTACTCCAGGATTTCTCTCTGCGAATCTGGCCTTCTGCTTCATGGTGCACAGTGAGTCTTCGACTCTGCTATAGCACTTAAATACTTTTTATTGAAGGTCGTGGAAAGGATCAACAAATATTCATTGCAAATGAGCTCTGAGACATTACTTCGCAATTGGGATTCACGAACCAAAAACAGGAAACACCAATACATAAAACTGAATGGATCATCAGAAGGCTGCCAAGGGGGTCCTCACAAACGCTACACGAAGGATGGATATGGCGAACAACATGGGCCTAGGGGAGTTCATACAGATCCATTATGACCAAGGTTCATTGGTGGAACTGCTATCGTAGATCCATCGGAGCTATCCAATGTGCAAGAGTCTGCCTTTGTATGGATTCTGGATGAGGGATGAAGTCTTAATTCATGAAGAAAGTAGGGATGAGAAAGTTTACTGGTTCAGGAGTATGCTATGTTAGCACCAATGGTTTAAGGCGGCTGACAGCCATGCTCAAGAAGACTCTACACCCGTCGATGCTAACTGACAGTATAACCTCCTGAAAAACATAGATAGGAAGGAATTATAGTCGGAGACGTCCCCCCTATAGAGTAGACAATCTTGATGGCATACTTGAGGATCCCAGGGAAGGGATGGTCTAAGGAGTGGGACCTTTTATAGTGTGGTAACATAACATATGATTGGGCCTAGGCCTATTGGGTAGGTGCCTCATGTGTAGAGTTTGGAGTTATGCTGAAGATAGTGGGCCTATATGAGGCCTCTTGGGTCTCCAAGTTTCACATCTATCAGGCGAAGCAGCTAACGTCGGAGTTTCTGAGTAGGTGGTCATCAAGGACCAATACCATCCACCTATACCATGGGGAGGTTTGTAACATCTTGTGGGACGTGCACCAGATCTCAGGGGTCTCAGTATTGGGGGTGATGTATGATGAATTCCTTCCCATTATGGGTGTGTGGGAGGACCCAGAGAAAATTCCACCATTGGCGATGGTGTTGACGGAGCAGGTGCTGGGAGAGGACAAAGAAGTCATAAGGGATATCCATTTTCGGGGGTGTGGGCCGGCAGCGAAGGAAAGAGGTAAAAATCAAGAAGCTCTGGTAGGATGAAAATGAACTTCAACAGCTACAGGTCCGGGCGGATGAGCACTCATCCACCCTTAATGTACAATCTGAGATCATATTTCAATTGAAGGCCCAGCTGCAAAAGGCTGAAGAGAGCATGAAGCGAGCCTCTACGGAGATGAACGTCATCCGGACCGACATATAGCGGGCCCAGAGTGCGACTGATGAATTGCTCCCCATCACATCCGAGGAGGAGCAGGTACTAAACATGCGGTAGAAAATCCTAGACACCACAAGCCAGAGGGTGGTGGAGCTGCCACTTTCTTTTGACAGGATTAACCCATCCAAGGGAGATATAGACCATCGGGTGATTTAGAGATCACAAACCCTCTAACTTACTTTCATGGTTTTATTGTTTGATGTGATATCATGAGTGCCTCCCATTAGTAGTGTTGGTTTTACATGAATCTGTTATATTCATGAAACACCCAGTGATCAATCCCTAAGCTCACACGAGTTAAACTCAATGTGAGAAACAAGGGATGATCACTATGTTATTCCATCTAAACATAAGAGGTTTGACCATGTTTTGGGCATCCGGGGATTGAAAAACCAACCGAGATTTCTGGAAGAGAATGGGGAGACCTGACCAGAGAATGAAGCTCTCAGAATAGTCGAATTACCATTTTCTCAGTGTGCTCTTGTGCGCGAACATGGTAAAACTAGGGGCACTGTAATAAATCCGAACAGGGGGGAATGGAAGGTTTGAATCAAAATACCCAAGAGTTGGAACACTGTAGTAATGGCATGGAAATTAAGAATGCCTATTGACTGTGTTCGAAAAACAGTATCCCTATTGTGTTTGCCTGAAATGGGGATTACCAATGTGGTCTGACAATAGACCATGTTCGAAACATTGGGCCTGACTCAAAATGTCATCCATTAGTATTCCGAAATGTTAGCCCAGGAAATTAGAAGAGCCATATGTCGTGCATCCATACTGTTCGGGGGTTTCTCTACATGTGAATGAAAATGAGGATCCGAATAAAGGGCCCACAGAGCATGGAGGGTGGAGTTATGGGTTGTTTGATTGGTGTCCAACACTCTTCAAATTATGCCACCGTGGTGGAAACATATTAGGTGGGTACATTGGTATGATCAAGGATCAAACATACTTCTGAACAGGATCACTCTAGTAAGGACTTTGAATGACCTATAGTTTAAGGTCTTAGAGTAAAGAGGGTGCACATAGTTTAAAGGTCATTATACCTAGACCTTAGTAAACAGTTTAAAGTAATGTTACATGGACTTCAGGCTCCTAATATAAGGTCATAGAGAGTGTACCATGATTGGGGATGAGGGGCACAGAGGTTTAATGACCCTAGGGCTAGGCCCAAGGCAAAATTCCTGGGCATCGCCATGTATCCCATAAAGATGAGAATCAATCCAAACATTGTTCTTGGGGACCAGTGTGGTCAGAGCCCAACACTGGTAGGGAGAATCCTCTCTAGAGAAGAAATTGATGCATCCCTTGATTAACATAGGTCATATTGAACTTCTTTATTGTAGAACCATGGTTTAGTGTCATGCATCGAGAACATATGGAATAGTGTAGTTTAATGTTACACAATATGATGTGGAGTGAAAGGGAAGATCCTAGGAAGGGAGTATGTGGTGCAGTAGCTATAAACCCGATGTGAATGAGGACATGGATTTTGGATCACACCACCTATCCCCATAGGAAGCACTTCTAGTCAAGGGAACAAAAGTGAAAATTAGGGTGGGCCTAAAGCAAAGTGGTCAAGAGTTCACGTGTACCCCATTAGGATGGGATTCAATATGCATGTAGTTCTGAGAATGCAGTTTTATTTCATGCTGGACAATGAAGGGAATGCGTGTCATGGCTGCGCTAGTACACATCCTACCAAAACTACTAAGCCCTTTTGAGACGTGCTTGATGTGGGAATCAAGAAGTAGTGGCGGGACTTTCCCATCACTAGAAGGAACACGTTAGCGGAGAGGGTATGCTCAGTGTACGTCGTCCCAATGATGCTGACCCAGCCATGTAACGCACTTAGGTGCATGAAGAAGTAAAGATGAGTATGTTGGAATTCCACTTGAACATAAGGATGTGAATATATGTGAATCCCAATGCTCGAGATCTAGACCACAATGATGGTGGCGTGATGTTAGGGGATGGATATTGACCGAGGTCAAAAACACATCATCCATATCATGTTAGCCTGATATGGGGATAGATCGATGATAGTAGACCGCTGACCATGTTTGAATCACGGGACCTGTCACAAATGTCATCTGGGGACTTTAGGGACGTTGGCTCGAGAAATTAGGTGAGTCGAGGTGGAATGAGACTAGGCCATGAATGGGGTCCCTTAAGATGTGGAAGAGGATAATGATCCAAATTATGGGATCACGAAGCATGGACATGGAACGAGGGGAATGTCCCCGTGAAAATTATATACTTCGGGTTCTCTGTCTGAATGCATCTGTATTTGACAATAAGGCATATAAAATAGAGGGATTCGAGTCTCGTCGCATGGAAAAGGGTCCAGGGGGTCACATGCTTTCATCTTAAGGTCCTATGGTGGAAAATTAAAGGGGGTTTGATTTAATGGACTGTGCACTGGGTGAAGAAATAGAAAAACATGGAATGTAGTTCCCATAGGGAGATCATAGTTTTGGGTCATAGAACTCGGACCACACTGGGAAAAGATATGGGAAACACATGGTGCAGCTATTGAAAAACTTGACGTGAATGAGAACATAAGAGGTACTCACCACGCCACATGTTCCCAAATGAGTTTGGTCCAAGGGGAAGAAAAATAAGGGATAAGATTTTTAGATTCCTAGGGCTAGACTTGGAGACAAAAATGCATGGGCATTCCTACATATCCCATGAGGATGTGAATCAAGACAAATGTAGTTCTGGAATATGTCAGGCAGTTTAACATCTTGAGGTAAGGACATGGAGTGGTCATAGTTTATAGTCATAGAGCATGGACCATGGATGATAGGAAATGAGAGAAACAATACGTTGTTTTTACAAGACCTGACATGAATGAGGGCCTGGTCCGAATCACCGTGCACTTCTTGGGAGAGTTTTCAGGTTGAGGGACCAAAATCAAAAGTTAGGTTGGGCCCTAGACAAGGTGAAAAAACGTTCCTACATACACCATGTGGATAGGGATCCAGCCGTGCGTAGTTCTGTGGATGACATGGTATGATACCAGTACTATAGATAATAAGGTTGTGCGGGTCTGGCCCTTTCACCCAATAGAAGTGGTATTTGATATGTATTATTTTTCCATTAGGATGAATGGTGTTTTTTTGTGATGTTATGGGCCTAGGATATAAATTCCAGGCCTCACCACATGAATCAAGTCCTATGTAGGAGTTGACAAATGGTATGGCGTGTGACTGATACCAAACATGATGTCCCCTCGAGTGATACACCATGATGCGGAACTGTTTTTCGTCGTGTGGCTAGGATGATAATGTTACAGTTTTGGGTCATGTGATGGGAGCATACCATGCACTTTTACCGTCATGTAGGATAGACACAAAAGATTAAAGTCAAGCAGGAATAAGCATCTTTGTTTAATGTCATATTGATCAGATGTATACATGAGAGATGAGGATCTAGAGGGGATGCACACGGTGTGATAAAGCATTCCCAACAAGAAATAGGGAAAGGTACACATCATACCCTGCATGATTTCTAGGAGGAAACCTCATCTGAGGGTCCGGGATATGTTATAGGATAAGTGGGAGGAGAAACTAGTTCCCAGTTGAGCTAGACCTGAATACGAGACGTCCTGGTGTTCCTATATATCCCATGAAGATGGGAATCAACCCACACATAGTTTTTGAAGGTTCCTTTTAACATTGTGCAAGGAAACGTACAGTTTAATGTCATGAGGGACAGGATGTAGGGGGGATGACTCCTAAAAAGTGGCGTACGTGGTGCGGAAAATGAAAACCTGATGTGAATGAGGACATAATCCCATACCACACCATGTAGTCCCGGAAGAGTTAAAGTCCCGAAAGAAGAATATAAGAGATAAATTGGTGGAACTCAAGCTGGACCAATAGACAAGATGTCTAGGCATTCCTATGTATCCCATGGGAATGGGAATCAAGATGTACGTAGTTATAAAAAAGATCTTAGTTTATGGTCTAAGAGCTCATACCATAGTGAAGTGGAATCCTTCCAAGTAGGCATAGACCTCGACCCGATTCCTAAGACCACATGAGTCAAACTCGGGGTGTGAAACAAAGGCAGAAAATGGTTTTTGCAATACTTGGAACGCAAGACAAATTGATGTCAGTGAGGAGCCCCAAATGATGCCTTTACTGTGGCTTTTGCCCTCCTAACGTGCAAATGAAAACTGAGGGATTCTGCTAGAAGTGTCAAAATATCATTTTGACATGATGGGGTGGAAAATAATGTGAATCATGTAACCAAAATTCAAGGCTTAAATGGTCTAGTGTGAAGGTGGAGGATAACTGTTGACTGTGTTCAAAACATAGCATCCAAATCATGTTAGCCAAAAATGGGGAAAAATGAGCGTCGATTATTGACTCTATTCGTAATGCGGGACATGTATCATTTTGTTGTCTGAAACCCTCATGAATGTTGAACCGTAATGGTAGGAGATCCCATAGGCCTAGAATCCATTCTATTTGGGGGTCCCTTCGGGTGTGAAAGATTATGGAAGGACAAATGAACGGGAACACAAAGGCTAAAGAATGGGTGAAATCATGTCCACATAGAATCTGACACTCCGGGATCTAGACCAAAGTACTCGCGGTCCAATTGGTGAATTGCCGAAGAGGGAAAAGGGACCCAACTCAAGGGCAGCCAACTGATAGAGACAAAAGCAGGGAAAGGCAACGAAGGCCACTTACAAGAGAGAGATATGCGGTGTGGTTGTTATAAATCCTATAAGAATGAGTACATGAACCCATACCACACTGTATACCCCTCTTCTGGAAGAACATGGGGAAATTGGCCAAAATGATGGGGATGTTTCTAAGAGATGGGACTGGAACCGAAGTCTAGATTCTTGGGCGGTCCTACGTATCCCATTAGGATGGGAATAAAGCTACAGGTAGTTCTAGAGGAAAGTGTGATGCTAATGAGGGCAAGTTACCCCAACATGGGGCGTGTATGACATAGCGAGTAACCTGACGTGAATGAGGACATAATCCCACATCACACCATTCAACCCTAAGAGAGAACTTAGGACAGGGTCCAGAAATGTCCAAGGGGATTGAGGCTGAGCTATGGATAGAATTTCATGTCTAGATTGTAGTTTAACATCTTGTAGTTAGGAAAAAGGTAGAGGTAATGTATCTCATCCTAGGATGGGTACGACATGAAGAGAAACCCGACATGAATGAGGACATAATCCCACACCACACCATACAACCCTAAGTGAGAACATGGGCCAGGGGCCCATAAAGGAAGAGGGGCCTAAGGCTTATCCATTAAAATAATTTCATTGCCATATTTCAGTTTAACGTCTTGTAGTGAGGATGAAGATGATCTTAGTTTAGGGTCATAGAGCTCAGACCGTATATTCCTAGTTTAATGTCATATGTGTGGGATAGAAAGGGAGAATCATTGGGCCTATGGAAGACAAAAATTCGGCACCGAAGATAGAGGAAAACTATCAACCAGGTTTATAAAAAAGTATCCACCGATGTGTGACTAGAAGAGGGGGAAAATTGAGCGTCAACAGCTAACCGTATTCACAACATGGGACTTGTATCAACATGTCACTCGAAATCCTCAAGGGTGTTAGCCTGTAACTGTAGGAGAACCCTTGGGCCAAGAATCCATACCATTCGGGGGGCCTTCTGGATATATTGGGTGACAGAAACCCAAATGATGGGTCATGTCGAGCATGGAAGGGATTGTGCTCACAGAACGGATGATGAACTAAGGAAGGGATATCTCTAGGGAATATCTGTGGCATGGTGAAATATCCTGATGTGAATGAAGACATGAGACTGTACTGTACCACACAATCCTAAATGAGAACATGGGCCAGGGGTCGAAGGACCTAAGGCTGGGCATCCCGGCCAACTGTAGCCATATGACCCCTTGTGTGGTTGCCGCCTCATCACAACTCTTAAGCCCACGTGAGCAGTGCTCAATGTGAAAAAAAGGAGAATGATTCGACTTTCCCTGTAATAAAAGGGTCTGATAGCTGGCATCACCCAAAAAAGAATCACAACCTGGAGATATAGCGGGCAGAATGAACCACCACACTCAATGTTAGGGATCTACGGTGGTTGTGAAAACGACAAAGGATAGACACTGATCATGTTTGTTACACAACTTCCTTATAGTGTGTCCTAAAATGGGAACACGAATGAGCATCGACCACTGTCCATTTTCACAATGCAGGAAAAGTATCAATTTGTTGCTCAACTTCCTCAAAGGTGTTGGCCTAAAGTGTTAGTAGATCCCTTTGGTTGAGCATCCAAGCCTGTCGAGGGTCCTTTTGGATGTGAAATATGATGGAGTCCCAATCAAAGGAGTGGGTGAAGCATAGTTGGGCCCATGCATTTTGACAATAAGAATTGCAGTGAAAGTGATGGACATTGTTGGGGAGCAGGACGTATGGTGGGATCAAGATGAGCTCAACGTGAATTGGGGAAAAAGCATGTACCAAACCAAGTGTCCTGACCAGAGGGGGAATTCTAATGTTTGGGCTAGGCCAACAGATGAAATGTCTGGGCATTCTTACATATCCCATGAGGATGGGAATCAAGTCATACATAGTTCATAAATCCAATGCAGTTTAACATCGTGCGGTGAGGATGTGGGAGAATAGAAGAACGAGGATGGGGCATAGGGGGTGATAATAATAGTCCCCACATGAGTGGGGACAAATAAGCCTTCACAATGCCGTTTAAATATCTTCCAAGTGTTCTACCCCCAGGGGGTAGTCAATGAAAAGTGTTTTTGGTGGGCCTCAAGACGAAATATTTGAGTGTTCTTACAAATCCCAAGCGGATGGGAATCTAGTCGTGCGTAGTTATACGGGTGCAGTTTAACGTCTTGTAGGACGAAATATAGTTTAATGTCATTCGTGACATTTTACAGTTTAAAGTCATGTAGGACCGGGCAGTTTAGGGGCGTGTTGGACCAAATAGTTTAGGGTCATGCCATACCCACTGGATCAGGAAAATTATTTCTTGAGGAACATGGAATTGGAGGGAGGTGTTATAAGATGACCATCCCTAGTTACTAGTGAGTATGCTTGTCACAAACCAGCCCGGGAACCCTGGTAAGCCGATAAACGAGCCGACCCTGACATAGCCCGAGGGGCATTCCCGACCCCATGGGTCAGCGACTCGCACCTGGCATCGTACGACATACAAGTGGAAATGAATTTTCCACGAGAATGCGGAAGAAAGAGTAAAAAAAATAGTATTCATAACAAAAGAAACTCCACTGGGAGTGATGTACAAGAATACAAAGAGTCATATAATGCCAAAGTACAACAACTCAAGTACAAAAAGGGAAAAAAATTCCCAAGGACCAAAGGACACAAATCACAACGTCCAGAGATCAATAACTGGATCCACCATCAAGTGGTCCTTTCCTTTTTCTTGATCCTGGAAGAAGATAATCTACAATCACCCGAATGAAAAAGTAGGGTGTGAGCCTATGCATAATAGGAAACCACCAAAGATTCCATAACAAATGCCAAATATAGATTATCCAGATAAAATCTTTCCATTTTCAAATAAACAGGTTTGACATTTCAGAAGCATATTTTAACAAAACATGCTATACATTTTCAAATAATGGAAAAACAATTTAAACAATGTTTTTACAAATGATGTAATATTTCTAAAACAATGTCTTAAGTAAAAAATTTATATAAAATAATTTATATAAATTCCATAGGCTTGTAAGGCAGTTCAAAATCATTGACATTCATTTATATCACAAATATAAATAAACAAGCAGGCAACATGGTCATCTTCCACAATGTATGATAGTATTAACCAGCTATAGGATTTCTCACTCTCTATGTGAACTCAGCATAATGTTTATACACACGTCCCTATGACACTGGCCAATGGAGACTCGTCACCAACCCGTCGGGGATGTGACCAACTGCATGTATGTTTTAGAACGTTGGCGTAGCGTTGAGTGTATCCAAATAACTCACTAACTACCTAAGGCTTCCATGCACTCTTACATGATGGAAAAACTATTTTAATAATGCTTAAAATAGGATCAATCCCATTATTCCATTTCAAAAGTCCCAATTTCATTCTATTTAAAACAAAAATAGTTTTTATTCAAAACATGCCACTTTCACAAGATAAAATCAATGGGTTTATATGAAATCATTTTAAGCCATTTTCACCAGTTTGAAATCCATTCAAAACCAATTCCATCATTGCACAATTTATTTCCATAATTAAATTCAACAATTTAATTTAAATAATTTCCATCAAATCCACAATTTAAATAAAACAATTTATGTCGGCCAATTTCGATAAACACACCCAATTCAATGGAATTATGGTTTTCCAAATTTCCATGCCAAAACAATTTCAAATATCTCGAATCATCGGAATTGGGTTTTTATCAATTTAATTGAATGAAAACGTGAGCCATTGGATTTAAATCAATAATTTAAATAAACCAAGAAAATACAATGTTGATCAATTTGGAAAGTCGGGATGGAACCACATACCTCAATTTAATTATGGGAGTCAGCCCAAAGAAAAACCCCAAAACCCAAGCGGCACAACAATGTCTTTCAAAAACAGGATCTAAATCCTTAGAACCAAAATTAAGATCAAAGGAATCAAGATCTTAAAAAACAAGATCTAGATTCACAATCCTAGATCTATACCGCAACTCAAAGGTTCCGTTCCATGGAAACAAAGGAAATATCCCATGAAAAGATCAAGGAATGATAGAGGAATAAATGAGAATCACAACAGGGTGAAATCCACTTCTCAGGAGGAGAGCAAATCATCAATCCAAGCCTTCAATATCAAAGAAAGAAGTTCAGATCACCTTTCAATCTCTCTAGGATGCTTTGGAAAGATATAAAATGAGTCAAGCCAGAGCCGAGGTCGAACATATGGGAGTCTCGGGGGTTCGGGTGGTTTTAAAAGGAATTTTTGTAATTAAAAACCACACGCACGGTTTACCTGGGCAGAGGCGCACAGTTTATCAAACCGTGCACACATCGTGTGAACCTCACTATCCGAAGATTCTCAGTCTGCATGGTTTGGTTGCACAATTTTTCAAATCATGCGCACACCATGCGTACCTCTCTATCCAGTGCTACTTGGTTGGCACAATTTGGTCGCACGGTTTGTCAAACCGTGCACAAAACGTGCACAAGCCATTCCCCTTTTGTTTTACTAAAACGTTCACCCAAACGCACCCCCAAGTCTCTACTCCAAAATAAAAGTACATAGAAACATCAAAAATAGCTAAAAAAGTAATGTGATTTTACAACCTCCCCACCATAAGACCTTTGTGTCCCTAGAAATGTTATGAAGAAACCTCCATGTCAAAAAGATGATGACACTGCTCTCTCATTAGTGCCTCCCTTTCCCACATCTCATGAAAATATGAACCATGCTGCCAAAGAATACGGACCAAAGGTATCGTTCTCCAATGAAGTACTTTGGTCTTAGAATCAAAAACCTTGACTGGTCATTCAGTCACAGATAAATCTGGTTCAATCTCAAGATCACTCCACCTCACAACATAAAATGGATCAAAGAGATACTTTATCAGCTTCGATACATGGAACACATTATGTATCGACGTTAGTTGTGGTGGAAGATCTAGATGGTAATAAACCTTCCCCACAAGACCAATAACCTCAAAATGTCCCACAAAATGAAGAGCAATCTTCCCTTGCCTCACAAGCCATCAATGACCTAATCGGGGTGAAAAATTCAAGAACACCTGGTCACCACCTGAGAATTCTAAAGGTCTACTGCGATGATCATCATAAGACTTATACCAACTCTTTGTTGTCAACATTCTCTGATGAATCAACTAGATCGTAGTTGTGGTCTCTTAGACCAAACTTGGTCCTACTAAAGAGATTTCACCAATCTCTGACCAAAATAAAGGAGATTTACAAGGGCGGCCATAAAAAGCCTTAAAAGGAGCCATTTTGATCATAGATGGATAACTAATGTTATATGAAAACACAACTAGCCCCAGATGATCATCCCAAGACCCACCAATGTCATGAACACAAGTGCGGAGCATATCCTCAAGGATCTGAATAGCTCTTTCTGTCTGGACATCTGACTGTGGATGGTAGGTCGTGCTCAAATGAACCTAAGATCCCAGTTCCTCCTGAAGTCCTCTCCAAAAGCGAGAAGTAAACCAAGGATCCCTATCCGAGACTACAACAGACAGAACTCCGTGAAAAAAAATCACTTCTTTCACATAGATAATTCCCAACTCATCAACTTTGGTTGTATCCTGAATAGGTATAAAGCGAGCTGACATGGTCAGCCTGTCGATCAGAACCCATATCGCGTTCTTCTTTCTATGGGTTTGAGGCATCCCAACCACAAATTCTATAGAGATTTCTTCCCACTTCCATATAGGTACTAGAAGTGGTTGTAGCAAACCTGAAGGGTTCTGGTGCTCAGCTTTCACCTGCTGGCATGTATATCAATGAGATACGAACACGGCGATGTCCCGTCTCATACATGGCCACCAGAACTATCACCATATATCATAGAATATCTTCGGGGTTCCTGGGTGTACATCCCACTGAGAGTTATGTAAAGCTCCCATCACATCCTTCCTTGCCGCTAACGGCACAAAGTAACGGTTTCTATATCACAGAACACCATCTTTGGAGAACGACTACTGGGTGTCGGTCTCCCCACCATAAAGAGAGTCCCTAATGCTATGGATTTCTTCATCCTGTTGTTGTTCCTGAATAATTAACTTGAGGAGAGAAGAAGTCAACTGAAAACTAGCTAAATAAACTTCATTCCCCTTCCACTGAACTATAATATGAAACTGAGCAAAAAGAGCCATCAAACTCCACTCTTCTAAATATTCTTTCACAGCCTGTGATGGAAGTTTCCTACTTAACACATTTTCAACAACATTCCCTTTCCCTGGGGTATAGGCAATGTCAATGTCAAAAGATTGCAGGTACTCCACCCAATGCCTTTGGAAAATATTCAAATATTTTTTAGAGAAGATATAACTCAAGATCTTGTGGTCTAAATACAAACTAAACCTTTCTCCATAAAGATAATGTCTCCAACACTTATGTGCCTGCATTACAGCTGCATCCTCAAGGTCATGGGTAGGATAGATCTTCTCATGAGGCTTAAGGTGACGAGACCCATAGGCAATAACATGATCACCCTGCATGAGTACACATCCCAATACTGAACCCGATGTATCACATAAGACCACATAACCAATCCCAGCATCAAGAAGAGTTAACACCGATGTAGTAGTTAAAAGAAACCTTAGCTCAACAAAGGATCTCTAACATTAATAATTCCAAGAAAACTTCACTCCCTTTAGAGTCAGAGCAGTCATTGGAGAAGCTGACTTTGAGAAGTATTTAACAAACCGGTTATAATATCCTACTAAGCCGAAGAATATTTGAATCTAGAAAACATTTTGTGGTTGTTCCCAAGTCATAACAGCATTCACCTTTCTAGGATCAACTGATATTCCTTGTTCTGACCTGACATCTCCCAATAATTTCACTTCCCGAATCCGGAAATCGCACTTTGAAAGCTTGGCATAATGTCGGCGATTCCTCAGAAGACTCAGAACTATTCTCAGATGATGCACATGATCCTCCTCAGACAAGGAGTTGATAAGAATGTCATCCAAAAATACCACCAAGAAATTATCTAGATACTCACAGAAAACCGTGTTCATCAATGCCATGAAAACTACAGGGGAATTTGTTAGGCTGAAGGGCATAACTAGTTACTCATAATGGCCATACCTACTCCAAAAAATGGTCTTAGGAATGTCAGATTCCTTTATCCTCAACTGATGGTAATAAGATCGAAGATCAATTTTTGAAAACCACTTTTCCCCTTTCAATTGATCAAACAATTCATCAATTCGTGGTAACAGATATTTGTTCATTACTGTAATTCAATTGATGTTTCGATAATCAACAGAAAAGAGAAGAGAACCATCAGCCTTCTTGGCAAAGAGAGCAGGTGCTGCCCAAGGTGACACACTCGGGCGTCTAAGACCTTTCTCAAGAAGATATTCTAACTAAGACTTCAGTTCTTTTAGTTCATCTGGAGCCATTCGATAAGAGGGAATAAAAACTGGTTGAGAACCAAGCATTAAGTCAATGGAGAAATCAACCTCTCTTACTGGTGGCAAACTAGAGAAGTCAGAAGGAAACACGTCGGGAAACTCTGCGACGAATGGATGGAGATCACCACACATTGAATCTCTCTCCAGATAAAAGTCAAACACTGATATAACTTTCCCCAACTCTGGATAAGAGGGTCCGGCTCTACTTGACCATGGGTCTCATTCTCCTTGAAAAGCAATAGGTACACCACATGGTGTAGTAAGTTAGACCCGTCGAAGATAAAAATCGATCTGGGATTTATTGGAAATGAGCCATTCATCCCAAAAATGACATCAAAATATTTCATGTTGAGAACCAAGAAACTTCAATCATGATCAACATCTGATAGAGAGAAGACACAAGCGGGACTATAGAGACCCTTCTCTCTCATTGTACCAAGGGGTGTAGTAATATCTGTTGCACAAGATAAAAGCTCCAAAGGTAGATTAACCCGATTAACAATATGGGTTGAAATAAAATTGTGATATGCACGAGTATCAAAAATAGCTATCACTAAAGATGAAGCTATCATAATGGTACCTCTCACAGTTGTAGGACCTGTGTCAGGTACCTCTAGTGAATCTTTCACTGTGTGAATAAGCTTCATTCCAGATTCTTGTGGTTGAATCCCCTTTGTATGTGAAGCATTTGATTTCCCCGTAGTATTTGGAGGGGTTGAGAACCCTATTCCACAACGTGGAGTAGAGAAGTGATGACAGAATATCTATAATTTCCCTAAATGTCCGTAGGAGTTACAGTTCATGGGTGCCTCAATGCAAACCCTTTTAGAATGCCTTGGATTTCCACACTGATAGCAAGTCACTGAAGCCCCTCCTAGTGTTATCGGTGGTATGGAATGACTCCGTTGTTGAAAACCACCATGCAGAACATCGCACTTCCACTTTACATTATTGGAACCAAAACTGCCACTAGAATGAAAGGAAGCATCCTGCAACCTTTACTTTCCTGCCACATCCATCTCAACCATTATTGACCTATCCAGCACATCAGTATATGTGGGTAGCATCAATAAGGAAACCTGGGAATGAATATCTGATCGAAGACCCAACTCAAATCGTCGAGCCTTAATCCTCTCATTAGATACAATTTCATAAGAAAACTGTACCAACTTAGCAAAGCGATTTGGGTATTCAATCACGGTGTTGTTGGCCTGCTCAAGCTTTAAAAACTCCATATCCTTGGCCAAAACCATTGATTCTGGAGAGAATAGGTTAGTGAAAAGAACCTTAAAGACTTTAACTCCAAACCCTCATGTTTCCCAGTCATCACCATTGTGTCCCAGCATCTCCTACTTGGTCCCTCTAGCATTAAGGTGGCACACTACAACTTGATCTCATCAAGTGTCTCCAATAACCCAAAGAAACGTTCAATCATACTAAACCATTCCTCAGCATGTTGAGGATTAGTGGAGCCTTTGAAAACTGGTGGCTTATGGCATAGGAACACTTGATAACGACCTCAGAGAATATCATCATGAGGATCTATAGTTGGAGCCTGAACAGGAAGAGGAGGTGGTGCCTTTCCCAGAGCTTAGATAGTGCGAACAATCACCTCAACCAAACTCGGATCCACAAAATGACTTGCTTTCTGAGATTCAATAGCAAACTCTTTTTGGATCTGATTTCCACGTCTTCTCGGAGGCATGATGCTACACAACATCAGTAGACAAAAATAAGACATTAGTTTAACACTCAACCTGAGTAATAAGGAAATATACTCTTAATATAAGGGATTAGAAATATTTATATTACACTCTATCCAAATCAAAACAATGAAAATACTAGAAATAATCCTCAAGTTATGTTTCCCTAACCAACCCTAGTGACTTAAGGTTCATTGTGATGAGAGATGGGTAGACACTCAATCATAATTACCTCCTATGTCCCAACAAGAATACTCAAATGCATACTGTCATTAAGGAAAGATGCTTAACTTCCCACAGATACCAATTTTTCATGAACTATCCTGGGTACCCTAGTAACCTGATAACTGATCTGGCCCTGACATAGCCCACGGGGCGTTCCCGATGCCCACGGTTCGGTGACTAGCACCTGGCATCGTACAACATACAAGTGGGAATAAATTTTCCAGAAGAATGCAGAAGAAAGAGTAAAACAAAATAGTATACATAACAATAGAAACTCCACTAGGAGTGATGTACTAGAATACAAAGAGGCATATAATGCCAAAGTACAAAAACTCAAGTACAAAAAGGGAAAATAGTACCAAGGCCCCAATGGACACAACTCACAAAGTCCAGAGATCAACAACTGGATCCACCTCTAAGAGGTCCTTTCTTTTTGCCCGATCCTGGAAGAAGATAATCTAAAAACACCTGAAGGAAAATGTAGGGTGTGAGCCTATGCCCTGTAGGATACCACCAAAGATTCCATAACAAATTCCAAATATAGATTACCTAGATAAAATCATTCCATTTTCAAATAAACTGGTTTGACATTTCAAAAGAATATTTTAATAAAAAATGCTATACATTTTCAAATTATGGAAAAACCAATTTAAAAAATCTTTTTGAAATGATGGAATATTTCTAAAACAATGGCTTAAGTAAAAAAATTATATAAAATAGTTTATATAAATTCAGCAGGCATGTAAGGCAGTTCAAAATCATTGTCATACATTTATATCACAAATATAAATAAACAAACGAGCAACATGTTCATCTGCCAAAAGTTATGATAGTTTTAACCTGTTATTGGATTCCACACTCTATATGTGAACTCAGCATAATGTGTATATACATGTCCCTATGAAACTGGACAAAGGAGACTCGTCACCAACCCATCGAGGATGTGACCCGCTGCATGTATGTTTTAGAACATTGTCGTAGCAGAGAGTGTATCCAAATAACTAACTAACTACCTAAGGCTTGCATGCACTATTACATGATGGGCGAACTATTTTAAGAATTCTTAAAATACGATCAATCCCATTCTTCCATTTCAGAAGTTCCAATTTCATTCCATTTAAAACCAAAATAGTTTTTATTCAAAAAATTCAATTTTCCCAAGATAAAACCAATGGGTTTATATGAAATCATTTTAAGCCATTTGCACCAGTTTGAAATCCATTCAAAACAAATTCCATCATTACACAATTTATTTCCACAATAAATTCAACATTTTAATTGAAATCATTTTCATCAAATCCAAAATTTAAATACAAAAATTTAAATCTGTCAATTTCCATGAACAGGCCCAATCCAATAGAATTGGGGATTTCTAAATTTCAATTCCAAAACCATTTCAAATATCTCAAATCACCGGAATCGAGTTTTTTTCAATTTAATTGAAAGAAAACTTGAGCAATTAGATTTAAATCAAAAATTGAAATAAAACATGAAAATACAATGTTAATCAATTTGGAAAGTCGGGACGAAACCACCTACCTCGATTTATTAACAGGGGTTAGCCCATAGAGAAACCCCAAAAGTCGAGCGGCACATTGATGTCGATCAAAAACTGGATGTATATCCTTAAAACCAAAATTAAGAACAAAGTAATCATGATCATAAAAAACTAGATATATATTCACAATCCTAGATCTATACCTCAACTAATAGTTTTAGATCAATGGAAACAAAGTAAATCTCCACTGAAAAGATCAGGGAAAGATAGAGGAATAAACGAGAAACACAATGGGGTGAAATCCACTTACCGGGCGGAGAGCGGATCTTCAATCTGAGCCTTCAATCTCGAAGAAAAATGTTCGGATCACCTTGGAATCTCTCTAGGAAGCTTTGGAAATACCTAAAATGAGTCAATCACAGGCCAAGGTCGAACATATGGGAGTCCGAGGGGTTCATGTAGTTTTAAAAAAGAATTTTGGGAATTAAAAACCGCACACACAGTTTACTTGGGAACAGGCGCATGTTTTTTCAATCCATGCGCACATCGTGCGGCACTCACTGTCCAGAGATGCTCGGCCCGCATGGTTTGGTCACATGGTTTGTCAAACCGTGTGCACACCGTGTGTACCTCTCTGTCCAGTGATGCTTGGTTGGCATGGTTTGGTCGCACAGTTTGTCAAACCGTGCACAAACTATGAACAAGCCATTTCCCTTTTGTTTTACTAAAAAGTTTACCCAAACGAAACCCCAAGTATCTCCTCCAAAACAAAAGTACCTAGAAACATCAAATGTACCTGAAAAAGTAATGTGATGTTACAATGCACCATTTGGGGTGAACCTTGTGAAAAACGAATGATCCTTCCCACTTGGTGTCCAACATGGGTGGTTTCCTTCCAGGTATCATTTGTGTCCTAAAGGCCAATACCGAATCACCTAGCAGGAGAGTTATAAGAAGAACCTTCTTGTTGAATTCTCTAGCCATCATATTTTGATGCCTTTACAGATTGTGAAGGGCATGAAACATATTCTCATTAAGTGCATCCAATTCAGCCAGATGGATTTCAGCAACCTTATCTTGCGCCTGTGGTCATAGACCTCTGTGTGTAATGAAGGAAACTGAATCTCGATGGGCAGCATGTCCTCAGTTCCGTACACTTGGAAATATGGGGTCACTGTGGAAGAATAACGAGTCATTCTATGATAAGCACAGAGGGAATTGGGGAGCTTTTCTGGCCATCTCTTATTATTCAAACAAACCATATTCTGCAAAATGTTAGAGATGGTTTTTCTTAACACCTCTATCTTCCATTTTATTATGCATGATAGCAGGAGGTATGGTTGGAACAGATTTTGTGCATAGCATACAACTTCTTCAGCTCAGCTTTTATGATGTTCATTCCATTATCGGTGAGAAAGGCATGAGGAAATCCAAATTAGTAGATGATGTTGGAACTCATAATGTCATCAATTGAAAGGGCCTACAGCTCCTTGAGTGGAACTGCCTCTGCGCGCTTGGAGAAGAAATCATTATCCTTCAGGATGAATCTACACTGGCGAGCTGTTTCCATAGGATATGTTCCCACGACATTGAGTCCCCAAACCATAAAGGGCCAAGAGTACATGGTGATCTCTAGAGGCTTTGGAGGCTGATGTATAATGTTATCATGAATTTGGCATGCATGGAATCTCATGGTGAACTCAATGAAATCAGGGATCATGGAGGGCCAAATGTAACCCAGTCTCTAGATCTGGTGAGATTGCTTCGGCCCAGTTTGGTGGGTGTTGTAGGAATCGACATGAACCTCCTGTCTGACCTGAGAAAACTCAACTACTTGGATGCAATGGAGGAAAATACCATCAAACCTGTGCTTTTAGAGGATCTGATCATGACTGGGACCGTCCTAGAGGGTAAATTGTAGTGCACGACGTCGGGTTCACTCGTGTTCAGTCTGATCAGCCGTGAGGTAACCATTTTAGAGATATTCGACATAGGGGGCTCTCTAGTCAGGATTCATATAAACCACTGCATCTGGGGGTCCTGATGTGGAGGCTTTGGTTGTAAGATGGCTCACCTACATTCCATCTTTGTCATCTTGGGAGATAGGAGAAATGACTCTCCTTTGTGCCATGTTGATAATCAGATCATCCTACTCGGGTTCTGCAAGTGATGAATCCAGGTCGGCCAGGGGGTTAGCTCGACCGTTCTGAGATCGAGGGACATGAGTAACATCTGGCCAAGATGGGAATGTTTCCATTAGCTAGAGTGTGCGCTCCAACAATGGTATGAGCTCTATCTTTCTGATGATGTATTCCCCGTTTATCTGCTTGATGACTAGTTCGGAATACCCATTCACATGCAAATGGGGAACACCAATCTAGAGGTCCAGCTCGAGGTCAGTGATGAGATCCTGATACTCTGCCTCATTGTTGGTGCATCCTTCTGAAAAGAGGAATGAATACGGTAGAATGGCTTGTGCTGGGGTAATAAAGATGATTCCCAAGACCACCCTGTTGAGCTTGGGATCATTGAGCCTCCTACCTGTGGGGATTCAGGAAGCCCCATCGATGTCCATCTACAACTCAACATTGCACGGTCCACCAAGAGGATCGCCTCATCAGGGAAATCCAGGTTTTGAGACTTGTCTGCAGGGGTTGGATTGGCAGCAAGGAAGTCTTCTAATTCTTGTCCCTTAATAGCTTTCTGAGGGACAAACCTAGTATCGAAATGCCAGAGAATCACTGCACACAGAGCGTGATAGCTTTTCAACATGAGGAGGTTCAAAATGTACTTCAGGGGGTATACTCGAGATACTAGCTGCACCTCGTGGTGCTACAAGTAATGTCACAATTTTTGGTAATGTGAATACATGTTCAAGGCATCTCTTATTGATGGGGGGAGTATCGGGTCTCTGTATCGAGGAGCAGAAGAATGAGGTAGTCAAGAGTGTTCTCAGTCCCCTAATTGTTCTTCTACGTGATAAGGGTGCTGAGATATCATTCTAGGGTGGTAACATAAATGACTAATGGATTTCTATATATGGGTGGGATTAAGACTGGAGGTTGGATCAGATAATGCTTGATATCCTCAAAAGAAATCTGACACTCTTCGACCCATTCGTAAGCGGTGCCTTTCATCATGATTCAAGAAAAGGGATTACACTTTCCATCCAAGTTTGCGATGAATCGGTGTCTGTATGCTAAGCGGCCTTGGAAACCTCGAAGCTCCTGAATGTTTCATGGAGGAGATATCTAGATAATGACCTCGATCTTTTCTAGGTCGATCTCAATGCCCCTGTATCTGATAATGAAGCTGTGAAACATTCCAGAGGTGACCCCGAAGGCACACTTCAATGGGTTCAGCTTCAGGTGATGGGAACGGAGGAAGCCAAACATTTTCTCAAATTCATTGAGATGGTCCTGACGCTAGTAATATTTGACCACCAGATCATCCAAATTGCATTCCACTAACATTATAAGGATCAGGTTAAATATGCGACGCATGGCCCACTAGTTGGTGTCACCTATATTCATTAAACCTAGTGGCATGAATTGGTAACATAAAGTACCTTGTGGTTCCCTGAATGCTATGGAATCC
The DNA here is from genome assembly GCA_963277665.1 of Viscum album. Lineage (NCBI taxonomy): Eukaryota > Viridiplantae > Streptophyta > Magnoliopsida > Santalales > Viscaceae > Viscum > Viscum album. The sequence continues at coordinate 582,360,899 of OY728120.1, forward strand.
TCATCATTGATGGCCATTTAGATCTGGTTGTACCTGGAGTACACATCAAGGAAGGAGAGGTATTGGAATCTAGCTATAGCATCAATCAACAAATCTATCACATGAAGGGGAAAATCATCCTTCGCACATTGACGGTTGAGATCCCAGAAGTTGATGAAGACTTTGATATGTCTATTCTTCTTCCTAATAGGCATAATATTGGCCAGTCATTTGGGGTACTATACCTCCTTAATGAAATTGGCTAGGATGAGTTTATCAACTTCTGCATCTTCCATGGCACCGTGAGAAGGGTGAATCTTTCTGGGAGGCTACTTGAACCCACAATGATTTGCAGGGAGATCGAGGCGGTGGATGTCTACCTAAGGATCTAGTCCTAGAATCTCATCTTAACTCAAGGAGAATACATCATGTTGTTGTTTCAGGAAGTATTTGTGTTGTTTTTGCTCCTCAAGGGTTATGGCGGCACTGATCAATGTGGGTCTCGGGTCTGCCTCGCTACCAAGGTTCACCTGTACCAATTTTTCGACTGAGGCTGAGATGCCATCTTCAAATGAAAGAGTATCATCATCTAAATATTCATCTTCACATGTTGAGGGGGAATCCACATCGGGAGGAGTTTCTTCTATGTCGTCAGATCTTGACGGGAGGATGGTACCCGCCTGAGCGGCAATGGACACCACATTGGAGGACCCCAGTGTTTCCAAAACCATAGTGATGAAGACTGTTGATCCAATACCATGGGGCCTTTGGCCCAAGTGTCCATGCTTGATCATATTGAAGCAATAATGGCGTGTTGTCTTGATCTGGTTAATTCCAGCCTCGTGGGACAAGCACGTATGATGTATTGTCGTTGGTATGGGGTGGACATCCCGATAGCTTATGGGGGTAAGAGGCTCCAGGATCACATAATCCTGATTTTTATATGAGTACAAGGTGATTTCCCACCATCTCTTAGACTTGGGAATGTGTTCCACCCTCGTCCCAGACACAACGAACCATTGTCCCATGTCTGGGGTTGTAGCCTCCAAGAAGTGGATTGGAAAGGTGTAGGTGTCATCTAGATATATCCACAGGTCAGTCGTAGCCGTGGAATGCTCAACCTCATTGGTCTAAATCTGATTTTCCTTGATCTTGTAGTAGTTGGCATCCAGTTAGTAAAACTCACAAGAAGAAAAGAGAGATGTTTCACCTTGAAGCACGTCCACTCAACCATTAAGTGAGTACTTGAGGTACTAGGGATATGATGAGGGAACTTCCATATGTCGGTGGAGCTATGACCTTCCCATCAACGCATTGTAGGCGGTGTCCTAGGAGACTAATATAAGTTCGGTGCGGGAAACTAGGCCACCAAGCTGGGTCTCCAAACGGATCTTACCAACCAACACATGTTCTATCCTATCAAAACCTTGGATTGTTAGGTCAGAGGGACTTAGGTCATCTTCAGACAATCCCAGCATTCACAGTGTCTGAGCCGTGATTAGGTTAATTCTAGATCTCGTGTCGACAAGAAAAAGATGAACCTCCATACCATTGCATTGGATGGTGATGTATAGTGTGAGAATGTGCCCCTCTATGGGGGAGCCTTCATCTTCTCCAGAGAACAAGATAATGGTTAGGCATTCATCATTCTTGAACGCTTCATCATGAAAATATTTTGCGGCTACTACTTCCATTTCAAACTGGAGGGGGTTTCTTAAAGCCACAGCAAGGGCCTCACACATATCTGATGACAGGAGAAGGGACTCAAGGATGGAGATAATTTCAAGGATATTGGAAATTTTCTTATGAACATCCTACATTAGTGTCAGGTCTAAACTTCTTCTTGCAAGAGTTTGCTCTATGACATGAGGTATGTCGGGCCCTGCCGACTGGACTGGCAGATGACTGGTATTGGGAACATCCTGATGCCCACTAGTTAATGCCTGCAGAGTGGCTACCAGATGAGGGCCAGATGATCAAGACCAGAATGTAGCAGGGCGTGGCTGGTCGTGGCATGATCAATGTGGCTCTACCTGATCCAGTAACATGAACAGTGGTGAAGGTGGGCCGACTGCCACCATGTGAGATGGTTGTGCTTGCTGAGATCTTCACAAATCTTATTGCCTGGTTTCAGGAGCATTCACAGCCTAGCTTGAAGTGCTGACAGAGGCACTTCGATAGCCCATATTTTCATGGATCTGTTGATGCTAGCGATGACTGGGGACGTTGGGAGGATTTGGCCGGTGCTCCTCATCATTAGGAATCATATAGGGATTTTCCATCTCAATGGTTTTAACTGAGGCATACCCTTGAACGTCACATGAAGAGTCATCCACTACTGGATGGATTCATGGAGGGATCTCCATCTCCCCGAGCATGAAACCGAAAAGAGTGCAGGATGATGATGGAATTGGTGGGGGACTATTCTTTCCATTATGTTGCATGTGTTTTCTCTTTTGGGAAGTGGCCGGCTAAGACCACTATGCATAAGTGGTGGCTGCAGCATCTAAAGTATATGGATGATTTGGGTGTGCCCAGATGACACCGTGGACAAGGGTGACTATTTTTCGAGCTATCCAATCATCATACATCTGGGATCCACTACTGAAAAACTGATTCCACTCACCCTCATTGTCGCTGCTACTGTTTGGCCTCACAACGACACATGATACCTGCACCGGGGATGAGCCCAACCTGACTAGGTTTTTGTTGACCTGGTCTTGAATCAAGTATTTGAAGACATAGAAAATCATGATAATGTTCCCTAGGATCCGGTGATAGGGGAATTAATTTGGAGGATTAGTAAGTTTTTCCTCTTCTGGCCTTCTAAACTCCGGAAAACACACAATCCCTTATTCTATGGCACTGTAGATGTAACTGGGGAACTTTGTCTATTTGAATGAGTAAGTGTGGTTTCTCTAGTTTGGAAAGGGGACCCTTGGAACCAGACCCTGACGGGGGGCTAGAGGAGCCTGTTGAGGAGGTGGAACTCAATTATCATTCCTGGTCTGTGGAACCGCATTGTGCGGGGTCACCTGGCGATTTTGAGGTGGTCATTACTGGGCTGGAGGATGCGCTTATGGTAGCAGGCCTTTGTGAGGTTGTGGAGGCGGCTCCACTGGAAACAACTCTAATCACCTAGGGTCCTCTATTTGGGCCATTGCGGCAGGCTCGACCCAAGAATCCCTTCTCATAGGGATTACATGAGGAAATATATGTGCTTTCTTAGCCTTATTTAAGGCTTCCACTAGGCACTGGGCCTTATCAGAGAAGTCTCTAAATCCACCAGGGTAGTTCTGGGTGATCTGAGAGGGAACCAGTTCCGTCATAACATTTCCCACACACATCATCAGTAATTTCTCCTGAGTAAGTGGCATGTCGAGGGAATACGTGAGTCCTTTCCACCAGGTGACAAAGTTGGAGACATGCTCATCATCCCTCTAGTTGCATTTTAAGAGGTCCATGATACTCGTTTTCCATGTGGTGGAGTTGAACTGGTAGAGAAATTTCCAACGAAGGTCCTCCCAACCAGTCACCGATCCGATGGAGAGCTAGTTGTACCAGACAAACACAGGGCCTTCCAATGTCTGTACAAAACACTAAAGTTTGGCGGCTTCCTACTGCGTTGGAGTTCCCAACATGGGGTCACACCTTAAGGTAATGTGGGCCACGTGCTGCGGAGGGTCCCCTGTCCCATTGAAGGGGGAAAATATGGGATTCCTGATACCTGAGGGTGCTGGCATATCATCCACCCACACCGGATATGGCTTTCCATCAGGTGGGAGTACCACATATCGAATTTCCAATGCCTCAATTTGTGAAATGAGTGTCGCCAATGGATTATCTGAATGGGGGTCCCTGTCTTGATTGGGATCTCTAACCAAAAGTGCTTTGGTGGGTTCTTAAACATGGTATGTAGGCCCAGCGGATCATGGAGTGGCTAGTGGCATAACTCTCTAGGTAGCTGGGGGAATCCGAGATGGGTTCCTTGGATTGTCATGCCATTCCGGAGGGTTTGGCGAGACATACCACACCATCTGGCTGTATGTTCTCGCTTCAACCATATCCACTGGGGTAGGATGGCCAGGGTCACCTGGAGGCAACTCAACAAGGGGAAGTTGTTTCTACCCCTTCTGCACTATCCTAGGATTACCATAGTTTGGTCGTTTCTCTACAGTGCATTCATCGAGGAGGTCATCGACCACCTTCTTCTGTTCGGCAAGCTTCTAATGCAACACAACATTCTTTGGGTCTTCCTCCATCTTCTGCACTAAGGCATATGGGTTGGGGGGTTTGGAGGCTCCGAGATGCTCTTTACCCTTACCGTGATTTCAGCAAATGAATATTGCCTCAGTGGGCATAGGGGGACCCAGAAGGCCTCTTTGTTGACGAGTAACCCTCCATGAGGAGTCCAGTAGCTGTGGAACACCTTCATGGGAGGTCCCAGTCGAAGAGATCTAGCTCATTTTCCTCTTTCAATAGGGTGACCATGTTGACCACAACGCCCCCAGGGGGCATGTCTTCAATGTCACCTAGAGAGTCAGGTTTCTATAGAATATTACTGAACTGGATGGAAGCATATTTCCCCCAGCCATGGATTTGTAGGTGAGGTGAAGCCTCCATGATAATCTTGAGCAGTACCACGAAACTCTGAATGTATTGCTGTTGGAGGACCCTATGGCGACCCGGTGACTCAGAGTGCTGGGCCACAGAGAGCGAGCCCAAATCAACTAGACTGCATTTCTCGTCAATGTCTCCAAAATGCACTTGGATCTTGGGATAAACAACTAACTGATGACAATGGTGAAAGTGCGTCGCCCAATGGGTTTGTAGGAAACACTCTACTTCCTCTAGGGTGAGGGATTCTGGTGCGCCAAAATTCAGTGCTACCATGGGCCAACACATCTCATGGATTTTGTCTTCTATGAGGATATTAAATATGCTCCTTGGTCCGAATTTAGGTGCAGGCCCTTCATTACCCCACTCGTCAACTGGAGGTGGCTGAGGAATCAGAAGTTGTATCGAAGCAGACCGCTGGGATGTTAGGATGGCCAGTGGAGAGTAAGATGAGCAAGCCGACAAACTGCTACATCTCAGGCTGTCCTCCAACAAGTTTAGCGACATAGCCAGCACAACGTGGTATGATGGGTTGACTTCCATAGTTCCTGGCGCAAGGGCTAGGGGTATTGGCGATGTGTTGCGCTACTGCTAACCCGCCATTGGTCCCCAAAATAGATCTTTGTGATCTCTAGTTGAGGTAGAGAGTGCTTCCAGTGACGACAGAGGTTATTTCATAACTGTAACCTGTGGGGTTGCCAGAATTTTTTCCTCATGGATATACCTGCAGAGGGAGGCAGGAATCAAATGGATCACGCATTCTGGGAGTACTAGGCTAATACGCCTCGTTCCTTCCCCAACTTTTGACTCGGAGGAGCGAGGGGGGGTTACTGTGCGGAGTCGTACTCTGATTCAGAGTCTGAGAAGCGGGCTGGTTTGATCTCTGTCCGGAACTTACCAGAATTTTTCTTATTGTAGCGAAGACCTACCATCCTACCCCTAGATGGCTCTTCACGACATGGTAGATTTCTAAAACGAGGAGGTCCTTCAGCCATTCTGGTGCTGGGGCGGATAGGGTTTCCACCTATGTAAGCCGGGGTGTGAGGAGCACGAGGACATATATCAAATGGGACATGGGGAGGACTTCGGTGGGTAGTGCTGGAGTGGGTAAGACCTCTGCTGGAACCAGTCGGAGCATGTGGGGACCACCATTCTTGTTTCCCTTAGTGACATCAGTATGAGGAGGGTCCACATACAGGTAGAGGCGAACTCGAGTATGGCCTCCGTGCTGGGTACTAGTGAGGCGAGGTAGGCCTTCACCTATCTGGTTACTGAGGCAAGGAGGGCCTTCGCTGGATGTTGTAAGAACATGGGTAGGTCCTCCATGTTAGAGAGTGATTGGATGCGCAATGTCCCCACACCAGTGGTCTGTGGTAGGAGGAATGACACCATATCCGGTGTAGTGGGAACAAGAGAGTCTTCTGTGATGAGTGTCACCGCTATGGGGAGGACCCTCATTTGGATTGAAGGTGGAGAAGGGCGGCCCTCCAAGCCAAGGCTGGAAGTAGGGAAGGCCCGTGTTCTACATGGGAGAAATATGGGGAAGACCTCCGTGCTGGGTGGAATTTTTGCGGGTTAGTCTGCGGCATCCACTACCTGTGCAGGCGACCAAGAGAGTCGACCCAGCCAGCCTGTGGGGTGGTTGGGGCCTCGATCCAGGTCGGGTGTATGATTGACCCAACTCAACATACACAAGGAGTTAGTGATAAGCATCAGCGGTGGCTCGGGCCATAGAAGTTTCTGACATTGACTCCCTTTAGAAGAAGTCCTCTTCAACTTGCGCCCAATGCTGGCATTGGTTTAGATAGACCGGGGTCGGTGGTGCAGGTACATGGATTACCTACTCGTCGTCTAGTAAGACTGGGTGGTGGTGCTGATGCGGCCAGGTAGGAGCCCTTTCTGGGAGTCCCTAGTATGGGATCCTGGTTGGTCTGACCCAGATATCCCCTACCTCATCGGTGTAGTGAAAGGAGTCATCGAGACGTTCCGGGGAGAGGCTCATGAAACAGATATATGTTGTATTGGGGGGCAGTGGCTCTCAGCATACCCTTTGAGGGCAGGGTTGACAATGAGGCATAGATGTCTCTAAATCTAGGTATTCCATATCCCGAATCAGGATAATACCCTCCTCATCATACTGGCGTATGAGTTCATTGATCATTATTCGTTTGATGGACTCTGAGGGAGAGATTGGGCAAAGACGCCTAGCAGTCATGGCCATTGAGACTGTAGTAGAAGAAGCAGACCCATGTTGGACTACCACGATTGTACTACCCCTTCCCCTACATCGGTGGGTAGGCGGTGATCTAGTTCCAGTTGTAGCAGCTTGGTTCCTTGAAAGTAGGGAGATTTACTCATAAGTGCTGAAAGAAAAAACGGAATCAACGACCAGTGCTCCAACACCATTACGTCTTCCATGGCTGGTATGATGGATCCACACTTTCCACGTCACAGACATGGACATCCAACGTTTTGACTGCCCCAACTTCTGGTGAGTTTCAGTCTTGGCCTACTACTTTCTTGGCGGGACCCAGCACGAGATAGATGGATCTGGTGACATGCTAGTCCACTATTGTCTTGAACGCTACTAATCTCTATATCTAGGAGAAGATCTTCATGCCGCTTTCACCCTTTCTATTTCTGATGCTTCCACCGGGGCACGCGCATCCATATTGTTCGAGGAAGGAGACACTGATTGTTGCCCCGCATTCCCACATCCCAAAGTTCGGTGGCATCCTTTCTTTGTTCAGGGATGTTTTCTCCTTGATCGACACAAGGTGATGGGATGTCGGTTCTTCCCTCTGCGGGTTCCTCCTCAGAACTCGTCACCTTGTCCGAGTATCCCTTATTCATTTAAGATGTTGTTCGTGAAACACTTCCTAGTTCCATGTCTTCATGGAAAACAGTTAATTACACTTCTTTTGTTGGTAGATTCCCAAGGGTATAGTGAGGGCAGGAACCTTCAATCAGGGGAGTAGTCACGTTGGAAATAACTGGCGTGTCTGGACACTGGGACACTGGTGCTTCTGGGTTTCTTCCCCTTATTATAGGGCTTCTCAAGTGCACGGAATCCCAAGGAATCCCACGTAGAACACGGGGGATTTTATTCCATATGCATGTATCTGGGGGTTTCCTCAACTTCCCATGATATACACAAGGTTTTCCATGACTTTAATGTCTAGAGGAGATGGATCAGACTGATCAGAACACAGATTAGAGTGGATCAAATGTGTGAACCCCCTAGAGGGAACACTGATGTTGGGGCCAATGTGTGTTTTTCTTCTCGGTTGTTGTTAATGGTAATGGGGAATGAGGTGGCATGATCCCACATGGATGTGGAAGCCCGGTTAAGAATCTGGATGGATGATGGAGGGTTTAATGAAGTATGAGGATAATGAGATTGTGTTGACCCGAGGATAAAGGTGATGTTGGGCTTGAGTCTCGACGAGACCTCCTATGTATCCCCATGGAAGGGAATCAAAGTCCTCGTAGTTCATCTGATGACGACTTACCTCTGATTGGGGATTTCTTTAGGTTGTTTCTGGATGGTGGATCACAATGGGTTATGAATAGATGGGCTCGCAACGACTTACCGTTGGATAGGGTTGAACCTTAAGGAGGCTTCCTATGTATGTTATCTAGGAGAAAAGGATCAATCCCACATAGTTCTTGTGGTATGGGGGTTGGTGAACCGATGTGGAGGAGGACCTCGGGTCCAATTATTGTTGGGCATGAACCATATGGAGGGGCCCAATGTACATTTCCTTGGAAATGATCAAATTTCACGTAGTTCGTGTGGGTGAAATGGCTTACCACTGACTGGGGGAACAATGACATACTACCGATTGAGATCCACAGTTTAGTGTCATGCAGGATGGGGGTGAACTGACATAAAGGTGGACCTAGATCCCAGATAGATGGTGGGATTGATTCTCAGTGAGGCTTCTTACGTACCTTGCCTTACCAATGATCAAAGACCCTGTAGTTCATGATGGTGTGGGAACCGATGTGAAGGGGGGTCGAAAAAAATGGATGGTGGGCTTGAACCTCATGGATCTTTGTACATACCTTGCCTTGGAAAGAATCAATGGCCATGTTATTTAGATGTGGGTCTGGGAAAACTGACGTGAAGGGGGTTGGAGCGACCGGGTATTGGGTTTGAACCTCAGGGAGGCTTCCTATATACATTTCCTTGTCCAGCATCAATGACATCGTAGTTTAAAAGGGGTTTCTGGTGAACTAATGTGAGGATGGTCGGGACCAATGGATATTCAGCTTGAACCTCAGGGAGGATTCCTACGTACCTTGACATGGCAAGGATCAAAGACCACATATTTCAGAAGGGGTTGGTGAACTGACGTGAGGATGGTTGGGACCAATGGATGGTGGGATTGAACCTCAGGGAGGCTTCCTACATACCTTTCCTTGGCAAGGATCAAATACATCGTAGTTCAGGTGGTGTTCGTGAACAGACGTGAGGATGATCGGGACCAATGGATGGTGGGCTTGTATATTGGGGGGGGGATGCTTCCTACATTCCTTACCTTGGCATGAATCAAATACCTCATAGTTTAGGTGGGGCTTGGGTGAACCGATGTGAAGGGGGTCAGAGCGACCAGGTGATGGTCTTGATCCTCATGGCGGCTTCATACGTACCATGCCTTTGAAAGGATCAAAGACCATGTAGTTCGGAAGGGGATGGTGAACCAACATGAGGATGGTTGAGACCAATGAATGGTGGGCTTGAACCTTAGGGATGCTTCCTACATACCTTGCCTTATCATGGATCAACGACCTCATAGTTCTGGAGGGGTCGATGAACCGACGTGATGATGGTTGGGACCAATGGATGGTGGGATTGAACCTAAGAGATTCTTCCTATGTACCCTGCTTTTGAAAGAATAAAAGTCTTCGTAGTTCATGTGGGGTTTGGGAGAAACGACATGAAGTTGGTTTGAGCGACCACGTGTTGGGCATGAACCTCAGGAAGTCTTCCAATGTACCTTTCCTTGGAAAGGAACAAAGACCGCGTAGTTCAAAATCGGTTGGTGAACCGATGTGAGGATGGTGGTGACAAGTGGATGATGGGATTGAACCTGAGAGAGGCTTCCAACATACATTTCCTTGGAAAAGATCAAAGGCCTCGTAGTTCCGGAGGGGTTGGGGATTAAACTCTAGGATGTCTGGACATGATTTCATGGCTGATTCTTACTCTAATCCCACGTGAGTCATGTTCGGTGTGAGAAACAACATATAGTAAAGGCCTGATGATCATGTTGTGAAAGTTTCATCTGTGGGAAGTTGAGTGGGGATTAAACGTATTTAGAGTCCCAAAATGGGAACAGGGGTTTACACAGGGTCAGCAACCCAAAGAAAAAATATGGGATTAGTACTTACTCCAGGATAGAGGCCTGGGTGGTGACAAAGCCCAACAAGAGATGCATTTGGCACCTAGGAAGAGAGGATGAGTAGGGGTGCTACCTCCTGTAAGGAAAGCATGGTGCTTACACTAGGGTGGTTTCCCTTTCCTCATGGAGAAATTCCCCTCCAATAAAGGGGAAGTCATTCCTTGTGAGGAATGATTTCACTCCCTTGTAGATCAGTGGGCATACAGAAAGTCCAAGGTGGGGTGCCCTATGTGCAAGGCACGTGGTGAGGTCATAGTTTAACGTCCTGTGGTGAGGACGATGGGGCTTGGTAGTTTAACATCCTATAGCTCAGATGAGGTGAGTTCACTCCACACCCCTTGGACTAACATAACGGATACCCACCGACCCTTGAGGGATGGAAGGCATCGACAATGCCTAGACTGGGGCATGTCGATAGGTGATCCCATTGGGGGTCCATGTTAGCATGGCTATCTGAAAAAGAAACAGTTTTTAGTGTGACTATTAGAAGAAGCATGAGGTGAAGAAACACAATGGGCAGTATCATCCCAGGGACATTGAAATTGCTTCATAAAAACCTATAGGGACGCATGGGAAGAAGGAGTTGTAGAGAAATGTGGTTCATAGGTAGAAGACTTGTGAAGCTCTGGTGATCCATGAAGTGGATGAGATTTTTCAAGGGATGTGAATCATGAAGTGAAGTATACTAGGCTAGGCAAAGGTCATAGGTGTATATGGGAGGAGCTACATGATGTTGAAAGTCATTTGTGAAGTAATTCCTCACAATGAAACGGTGCCTCACGAAGTAAGGTGTTGTGATGCAATGTGCCACTAGTGCAGAAAACATTTTTTACGTCGGTTATTTTTCATTATTTACATCGGTTTTTAGGTGACGTTAATACGGACGACGTTATAAATAACGTTTTTTACGTCGGTTATTTAAAACCCGACGTAACATCCATAACATCACGGTGTTTATAACGTCGGTTCATTAATAACCGACGTGATAAATATGCGGGGGGGGGGGGGGGGTTTATCACGTCGGTTATTTTCTAAACCGACGTGATAAAATGCCTGGGATATCGTTTATCACGTCAGTTTTGACATAACCGACGTGATTAACCCTTCCCCGGGCCTATTATCACGTCGGTTTCTTAAATAACGGACGTGATAAAAAGGCCTGGGAAACGTTTTAGCACGCCGGTTATCCAATAACCGACGTGGTAAATCGATTCCCAGGCCTTTTAGCACGTCGGTTATATTAAGAACCGACGTGATAAAAGGCCCGGGAACGGTTTATCACGTCGGTTCTCGAAAAAACCGACGTGATAAACCCCTACCGATTTATTTACCACGTCGGTTATAAAATAACCGACGTGAAAGCGATATTATTTTTTTTAAAAATAATTGCACTGCTCTCACCAAAAAGCAACCAGAAACCAAACAAAAATAACCATGCCAGCCCTCCCCCAAGCCCCAACTGAACCCCACCCTCATCTATACCCACCTAACAACCTGGACAGCCCTCCCCCACCACATTGGAGCCCCACCACAACCCTTGGACACCCCCCACCCCTTGGACAGCTCCCCCACCCTCATTTACACCCCCACGACCCCTAGTACAGCCTCAAACACCCATTGGACACCCCTCCCATATCCCTTGGACACCCCCACCCCTTGGACACCAACCACCCCTTGGACAGCCCCCCCACCCTCATTTACACCCCCCAAGACCCCTAGTACAACCTCAAACACCCATTGGACACCCCCCACACCTTGACAGCCCTCCCAGACCCCTTGGACACCCCCCTGACCCCTGGACACCCCCCTGAGCCCTTGGACAGCCCCAAACACCCCTTGGACACCCCTCCCATATCCCTTGGACACCCCCACCCCTTGGACACCCCCACCCCTTAGACAGCCCCCCCACCCTCATTTACACCCAACCGGCCCCTTGGACAGAACTCCCAGACACCTTAGACACCACTCCCATATCCCTTGGACACCCCCCACCCCTTGGACACCCCCACCCCTTCGACAGCCCCCCACCCTCATTTACACCCCCCCGAACACTAGGACAGCCCCAAACACCCCTTGGACACCCCCACCCTCATTTACACCCCCCCCCCCGACCCCTAGGACAGCCCCAAACACACCTTGGACACCCCTCCCATATCCCTTGGACACCCCCACCCCTTAGACACCCCCCACCCCTTGGACAGCCCCCCCACCCCCATTTACACCCAACCGGCCCCTGGGACAGAACTCCCAGACACCATGGACACCACTCCCATATCCCTTGGACACCCCCCACCCCTTGGACACCCCCACCCCTTCGACAGCCCCCCACCCTCATTTACACCCCCCGAACACTAGGACATCCCCAAACACCCCTTGGACACCCCTCCCATATCCCTTGGACACCCCCCACCCCTTGGACACCCCCACCCCTTGGATAGCCCCCCACCCCCTGGACACCCCCCCGACCCCTTGGAAACCCCCTACCCCTTGGAAACCCCCCCATCCCCTTGGACAGCCCCAAACACCCCTTGGACACCCCTCCCATATCCCTTGGACACCCCCACCCCTTGGACACCCCAACCCTCATTTACACCCCCCGACCCCTAGGACATCCCCAAACACACCTTGGACACCCCTCCCATATCCCTTGGACACCCCCCAAACACCCACCCACCCCCTTGGAACCTCTCCCCCCATACCAAAATCCAGACCAGAAAAACCATCAACAGTAGACCAAAACAAGAAGTAGAGAAAAATTAAACATTCACTTATATAACATTCAAAACTTACACTGTCAACTTCAAAAAAAACTAAATCCAACCTAAACAACTACGAAATACACAATTACATTGACAATATTCAAAATTACATTTTACATTACAAACAACTAAAAGTCAATCAAACCTGTAAAATAATTTGACCACTCCACTTGTAAGTGTTTGATATCTTCAGCAGTAAAGGGTTGAGGGTCATCAAAAAGCTACAAAGGAAAAGGATAGTAGTCAACGTGTATAATGAATAAATCAAATTGAAATATTATGAGAAAGAGGAAATCTTACCAGGTCAAAACTCAGAACTGTCCTAGTTGTTATTATTTCATACATAAATCTTAACATGTAATATCTGCATTCGATGATGCCTTGTTGCTCATGACATTTCTGTTTGAATGAGTGTAAATTCAATATATTATTTTTATGTAATAAATCATAATGTACAAATTATAAATGGATATTTACCTTCGCATGTACATATTTGATATTGAAATTCCTTTTCTTTGCGCTTTTTCGAAAGTGGACCCATGCCCTGTTAGAAAATAATACGAATGGGGTAAATATAAAATTCATTATAATATATAAATCTATTGTGAAATTGAAACTTACGTTTCCAATATATTCTTAAAACTTTCTCGCACATCATCATGGAGAGAGCATATCCAATAAAGTGTTTTCTCCCTAGGGCAAAAAACCCCTAACAACCAATGATCCCTGATAAAAGGAAATTTAACGTTAGTGGTGTTTTATGTTAAAAGATAATTAACTCTTTGAGAGGGATGTGTTTCATACCTCTCACAAAAAGGCATCATCCAACACTGTGTGATTACATTCTTTTCAAATCTATCAGCAATATAAAGCATTCTTTGTTCCTCATCCAATGCACATGCTTCGGGGGAAATCAATTGTGGGTCCACGAATCCATATACATCTGTCAGCTCATTCCTCTCACAAATTTTATACAGATACCTTATAAAAAGCAGACATAAGTATACATTTTTAATAAATATAATGCAAGGAAAAGGTGTTAAGACTTACATGATAAAAATTTTCACCACGTTGATGCCCAACTTATCTCCAGTGACAAACTCCATGATATCAGTTTTCATAATCCCCACACTTAGTTCACGTCCACAGACATGAGCTTCCATTGTAAAGTCATAATGATCCGCCAACAAATTTGAATATCTTGACAATTTGTCAAGACTGCTAGTATCTGCATCTGATGTCATAGCTATCTGTCTTTGTTGTTGTCTATACAGTATTTCTTTACCTTTGAAGTATTCCTGTAAAAATAAATTGAAAAATATATTAGTTTTCAAATGATAAAACATTAATAAAAATATAAAATAAAAGATATAACATCCATACCTCTATGGTAATGAGTCGAAGAAGTCTGGATGGCCAAAGTAAAAAATGGCTGATACTATGTCCAACTGTCGTCACCTCATCTGTAGGTAATGGTATCCGAGCTGATCTATCTATAATATCCTGTACAGTGACCCTCTGATTCTCTACCTCTAACTGTTGATGATGAACTGTATCTCCTATACAATATACCATCCCATATGCAACTATATGATGTTGAGGATCATCAACATACAACTCACAATAAGTAGGTAGCTGCGGCGGAGGAGGAGGATCAAAAATGGGGTCCGCAGGCTGAGGTGGGGGAGTGGGAGCTACTGGGAGAGGTGGAGTGGGAGCTGCACCCTGAAATTGTCTTTGCAAGTCTGCAAACATAAACTGCACCGATGCTCTAATCTTGTCCTCCATTGTCGCATTAATATTATGGACTTCAGCCTCCAAGGATTCTATTTTTTTTATAAACTCCCTCAACGTTAGAAGTTGTGGAACGTGGCAACACTTTTCTTACCGATACACCTGCCGGATATCCTCTTACACGGCCAGGATGTTCGGGCTTTCCCAATGCCATAGATAAAATATCTTCCCTCCCAGATGGTGTAAATGTCCCCTGTGAACTCTGCTCCTCAAGAGAGTCCTGTAATAATTAATTGAACATTTCTATAATGATTGGAAATATATGACGAAAATAGTAAACTTAAATAAATAAAATAGATATCTTACAATCCTCTCAACTACGAGTCTCGATTCTTCCGAAAGATATTGTCCTTTTTTTCCCTTCCAAGCTCTTTTCCATTTCTCATGTCTAGATGGAGGGGATGGAGGGGCCACCTCTCCAGAGATTGAAGACTCAGCTCTTAGTTGTTGAAATTTTTCTGCCATCATTTTTTCTTCCAATAATGCATACCCTCCCCGAGATAAACTATGAGGGTATACATTTTTAGATTGGATCTCTTGATGAGCTTTCCTTGTTTGCTGTAAATTAAGAATAAGTAATCATTAACAAAACAATAATAAGATCATTTATATAAGAAAGATTATAAAAGTTTACATTGCCCTTACCAAAAATGATTCTTTTCTTCTACTTTCAAAAAATTGTCTCCATGTGTCTTCATCTATAAAAGGATATATACGACATGGATTCTCATGACTCCTATGACCATAAATGAAATCAGATGAGAGGGTTGATTTGAAATCCCTCCATCTCCTAGCAGCCAACGATAATCATTTCTTCCTGACTCCTCCAGTGTCAGGAATATCAAATGTCATCTGATAAAAAAGAGGTTAAAAATATTATATATACTAGAAACATTTAAAGAACAGTCAAACAATAGCAAAAGATCTTACCAAAATGGTCTCCCACAGCTGAGAAATTATCGCCTTATCCACACTTCTCCAATCATCATAGATAATGCTTACTTTTCTCTTAGCCTGAGTTGCTACAAAACCCTTAAAATCTTTAGCATTTGGACCTCTAGGAAGATCATCATCATCAAACTCCACGACTATCCTCTCCTCCTTCGTACGGGCAAGTGATAATTTTGGTAAACGTGTGCACCCACGCTTACCAACCTTTGAACTCTTTTTCGTAATAGGAGCATGTGAATGTTCCTCCCCAGATGTATGACCAATATGCTCATCTCCAGAATCATGTGGCTGATCAACTGATTGATCTGTCATTTTCCTTCAAATCAAAAAAACAAAAATTAGTTCACAAATATAAAAATTCAAATATTGTAGTACTACTTAATCAGAAAATAGAAAAGTGTACTAAATTACATAATAGTAAACATTGGTAATATGGTAAGCATGTTAAACAATGATAAACCTGGTAAACACAGGAAAAAGGTTGCCAAGGAGTTGGCCCAAGAAAGCTGAAAAGTGGACTCACTGAGTCCACCGGTCAGCCGGTGTGCGCTCACCGGCCAGCTGGAGGACCCAGGCAGTAGACTTGCCCACTGCCTGGTGCCACCGGCCGGCCGCTGGCTCACCACCGGCCGGCCGCTAGCTCATCACCGGCCGGCCGCTGGACCAGACAGAGAGCCTTCCTCTCTGTCTGGACCACCGGCCGGCCGCTGTATCACCACCGGCCGCCCGGTGGACCAGACAGAGCTTTGCTCTGGACCACCGGCCAGCCGGTGCGCCCAGGACTTCTCCTCATTACGGTTTTTATTGTTTTATCGTTTTGGTTTGATACATGTTTTAATAAGTAAAAAATTTACAATATCTAACATTATATGAAAAAACTAAATGTAAACAAGAAATAAACATGTGTTAACTGTAATTTTAGGAATGTATAGTTGCATTGTTTTCCCAAATTCCTTCGTCGTGATCGTTCCTTATGGCACAAACCATGTCTTCAACATACTCATCATTATGTTCTGTTAATCTTTCCATGGAAGTAGGGATCTCACATAAATCAGCATCTTAATCAAATTCATCCTCACCAACATATTGTTTTTTCCCTTGTAAAACAACATCCCACTGCATATCTGATTGATCTACTACATAGAAAATTTGTTTGGCATGTGTTTCCATTATAAAAGAATCAGTTGTGTCTTCCAATCTATTCAGATTAACAAGTGTCATTCCAAATTCATCGTGTCTGACACTGTTGTTACCGATAAACCATTTACAGTTAAAAACAGGAACATTAATTTTAAAGTAATCAGCCTCCCATATGTCTTCAATCACTCCATAATATGCACTTGATGCCGAAATTGGGTTTCTGTCCTTAGCACTCGAAAAATGCATTGCTTCTGCAAACACCAATACACCACTATTCTGAACTGCACTTCTGTTGTCCTGAGCTTTCGTATGAAATGTATAGCCAATAATGTCATAAGCGGACCATGTTATCACATTTAAAGATGGACCACCCACTATCCATTTTAATTTCTCTGATACATCTGATCTACCAAGCAAGGTCTTTTTAAACCATGGCAAAAAAGTTTTGTTGTGCTCATTCAAAATCCACATTTCTTTCTTCTTTGGATGAAATTGTTTCAACTCATTAATATGCAATGTGATATACGGTTGAACATCAACTATGTTATTCAAGATGTATGATTCTAACTTCTTCATATGTTCAGCTGACAGTGATTTGACTTTCAAGCCACGAATCCCCTTTCCCTCATTATTAACCCGTTCATGGCGAGATGGAGGCAAACCTATGTGTTGCGCCGTAGCCAAGTAGCTCATACAAAACTCTGCTACCTCCTCAGAAATATACTTTTTAATAATGGAGGCTTCAGGTCGATATGTATTTTTAACATATCCCTTTAATATTTTCATATACCTTTCAAAAGGATACATCCAACGAAGATATACAGGTCCACAAAGCGTTATTTCTCGAACCAGATGAATCATTAAATGCACCATCATATCAAAAAAAGTTGGAGGAAAATACATTTCCAAATGACAAAGTATAAAAATTTCATCCTTTTCCAAAATGTTCAAAGCATTCACATCAATCGCCTTGTTACAAATTGAACTGAAAAAATAACACAACCTCATTATAGTCTTTCTGACACGGATGGGCAATATTCCACGCAGTGCAACTGGTAGAATTTGTTGAATCATGATGTGACAATCATGTGATTTCATACCTATCAACTTCAAGTCTTTCAATGAGACAAAATTTTTTACATTTGAAGAATAACCTTGAGGCCCTTTGATATCATGAAGACACTGACAGAAACTACTTTTCTCCCTCTTCGATAATGTATGACAAGCCGGGGGAAGAAATGTTCGTCTTCCTTTAGGAGTGGGAGCTAACTCCAAACATATTCCCATTGATAGTATGTCTAACCTTGCATTCAACCCATCTTTTGTCTTTCCTTTAATATCTAGCAATGTTCCGATCAAAGAATCACAGATATTCTTCTCCACGTGCATGACATCAATATTATGTTTGACTTCATGATACCTCTAATATGGTAGCTCAAAAAATATTGACCTTTTCTTCCAAATATGTATATCATTACCAGATTTCTGTGTCTTTCCCAATGTCACATCAAGGTTTTTCACCCTCTCAAAATAAAAATCTGGGGATAAAGGTTTTGGAGCAGTATCAAATTCTTGTGAGCCATTGAATGCCTTTTTTAGTCTTCTATAAGGGTGATCCATAGGCAAAAACTTTTGATGACCCTTGTACACTGTTTTCCTCCCATGATGCAATTGACAATATGACGTCTGTTGTTCGCAAATTGGACATGCTTTATTCCCTTTAACACTGTATCCAGACAAATTTCCATATGCTGGGAAGTCATTTACAGTGAATAGAAGCACTGCATGCAGTTGAAAATATTCCATTTTATAAGAATCATACACCCTAATACCATCAGCCCATAACAGTTTCAAATCATCAATCAGTGGTGACAAGTATACATCAATATCATTGCCGGGTTGCTTTGGACCAGAGATCATGATACTCAACATGACATATTTGCACTTCATACAAACTTCAGGAGAGAGGTTGTAAATTACCAATAAAACAGGCCATGAACTATGTGTGCTACTGAGGGTTTGGTATGGATTCATTCCATCTGTGCACAAGCCTAGTCTCAGATTTCTAATTTCATTTCCAAATATAGGGTACTGGGCATCAATTTTCTTCCATTGTGGACAATCATCTGGATGACGTATTTTTCCATCACATACCCGCTCATCAGCATGCCATCTTAACCTTTTTGCATCATGTGAATTAGAAAATAAACGTTTGAAACGAGGAATTATAGAAAGATACCAAAATACCTTTGAAGGGAGCTTTTTAATTTCTACATCAGCTTGTGATTTTTCTTTCACCTTATACCGTGATGTCCCACATTTAGGACACTCTTTCAGAAATTCATATTCTTTCCTATATATAATGCAGTCATTCGGACAGGCATGTATTTTCCTGTATCCCAATCCCATCGGGCATAATATTTTTTTGGCCTTATAATGTGAATATGGAAGATCGTTATCTTTTGGAAGAATGTCTTTCATCAATTGTAGCAGCTCTGTAAAACTTCTGTCACTCCATCCATGTTTCTCCTTCAGGTTAATCAATCTTAACACCGCCGACAAAACCGTAAAATCTGTACAACCAGGATATAATGGTTTTTCGGCATCACCATGTAGATGTGCAACTATCGGTTCTATCTCTATTTGTTCTGCTACAATATCGCGAATCATTTCTTCAATTCCATCGGAGTTACCATCTTGCGATTCATTATCATTAGTGACATTCTGTCCAGTTTCGCCATGCCAAATCCAAGGGTTGTAACTCGGATTGAAACCATGACAAATCAGATGATCTTTTATCTCTCTACTTTTCAACTTTTTCATATTCAGACATTTCAGGCATGGACCGAAAAAAATGTCACTACTTGGAACATTTCATTTAGCAAATTCCAAAAAGGCATCAACAACTTCCTCATATTCATTGCTCATTCGATGTGCCGTAATCCAACTTCGACTGATTATTACCTATAACAAATAGCTAAAATATATATATTTTTTAGATAAGACAAATATATGTTTATATGAAAAAAATCATAATTTGAATGTAAACAATTTTGAAATATAAAACAAATCGATGTGTAAACCCCCCTGGACACCCCCCAACCCTCTGGACAGCCCCCCCCACCCCTCCTAAACACCACCCCCACCCCCTACCCCCCTGGACACCCCCCAACACCCACCCACACCCTTGGACAGCCCCCCACACCCACCCACCCCCTTGTAAACCCCCCTGGACACCCCCCCGACCCCTCTGGACAGCCCCCCACCCCTCCTGGACACCACCCCCACCCCCTACCCCCTTGGACACCCCCCTGGACATCCCCCAACCCTCTGGGCAGCCCCCCCACCCACCCGGACAACCCCAAATACCCTCTGGAGAGGCCGCCACCCACTTGGACAGCCCCCCCGCACCCATCCACCCCCTTGGACACCCCCTGGACACCCCACCGACCCCTCTGGACAGGCAGCCACCCCCTTGGACAGCCCCCCACACCCACCCATCCCCTTGGACACCACCCTGGACACCGCCCGACCCCTCTGGACAGCCCCCAACCCCTCTAGAAAGCACCCCCACCCCTCCTGGACACAACCCCCCACCCCCGACCTGCTTGGACACCCCCTGGACACCCCCAACCCTCTGGACAGCCCCCCCACCCCCAACCCCCTACCCCCTTGGACACCCCCCTGGACACCCCCCAACACCCACCCACACCCTTGGACAGCCCCCCACACCCACCCACCCCCTTGTAAACCCTCCTGGACACCCCCCGACCCTCTGGACAGCCCTCCGCCCCTCCTGGACACCACCCCCCACACCCTACCCCCTTGGACACCCCCTGGACATCCCCCAACCCTCTAGACAGCCCCCCACCCACCCGGACAACCCCAAATACCCTCTGGAGAGGCCGCCACCCACTTCGACAGCCCCCCCCCCACCCATCCACCCCCTTGGACACCCCCCTGGACACCCCACCGACCCCTCTGGACAGGCCGCCACCCCCTTGGACAGCCCCCCACACCCACCCATCCCCTTGGAAACCACCCTGGACACCCCCGACCCCTCTGGATAGCCCTCGACCCCTCTAGAAAGCACCACCACTCCTCCTGGACACAACCCCCACCCCCGACCTCCTTGGACACCCCCTGGACACCCCCCAACCCTCTGGACAGCCCCCCCCCCCCACCCCTCCTAAACACCACCACCACCCCCTACCCCCTTGGACACCCCCCTGGACACCCCCCAACACCCACCCACACCCTTGGACAGCCCCCCACACCCACCCACCCCCTTGTAAACCCCCCTGGACACCCCCCGACCCCACTGGACAGCCCCCCGCCCCTCCTGGACACCACCCCCACCCCCTACCCCCTTGGACACCCCCTGGACATCCCCCAACCCTCTGGACAGCCCCCCACCCACCCGGACAACCCCAAATACCCTCTGGAGAGGCCGCCACCCACTTGGACAGCCCCCCACACCCATCCAACCCCTTGGACACCCCCCTGGACACCCCACCGACCCCTCTGGACAGGCCGCCACCCCCTTAGACAGCCCCCACACCCACCCATCCCCTTGGACACCACCCTGGACACCCCCCGACCCCTCTGGACAGCCCCCGACCCCTATTGAAAGCACCCCCACCCCTCCTAGACACAACCCCCCACCCCCGACCTGCTTGGACACCCCCCTGGACACCCCCCAACCCTCTGGACAGCCCCCCACCCCTCCTAAACACCACCCCCACCCCCTACCCCCTTGGACACCCCCCTGGACACCCCCCAACACCCACCCACACCCTTGGACAGCCCCCCACACCCACCCACCCCCTTGTAAACCCCCCTGGACACCCCCGACCCCTCTGGACAGCCCCCCACCCCTCCTGGACACCACCCCCCACACCCTACCCCCTTGGACACCCCCCTGGACACCCCCCAAATGGACACGCCCCAACCCTCTGGGGGATTTATAGAAAACGAGGAAAAATTAGTGAAATCATAAAATTAGTCCATATTGCAAGTCAAACTAATAGATCTAGGGATGATAAATAAGATTATGGTGCCAAAACGAGTTAAAAGGGTTCGCAATCGAAGAATCTTAGCTAGTTTCAACAAAAAAATCACAACACATATATATATACTATCCGTGAAAAAAACGAACGAGTGGGAGGATTACCTGAGTGCTGCGAGTTTAGATGATTGATCTGAGGAGATTAAATATGAGAAACGATGATCGCAAAACGAATCTAAACCAACGAAATGGACGAGCCGATTCGGGTTTACGCGCGAGAGAGATGAGTCGCGACTGTCGAAGGTAAACTCGCGAATGACAATCCACGGGTCTGGGTAAATTTTTAAATGAGTTATCACGTCTTTTATTCAATAACCGACGTTATAATTGTTTTAAAAACATTTATAATGTCGGTTATTCAATAACCGACGTAAAAACCTTCCTCCGATTCTTTTTTTTTTACGTCGGTTATTTTATAACCGACGTTATACAGGGCTCAAAATCCGCGTTTTTTTACGTCGGTTATTCCATAACCGACGTCAAAAACATCTTCGGATTCTTTTTTTACGTCGGTTATTATATAACCGACGTAAAAAGGCCTTCACAAAACGCGTTTTTTACGTCGGTTATTAAATAACCGACGTAACAAACACCCCCCGCTTCTGTTTTTTACGGCGGATAATGTATAACCGACGTAGAAAACGAAGCTGCGCGATTAATAACGTCGGTTATAAAAATAACCGACATTAAAGGTGTACCGAACACAGGTTTTTACATCGGTTATTAAATAACCGACGTAAAAAACCTCGTTTTACATATTATGACGTCGGTTTTATATAACCGACGTAAAAAATGGTGACGTAAAAAACGTTTTCTGCACTACTGTGCTTCTCAAAGCACATTGAACCTGCCTTCACATGTGGGTCATGTGTGCATAGAGGGTGTTTCTCAAAGCATAAATTCATCATGATGACCAGGGTCCCCGTGGGGATCCCCATTCTTTATGAAGGCCCGTGTGCTTCCTGAAACACATCCCTCTCAGAAGAGGGGTTGAATTAAAGAAAAGGGGGAGGCACTTCACAATGCAAAAGTACCATGACAAACTCATGGTTCATAGAGAAAGAAGTGATTCACGATTTGATCTGTGATGGGTTGTGAACGTCAAATCGGTTCGTAGAGGATCCCGCCTCCTTGCTCCATGGCAGGCATGCGAACTTAAAATTCATTCCCAGAGCATCACACCTCCATGTTCTACGGCGGGATCACTAATGTCAAAGGTATTCGCAGAGCCTCCCGCCTCCTTGCTCCATGGTGGGGTCATGAATATTAAAGGGGTTTGGGGAACCTCTAACCTCTTTGCTCTGTGGCAGGGTTACAAATGTCAAATGGGTCCGCGGAGCCTCTCACCTTCTTACTCCGTGGTGGGAGGGGGCCATGGGGCTCCATGAAATGTCTTTGTGAGGTAGCCTCAGATAATTCCCTCATGTTTTTCTTCTTCCCACATTTTGGTTCCAACAATATTCATTCAATTATATTTTCAACATCAATTCAATTTCAACATCATTATAACTCTCACCATCATTTCATCCATCATTATTTAATTATTCTTCATTCACCATTACAATTAGAAACATTTCCTCAAAATAAATTGATTTCTGATCACCCTCAATCCACATCACTTCATTCATCGATTTCACACATTGATAATAAAGTTATCCTCTTGAATTTTTAAATATTACTTCCATTCCCTATTTTTATTGAAATTGGTAACCTGTCAATGTTTTATGAGTTATTTTGAAAGGATATTTTTGGTCATTCTACTTCTTCAACACAACCATTGTCATATTTTTTAATTATATATTTTATAGAAAGTTTCCTAATTCTCTATGATTTAATCATTTGTGTGAATATTTCCATTTAACATTCCATTTACAATTCTAATACTTTAATATATAAGGGATATAACTTAAATATACTTCATTTCCACTTCTGAACATGAATCTGAACAACTAGATTCATCTTTTTGAACCATATTCTTATACTTCTATTGATTTGAGTCTTTAAAATAGATTTATTTTTCATAGTTAATTTTTTTATGGAAAACATTATGTTTTCTCATCTAATAGGAAATTGAAATTCTTTGTAAGTCATCAAGAGTGAGAGAACTTGGATCTTTATCATCCAAAAATTTGACTTTAGCATCAAACCTATTTGAATAAATGTAATGTATCCTCTCAAAAATGTTATATTATTTATGTTTTCATTAAATATTTTAACATTCT
The DNA here is from genome assembly GCA_963277665.1 of Viscum album. Lineage (NCBI taxonomy): Eukaryota > Viridiplantae > Streptophyta > Magnoliopsida > Santalales > Viscaceae > Viscum > Viscum album. The sequence continues at coordinate 582,384,837 of OY728120.1, forward strand.
TCACAATTTCATTCACCATTGGGAAGAATCAATCAACAGTTTCATAATATTTTATTTTTATATCATTAAACTTATATCACTAAAATTTTAATTTTTCTTTGATCCCTTGTCATTACATTCATACATATTTTAATTTTATCCTAGATTAAATATCCTATTTTAATTCCTTTACACTTCATATTTTTTGTTGTAAAATTGATGATGATATCAAATTTTGAGCACATCCATCATTTTCACTATTCTTTCTATAAACACATAAAATTTAATATTTCTCATAAAATATTAGAAAAACATTTTCTATATTCTCCAATATATCTAATATTTTCGATGAAATATAAGGAAACATTTCTTCCTTCCAAATATAGTATTCATTTCCTCAAAAGATTGAATTCCCTTAATATTCACATAATTGTTCTTCTCTATTATATATAAAAGAAATTAAGTTACAAAATCATTAATAAAATATGAACCATGAATCCTCTAAATAATATTTCACAAACATGGGGAACCGGGCACTGATTCAACTTGAAAAATAACCCATAAAATTCCTGGAAATCGTTTGGGGTTGACTAAATGAATTTAATTTATTTAAATATTACATATTCAAATAACCTTATCTACCTATTAAATTATATATAGTTCACTTATATACACACACATATGAAAGTTAAAAAATTACAGGGTTTTACCTCTCAAAAGGAGATGGTTAATATTTATCTTGATCCAAATTTCATCATGACTGCATGACCCTCTAGTATCAATATATGTGTAAAATGGATGTAATATACTTTTACTCGTGTTAAAAGACGACTTCCAAATTTGATATTTATTTCTACATAGTCAAAATCATAAAATACTAATTATTATAACAATAATAAAATCATTAACCAAACTAGTCTTCCAAACTATAATTATAGGGATTATTATTATTATTATTCAACCTATAATATCACATATTTATTTTCTTCTCTCTATGGAAAATGAAAAATATATTTTTTTATTCTTTATCCATAAAAAAATATTCTTGATAATTCTATAGTGATAAGTCTCCTCAATTTTTCAGTCACACATATTATTATTTGCACAATACCATATTATTATCTTACCCCAACAGCAAGAAAGTGTTTTTGAATTTGAATTCTAAATTTAAACTCAAATTAATTACTATATTTAACCATTTTACCATTACTCCATTTCCCTACTATTTATTATTATTTTAAAACTATTATCCATGTCCTTACGGTGAAATTGGAAATACTGTATCATGGTTAAGAAGTTGTATAATATCATCTTTATTTCATTTACAGCCAAATGGAGCCTCCATGGTGCGAATCTTCTTCTATAATGTATCAATCAAAAAACACATTTGTGTTTTATAAAATATAATTTTATATCTTTAACATCATCTAGAATGATATTTTATTTAGAAAAAATATTTTTAAAATTCTTATATTTCTACGAACTTTTGTAATTCATATGTATTACACAATCCCAAAAGTCATATATTAATCATGAAAAGTTTTATTAAAATTCAATAAATCGTAAGTATAGACTGAAAAATAATCATGTTTTATTCATAAATAATTAAATTATAATCCTCACATGGTATTAGAGTCATATTCTACTGAAATTTAAATTATATTCATTAAATTTCAAAGAAAACTATAGAAAATAGTATGTGAAAATTGAAAAATCCAATGCGGCTTCAAGAAGTATTTTGAATTTGTGTTTTCTTAAATATGAAGTATTAAAAATTCAACAAAAAGCCTTATGTATTCCTGTATAGATATACACATGTAGATATGAGTCTTATAGATACTTGTAAATTCTTACGTGGTATATAAATTCCGACAAAATCCAATGATATCAATTTTCCTTCCCAAACTCCAAAATAAAAAATTATATTTCAACTTAACACGAGGTCAATTTCACTCTTCCCCATGCAACCAAAAACATTCACGTCATATTATTTTCCTTTTAAATTCAGTTTGAATATTATTTTTCTATTATAAATATAAGACACTAAAACAAATATATACATTTCAACACTTCCAAAACCTTCATATCTAGAAACAATCTACTCGCTAGAAGGAACATCTTGTATCAAAAATCTCCCAAATTACTCTGCAACATCAACACATCTCTTATATCCAGAAAACATTATTTTCAGTTATATAGAAAACTGTGTAATGATGTTTTAATTACCATATCTTATAAGTGTCACCTTCTTGTACTCATTTGAGGGAGAAGTGTCGACTACTTTTACTTAACCGTGGAGATATAGTTTTAATTACTTGTAGGTAGTTTTGATATATTTCCTAAATGGATATCAATTACTTGTAAAATAATTTTTATACTAACTTTAAACTACTTTAACACTGTTGTGATATCCTTAATAAAATTATCAAAATTAAAATCACTAAGACTATATGGGGTGTTCGGGGAGGATACTATGGGTTGTTCAGCATTTACCTGAAAAAATTTCAAAGCATTGTCTGTCCTTATCATTACATTATTTATAAATCAGTTTATATTAAATATAATGTGTAAAATTTATCACTGAATCAAATATCAAGTTTGAAAATCTAGAATTTGTAAATTAAAGAAATTATTTAGGGGACTCAATTAACCCCCTCTTGAGACATTGTTTACTTCATTCTTATGAAAAAAAACATAAATATTGACTAGTATAATCATTTATTTTTAAAAAAAATTAACTTATGTAAGATCATATGTACTATCACTAGTCAATTAGAAATTATATAATTTCTATGATATCATATTATTAAACACAAACACATTTATATTCTATAAATAATAATTATTTCTAATATGTAGAAATATATAAACAAATAAACTTTTTACCCGACATGTCTTATATATTATTTTTTTGTTTATTCTACTTTTATTAAAATAACGGATTATTATTTAAAATACATCACTAATGGTTAGTTGAATCTAGATTACTCAATATAACAAATGTAATGGGAAAACTCTTTTATCCATGATAAAACATTTTTATCTATATCTCATTTTCAAATATGTTATCAAACTAGATGAAACATAACCAATCTTTTTATACCCATCATCTTTTATAATTAATGAACCAACCAATGTTTAAAAATATATATTTTATAAAAAAGAAAACAATATGAATATACACAATCATTATTCTTGATCATTAATAATATTAAAGTATTCACTACTTCTCACTCCTTGATGTTCAAAAAATTTATCCATCACTTGAGTACAAACTTTAATCTCTCTCCATCAACTCTCCATAAATTCAGAACTCATGTATATTTATATGCCTTGAAATATGTATAGTTGGTATCATATACCTTTTAAAATCTATGAATTTATTTCCATAGAATTATACCTAACATAGTCTATCCAGTTGGGTTATTTAAACCCTTAATGAATTACGAGTAATTCCCCTTATAGTGACTGGGATTTACATCATGGAAGTAATTATCCCATTTTCATACACCAACCATAGATTTCAAATACTATTAATAGATACTATAATAAACATTAGTGGCTCTCCAAAAATATTTTTTCTTATGGTTTGAACATTTACCACCTTACACTATCAATACAAAATTTAACCTAATCATCCTATTTTCTTATGTGTTTTCCTTAACATAATGAGGAGTTCAGTTTAATTTTTAAACTTATGCATATTATAGTCTAAAATAAACAACTAGATCTTTCCTGATAAAGATTTTAGAATTAATTTCATAGCCAGATCAAGCCTCAATGGAGCCCGTGGAATGTTCAAGTCGTTAGAAAACCCAATCTTGATGACCACATGATTAGATTATAATTTTCCATCATATTTTTTACACTTGAAACATAATTTGAAACCATATATATCTCATAACTATCCAATTCTTAATATATCCATTCCCAATTATTTATCACATTTAAGCTATTCATGTTTTATTGTTTCCTTTTCCAGTTGGGATCCAAGGGTACTAGGATGAGATTGGGTACATAAAATGTATATTTCTCATGCTCATCATAATAATATCGATCTATTTATTAAATTTATTTACCTTTTTGATGATTATAAATTTTTTCTTTAACATATGAAATTTACCATCATGCCAAAGAATGATTCTTTTGATTCAGTCCAAATATCAAAAGTTTATTCTATTAAGATTTAATTTCCAAAATATTGATATCGTATACATGTTTAATGAGGGTGATTTTGTTTTATATATGACATAATTTTATATCATATGAGTACTATGTTCTAAATTTATTTAATAATTAATTTTATTTAAAATATTCCCACTAAAATGATGAACTATATTAAATCCTTTATATCCATTAGTGGTAAAATAACCGTATTTTAATTAATAATAAGTCCACATAGGTTTCAATATCATCATAGGTATCATAATGTAGGCAATTATCGTACTAATTTATAAAACTACTCTTTGATTGTTTAGGGGATATCTATTTAACCAATCCATCATATGAATAAAACCAAATCTATTCATCTAGGGTCCTATCTCATAGGGTCTCTCTACTAAGTTTTTTCCTTTTATAGAAGTGGTATTTCATAACCAAACTCTTAGAGTTAACCATTTCCACCATTTTTTACATAATATAATCCATGGCCACCCAACATTTGCATGAAACTAATCAGTAATATGATCAATGTCTTGGCATGTGTTTTATTTATAAAGTATCTAAAACTTAGTATTTTCTTGAGCATTTAGTATAAAACTATCTAGTATATATATTAATTCAATGACTCCTTTTCTTGATTTTTTTTAAATCTCAATAAAATTATTTTTACAAAAAATAACTTGAGTTCATTTTTTAATTTGTTTTTATTATGCAGGATTCAAATTAGGAAACATTAATTCCAAATATTATAATTATGTTCTAATTTGTATTAAAATATTAATAAAAAAGGTTCATGCCAAGGATATTTTAAAATATATTTAATTACTATTGTGTTCCATGATTGAATTTATTAAGACATAAAGATGCTATTTTTTATTCTAAATTCTCTATGGTTTTCTAGAATGATCTTTTCAAAAGGAGAATCTGAAAATTACTATTTACCATTTAACTTGGATATGGATTTTGGATAATGTTTTTTGATATGATATTCAATTAAAATTATCAAAATTAATGTTACGTTACATGGTTTTTGTTCATGTTTACTAATTATAAGTGGTTATTTTTAAGATGTAACATTTTATTAGAGGTTTCCTTAATCAATAAAATAACAGCCATGAATCTCATAAGGTGGTGGAACCAGTTTACCAATTAGATACCTCTATAAATATGAAGTATGAATAAATATTGAGACATATATAGATACAAAAATTATGAACATTTAATGGAAGGGTAATTTAATTGAAAGTGTCAATTGTTAGTGAGAGTGTTTTTTAATCTCTTATTCTCACATTTAATATAATGATTATGGTGTTCTCCAATTGATGTGGGACTAATATATAAACCATGTCATTCTTCTATGTGATTATTTTATCCTTTTTTTTGAATCTTGTGTGTCTGTGTGAATTATTTCATGTAGTGAATATGTTGTGTTTACTTTCTAGTTAAGAAACATGAATTCAAGGGGATTTTAATAATCATATGGTAAGATATTATAAATTTATTATTTTGAAAATAATTTTTGTAGTTTTATTATAGTCTTAAATAATTGGTATCAAATAACGGTTTAGTTGTACAAACTTTAAAGCCTAGAGGATGTTTTATTATTACAGGTAATAATGGAGTAATATGAAGAAAATATACAAATTAACAAGTATAATGAATTTTATTTTTTATTCAAGATAATGGAGTTGGAAAATCATCTGATACATAAAGATCTAAATGATAATTTTTATGGGGATTTTCTAGAAAATATATAAAAATAAAAAATTTTGTGGTTAGATTGGAATGATATAACCTATGTAAGAATGTATCTTTCAGCGAATGGGGTATCCAATATTAAAGAGAAAAAAATCACAGAGGAAATTTTGAAAGCGTTGGAAAACATATATGAGAAACCAATGACACTCAATAAAGTATTTCTGATGTAGAAATTATTTATATAGAGACTATCAGAAGGAATAATGGAAACAGGTCAGGTGAAAAATTTTAACATAGTATAATGATTTCATTAATTAGTTAAAATTAATTTAAAGGATGACATGTGGGTGTTTCTTATATTAACATCATTTTTGATAAGCTAAGATGCTATAGAGAAACATTTAGTAATTTGAGTTGAAGGAAAAATATTTTTTCATGAAATTTGGAATCTAATTCATATTGAGGAGTTGAGGTAGTAGGAATTCCATATACCCTTCAGAATTGATCTCAATACTAATATAAAGGTATGATCACATCAATGAAAGGGCTATTAGAATAAATAATTAGAGGATAAGTCCCAATAAATAATTCAAAGTAGATCATTTGGTCAAGGTCCTAATTTTTGGATTTATTGAAGTATGGGACATATCATGAAGTTATGGGAAAATGAATTGAATTCTATTTGGAAGGGTTAAACCACTAAAATCCGATTTTTTGTTAGTGTGATGGAGGGTCGTAACAATTTTTAATGAGTGTGAATATTATGGAAGAACCAGGGGTTATTGATATTGTCGAATCATTCCATTAAGCTAGTGATATAATGATTATTTTTATTTTTAATTCTTTAGAATATTTTAAGGAATATTTTAAGAATTTAGCACAATTCAGTGTAGAATTCTGAGTCCCATAGAGCCCTAATGTTGTTATAAATAAAATTTAAAGACACTATATCAAACAAATTTATATTTTTTTTCAAATAATAGAATATATTCAGAATGGTGTTTCATATGGGAAATCTAATTCCACTAATATTTTAGGAATGTAGGTTTTACCGTATTTACAACCTAATATTTTTACGCATCAGATATTTTTTAAGTAAAGTAGTTGGAAAATTAATAAACAAATATATTAATTATGAAACATATTGGTTATTATTTGGATGAAAACTAATTACATCCCTATTTTAAAAAGGTTATATCGAAATCCTTGTTTTGTCCATATAACCAAAGATGTTGGAGAAACATGTGGAGGAGAACCTTGGTGGATGTCATTGGAATTATGGATTGATGATCAGTTTTCCACGGAGTTTTTTCCATTAATAGAGTTCTTGGATATTTCTAATAAAACCAATTAATATTTCATTATCTATAAGAGATTGATCCAATATTGAAGAAGTTATTTTATTTTTATAAATTAATTTTCAATTTTAATTCCCCCATATCTAACATTGATTAATTCATTTAGAAAATTAATTCACAATCCAATTTTTGATTTATAGTTGATGATTTATCTTCATATTATTAAAAATTTCATAGAAAAATTTCAATCCATGTTTTTTATTCTACAATAATCATTTCATCTATCAAAGAATCTTAGAAAAACCAAGAAATATCTTACATATTTTTCACTTTTTTGAGTAGTTTTCCCCATTCATTATCCGAATAATCATCATTGGTATTTCGTTTGAATGGGGTTCTATTATACATAGAAACTAAACATTTTGTAATTGATATTTATCATGAATGATCATTAATGCATGTTTAGATTGCGGATTGAATTCATGATCATGGTGTGATGACAATGGTGATATAAAATTGGGAGATTTATTAAGGTTATTTCATTATATGAGTTGTCATTTTGGTGATGTGGGCTGATAGGATGTGATTCCCAAGTGAATGGTTTGTATGAAACAAGCCTATGGTGATATCTTAGGTGAAATCAACCATAGATCCTAGATTTATGGTGTGTTATGTGGTGAAATAGAATGAGGTGATAAAATCATAGAGATATGTGAAATAATATAGTATTTTGTGATAACGTGACATACACAACATGTTGTTTTTATAACACACATTTTGCAGAGTCCTTTCTATAGGGGATAGTGTTTACATGTATAGATAAATATCACATGTCATGTGACCTTTCCCAATATATATTACCATTTATTAAGGACCCTAAATATACCATAGGGGTACATGAGAACAAACATAGCCAGCTTACATGTGCATAAGTAGTGTACATGGACATGATTAGAGTACCCGATCATAATAACGGAAACATTCATGTATAGACAAAACAATACACATCATGTATTCCATATACATGTCATGTACTCATTCAAGTAAATTATGGAACCCATATACTCTTCAGTTTAGTTAAATTATTAGTAGGTTACATTACCTTTGTCAATTACCATGAGGGTATATTGACACATGTCATCCTAAGGAAAGGATGATTGATCCCCTCTACATGATAATTATGGATATAGATGGGTATTTTTATGTGTGAAATGAGGTGTAAGAATCTATCCTTATTCCCTAGGTTGGGTCAAGTATCATGTTACTGAATTTTTAGGTGTGTGATCCCCATCCAAATTTATTACTCCATGTAGGGTTAGGTATCCCCCATATTCTTTGGGTGTGATATTCTATCTATATATCAATATATTTCATGTTCCAACATGTTTCTCTTTATAGATAGTCCTGATGGGATTGACTTATCATATGTTCTCCATTAGTGATAATAATACCCATAGAGAATGTTCTCCAAAGAATTTGTTACTTTGAACCCTCGTTTAGAATCCTAGGATTAATTTGTGGATGTGGAATTTCTTGATACATTGTGTTTATCTTGAGTTTATTTCAGTTATTATTATATCTCTCACAATTTTTATCAACTTTTTTATATTGATTTGACTCATAATTGTGATTTATGTTTGGTGATTTTGGGACATCCTACGGGGTATGTTTATACTCACCCGTGTATGAGATCTTTTCACACATGTCTTTACTTATGAAAACCACATGCCATTTTATAGAGTCAGGGTATGGTTAGTAGTAGGTAGAACATAGTTTCATTATACAAGGTGTAGATGATTCTCAGAGTTGAATCATAACAGATGTCCTCTATTTTTCATGAATTTTGGATTCTTTTCCAACTTTTATGGTAATTTATTTATCCCGTTTTCATTTTAATACATGTTTTATACTTTAATGAACAATTAACTATGTGTCTTCATTTTTTATCTGTTTTTTCTTAACTTTTATAAATATATTGGTTTTTTAGATGTGTGTGCATGTATATATAATGGAACATTATTCTAAGACCTACCTTGTGTGTAATATGACTACTCGGTATCCCCTATCCTATTAGAGGTGGGAATGTAGTGTCATACTCTAATTTCCATCATCCATACGATCCCCAGTGGGTTAGGTAATGAGAATGTTATATCATAGTAGTTATCTTAGGATCAGTGTTTGGAGATAGTTTTTCTATGTGGTTTGGTCTGCGAAATAATGATATAGCATTAAAGCGTCTTTAGTTTTTCTCTTATACTTTTGAATCTAGTAATATTTCAGTGTCTGACTTATCCATTCACTAGGACTCTAATAACCTTCATATTGAATTAGTACATATAGGGAACTGGTATTCGGGAAAACATTGGTACATACATCATATAGGAATTTGATCTGGTTTCATGTCCTTTTTAAGTCATCTATATAGATATTCTCTTTTTTCCATTATTCATCTCGTCCTTTTATGGATGCCTCCATAAGGACAACCATCATGGATATCGTAGAGGGATCGTGTTTTCGATTTACTTAGCAGTGAGGCCTCAGTTTAGGGGCCTATGATGAAGGTGGTACCTATTGGTGGGTTTTTGATCATACCTCTACCCACTCTGTTAATGTTTTCTCCAATAGTACTAATAGCTGATGTGTACAGTCTGAGTGCACTTCAAGAGTTCCATAAGATAATACCCCTTAGGTTTCAGTGTGATCAAGACCCACATGAATCATAGGCCTGTGTTGAAGATGGTAGGTGAGTTTTTTACCTTATTCGGTCCTCTCCATTTCAGATGGTTGTCCTATTGGTGAGAATTATCAAAGGTTCTATAGGGATTTGGTGGAGTTTAGTGATACAAACACATTACAAGTAAAATATCACTTCGATAGAGTTTAATCACTTATTCAGATAGGAGGTTTACCCAACAAGGTTGCAGACAGTATGAATCCAAGAGCTTCTAGATTTCTATAAGAGAATCATATTAGTCGTAGTGTATGAATTTAGGTTAAACAACATCTCATGATACATTATGGAAATTCTTATTGATGCCTAATTTTGAGCAAAAACCTTATATTGTGGCCTTCACTAAGATATATGGTCTTGAGTGGTATCTCTCTATATCCCTTCATTTACTTGGGTGTTGGAGTCCTCCTTGATGGTAGAGAGTTTTCCATGTGAGAAGCCATCATTTCTTGGTTCTAGAAGTGGGAAATCTAAATATGAGACTTTTTAATCTTGTAGTCAACAAAAGTATTAGGGAACTATGTATAGGAGGCATTTCTGAAAACAATATTATGACAGATGTTCTGCAGTTTGTGGATCTAAAAATAGTTCCATCCATCTGAGGGAGAGCCTTAGTTACTCCTGTGATGGGTAAGGAAATATTGTGTGGGAGATCCGAAGGTTGGAAAACATGGAAGTGGATCTGGTAGATCAGTGTTAGGTGGCTTATAATTTTATATATTTCCACTACCAGCCCTAGGTGGTCTATACCCAACATAGAGAGTTGTTAGTCAAGGGTGTGGGTAGCGTTAGTAAATTGAGGATTCTAACCCAAAGGCTCTATGGATGATTTAGGTATGATCTATTTATTAGTTAATTTATCTTTATTAATAATAGTCACTGGAATGATACACTCTTTTCTTACCACATCCCCTATTCGAGATGAAGACATTCTAGCAAAGCCATTGGCGCAACCTTAGGTTTAGAGACTCTTACCTAGTGAGATTCAAAAGTCACACACTTCGAATAACAATGTGACCTGACCCTTGAATGATATAGGTTCACATATGTACTATTCATAGTAGTAATGGGGCCTTATGAATTCATTTTATATAAGGATTAAATCTCTATTTTTATGCACATTTTCCATTTTTAGGTGGAGATACGATTCATCTGGGTTTATGGTATGGATTTTAGCCTCATTTGTGAGGTATAGACTCATGAAGGGAAGGATTGGGTCATACATAAGAGGATATAGTTAATTACTCATCAGTTGGATTGTATTACCCTTGGAAATGTGGATGTTATATGGTATCAATTTTCTGCTGTTGTGGTGTAGTTTGAGGACGTCTTCCATGAGGTGGTTCTAGGGTGACCTCACCCCCAAAGAGATCTATTCTATATATACCTGCACCTCGATAATTATATATATATATTTAATACATCATATATAATGGTTCCCATAGAGGTTAGAGAGTTAAACATGATGTTGGAGGACTTATATATTAAGGGATTTTTCTTACCTATTATGTCCCTCTAGGCGTCCCTGGGGTTATCCACTATGAATGTGGATGAGGAATAAGTTTATGTGTGTATTTACAACATGTAAAATAGGAGACCATCAAGAATAATTATCCACTTCAAATAATTTATTATCTCTTTAACCTAATGAAAGTGGTGAGTTAGTTCTCAAAGATTGACATCATGTCGATTTATTAACAGCTCTGTATTTGAGAAGATGATATAAAAAAGATGGAATTCAGATGACTATGTGGTCACTACAACATTGTGGTGATGCTCTTCGGTATAATTAATTCTTGGGTAGTGGTCAAGGGAATTATGAACGAAATCTTTCAACCCTTCTTGGACTACTTAATGATGGTATTCATTGATGATATCCTTGTGTACTCAGCATTAGAGTAGGAGAAAACAATAAATTTCAGTATAGCCCCTGACATACTCCAAGAAAACAATCTATATGAAGATCTATGGTTGATTTAATTATGAATTCAAGAGGTCCACTTATTTGGATGTGTCATCTCAGTAGAGGTAGTATCAGTGAGCCCTGTAATGTTTGTTGTGTTGTGATCCAGGGATCTACCCATTTGTGTGACTGAGTTGTGGAGATTAATTATGATAGAAAGCTACTATTAGAGAATCATTCCCAATTTCTAGAGGGTTTTGGCACCCCAAACCACTTTGACCAGAAATCAGTATCCTTATGTGTGGATAGAGAAGTTTCATATGGATTTTCATGTGTTTAGTAGAGGTTGATGAGTACCCTCGTCTTGTGACTACCAAAATAGGATATTGAGTATGTTGTGTTCTATGATTCCTCTAGAATTGTGCATCGATTTTTTTTTCTAATTCAGGTATATATGGATATTTTTTATGGGTACCAAAAGCAGACACCCCCAGACTAGATTTATGTGACCCATGATTTGGAGAATAAAAAATTGTTTTCTCCATGAATATGTGGTTTCATAACCTTATAATAGAAAATTTTATTTTCTACTCAGACCATATGAGTATCAGATATATAATTTCACATAAATAACATAACATGATATAGAGGTGATTAAAAGATTTTGTATTGTATTATGATTTTTAGATGTTCTATACTTCTAGAAAGGTGAATTTGGTGGAGGGTGATCTTATCAATAGATCATATTCAGTTTTTTGGGGTGAGGTTTCAGAGTAGTTTGCCTCATTAGAGTTTCCATTAGTGGACAAGGATGGTAAAACATACCACCATCCAGTGGTTATTTGGAATCTTATTCATCTTCATGTTATGGATTCCATCTTGGAGATGTCAATTATGGGACCGTGCATAGCTATACATCCACTAGATGTTCTCCTGATGGTTTTTCCGAAGTATGGAGCATGACTTTTTTTTCAACGATGGATGATGGTACCAGCCACACTGGAAGAGGATATACTAAGGTATTTGTGGACTTCCCCCTTAGTAGTACATCCATTAGTGGAAAATATGTACCAGGTCCATTGATATCAGTTCGGATGTCCAGGGATGATAAAGTGTGTGGCATATTTTGTCTCTTGATGCCTCTATTTTAAGCAGTAAAAGGTTGAGCTCTAGGTTCCTATGGGTTTGGCTCAACCCCTTAATGTTCTAGAGTGTATGTGGGATAATATCACAATGGAATTCATGATAGTAAATGATTATCAATTTTAGGTCACAATTCAATCTAAGTGGTCCTTTAATGACCGACCAAGTCATCCAACTTCATATACAAACATGAGTGGAGTTCAATGAAGATATTTTGTTTACATTATGTGAAACATATAGTCTATATTTATAGAGTTACCATGATGTTAATCACTGATAGTGATTATTGATTCATTCATGAAATGTTGATATGATTATAGGAGTCCTGTGGGACTCCTTTGTGGTTGGGAACATTCTTCCGCCCATACAAGGACAACTATACTGAGCGGACCATTCAGGTTCTATATTACATGCTTCAGACATTCCTGTTAGACTTTTCCCATAGTTGGGAGGATCACTTACCCTTGATGTAGCGTTCAAATTAAAACTATATACCACTCCAACATCATTATGACACCATTTGAGGACTTTTAATGGAGGCCATGTAGGTTACCAGTGCATTGGACTGATCCGGGGGAGTCATCCCTCATGCAACAAGTGTTTGTTTTAGAGATGAATGAGAAATTTTATATCATCCATGGGTAGTTGAGTAATACCCATAACAATCATAAATAATATTTGGACCAATAATAGAGGCCTTTAGATTTATTTGAGGGAGACTATGTGTCCATGAAGGTCTCTCCTCAGTGAGGATTGAGATGGTTCAGTTTGGGAATCATGATATCATTTAGATTCCTCATCCCTTTCAAAATACTAGATAGGTTTGTAAAAGATAATCAACACTTAGATTTTCCACCATAGTTAGACAGAGTAAAATATATCTTCCATGTGTCATAGAAGAGAATTTATGTGCATAACCTTTCAATGAGTATCAACTTGGGTGAGCTAGACATTGAGGATCGATATACCTTTACAAATTTCCTAGACGATATTAAGTATTAGTAGGAGAAGGTACATTATGGATGATCAATTCCCTTGTTGTGTGCTTGATGGTATCACAAAAACATCCAAGAGATCTCCCAATAGTGTAAAACCCATATACAACCTTTGTACCCTCATATTTTTAACATACTTTTTCCATTTTTTGAGAAGAAAAAAACTAAGGTTTGTAGAATATAATGAATATTTTTTTGAATTTAATAATATTTATTTTTTTATGGAATATGTTGGGATTTATTCAAGTAGTTAGTGTGGGATTCGAGGGCCAGTAAATCTTCTATTTTGTTATAATAAAAATATTAAATATAATATATCTTGTGCGAACTGTTTTTCTATAATTATTCAACAAATAATGAATGTTTTTTTATATTAGGAATATTATATTTCCATTAAATTATGAATGTTCGTTTTTCCCGATCTAGAACAAAATATTCATACGTGTCATGTATTTTGATTAAGAGGAGATGTGGACAGATTAATAAAAAATAAATAAATTCTAAGATTTACAGGGTTTTAGATGGGTTTTCTCTAATTCCCCCACTACATAAACATAGTTGTGGCTAAATCATACATTTATCTACAAAACCAAAGATATTGGATAGAAACATAAAGGGGATCGTTAGTAGATTTCAATGGGATCATGTATCTATAATTAGATTTCAATTGTATTTTTCTTCATTAATGGAGTTCTTGGATCTTGTAATGAAAAATATATATAATTCATTGTTCATCTGTGATTAATCCAAACTAAATAATGGATTTTGTTTTTTTACCTAAATCCTTGATTTTTATTATCCCGTATGGAATTTGATTAATTCCATTTGATAATTTCTTCATCGATAGATTGTTGATTTATGGTTGAAGATTTATCTTCCAGGTATTAGAAATAGTTTAGTGATTTGTTAGAACTTGTATTTTCTTCAATTATAATCATTTCCCCGGTCATTGGATTAAGGAAAACCCATAAAAACAAATTTTTATTTTCTCACTTTTGTGTTGTGTGATTTTCTCCCCTCATTCTTCAAAAAATAATCATTGATATTTGGATTGACTAGAAATTTGACTATACAAAAAAAATATCATTATACATTATAACATTACAAAAAAAGATCATTATCATACACTTAGATTCGGGATGGATGGTTTGATTGTGTTTTGATGAAGACAATGAAATATTGAGAGATGAATCGGGCTTTTTTCATTCTGTGAGTTGGTGTTTTGACAATGGGTTGTAATGAGTAATGATTTCTGAGCAGTTGGGGGGTTGAAATCCGGTCACCAATTAGAGATCGTGAACAGAAAACACTATATATATGATCAATGGTAGATTACATTTACTAATTAATAGTATATGTGGCATGACAGACATATGATGTTCGGAAAAAATACCTCAATGTTACCTCTCAGTGTGTTTGGGGTGTGACTTTGTTTTTTTGGAAAAGATAGATGACCAAAAATGAGTATGTTTGGTGTTTGGTGAGGATATGTTTTTAAGGTGATGTAGTTTCCCAGTGTTTGCCAAAATTTTGGTCCTCCAAATCGTGAATTTGTGTATAGAAATTATTTGTTTTCTTTAAAAGACTGGATGGTTTGATGAATGGTGAACGAAATCGGAAAAGTAAGAGAAACACAAAGAATACGACATGGATCATGTACCATGTCAGGGAAGGGTATGCAACAGCATACCGGGCAGTAGGGATGGTACGTGGGAGTTGTTCGTGAAAAGAAAAATGGTTCACAGAGGAAGGCAGTGTGGTGTGTGGATTGATTTTCATTAATGGAGGAGATCTACCATGTAGGAGCAAAGGTAGTACACATACCGTGTAAGAAAAAGGGTTCCCCGGTAAGAGGATCTGTATGCAGTGGAGGCTCTATCTAATCAATGATTAGGTAATTCTAGGATTAGAGGTTTTTACCAATATATTTTCCTATATAATAATTTCTTATCCCACTAATTAGAACATAGAATTAATTTCATTAGAGAAAATCTCTTTCTCTGTGATTTAGGCAATGTCCGAAGGAAGTTCTTGGGGGAGAATTCCAAGAAAGATGAAGTGGTTCATGTGGAAGAAAATCCATCGATTTTTTTGCTGAATACTATTACCCGCATAGGACATGGTACACAGAGGGAGATGGTGTGGTATTCCAGTGGTTAGAAAATGTAGTATGTGGATAGAGAATAGTTCATAGGTAGAGGATGATTCATACAAGAGGTTTGCAAAGTCAGTATGTCGAGGTGGTACGCGATAGCAAAGGCAGAGGCAGTCTGCGGACAAAGAAAGGTTCACAGAAGTGATAGCAGTACATGAAGAAGGTGTTCTACATGCCGAACCTTGTACTAAGTACATGGGAGAGGAATTTGGTTCACAATTTTCAAAAATAATGCAGTGAAATATTCAAATCAGTTTGATAAAGTATTATTCGGTATTTAATCATACTCGGGAAGGTGGAATTCATCAGCATGTGAAAAAGAAACATCAACAGTTCATCAACCTATAGTTGGGGATACATGAATTCATGAATATTAAGGGACCTAAATTTATATAAACTATGTTTTACCTATATGTCGATAAAATATGTTCGGATTACTTTCCTAGAGCAGTGAGCGTTGGAAGAGGAAGACAATGACCCTTCCAACAGGTAGTGATCCAAAGAAAGTGTCATAGGGAGTGACCCATGGGAATGCAGTGAGAAGACCATAAAACTTTTAAAGGCATTGAGCCTCGACGTAGAAGGTCTAGTCCAAACATTGTACTCATTATTGGATGTGAGCCTTAGTGAATTTGGTACATCAACACATCGTCATTGTATGATCCTTGGATGTATCCCAGTGAGATTAAACCTTGTAAAAGTTTCTTTACCCTGTGCATGATTTCATATCTAGTCATATACTGCTATTAGAGGAAGAGAAAATTTAGTATTTTCTAACAACGAAATAGGATCAAAATGGGATAATGTATTAATCTGTCATACCCTGATTCTCTCCCCCCACCCTCTCATTGTAATATACCTAGTGGATCTAACAATTGGTATCAGAGGGAAAGGTTTAAAGATTGAAATTTTGTGGTTCTCTCTCTTGAAATAGAAATGGAGTTGGTCAATCATAAGGGAATTCTAATATTTGAAAAAAAAAAATTTAACTATAGTAGAATCCGATGCAGCCCTATTTTCGATCCGTATGGACAGATTTCTACATAGAAGCTATGCATGGAATACCAGTTAACATTAATAGTGGTTATCTATCATAATTTGAAAGAATGGATTTGGATGCTGATGGTAAAGGGATCAATACATTAGGGTGAGAGCTATCAAATTCTATTAATATGATGGTGATGTTTTATAAAACACCACCTGAAATGTGGGAAAAAATTGTTGAACATCAATGAGGGTGACACAACAGTTCAAGAAGCAATGTTGTAGGTTCCATGGAACAAGTATAAGAATATCAGAATGAATCCCAATGAGATTGTTGATACATTCTTTGACGGTATAAATATTATTGTGGAAGAAATGTGGGGTCTTGGAGAAGACATTTATAATATAAAGATTGTGAAACATATCTTGAAGAAACCTCCACCATGATTCAATCAGAATGTTTTAGTGTGGGAAGAAAAAGACTCAAAAGAGATGTCACTAGATAACCTACAATGTACCCTTATAGCATATGAAATGAGAAATGATGATAACAATGCAGTGGAAAAAAGGAAGTCTAAGGAATTTTCATTCAAGGCCATAGAGACTTTCTCTATTGAAGATAGTATTGATAACGACAATATGGATGATGTCATGTCATTCCTCTTCTCTAATCTGTAAAGGGGAAAAGGAAATTCAAAGGTAATCTTCAATTTTCATGCTTTTGATGAAGAATGATTAGGAATTTTTTATCAAATTTTCCAAGGAATTTTAATGATGAAAATGAATAAAATGATGAAATTACCTAAAATAATAATTCATTAAATGAGAAATGGAGGATAACTAATAGGAAAAAATTTCTTTTAAATGAATAATATGCATTCAAAATAGGATGAAAGTGCAAAATAATTTGAGGCACCAGTGGTGGGGTACTGAAAAGATAATAAAATAGGTGATTTGGATGTAGTTTTTATAAATTAATTAACATGTGTGTAAAGTGATAATGAAGAAGGATAAATTGAAGAAATATTTGATTTTCAGGATGAATTATAGTCCCCCCATGAAGAGGTATATTTTTTTAGATCCAATAGGAAGAACTCTAACAATGTTTTTCATGATGCCAAACTCTTTATGCAGTAGTAGATAGAATGGAAATCTGAGTTGAATTCAGAAATTTAAAAGATGATTTCTTCAATGCCATAATCCTAAAAAAGGTTGATGAGTACAAACTCAAAATTAAAAAATAGAAAATATAAATTCATAGTTTGAATGAAATAGGAAAATATCAAATCAACTATATCGAACAACATGAGGAGGAAGTCGTCAGTCTGTGACGAAAAATTAAAGATCAGGAGAAACTGTTAACTCTATATTTTACAAAAGTAAAGAAGATCGTAGATGAATCATATAAGATGTGATTTGATTAGAGTGGTCCACCAGAATAGAATAAACAACAAATTCTGAAAGATAAGTCTGGTGTGAAGCTTGATGTAAAATAAAAAATATTTATGGTTCAAGTCAGAACACAAGCACCCACTCCAATATTGAACATTGATTTGGATATGCAGCATATTAGAAGATTCATGGAACCCAAGGCAAAACTAGTGGTGTATCATTTCCAAAAAATAATATACCATAAATAAGAAGTTATTGTTGTGCAAAAATGTGACACTCTCAAAAAGTATGTTCCATATAAAAGAGATACCAAAGGGAAAAAGAACAATAGAGGTGGTCGTATAGAGCTCAAAATTACCAGATATAATTTGATGGTCATTTTTAGGTGTAAAATACTTGGATATAAGGAATGTTATTACACATCAATAATGGAGAGGAATGTGTTGAGGCCAACTGAATTTATTCATAAGAATAAGACAAATGTATCTTCAAGAGATATGAACATTAAAAATCTATTTTCTACTCTACAGGTTGAAGATAGATCATTATATACTGAGAAAGGTCAAGATTATCATTCCATGATGGATATGAAGTCAAATACATGGGTCAAAATGAAAAGGGTAGAGCAGGTGGTGGTTGTAGAAATTTCATTCAATGCATCAGATCACACTGGGGTATGGATCATTGATAGTGGACACACTTCCCATATGATGGGAAATAAGGATATAGTGATTGGAAATAGGAATGATGAAGAAGGTATCGTATGATTTTGTAATGATGTGGGACTGAAAATTATTAGTTCAGGAAGAGCCATGTTTGGAGGAAATTACTTGAGATGAGTAGAAATATTGATTGTTGATAGGATAATCCACAAATATCAAAGTGTTATTCAATTGTGTGACAAAGGAAATTCCATAAGTTTTTCCAAGAAATTATGTATCATCAATGGAAAGGATGGTGTTGTTGTGTCATAAGGAAAGCTTATGAAAGGGAATGTCAACCTTGTGAGTGGATAAGAAGATATGTTCTTTCAATCCAAGGATGAAGAAAATAATATATGGTATAAGCTTTTTGGCCACATAAGCCATGGTTCCTTGGAATATCTGGTGAAATATGATACAACACAAAATTTCACTAGATTATCACGTTATTTTACTCATACGTATGATTCCTAACAACAGGGAAGATCATTCGAAAGACATATAATTCAATATATCAAAAGTCAATAAGATTTCTGGATTTGGGGAATATTTATGTTTTTGGGCCAATTTTGTCGAGGGAAATCGATGGGAGGAGATATTATGTTCTCTTTATTGATGACTATTGAAAAATAACATGGGTTTCAATAATCACCGAAAAATCTGAACTATTCCATTTGATTACTATATATCAACAAGAATGTGAAATTATTCATTGATAGAAAGTATGGATGATTTGAACAGATAATGTAATAGGGTTCACAAATTTCCAAGTGGGGGATTATATCAAAAAACAAAGGATTAGGCATCAAGTTCCAACAGTAATAACTCCACATCAGAATAGAGTAGTTGAGAGAATAAATAATATTTTCAACAACATGGATAAAACAATTCTCATTGAGAAAGCTCTTCAGGTGAAATTTTGGAAAGAAGTAGTGATGACATAAGTATACAATTCAAATTGATCATTACTTTTTTCAAAATAGGAGGAGACTCCATACGAGTTATGGTATGGAAAGAAGCTATAATTTAAGTACTTTCAAATATTCTAAAGTAAATTTTTCATTATCAATATGGAGAAACATAGGAAATTTTAATCCTTTGGGGACTAAGGGATATTTCATGGGTACTCAAAGTAGAGAAATGCATATAAATGCTTCAATAACTGGCTGAGAAACATAGGTGAATGTCACGATATGACTATAATATAAAAGGAATCGAATCTTCTGCAAATAATTGATCAGACTCAGGAGGATAATGATGAAGAGATGTGTAGATTAGGAGGCACTCCATCTCTAGATTATGATTCAAAAGAGGACTCATATGATGAGAATAAATCTATTTCTATCCGGAGACCAGTGATAATATCTTAAATTGATAGGAAAAACATAATTGGTGATCAGACATCACTAGTATAGACATCGACGATGAAGACTCTACAAAAAGCATCATACTTATCATAGGTGGAACCTAAATGTTTTGATAAAGCGGTAGGAGATGAGAACTTGTTTCAATCCATGTATTAAGATCTTGAAAAAATAGAAAATTATAAAAAATGGTAGATTGTTCAAAGACCAGTAGACAATAATGTCAGAGGGACAAAATGGGTTTTTCTAATGAAAATAAATGAAGATGATGATGTGATTCGAAATAAATAATGACTTGTTTACAAAGTGTACTCTCATTTGGATGGTATAGATGTTGATAAAACATTTGCACCTATTGAAAGGCTGGAGACAATAATATTATTCTTGGCCATAGAAATGTAAAGAATGTTTAAGGTTTTTCAGATGGATTTGAAGTCCGCATTTCAAAATGGAGTTCTAAAAGAAGTTTTTTACATTGAGAAACCAGATGGTTTTCTCATTCAAGAAGATGATAATATGGATTGTTGTCTGAAGAATTCATTATATGGTTTGAAGCAAGCACCCAGAGCATGGTATTCAAGGATTTATTATATTTTATAGAAGGTCAATTTTCTACATTCTATAGTTGATTACAATATCTATTTAAAAAATAGAAATAGTACAAAGATGATGGTGTTGGTTTATGTCGATGAAATAATCTTTGGAGGATCAGATGAAGCACAATGCAGAATGTTTTCTGAGTACATGAAAAGTGAGTTTGAAATGAAGAAGATTGATGATAAGACATTTTTCCATGGATTACAGGTGACACAATATAGGAATATAACATTTATTTCTCATTATAAATATGAAAAAGAGGTTTTAAGAATGTTAAGAATGTATAATTCCAAAGATATGAAGACTCCAGTTGCTACCCAATTGAAACTATCCTGAGATGATGAAGGCAAAGTAGTTAATATCAAAGAATAAAGGAAAATAATTAGAAGTCTGTTGTACCTGATGGAGACAAGTCCTCATAATGTTTTTGCAACATGCCACAAAGAAAAATATCAAGGAAATATCAATGAATGACATGTGATTATAAAGAAAAGAATACTTAGGTATATCAATGGAACTGTGGATTTTGGCCTAATGTGTAATGATAAATATCATCCAAAGCTATTGGGATATACATACGTGGATTGGGCCAGTTCAATAGAAGATAGGAACTCAACATCAGAAGGTGACTTTTATGTTGTAGAGATGTGTATTTATTAGTTAAGAAATAAACAATATTTTATTTTATTGAGCACCATAGATGATGAATGCATTACGGCTACTCATGCTTTCACACGACTATTGTGGATGAAGTAGCAACTTGATGATATGGGAATTGAAGTGAATTCTCTGATGGTAGTCCATTGTGATAATTAATGTTCTATAAATCATAGAAAAACTCTAGTCCACCACTCAAAGAAAAATCATATTGAAATAAAATATCCCTTCATCAATGAGAATGTGGAGCAAGTTCTTATGATGTTGGTGTTTGTGCCTACAGAGCAACAGGTTTCATACATTCTGAAAAAGGCCTTACCCAAAGACAAATTTGAAAGTCATTGACTGGATCTGGGAGTCCAGTCAAATTCTATCACATGGAAAAGTGTTGATGTGTTTTCCCCTAAACTCGATGAATTATTTGCTTTTTTCTAGATGTATTTATATGTGTTATTCACCCTTCTGTGGAAAACCTTGTCATTCCCTTCGAGTTTGTTGCTAAAGGAGGGGAATGTTTGACTATTCCAAGGGGAGAAAAGATATGGGGAGAAGCTGTTTAGTTGAGAAGTGAGATAGGGGGTGTTGAAGCTGATCTGATGTAGTTTGGAGCAGATATAAGATTAGGGAGTATTAAATCTAATGATGCATGAAGTTATCGATCAAAGATTAGATATAATGATAGTTGATGTTTATAATGAAAGCAGTTTATTGGTATTAGTATGGTATCAAAAAATTTTGATTGGCAATGATGTGATTCAATGATGAACATTGCATTATACTCTTGTTTATTATGCCGAACCTGTCTCATGTGGGATTAGAGTATATGTTCACTAAATCTGTGATCACTATCTTAATCACATATATCTAATTGTGGGTAATGATGGAAGGAGTTTTAATAAGGTATCAAAATGTAAAGTTTTTTTTATGAAAAGAGTTTTCAACAAACCCAAAGGGGGAGATTGTTGGGGAAAAAATCCCTCAATGTGTCCTCTTGGTGTGTTTTGGGTGTGATTTTGTTTGCTGACAATGCCATATGACTGAAAATGAGTATGGTTGGTATCTATTGAAGACATGTTTTTATGGTGGGGCAGTTTCCCAATGTTTACCAAATTTTTGTGCCTCAAATTAAAGAATTTGTGTTTGTTAATATATGGTTTTCATCACAGGAATGGACAGTGTGAAGAATAGTGAACAAAATCATAAAAGGAAGAGAAATTCGGAGCCTCGGACATGTATCACAAACCATGTCTGGGAAGGGTACACAACCGTGTACTAGGGATCATGAATCGTACATGGAAGCAGTCTACAAAACCCAAAAAGGTTTGTGGAGGAAGGTTGTGTGGTACGTGGATGGATTTTTATTGGAGGAAATGATCAACCATGTAGGATCAACGGTAGTACGTGGACTGTGTATGAAAAATGGTTTATAGGAGGGCTTGTGGTTCATAATGGAAGGAGGATCAGTATGCGGTGGAGGCTGTACTGAATCAAATATTTGGTAAATCTTGGATTATCAGATATTGTGGATATTTGTTCCTATATAATAATATCTAATACCATTGATTAGAAGGTAGACTTGTTATCATTAGAGAGTATCTATTATTATAGAGTATTAGAAAAATCTAAAGGATGTTTTCAATGGATAATTCCGTGAAATCTAAAGTGAATCGTACAGAATAAATTCTGCTGAAAGTTTTTTTTCCAGATAATTGTAACCCACATAAGACACATTATCTGGAGGGATATGATGTGGTATGCTGGTGGTTAGAAAATCTAGTCTGAAAACATATAAAATATTTCAGGAAGAAGTTGATTTGTTGAGGAGGTTTGCGAAGTAGGAATGTAGAGGCAGTACGTGATAACGAAGGAAGAGGAAGTCCGCTGATGAAGGGATGTTCATGAAAGCGGAAGTGTTACATAAAGTAAGAGTTCGGCATGCCGAACCCATTACTCAGTAAGAAATAGAGGAAGGAGGTTTGTGATTTTCAAAAGTAATCTTGTGAATGCTTCTAATCAGTTTTTGAATGTATTTTAAGATACCTAACGTTACTCGGGAAGGTGGAATTCATCTATGACTGAAAAAGGATCTTCAATAGTGCATATACCTATAGTTGATGATGCATGAATTCATGAAAATTAAGGGACCTACATGCCCATAAAATTTGTTTGATCAACATGTTGATAAACATTTTGTGGATTCCCTTCCTATAAAAATGATCATAGGAAGAGGATGGTGGTGTCCCTTTCCACCAGCAGTGAGAAAGAGAAAGAGGCGTAGGAAGTGACCCTGATTGTACCATGATTCACTGTGTAATTTTCACCTTTACACCATAGGGATAAACTTGTTTTATATTGAAAATTATAAAAATAATGACAAGTTTCATTCTATATTTGAATCATTAATTTTCTGTATAACACTGTTAAAAAGGGATATGATACATGTATTGATGATTCCATCGCATGAGGAGGTTATTTTGAGGGCCCATAACGATGTCCAAGAAAAATGGTCCAAAATTGCGTAGGATCCAAGAACACTAGTGGATTAATCCGCACAATGCTACTAGACCGTTCGTCCAACTGGGATGATATTTTGTGGGCTCGTCCAAATTTCATTAGATGACATTTTTTATACAGAAACCCAAGACTCATTCAGCCATCTAGTGTCCCAACCGACCTGATCTATCCAGCACACAAAATTTGCACGATGTCATAAGTGGTGTGATGTTATCTGTCCATATCTCGGGCTTTAGGTGTTCAATTGATGCCAAACAATTGGTGTAGGCAGCCACGAGGTGTGTCTACAACTTTTTTATTTTCCTAAAATCCAGATAAGGCTTTCTGGAGGTCGAAACACCTATGACAAGTGGTTTGAAGAATTTCATGTGTTCAAAACCACCTTTCTATTTTACTATAAAATGGTACCTTTGGCTCCTCATTTGCAAGTTCGGCTAGGAGGTAAAGCTATGGTATTTTAGAGACCCATATAAGTCCCCTCCTAATCCAAGGGTTTATAGAGGACCCTGTCCTTATAGGGGAATGAAGGATGAAGAAGGAGTTCCACCTTAGCCTCCTCCTCCTGATGGTGAGCTAAACAGTGGACGATCATATCGAGGGAGCTACACAAACTTGTGAGGGAGTTATAGCACATGTTATTATACTGGTTTTTTATAATTTGTGGGTTGAATATTTCACATAATTTGTTTCTTGACATGCTTACCCTGGATTACATCTCATTTTATTTAATTAAGCGGAACACTTTTTTAGTTCAACGTCGATTGGCTTGGGATTTCTAGTGGGAATCTTGGGTTGTTCCAATTGGAAAACACAATAATCATATTTATCTAACAGATTCATAAGATTTAAGTATGATTTTTTATACCTCTTATTATATGTTTGATAACCAAATCTTGGCAACATGATTTTTGGGCCAGGGGATGGTTCTTTAAGCATCATTTGAAGAGGCAAGAGGGGAGTCATGATCTTGACATCCTTCAACCAAAGAATTGAACAAAACCATGTTAAATATTCAGAACAATGAACTATACAAGAAGTGTAGTGAACAAGAAATGATCTTATTCTATCATAATTATTAATACACCACTTTTATTTATCAACTTTTTAACCCTTTAATTATGTAATTTTCTTAAATATGTTTTCAAATCCTCCCCTCTATTTTAGTAATTCTTATTATAAAAACATACTCAAAACCCACCAATTCTCCTTAAGAGATGACCTATGGTCTGGTCTAGACTATAAATCAACCCTAAAATCATAATCAATTTGTCATTTCATGATAGCGCGGTCAAATTTAGGTGTCGTTTCTGGGAAGCACATTGGTTTTTAGTGCGTGTTTTTGATAAGGTTATTGTAATTTTTGTGAATATTTATTTGTTATCCCTTATACCTTTTTAATCACTTTTTGTAATAATCTATTTTTTGTGTAGGTTTAGTGCCTGACACATTCTACTCTGGGAGATTTAGCACCTTTCTAACATGAACTGGAGCAGAACCTACGTCAATGACACCGAGACACAGAAGACAACAATTTAAAGGACACACCGCACATTGAGACTCTTCCTCACCCTTCATCTTCTTACTGAACTAACATCCAAACTAAAATTAACGTGAATGACATGGCTGAATAAAATCTAAAACTAAGATAACTAACGTCACCTGATGTTAATATTCAACCCACATACATTCAATTACAAGGTGAGGCACCCAATTTTGAAGTAAAATCTGGTCTAATTCATCAATTACCAAGATTCCATGGACTTGCTGGAGAAGATCCACAGAAGAATATAAAATAATTTCATACCATTTGTTGAACATTAAAACTTTCTAATGTGGATGAGGAACAATTAATGCATATAGAATTCCCATTTTCTTTAGAATACACTGTGAAAGATTGGTTATATTATTTTAATTCACCAATAAGAGGATGGGCGGACATGAAATGCCTTTTTCTCGAAATATATTTCCCAGCCTCTTGAACTGCAACAATAAGGAAGGAAATATGTGGTATAAGAAAATCTCAAGGGGAAACATTACATAAGTATTTGGAACACATTAAAATGTTATGTTCAAGTTTCCCAAACCACCATATAACTAACCAGCTTTTAATTCAATATTTTTATGAAGGATTAATCCATATTGATAGAAATATAATTAATGATGTTGTAGGTGGTGAGATAGTTGATAAGACACAAATTTCTACATGGAAAATAATTCATAACATGGCACAAAACACGCAAAATTTTGGTTCAGGGTCCAATGTACCGATTCGAGGTGTCCATGAGGTGCAAAGTAATGAATTCGAGAAGAAGGTGGACACAATGTTAAGAGAGCTAAGTACCCTTCTTCGACAACATTATATTTCCCAAGGGAAATCCCAATATCCTCCTCTCATCCATTATGGTATATGTTCTTCTGAAACCCACTACATGGACCAATGTCCCCAATTAAGGGAAACATTTGAGAGTTTTGAGGCAATATTTCCAGCCCGCCCCTATAACCATCCCTTTAGACAAGAATCATACTATCCATCCGACTCTGGGTGGAAGGAGAACCAATACTCTATGCAGGGGGAATTCAAAGCAACCTCAACAGCAATAGAACCAATAAGTGAAGACTAGTCATCCACCACCACCACCAAGAAATCCTCAACCATCCCAATGTCCTTTCCAACAAACCCCTCAAAAACATGAGTCTAGACTAGAAGATAGGATGAAACAGATGGTTTCCAGTGATATTCAATTCCAACAAACCACTCAGGCAGCTATACAAGACCTAAAAACTCAATTAGGCCAACTAGCTAACTCATTGGATGAAATTCAAAGTCACGGATCAGGTAAAATTCCCTCTCAACAAGTATTTAACCCTAGGGATAAATTAATTGTTAGTTCCATCAACCTTAGGAGTGGAAAACAACTAGAAAGTAAAATGAACATACATTAGAGTCCTCCCCTCCTAAAGAAACCTCCATCACGACCATTAAAAATGTTCCAAATGTTGAAGAACCTTGTCCTGAGAAAATCCCTTTCAAAGGAAAGAGTGTGTATATTGATGAGTCACCTAGACCAACCATTCCTCTTCCATTTACTCAAAGGACCAAATAACCATGAAAACAAAAGGAGTCAAAACTTGATAAGTAAATATTGGAAATTTTCAAGAAAGTGCTGGTTAACATCCAATTTATTGATGTTGTGAAGAAAATTCCATGGTATGCCAGGTTTCTAAAGGTGATGTGTACACACCGAAGGTGACTTCATGGAGATGAGAAGGTGTGCTTGGGGAATAATGTTTCATCATTGATAGAGCCATCAGTTCCCACCAAGTGCAATGATCCAAGAACATTCTCAATTCCATGAACCATAGGGGAGTATTCTATTTCTAAATCTATGCTTGATTTAGGTGCCTCAATTAATGTGATTCCTCGCTCTATTTAATCTACATTACATGTCAGGTAACTGAAGCCCACTTGAATTATTGTTCCACTTGCTAACCGAAGTACCGCACACCCCTCTAGTGTGTTATAGGTTGTTCATGTGATGGTTAAAAATTTATTTTTTCCTGCTGACTTTTATGTGGTTAAAATGGAAGATGATAGGATGAATGGACATGCCACAGTTATATTGGAAAAAACATTCCTCAAAACCTTGAAAACCATAATTAATGTCCATAATGGTACATTATCGATGGAATTTGGTGGTGACATAGTCCATTTCAACATCCTTGATGCCAGGAAGCACCCCTCAGAAGAACATCCCTCTCTCTCTCTCTCTGTTAATTCAATTGATATACCTCCTACCCCTAAAAATACATATTTCCTTTCTCCTGATCCCATTTCTGAGTTTTCTTCATTAATAAAAATGATAGGAAATGATTTATGCATTGATTTTTATAGTGGTCTAGAAAAGTGTCATGCTTGTTCATTGATAGATAATTTCTTAAACACTGAGGATTCAATGACCATTGATGATACTTCTAAGATAGTAAAAGCTCATTCCTCATATGAGGATGATACCGTTTAGATGTTAGGTGAGATCAGTGACCTCTCACTTTCACACACACTCCCATAATCCAAAACTAACCAGAATTGGAACTAAAACAGTTTCCTCAATATTTAAAATATTCATATCTTTAGATTGGGAACAAGTTTCCTGTCATCATTACTAGTTCACTCTCTCATGAGCTTGAATTTCAACTGCTTGATATATTAAGGGATTATAAACAAGCTTTGGGATGGACACTTGCTGAAATTCCTAGTATTAGCCCATCAATTTCTGCATATCATATTTTGTTAATTGATAAGGCTAAACCAGTGAGGCAGGAACAACATCCTTTGAACCCAAACCTCCAAGAAGTTTTAAAAAATGAGGTAACACCATTATTTGCTGCTGTAATCATTTACCCCATCACTTACAGCCAATTGGTCAATCCATTTCATGTAGTTCTTATAAAGACTTGCCTTTCAGTAATCAAAAATGAAAACAATGAATTGGTTCCAACTCATGTGCAGAATAGTTAGTGGGTCTGTATAGAATATCTCCGAATAAACAAACACACTAGGAAGGACCATTTCTCTTAGTCATTCATTGAAAAAATTCTACAGGGTCTACTAGGTAAGTCCCACTACGATTTATCTGATGGGTATTCTAGATACTTTCAGATCCATATTTTACCTGAGTACCAGGAAAAGTCTACCATCACATGTCCCTTTGTTTCATTTTATTATAGGGGATGCCATTTGGTCTGTCTAATGCTCTGTGTACTTTCCAACGATGAATGGTTAGTATTTTTTCTAATTACCTTAAAAGTGGCATGGAAGTATTCATGGATGATTTCACTGTTTATCAATCTTTTTTTGATGAATGTTTGAGTAGTCTTGGTTGAGTCCTACATCGCTGCATTGAAAAAAATATTTTATTAAATTATGAGAAATGCCATTTCATAGTGCGACAAGATATAGTTTTGGGGGATATCATTTTTGGGGATGGAATCCAAGTAGATATATAAAAACTGGATGTCATTTCTTCTTTACCATTCCCCAAAAAATGCATGGGATGTGTGGTCTTTCCTAGGTCATGCCATATTTTATAGTCTTTTCTTTCGAGACTTTAGTAAAATTGCACCCCCCTCTCTGGATTACTCCAAAATGTAAAATGATTTTTTTCAAATAAAGATTTTGAGGAAGTTCGTAATAAGTTTAAATGCAGTCTCACGTCACCCCAGGTAATCCAACCACCTCGGTGGGATTTACCATTTGAGCTCATGTGTGATTCCTCTTACTATGCAGTTGCGATAGTCTTGTCGCAAAGTGTTGATCGAGCTCCACATGACATTTCCTATGCCTCATGTACTTTGGACCTTGACCAAGAAAAAATCCCTACAATTGAAAAATAATCCCTTTCCATTGTATTTTCCTTGGAGAAATTTAGGTCATACCTTTTGGGGTCCAAAGACATTGTGTTCTCATACCATGCAACCCTCTAGTATCTCTTTAAGAAACCAAAATCCAAACCACATCTCATTTGTTGGAAGCTCCTCCTTCATGAATCCAATCTGGAAATTAGAGATAAAAAAGGAGCATAGAATGTGGTGGCTGACCATATCAGTTGGATCCTTCCATGCTCAGAAATTCACACATCCCCCTATATTCCAATTAATGACATGTTACATAGTGAGAAATTGTACCGAGTGTAAGATGTTTTTCCTTGGCGTGCTGAAATTTTATATTATTTGGCAGCATCTTTCATTCCTACTGATTTCCACAAAAACCAAGCCAGTCGTCTAAAAAAATAGTCTTCTTGGAACATTTGGGATGACCCCTTCCATTAGTGCACCTGTAGTGATCAAGTCCATAGGCTTTGTGTTCCCAATAGCTAGTTTCATTCTATCCTTAGATTCTATCACACTATAGCTTGTGGAGGCCAATTTGGTCCCTAATGGACTGCTCACAAGGTCCTTGATTCTGGCCTTTTTGCCAACACTTTTTTGGGATGCCCAAGATTTTTTCATATCTTTTCCTCATTGTCAAAGAATGGGGAATGTCTAAAAAAATTAAAATTACACAACAAACATTGCTCTTTAATTGCATTTTTAATGTTTGGGGCATTGAACTTATTGGTTCATTTCCTAATTCCATTGGAATGTTGTACATTCTTGTAGCAGTTGGTTACTTGTCAAAAAGGACAGAGGCACGAGCTACAAGGACTGATGATTCTAAGGTACTTGTTGAATTTTAGAGAACACAAATATTCTGTAGGATTGGGTTACCATGGTTCATTATTAGTGATCATAGTTCTCATTTCTATAACCGAACAATGCAATAAATTTTGCGTCAGTATGGGGTCAGTCATAGAGTGTCTACTGCATATCATCAACATGCCAATGGTCAAGATGAGGTATCAAATAGAGAGGTAAATACGATTCTTGGAAAAATGGTTCAACCCAATAGAAAAGAGTGGAGACTTCAACTTGATAGTTCAATGTGGTCCTACTATAATGCTTTCACAACCCCCATTGGAATGTCACACTATCATCTTGTGTTTTGAAATAGTTGTCATCTACCTGTAAAGATTGAGAACTGGGCCTACTGGGCCATCAAGAAATGCAATTATAATATTTCTCGTGCGGGTGCCCAAAGGAAGCTACATATTCAAGAGATGGAGGAAATGAGAAAAAATTCATATAAAAACTCTAGGATGTATAATGAGCGAACCAAGGCTTCCCATGACCATCTTATACTTCATCATTAGTTCCACATTGGGCAGAATTTCCTCCTTTATAATGCAAGGCTGAAGTTGCATCCAGATAAGCTTTGTTCCTGCTGGTTTTTCCCATACAATGTTATTAATTTATCTCCATTTGGGGTTGTTCATGTTCAAAATGAAGAAACTAAGAAAACCATCACCGTCAATGGAATGCGGGTAAATCACTTCCACGAATCCCTTTAGGAGTTCCCCATGGAGGAACTCTATGTTCAAGAAGCAACCTACCAATGATACACACCAGGTTTTATCCTTCCCTCTCACAGTTTCATTTATTACAGTGAGGACACTGCACATTCTAGTTCTGGGGGATGGGTACATTCCTATATTAGTTAGGAATTTTCCTCATTTTTCTCTTTTCACTGTCTTTCTTTTTTTTCGCCTTCTTTATGGTATTTTCACCTTTCCCCGTCTTTTTGGGATCATTAGGATTTTAATTGTCTTCCATTTTTTTCTCTTTTTGGGTTTTTATATGGTATTTTCAGTCTTACCCCCATGATAAATTTCAAAGATCAATGATTCGGTGACCATCAAGAGGGGAAATTAAAAATACCATAAATAATGGTGAAAACGAATATTTGTATGAAGTTAACATCAGAGAGTGATTTTTAGTGAATTGGTTTCCTGTCAATGATATAAATGGTTGTACTACTGTTAAACATTTGAGATAAATGATTCCCCTTGTGTGAGTAGTTATTGGGGAAACTTTGTCACTAATATCTCTATACATTTTTTCACCAAACCACGAAGTGTGAATATTTCTTAATTAATATAACGTAAATATATTCTAGTTAATATTTTTCAGATATAATGATATTTTTATACGTTCGTTCCATATCCGATATGTTTCATTAATATACCAGATTGACCAATGAATCTGTACCTAATGTAAAACTGTTGTACGCCCTCAAAAAAATGTTTATGTCTTGGTAATGTCAAAAACCACTCCTCCTCAACCTTTTATCTTGTTATAATTGTTGCAATTATTTTTTTTAGAAGATTAACCAAGGGTTGAGAGATGAGTGGGAGATTTGTTCCAAATGAAACATCTAAAAAAATATATGAGGGGAGGGATGAAATGTACAACATATGGGGATATCTAGGTCAGGAGAATATGGTTTGACTTCTGGGAATACATAAGTGAGTGGGTCTTGAAATATTATTTCAATGAATGTTGGGTAGGTTCGGTGAAAATTCATTTAAAGATGAATAATTTTAAAATAACATATATTTATTGGATAGGGAGTGGAAATAATATCATCAAATTGTTTTCACACACACACATGGAGTGTTATTTTAATTTTTGACTTTTAATTCCTTTCTCATGTTGGGGTCAGGAATCTCTTTTAATTTCATTGTGATATGATTTATATTCAAGTTTTTTCATTTTCACTAGGAAGAACTCCTTTGCGTGGTTTGTAAATTGATCACATTACATTAGTGGATTAAAATTTCCTCAAATGTTTAATCTTCATGATGTTGGGAATATATATATATATGCCTCATTTTATTTGGATATGTGAATTTCCCTAGGATTAAAAAGGGTTAGGAGTGGGGGTGTGATCCTACCATGATTCACTGTGTAATTTTCACCTTTACACCACTCTGCTAAACGTGTTTTATATTGAATATTATAAAAATAATGACAAGTTTCATTCCATGTTTGAATCATATATTTTGTTTTTATCACTATTATAAATGGAAATTATACTTTTTTGGGTGATTCCATTACAGTAGGAGGTGATTTGGAGGGCCCAATATGATGTCCAAGAAAAATGGCCCAAAACTATGCAGGATCCAAGCACACCAGTGGATTAATCCACACAACGCTACTGGAACAAGAATCCAATTCGGCTGATTTTTTTTCCTGGTCCACACTTTATTTGGATACATTTCTTATAAAGGAATAAAAGACTAATTCTTCCATCTAGTGGATCAAATGACCTAATCTGTCCAACACACCGAATCTGCACAGTGTCAAAAGTGGTGTGTTGTGATCTATCCATATATCGGGCTATAGGTGTCCATTTTTAAAAAAAATCAATGGAGACATCCATGAGGTCGGGCTACAACATTTTTATTTTCCCCCAATCGAGATAAGGTTGTATGGAGGTCCAAACACCTGTTACAAGTGGTTTGATGAAATTCATTGTGCTCAAAACCACCTTCCCATTTTCCTATAAAATGGAACATTGGGATACTCATTTGCAAGTTTGGACATGAGGTAAATCTATGGTATTTTGGAGACCCAAATAAGTCCTCTCATCATCCACAGAGTTATTGAGTCCCCTCTCTTCATAGGGGAATCAAGGATGAAAGAGGGAGTTCCACCCGAGCCTCCTCCTCCTATTGATGGTGAGCAAAATGGTGGACGATCATTTCGTGGGAGATACACAAACATGGGAGGGAGTTCCATCTCATTTTCTTCTACTGTTTTTGTATAATTTGTGTGTTGAATGTTTCACTTATTTTGTATCTCTACATGCTTTCCCCTAATTACATTTCATTTTAAATAATTAAGCGGAACACTTTTTATTTTAACACCGATTGGGTTGAGATTTCAAGTAGAAATATTGGGTTGTTCCGATTGGACAACACAATAATCCTATTTATCTCACACATACATAAGATTTGTGTTTTATTTGGTA
This sequence comes from Viscum album, assembly GCA_963277665.1. NCBI lineage: Eukaryota > Viridiplantae > Streptophyta > Magnoliopsida > Santalales > Viscaceae > Viscum > Viscum album. Next base: position 582,418,515 of record OY728120.1, read on the forward strand.
TACCTCTTATTATATTTTTTATTACCAAATCTTGTCAACATGATTGTTGTGACAAGGGGTGATTCTTTAAGCATAATTTGAAGAGGCAAGAGGGGAGTCAAGATCTTGACAACCTTCAACCAAAGAATTAAACAAAACCCTGTTAAATTTTCAGAACAATTAACTATCCAAGATGTGTAGTGAACTTGAAATTATCTTATTCTCTCATAATTATTAATACACCACCTTTATTTATCAACTATTTAACTCATTAATTCAGTAATTAACTGAAATCTGTTTTCAAAACCTCCCCCTCTTTTAGTAATTCATATTAAAAATACATACAGAAAACCCACTAACTCTCCTTGAGAGATGATCTAGGGTATTCCATAGACTATAAATCAACCATAAAAACATAATCAATTTGACATGCCATGACAGCATAGTCAGACCCCTGGGAATGTAGTGAATAGACCCTAAAACTTGTTAAGGCAGTAAGCCTAAGAATATAAGATATAGCCTAAACATTGTACTCATTATTGGTTATGAGGATTAGTGGATTTGGTACATCAGAATATCGCCATTGTATTGTCCATTAACATAGCGTGATGAGTGTCAACCAAGTGAAACTTTTTTTATCCTTTGAATGATTTCATATCATGTCATATATTGCTATAGGAGGAAGAGAGAATTGTGTTTTTTTACAATGAAATAAGATCCAAAAGGGAGAATGTTTTAATCTTTCATACCCTGATTCACCCCCTCTCAGGGTATTTGACATAGTGGACCTAACATATGTGAAATAGGAGGGACTTTTTTTGAAAACATAATATACAAAATTTTTAGTTTGGAAGAACAGATGATATGTAGAGTGTATTCAAGATGGATAGGTTTTACATATAGAGCTAAATATCATATGTTGTTTAACCATCACATGTTGGGCGAAATATGATTAGGGACATAGAATATAACCTAGGGGCACATGGATAAAGACATGAACAATACTCATTGGAATAACTAGAATTCGTGGGAATATCAAATGTACATGGGCATGGGTGGGAGTTCACGATCATGAGTAATAACATATGAATTTCAGGACTAACTAAGAGACACCATATATTCCATATAAATGAAATGTACTCCTATTATTTCATGTTTCAATTCAGTTTAGTTTAAGTATATGTTATTAATGTTCCCTTAGTATATCCACATGAGCGAACAGTGAGGCATATCATCATGATAATAAGATGAGTGATCCCATTTTGGGGTGAGTTCTAGATAGATTATGGTACCCCACAATGTGATATCTATCATTGTGGATTACTCTATGTAAGGTTCGGTATCCCCCATAGGCCTTGGGAGTGGACCCATATATTTTTATCAATATCTTCTGAGTTCGAGAAGGTATCTCTTAATGTTGAGGCTTTACGGACAGTAAATAATGGATTTTCTCTATCAATGTTAACAAGACCCGAGGAGTGAGTTCATTCGAACAAGAATTATCTTGATTCTTTAATAGGAATCATAATATTGAACTATGGGTTTCATATTTCATGAGAGTTTGTGTCATTCATAGGTGTATATATGTTATTATCATCTGTCTCACTATTATAATCACATTTGTGATATTGAGATTGTAGGACCTGCCAACGAGCATGTACCCTAGTGGTACATGCTCCTGTTTGGCATCCAAAAGACCCAGGATCAAATCCTGGTAGGGACTAATTTCTGGTACTGTAGCAGGGAACTATATAAGGAACTGTAGTGGTAGCGGTACTATAGCAGACCTGGTACTGTAGTTGTACTATTCATCGAGGGGCTATTTGAGCTATAAAAATGGGCTTTCAAGCATAGTCTTCAGGCCACTCGGCCTTGGGCCTTCGGGCAATGTAATGTGTCTCCCTCTACCTAATCTAAAGAGGTATTTGCTTTAAATAATAAAATGAGGCTTTGGCCCCAAACTTTTAAAAAAATTGAGATTATAGGTCCCCCAAACACCCTGAGAGGGGAGTGGAGATTTAGTGTTTCAAATTTTTCATTGAAAGCAATGGATCATATTCCAACATATATAAGAACATGTTGAATCATTCAAATAGAATCATGTAGTAATCAAACATTCATATTCTAGGACACAACACATCAATTTACTTGGTTCACCTCTAAGGGATATTACATGGATAATACATAGATATGTGTTAGTCATACCTAATTCCACTAATCATCACTAGTTGTGTAATAATTAATTACAGATATAATCACTCTATTCTAGGAACACTACCTTTATATGATTTTTTTGAAACAATACTACCTCCCTCAGAACACTTATATAGACTCCCCCTAGCTCGCTACATTGGGTGAAGTCTTACTCAGTTTAATGACATTAGTTCCACCTTAGTATATTAAAATTGATTTATTTTTCTGTAAATAGAACAAGACACTACATGAAACATAGTACGGAGTTAAAAAACTTGAAATCACTGTTCACTTAAACCATATGGTTAACGCTTCCATTTAGGAAGGTTTTTTTCTAATATCCTTCACGAAGCTCACAACCATTATGGAGAAAACTCCCTTCACAAAACACTATATCATTGTGAAATAACAAGTTACCATGAAACTCCTTTTTCTAAGATACCAAATAATTTTTCAATACTTAGAAAGTATTTTCAAAATGCCCAGGATCACAAAGAATACAAGATATTTTAATCTCTTAGACTTTGTGAGTTCAGAGTGATTCGTCTTTTTCTTTAATAATCTTCATCTGAAATGAAGTGGTGGTTGCACCTCTTTATAGGCTTATAATTTCGCAAACTTCCCACACCTCCAACATATTTATATGAATCTCAAAATACATGATTCTTCAATCTACATCATTATCAAATCTTCAATGAAATTCAACTTGTTCAAAATGATTTCTCATAGTCACGAAGAACAATGTCAACTCATTGTGCACTCTCGATGCTTATCGTAGTCATGAAGAACACTGTATTTTAACCATGAATTATTGAAGCTCCACACATTCATGATGTTTTGAAATTTTTGAAACCAGTTTCTATGAAACCTAGTCATCGTGAAACTTATTCCTTTACCATATTGTGGAAGTTTTAATTCAAAAAATTTACCTTTGATGATTCTTTGTCAATCTTCTTGATTCTGAGCCGAAAAATTTGGAAAACACTATAAAAATATTCCACCTAATATATTTTAGTCATATTGTACTATAAGATCAATTTACATGAAAACTCCTTGATCAACCTAGTGCAGATTGAAAAAAAAATTCAAAGTAGAATCTGTTTCCAACTATCAAAATCCTTGGTCCGAATAGATCCAAATCACATAGATTATATATGTTTAGTGATTTTTGGTCATCCAGTTGAGTATGTTTATATTCAACCGTGTATGGGGTACACCCACATGTGTCATGTATTTGTTAGATAACATTCTTTTTAGCGAATTCCTATGAATTACAAGAGTAGGTGGAGCATAGTTGTGCAAGATGGATCACAGAGGATTCCAAGAGTTGCGTATTGAGAGAATTATCCAATTTTTATTGTAGTATTTATAATTTTCTAGTTTCGGTGCGCTTGTATTTATCCATTTTTTATGTATTATACTTGTGCATAACTCGGATGTTGGATTAGTTGTGTCCTTTAATTTTTTTATTACTTATTTATTTCGTTTAATCATTATATAGGTCTTTGATGATGTTTGTGTGTTTACATGTACCTTAGGATAAGGATTCGCATGTGTGTGATATTCCTACTCAACAGTAGTCTCTATGTGATAACCAATTGGATTCGGTCTTGGGGAGTCACACTTGACTTACTACTAGACAAGAGGGCCTCAGTGGGTTAGGATGTGATAGGTGAGTGGGGGTTTAGGTTTTACTATGTATCTTGAATATTGGGTAGGGTACATCTAGTAGAGGATGAATCTATGGAGATAGTTGGAAAAGGAAATGTAAACATTCAAATAAGGAATAAAGTTTTCCTGATACAAAAATATTTAGAAAAAATTAGAGGACTCTTGAAGAACCTGTTATTAGTTATAAAACTTCATAAAGTTCATTTTATAACCAATTTCTCTAATTAGGTTTGAAAAATAACCAATGGATCCATAACGGTTTCTTGTTGGGTGAAGAATGAAACCCTATACTAGACTGGAAGAAAAGATGAATTTGAAATGGACGAAATCATTTCATCAAACGATCTAAAAGTATTAAATTATATATATATCCCCCTCTATGAGAATACTATGATTGTATTTTCCCCAATGTTCGTACATAAACTCTGTAACACAAATTTAAATATATTTGAATGTTTTATGGCAGGGAAACATAGTATGTGTTAATTAAATTTGGATAAATAGAATCCTACAAATCAAAAGTCGGATATTGGTCATTCTGATTTATGGGGAACTTCCCTTGTGAATTATAATGGTGGATATCAATACTTTTTTACTGTTATTTGTGATGAAACTAGAAATGAATGGTTATAATTAATATAGAATAAATTTAATATTTATCATGACTTTATTTAGAGAAAGTATTTTATTAAAAGTGAGTGTTATCAGAAGATAAATCACCCTAGAATATATAATGGAGGAGAGTGCACCCAAAAAACAATATTAATTTTTTTCAGATGAAGGGTGTAAAGAATGAGATGATAGTTTCCAGAACTCCACTATAGAATATATTATCTACACTAATGAATAAAAGTCAACAAGGTAAATCCTAGAGTGTGAGAATTTATTCTAAATGTCAATTGGGGTTTGGTTGAAAGCTATAAATAGAGTTTCTTACTTTATTAATAACATCTAGCTTCATCTTAGGGAAAACAACATTCAAAATAAATTTCGTTTGGTAAATGACTGAACATGAACCAACATTATTTTTTATGATTTTTGGAATATTCTCATATTGATACCAATGACAATGATATGTTTTAGGGTAAATCAAACATGTGTTTTATTAGCACATATGGTGATGAGAACACTGGATATAATTTCAGGGATTATGTGAAGAAAAAATTAATCATGAGTATATATTTTTCTTCATCAATAAGAAACATCTATGGAAATATCATAAATTGGTAGAGAAATAATTTATGGAAATATAAACTATTAATGTTCAGGTTAATAGGATTGAAATTATAGGAGAGAAATTGGGAGAAGGACCAAAAAAATTTCATAGTGATGGAACTTGAGAGAGAGAGTACCAAAAGAAATAATTATGGAATGAATATTAGAACCAATTTATATTGAATAAAAAATTCATTTGAGGAGATCAGCTTGAATTAGGAAAATGTTTCAATGTGTTGGAGTTTATATAGACTTTATCCTTTTAACAGATGTTAGTATACCAAGATGTTTGGAAGAAACAGTTATCCTCAATGATTTAGATCTTTGTAAATTTTCCATGAATAAAGAAATTAATTCCATAATTCTCAATGGAATATTGGATTTGAATGACCATATAGAAGGAATTATATCTCTGTAGACAAAATGGGTTTTCCATAAGAAGGAAATAAGTAGATGTAATTATGAGTAACAAAGCATGGTTGCTGGTGAATGTTTTCCAATAAAAGGAAGGAATTGTTTTATATATATATTCTAACAATTTATCAAGCACTCTATTATTTTGAAAGTATAGATCATTAGTTATTATGATATTTTTTACATAGAGTATATGTATGTAAAGACATCCATTAATAATAAGTATTAGGAGGATGATATTTACATGGTTCAACCCATGTTTTACAGAGATTATCAAAAAAAACATACTAGTCTTTATGTTAAATAGAAGTCACTACAACTTGGTATAGTCCCTTTGATAGTGGAATCATGAGTTTGATACTTTAATTCTTGAAGAAATTTTCACATGGTGTAACAAATATCATTATAAACATCAAAATAAATCTAATTATGGAACATTCACTAAAATATATTTTTATGTTCTTGATATTTTATTTTATAGACCTGTAAATAAAAAAATTGAGAAGTTAAAGAGAAAATTGAATTGATGGATTGAAATGAATGCTTTTAAAATTTCCAAGAAAATATTAAGAATAAAAATTAAGATGAATTGGAAAGTCGAAGCATAAACTTAATCCAAGAAGGAATACATTTAAAATTTCATTAAATTATTTGAACTGAATGGTGGTAAAGCTATCTTAAATACCCTTACCTAATACTTAATTCTTTTCATTGAAAAAACACCTTATTCAAAAGAGGAAGTATGGAATGTGAAAACGGTACCTTATACTTCACATATTGGAATTTTGATATAAGAAATGATCTAAAAAAGACCTAAAATTACCTTAATAGTGGGAGTTGTGAGTCATTTTATATAAAATCCTGAGAAGAGGAATTGGGGTGCTGAGGTGGACCAAGCATTTCAAACATAAATATTACATAATTTTATATTATAATTCAATACATATAAAAATAAAACACACCAAAAAATGATAAATTTTAGTGACATTAGAGAATAGATACATAATCATCTTATTTCATAAAATATATTCAACATCTCCAACAATGATCTTCTTAGAAAGTAATGTATTTATAAATACACTTCTTAAAACCTTTCTTCATAAATTTTGGAAAGGAAACATAAGAAATTGTAAGATCAAATTATCTGTAATGGCAATGATAAGAGATATCAATAAACGGTCAAAATGTGTATAATATATTCATAATCGTAATAAAAAATTATCATAATATGAAAATTTCATAACCAATCAGTCAAATATATTTAATCATGAATCATAGAATAAGGATTTTTATTAAAAAAACATAATTCATATGTGTGTGGAATCATCAATAATTAATCATGATCCATGAGAATATATCTCAATAATTAGACATAGATTTTTGGAATGTACATAAGAATAAAAGATGCATTTCATTAGTCATAGATGAATTCCAAGACTGTCATTGTGGATTGGGATCACTAATCATTACATAATTTCCATAGACAAGGATCACTCACAAGAATATAATTGTGGATATATCCATATACTAAACTGGGTCCACACCCCATTATAATCCATATTATCATATGAGATATTAATCATTACACAATTAATTTGAGGGATATATAATTATATGAAAACACATCGCATAATGAAAATCATACATATGTGTTCATGAATTTTATAAAAATAATAATTTATTCATAAAATAACCAATGAAAATGAAATGAGATTCATAATAATTTGATCATTTATTCAAAGAATAACTCAAGTAAAAGAAATGACTTTCATAAAAATTTATCATATCATAATTTACCCATGGAAAAAAATAAGTTTCTTGGAATAATCCTTAAATCAAAATAATAATAATCTATCTAATTAATGAAAGTGGGTGTTATCATAATTTTATCTCCCTAATAAAGTTTAATATTTTTAAAGGATTTTTCTATGTTTGGAAAATTCATATAAATGAGCATATGAACATTTCCCTTAAAACAAGGGAAATATCATTTTCCTTTATTAACATTAAAAACTAAAAATTCCCATAATAAAAAAAAAACTATTTTATTTTAAAAAAACATGTATTATTTAAAATTAATACTCAAAAATAATAGTCATAAAAATGAGAAAATCTGTTAATTCTTTAAACATTAAAATAATGATTTATTTCACACTTTTTAAAAAAATTCATAAAAAATATTTGATAGATAAAAAAATGTAAAACTATTAAATGAAAGTATAATGTGATTTAAAATGAATTTAACAAATAATTGTAAAATATAAAATAATATTTATTAAAAAATTAGAATGAACACCGTCCTTGAAGAAACTATTCATCACCTAAAGAGAAAATAAGGTAGATTTTTCTTGAAAACATTTTCGTGATCATTTTATTTACAAAAGTGATGAAAATGGTAAAATTACATAAAAATTATATGAATAACCATATTAAGTAAATTTATATAGTTTCAAAGTAATATACTTATATAATATTGCTAAATTTATTTTTAGCATAGATAAACACAAAAATAAATAAGATTTGAACAAAAACCCTTATTTCAAGTCTCTTCATACAACACACACATTAAAAAATACATTATAAAAAATATAAATGTTTTATAAAAAATTTAAAGATGATATTAATATAAATATTACTATAAATAATTCTATTATAATTTTCAAAAAACCTTTTATTAATAATTCTTCATTAAAATCATATCTCAGGTGAAAACTGGAATTATTTCCATACATGTTTCAATTCAATGGTTTTGGTACCTGCACCATGTTTAAGGTTTCATCAAATATAGAGTATTAATAATTTCATAACTATTATGTTTATTAATTGTATAAAATTTTATATCCACTCATATAAATTACTGATGAAACATGAATTACATCACCTCATTGAGACGGTAGTGTGTACGTACGCATGAGTTAGGTTTCCACAATTTAATGGATAGAACAAAGAAAAGTAAATAATAATTAAACATTAATGACTTATTATTATATAATAAATATAATATATATTAATTAAATATAGCCTTATTACCATCCATGTAAATTGGAAATGAAAAATAAATCGCATCGCTTTATGGAGGTGGTTGTCCGAACGTACTCATGAGTAATGTTATAATTTTAAAATGATTGGAAACGAGAAATAAAATGGATATAATATTTAAATAAAACCAAATAAATATAGTTAATATATTTATTCTATAAAATTTAGATGTTTATAAAACATTTGGAGTATGTTTTATAAGAATGAAACATGAAAGTTAACGGTAAGAACATATACCTTTTATTTTGGAATCCTCATTTGAAGAGCACTTTAAGGATTCTAAGATGTGTATTTTTTAAATAAAGTAACCTAAAGGTAATATATAATGATTTTTATGACTATTTGGGTTGATAGTTTTCAATATTAAGGGCTCAAGTGTCCTCGAGAAGAAAGGATAGGAGGTTCGCTTTTATTAGATAAGGGATGATCATATTTGTAATTATAAAGAATATTATAATAAAATATAGTCATTATCATTTTAAAGTTGATCAAAATTGGATAATGTTAGAATATAGTATATTATAGTATCTGAATTATTTAATCTAATTGTATTTAGACAAAATATGTTTTGTCATATTTACCATTATCTCTTTAATTTAACCTAATATTAACCCTTTTAACCTTTACTGCAGTAACAAGATTTTTTACCATGGTTATTATTCCTTATGAGTATAAAATTATGATGAAATTATAACATTATAATAATTATTAATCATAAAAATAAAGAACCCATTTTAAAAAATTCAACTCCTAGAAGTGGTGTAAAATAACATTAAAATGAGTGTGCAAGAAGACACAAAAAAACATTAAAAATGCATTTTGTGCATAAATCATAATTTATTCTCATTACATTACTAATTAAAAACATTAGGAGAATGATAAAATATTTTATTGAATATTTTATATACACATTAAATAAAAATAGTTCATCAATATTAATTAATTTAACTTATTAAGACAAAAACACATTGCAGGAATAAATACTCTTTCCCTCCAATTGATTATGTTTTCCATTCTAACCAATTGATTACCAGTGAATTAATTTTTTAAATTAATGAGAATTTTTTTTTTCAAAATATAATTAGTCATATTAATTTCCTCTAATTAAATGGATAGGTGCTAACTATCACATTAAATAATAGTATTTCAATGGTATATCATGGTTTGTTTAAACATCGTCTTGCGTGTACATGATGATATAAATGACATAAGATATATAATATAAGGGTGTAAAATTATATCCTCATAAAAATAATTTATCCTTAGGAATTATATCTCTCTGATAGAAAAAAATAAGGATACTTTTTTCTCTTCACATCTTAGGGTACCCATGTATATTCCCAATATTTATGGTTTGGCAAAAAAAAATTGACTATGTGAGTGGTATTTTTTCAAAAAATATATATATTCAATCCAAAATATCCCCCAATTGTACTTCATAAGAGATATCATGAACCAGTGGTACAACTTCTAATTTTAGTATATTTTTAGGATCAATTTTTTACCTCCACTAGAGAAATACAATGAAAACGTCTTGAAAATGATAGAAATTTTGTGTAAGCATAAAGCGATAAGAAACCATCCAAATATGATCAAGAATTTCAAAGGGACTTGTATATCTTAGAATTAACAATAAATATTTTCTAAATGTCAGAACCAAATTCCAATGAGATAGTCATAAGAATAAATTTTCACCAACTTAAAACTCTATATCTCATTAATGATTTTCAATAGAAATTTTCGGTCAAATAAAAGATATCTTGATTTTTTTAGATGGATCAGACGTTATATGCCATTTCCTCAGATAGATCAAGTCCCAATAAGTTTTCTTCTCAATCTTTATTTCAACACATTATAGTTATGAACATCTTAGCATATATGTATTCATATGGATCCATCTGAATTCTTGATTGGAAGTTATTGTTGATAGAAAACATGAAAAGGGAGAGGTGTTAATCCCAACCATATTTGAAACCCTTATATTATTATCTCCACATATATTATAGGGTTTTAATGTTCCTTACAAATTGACCATCAATATAAGGATGATATTCAGTTCTTGAATTCAACTTTGTATTCAATGTTTGTTGAATACCTCTCTAGAACATTGAGGTAAACCTCATATCCTAATTAGATATAATATAATTTTTTACTCAAGGAATCCTTACAACTTACTTAATTAATATATTGGAAATATGATCAAGATATAAATATTCTATTATTATAGAAAAAAAAATTTGGCTTTAAAATGTGATTGACTACAACCCAAATAGCACCATTCCCAATAGATTCTTTGAGAAGTCCAATAATTAAATAAATGGTTATGTTTTACCATTTCTTTTCATTTATGAGTAATGTTGGTAACATCCACATATATTTATTTCCCTCCATATAGACTTGATGATATAACAGGAATCGATATATATACTCTACAATACATATTTCTTGTTTTCCTAAAAGAATTACTCATTTAGATCTCAATACATTTTAATACTTCTTGGATGAATAAGTAATTATGAACTATAATTTTTTTCCAACACATAATTAAGACAATCTAGTATTATTGATACACATACTTAGTTTTTGAACCTTATCATTCCATCATAATCATAGTTGATTTAATGAACATTCCTCACATTCTTATAAAGTTCCAAATCGGTATTTTAACTCCTTAATCCTCACATGGATGGATGGATGAACATTCATATGATAAAGATAATATGTGTCCCACTTCCCCATTATTTGAAGACCCATTTTATATAAATCAATAATTTATCGATATCATTCAAACTTTATGATAGAAAAAATGCATGTTCTTTCTTTATCAGATCATCAAACACCTTGTTTAGCTTCCTGGGGTGGTAATGTATTTAGTAGTCATGATCATTAATCAAAACCAACCATATGAATTTGTCCATATTAAATACTTTCTATCTAAATATATACTTAAATATTTCATTATCATTATATATATCACATCATTAACCTTTATGTTAATTTATATATATATATTCATTGCAAAAAGAATGCTGTTTAAAACTCCAAATCATGAGAAATTTAATTTTGATAATTATTTTTTAGTTGGTTTATGGCATAATATATCACTATATAATTTTGTTTGTGGATTCATCCAAATACCTTATTTGATAGATAACTATAGATCACACAATGTATCAACCCATAAATTTGATACATATATTGTATATATTATTATATGAATTTTCTTTACATAACATGATGATCCACACTATAATCATATAGGTCTAGTGTCTTTGGAAACATGAACGTATAAAAAAAAAATTTGACAAGTGAACTTCATTATTTCCCACTATGTTATTCCGAATTATCACCCTTCTAAGGAAAATCGTACATAACACTTTTCTTAAAAACCTAGCGGAAGGAACCATAATATAGTGTAATCCCATATACTCAATAAGGTTAAACAAGGGCGATGTGAACAAAACATGAGAAAAAATTCATGAGAACATGGGGATAATGTTCTCAAAACATACCCTACATATCATATATCATAAACAAGATACATCAAATAAGTCATGGCATTTCATAAGACACGATTCATAAATGAATCAAATAAAATAATCAATCAGAGCATAACATTAACATAAGGCATATATGTATAGTATACACAAAGGCATACAAAATCAATTCATTAGTAGTCAAGACTCACTTCCAAAACTATCATATTATAATGAGTTTTCTCCAAAAACCATTTTAGCAGTCCGGGTTCACTCCTAATACTATCATAGTGGGGATAGACCCTTACTAAATTGGGTTCGCTCTCCATTCCATTGCTATTTTATTTTGATATATTTATCAGTACCCAGTTCATTTAAGGGCTTTAGATTTTTTGGCCCACCAATCACATAACTAAAATTATAACAATTTGTTACAAAAAATAAAAAAAAATTGTCATTTCATGACCCATTTATTTAAATTGGTTTCATAATCATTTCATCATAACTTGTGGATATAAAAAATGTTTTATAAGAATAACTCATGGAAATGAAATGGGTTTTAAAAACATATTTACATCATAATAAAAATAATCCAATGAAAGAATAGGTAACGATTCATTAGATCATATCCCATTATATAATATGAATAATAATAGTTTTTTCATTAATGAATATAATTAACATTACAATATTATTAAAAACATTATTAATGAAAATACCATATCCGCTTTGAAAATAATGTTTTTTTATGAAAAAGATTTACCAAATAAAAAAGATACATTTTCACTTTAAATAACATTTTATCCTTATTAGGTATTCTTTAATTCATTGAGATATCATATAGTCGAGAAATACCATTCAAGGCATACATGTTAAAACAACGATTCGTTTCACATTTTCGATAAAAAATCAAAAGTACCTCATTCGAAAAACTACAAGAAGATTCATTTTAAAATATTTAGTAAAAAATTAAAATAATGGAAAAATGGACGTAAAACCATTATTTTATAATATTATTATTATTCATGAAAATTTTCAAGAAAACATATATTTGGAAAAATTATTTTTGATTAAATGGAGAAATAAATTCATTTTACCATATAAATATTATTTATGTGTCTTGTGTAAATTAATATAGGAAAAAGAAAAGAAATAATGTATTCATTAGAAACTAAAAAAAATTAATAAAATATATATGTTTATTAAGAGATAAATCATAATATTTCACAATTTTTTTCATAATCATAAACAATCCTGATACATAATGAGATTGTAACATGAAACCCTTACCACATTAGTTTCTTTTGAATTATAAAATTCGTGACTGAAAAAATAATATATATATATATATATATACCATAAATTTTATGTTATGTATCAGAAAATATTATCATGGGTATTATATACACCACAAAAATATAAATAAGTAGTGGATACAGCATGTGTCCTAGGGGCTTAATAGTGTGACAGAAATCCCTTACTTCAAGTCTCCAAATCCACCGTACACATTTGAACGTCCTATATAAAAAATATAAGATTATTATAAATATATTACATAAAAATAATCATATATATCATACAATATATTATTTGCTAATATCCTTTTATCACTCATTTATTAATAATTATTTGTTAAAATCATTTTTTCAGGTAAAAACTGCTATGTTTTTTATGTATGTTTTGGTATGGTTATTTCAGTCCTTGTAAATTGATCATAGTCAAATAATTTCCAAAAAATTTTATAATTATATAAATATAAAATATATTCATTATATATATATGTATAGTATACCATAATTGATGTTGATTTATAAATTAATTACACCATTCATGTAGACGGTAGGCTATAAGTACGCATGAATGTTGTTCCCATTTTATAATGGATCGAACAAAATAATGTAAAAAAATATTTCAAATTTACATAATATTTTGTATAATATATATATATATTATATATTCATTAAATTTTTCCTTATTACAATCCATGTAAAAATAAAAAGAATTACGTATCACATTGCTTCGTGGAGGTCATAGCCCACACATATGCATGGGCAACATAATTATTTTTCAATGGATTGGAAGGTAAGAAGATAGATATGATGTTGTAATTATCAGAGAAAAATAAATTCATGAATATAATATTTATTTATTTATATAAATCCATAATTATATTCATTTGTGAGAGGTAGTGATGGAAAATGAATTACATGGGTTCGTGTGGTGGTGGTCTTTTCTACACACAATCACCCGTTTCATTTCCCATTTAGTGGATGAAGATATGGATATTGGTTATTTCATTAAAATATTAAATTTTATAAATATTTGAGATATTTTTTTTTATTTCATAAAATATAGATAATATTTGAAGGAGGTGGAAGAACAACTAGAATGAAAACACATTGTTAAGAACAATACCTCTTCTTCAAATGACCTATTAAGGATTATATTAAAAGACATCCTATGATTTCTTTATAATAAAAATAAAGACATTAGTTGATTTTTAATGATGTAAATAATATGTTTTATCAAGTATTTTCACAAAAAATGCATCTGAAGTGTAGATAGGATGGTAGAATAGGTGTCCTATGGTAAGTGGGGGTAGGGAACCCACATGAAAATCTCCTCAAAGAATTAAAAATTATTAAGTCCTTCCTAAAAGAAGGATTCCAAATTTAGATAGATTAAATGTTTTAATAATATAAAGTAAAAATATTTCCAGAAAATAATATTTTTATATGTTTAATTAGGAAACATAGCCTTATGTTTTGATTTTAACCTTGGGTAAACCCATTTTAATCCTAAATACTGATGTTAATTTCTAATATTTTAACTTTTTATTTAGAAAAAAATATGTGAAACTTATTAAATATTATTAATTATTTTTATTAAAAATATGGAATATATTTTTTAAAATTCAACTCACATATTTGGATGATTTGTATTTAAAATAAAACCCACAGACACGATGAAAAAGCGATTCTGAAATAAAAAAAATTATTAACTATGAAAAGATTTTATAACAAAATTAAACATTAAATTGATTACAGTGTATTAAATTAGATTTAAAATTATATAATTTATCTAATTTTAGTTTTATACTATTTTGAAACAATATTTAACTTTCTAACTTATATAAATTATAATTCAATTTTAAATTAAATTTTTTATTTTCAACTCATAAAAAAATTACATTTTTCGAAAATTTTCAAAAAGTAAACTTAAAATTATTTTTTCATGTTGATCTAAAATATAATTTGTATATATTGAATAAAATTTTATAATATAGGGAAAACATTAATTTAAAATTATGGGAGAAAAATGTAATTATACAACTTTTTATAAAGAATTCTGTTTTTAATCATAAAATTGGATTTATTATTATCCAATGTCTATAAAAAATACTAGATGAATGATAAAAAATTTAATGAATAAAATATGTAAATTTAATTAAAATAATTAAATAATAGTGTTTAATTTAATTTATTAATATAGAAACACATTACACTTATGAAAAGATTTTTTTTCATAAAAAACGTTTCTTCTTTATTCAAATGATTTTTTATATTTATTTTTAATCAATTGATGACAAATGAATTTACTTTATTCATTTTTAAATAATATAATATTTTAAAAATATTTATTTATATTCATACAAATAAATCTAATGTAATGTTTATAATGGTATACAATATTATGGTTTGTTAAATCTCAGTGTATTATCTAACGAAAGATGTCATAGAAATTAAATTTTAAAAATATATGTTTCATAAATTCTCAAGAAAATACCGTTGAAACACATAAAAATAATTTATCACTAAAAATTCCATCATTCTACTACAAAAAACTGAGTATAATTATACCTCATCATATCCATAGTTCTTCATATACCATTCTCAAATTGGTTGTTTTGTCACAAAACACTGATCATTTACGTGGTATAATTTTGTATGGCATTATCTCTATGATAAAAAATATCCACTAGTTATTCCTAATAAAAAATATCTTTCTCCACTGGTAAGACCTCCAACTTAAGTATGTTTGGAGGTTATGGTATGAGCTTCCTCCGAAGAGACACATGGAATAAATCATGGGAATGAGAGAGTTTCTATGGAAATGCCGATCGATAAAAAATATATCAAATGGGACAATATATCTAGATATTAGATTCAATTTACATCCAGATATCATAACCTTATACCATGGAAAAATTTATAGAAAAACATTCTCATCGACTTCAAATTTCAGATGATGTTGACAATTATCAACATGACTATTCTATCAAATATGAGATTCCATGATATTCTTCAAAATATATATAACTATATCTTCTATTTATTTATAAATCTTAGTTCCAAATATCTTTTTTTCAAAAACATTTTCGTATAACATTGGAGTTCTTCACATCTATCCATATAGGTATTCATAAGTATCCATCTGAATTCACGAATGAAATATATTTTTGAGTGAATACTTGAATACAAAATGGTGTTAATCCCTACTACCATTGAAATCGATAAAATAAGATCTCAACATATCTTTGAGGGTTTGAATGGTTATCTTAGAATGACAATTTTTCATAGGATAATACATGGTTTTAAAACAAAACACTATAACCAAATCCTAGTGATGTATTTTCCAGAACCCCAATGTAAACCTCAAATCATGATTATATATAATATAATGTGGTAATCCACGAAACCTTACCACTTCATTAATTTATATCCCGGAAATATGATCTAAATAGAATTATTATTTGATGAAAATAAAGTATGATATCTTTTTAAGGCAGTCAAAAACATCAAAAATTCCATTATGGAGTTTATTCATTCTAAGGAGTCTAAAGAAAAAAATCTATTGCAATATTTTCCAATTTTCAATCTTGTATAGTTTATGGTTGTAACAAACCCTTATAATTTTGTCTCTCAACCTTAAATTCATGACATACCAGGCATCGAGATATATATATTCAAATACCTCTCTTTATATTGTCCCATAAAAATTACTCATTCAGATATATATATATATATATATATATATATTCATACTTATAAGATGAATAGAGAATGAATAACTTTGAGCCTCATCCAATAACTCCTTTTAATTTTGTATAGAAGTAACACATACAAAATTCCCAAATCTTATCATTCTATCATAATCAATGTTAATCTTAGGAACATTTCTTATATTTTATTATATCTCTACACCTTCATTTTGTTGTTTTTTAATCATCAAATGGATATATGGTTGAACACTCATTTAAGAAAGATATGATTTTTATCCTCCCTTAAGTATTTATAGATACAACTTTTAAAAATCCAAAATATTGAACAATTAATCATCATGGATAAACTAGTATGTACCTTTTGAATCAATGAATCATCCATATTGTGGGTGTTTCTAGGGTGGTAATGTATTGAGTAGTCATAATATGTAATTAGTTATAAAAATATTCTCTAGTTAAGATTATACTTCATCTATGTTAATATATAATTTAAACTTCTATTATCAATATATATATCACACCATTATCTATAATGAAAATTTATGTATATCTTTATTGTAAAAACTACCACAGCTTACTCCAAAAAAGTGAGTTGGGTACTTTTTCTACTAAGCATTCAATTTTCATGAGACAAAAGCTATAACCATGCCATTCTACATGAGAATGTATCCAATTCTCTTATTCAATGAATAATGCTAGACTATAAACCATTATCCAAACAAGGGTAATGTAAGAATAATTGTGATGAAAAACTTTCTCTTTTGTTCCTTGAAATTTTCATCACAATCATTTTTCAAAATGAGCATGGCTCCCTTTCATGTTAAATTAAATAGTGGATTATATATTCAAGATAAATTTTCCAAAAATCATCTATAATATCTAGAAATATAGGAAAACATCATATCATAGTTATATTGGTTGGTCTAGTCCCAAGTTAAATATATTTGGGCCTTGATGGATCCAAAAAATATACACTCTCTTATGATTATATTACAGAAAAAAGAAACCTCTTGTTGTCAAAATTAAAACTTGGTAAAATTTTCATATAACTTATCCTTCCACAGGGTCTTCAACACAATTATCAAGTGATCTTCCTCTTATTCCTTTATCTTTGAATGTATAATAATGACATATTTATGTACTATCAAAAATTTATCAAGGTAATCTCTAATGTATCTATTCCTTATATCTATCAAGATAGGGGTGGGATTAGTAAGGCCATATGGAATCACTATATATTCTTAGTGTGTATACCTTTTATAGAATTATATATTGTGTTTACACTCCTTGAACCTCAATTAATGATATATAGAACAAAATCCAATCTTTGAAGCATTTTTATCTCCAAAAAATTTATCCAATAAGTCACCAATTCATGGTAATGGATAATTTTTCTTCATTGTGATCTTGTTCATTTACTAATAATCAATGTAGATTCATATTATCCCATATTTATTATTGAAAAAAATATTCTCACTACAATGTGAGACACTTGGACAAATAAATCAATTTACTAGATTCTACTAGTCTTTCTTCTCCAATTCATTTAACTCAATTTGGGTTGTCCTAGAGGGAGTATTTGAAAAAAGCGTAGTTCCCGTTATTAGTTATATAGAGAACATAACTTCATAATTCGAAAGAAGACCAAATATTATTCTAGAAAAAATAAACTCTTTTAATATAAGCATTTTTTCGATATTGAGTTTCTCCCCAAACATGTGAGAAAAATAATCACCATGGATATGAAGTAAGACCCACAATATATAATTAATTTACATTTGATGTTTTTATTAATCCTCACAATGATAAATGAGCGTGGGTTCATATAGAATACAAAATGAGACTTCCCAACCATTAAAATTGGTGTGCTCCCTATATAATGTAATCCACTGCATTCCTAGAATCGCATCAATTATAACTAGGGGAAGAATAATAATATTTGAAGGATGAAAATTCCCACAAAAGATATTGGGATAAGTGACATAGAATTCATATGTTATCATCATACCATTTGGGGTTTCCATCACTAATTAAACATCTAATAATTGGGGACAGGAATTGTCATTCATAATTACATTTCATGAAAAAATGGAATACATATGAATAAGATAAAATAATATTATTCAATATTTTAGAATACCTGTCACCACCACAGATTCATTGTTCTCTCATAAATAACTTCGTAAAACAAAGATTACTACCATTAATCTCTGATTTGAGTGACCAATCATTCATATGATGTCATAACCATGGCACATTTTTTTCAATCTACAATACATTATGTTTAACCTAATTTATCTATGGTCATTGTCTATTCAAATCATTCATGATGGTTTGTAAAGATTTTGTGATTTTCTAAAATGTATCCATTAGGTGTTTCAAACCAGTTGTGTGGAAAGGCACGTTGACTTTTACCAGGTAATGATCGAGTCAAAGCCCAATGATCCTTTTTTAGAGTTATTACGATGTGTGAAAATTATTATAGAGCCATATCTACTAATATTATCCAATCAAGGATGTTATTTATTATAAACTAGTTTCATTATCATTTACTAAAATTATGGGACATTTTCCTATAATTTGACTTATACCAAGGGTTATCACTAAATTTTTCACATACTAGTTTCCAAATGTTAAATATACAGTTATCTGATACAAACTATAGTGACTAAAACATTTCAAACATATATATTATATCTTATTTTTTGAATAATCATTAAAAAAATGGTGATTCACACAATAATAGTATTGGTCTAGTTCCATTAGAATCTTTAAAATAAAAAAACTGGGTCATAATTGAACTACATCGTTTCCAACCATGTTCTTCATAAATATCACCCTTATTATACATATCATACATAATGCCTTTCTTTGTAATATTGGTAAAATAAACACAATAAAGGGTGAGATCAACTGATCTATTTGGGTTGTAAAGGGATATATCAACACAATATGAGTGTAAGGGTGTATGAACATGTGAATACCTTTTGAAAATTACACCCTACATATCATGGATAATTAATTTGTTTCCTGGAATACATCATGGTATTTCATAAGATATAAATCATAAAGGAATCAAATAACATAATCGGTGATATCTTAACATTAAAATAACACCTAAAAGTATGATATACACATAAGAATAGAAAATAATTACCTTAGTAGTCAATGATCATTCCAAAAATATTATAGATGAATGGGTTTTCTTCCCAAAAAATCTATGTGGTCAAGGTTACTTTCCCATACTATCATAGTTGGATGTTTCTCTTACTAAATTTAGTTCACTCCCCATTCTAGTATTATTTATCTCATGAGATATCCAACATTATCCAATGAATTGGTATGGTATATAATTCTATCCATGCCCATAAAATTTTGAAAATAATACATATTTATGCCAAAATATCATATAATATTCATCAAATAATAACCAATTTAATTTTAATTTCTTCTACAATCATTTCTTCATAATCCATGGAATATAAATTGGTTTCATAATCATAATATGTGGAAAAGAAATGGGTTTAATAAACATCTTATCTTAATAATCATAAACCATCTAGAGAAATAATAGTTATGGTATCATTGAATCACATCCCTTGTAGATAATAGTTATAATCCATAATTTGTTTCATTTATTAATAATAATACCATTAAAATGTCAATAAAATCATTCTCCATGAAAATACACCTTCCACATTGGAAGTCACTTTTCTTAACATCTAGAAACTTTACTAAATATTAATGAAAAAATTTTATTTTAAAATAAAAATTATAAATTATAAATAAAACTTAAAATCATTGTTTTGATATAATGGGTGGTAAATTTTGTTCTTTTCATACAAGATAAAACAATGATTCCTTTCATATTTTTGAAAAAAAGTCATAAACACCTCATTTAGAAAACATGAAGAAGATTTCATTTAAATAATTTTGTAAAAAATTAAAATGTTTAGAAGGGTAATTTAAACCATTATAATATAATATTAATCACATTCATGAAAAAAATTTATGAAATAATGTATATAGATGAAAAATGATTTTCAATCGATGATAGAAATAATGTCATCTTATCCTTAAAAACAATTCACTCAGTCTCCTGAGAACATAAAGAGAGGAAAATGAAATTAAATCATGTATTCTATAAAAATAACTAAATTAGAATTAAACTCATGTTTTTATGTATATATAGATCATAATACTTCATCATCGTAAGTATAATCATTAATGATCTAGATAAATAATGCGTTTGTAACATAAAACCCTTACCTCTTTGGTAAATTTTGAATCATAAAACCCATAATTTGAAATATATATGGATATTTATATCCAATAAATTTCATGAAAATAAAAATTAAATAAATTCATAGGTATTATATAAATCACAAAAAAGAAATAAGTTGTGAATATTTCATGTGTCCCATAAAAATAAAAGTGAGACGAAAATCCCTTACTTCAAGTCTTTGCTTCCTTTGAATATACTAAAATCTACTCTATAATAAATATAGTTTTAGTACATATCTATTACATAAATATAATTATATATATACTTCCATATATTATTTTCATATAACCTTTTATCACCCTTTTATTAACAATTTTTTTATAATCATTATTTTTGATAATAATTTCATTTTCATGTATGTTTTGGTTTATTAATTTTTATCCGTGTACAATTATGATGGATAAATAATATATATATTTTAAATCATTATATAAAAATAGTATATATAAATTATAAAAATATTTATATTCATCAACAAAATATAGAGATAATGGTATGAATTACGCTGTTTATGTAGAGTGTAGGCCATGCATACACATGGCAATTGTTTCCCTTTTCAAACTAAAGGAATGGACGAAATTTTAATAATATTTCATATTTCCATAATAATTTTTATATCATATATATCATATATATTCATTAAATATATCCTTATTACAATCCATTTCAAAATAGAATGAAATACATGTCACATCGCATCATTGAGGCGGTAGACCACATATGCGCATAGGCGACATTGACCATTTTAATTGGAATGAATGGTAAGAATTTAGATGTGATATTATAATTAAAGAATTATATTTAACTCAGGAATATAATATATTTACTTTTAATTATTCATTATATCCATCCATTAGAGGCAACGATGAAAAACTAATTAAATTATTTCGTGAGTCGGTTGTCCACCACACACAAGATCGATGGTTTCATTTTCCATTTTGTAGAGGAGGAGATTGATATATGTTATGAAATAAAAAATGAAATATAATTATATTCAATAACCAGTTTTTATTAAATAATCAAAATTTTAGAATATTCAATGGAGGTGGAAGAGGGAATAATATGAAACCATATGGTTAGGAAGAACACATCTTCTTCAGAGAACCTCTTTAGGATTATACATAAATCCTTCTTATGTTTATTATATGGTAAATTAAAAGAATATAGGTCATGTGTAGTGATCTAAGAAATTTATTTGGGAAATCCTTTTCAAAAATAAATTTTCTTGAGGTTCAGAGGGATGAGGATAAGAGGGTTTTTTATAAGTGAGTGGTGAGAACCCTATTGAAAAGTTTCTAAAATAATCAAATATGATAAACTAATTCCAAAGAAAATTTTATCCTTATGGAAATATATTATATTTTATGATATTTTATGATTTAAATATAGACATAAAATAATATTTTTACGTGTTTAACTTGAAAACATACCCTTATAATTTTGTTTACCCCCCCCCCAAACCTCGGTAAGCCCGTTTTCCCCTTAACCGTGAGAATTAATTTATGCTATATTTAATATTCATTAAGAAAAAATAAGTTTGATTTATTGTATAATATTAATTATTATTATTAAAAAATTTAAAACCATTTTATCATATTCAACTTCAATAGTTGGTAGGATTTAATTTAAAATTAAACCTGTAGATGCGATGATAAATCAGTTTCAAAAGAAAATGTTTTCTTAAGAATTAAAAGTCATTACATATAAATTCTACATGAAAAGGATTAAAAGGAACTAAATTGAATTAATAATAATATAAATTTACTACTTTTAATCTTAAAAAATATTATAAAAATATTAAACATAGTAAATTTATTAAATGAAAAGGCAGTTTTAAATAAAAATTAGTATTTTCACAATTTATCAAAAATCTAATCTTTCAAAAACATTCTAAAAAATTATCTATATGATAATTTATAAATTTATATTCATAAAATGTAACTTAATTTAGTAAAGAATTTTATTAAAGTGGGAAACCCTCATAATTAAGTGGGAAAACCAAAATGAACCCACTTTTTAGAAGAAAAAAATACAGTTTTTAGCATAAAAATTGATTAATTCTTCTCCCATGCGTATAAAAAATAATATATGAATATAAATTTTTTATTTAATATTAATTATAAATTCAATTAAAACCATTCAGAAATATAAATTAATTAAATTTAATAATATAAAAATATATTTCGTGCAAAAAAATAGTTATTCAGACAAACATTTTTATTACCGTCAAAAAATATTTTGTTTTCATTTATAATCAATTGATAATAAATGAATTTATTTTATTCATGTGTAAAACATATAATTTTCCTAATTTATTTTTTACTATTTTAACCCACTAATTTAATGGATTTTTTATAATTTATATTATATTATGGTTCATTAAATCTTATTATTATGTGTGACATAAGCATTTTAGAGAAATTTATATTTAAAAAATCATAAAATTTTTGGGGGTTACACAAATAATTCTCCACTATATGGATGTGTTATCATAGGTGAACTGAAAATCCATCTCTTTAGCTCCTTGAAATTTTCCTCACATTCATCAATCCAATTTAACTTGTATCCCTTGTGATTGAACTTGTTTATTAGATTAGATGACCATGAGAAATATCTTGTAAAGCATCGTTATTATCCAAAAAATCCAATATAACTATAGATATCAGTCACTGTGGTTGTTCTTATATATTTATCAATGACATATTGCATTTTAGTATCTACCAATATAACCTCACTTGAGATTATGTGACCCCAGAATAAAAAATTATATAGACAGAATTCACACTTTATAATTTTATAATAAGGAATCTCCTTCCTCAATTTCTTCAATACAATCATCAAATGATATCAATGATCATTATTGATATTAGAATATATACGATCATCATCTATAAAACAATCACATCCTGATTTGGGTAATCAATAATGACTCAATTTATTAAATCCGTAAAGATATTTTGGCATTGGGATGTCTAAAACAACAATACTATAAATTCATAATGTCACAACTCGTATTGGAGGATGTATTTGGTATATCATCATTCAATACCCTTAATTGATGATATCCACATCAAATATAAATCTTATAAAAACATTGAGCTATGCATAGATGATCAAAGAAGTCATAAATATGAGGTTGAGGAAACTAATTCATGAAAGTGGTCTTGTAAAGTTATCGATAATAAATGAAAAGATGAATTAGCCCATATTTCATTTAAAAAAATAATAGTTTAACAAAATTTTAATGTATTTTAGAATAATAATCACTTATAAATATTATCTTTTATATGTTATAAATTCATTCAACTCTATTGGGTAAATTCAATATAGAGTATATGAAATAGTTGTTGCATCATGCATGATTTATATTGGAAACTCAACTTAACTATTCAGGGGAAGACTATGAAATTATTCCAAAAACATATCATTATATTCATTAATAGTAATAGTAACATCAATGATGAATTTCATGCCAAATAATTGAGATAAATATCCCACATGAATATGTATTAAAACATGTATGACAAATGTAATTTCCATTATAAGTTCATATTCATCCTCACACTGAAAGGAGATCATAGGTTGATTCAAAATATCAAATGTTATTTACATTTCATGGAAATTTATATGTTAATTATATAAATAAACCCAATCCATGAAAAGGATAATAAATCAACTAGATGTATAATAATAATATTTTAAGTAATTAGAATCCAATAAACATTTTTTGGAGGGGAATTATAGACTCAATATGCGATCGTCGTACCATAAATAGTTTTTAATACCAAAAAACATATAATTTATGAGTTGGTGATGTGATACCATTAAAAAATTTGTTAGATATAATAGTATGTATAGATAATGAATAAAATAATAATTTTTTAATTATTGATTTTATAGAAAGTGTACCACTCACCACTTAGTTCTCATGACTCACATATGTAGTAGTGATTTCATAAGCATTCCCTTTGTCTCTTAGTTAAAGAAGTTATTAAAATGGAGTTTCCTTATTATCCTTCAAATTAATGAATTTGTTACCATATTTTATATTCTCATTATAATTATAACATTAGAGTGTGGGTGTCACATTTAGTTAATCTTTCTCACAGACATTGAATGGTGTCTTCACATCCATCATGATTTTTTTGGATTTCCATCTATTCTAACCTTAAAACATTTAAGATACCCCATAAGAAAATTCAATTTATTCTACCTTCCACAAATTTGAAAAGAAGTAAGATTATTTTTTTTCATCAATGGGTTTTATTATTAGATTTTTATTGAAATTCCATCTTTCAATTTTCCCCAAAACCATGAGAAAAATGAGAGTAACCAATCTCCATTTATGGATTTAGATAATATAAAATTATTTATACATAACTATAAAATTATATTATAGATAATTTATTTTAGATAAATAGTATCAATACACTTAATACATGGTTTAATTTTCCTTCATGATCAATGATAAAACCGAAAATATTCCTTGAATGTCTCGAGAAAATTTCATCATAGGAACTAATGGATTTTCTATCCCTCTTCTTTAGCTCAAGAAATTAAATTTCCATTTTAATGAAAGGAGTTTATGAGAAATAATTATTTAAACAACACCTTCTAAAACTATTCTTTTGTCATGGAGTTGATTTCATGCTCGTGTCTTGTACTCTTGGTAAGTGTCCACTATTGATCAGCTTTACCTTCAAATGATACATAACCAAAATAACCTTCTCATTTTCAAATAATTGTAAAATAGAGAATATCAATTTCAATAGTATTGATCCATTTATCAAGAATAACTGGATTAGACAAACCACTAAAGAAATGTGGATTTGTTCACATAAAATACTGAATAAATATTTTTTCATTCCTTTTTCCATTTATTGGTTCTATGTGATTCAAGATAACATTCATATATTTGGAGAGTTTTTTTATCATAACTGCAATATTTTTCATCCTAGATACCATTTTATTTGGTTTCTCATGGGGAAAATCAATGTATTGGAATCACATTCATTGTCCACAAAATTCCTCTTATATAAATCCTTTAACTAAAAAAATATATATATACAGTGAGGATCAAAAAGGAATAATCCGGGTAAAAAATCATATGTCCATGAAAATCATTCTTTTGATGTGCTAAATTACAACACCATTTTCAACCCCCTGACACTTTAATTTCATATCATATCAATAATGATTATCTTTCGTTGTTATAAGTTCTATCGACTCATTCATCTTAATGGTTTATAGAGATAATGTGAATTAGCCTGAGAATATCACCTAGGAGTGCTTATGAAGGTGTGCAATCTTAGGCCCACTCATCGTGCACAAATTAATGATGGAGTTGATACCCATATAGACATTTTATATTGTTTAACCCTAGGTGAATCTATTCCAGATACATATATAATTATATGTATCTATAATGGGGTAAAATTTCTAGGAAAACACATAATACTGACTTTACAAATACTTCAGGATGTTATCCAATTCAGAGAATTATATCGGGGTTTTTTTTACTAAATTTCTCTAATTGTAATATCAAAAAATAACCAAACAAAGATTTGATACTAACTAAGGTGGCCCAATCATTTAATAAATAAATATTACATCAATATAAAATAATAGTCAATATATATCAAAAATATATATTCCCCACAATTGTAAATCATTAGTGTCTTTGGTGAATAGATGCATAATTATCTTATTTAATGAATGATCTTCAACATCCCCTAAAATGTTACTCCCACATAGTAAAATTCTTAGTAATTCCCTTATTTAAACTTTTTTTCATTACTTAGTGACAGGAAAATAAAAAAGGATTAGATTAGTTTACCAGTACCAAAAAACATAATAGATGTCAATCAACATTCATAAATGAGAACAATATAGGAATTAGTGTTTGACAGAATGATCATAACTTACTAAAGTCAAACCCAATCAGTCAAAGATATTTAATCATGAATCTTGGAATTATGATTTTTCATAACAAATGTCACAATAATAAGACTATGGAATCATCAATAGTCAATCATGATCCATGTTGACATATTATAATCATATGATATAAGTTTTTGGAATACAAATTATAAAATACAATCATTTCCATAGTCAATTCCCACTGTCTGGAATATTGTAGTGGATTGGGTTCACTCCCCATTCTATCATTTCCTTAGTCAAGTTTAACATCCAAGACAATCCAAGTGGATATTTTAACTTATTGAACAAGGCTCACACCTTATTCTAGTATATATTATTTCATGAGATATCAATCATTACCAAATTCAATGGAGGGATATATAAGTATAGGCTCTCCAAGCACATAATGAAATCCATAAATATATGAGATACATGATCAAAAAAATTATAGTTTATGCATTTAATAACTTGTGGAAATTAAATCAGTCTAATAAACACTTCATCATTTCATCATTGCATAACTCGTGTAAAATAAATGGTCTTTATAAAGATTTTATCATAACTTAGTTAAATCTTATAAAATAAATGGGTTTTGTGGAATCATCCTTAATTCATTATTATCATAAGTCAAATAGAGAAATATATTACATGGAATTATCCTATCATACCACTAGTGAATCATAAAACCCCTTAAATGATGTTTTCATAGATGAAAAATACATCTAAAAGGGAATTTGAACATTTCATCAAAAATAGTGAATATATAATTTTTTTCAATATCTCTAAAAACCAGAAATTCCGAAAATATTGAAAAAAATATTTTCATTGAAAATAAAAGTGGAATATAGTAATAAAAATTTCAATGTATATAATATTCATGGAAATAGAATTTTTTTTTCATGTTGTAAACGTTAAAACAAAGACACCTTTCATAATTTTTATAAAAAATAAAAAATAACCTCTTCAAAAAATAACCTAAAAAGTAAATTTTAAAAATTTTAATTGAATGTAAAATATGTTTTAAAATGACCTCGAAAAATAATTTTATCATAAAAAACAATATTATCTAAATCATTTTAATAAACATGGACATGAAATAAAAATTTTATCGACCAAATAGGAAATAAAGTATATTTTTCTTAAAAATATTTCTCAATAATTTTAATTAAAAAATATAGAAAAATGGTATTATTATATTAATATTCAAGAAATTAATATATTATATTAAAACATTTTCATTTTAAAGGATAACATTTATATAATTTCCGTCAATTGAAATTTAGCTTTGAAACTCCCAAAATGAGATGTTTTTATAACCTTAATCCTTACATAAAGCCTCATCTTTCTTCACACATGTTCAAATTTAAAATTTAAAAATAAATTAATTTTTATAAAAATATTAAATAACCATATTCATATGAATCATACCATAAAATATTTCCAAGTAATTTTTAATTACACTTTTTTTTATAATTCATCATTAAAATCATTATTCATGTGAAAACTGGTCCTTTTTTAGGCAGGTTTCTATTCACATGTTTTGAACATTTCACATTATTTCTAGTTTCATAGTATAATGAATATTAATCATGTAATAATTATAATATTTATTCATTATATACACATTCATAACTTTTCATATAAAGCTGTGATGAAAAATGAATTGCATCGCATCATGGAGACAATAGTCGGTATGTACATATAGGTGATGTTTCAACTTTTTGACGGATAGAAAAAAATATAGTTAAATAATAATTAAACTATAATTAATAATAATTATATTATATATATCATATATATTTTTTAAATCTATCATTACTACCTTACATGTAAAAAGGAAATAACAAATGAATCACATTGTTTGGTGGAGGTGTTAGTCCACACGTGTGCATGAACAACATTATCATTTTCCAGTGGAGGGAGAAAAGATATAAGATTTATATAAAATCATCATAAAAATATATAAATATAGTTAATATAACAATTCAATCATGTTGATATGGTTATATAACTATTGGATAAGGACTAAAAAATGAAACATTAAATGATCGATAAGAACGCATACCTCTTCTTAATTTATTCTCCATTGAAAAGTACCCTAAGGATTCATTGATGGACCTTTTGGTAATGAAAATACCACATGATTGTGGAAATGTTTTTTTGGAGAGTATTTTTTAAAATATTTGTTTATATAAAGGGTTCAAGTAGTGTGGATAATAAAGGAGAGGAGGTTGCATTTTATAAGTCTACGGAGTGTCACAGTTAAAATTATTTAGAATGATATAATATAATAAATTAAGTCAACTAAATTAACTAATATTTAAATTTGGGATATTATATTATAACAATATATTCTTAAAATATGATTTATAAACGTTTCCAGTCATTTTAACCATTATATATTTTCTGTAATCACTCATTATCCCTTTTATCCTTTAACATGAGAATAATATTTTTACTATAGTTAGTATTCCTTATGAAAAAAATTAATTTGACATTGGAAAATATTATTAATTATGATTATTACCAATTTTTATTACATATTACAAGATTAAAATTCTGTAATTGGAAGAAATTCATTTTTAAAAAAGTGTACATAATTTATGAAACCTCATTTTTAGAAAAATGAATTTCAACATAAATCTGAATTTATTCTTCTTATATTCCATGTAAGAATATTTTTATGGATGAAAATATATTTGAATGAATATATTATCAAAAAATAAAATTAAAAATATTAATTAATGGTTATTAATTTACACAATTAAGATTAAAACACAAATCTTATATAAATACAGGTTTTTAAAAATATCACTTTACCTCAAATACTTTCAATTTTATATCTAACCAACTGAAAACCATATAAATAATTTTATACATGTTTAAAAAATAAATTTTAATTATTTGTTTTGACATATATATATATATATTCCAGTCCAATAGTTATGTTACAATAATCACATTAAATATTATTATTTCAATAATATATTAGGGTTCATTTAAACACAGTGTCATGTGTAAAGAAAGATATCAAAATAATAAAATGTATTTAAATAGAAATATATCATAAAATATCTGGGAGTTATAGAGTTATTTAAATGGATTATCTGATATCTAAATTGTTTTGAAAAATCAAAATTATGATTCGGTGATGAAGATCTATTAAAGGGTTTTGTGGATACAGATTTTGCTGGAGACATAGATTCTCGAAATAGCATCATGTGTTTTGTGTTCACGTGAAGAGGGGAAAAGGAAGCTATATTTCAATACTATAGCTTGTGGTTACCTTTTTAACAATTAAATTAGAATATTTTGTTGTTACAAGAGTAAGAATTTAGTTTTTATGGTTGATACAATTACAAAACAACCTCTAGAAATCCCAAAATGATGAATGTTTTCTATGAAAGATAGATTTCTATTAACCATGAAAATAATCCGGTTTTTCATGAAACGAATAAATAAATCAACTTTAAATTACATTTCATATATAATATTCTAGAAGATAGAGTCTTGGAACTTCATAGGGTGGATGGAAATAAGATTCAGGCTGACATTTTCACAAGGGTGTTAGTTTGGGAAGGTATAAGGTCGTACAGTGCCTCTGTTAGACTCATGTGAATAGAAGGAGATGAATAAAACTAAATTCACTAGTATAATATGTTCTATAATTAAGTTTTAAGGAGTTACAAATTCATTAAGAAGCATTCATGTGTTATTTTTTGGGGTTTCGTGAAGCCCTATTGGTTTTATAGAAGGATATTCTCAAAATGTTTTTCTAATAGTGACTATAGACCTCAACATTTGTGGATGGAATCTGGATGATTCATGTTGATATGATTTTCTATTTAAAGTATAATAAGGAATATTTTTATACATGTGAATCATGCATGTTCACCAATTTTCAATGGTTAACATGTAGATGTAGTAGTTTTTCAGAGGTTTCCTTGGTCAAAGGAATATGAACTATAAATCCCAAAGGGTGAGAAAACTATTTTAGTAGTTATAGTCCTCTATAAATATGAAGTAGGAAAAAATATTTATATAAATATATATATACATGTGATCAATGTTCAAGTGATTATATGTTATAATCCTATATAAAAAATTTGGGGATCAACAGTTGAGATACAATTATACATATTGGAGATTAATAGTCAATGGAAGGATCCTTTTTCACAATTTATCCTATGAAAGTGAGTTTTTTTCTATTATCTTATACTTTAATATCATATAGTGATTTTAGTGTTCTCCCATGAATTTAGTACTTTTTAAAAACCACATAATTCATGTGAATTTTTTCACCATTCCTTCATTATGAAAAGTATGTGTGTGAATGATTTGATTTGGTGATCGGGTTGTTTGTACTTCCCTATTCTAAAACACAAATTCAAGGGGATACAAGGATTCTAATGGTAGTCCCTCAAAACTACATTCTTTCAAAATAATTTTTGTGAGTTTCTCATATTTTTTTGAATAGAGCTTTGTTGAGTTTATTAAAAGATGATAAAGAAGCTTCAGATGTAGTTATAATTGGTCCTAGAGAGTTTAGAATCTAACCATTGAAGTTAGTTATAACATCATATATTAAAAGGACCAAAACCTTAAGTACTATTAGATACCATACATATGATATATTTATTAAAGATATATTTATAATTTTAGTCCATCTAACACCTTATGGAAAAGTGAAATTTTGACTGTAGTAGTTCTGTTTTTGAGTGTTTTTTATTATATTATTTGATTGTGGGTATTTCATTATAAGTGATACAAGTTTTATTGTTTGTATTGATGGTGTTTTTTACTCATGTTTTGAGGGAGTCTATAACAATCCAGTATTAAAATGCATAGATATTACATTAAATTTTTAGAATACATAAAACATTATTCAAATAGATTCCCAAAGACCATATTAGTCTAGTGCCTTCAGAAACATTGAAACATAAACATAAGTACATAAGAAAGCGACATTATCCCTCACTAAGTTCTTCATGACTATAACCACTATTAGACACATCATACTTAAAAAATATCTTCATGGGGAAGGATACATAAAAGTCGGTGATCTCAAATGCCCATTAAGGGTAAAGAAGGGGGACATGTAAGCATACACATGAGATTAAGGGTATGATAATGTGATCATGATATTATAAGTTCGTAATCTATATATAAAATAACCTAAACATGAATAATTTGATAAATCATGGATGTTTGTAAGACATGAATGATAAGGAAATAAAGAACATAATTGATAAAATCATATTAGAGGAATAATACCTGGAATTGTTGAATAAATAGACATGTTATATTATTTACTATATGTAAAGTCTCATTGTTATAACTTATCATGACACTTCATGGGAACCTCACCTACGTGGCGGGATATACCACCATCCCCTGTTGTAGTCCTTTCATTATAAGGGATTGGGTTTCTCAATCTTCCTACAGTGAATCAGGTTTCTTCATCTTCCAACTTAATGTTGACTACACCTATTGGTGAGGACACACCACTGTCCCCAATCGTAGTCCATTCCTTGTAAGGGATTGGGTTTCCCTATATTCCCATATTGGATCAAGCCCTTCGACTTTATTTACATCATTACCTCATGGTATACAAATGTTTATCAAATTCTATAACAGCCTATAAATTTTAGCTCTTAATATGTGTTTATATAACGATTTATTTGATAATTAGAATTAAATAATGTATGTTTTAACATGAACATAAGTGTTTTCATGAATAAAATTTATCTAGATTTATAAAAGATTACTTTTAGGTAATTGAAATATGTATGCCTAATTAGAATATGTGTTCATATTTTATATGTGTCTTTTCGTTGATGTGTTGTGTGTCACCTTTTCTGTTGTACCCATTTTCAAAATTCTATGTAAATATATTGATAAATTTATTAGAAATTATTTTTAGATGCACATATAATTAATTTAGCCTCTTTTATTTAATACATATTGATATCGAACATATTATATATAAAAATAACACACATAATAATTAATTTGATTAATGAATATTTATTCATTCTATATATATAGAAATGAATTATATTAAATATAAAGACAATTTATCAATAATTTAATTCTATAACTATATTTGTTTTTTAGTACATAGAGCATATAAAAAAAGGAAAGAAAAATGAAATATGATTTTGTTAAATGATCAATAAATAATGATATATCAAAAAAAGTACATATTTACATAGGATATATATATATAAACTACTATATATACATAGTAAAAAATGTGTTGTATATAATTATATATATACATATATACAAAACTATAAGGTTGGAGAAAAAAATGGTTGAAAGAGAACGTTTGAAAAAAGGAAAATGATATTGATTAAAAAAATGAAAATAAAAAAATTTCAGTGGATAAAAACAAAATGAAAATGAAATGTGATATTAAAAAAAATGAAATAATGAATAAAAAATAGAAATGAAGAATGTTTTTTTGTATATATGGGTTTTAAAAAAATTTATCGAAAAGGGATATGGTTAGAAATTTTTTGAAAAATGGGTCTCCAAATGTGTGAACCCCGTTCAAACATCTTCATCGCAAAGAGATTCCTGAATAGGGTTCACGAATCCTTCATCCCATCTTCGAAGGACGTGTGAACCCTGTTCACGCAACTCTCCACACCGAAGATGCGGGAACGGGGTTCACGCATCCTTCAAAGATGGGATGAAGGATGTATGAACCCCTTTCATGCATCCGTCCGAGAAAATCTATAAAATGGGTTCCCCCTAATTTATTCTACCCCTCGGGATTTTTCATTGAATCCCTACAAAATAAATTTCTTGGAAAATTTTTTCTTCTTTTAAGAAGGTAAATTTTATATTTATATATTCAATTGTTTAATTGTGTTTATTTATTTCATTTGTACAATTTATTTATTTGATTTGTGAGATATAGAAACTAGTGTTTGTGTGTATGGTTTATTTATTTCATATGTATTAATGCGTAAATTAGTGTCTTTTATATGATTTAATTTTTGAAATATGTGTTGGTTGTATGAATTCGTATTAAATGTTTAGGAAAATTAATTATGTCATGTCTAAAATGTTGTATGAATTCTTATTGAATGTTTATGAAAATAAAATATGTTATAAAAAATTTTAATTTGAAAGTAATATTAATTTAACTAATAATATTTTATACACTAGAAATATAATTTGTGAATAATATATTAGTTATATGTATCATATTTGAATTTATTAAAAAATATATAAAAAATATTTTCTCTTAATGGTATAAAAATAATTTTGAATAAATAATCTTTTTAAATTATATTAGTTTTAATTAAACTTATTAAATATAAAATAATTATAGATATTTAATATGTATTTCATATAGTAATATATATAATAATTATTCCCAAAAACATGGTATGTTGTGTAATGATTGACCTTGAGACGACCGATCGATGCATAATTGAAATTGCATGTCTTGTTTTGTGAATGTGGTTATTAAATTTGTAATAATTTCATTTATTTTTATATATTGATGATATGTGAGTCATATCTAACTATGTATGTAAGGACCTTCATTTCCCCTTAAAAACAATTATGTATTTCATTCCCCTAGACCCCCTCACTTTCATGTGAGTAATTTGTAATTAAAAGGCAATCAATAAGAGGTGTCCCTAAAGAGGCATCCTCTGAGAGGTGTCCCCAAAGAGGTGTTTGAGAACAAGAGTTCGACATGAGGCATTGGTGTTTCAAATAAGACTAAATATTTTGGAAATATTTTATAATAGAGACTCCATGAGTCTACCCATAGGTTTTGGTTAGTTTATCAAATAATAATAAAGTAATCATAAGTCTCAAGATCAAGTCATGATTAATTATACATAACTAATTAAAATATAAAACTTTATATTAAATAATGTAAAATAATGATGTAGTATATAATATTTTATTAATTATTTTTTGTAGATAATAATGTTTGCACAAATATATTGCAACGGTGAGACCATTTATATGGAGCAGGGATTTAGCTACAGTGTGCCACCTGTCAGAGTGCTAAATCTTCATGGTGGTATGATATTAGATGCAGTTCACAATAAAATTTATAATCGGTTAAAATTGAGGGTCCATCAATTCATTTCTTCAATCACATATCGAAATCTACAACATCCTGAACGTTTCTGGCACACCGAGAACCCTTTGGGGGATGAACATGATTGGATGGATGTGTCTTCCTTATTTAGACAACAGTATGCTAATTGTTTAATCGAGTTATATGTGGTGATTTCTAATATAGATTTAGTGAAAAAAACAACTACAGAACTATGTTTTGTGAGCTCTGTACAAGTTATACATTCGAATCAATCTTTTTCATTGTATCATTCTCATTTGACTCAAGTAATAGAATAAAATTATGAAGAAGATAATCAAATTTTATGAGGAAATGTAGATGAAATCCCTTTGTGTGCTGATATAGTGAATGAAAGTTTATCTGAGGAAGAATAATCTAGGGTGCCATCAAGAGATGATGTGGGTGAGGGTTTTGTGGGGAATGAACCTTCTAAGGTTCCTTTGAGAGATGTCGGTGAGGGTGATGTGGGCAATGAATTTTCTGAGGTTCCTTTGAGAGATAGACATCCATGAAATCCACCAGTTAGTGGTAATGATCCTTCAGTATTGAGTTCCTTAGTTAAAGGAATGTATCGTAACACCATTTTGATTGGGATGTCATTATACATGCTTTTGAATTCCCTGACATTACAGGGAATAGGTCTGCATTAAATGATAATTCCATCTATGTCAGGCAGGATTTTGAAAGTAAAATGTTCATGAAAAATGTGATAAAGCAATTCCACATTGAGCAACATTTCATATTTTTGGTTGATGAGTAAAAGAAGACAAAATATATCATTCGTTGTGAAAAAATATTGTGTAGAATGTAAATGTTGATTAAGGGAAATATATGATAAATGTTTTTCATGTTTGAGGATAACCAATTTAGAAGGGACACACACTTGGGTGCATCCAAGTTTGTCGCAGGATCACTCTTCCCTTGCTTCAGAGTTTATATCAAATGTTATTTGTGAGATGATACAAACATGTAATTATTCCCCCGTTGACCTTGTTTAGGAAATAATTCAATAGTTGTATAAATACAAGAAATCATATATCAAAGCATGGAATACAAAATAGAAGGCAATTGTAAAAGTGTATGGTGATTGGGATGAATCATATGCTATGTTGCCACAACTTATGGAATTGTTATCTCTCAATTATCAATTTTTTTATCTGTTCGACACTATTAAGTATGTATCCCCCAATCACTGATTCAATCGAACAAAGGTGAAGTTCAATAGGGTTTTTGGGCATTTAGGCCATGCATTGCTGCCTTTCCCTATTGTAAACAATTTATTAATTTCAATGGGACTTTCTGGTATGGCAAGTATACAGCTATTCTACTCATTGATTCCACATAGAAAGTTAATCATGCTCCTCTTCCACTTGCCTTTTCTATCATTGAAAATGAGAATTTTGAATGATAGAGCTAGTTTTCTTCATGTGTGAATTTTCATGTCACAAAAAACCATGGTGTGTGTCTAAAATCTAATCGTCATCGAGTGACGGTAGAATTTTTGGTTTGTGTTGGGGTTTCCTGAACTCAGTCGAACGCTTATCATCATTGTTGAATTATAAATATTGCATGTAATGTGCAAAAGCATTTCAGAGATGATGCCGTAAAGATGGCGATCCTCAAGTTGGGTATGTTTTTCTAAACATATTTTTAAAAAAACAAATTTATTCTCCATTTTAACATATTATTCTCATATAGTGTCATCATATGAGCCCCAACAATAAATGTTTTATCGGTGGATTCAATTGATCTGAACTGCTAATGAAGATGTGTATGAATATATGATGCAGATTTCGAAGTAAAAATTTTCATTAGCATATTATGGTGGCAGAAGATATGGCCATATAACCACTAATATATTGGAGTTCATAAATGGGTCCTCAAGGTTTTTTGTAAACATCCAATCACAGGGTTAGTGCAAGAAAAATTTTATAGATGTTTTCACTATATTGTTGACCAGTCCCAAAAGGCCTATCATGGGATGGGAAACAGAATGCATTTTACACAACATTTCCAAAGTGATATTGATCTGATACTCAATGAGGCTTCAAGGTCGACAATTCTAGCCTTTGACAATGAAATGATGATCTTTCAGGTAAGAATGTACAACAACTGGCCTACATGCACTAGTGGTCGACTATTTGTAGTTATGTTAGATAATAGATACAGTGATTGAGGCCACTTTCAGGCATTTAGATATCCATGTGCACATGTTATCGCAGATTGTTCTTTAGTAAATATATCATGGGAGCCATATGTTGACCGAGGGTATCACATAAGCACATTGGTTAACTGTTATTGTGCAGCTTGGATGCATGTTGGTGACTTTCATTCTATCTCATTGCCTACTGATCAGTCGACCATCATCCCTGATATTTCTAGGTCTCATAATTTTGTTGTCTTTCTATTTAAGATTTTTTCAATTTCTATCATTTTTTAAATTGTTGGCTTTATACTACTAGGTTACAATCCCGAGGAAGACAAAAATCAAGTCGAATCAGAAATGAAATGGATTGGCCTTAACAATGAGGATGGAGAAGAGGATGGAGTATTTATCATGCAAAAGTACATTCTCGTAAGAGATATTCCCAAGTGGCAGAACAGATCTCCACATCTTGTCATCCATGATCGAGTTTGTTTATTGTATCATGAAAATGTATATTTTGATTTGTATATGGAAGTTTCAGCATTGAATCCTTTTATTTCTATCTTTCAATATTTTCATACATGTTTTAATTTTTTTGTCTTGTTTTTTCATTTGATTGTTCTAGATTTATTTAAATAACAGTTGAATTTTTTTATTGAACCTCTCATACCATATGGACCAATGGATAATACCTTGAGTTTATATGAGAAAAATTACATACCATTGATACTATCCAGATGATTATCATCCCTATTCATTCATGTATCTTATGGGACACACAAAATAACTAGCTCATGGAAGGCCACATTCAATTCATAGAAGACCTCTATAAGTTTTAAGTAATGAAGACCTCATAAATATTGAATTTCAAAATTAGGTAATAGGGTGCTTTATTTATTGAGGGGATTGGTCAAGTAATAAAAATACTAGTCCATACAAAAAAAATCTTCTATAAATTGAAAATATTAACATAATGTTTTTTAATTTCATTGTTCTAGATTTATTTAAATAATAGTTGAAAAATATTATTGAATTCGCTATTATAAAGTAAGGATTATATCATTTGTGTAGATGGAAAATTTTCCATTGTTCACATCTCTGGATACTTATGTATCACGACTTTATTTAGAGGGACGTCCAGTGCCTGCGATGAGTGGACATAGATCTAACCATTTCTATCATACCGCAACACCTCCCTATATTATCCATTATCTTCATCGTGCTTGATTCTACAGCGTAGCGTTGTGCTGATTCACCTTTCTCGATCATCATCTCATTGTTGCGCTTGTAGAGAGATGGAAGCTAGAGTAACATAAATTCCATTTTAGAGATGTGGATATGACTATTACCCTACAGGATGTAGCCATTAGGATGGGCCTCCCCATCGATGGTGCATCTCTGACTGGCCGAGTTAGTGAAGATTTACCGGAGCATGTTCATAGACTACAAGGAA
The DNA here is from genome assembly GCA_963277665.1 of Viscum album. NCBI lineage: Eukaryota > Viridiplantae > Streptophyta > Magnoliopsida > Santalales > Viscaceae > Viscum > Viscum album. Next base: position 582,457,420 of record OY728120.1, read on the forward strand.
TATAGATCACTAAGGATGGCAGGACCATCGTCGTTGATCGATTACGCATTCCTTGGTTAGACCATCATTTCAAAAAGTTAGCAGAGGATGCTGATGAGATCAGCGTGCTGTGATTTTCATGTGCATATATTTTGAGGTTGATCGGTGGAATGATTTTTTTATCACTCCACTACTTTTTTTAATTTGATTTATTTATATTTTTTGGAGGATTTGGACAAGGCTGGCTGATATAGTTGGGTGTCTTCATGTCTAGCATATACATACAGGGCGTTATGTAGCACATGTCTCATAAATATGATGCAGATCATGGGATGCATGGTTCTTCTACAGATTTGGGTATGGGAGAACATCCCTCGTTTATCTCCACATGCTCAAGTTCCATTTCTAGCAGATATAGTAGCAGAGGCTCCGCGTGGGCATTGGTATGTTATTCCTTTCATATACTATCCAACTTAATTGAATAAATTTCTATTATGAAATGTAAATATTACAATATTATCTACAGGTGGAGTCAGGCACATCGACATTCAGATTCCCCCAGACATGACGTCCACACCTACAGACTTATATTGGACAGAATTCGACCACACAATGTAAGTTACTATTATTTATATTGTTAAATATTTATTCTTTAGTATACATGTACTCATTTTTTAATTTATTATTTATTTTTTCTTCTAGATTTCATCTATTCCATATTCATATGCTATTATCTAGAGTCATCTGTCGTACTGTAGACGATGCATGTTATCTGCTCCTATCGGGTTCCATTGATTCATTTTCATATAGTCGAGTAGAATTAGACTTACAAAGTTATGAGGCAGTTTAGATTCTTTCATCCTTTTCCTGTCCTACATAGTTAGTCAGATTCACTAAATTCCCTGAAGATATCAGGGAAGATAGATTTTTATTGGAGGAGATACCATGCTAGATATATTTATTTATGTGATATATGATAGGACTTCGAGTTGCGAGGGGCAGGGATAATGTGTTTTCATTTGGTGGATCAGATGGATTACGCAGCTTGGTACTACAGGTCCTTAGTTATATTTCTAACATGAAATGGTCGAGGCTTTATGAGCTTGTATATATAGTTCCTTCCACAATTTAGTGGAAGTTTTATTCATATTACGTAACAACATAATTTTTTTCCATAGGATGCTTGTATATTTTGTCTACTACACATGTCTGATCCAGTAGAGCACACCGTATTTGACCCAACATATTTTCACACCCTTGTATCACAATTGATTCCTTCAATGGAAGATATTTATCACAGCATTTTATTTGATCCACTACATGTTGAGGAGGCTACAGAGCCTACTAAGGCTCATATAGATGTACACGGGGTGACGACCCTGTTATGGATCATGTTGTTCCACATGAGGAGGATGTTCAGCTTGATCAGTCAGATTTTGTTCTCCCAAAATGGTAGGGTATTCGGCATGATCAGTCATATTCTCCTCCAGCTTCTCTGGCTTATCCAGAGGCAGATACAGACGCTAACTAGGTTGACCTGGATTCATTATTACCGACATCCACAACATAGAAACAATATTCTTTCCATGTTGGTGAAAGTTCCAGCCAGCCTCCACTATCATTATATGTATGACAGGGTACATACAGTGATATTTTACATCCACCGCCTATCACACAGGAGGATGTGGGGGTGGTTGTTGAGGATGATGTGTAGCATACGCCAGATCACAGACAGAGACGGACAAGATGTGGATGTGTCCAGTATAAACCTGAAAGTGGGAAAGAGGAGCATCTATTCCAGAGGCATAGAATAGGTTGATTTTTTATTTATGATACATTAAGTATGTGAATTAATTTTATCATTTATGGAGTTCTACTTTTTTTAATAAGTGTCTTACTTTCATCAAATTATATTTCAAAATTATTAACTACTATTTGTTATTCATTAATAAATATTAATACTCTGGATGAAAAGATCTATGAATGTTAGGAAATCTTAACATATATTCTTGATCCTAATTATTTGAATCCTAAAATCATGGATCATGAATCATTGTATAAAAAAATTAAATTTAATGAAGTAGAATTTCAATGAATAATGAATAATTGTAAAGAGTATATGATTATGATTGAAGATCAAAAAATTCACAATATGAGATGTATGGAATTAGAAGTTCATTTGGCCAATTTTGAGAAAATACATATTCAAAATTTATAAAAGGTCACACTTATTACTTGTACACAATCTTCACTGGATGATTTTACTGTTAAAATACCTCTATCATGAGATAAAATGATGGACATTATGAAAAAATATTTATATCATATTATTCTAAAATAAGAAACATTACCTAAGAGGGTGCGCAATGTGTTCATATATGTAAGTATAAGTATTGAAGAAGATCATCCTTGGTGAATTTATATAAGATTTCAAAACTGATGTTTATGATTGTTTCTCTTTAGGGGAGGGAAATGAAGAAATATTAAATTAATGCAAGAATTAATATATCAATTAGAATAAAATATAATTACTGTATAACAATCAAGAATATCATGTTGTAGAAATATAAATGTTTTTCTAAATCTCTCGTCCTTTGTTAATAAAAAAAAATACTGAATAGAAAGGGGTTTCAATTGAATTAATCAAATAGATAAGAAATTTTTTCTTCTAAATATATGATGATTTTTTATCCTTTCCATAGGATGTGTGAACAGGGTTCACGCATCCTTTAGAAACATCATAAAGGATTCATGAACCCCATTCATAAATCTACCACTTCTAGGATGCGTGAACAGGGTTCACACATCATTCAAAGATGGGATGAAGGATGCATGAACCTTGTTCACGCATCTCTACATGCAGAAGATTCGTGAACGGGGTTCACGCATTTGGAGACCCATTTTTAAAAATATTTCAAACCCTATCCATTTTCCATAAAAAAAATTTATAACCCATATATACAAAAACCCCCAATGAAGACCATGTGTCACCTTCCTCGGTAGAGCTCGACCCACTGAATCTATCCACTTTAAATCGACCGCACCCCATCGGAACACCTCACGAGCTTCACGTGATCTCCCATCAACTGCCACTGATTCCGAACCAAAAAACTTGCAATTCATCTGATGTGGTGATTCCACCCTCTACTATGATCTACTCCCCGAAGCTATGGGAATCTTGGTAATCCATCAACTGTTCACACCTTCTTCTGCAAACCAGGTCGAAGCCAACACTTCCATCATTGCATTCTTCCACTTTCCCTGTTTTAATGGAATTCATCCCATTCTTTCACCCCATGACATCAACAGTACCCAAACAGGTATATATAAACACCATTTTGAACAAAGGATGAACCCCTCATTAGACTACCTACGCCAAACCTCCCTTCCCATGTTTTCCATCCTTTTAATTTTCTTTTGCTTCGAGTACCTACAGATGAATTCGGTTGCCTTCTTTTGATACAAACACCCAAAGAGAGTGGGGTTATCTTCATTCATTTTTCATTCACTTCAACGTAAGGGGATACTTTAATTTGATATGAATGTATATATATATATATATATATTAATTTCACATGTAATCCATATATAAATTTATATGATAATATTAGGATATACAAGTTGGATTATGCATGTAATAAATTCAAGCACCATTTTATTTCTTTAATCATGAATGTTTGTTTTCTTCAAAATAAAATTTAATGGGAACTTTTTATTTTAAAACTGTCATTTCCAAATTCTCGGTTTATATGTGTATATACTATCAATATTATGTTTATATTATTTGCTTCTATATTGATAAATTCTATGATCACTCATTATTTATGATTTCTAATTTCATATTTAGTTTCTAGTGAGGGTATATTATCTTATCATTCCAAATTTCCATTAATTCCATGTACATAAGTTAATGTATATATATATGTGTGTGTATATATATATATTGATCATAATATCATCTTTTAAAACATAAATATATGTGTATTATATTTATATATGATTTTCAATATCTACAAGTTCATGTTTTAGAATTTTAATCTATTATATATATGTATATGTATATGTATATTCATGCATGTCATTTTATTTTTAAATTCTAATACTCATGTTTTTATAGGTATTACATCTTCTTCAAAAATTCTTATTATGAATGAATGTAATTTGAATTAATTTAACGGGTTTCATTCATTATATATATATATATATTCCATTCCATCATTTCATGTTTTGAAATGAATATATATTAAATTTCAAGGCTTGAAATCATCCTACATAATATTTTTAAATTAAGAAATCAAGAATTGATTATTTTGAAAATATTACTTTTATCTTTCTTTTATGTGTTGTATAATTTTTTTTAAGATATAAGTTAAGGTTAAATTTATTTTTACTAATAATTGTTCATGAGATTAAAATTATATATATTCATTTATTAATAATGAGTTTATTTTTTGAAAATAGAAATTTTAAGATTATTATTACAGACCCTATTTTTTAAAAGCCTTACATTTTATGTGCTAATGATAATTCAATGAAAGAAATATAAAATGTCCATTATTTTATTTGATTTTTTATATATTATTTAATGTCTGAAGCATAAAATTTTGACATAATAAAATTATTATTTAGTGATTTTATTTTGGGATGATTTATAAAATATATAGTATAACATTTCAATGAAAAGTAATTTTAATTACATAGATATTAGTTAGTTTATTGATATAAAATTTAAATGAAAATTTACATGTTATTTTTTAGTGCCAAATATTAGAAGTGATTTCCATAAGAAAAGATATATATATATATATATATACTTATAAATGTGCATGTGTATTCAAATAATTATTATATTTTTAATTCAAAAACCCTATTGGAAAATACATATATCTAAAGAAAGTTAAAAAAATTTCTTATAAAAAATGGCATAGGGAAATTCTAAACAAGAAAGGGGAGTGGGGGAACCCATTCCTAATACAAGTGTGTAGGCCCAATACTTCCTTCAATGTTTAAGTAGCCTAAAAATATTTTGTTTTCAAAATCTTGCTTCGCATTTTTTGAAAAACCATTTTTTAAGGAATTTTTGAAGCATAAGTATTTTCAAAATTTATTATAATGTTTTCAAAAGTGTGATGATTTTCCTTGGATTTAAAATATTTCCAAAATTGTCAGTATTTTTAAAATTTTACATTTATATGATTTCAAATTCGTGGTAATTTTCAAAGGCATTTTCAAAATCATGTTTTTCAAAGGACTTTAAAAAAGTTTTCTAAAAGATATTATATTTTTAAAAGTGTTTTCAAAACTATGTTTTCAAAATTATGAGTATTTTCAAAAAAATTCTAAATCATTTTTTGAATGGTATTTTTAAATTTATTTATCAAATCCATTTTCAAAAGTATTTTCAAAACATTTTTCAAAAGGGTATCAGTATTTTCAAAATTGTTTTTCACAGAATTTTCATAAACCCCTTTCTGAGAAACATTTCTCAACCTATGTATTTATAAAATGTTTTCATGTTCATATAAATCATTCATGGTGTTTTGATCGAAAAGGAGATAGCACTAACTATGTTTCATCACTACCATTATTTATTTTTTTTACTTTGATAATATATAAAAGTGATCCTTTTCCTCCAAAACCTAAACCATAAAAGAAACGTCATATTAAATGTTTTTATATTTTTTGTACTTTTAAATAAAAAAATATACAAATTTTTTTTACCAGATCCAGAAGAGTGGGTATATGAATATACAGATGCATTATATATAGTTATAGGTCATACCCATCTCATAATAACATCATTCATACATTTTACACAAGATAATAAAACCTTCATCATCTTGTGACTCATAAATGGAGATGGGTTTTATAAACATCCTATCATAATCACATGAAATGAAACAGTCATCATAAACCTATAATAATATATTAACCTGTGTTAAAATCCAGCTTTCATAATCATTTCATCAAAGACTAACGCATGAAAATAATTCGGTTTCACAAGTATAAAACTCGGGGAAGAGTAATGGGTTTCATTGAAATCATTCCATCAAAACATTAACCATTCATAGAAATAATTTGAATGTGGCCTTTGAATAATTTCCGAGAAGGTCATCGGTAACATCAATATATGTCATCTTAAATGGAAAATAATTCGAAATATCTTTTAAAATAAATTCTTGAGGAAAATATCATTTATTATTTTAAAAAGGATCTTTAAAATATTAAACCCTTTGAACACTATTTTCTTGAAAATAAACTTGAATAATTGTAAATAAATCTTTGAAAATATGTTGGAATCCTTTTTATTTGAAAATATATAAAGAGATCTTGAAAACATTTTGGAAAACTTTTTCCTTCAAAACTTATAAAACAGGCTTGAAAATTCTTTGAAACCCATTTATAAAAAAGTAATTTGAATACATATAAATAATTCATGAAACCTTCTAAAATAATGTTTAAACGCATCAAAAAATTAAAACCTTTTTCTTTTAGAAAATACATTTGGAAACTATTAATGGAAACATTGATAACCATAAAACATTTTTTGAAAACATCTTCGAGTGAAAAGAAATTTCCGGAAAATGAATGTCCTAAATATTAATAAAAAAATTATTTCCATAAAAATAAACAAGCAATGATATAATGGAATCTTCAAGAAAATTATGGTCATGGTGGAGGGTAAGTCTATATATGCCAGATAATCATTTTTTACCTTAAAAAATCAGAAAAGTGTATTGATCGGGAAAAAGGAAGAATATTTCTTATAAAACCATTTTTTAAGAGTAAAAACATGGGTAAAATTTTCCTTTAACATCATATGATAAATGTAAAACATTTTTTAAAATATTTTTATATATTAGTGTTATGAAAGGACATAGATTTCTGACCGAAAGGAATGATATATCCACATTTTCATAAATGTTCTTCTCAATTATTAGAATTACCAAATAGTGGAAAATGGTATCATTAAATTGATAAAACATTCATATATAGAGCCTAAGAAAATTTATGATATTTTTGAAGATATGGATCATAAAATTTCATCATTAGAAGAATAATTATAAATAATCCCTATAAAAGATGGGATTATTTCAATAAAGTCTTACCGCATGGTAACTTGGGATCATACTCTCCAAGTAAGAAAATTATATTACATGAACATTAAAATATAATGAAAACAAGAAGGTTCATTATATTACATGTCTAATATACCTTAAAAAATAATGTTTCTTCACAACAAAACTTATGCCTCAAAGAAGGCAAACTGAGACAAAACTATCTTACCGACATGGTAACATTTGAAACACAAACCCCATGAGAGACAAATCAATAAATAGATATGAAAAGAATAATAAATTTATGTATAATAAGAATATAATAAATTATTCATCATTATATACACCACATAAAGAAGTTTGTGGTGAATAAGGAATGTATCACAGAGAAATAAAAGGTGTTATGAATTTCCCATACATTGTGTTTTGGATCTCGTCATACTTGTTAAAACATCTTGTATAATAAATATAATTTTATTAAAAAACTATAAAACAGTTATATTATTATATATAATACAAAATATTGTTTTATTTTGACTTTATATTACCTGCTTATTAGCATTTCTACGTTAAGGTTTTACTTTGGATAACATTTGCTTTGTTTTCACATGTGTCTTAATTTGTTGTATATTTTTTCCTTACACTTATATCATGATTTCCATAATTTAAAACACAATATAAATATAATTTATATAAATTATATGTTTATTATAATAATATATATATAATATAATTATGAGAATAGAATACACTGTTTATAGTGACGGTAGGCCGTACGCATGCTTGAACATTGGTTCATTTTTATTATCGTATTGAAATAAAGAATGAAAATGACATATATGTATATATGTATATAATTATACTAAACTATAATTATTATGTTATAAATATCATATATTTTAATTAAAAATATCCTTAATACATTCAGTTTATTATTTGAAAAAATCACATTGCATTGAGGGGGCGGTAGTCCAAACTTACTCAAACGAAATTATCATATTTATACAAGATAGACAACATAATGGTATATTATGAAAAAAATACAGAATCATGGAGAAATTATAAATATATTATAGATCATATATAAATAGGTTTTACATCATAATTTCCACCATAAGATGAGGTAAAAGAATAAATGAATCATTGTCATTTTGTGAGGCAGTTGTTAGTTGTAATCATAAATAGTACGTTTATTGCCCATTAAATGGAAGTGTGTGTATGTGTAGGTTGAACACTTATCTTAAAAATATACTAATATATTTAGGATAATTTTTTGATGCACTCTTGGAAAAATATTATTTTACGGAGTGTAGAATTTAAAATAAATGAATGGAGTTTGAGAATGGATGCTACCACTTCATTGGGTAACTCCTTTTGGTTTTCACCAAAGGGCATGGTTGGATTTATTTATTCCCCAATATAGGCTTAAAAGATTAATTTAGGGATTTTTGGAAGTGTATTTTTAATATATGGGAGTATCCTAAGTGGTTTTATAGGTTTTATGAAGAGGGAGAGGTGGTGAACTTTTATAAGGAAGGGAGGGGACTCAGTTTGCATTTTTTGATAACAAGTTATGTGTACCCACGTTTTTACCTAAAAAAGTAATACCAAACCAAAAAAATAAAAATTGGAAGGTTTATAGACTATATATATACATTAAATGGGTTTTTGAAAATTTCATATGTCATTTAGGTCTTTATGATTAAGGTTTTCTGCCATATTAGGTTTAATTTTTCCTTAATCGATGTAATTATTTTTAATTACATTCACGAATATTTTCAGTAAAAAAACTAATCTGACCTTAGTAAACATTATAAATTATTATTATTCAAAATATTTAATAAATTTTTCTAAATTCAAATCACATAAGTGGAACAAATTAATTTAGATTTAATCCTGCAGATGAGACAACAAAGTGAGTTTTTAATGGAAAACCCTCCAAAGGATTGCTATGTTTTTATAGTCCACATCAAAGTGAAATTGAGATTAATGACATAAAATGAATTTATTTATTATAATATTATATAATTAAACATTAAACCTAATTTAAAATATAATTTAATCTTATTAATAAATTATATGAAAAGTAGTTTTGAATTAAATTTCAATATTTTTCATTATTCATTAAAACATTAAAATTCACAGAAAAACAAATATTATTTACCCTAACCTAATTTTTCTGCTTCTATTTCAATTTTTACATTTATTTAGACATATATAATCCATTTAATTTCTAAAAATTTGATTTAAAATAGGTTATCCAATAAAAATCAGTAAAAAATATTTAATAAAAATATAGTATTATAAGAATAAAATTGGGTTGTTTTTCTCTTAAGCTAATAAAATATTTTGGATGAATATAAAAAAAAATTTCTGAATAATATATAAATATATATATATATATTTCATTAGTATCACTCACTAATTATAATTTATTTAATTTATTAGGGTAAAACTACTTTGTGGCCATATAAATAATAATATTTTCCTATATATTCAATCAATTTTCATATTCATTTCTAATTCATTTATAACCCATGAATTCATTTTATATTTGTGTAAACCATATATTTTCATATGTTAGTTAACTCTTTTTAAAAATATTAATTTAATGGAAAGGTTATGTTAAATATTTTTTAAATAATATATTATAACCTTTATTTGTTCTTACATGCTACAAATGAAATCAAGGAAAGTCATTGATGTGTGTAACACAATCTATCCTTGGTATTATGTGTAGATATTGATAAAATTTATGTTTCTTTTAGATCAAAATTAACTTTATTTTTCATATATCATAATCCAAATTTATAAAATAAACTATTTTCAGCGTTGCATGAAATGAAAAATATCTAAAAGATTAAATTAATTCAGAAATAATATTTCAAAAAATCTCAGGGTGTTGAAGATTCAGTAAGGATGACAAGGCTGATATCGACTATTTTCGATTGAGATTCGGGTTGTAAAAGAGACCTATTTCCAATAGTCTAGATTAATGGATTTCATTGACTTTGAAATTTTTTTTGAAGTTAGGACACATAAATCATATGACATGTTTACAGTTATGTTCTTATGGGGATGGGAATATACAATACTGAACAATGGGTTTACATTTTAGGACATTATGGAATTTGGAAAAGGGATACCTAAATCATTTTTGTGATCCTCCAACGTCTTGGGATAAAATTATAGAATTTATTTTATTTGATGATGTTTGGTAAAAATATAATTTATGAGTTTATGGATTATAATCCTTACCCCATGCATCAATTTTTTTAAAATGTTTTATGTTTACATTTTTTTTCTTTTAAGATTAAATATATATTATATGTTTTCAAAATTATGATAATATAAATTTATTATATATTTGTATGTTTATATATTTTACTTTGATAATTTTTGGGTTAATAAGATGTTTAAATTTCGGATCATTTAACTCTCAAGGAGGATGAAAAATTTTAGTTTTTTAACTATAATTATCCTCCTCTTACAGTTTATCTTTACAATTTTTCTAGGACAACAATCACAATTCAACCTTTTAGATACATGAATTCGTCTAATTATTTAGTTTACAATCCCTAATATTTCCACCAAATCTATATGTTCAAACCATATTTATGTGAAACTCTTTACACAAATCATCTCTTGGGATACTAACCCAAATTATAAGTATTCTATATTTACACAAATACAAATGAATCTCGTATATAATGTATAAAAATACCTTCCATGAAATGGATTAAAATTATATGGAATCAAAAATACCCACAATGGTAACATGGAGATACATGTAGATTTCCTCCACTTTTCTTAGGTAGTGCTTAATCACTTTGGCTAGTGAGTAATCTAAACTATGGTCCCTCTTCCCATCGTTCTTTACTCAAGAGTGGCCTCAATTCCACCACACTTCCAACATGTAATATTCATGAATTATATCCAACTCTTAAATCAAACCTGATAACCTAGTATAAGAATGATTTAAGGTAGAATAATACAAAATCAATTATTATATCGAGTATGTAATTCCTTAAATAAATTTATGAAATTTTATAGAAACAATCTCACTCTTTAAACTAAATCATATATCCATAAAATGATATGACATTTGTATTTATGAATAAACTAGAGAATAAATTAAATAAATGAAAAATTCATAATTTCAGTCATTATTTACGCATTTATTAAAAATTCCTAAAAAATAATTATAAACAGTTTAAAATTTATTTATTTATTATGTATATTTCTTAATTTAATAAATTCCAAAAATTTATTTTTATTTATATTATTATCTCCTTCATTGTACCCTCTTTTTTTAATTTCATTTAAATATATGATATTTCAAATATAATCATTCTATATTCCATTTATATAAGGTAAACATTTTACATAATCAGAATATCACATAATTAATTTATTTTTTATCACAAACAAAGCTGGGTCACCAACAAAACTAGCACCTAAACCAGCCCATGGTAAGGCCCAGAGGTCTTTCCCTATCCCCACAGGTTGGTAAAATTTCTCGGGTATCAGAAACAAGGATCTAGAAACTATTTACTCTATTTTAGAAACATTAAACAACCAACAGTAATAAATAAACTAAATCTGAAAATTACCAACCAAAGAATCCATAAACAAAATTCATAATTTCATTACATAGTTTTAAACAATTCCCATGATGGCCACAACAAAAATCGATTATAATTTCTATCTCAAAAATCTCCACAAGGAAAGGGGGCGTCACCCTTATGTCATCTTGACAAAACCTCACCGAGAAAGGAAACTAACAACAAGAAACACCATATCCAAGGACCTTTCCCTTACCTGTGTCAATCATTACCAAGTATACTTAAACCCAAAGGTCTAAGTAGGGTATGATATTAATCCCAATATAATTCCACTCAAAAATATTCCATGTGATAAACATTTTATGTCAAAAATCATGTATGATTTCATAAACAAGAAAAGCTTTTAAAAATATCTAAGAGATGCAACTTTAAATGAAAATAGTTTTGAAGAATGAAAATTTAATGAATAAGAAATTTTAATTAAAACACACATGATGCTGAAATTACCATCAAAACACACCTTATTCTGATGGTATGTAAAATATTATCAATGAGAACTATTCATTGGTAATACCTATAGACACTAGCTAACAATGGGACATTAGGTACATCGTATCTTGGTGAAATGTGGAATAGGAATCAAAATAAACTATGTTATCATGCACCATCCCATAGTAGGGGATGCACCCATAATCATGTGGTATCCAATCAATCATCCTTATTTAGTTATTTTCGTCACCATCAATATTTCAAAATGAAACTAAGACAAGGCCACTTTAGAATCACTGGCATAATAGTCCTTGTCTTCCCACCTAGATACACAGGCTTCCCATTACTGCTCAATAAAGTTACACATGTTATAAAATACCATTTTCACATAAAAAATCCATTTCTAAATCATAAAAACACACAAAACTACCCCATACACGTTCGGCACCCACAATTTAGTTCATTAAACACAATAAAATTTTTAGTAAACAACATCAAGATGTGTTATAAGTCTTTACATGAAAAATTCATTCAAAAATCCTCTTTTACATCAAAAAACCCAGAAATAAAATACGAAAATAGAATTGTAAGCCTGGGCACCATTTAATTAATCATTTTCATGAATCAGAAAATAACACCAAATGATAAAATATAGGATATAGAAGAAAAACACCCAATTCCATGTCAAAACAACACTTTAAAATTATACACATAGTCAATGCTATAAGAAATTGTATTAAAAACACAATAAATAGATGTGAAACATTATGAATAGGTTAATAAATCAAGATAAATTCTTAAAATATTCTTTACACATGGATCCACCTACCTTGAATGTCAAAAACCCCCAAAATTTGAGTGAAACATCACCCGACCACAACCACCTCACAAGAGAGTGAAAACTAACCCTAATCAAGAATATTGAAGCACGAAACTCAATATTAATCCCTATGGATGAATACCTAGACAATTAAATTTTATAAATTCAATAAGGAGGGAAGGAACCCTTGAGAGAAGGAAGAAAACAAATAAAAACTCATTTACATGAAGAATCTTGATGTTTCCCCCACAAAACCCCTTCAAGAATGGGTTACAAGGGGGATTGAGGTAGTTTGGAATCCCTCTATGGCTGAAATTGTTGAATGGGCGAAGAAAGGGGAACATTAGGTTTAATTACAGAATGGAAAAAATGAGAATAATAATTTTTTTATGACCAGGACACTTTGATTGGTTTGTCCACATAGTTTAGAAAATTGTGTGGCCTAACCGTGCACCCAGTTTTGTCCACCCAAAAATTTAAATTTCTCTAAAAAATTCAATGGGTAGTATAGGGGAAAAAATATAGCCCAAGAATATGAGAGAAAATACCTGAAACTAAGGATATAGATGTTTCAATTCTATGAACAACTAAAACATTCCACCCCTGAAATTCAACCCAAATCATAATCATAAAACGTGAATGGGTAATCATGATCAACCCACAAGATTAATTCCCTAGTATCGTGCACATCATTCCCATTCTACCAAAGGACCTGGACCAATGAAATATGCTTTCACTGAATCACCTTCTCTTGGTAATCCATTATTAACATCGGTCGTTCAAGAACAGATAAATTAGTCTCTATCACCAAGTCATCCCAATTCAATATGTGGGATGGATCCGGGTTGTACTTCTTCAATTGGGAGACATGGAATATGTCATGAATAGATTTCAACTAAGAAGGCAAATCTATCCTGAATTCCAGCGTTCCAATCTCTTTGGTGATCTCAAAAGGTCTGACATACCTCGACATTATATTTCCCTAATATTCCAAATTACGATGGACCAAATGAGGGGCCACCTTCAGGAATACATGATCACGCATATAGAACTCATGATATCAACGCCTCTGATCTACATAATTTTTTTTTGCGAATTTGAGCTATTAATAACTGATGCCTGATCAACATGACCATCTCAGATGTACCATGCACAAGGCTCAGCCCCAAGAGTGTGGTGTCACCTACCACAACCCAACACCGGGGGGACCAACAAGGAGGACCATAGAGAACCCCAAAAGGATCCATTTGAATATATGATTGATAAATGTCATTATAAGAAAATTCGATCAATCCCAAATGGTTATCTAATGTTCCTCCAATATCCAAACCACTTGCATGTAACATGTCCTCCAAAATATGATTTGGCCACTCTATCAATCCATCTGTTTGCGGATGGTATTTCATTCCCATCCAAATCTATGACCCCAAGTCCTTATCAAGTCCTTCCAAAAATTGAGATGTTAAATGGGGGTGTCTATCTAAGACACCTACTAACAGTACGCCATTAAGCCTTACCAACTCCTGAATATAAAGTCATCCCATCTCATGCACTTTAGCTATATCTCTAAATAGAATGGAGTGGGATTATTTGGTCAGATAATAAATCAATACCCAAATAGATTTTTTACCCTGAGGTGTAAGAGGAAATCCAACAACGAAATCCAGGGAAACCTCGTCCCAATTCTAGGTAGGAATAGGGAACATCTAAAGAAAACTAGAGGGTATTTGGTTCTCTACTTTTACTTGATGACATGTATAGAATCACAACACAAAATCAATTATATCTCACCTCATACATGGACACAAGAACTACCTACATACATCATAACACATTTTTGTATCTCCATGATTAATGGACCACTGTGATTGGAGTTTATCCCGCACCCCCACCTTCCTCAATGACAATGGATCCACTAAACAACCATTGAAGAACAAGATGCCCTTAGGAGATGAAGAGAAAATAGAATATGTCTCCCCACTGTTTCGCACGGAATCCGGGGATGACCTCTTGGACGGGAGAGTAAAACGTTCCGATCGTTTTCTAACGTGTTTGTTCGTAGAACCGGAAACATACAATGATTCCACATCCGTTAGTACCTACTATCCAAAGGCAGGCGCTCATTAGCTTGTGGACTAATGAGGCTTAGGAATTTTCATTGGTCGAGAGGATGGGAGGTCGGACTCATCACACCTTTTTGAGGGGAATTATTGTCTACTCCGGGACTCTCTTTATAGATTTAAGTTATGTTCGTGAATCCTTATTACATTACCAGGTATAAAATGTGCTTTCCTTTAGTTTTAACAATCAATGATAAAATATGCAAGAAATTTAGAGAATCTTTTATATGTATTCGAGGTTCTTCATCAATACAGAATCATCTATATCTGTTTAGAGATTTTTGGTCAATGGTATCCTTCAAAACATTTATATAAAAGTCTCTTGGTCATTATGATGACCAGGCTGGTTTTAAATCCACTCAGTGGGGCACTTGAAGTTTATCGTCATTCAGAAGGACATGGATTATTTCAAAGTTGGGATCGAACCCATAAATCGGCTACCTACGTATCCTTTTTTTGGAAAAGGAATCAGAACCTACGTAGTTCGAGGAATGGGGTATGATGTTTATGATTGATGGCTCAAAGATGAATGTCATAATTACTTTTACACTCTAAGCTCACGTGAGTCATGCTCGGTGTGAGAAACAAGAGGTATTGATAAAATTTAGACAATTGTGCCATAAAATATGCAATCATAAGAATTTGTTTGGGGCTTATGTATAGATGACTGCCCAGATAGATGAAGGTTTAGGATTTACTTTTAGGGAGAAAATCCATGAACAGGGTCCATAAAGTTATATGTGCTTCATGGAGATTTGAATACTCTAATCTTGGGGCTTACTCCTAAGGAGGATTCCCAAGTTAGGATGGGACTTATGATTGGGTTTTATTCCGGAAAAGGAAACCCAAATCAAAGGTAAATTATGACTGGTTAAGATAAGTTTAAAGGGACTTGGAGCTTACTCCTGAAAAGGAAGCCCAAGGTTATGACTGAGTCTTATTCCTGAAAAAGGAGACCCAGGTTAGGGATTAAGGTTTGGGGCTTACTCCTGAGGAGGATGCCCATATTTGAGGTTGGGGATTATTCTTAAGAAAGATGCCCAAGATTAAAGGACTTGATTGGGGCTTACTCCTGAGGAGGATGACCAAGATTGCGAACTTTAAGAATTTGGGGCTTACTCCTGAGGAAGATGCCTAGATTAAAGGTTTTATCACTGGGGATTATTCCTGAAAAGGAGACCCAGGTTAGGATTCTCTCATCTTAAAGGATGAGGTTGAATGAATGAACTCTCCATTTTTTAGTGATATAAGGATATTTAAATCACTAGACTTTGAGAGAGATTCCACAGAATTCCTTTCAGGTAAGAAAGTCAAATCATGAAATCATGCCATATATGGCTTTGAAGAGTGTCTTGAAGACTGAATCTTGAAAAGGAAAGGTGAAATGGCTTAAGAGGGGTAAAATGGGCAATATGGGCACCCAAAAAGATAGGGGCGCGTAAGTCTTGAAAGACGCGCAAGTCCTGCGGCGGCGCGCAAGTATTGGCCGCGCAAGTATACTTGCGCGACACATGGTGTACTTGCGCGATTTTCAATCAGAATTTGAAATACTTGAGCGACTCTTGATAAAACCCTTTAGAATCCCCTTGAGGTTCTTCCAAAAAAGGGACGCGCAAGTTATATTGAAGGAATTAAGTCGGCGCGCAAGTGTTTGATACGTTTCAACACTTAGGCCTTCCTTCTTCTCTTTAGATCTTCCGTTCTAGGTAAGAAATTACCTTATAAGTGTTTCAGAAGCTTTGAGAAGAGACTTGGGCATCGGGAGCTTCAATCCGAGTTTCTGGAAAAAGATCCTCTCGAATGGGGGGCCCACAGGGTCTATTTATAGGCAAAAGAAGACCCTGGGCGGTTACCGGGCGGTTACCAGGCGGTTATCACTTAGGTCGTGCAAGTCACTTGCACGACCATAAGGCATCGCGCAAGTACTTGCACGACCACTAGGCGGCGCGCAAGTGTACTTTCGCGACCATGAGGGAACTTGCGCGACCTATGGGAAATGTTCTCTTTGTTCATCCATTTTTCGATTTTTGATGTTTCTTCAAAGGATGAATCATATTGGACTCAGATATTCCCCT
The DNA here is from genome assembly GCA_963277665.1 of Viscum album. Taxonomy (NCBI): domain Eukaryota; kingdom Viridiplantae; phylum Streptophyta; class Magnoliopsida; order Santalales; family Viscaceae; genus Viscum; species Viscum album. The sequence goes on from OY728120.1 coordinate 582,474,526, forward strand.
TTTCCGATTTTTAGATTCTGTGACGAAAGGAGCGTCAACAAAAGTCCCCCCTCAGAGTTGGATCCGGAGAGAAATGAGGATTTGACTCTGAGGAAATTGAATCCATCCAAAGGAAAAGGGGGCACACAAGACTTTAGTGCACAGAGGGCAGTGCGCAAGTGTTCTTGAACTTGAATTTTATTCAGAGTTCCTTTGTCTTTTGTGGGCAGTTTAAAGTCATGCATGCCGGACATAAAGGGGCTAATGTTTAAGGTCGAAATATCTTTGACCAAAATGGATTAAAAATGGATTCAATTCCTTGACAATTTATATGAAAACATATTACCATACTCAAGTATGAGAGAAAAAAAATGTAAACTATGGCTTAAGAATATTTGAATCTGAGGAATGATATGAAAAATAGCTAAAAGGCATTAGAAGAAGTAGTTCCCACGAATGAAGTTACTATTATTTAACAAAACCCATTAGGGGGTTGAAATATGCAGGGCCACCTATGGGCATTGGCTGCATAGTCAAATAAAATAGCATCTTTTGGCTGACAAGTTTGTTATGTGGACTGTTTATGCAAGGCCACCTATGGGCACGTGCTGCATAGTCAGGCAAAAGAACTCCTAGAAATTTACTTTCCTAGTGCTAAAAGCCAGTGAAAGTTTATGGAGATTCAAATTTTCTAAAGCATAGAGTTTGTTGTATGGAAAGAGGTACTTGAATATGGAGAAGATATTTCCAAATAAGAATATCGAAGAACTGGATGAATATCACTCCTATGAAGGTCTGACCCAAACATAGGGAAGAAGAATAAACCATAGACTTGAATAATTTCAGATCATGAAAAAGGATATGGGAAAAATATGTTAAGGATGGCTATATTTTTTTATTTTTATTTTTTTCGCGGATCCCTACATATTGTTGTTTAAGACAAATAAGGACAAAAGATGCATTCTTCCCAAGAATGAAGTTACTATTATTTAACAAAACCCGTTAGGGGGTTGAAATATGCAGGGGCACCTATGGGCATTGGCTGCATGGTCAAATGAATAGCATCTTTTGGCTGACAAGTCTGTTATGTGGACTGTTTATGCAAGGCCACCTATGGGCACGTGCTACATAGTCAGGCAAAAGAATTCTCAGAAGTTTGACATTTTTGTGACTAGAAGTCATGAAAAGGGTTATGAAGATATGAAAATATTTAAGGATAGGATTATAATACATAAAGATGGGTATTGTCCAATGTATATAGAGATACATGGGTCAATGAAAACCATAATCATGTTGTGGCTGGGTCCTGAATTGAAACTTGGACTTCACTACGTATCTCATAAGAATGAGAATCAATCCATACGTAGTTCTTGAAATGCAGTTTAACGTCGTGCAGGACGAAAGTATGAGTGATCTTAGTTTAGGGTCATAGAATTTTGACCATAATAATGAATACACAGTGTGTGTTTTCATGAGGACTTTTCAGCCAAGGGACTGAAAGTGAAATTTGGGGTTAGGCCCAAAAGACTTGGGACTGGATTTGAGGGACACTCAAATGTTCCTACGTATCCCATAAGGATGGGAATCAAGTCCACGTAGTTCTAGAACTACCCTTTGTACAAATTTGGTTCGTACATGTGAAGGGTGAAAGGGGACTTTAGTGCAATGATGGTTTAACCTGAGATAAAAAGTTTAGGCATTACCATGTATGCACGTAGTCTTTTGAAATGAAACATGATTGAAAAAATCAATGTCAATAATGGTTCCTTCTCAAATGAGGAAATCAAAAAAAAATTGTAGTTTATTGTCGTACCGGAAAAAAGTGTTGTATAGTTTAACGTCATACAACAAGGACAAAAGTGAATCAATGTAAAGATATTGATTCCAGGGGCGGTTTCACAAGTCAACATCATATGAGGTTGTGGTGAACCGATGTGAAGAGATTGTTTTTTGGGCTTGAACCCTGGGAGGTTGCCTACATACCCAGCCTGGAGGGCAAGGATCAAAGTCCGTGTAGTTAAATTAAAGAATGAATCAATGATCAAGTTGTTCTTGTGGACAATGATCTAATAAAAAATATTGTTGGGACTTACACATGGTTAGTGGCCCAAAGGGAGTGTTATGGTTGATGTTCGCTCTAAGCTCACGTGAGTCATAATCGGTGTGAGAAACAAGAGGTAATAACAACCTTAACGATGTACAGTTTAATGTCATGTAGGACATAAAAATGGGACTATGCAGTTTAAAGTCTTGCAGTTTGGACTATTGGTGCTGCACAGTTTAGTGTCATGTAGCAGGGACAAAATTTAGTTTAATGTCATGTAGGACATATTAAGGATTTTCTGTACAGTTTAGCGTCATGTATTTAGGACGATGGGGATAAAATAGTTTAACGTCATATTGGACAAAAGGGGGACTGTGCAGTTTAATTTCATGCAGTAAGGACAAAAGAGTGTACCATTTTAACGTCATGTCGGACGAAGGTGCGAAATAGTTTAAGGTCATATGCATGGACCGTGAATGGTGCAGTTTAATGTCATACTAGACTTTTGAGATTATATAGTTTAACGTCTTTCCGGACGTGAGGGACTTTTATACAGTTTAGCATCATGTAATTTAGGACGTCACAGTTTAATGTCTTGCTGGACATAAGGTATTTGCAAATAGTTTATGGTCATATACATGGACCAGGGATGATGCAGTTTAAGGTCATGCTGGACGGTTTAGGGAACGTTTTCACCGTTTAATGTCGTGTGGGACGAAGATGCAGTTTAAATTCATACAGGACCATTGCTGTATAGTTTAACGTCATATAGCAAGGACGAACTGGTGTTGTACAGTTTAAAGTCATGTAGCTAGGACTAAGGTGAACCAATATGAGGATATCAGTTCTGGGGACTTTTTACAGTTTAACGTCATGCTGGACGATGAAAGTGCCACACGGTTTAATGTCATGTTGCTAGGACACAATATAGTTTAATGTCATCTCGAACAAAATATAGTTTAATGTCATCTCGGACATTGAAGGTGACACAGTTTAACGTCATGTTGGACGAAGTTGCAGTTTAAGGTCATACTGGACCATTGCTGTATGAACCAATTGTAAGTGTCTTGGTTCTGGGAACAATATTTTGTGTTTATACAAAATACTTCTTCAGAAATCTGGCATTAGTTGGAGTCGTGATGTGTTCTCCATCCATTGAGAACAGAGAATACGCTCCATTGGAGTAGACCTTATGTATTGAATAAGGTCCTTCCCATTTTGGTTCAAGTTTGGGAGGCTTCTTTCCTGGTATCATTGGTGCTCTGAGAACCAATACCAATTCTCCCTGAATGAATGAACGAAGACGAACTTTTTTGTTAAAAGCTCGTGCTATCCGATTCTGATAGATTTCCAAGTGGTGCAAAGTGCACAATCATTTCTCATCTAACTGTTCCAATTCATTCAACCGCTTTTGGGATTGCTCATCTATTGATAACTGATCACAAATGGCTATTCTGAGTGAGGGCAATTGAACTTCAATTGGCAAGACAGCTTCTGTTCCATATACCAATGAATATGGAGTAGACCGCGTTGCATTGCGAGTGGTAGTCCGATAAGCCCATAAAGCATGAAAGAGTTTATCAGGCCATGACCTCTTATCTTTATCCACCATCTTTTGCAGTATGTTTGAAAGAGTCTTGTTGAAGGCCTCTATCTGGCCATTAGCCGCTGCATGATATCGAGATGAATGGTTGGACTTAATGTTGTATTCTTGATACAATTTCTTTACCTCAGAAGAACAGAAGTTGATGACGTTGTCCGTCAATATGGTATGAGGGACACCAAATCTAGTAATGATGTTAGACTTGATGAAGCTAACAATGCATTTAGAACTGACTTCTTTGAGTGGTACTGCCTCTGCCCATTTGGAAAAGAAATCAGTAGCAGTAAGAATGTACTTAAACTGCTTGGCCGTAGCTGAAGGGTAAGGTCCCACCACATCCATTCCCCATGTGGAAAATGGCCATGAGTATTTAGCTGTATGAAGCAACTCTGGAGGTTGATGAATGAATTTGTCATATACTTGGCATGAATGACACTTCTTTGTGAAATTAACACAATCTTGTATCATTTAAGGCCAGAAGTATCCAAGCCTTCGAATTTGATCAGACAGTCTATGTCCAGACTGGTGGGCACCATAGACTCGTGTATGCACTTCTTTTATGACAGCCATTGTCTCTTCTCCATCCATACATCTGAAGATAACTCCATCAAAACCACGTTTGTAGAGAATTTTCTCGAGGTGGTTTGGACCATCATAAAGAGTAAAATTGACCACACGTCGCCGAATTTGTTCTTTCTCGGCTCTATCAGGTGGAAGTGTTCCATTTTGAAGGTATTCCCTGATAGGTGACATCCATCCTGTAGTATGACCATACGGTTCAGGAATGGGACTAATTTCATTAATTTCCTCGGTTCTGACTTGAACATAAGGTGAAATTGCACGACGGTGGGCAATACAGATGGTTGTCTCGTCCCGATTTGGATCTGCTAAAGTTGGGGCTATATTAGCCAGTGCATCAGATTGAGCATTTTCTGAACGTGGGGCATAAGAAAATGTCGGTTCTGAAGGGAATTCCGACATTAACTCTCTGACGTAATCATACAAAGGGATTAATTCTTCTTTTCTGATGGCATAATCCCCATTGACTTGTTTGATTACCAGGTCTGAATCACCTTTCACCTTTAAGTGATTCACTTGTGCTTGAAGCGCTAACTCCAATCCTGTAATGAGAGCTTGGTATTCAGCTTCATTATTGGTACCACCTTCCCACAACAAAAAGGAATAAGGTAACACTGCCTTATCTGGAAAAATGAGCATAATTCCTAAACCAACTTTGTTGAATTTAGGATTTTCCATTTTCTTCCCTGTTGGACTTCTAGAAGCACCATCAAAATACATTTCACATGTTTGAGGACTCTCTTGAATAGAGAAAACTTCCTCATCAGGGAGTTCGATATCTGAATACGTGTCTTCCACTGAAGGATGTTCAGCCAGGAAATCCGCCAGAGCTTGGCCCTTAATTGCCTTTTGAGACACATACTGGATGTCGAACTGCTGTAGAATAACCGCCCACCTTGCCAGACGTCCTGTAAGCATTGGACGACTAAGGATGAATTTGAGTGGATTATTACGAGATACCAATTGGACATCGTGATGTTGCAGGTAGTGTCTCAGTTTCTGAACTGCAAAGGTTAATGTTAGGAAGCACTTTTCAATACACGAATACCGGGTTTATGCTTCAAGCATAGTTCTACTGAGATACTAGAGACTATTTTCATTCTCAGCATCATTCTTTTGAGCGAGAAAGGCACCCAATGATCTCTCTAAAGCTGTCACATAGAGGATAAGAGGCCTACCCTCAATAAGTGTCATGAGTACTGGTGGACTCAAGAGGTATTTCTTGAGAACATCAAATGCTTCTTGACATTCTTCAGTCCACTGGTAAGTGACTCCTTTCTTCAATAATTTGGTAAAGGGTAAACTTTTTCCTGCCAAATTGGCGATGAAACGCCGAATATAGGCTAAGTGTCCTTGAAGTCCTCTTAATTCTTTCAAATTCTGAGGAGGTGACATACCAAGGATTGATTTGGTCTTCTCAGGATCGACTTCAATACCACGATGGCGTACAACAAAGCCGAGCAATTTTCCTGAGGTTACCCCAAAAGCACATTTTAAGGGGTTCATCTTCAAATTATGTTGTCGAAGCTTGTGGAATACGACTTCCAAATCAGCCAAGTGATCAAAACGTTGTTTGGATTTAACCACCAGATCATCTACATAGCATTCAACAAATTTCCCTAGAAAAGGTTTGAAGATACGATGCATGGCATGTTGATATGTTGCACCTGCATTATTTAAACCAAAGGGCATCACCCGGTAACAAAACACACCTTGAAGAGCTCTGAAGGCTGTATATTCCTCATCTTCTGGGGCCATTCAGATCTGATTATATCTAGAATATCCATCCATGAAAGAAAGTACTTCATAGCCAACCGTCGCATCAATTAAGAGTTCTGTAATCGGAACTGGGAAATCATCTTTAGGACAATACCGATTAAGATCTCTGAAATCGATGCAAACCCTAATTTTTCCGTTCTTCTTCTTTACAGGGACAATATTAGCCAACCACTTGGGATATTGAACTTCTCTGATGAAGTTAGCTTTGATAAGCTTATCCACTTCAGCCTCGATTTTGGAAGCATAGGTTGGGTGTGTTCTTCTCGCGGCTTGCTTGAATCCTCGATGTTCTTTTGGCAAACCCAAATGATGGGTGGCAACATCAGGATCAAGGCCATGCATCTCTGTATAATTCCAAGCAAAAATATCTTTATTTTGCTTTAGGAAAGAAATATAAATCTCTTGTTCTTCAAGGGTCATGGCCGCACTAATTAAAGTGGGGCGTGGATCTTTCTCTGTACCTAGATTTACTTCTCTGAGTTCATCCACAGTGGTAGAGATACCCTCTTCAAATGCTGGAGGAGCATCTCTAAGATCTTCCTATTCCTCTTCATCATGTGTTATTTCTTCCGTTTCTACTTGCAAAGTAGATGAAAAACGAAATTCTCATGATCATAAGAGATGTCAAAATTTTCACATTTTGAAGAAGAAGCTTCCATTTCCGACCCTATTGATGAAAAAGGGTCTTCTTTGGGAAATAAAGAGGAGATGATGGATTGAGAATCGACATCAATATTCACCTCTGGTGTTGCTATAACTTCTTCTTGCCTGATTAGCGAAGTATAGACTTGTTGGATTTCAGCAGACGAAATGAAAACGTCACCACTTATGCTTTCATCACTGCTTGGTAAGTTACCAATTTCTCCCATGTTGTCTGGCTCGATTGCCGTAATTGACATTATGGATATTTCCATAAGAGTATTTTGATTTGGGCCTATTTTGTCAATTTGACTGATTGGTAACACATAATCTGTACTCACATGTGAAAATGGATTTATTGGAATTTTTTCCAAACCATATGGAGCATTAACTTTGGTAATTTCCTTCATTGTAGATTTTTCTCTTCCCTTCATGTGATAAAATTCCACCTCAATGTATTGAGACTCACATGTCTTGAACGGGGCCTTATCACCATACAATGTTCCAACTTGACCATCGAAACTGTATTTGAGACATTGATGGTATGATGACGGAATAGCTGCATGCTGATGTAGCCAGGGTCTTCCAACCAAGATATTGAAAGCTGAGTCTTGATCTACAATCATGAAATCCGAATTGGAAACAAGATCTCCAAACTGAGTTCTGAGCGTAACTTCTCCCAGTGGTTCTTGTTCATTTTTATCATATCCTTGCAACGTCATGGTAGAAGGAGATAAATCAGATTCTGTGAGGCCCAATCGACGAAGTGTGCGAATGGGCATGAGGTTGACTCCAGAACCATTGTCAATAAAATCTCTTCGAACATCTATACCATTGACTTTGTCAGATAAGTACAAAGGTTTTATGTTCCCATGCACAACATCATCTTCATCTTTATCAGTAAAAGATATCACTGCATGGAATTCTGCAGGATTATTCTCTATGTGATAAATTTCAGCTGCAGCAATTTCAGCTTCAAACTCCTGAGGACTTGACAAAGCTTCAATGAGTGCTTCCCGAAGATCTCTTGATAGATTCAAGGAATCCAAAATTTATAATTTGGCTGGTACTTGGGCCAAGTGTTTCAATATATCATACTTTTGATCTAGAGGTCTGTGTTTCCCAATATGAATATGCGGTTTAGCAGGTACCTTGGAAGCAGATGCTTTGGAAGCTGATGCATCTTGTATTGAAGTTGGCAAAATCTTTGGTTTTGGAAAATTAGAATGATTATATCCATTTACTTGCTGAGATAAAGAAGATGGAACCTTTAATCGGTCTTCCAAAATAACTATGCCGAAGCTGAGTTGGCCAGTGGCAGAAGAACTTGCTTGTTCTTTTTGAGCTCGCTGAAGGGCTCTACCATGAGTTTCTGCTGCATATACAGTGCTAACAGGGGTAGAATTAGAGTAGTGGCTTCGGAAAGATCCACGTCTTCCCCTATATCCTGAACCTCTAGAATTTCCTCGGGTTCCCTTATTTGATACAGGGAATTCAGGCTCATCAAGACTGGAATATGAATCTGTTAATTGAATCATATTGACAGAACCAAAGATTAACTCTTCGTCTGATAAAGACTCTGCCTGGTTAGCCTGTTTAGGTTGTGCCGTTTGGTGGGACGGTGCCCGTGGCTTTGAAGTAGATGGCATGAAATCTTCCAGAGTCAAAGACAATTTAGGCTTTGATGCATACTCATCTTCTCCTGATTCCTCTTTCTTCTTTGAATTGCGCTGCCCTTTTGAGGATTTGTCTTTTGATGGAGGCTTTACTGCAGCTTTTGTAGGAGACACAATTGGCTTCTTCAATTGTGTTCGCAAAATGGAATGGGTCCGATTGATTGTCTTTCTAACCATCCAATCATCATATTTTTTCGCAGTTTTGCTTTTGACTTCCTACCACTCGCCTCCTTCTTCTGGATCTGTAGCGGTAATACACGCTACATGAGCTGAAGAACCCTTCAATTTGACTTGTCCCCAGTCGACCATCTTTTGTAGGAGGTCTTTAAAGACAAAACACTCCTGGATGGGATGCCCCAACATTTGATGAAAGGGAAAATAATTGGGACGGTCTTCATCTCCTTCCTTGTTTGGCCTCTTCGGCACTGGTAATTGAACCAAATTATTTTCCAGAGTTGAAATGAAGTAACCAGGAACTTGCTCACTTCGGAAAGAGTATGTTTTACTCTTCATATCCTCAAATTGTTTTCGTCGTTGATCTTTTTGATCATTTGGATGAAACAGCCTTTGTTGTTGGCGTTCAGGAGGTGGAGCCCTTCGAGAAGATGAAGGTTTTGAAGTAGAAATAGGTACATGTGCCTGTTTAAGCATAACAATAGCAGTTTCTGCTTTACCCATTCTTCTTCCTGGAGCTGATGGAATTACACGAGATTTAACCTTAGCCTGTATAAGGGAATCTTCAATCTGTTGAGCGATTGAAGTAAGGTCTCGAAACCCTCCTGTGTATTTCACAGGGATCAATGGCGTGCGTAATTCGTCACGCAAATTTGCCACACAAATTGGCAACAATTCCTCCTGAGGGAGTGATAAACTCAAGTAATACGTTAATCCCTTCCAACGAGCAATGAAATCAGAGACTCTTTCATTCTCCCTTTGCTTGCAGTTTGTAAGATCGAAAACTGTCGTTTTTGGCAAAGTTGAGCTAAACTGAAGATGGAATTTTTGACGAAGATCCTCCCATCCGATGACTGACCGGGATTTCAAGCTTGTATACCAGACAAAAGCTGGTCCTTGCAAGGTTCGCACGAAGCATCTGAGTTTCACTGCTTCTTGCTGCTCTGGAGTTCCCATCATAGGATCAAAACAAGACACGTAATGCGTCAAATGTTGTTCAGGGTCGCCTGATCCATTGAATGTAGGGAAAATAGGGTTTCCAAAACTGGATGGAGGAGAAATTGAGTCTACCCATTCAGGGTAAACATTATTTTCATGTTGAACTTGCGCCCGTTTCCCTTCCATAGTTTCTAACCGAGATGTTAATGACTCAATAGTAGTTATTAACTTTTGAGAAATGTCAGGTTGAACTTGGTTTTGGGTAGGTGTAATGAATGGAGCTTGGACAGACGTGGTGGTTGGTGCTGCAACTGATGGTAGTGCTGCCAACCGTTGTTGCGTTTGACCCGTAGGATTAGACCTCTGTGGGTGTACTGATAAAGGAGGATATTCTTGATCCATCTCAGTAGTTACAACAAATTCCTTCGGCCATCGTACTTCAGCATTCTTAAGAAGAAGACTACTCTGAAGTAGTTCTGCATTCAACCTTCTTAATTTTTTCATTTCTTCCTCCTGTTGTGCAAACCTTTGCTCTAATGAGAGCGATTGAACTCCTTCAGAGGAAGGGTGAGAAGTAACCTGATTCTTTCCTTTCCCCTTATTGGATCCTTTTTGGAGAGGGGAAGTGGGTTACATGAAGGAATACCAAAATTTTGGGTAAGCCTTTGATTACGTTTGCGCACACCTTCTTCATTTAGGTCTGTGTGCGCGACTTCTTGAGCAGGAACCTCTTCGTCTGATCCCTCTGATTGAGCCTCATCTGGTGAATCAGCAGCAACGGCATTGATGACATTAATGGATGCATATTGCATGGAATCCTTTCTATCAGCATTTTTGTGATATTGTCTCCTTCTATGTCCATGATGAGACATGGCATTCCGTTGACTTGATCCCTCAGGAATTTCTTGGAGAACCGTCACTTGGAGAGAATCTCCTGACAGCTTGGCTCTTCGTTCCTCTTGAGGCTTATTCCCTAATCGAGAGAATACTTACTTTCTATGAGGGAAGGATTGAAGATTTGAAAAAGTCCCCAGTCCGGTGGACTGGGGATGTTCCTGCTGCTTCCGCTCAACTCCTCGAATCCCATTCGTTGACTCTGAGGGTTGGGTTAGAGAAGTCCCCAGTCTGGCAAGCTGGGGTGTCTCTTGACATGCTATGTCTGAGATCTTCTTAAAATCTCTCTTGATCTTGCGAATCTTAGTTCGGAAATTAGCTGGATGCATTAACCTGTACCCACTTTTATCACCTGGTTCAACAGACCGTTGGATGATTTCCGAAACTTCTGTCATTTGATGACGTGTTTGCTCCAGACGAGAGGCTTGTGCAATATTCTCGCCTGCTTGATGTAGGATAAATTCAAAAACCTGTTCTCTATATACTTGATTTTGAGAGGAACTAGTTGAAGTTTGTTCTTGAGCAAGCTTTTGATTATGAACAAAGCCCATTGACTGTGGCCGGCCATGGGCAATAACATTGCATGAGACCATTTTCGGCGGGCTTTGCTGACCGGAAAGCACTGTGAAATGTAGTGCTCCGTGAACACCCCATCCTCTGATATGAACATCAGATGGAGCATTGGCAATTAACTGACACAATCTTCTTAGTGCGCCAAGGAATGAACGTTGAAGGGTTCTCTGTTGCTTTTCAGCCTTCGGATACCGAGAGACTGATAGAGATGTCAAATCAATCTGGCGTTGTAACCCTTATATTATCTTAAGATGATTTTCATATTCATCGTAAGATAATACATTCTTCTTTAATTGACAAAGAGTTTTCCATATGTTGAGACGAATATCATGGATTCCATCATCCGTCAACATCTTTGGAATGTCGTACTGGGAATTAGCCAATGGCCAAAACATGACTGGTACTTCACCTTTTTCCAGTTTTTTCCTCATGTTTAGCATTTCCTCTTTATCATTAAATGAAGATTCTTCTACCTGTTTGGACCAGAGTTGGTGTTTCCTTGTTGCTTCATCGGATTCAACAAGATTGGTAGAGAAATCACTATTCATGCTGGAAGATGAATGACCCAGGGATGGTTCGAAGAATAACCTGAACCCCAGGCTATCTTCTGATGGAGAAAGAGTTTCACCTGCCGATAGTAAAGCATCAGACATGACTGGTTTTACGTTTGCAAGTGCCTCGAGATAGGAGGGCTTTCTCGTCACTACATTGCCTTCTGAAGAATTTTCAAGACAATGTGAATCACTACTGCGGAGAGGACTTTCGCAGCGAAGTTCATCACCATGAGGAGGACCGTCATGATGGGTTACAACAAACGATGAAATCTCTTGCTCCTTGGCCTTCTGATCACACAGAGGGTTCCTGTGGCTCTCATCTGATGAAGAAACTTCAAGATTGACCGAATTTTCATGAAGCAAGTCTTCATGAGGAATTGTCTGTTGAAGACCTTCAGAATTAATGTTCCAGTTATTGGGAACTGAGGGAGTAGAATCTTGAATTCCGACAGATAAATGTCCGAGGTCTTCAAGAACTCCAGCATCGAGCAAGGCCTTGTTGCAGATTGGCCTTTGATCTCCCGACTGTGTTGGGCGGATCTTTTTCTTAGATGCCTTCTTACTCGCTTTAGAAAACACTTGATGACGAAAGTGATTGCTCTGAGCAGGTGTATGTGCCTGATCAGGAAAGATGGTCAGGTTAGGCTGATGATCTCCACTCAAATCAGGTGTATGTGCCTGACTTGGTTGTCCGTATGATATGAGGGAGTATGCCCCATAACCCTCTTGGACTGGAACAGATGTGTGTGTCTGTTCCGGAGTGAATCATTGATGTGTCACTCCATTGCTAGGGATAGATTTATCTGTCTGTCCCTGAGATGATGTTGAAGCTGTTATGATATCCTGGCAAGCATCCATAATATGAGCAGGAATTTGCTTCTGCTCTTTCACCATTGACAAAATATGTTTGGTGACTTCAGCCGCCGGAACAGGGATATACGTCCATTCCGGGCTTGGAGTAGGTGTAAGTGCCTGCTCCTGCCCTCCTTTTCCTGTCAGTGAATCCTGACAGTACTCAAGTGTGGAGGCAGAGAGTTGAGTCTGCCCCCTGTTTGTCTTCGGGACTTTCCGACTGACTTCTCCGGGTGCTACCAAGCGAGACTGTTGGTAGGCCGGATTAGTATTAGCAGGTGTATGTGCCTGCTGATTACACTTCGCCAAATGCGGTTGACGAGATCCATCATATGTAGTCAGACGAGTCTGCTGACTAACTGGTGATGTATAAGCAGGTGTATGTTCCTGCCTATGGTACTCCGCTGGAATTGCCTGGCGGGATCGGCTTGATGCTGCCAGACGAGTCTGCTGGACAGCTGAATTAAAACGGGCAGGTGTGTATTCCTGCTCGTTGTTTGCCACCAAGTTAGGTTGGTGGACTTCTCCGGAGATGGCAGGGATGACAACCTGCCTATTGTTAACCGGATTCCGTCTCTGGCGGTTCATCTTGCCTGCTCGGGTTCGAGGAACCTGAGCTGAATGCCTGGAGTCGGTACCCTCATCATGTTGAGGGCGCACTACCGCACGAGTCTGGGGGCGATTGTTGATGGGATCCCTCGGGAAGGACTCCTGTCTTTTTGAATTAAGGCCCCGAGGGACCTTCTCATTCACTTCCTCGGAGTAAGGGAGTGAATGGAAATTGCGTTCCGGGGATAACGACCCGAAACGGTTGGAGACGGTAGTCAGCACCGCCTGCTTCTTGATTGCTGGCCGCCGTTGTCCGGACGACCAAGTAGAGTTGTTAACTTGGAGGGCTTGACGAGCGGCCTCCAGAGTTGGGATAGTACCGTTGCGACGGTACTCCTTAACCAGTGCATTAGAAACACAGCGTTGAAGACGCTGAGTTGGTGATGTCATCCTCAGAGCGGATGACGTTCCAGCAGGAGTAGCAGCATTGGTTTTCACAGCAGCAGACCTCATAGTAGAGGTGTTCACAGCAGCAGTATTCACAGGGGTGAATTTAAGGAAAGCCATTTTTGCAGAAGATCTTGAGAAAAGAGTGCCTGTTCCATGTAATAGACATAATCAAGATGAATCCGGCCACTGCATCTTTTGGATGAGCATATGTCAATGATTGCCTTGTTGGCCCAAGGGGCCTAACAAATAAGAAGAACATCACTTTCACTTGGTTAAGGATTCATGTCAGGTTCACCATTTTTGTTTCGCACGGAATCCAGGGATGACCTCCTGGACGGGAGATTCAAACGTTCTGATCGGTTTCTAACGGGTTTGTTCGTAGAACCGGAAACATCCAAGGATTCCACATCCGTTTGGACCTACTTTCCAAAGGTAGGCGCTCATTAGCTTATGGACTAATGAGGCTTAGGAATTTGCATTGGTCGAGAGGATGAGAGGTCGGACTCATCACACCTTTTTGAGGGGAATTATTGTCTACTCCAGGACTCTCTTTATAGATTTATGTTATGTTCGTGAATCCTTATTACATTACCAAGTATAAAATGTGCTTTCCTTTAGTTTTAACAATCAATGATAAAATATGCAAGAAATTTAGAGAATCTTTTATATGTATTCGAGGTTCTTCATTAATAGAAAATCATCTATATCTGTTTAGAGATTCTTGGTCAATGGTATCCTTCAAAACATTTATATAAAAGTCTCTTGGTCATTATGATGACCAGGCTGGTTTTAAAGCCACTCAGTGGGGCACTTGAAGTTTATCGTCATTCAGAAGGACATGGATTATTTCAAAGTTGGGATCGAACCCATAAATGGGATACCTACGTATCCTTTCTTTTGGAAAAGGAATCAGAACCTACGTAGTTCGAGTAATGGGGTATGATGTTTATGATTGATGGCTCAAAGATGAATGTCATAATTACTTTTACACTCTAAGCTCACGTGAGTCATGCTCGGTGTGAGAAACAAGAGGTATTGATAAAATTTAGACAATTGTGCCATAAAAGATGCAATCATAAGAATTTGTTTGGGGCTTATGTATAGATGACTGCCCAGATAGATGAAGGTTTAGGATTTACTTTTAGGGAGAAAATCCATGAACAGGGTCCATAAAGTTATATGTGCTTCATGGAGATTTGAATACTCTAATATTGGGGCTTACTCCTAAGGAGGATGCCCAAGTTAGGAGGGGACTTATGATTGGGTTTTATTCCTGAAAAGGAAACCCAAATCAAAGGTAAATTATGACTGGTTAAGAGAAGTTTAAAGGGACTTGGAGCTTACTCCTGAAAAGGAAGCCCAAGGTTATGACTGAGTCTTATTCCTGAAAAAGGAGACCCAGGTTAGGGATTAAGTTTTGGGGCTTACTCTTGAGGAGGATGCCCATATTTGAGGTTGGGGATTATTCTTAAGAAAGATGCCCAAGATTAAAGGACTTGATTGGGGCTTACTCCTGAGGAGGATGCCCAATATTGGGAACTTTAATAATTTGGGGCTTACTCCTGAGGAAGATGCCCAGATTAAAGGTTTTATCACTGGGGATTATTCCTGAAAAGGAGACCCAGGTTAGGATTCTCTCATCTTAAATGATGAGGTTGAATGAATGAACTCTCCATATTTTAGTGATATAAGTATATTTAAATCACTAGACTTTGAGAGAGATTCCACAGAATTCCTTTCAGGTAAGAAAGTCAAATCAAGAAATCATGCCATAAATGGCTTTGAAGAGTGTCTTGAAGACTGAATCTTGAAAAGGAAAGGTGAAATGGCTTAATAGGGGTAAAATGGGCAAGATGGGCACCCAAAAAGATAGGGGCGCGCAAGTCTTGAAAGACGCGCATGTCCTGCGGCGGTGCGCAAGTATTGGCCGCGCAAGTATACTTGCGCGACACATGGTGTACTTGCGCGATTTTCAATCAGAATTTGAAATACTTGAGCGACTCTTGATAAAACCCTTTATAATCCCCTTGAGGTTCTTCCAAAAAAGAGACCCACAAGTTATATTGAAGGAATTAAGTTGGCGCGCAAGTGTTTGATAAGTTTCATCACTTAGGCCTTCCTTCTTCTCTTTAGATCTTCCGTTCTAGGTAAGAAATTACCTTAGAAGTGTTTCGGAAGCTTTGAGAAGAGACTTGGGCGTCGGGAGCTTCAATCCGAGTTTCTGAAAAAAGATCCTCTCGAATGGGGGGCCCACAGGGTCTATATATAGGCAAAAGAAGACCCTGGGCGGTTACCGGGCGGTTATCACTTAGGTCGCGCAAGTCACTTGCACGACCATAAGGCATCGCGCAAGTACTTGCACGACCACTAGGCAGCGCGCAAGTGCACTTGCGCGACCATGAGGGAACTTGCGCGACCTATGGGCAATGTTCACCTTGTTCATCCCTTTGTCGATTTTTGATGTTTCTTCAAAGGATGAATCATATTGGACTCAGATATTCCCCTTTTCCGATTTTTAGATTCTGTGACGAAAGGAGCGTCAACACCCACTAAGAAGAAATAGAATATACCACTCAAATATCTCACCATTGGGATTCTCCCACTGAATCATCTCCAAAATATAAAGGTTAAATTGAACGCTCACCAAGAATGCACCTCCACTGTGCTCATTGGTCTCCATGTACATATGAGAAAAGCGACCCATCAAAGTCCACTCATAACTGGACTTCCCGAAAGCCTGCACTGTTACTTTTGTACTCACGGTGCTGGCCACCACATTGTCCTTTCCCAAGGTATATATGATACCAAGGTTGAACCCCTAAAAATACATGATTCAATAGAACTACCTCAGATTATGAAATTTCTATGAGAAGGTGTAGGCTAATCTCTTATGATCAGATTAGACTACAAAACTTCTCCCCAATGAGGTAGTTATGGTATGTATTCAAATAATTCATTGTCGTTGCTAACTCCAAGTCATGGGTCAAGTAATTCTTTTGTCGTGGTTAGAGTTGGAAAGATCCATACACCACCATGTGATCCCACAACAAAAGCACACACAGGAAACCCACACCTAAAGCATCAAAATAAACCACATATCACTTTCATGATTCTAGAAAGATCAACATGGGGGTGGTAGTAAACCGCCACTTCAACACCTTGAAGGATGCATGACATTAGGGCCTGATTCAAACATCACCCCATTTTGGGAGATCATAGTCATGGGTGAAGAAAACCGAGAGAAATCTCAAAACAATGATTGTAGTAACCTATCTGGCTGAGTAAACACTTGATCTTGAACAAATTCTTCATCTACGCCCATGACATAACTGCACTGATTTATACAAGGTCCACGAAAACCCCATAATTCAAGATGAAATAACCTAGAAACTTCACTTACATAATCTATAAAGTGATGTTGTACAACATTTTATTACGGTGATGATCCCACAGAGTTCCCAACATCATTCAAAAATGATTCTAATTCTCTTCCTCAAATCCATAATATAGCATCCTGTCATCTATGAATACCAAAACTGAAGAATTGAGATACTAGTGGAACACTATATTCATCAGATCCATAAAAACTACTAGTTCATTGCTCAATCCTAAAGGTATGAAAAAAATACTCAAAGTGGTCGTACCTGCTTCCGAAAGATGTCTTCGATATATCTGCCTCTATCACCCTGACATGGTGGTAACCTGAATTCCAACATATTCAAGAAAATCACTTTTCCCAATTCATCTGATCAAACAAGTCATATATTCAGGGGAAAAGATTCATATTCTTGATGGTTTCCTTATTCAGATTCTAGTAATCAATGCACAATAGGAGGGTTCCATTGGACTTCTATTAAAAAAGGACAGTAGTAGCCTATGGAGAGACGCTTGGGTGGATGAATCCTTTAGATTCTAAATTTTACAATTGTATCATTAATTCCCACATCTTTTTGGCGTCCATAAGATACAAAGGAAGAGATATTGATGGTGTTCTTGGTGCCAAATCAATCGAGAACTCCACAACCCACTCTAGGGGAAAGCCTAAAAATCATCTAGAAATAAAATTGGAAACTCATCCTCTAGATGAGGTAATCAATCCTTAGGATCACTACCATTATCATCTAGCATGAGAGATGAAAAAAGAAAGGAATGATTCCCCAACTCTGGGAGTGAA
Organism: Viscum album; assembly: GCA_963277665.1. NCBI lineage: Eukaryota > Viridiplantae > Streptophyta > Magnoliopsida > Santalales > Viscaceae > Viscum > Viscum album. The sequence goes on from OY728120.1 coordinate 582,491,984, forward strand.
GGTCCTGCATGACCCGACCGATGATCCCCTTCCCCATGAAAAACCCAAGGACTCACATTAGGTTACATGAAATTCACCTTCATATTGTAGCAATCAATATATTCTTGAAAGTGCAGTAGACAATACATGTCACAGACTAAATCAAAAAGATCCATATCTAATACTAAGAGATCCCATTAAACCTCAACTCCTATCATGAAAATCACACAAGTCAAGAACCTGAGACCTTTCCCCTTCTTCTTACCTAATGGCGTAACCAACTCCATCATAAAAGGCTACAAATCGGTTTGAAAATTTATCAGTTTTTTAATATGCATAGAAAAAAATAAATAGAATTACCAATATCAAATAGAATGATTTTAATTAATGATTCCATCAAAATTGTTCCTCTAACTGTTGAAGGCCCTGCATCTGATCCTACTAGTGTGTGGTCCATAGCTAGTAGATTCTTGATCTCTTCCTAAGAACGAATCCCTTATAGATCTTCCATGAACTTTATATTCCCAATGGACGATTAGGAACTACATCCATGACTACCAAAATAATATCCCACATTCCTAGTTAGATCTAAAATAATTGACACTCCCCTAGAATCCACAGATCATGCCCGACTCTAGTATGGGATCTTCACTCTACAAAAGTGTTGTATATTCCCCATAACTCCACATCGATAATAGGGCCTAAGAGGGGAGGTAAATTTATGTTAGATGTGCCCTGTCATTCCACACTGATAGAAAACAAAAAACCCTGCTTTTGAAGCTAAAAATGAAGAAAACTTGGAAGTATATCCAGAACTACCACATCCCTTCCCCCCTTGCTCATACTGCTTCCTCTTTTTCTCGAAGGAGTTACCACTAGAAATAGTAGACAACACTCCAGAAAACCGATACATTCCTTTCTGATCAATCTCAACCATGAAAGCATGATCAACCACCTCATCATAGGATATTATCTAGAATAAGAAGACTTGAGAGAAAATTTCTGGTCACAACCCCTTCTCTAACTTCTGAGCTTCCAGAGATTCATTAGAAACAATCTCATGCGCATACCACACTATCTTAGAAAAGTGGTTAGAATATTAAATCACTTACCAATCTACCTGGGAAATATCTATGAACTCCTAGTATATTTCATAGTCAAGGAACTCAGGAAATTAATTCTCATTGACGATCAACATGAAATCCTTCCATCTCATATGACCATGCTTCCCAAGTTGAAGAACTGACTCCCACCACCTTCAGCTAGGACCATCTAACAAGAACAAATGACATTTCACCGTGACCCCCTCAGGTGTTTCAAGGACTCATTCATGCTCTTGATATTCTCAACACACTCCTATGCTTCCTAGGGTTCCAAATTTCCATGAAAATTAAGAGTCTGGTTCTTGAGAAACTCTAAAGATTTATCCTTCCTATGACCTGGTTCATCTTCACCAACTATATTAAGAGATGGATATACTCTCTTCCACAGATCATCGAAATCATAGACCATAACTTCTTCCAACCTCTGATCAAGAAGTGATGGATAACTCTCTATGTATTCCTCTAATGGGTGTATGGATGATTTATGGGGAGGCATGTTTCTTCAAAAAGGAAAATTCAAAAGATAAATCATTCATACAATAGTTCAGAAAATTTTCTAAAATAAAATAAAATATAAATAAATAAAACTCATAAAAATAATAAAATAAACAACTACTTAACCCCCAACTAGTGTCCACAACCAGTCGACAACCATCACATAAAACCTGAAATATAATTCAAACAAAAATCCCAACATCTCATGGAGACTTGAGGTCTATCATGAGAGGATCAGGTCATACACCCTACTCGCATATAGAACACTGAGACCTGATAGTCCGAGCCCCTGTCTAACCCTACAAATCCCAAATAATATGACCCAAAGATCTTAACCATCCATCGACATCATTTTATCACAATCCAAGCTGGGTCACCAACAAACTGGGGGCCTACTATGTCCATGGCAAGGATCGATGTGAATTACCTATCCCCAAAAGTTGTCACAAGTGCTCGGGTATTATATACAATTTTTTGGGAATTATTTACCCGAGTTTAGAAACATTAGTCAACCAACTTTAAAAAACAAACTGAATCTGAAAATTAACAACCAAAAAATACTTAATCAAAATTCAGATTTCAATTAAATAGTTTTAAAAAAATCCCAAGAGGGACAAAATAAAGTTGGAGAATAATGTCTAAGCCCAAAATCACTACATGAAAAGAAGGTGTCTTCATGGAGCTATCTCCACAATAATACACTGTGAAAAGATACTAACAACCCAACCCACCATCCCTAAAGAACATTCCCTTATATGTGTCAAAGGTTACCAAGTCTAATTACAACCAAAGGTGTATGTAGGGTGTGAACATAAGACCAATAGTATTCCACTGAAAAATATTCCATGTGATAAACATTTTAAGAAAAAAACATGAATGTTTTCATAAATAAGAAATGATAGTAACAATTTCTATGATATGAAAATTTAAATGATAACAATTATCAAGAGGGAAACATTAAAGAATGAAAAATTTTAAAGGAAAAAAACATGCTGGTTAAATTACCATCCAAACACACTATATGTCGATGGTATGTACAATATAATCAATGAACTCTAGTAATGGGAAATACCCATAGGCACTAGCTAACAATGAGACACTAGTGCCTCATATCTCAATGAAATGTGGCATAGGAACAGAAAAAAAATATGTTCTTATGCATGATCCACTAGTAGGGAACACAACCATAACCTAGTGGTCTCTATGCAATCATCATCATTTAGTTAGTGTTGACATAATCAATCTTTCTAATTTAAACTAGGTAAATGCCTCATCAGAATCAGTATCATACTAGTCCTAGTCCGCTCACCTAGATTCCTAGGCTTCTCATTTGTGATCAATCATGCTCCACATGTTACAAAATACCATTTCTACATCAAAACTCCAATTTTAAATCATAAACACACAAAAAAGTACCACAGACATGTTTCACACCCTCAATGTAGTTCATTAAACCAAATAAAACAATTTACAAAATAACTTCAAGAGGTGTCACATGGATTTTCACACAAAATTCATCCAGAAATCCTCTTTTATGGCCAAAAACCCAATAATAACATACCAAACAGAAGAAGATATTGGATAGGGAATTCCCCCCATAACATTTAGAAGAGACCATGGCACATGGGGCCAAGATGGGCGTCTATAGTTACTATGATTCCAATTATCATCGAGAACTCCTAACGAGAAAGGGAAAGGGTGAAAACTGACTTCATTTCCTTATAGTCTAAGAGGCACACAGCCAAGATGGAACTGATTCTAAACCACAAGTGTGACCTTAAAAAATAAACGAGTTTACTAATAAGGACAAAATGCATAAATCATGCATGTAGATTTGATGAATAGAAACATATGACTTTTCTATCCAAGGGATGTGGTAGTGGATTTGATCCAAGTAGGCGATCAACGTATCATGAAGAGAGTTACAAGTGGTGGAGAAAATCTTTTTTTCCTTTATCTATGGAATTTGTGACACTCAAAGGAGGGAAATGTTGTGGTATGATCTTGACCTGTTTGACCTAGGGGAATAGCCATGGTTAGTGGGTGGGGATTTCAACATTATATAGCATCCCAATGAGAAGAATGGGAGAGTTGGGATTTCAAGGAGGTCTAGCATGTCCTTAACTCAGTTCATGGGAGGAAAAGGGTTTTTGCATTTGGGATATTCAAGAGATCCCTTCCCTTGGTGTAATAGTTGAAAGGGATGCAGTCGTTGTTGGAGTAGGCATTACCATGGCATTTCCAACGTCCACACACTTTCCAGGCTCCCAAATTCATAGGGGAAACACTTGACTCAAAGCATTTCTGATCACTCTCTACTCCTAATTTATTTGTGTATAAGGGAGGTATTAAAGGAGAGGATTAATTTCTCTAGTCAGTGGTCATACGTCCCGATCTATTTCCATGTCGTTAGGAACATATGGGAGGATCTTTCTCTGGGCCATCCCTGGCTAGCCATTCAATCCAAGTTGAGGTGGAATAAGAAGGAACTCCAGTTGTGGGCTAGGACTATTCCTCCCATAGACTAAGAGATAGATTCATTTCAATATGATTTCGAACTTCGTGAGGCTAATCTGGAGGAGACCTAGAATGAGATAGTATTTGGAGGGATTTTTGGTAAAAGGAACCTATTGTCGGCCTTGGTTATCTTGATGGAATTTAAGGTGATGGAATGTTAGCGAATCAAATAGATCAAGGAGGGAGATAAGAACACTTATTTTTTCCTTGAGTGAATAAGGAAAAGAGGTGTTTTATAAAACAAAACCTGGCTCTGGAAGATGGATCATTCACTGATTATAGAGAGTTGGTTGGGGGAATGGATCTCTCATACATTAAGGACATTATTTTTGGTCCAAAAATGATTATTTCCTAGGGGTAGCCATCGGGGGTGACTCGTTCAAGGAGGAGATTCTGAACCTCATTTCTTCTCAGGAAAATTCTATGTTGGATGGAATCCTTAAATAGGATGAGATTCATGAGGCCATTCTGAACCTAGATCCATAGAGCAGAGATGGACCTGATGGATTTCCTAGATCTTTCTACAGAGGCTCTTTGGAGGCTGTGAAGAGAAATATCAACCTATCCATTTAGGATTTCTTTCGTAGGGGAATACTTCCATGGATTTCCTCTACAATGAATATAGTGATCATTATGAATATCAAATTTCCCACTTTCCTTATCCACTATCATCCTGTAATCTAGTGTACTTTCCCTTATAAAATCATGGTGAGCGTCATCAACAAGAAGGTGTCCAGGTTCCTTCCCTAGTGATTTTTCATGTAGCAACATGGCTTTGTGAAAGACCGCTCAATTCAAGGAGCTATGGCTTTGAAATATGAGATGTTGTGATACCATAACACCAAATCTCGTGGATCCAATATGGATCTCAAGTTGGACATGAATAAGGAGTTTGAAAGGATTAAGTGGGGGTTTATTAACAGGGTCCTTACCAAAATGGGATTCTCTATATGGGCCTGAAATGTCATCTTTAGGTGTGTTAGATCATATTGGATGGTTGTTTAGTTTATGGGGTGACCTCATGGCTTCTTCAAGGCTACTCATAGTCTTCCGAAAAGAGACCCAGTGTCCCCAGGTATCTTTATACTTATGCAAGTTACTGTTAGCAGGTTGATCAAAAATGTAGTATCCAATGGGGAAATCCAACCATATCGAAGTAATATTAATCTCCCATCCACATTTCTCTTCATTTATTCCAGTGACACAATTTTTTTCATGATTGTGTGGACGAGGTCTGTCTAAGGGATTAACAATATTCTTGAGGTGTACTACCATTAGAGAAGAAAGATCATCAACAAGGACAAGAGCACATCCTATGTCTCTGATTCATGCAATCCCAAATGGGTGGTTGGTCTGGAAAATAGTTTGTTCATGAGGCATGGATATTTTCCCCTGGTGTACCTCAGAACCCTCATTTATACAGGTGGATTGTGTATCAAGGACTTATATAAAGTGGTGAAAAAGATTACGGGATGAATTCGAAATTGTAAAATTCACTTCTTATCCTTCGGGGGCCTTATTACTCTCATCAACAACATCCTTTCAGCAATCCTAGAGCATTCTCTTGCATCCACTAATGTGCTAAAGGGTGTTATAATGTCTATCGACAAAATCCTCACCTGTTTCATCTAGGACACACTATCTGTGGTGAAGAGACATTGGTTTTCATGGTGTAGTATGAAAAGGCCCAACCAAGAGGGAGGTATGAATGTTAAGATCATGGATGACACTATTCATTAAATGCATGTGAAGCTTTCATGGGAAATTATCGAAGAGGGTACCCTATGGGGGAATCATATGTCCCGAATGTATAGGACCAATACTACAGCTCCATAGTCTAATGGTTCAAACCTTTGGTCATCTATTTGTGACATCATCTCACACATCATCCCACACTCAAAATGGTTTATCGATGAAGGAAACATTATCTACTGGTCTCATAACTAGTCAGGCAGTGTTCTAATTTATCCAGGGGGCCCCACCCCCATGATCGCCTTTAAAGAGGCTTGTCATCATCCATATTTTTTCAGAACAACATTGAATTCATTTGAATGAGTTGTGCTCAATTCTGTTCTCATCAACACAGAACAACATAGGTGCGTTTTTCACTCCTTCCATCTTAGGGAAATAGAATGTGAAGGACCTTCATAGGTTGAGTGAATCCCTACGGAAGCATGAAATGTGGAATGTAATGGCTTGGTGCTACGAAATTCCAACCAAACATATTTTTCCCACATAGAGGATTCACCACAATGATCTACCTTCTTATGTTAACGTTAAATGCCTCAGCATATGAATGGAAACCTACTACCACTATTGTGAGAACAAAAGTGAAGAGAGATCAAGTTATATTGTTTTTTAAGGAGAATGGGCTTGAACTGTTTGATGTTTCTTTGCGGAGTTCATAGCTTACAACTCCCATGTCTCTAGCTATGACATGTTCATGGAACGATGGTTCCAATTGTTTAATGGTTCAAATTTGGAAAAATAGGGGTGATCTATTATCTTTAATGTGGACTTCTAATACATATTCCATTAAAGGAACCAAGCTTGGTTCAAGGGGATTTCCTCCACAAGAAGGTCCATCGCGTCAAGAAATAGGTGTAGTATGATAGACCTAATTAGTAATATTGGAATCTAGAAGGAGGCTCATTCTCTTCGCGTGTTGCTTGCATCTCATGTTGTGGTCCATCAAAACATCTTCAGGTGGTGATTGATACATTATATTCTTCTAGTGTAAGACCACATGCTCGACACATATGGGTCATGCATCCTGGTGACATGCATGGAGGTGGGGTCATTATTGATGTTTGGGGGTGTGTGGTCTTGGCTTTCACAGCTCATTTGGGGAGTGGCAGTTCAGTTAAGGGGGAGGCAATAGTTTTTTTCACAAGTATTACCATATGCATACATATGGACATTCATATTTCACAAGTGGAGACAGATTCAATGGTGATCCATGATGTGTTACTTGGCTAAGGAAACATCCCCTAGTCGATCTCATATACCATTAAGTAATGCAATGCCCTCCTGAGTAACCACATTATTGTCTCCCACACCTGGCAAGAGGGAATCAATGTGGCAGACTACATGGCCTCCCAAGTGGTCCTTGTCACTCCAGGGTGATGTATTTCTGATGTTTCTCACATAAAACATGAGGGGTTGATTCTGATATGAGTTGATGTATAGTGACTCTACCTTCTCTTACATTTTTATTACATCAATATAAAAACAAAGAAAATAATATTATTACATCATGTGGATCCAAATATTTAGTGTCTTGGGAAAACTAGGACCAAACATAACATTTAGAAAATCAAGAATAAACATTTATTTAATTCCATCTTCTCTAGTTTCTTATTGGAACTTGATCTCTCTTTATTACATGGAGTCACCTGAGGATATAAATAATAAAAGGTGAGATAAAAGCCAATAAGAGGATAGATAAGAACAATGTAACATGGTGTGAGCATAATCATAACATCGACATCCAAATCATGAGAGGAAACATTAATAAAAGACATGAATTATAGGAATGCATAAAAATGAAACATCATGTCTTAGTGGTCATCTAGCACACACAGTTGAGAACAATGATAGCATCATGTCCATGCATCATTTCCCTTTTTCTCATTTGATTCATCACTTTACCCAATTCCTTGGAGTTATGTATAATTCTGGGTGCACCAGTCACATTTAATAATTCATATTGTGCTATATAATTCTCGGTGCACCCGTTACATCATAATATTTATATTATTAGTAATTCCACATTAATGATATATTAAAATGAACATAACATAACCCATGAAATTATCTATGTCTCACATAATAAATCATACCTTCATAAAAAAATTTCCCCCCAAAAAGTGGGACTATCATTCATCACATAGAACCATTAACCATGAGTGAAGAGTGAAATGATTATCAAAAAGTAAAAAGGGTGTGTTTATTTGAAAGAAGAGTTCTTTTGGAAAACATTGGGTTTTTCATAAAATAAATTAGAGAAAATTTATATCCCATAGAAGGTAATATAATGATGAATAGATTTTTTTTAAGTGGAACCCATACCAGACAAGGATCGAAAGAGGGAGAACCTGAAGAAAGAAAGTTATGTTCGAGAATTTCCCCTTACCTAGTATCTGAATGTTTTTTACACATTAATTTCCTTTATAATGAAATTATATTTTTTAATTAACAAATAAAATAACTTTTTTACATTAATATGGATTATTATGGTTTCATTATTTTATTTTGTGGGACTTGGGATGAGTTATAGATTTTAAATACAATATTCGGGAATGTTTGTTTTTATGGTTTTCAAGAGCCGTTCACTTGTATTCATAAATAGAAGTTTGTGTAGAACATCAATAAATTTACAGAACTTATATTTATTGTTATTAATGATATTATTGGATTTTAAATGATCTAAAAATGAATTATTTTATATAAAATGTGGATGAATAATTAGAGATTAATTTAATAACGATCCTTTGGGTTAATTCAGGCGGTTTTTCAACACCAATGAACTTGTTTTGCTTAATCATTTAGTAATATGTAGATAAGTTAGTTCCAGAAAATTAAATAGGATATAATTCATATAAAATTATCTATTTCCTCCATAAAAATGGTATCATGACCAGATCTGAAGGTGGTAATGGAAAAAATAAAACATGTCGTTCTTGAAGGTGATAAACTAACACCTCACGAACAATGTTTTATTTTCAAAAATAAAAAGGAGAGGAGAAAGGGGATGGATGATATATTATCCCATTAGTATAATAAACATCAATTATATGTGATATACGGGAGTTACAATAACATGTGGATGAGTTTAGGTGGGTAAAGATTGAAAAAATAACATGAAATTGAAAGGAAATTAAAAGAAAAGAGAGAGGAGGAATTACCTCTTGAATCCTCCTCTATAGATCCTCATTAAGGAACCTCGTCTTGGTCTTTTGATTACACCAAAATATCCTCGACGTGGGTGAGGGGATATGAAATATTTTTTGATAGTGTTTAGACAATGATTGAAGCTTGATAGGTGTGAGGAAATGAGGGTGTGAAGGGTGGTATTTATATTGGAGGGGAGAGTGGTTTTCTCAATATTATATTTATTAATTTATTATTTCTCCACAAGACATAGAATAATGATTCTTCTATGTCTAAATATAGTAATTTTACCATGTGATTATGAAACATATTTTCTTTCATCAACAGAACATCACCCATGACTCAATAATACATGAATTTAACTTATTTTTGTAAATTTTCGTATTTCGCTATTCATTAAAATTTCAAGTATTTTAGAAACAACCAAACAATTCACCCAAACCATATTTCTACTAGTAGAATATAAAAATGATGACCATTGTTTGGAAATTTTTTTTCTAAATATGATGAATTTAATTTTTATTTAAAATCATAATCTACTAGAAAAATAAATATTTTAAAATGAAACTGATTTCATAATTCTTTCAAAAATTACATAAGATCTTATAAAATTTTCATAATACCAGAAGACATAGAGTAGTTAATTTATGAAAACATTTTAGGAAAATATTTTTTTTAATGTTAATTAATTAATTATAATTATTTATTTATGACTTACAAAAATACCAAATCTTTTGCTATGGTCAAACTGTCACCTATAAGATGCCTAAGTTTTAGTTAATAATTCATGGGTAAGGGTACTATTATTTTTAAGGATGTACTATTCATAAGGGTTGGTTACTATTCTTAAGGTTAGGTTACTATTCATAAGGGTAGGATACTATTCACTAAAAAATATTTTTTCCATATCAAACCCCAAACTTCTTAGTGACCGCAACTCTATTTGTTAGATTTTCTAAATTCAGTGGAAATTTATGTATAAAGGTCACATAGTAGTTCATTTGAGAATGATGGGGAATTTTGTTTCCTAATTTTATTACACATTAAGGAATTATTATAAGAAGGGAATTTTGTTAATAAAACATTGGGTCGTTATATTATTCCCCTCCTACGAAATTTCTCCCTCAAAATTTCGTTTTTCAAAAATAATTTAGGGTACTTATCCTTTATCGCCTCCTATGGTTCCCAATTTTCTAGTTCAAACTTATGGTTCTTCAAAAACACATTGAAAAGGTGGGTTTTCTTGTTGGGTAGAGCCTTATTTCTCCGGTCTAAAATATTCACTGGCTGCTCCTCAAAAGTGATATCATCTTCCAACTCTACCACCTCTGAGTTCCGTATATGTGAGGGATCTAGTATGTACTTCCTTTGGAGTGATACATGAAACTAATTATGAACTTGAGCCACATTTGGTGGAATTGAAATATGATAGTCCATGGATCCTATATGGTCAAGGATTTCAAAGGGGCCTATGTACATTGGTCTAAGATTCTATTTCATTCCAAACCGCATGACTATATTCCATGGAGATATTCGAAGGAAGACATTATCTACAACGTTGAACTCCAAGTCCCTTAGATGGATGTCATTATATCTCTATTTCCATCTCTGAGAAGCTTTGATGTGTTTCTCGATGACTTGAACATTATCTGTCATCTCTTGCTCAAGATCGGGTCCAATTAGCATTCGTTCTCCAACATCAACCCAATAGGTTAGAGTTCTACATCGCTTTCCACACAATGCTTCATATGTAGCCATATAAATACTCAAGTGGAATCTATTTTTATACGAGAACTCAACCAATGAGAGATTCCGGTCCCATCCACCATGGAATTCTAATGAGAAGGCTCTTGGCATGTTTTCAACTGTCTGAATTGTCCTTTTGATTGTCCATCGGTTTGGGGGTGATAGACTGTGCTGAAATTTAATTCAGTACTTAAATCATGTTAAAGGATCCTACAGAATTTAAATATGAACCATGGATCATGATCAGAGATAATTGATAGGGGAACAAAATGAAGTCTCACCACTTCCTTCACATATATCCTTGCAAGTTTTTCAAGCGAGAGATCTTCCCGAATAGTGATAAAATGGGTAGTCCTGGTGAGTCGTTCAACCACTACCCATTTCGCATTATTTACATTGAATATCATCAATAGACCCATGAGAAATTACATAGTAAAATTATCCCTTTTCCACATGGGTATAGTCAATGGCATCATCATCCCTTTGGAATTTTGTCTATCTTCTTTAACTTTCTAACATACCCAACACCTTGATATATATATTCTGCAATCTCCTTCTTCATGTTTTCCCACTAGAAGTGTTTTCAGAGTTGACGGTACATCTTGGTACTACTAGGATGGATAAAGAATGTGGAGCTATAAGAATTATCTAATTGATCATTATTTATCTCGGGTGATGAAGGAACACAAATCTGTGTTCAAAACTGAATCACACAATCAGCATCGATATGGAACTTGTGCAGCTTCCCTACCTTTACTGCAATCACATTATTTTGTAATGTGAGATCATCACTTTGTGCCTCCATAAGAATCTCTTTTATTGATGGTTTCACAATAATTTGGTAAAGGTAGGATTTATCCCCTACCCGTATTATTTTCAAATCCATCCTTTTCATATCCAAGAAGATATGACCTTTCTTAATCCGCAGCATGGATAGAGTAACAGGTTCTTTTCTTTATAGAGCATTAGCAACCTTTTTCAACTTTCACTACTGGGAATGGGTTTTATCCCCACACATATATTCCTACGGTTTTATAAAACGTGGGAATAGGTTGTTTTTATTTATCTTTACCCACGGTTTTATTAAAACCGTGGGTATTAAAACATCCATCATGCTCGAAGTATTGGGCTCCTCCTCACATGGTTCTCCCCCCATCCAACCCTACCTCGCCGAACCTTGACTCCCGGCCATGTCCTCCCCTCTCTGACAATCTCCTCCTGGCCCTCTCCTCCCCTCTCCGACTCCCCTCCCCGGCCTCCACCTCCCGGCTCCGCATCCCGGCTCTGCGTCCCGGCTCTGCCTCCCGGATCCGCGTCCTGGCTCCGCATCCCGGGTCCGCATCCCATCTCCGCATCCCGACTCCGCATCCCAGCTCCTGACCTGGACCTCTTGGCCTTCGCCTCCGCCTCGACATCTCTTAAACAAGGTAATATTGTACAACTTACTGAGAATCATGGTGTAATATCCTGACTAGTTCATCCATTTGGAAATAAGTTCTGTAATAAGTTCTAGAAATTTGTCAATCAATGATCGAACTTTAAGGGTTTTATTCAATCATCCTATGTATATCATTCCTTGCTACTGGAGGTGCTATCATTGATGTGCCCAAAGGAAAAAAAACCTCCAGGATATTGATGATGCGGAGGAGATTATGGTTTTTAGAAAGAAAAATCAAGAGTTAATTTTTAACCTAATTGATGTTACTGAGAATGAGTTCATTAAAATTTAGTTCATATCTTATTCTTGTTCTTTTCCTCTAGAGGTTACATAAATTAGAATTCCCTAGCCCATTGAATGTATTACTTAAGAAGATTTTACTCACTCTCAGGCATCTAATGATGGAATTCCTTCTATAAATCCCAATTTATAGGCTATTTTGTAAAATATTATTACTAGAAATTATGAGATGGTTTATGATATTTTCCCATCTTGGGATGAATGTCTACAAATCTGTAACGTTATGGAGTTTTTTGGTTTATACACAGCTAAAAAACAAGATCGTTTTCATTTTGAACAAGTTCAATTCCATGAAAAGTTTTCTCCTGGTGAGTTAGTTGTTGTGTGTGATGATTTACAGCTGTAATATCAAGGGTTCAAAAAATTTAATTCTTTTGTGGACATTGGAAATTAAATTTTGGATGTTGACTTCAAATCTTTCAAATGTGTGTCTTCAGTTCTCTTTAATTTACAAGTAGTTTTATGAATCTTTCCTGGAAATTTTGAGGAGGTTGTTGCTAGTTTGAATGTTGTTTCTTAGTTTCTTCAATCTTCTAAATGTGGGGGGGGGGGGGGGGGGTTGGGAGAATTTTTTTTATCAAATTAGTGATATTATCGGGCTTCTAATAGCCAGTTTTAGAGCTAAGAGATAGGGTTTGAGGGTCAAGTTGAGCTACAAAATATTTAACCTACTCTGATTTAGATTAATTTTGGTGAACATTTTTTACTTCTAAATTTGGAAACTTCTTGAGCGGTCCTGTTGTTGATTCCTTAGACAATATTAAAGAGAAACCACCAATGAATCTTAAACATTGAATGATCACATATGGAATTTTTTAAGGGTTTGATTTTGGCATAAGACTTTAAAGAAAATGTTTCATGGTAGGAAACCAATGATTTTCTACTTTTTCTCATTTATGTTTTGCTTAAATAAATTCTTTTTGCTAGTTCATGTGTCTATTTGTGTTGGTAAACCATTGTTTCTTAAGTTTCCATTGCATATTCTTACTCATGTTTCAGTTTTTTTTCCAAAAGAGTTGGTATTAACTGACCATGAGGTGAAGTTGATGTGTGGTAGGTTGAGTTACTATGAAAAGTGTGAAACATATCAAGTTACTATGAGAAGTAATCACTGTTGGTAGTGAGATTTTCTTACCAAATCGTGGGAATAGTTATTTTTTGTTTATCAATACCCACGGTTTTATTAAAACTGTGGGTATTCAATCCACAATTTCACCCCCCCCCCCCATCGAGAGTTCCTCCTCACTCTCGTGCTCCACGATCGGTTCTCCTCCTCCCATAGGTTCCCGAACTCCGCCTCCGGCCCTCTCCTCCCCTCCCTGACCACTGCCTCCCAGCTATCCGACCTCTACCTCCCAGCCCTCTACTCCCCTCTCCGACCTCCGCCTCCAGGCCATCCGACAACCGGTTCCCAGCCATCCCATCCCCTCTCCGGCCTCCACATCCGCTCCCGACCTCGACCTCCCGGCCTTCATCTCCACCTCAACGTCTCGGCCTCCACCTCCCTTCCTCCATCTCCAGCGATGTTCCCCTTCCCCCTGTCAGATCCCTCTCCTCCGGAAACGTCCCCGCCGATTCATTCCATTTAGGTTTGTAATTTTTTATCCTTGATCTTTTATTCTATTTAAACTAATCACTGATTCTTATATCAAATTCCTTAGCAAGTTGACTACACAATTTCTGCTAGCTAATTTTCATTGAATAAGTGGCTGATTTTGGTTTCCCCTGGTCATTTCACTTCAATTTCCCTCATTTTACTAGAATTTATTGTATGTTTTTTTGTAGATGTCATTCTAGTTAGGGTATAGGCAAATTAATCCAAAGCTTCAAAATTATTTTTGACTGATTATGGTCGATAAAGTGGGAAATAAATCAACCAAGCTAACTGTAGTGTGTAAATTTCTGATAAATTCTTGTCCAAATGTTCAAAATTCTTTAAATTTTCACCTAGAATCTCTATGAATGATTTTCCTATGGATTTATTGGCTTCATTATTTTCTTCATGTAAGATTATTATTTATCAATTTTATTATTTAACAAATATTATTATTGGTCATAAAACTAATTAAAACAATAGTTTCTATCCTTATGACACAAGATATCCCTAATTAGCACCATGTTATCTGCTATTACTATACATAATCCTTTAGCCATTAGGTTCCCTAAAACGATCATCGTGGGCATAAAAACTATCATCTATATCTCCATGTGGGACTCCCAAAATGAGGGAAAATATCACTAGCAGTGATGGTATTACACGGATAAGATATTATAGAGGGTGTGATTAATTTAAGAAGGCTTGATAAGACCATGAAATCTATACAAGTAATAAAAGTATATGAAGTGCTTGTGGGTTTGTCTCTTCAAGGGTCCTTTTATACCCAAATCATTCATTCTCACTCAATTATGGGGAATGGTGACATATCCTATATAAATGATATCTAGTTTGGGCATATTATATTCTTTACAAGGTGTTTGACACTAGACATAGCCTTAAAAATGACATTTGAACACCCACGGATCGTCAATGTTGTCGTCAATGCTGAAATGAAAACACTTTACAATATAATTTAACTAGTATAATATCCCAAATACATTATTTTTTTCCCATAAAGTATGACTTATTCAATGTGTTTGACTTCCATAGGCCCATCCATGTAGAGTAAAACAATGATTTCTGGACAAAATTTTATGGTGTGAAGTTATACCTAACATGTATGGTAAGCATAGAATCGTATTATTCCCATTAATTATGTTGTGAAATGTAATGTTATGAAACTATCCATGAAATGTTTACACTTCAAAAACTCAAAAAAATAGTGTTATATTTCTTGTATAAAGGGGAGAAATATCATTTCATTTGATATTTCCATGATGTGTATAGAGGGCGACATTTGTCTAGGTTCATCCGATACTTTTTTGCCTCCTAGCTCTGCTTCTCGGCTCTGCCGAGATCCCCCCACTTCAAACCTACCTCCCGGCTCTGCCTCCCGGCCTCCGCCTCCGCTCTCGACCTGGACCTCCCGGACATCGCCTCTGCCTCAACATTCAGGCCTTCGCCTGATGCCCCCACCTCGGGCGACGCCCTCGCTCCCCCCTCTCAGCTACCTCTCCTCCAGGTATCATCAAATTCATCAGTTTTCTATTATATATGATGTTTCCCATGCGTTCCTACTTATAAATTTCAATAATTATCCTTCAAATGTAATTTATATTGAGAATTTTGTGTTCGGGGTAAATGATTTGTTTGAGAAAGGTCCAATATGGATTGTTGATCGATGAAAAAATGAACTATGAAGGAAGATGAAGCCTCTTGTTATGTTTTTTTGGAAGAACACACATATTATAGAAGATAAATGTGATAAGGTATCATATGTTTAGTATTATTGACCTACTTGTTAGATTTAGACCTCTAGAGACACATATTATGGTCAACAAGTCATTAGAGGGGGATAATGGAACAACCACTCACTTTCTAGGTGCATTATGCCTTATTTTTAGCCTTTATTAACAGTGTATTTGAGTTATTACATTTATTGGATGATGTATTTGGTAGAATTTGGGAGATTTGGGGGGGGGGGGGTTGGAAGAATTTAATGGTGATAATGGTTAGAGGGAATAGTGTATTCCCCCAACGTAACTATTAAGCCTATTGGAGAGGAGTAGTGGGTGATATATGGTAGGGGTACTTTTAGAGATAACATGGAAACAATTCCATGGTAACTATGTAACTCTAAAGAGAATCAACATCATGATTGTCATAGGGTTTACAAAACTATGTCTCCAAACCATGAAGGTGACTTGAATAGGTAGTGAACTTCCCATGGTTAGAGCATGATTTTTTAAGCCATGCAACCAAACCATTTACATAGAATTTAATCAGTCCTTGAGATTTAAATATAATTTATCATTTGTTTGTTTTTATTCTTTTTATTGCTATATATTATTTATTATTCTTTTAAAGAAAATAGATCTCGGATTTCTTATCCAGGTTTATGATTTACAAGGATATCCAATGTGAACCTTTCTAGATTTACATGGAAAATAAATATGGAAAAATGGTTTATCCTGATCATTCTTATTATTGGTACTTATTCAATCATGGACTCCTCTTGTCATTAAATATGTTTTTCTAGCTACTAATATGCATTGATTAATTTTATAATAAAATTGAGTGTAATGAATTTTTTAAATATGATTTACATTGTTGATTGAATGTTAATTTTTTTTCTTGTTATAGAATGGATAGAAGCTGGATGTATCGTACCGATCGGATTTCAAAAGAGTTTCAATGTAATTTGGAGAATTTTTTAGATTTTGAATTTAACAATGCATCAGATGGAGGATGTATATAGTGTCCCTACTATAATTGTGTTGAAAGTCCATAGTTAAGACGAGAAAAAATTAGTTACCATTTAATGAAATATGGATTTCAAGCTAACTATAATGTTTGGTTTCACCATGGAGAGATGAGTCAATCTTCGACTGTTTATAAATGAAATGAAAGAAGTGACTTAGAGAATATGATATTTGATTAGTTTCCATATGTGCATCATTCCGAGAGAGATAACATGCCGGTGCAAGAAGACAATGATATCAGTACACATGAGGAAAATGTTGAACATGATGATGATGAGAGAGTGAAAAATTTATTGGATGATGCTAGAACTCCAGTATATCAAGAATGTACTAAAATGACCAAGTTGGAATTTTTAATGTGGTTATATCATGGAAAAACCATGTATGGGATTTATAATACCACCATTGATTATATTCTTACATTTTTGAAGGACTTTCTTCCTGATGGTGCAGATATTCCCTCCAATCATTACATGGCATGAAAGTTAATTAAGCAGCTTGGATTTGTTACTAATAAATCCCATGCTTGTCTGAAAGATTGTAGTTTATATTTGGAGGAAACAGCTGACTGTAATGACTGTAAAGAATGTGGTACATCTCGATGGAAGATAAATGCAGATGGAACACCATCTCATGTGCCACAGAAAGTCATGTGGAACTTTCTACTGATTCCCAGAATTCAAAATAATTTCATGTGTTCAGAAATCTCAGTCAATATGTGATGGCATGATGTTGAGAGAATTAAAGGTAATGATGAGCTGGTCCATCCTGCAGATGGATTATCATGGCGGACATTTGATGCACAACATCCTGATTTTGCAGCTGAGGTGCGTAATGTCAGATTGGGCCTATCATGTGATGGTTTTAATCCGTTTGGTCAGATGTTTACTTCTCATAGAACGTGGCCGGTTTTTATTCATGTTTATTATCTTCCTCCGTGGATGTGTATGAAAAAACCATTCACTTTCTTGAGTATACTGATATATGGACCTTTGGATCCTGGTAATGATATAGATGTCTACTTGAAGCCTTTAATAAAAGAGTTGAAACAACATTGGGATTTAGGTGTGCAGACATTTGATGCTTCTTCAAAGAATACATTTCAGATGCGTGATTCCCTTATATGAACCATAAATGATTTCCCTGCCTATGAAATGATGTCTGGGTGGAGCACGAAGGGAAAACTATCATGTCCCGTTTGTATGAATAATACACGATCGAGAAGGCATAAATATCTTCGTAGTTTTAGTTTGATGGGGCATCACCGATTCTTGCCAATGGATCATCAATACAGGAAGAATCGTCGGAGGTTTGATAATAATGTTGACGCTGAACAACCACCTCAACGTATGTCAGGAAGTGATGTGCTTGATGAATTGAAAGATTTCAGCTTTTCATTATGGAAAGGTCATTTGAAATCTCGAAAGATGATGAACGATGATACTGAAGTCACTTACAATTGGAAAAAGAGAAGTATTTTTTTTGTGTTGCCATATTGGTCTACTAATTTGTTATGTCGTTGTTTAGACATAATGCATATTGAGAAAAATATATGTGAAATGTTTCTTGCAATTCTTTTTAATATTAAGGAGAAGTCCAACGATGACCTCTGATCTCGTCGGGATTTATTGGATTGGGGTATTCGACTAGATCTACATCTTGTTTGTATTGGTGAAAACAAATGGAAAGTTCCCTGTGCTTCTTATGCGATGAAACTGGCAGAGAAAGATCGATTTCTGGCAATATTGGAGAATATCAAGGTTCCAGATGGCTATTCCAGCAACATATCTAAACGAGTCAACAGAAGACATTTGAAATTGAAATCACTAAAAACTCTTGATTATCACATCCTGCTTCATTAATTGATTCCAATAGCAATTCAGCATTTTCTATCCAATAATCTAAGAGTGGAAGTGATTCGGTTTGTCATTTTTTTAGAGACCTTTGTGCTAAAATTTTATCCAACTCATTGTTGATAAAAATACAGCAAGAGGCTCCGTGAATTCTGTGTGAGTTGGAAATTTTTTTCCCTCCATCCTTTTTCACTTGCATGTTGCATTTAATAGTTCATCATCCAACTGAGACACTTATTGGGGGACCAGTCGCTTTTCGGTGGATGTATCCCACTGAAAGAAATATGTGCACTTTGAAATCATATGTCCCAAATAAGAATTATCCTGAAGGTTCCATTGTGAGGAGTTATCTGGCCCAAGAATGTATGGATTTTTGATCAATGTATTTTTCTGATGTGAGAACAAGACATAATCGACCAATGAGAAATGAAGATGATAATTATTAGGAAATTCAGCCCTCATTTCCATCTCTTCCCCAAACAGGTGGAATTGTCCGGTCATATACATTGGTTACATAGAGCTTTGAAGAGCGGAATATGGCACAACGTACAGTTTTGTTTAATTTTGGTTTGTTCGATGCCTATATAAAGTAAGTAATTTGAATATATATATGATATCTCATACGATATCATATCACATATACTTATACTTTTATTGTCATTTTATGTAGAGAACATAAACAAATAAAAAGTAGAGTTCATCTGTCTTTGCCGTTGAGAAGGAGAGAGGGTATGCATAGTCAAGAGTTCCCAGCTTGGTTGAAATCAAAGTTATGACCATTACATTATATACCTTAAAATATAGATATATATTTAATTATATTACTCATATGTATTTCAGGTAATGAGTTTACCTGCTGAATTTATTTCTCAGAATTAAGAGCGTTGGCTTTTGGTCCCAATTCTTTTGTTTGTGACTGCAAATCTTTAATAATCAATGGATATAAATTTGTTACAACTGATAAAGCGGTGAAAATTAGAACACAACATGGTGGAGTTATTTTAACTGCTAGAAAATATTGTTATGCCAGTGCATCAGATAGTCGACCTCGATATGAAGATGTGTATTATTATGGACTGGTTGAAAAAATATTGTTATTGGATTACTACTCTCAAGGTCGAGTCACTATGATGAAATGTAAATGGTTTGATTCAATGATTTGACATGGTGCATTTATTGATGATTGCAGATTTAGAGTTATTGACATGAGTCGATTCCTGCATACCGATGAACAATACATTTTGGAATCAATGGAAAAACAAGTGTTTTATGTGAAAGATCGTCTGAAACCTGATTACAGTGTCCTTAATGATGTAATCCCAAGAAATATTTTTCATGATTCTGGGGATGAAATTGTCACAATTGACTCCCCCATCGGTGTTAGAAAAAATATTGTATTTGATGACACAAATTGTCCCATTGTGAGAGATGATGTTGAACCTGAGGTAGTGGAGGGTAATATATAAAAGCAACCATATATATTCAGAGTTCATTTAGTTTACCTTGACGTGAGTTTCTCAGGTTTTTACGAATGTAATTACTTTAATTTAGTTTTAGTTTGGAATGATAGGTCTGTTTTAGTATTTTTTGGTTTTGTTTCATTTAATTATATTTATTTCAATTCAGAAAACTGGGTTTAAAATGTGGTTTTAAAAATTGTATAACTTAGTTGTAAATTATCATTACTGAAATATGTTATGACATTTTGTGTCTTCTTTGGATTCTAAGTTGTATGTATGATTTGTAAAAAAATTTGCTAAAAAATATATATTTCATTCTTATACAGATTATGAAGAAAACTACAGAAGCTCGGAAGAAAAAATTATTTGATGTTGATCCTATTAGACGTGAGCGTGAGTTGTCTTTAGTGAGTATAATAATTATATTATTTATCTTCTGCATTACATATAATATGAAATTCATATTTTTGATCGAATTTATTTTAGGGATATATAACTTCCGAGATTCCTCTTCATAGTATGGGACCGAGCAGGGATCCTTCTAGACCTAGGAGGAGCTCTCGTCTTACCACTCCCCACACTGGCCCATCAGTGGACATCCCATCTACCACACATGTCCGCCCTCCGCATGAGACCCCTGGGATGTTCCCATACATGCTTCTGTCATCATCCCATTTACCCTCCTTTTCCCATTCCATGTCCACGCTGACTCGACCGATGTTCTCACCTCCACAATTTCCATATCCATTTATGTATCCCCAGACCCACTACAAATATTATGACATGTCTACGCCACCTCCTTTTCCTACCATCCATCATACACATATTGTGTTTGTTCCTTCAATTTCCACTCCTGTCCATAATGATCAGCCGGAGCATGCTGTGGAACAGATACTTCCTTCGGAGGATGCTGATCCAGCACAGTCCACGGATGCCTCTCAGCCTATTCATGAGCCTGCATCAGTTTTTTTTATTATAAATGTTTCAAATTATAGCATTTCACTTTTGACTTATTGTATTTTCACTTAACTCTTCTCTTTTCACCTCTTATGTTATTTAGTGGGATCTTCTAGTTGGCGATGTGGGCGCACACGAATGCGGGATGCATGGAATCGCGAAACTCAAATTATGGTGGATTACAATCCTCAAAATCAAATGGTAGGTAAAAATTCTAAGGAGTGTAGAAGTTTCATGGCTACTTTATCCAAATATCATGGTATCGTTCCTGTGGAATCAGTATCATGGAGACATATCAGTGCTGACATCAAGGATAGGGCATGGGCGCAGATATGGGTACGAAATTTTTTTAAATTTATATTTATATTAGTAATGTATTTATATGACTTAACATTTTCGTTGCAGAGTCGATTTAACTTTCCTAACGGTGAAGCTTCCAAAGCTTCTAGGTTGAGTGATCTTGGAGAGTATTGGCGGTCATACAAGTATGAGTTACATATTTTTTGGAGGAGCAGAGTTGGTATTGAGTTAGAGGGTGTACCCACAAACCCTGACAATCCAAAAAGTCAATATCAAAAAATGATCGCACATTGGAAGACTGAACAGTATAAGGTACTACCCATCATTAATGGTTTTTATATAAAATTTAATTCTTATTACTTGTATTGTTTTTTGGTTTCGTAGGAAGTGTCAGCGAAAAACAAAAAAACAAAGATGAAATGATATATCTACACACATTGGGGCACACTACAATTCCCGATCATGAGAAGCAGCCCGTACGTTCAATCCAATTTTTTGCATTTATCATATATGGTTGTAATCCAAATTTGTGCATTTCTCATATCCATCAAGCCGAATGGGGCATTAAAGGTCCTGTACCTCGGGCCAAATTATTCTAGTTCAGTAGGAAAAGAAAATATGGAACTGTAGTTAATTCACAAACACAGGAAAACATTGTATGTTTTTTATATATATTTCAAACATTTATATGAAATTCATAATTTAGTATGTGTATAATTTCAACAGTCTTCCTTGGAGGCCATGGATGAGGAAGCTGACAACTTGGGGCCAAATGATCATTTGAGTTAGGTGTTAGGTGTGGAGCATCCAGGAAGAGTCTGTTGTAGACCAGGAAAAAACATTGTCCCCTCTAGGTATTGGTCATCATCGGACTCCTCTAATGCCTTAAGGCCTCTGAGTTGGAAAGTATGCGTGCTGAATTAGCTACGACAAAGAAAATAGTATTAGAGGTGTGTGAAAAAACTAAGCTAATGAATAAACATTTCATGAAAGCTATGTCAATGTTGAGTCAGTCACTACCACCAGAGGTTGCTACCACTTTTGATTCATGAATGGAATCAATGTGCTGTTTAAATAATTCCTCGGGTGATTCCCATGTGGGTCCTAGTGGCGATGACGGTGGTGGCGATAGAGTTGGTGAGGATGTTATTGATGCTGCTGTTGGTGATGAGATTGCTGATGATGATGATGATGATGTTACTGCTGGTGATGATGATATTGATGATTGCTGCTGATGATGATGATGCTGGACAAGGGGATGACGATGATGGTGATGGGGGTGATATTAATCCCATCCATTTTTGACTTAGTAGAGAGACTTGTGTTGGAGTTGTAATTTTTTTTGTATTGGTGGACTGCTTGTATGTGAATTTCTTTATGCAATGAAATGCATTTTGGATTAAGTTTTCATCGGGGGTGTTATTTGACAATTCTTGAGGTAATATTCACATTCCATTTTTGTTTTTATGGTTTGGTGTGTTAATTATTATCTCGCCATCTAATCATGGCCTTAGCAGTAGAGGGGAGGCTTGGGATGGGGGGCTGTAGTGGAGGGTTGGGGGGGCTGGGAGTGGAAGGTTGGGAGGGGGGTGCAGTGGAGGGCTGGGAGGGGAGGGGGCTGCATTCACGTAATCTCTTTTTCATATACTCGACATGTAGAGGATGTTCATTAGGCGAGTATGAATGTGTCCTCCACTTTGAAGCAGAATATCTCATCTATTGAAGGCGTTGAGAAGGTTTAGTTGCTTCTGATATTTTTCATTAAACGTAAAGGCACTGATTGGTATGTGATCTGACAGTTATATGAATATTCAGAGCTTACTAACTGATTTAGATTTTTCATATGATGTTTATGGTTTTCATATTTACTTTCTCGAAATTTTTAATGTGGTTTTGTGTGTTTTAGGAAGACTCCAAACAAAAAAGAAAAAGCATGTTTAGTGGGGAGGGAGGGGGAGGGGCTGGGTAGGGGGAGGGGCTGGGCAGGGGGGCTGGGTAGTGGGGAGGGAGGGGGAGGGGCTGGGCAGGGGGGATGGGAAGTGGGGATGGAGGGGGAGGGGCTGGGCAGGTGGGGAGGGGCTGGGCATGGGGTGCTGGGCAGTGGGGAGGGTGTGGGAGGGGCTGGGCAGGGGGGAGGGGCTGGGCAGGGTGGGGCTGGGCAGTGGGGAGGGAGGGGGAGGGGCTATGCAGGTTGGGAGGGGGAGGGGTTGGGTAGTGGGGAGGGAGGGGGAGGGGTTGGGCAGGGGGGATGGCAAGTGGGGAGGGGCTGGGCAGGGGGGCTGGGCAGTGGGGAGGGAGGGGGAGGGGCTGGGCAGGGGGGGCTGGGCAGTGGGGAGGGAGGGGGAGGGGCTGGGCAGTGGGGAAGGAGGGGGAGGGGGAGGTGGGGAGGGGGAGGGGCTGGGGGAGGTGCTGGACACGGTGTCGACTTATCCATCATCGCTAAAGGTATGGTTTTACAACACCATTTTTTACATCATGACAAGTTTTCTTTTTACTCAACTGCATCCTTAAATATCCAATTTAACCCTAGACTCATATGTTCAAAATATGATGCAGTAGGACTTGAAGTGCTCCCAGAAATTAATTTTCAGCTAATTTTAGTTGATTACCATGGCGCATTAGAGGATCGACCACTCCCAGGAAATCACCTTTCTTCAGCGCCTTCTGAACAATAATCAATGGGGCACTGTCTTCCAGTTGAAGGTAAACACTTCTGGTTGATATCATTAAACCTGACATTTCTGACTATTCGTTACAGCACAAATGCTCTGTTTCCTCTCTATTTTCGACCATAATTGGTATGTGGGATGCATAGTGAATCAACATTTTGGAAGCTGAAGGTGTTCCTGAAGGGTGTGCTGGAAACACAAATCAAGTGCACGAGTGAGGTGGATGTTAAAAAAACCGCCCAGAGCAGCCACTTCAATCGAATCTTGACCGATGTGTTGCTCTCCGCGCAATAGGTATGTTCTCATAATACCGTTGAAATAATCTCCAAGACAATTTGCAGTATTTCCCTTCGCATAACACTTTTTCATACGTTATTACGCACTTCATATTTTAAGATGAATATTGAATATTTTTATTTATATATTGCAGGTGACTCACTCTGCACATGAAGAGATCAAGGGAATCCTGCACTAATAAGTGCCAGATCTCTACAACAGGTATGTTTCCCTAAAATTGTGGAATTAACCTCCCTACCATGCATCATTTTTCATTTTCATTTACACACTATATGAATGCAGGTTATTGTTCGTAATATCATGGATTTAACCTCCCTTTCATCCAACATATGAATGCAGGTGATATGATTTCTCTATTGACTCCAATGTATATTGATTTTTTTGGGTCATGTCTAAGAGTTTCTAGACAAACTTTGATTGTTCTCATCCCAGCATAGCGATGAACCGAAATATTGGTGAATGTGCATGGGTTGATGGAATGAATTACTTCAATTTACAATCATGGAGAAGAAAAATAATAGATGTGTATCATTTATGTCTCAGCGAGGATTGATGAAGGTATTTTTTCCCAACTAACTCTTCAATAGGATAGGATGTATGGAAGTTTATATTGTTTACAACTCAAGAAGTAAATGATACAGTGATAATCACATTCTTCATGAGTTTGACTGGTAGTTCTTTTGTTATAATCTGTTTTGTATTACAGTGAGTTTTATTACCTTAAATAAACATACCTTAAGGGAACATATTTAGTTGGACACCCGATTTTAGATTTTTTTTCTTTTATAATATGTTCTGTAATACAGTGAGTTGTAGTACTTTATCAAAATTTTAGGATGTTTTCTAACAGTTGAAGTACCTTACCTGGTTGGGTCTGCATCCAAATAAAACATGTCATGCATCTACATATTTCATGCAGGGAGATTCAGGGGGTGGGCTGGGCAGTGGGGAGGGAGGGGGAGGGCTGGGCAGGGGGGGTTGGGCAGTGGGGAGGGAGGGGGAGGGGCTAGGTAAGGGGAGGGGGAGGGCTGGGCTGGTGGAGGGCTGGGCAGGGGGAGGCCTGGGCAGGTGGAGGGCTGGGCAGGAGGGAGGGGGTGGGCTGGGTAGGGGGAGGGCTGGGTAGGGGGGAGGGGGAGGGCTGGGCAGGGGGGAGGGTGAGGGCTGGGCAGTGGGGAGGGATATGGAGGGGTTGGGCAAGGGGGAGGGGGAGGATCATGTATTTAACCATCAAAAAATTTAAATTAAAGAACTATCATTGAAATGGGTCAGGTTTCCCTTGGATGCTCCTGGTTCACTAGGCCTGGTGATAGAAGAAATTGTCTCATCCCAGTCACTCTAGAATGAATATGTTAAAATACTAAATAAAGCACATGATGATTCTATGGAACTTCTAGAACAATGCCTTCATTTTCATGTACATGTTTGTGTCCCCATATGAGACCTATGATTTTGAAACTGGAAGAGATGTATAAGTATTGATTGAAGGATAAAATGGTATTTCTATAATTGAAATGGGTGAAGTTACTTGACTCGCCGACCGATGTCTTTACTTTCAATTGACTATCATGTTTAGAATTTATGAATATACTTGATCCTTCACTATACTACTACGATGTAGAAAAAAGAGAATCCAAGGTCGACCCCACAAGGAACACGAGTGACCTGCAAGATCTTGACATTACTTAATTGTTAACCTGGTGATTTGTAAGAAAAATTCAGTTCAAACAGAATTTTAAAACAAGAATTTAAATGATATTTAACATCAATTAATAAATATAGAAGAGATATATCAATTTCAAAGGATGTATAACAAGATATTTCCACCTCTTTCATTCACGAACGAGTTTAATAAATTTTCTACAAGATCGTTATAAAATCATGAATTTCTCTATGGTCAAGTCTATTGATTCTGCCTAGGTTAATCTAGTTCTCTTAGTCAGAGAAGTAAACTAACATAAGCACATTAATACGTTGTTAATATTTTAATTTTTAATTGTTAACCATAAGTGAGTTTTATTTATTTTAGCTTTTGAATTCTACTCATGTCTACACATTCTTTCTTTGCTTTTTTAATGTTTTCATGTTTTCATGTTTTCTAGGTTGACATGGAAGCCATGTTACACATGGTTGATGGGGGATCTTAAGGCTTTGGAAATTCCAATGGTAAATGACTTATTATTTCTTCATGTGCTTTTATCATCCGTTTTTAATGTTCATTGTAGGATACCAACATTGTTTGATGGGGGCATCTGTTTTCTGTATTATATTTTTTAAAATTATTTTCCATTTGCCTCAATTGGAGGTGAAAATTTTTAACATGACATGATATCAGGACATGACATGAGTTAAACAGGATTGGGTTAGACATAAAGTGGTTTAGGTTGTGATAGGGTTGAGGATTCTTACACAAATAACTCAACATGAGATAACATTTTATTATAATTAGAACAACAAAAGTTTTCAGAGGATGGATACGAGCAACATATGCAAGTGAATCATTTGTCTCCAGCATTACTTACAGTTTTTCTCTTGCCATCCCTTATTAGAGATTCTCCAAGTTGAATTGTCAACATGAATTCTTTTTTAAGTTTTTTTTTCTGAAAAATTCATTGTCTTTTACATATTAATTTTAAATTGAAAGTGAAAAACTTTATGATCATGTCCAGTCTCAGTGCTTTGCTCGTTTACTCGTTACATCTACATGATTTATTAGCTGATTTTTACCGTGTTTCATTTCATTACTGCTTTCTTTGCACCAAAATTATGGGTTTGAGATAAATTTTTCTCTTCCTTTCAATAGATACATCAGGTTGTATTTGTCGACTCTGAAGATATGAATGTTATTTCTGGTGAAAGGAAGTCCACCATTTAAGTGGGAAACTCCAGCAGCAAGCTTGCACAGGTGCACATGCAGCTGTACGGTGTTTGGTTGTCCAAAGATTTAAAGGCCTTATAAACCCTCAACATTACTCTAAAAATTTATAAAAATTATGAAAAGTGTTTGAATGGGATGGGAAATTGTTTTTTTTAATATGCACGATATTATGTTTTATTGAACAATGAAATTCAAAACATTGTCACTGTTTCATTGCAGATCATGTTTAGCAGTGTCCTCCACAAGCAGCTGCCTGCTGAGTCTGGTATCAGTGTAGTTTGTGATTCACCTGGTGTTGTACACACCAATTTGGTAAGTTAAACTGATGATTTTAAACTCTATATATATGTGATATGATAATTGTATAAATAATGCCTTCATCAAATGGGGTCAAACATTTGGAATTTATTTATGATGGGGGGTTGATTTTCATATGATGCTGAATTCTCATGTCCAATTCTTAGTTTTATCCCTATGAATCCAGGCAAGGGATCTTCCCAAAATTGTCCAAGCTCTTTATCATCTAATTCCCTACTTCATTTTTTGATTCCCAAGAAGGTGAGCATCTTTTATTTCAAATGTACTGGTTTTCTTGAAGACACTAAATTGGTGTTCCTATAAGGTCATGTTTGGTTCCACTTCATTTATTGAATGGAATGAAATAGGTTGTTTTGAGGTTGGATGACAGGTGGATGAAATGAAGGACTCAACACTTGAAATATTATCAGATCATCGCATACCATATCCTTGAACTGAACTAGACCTAACTCCTAGCTATTTCCACTGATGCGATCACATTTTGGAAGGTTTGTAGGATATGTTTAGGAATTGATGTCCTAGATTCCATCATTTCTAGGATCTAATAAGAAAAATATATATAGGGAATGGGAATATACACCCATTCTACAGTTAGGTTACGAATGTGAGTCTTCCTCTGTTTTTCAGTCAAGATGCTTTGATGAGGTCCTCTAATTTCCATTGTATTTTCATGTTGGGATTGATGTACCAGAGTAGGTATTTTCATATTATTGTTGATTTCTGATATATCTGAATGGAAGGATTGATATATCTATAGGTGCAGAACGGTAGGGAGGTAGAGTTGCAACTGCTCTCCCTGGGGAACAAGTCTATACCCACGGGTTTCCAAACCGTGGGTACATTTCGGGAGTTTAATTCAGTATACCCGTAGTCTGCAAACCGTGGGTACATATGGGGAGATTTAAATCATTATACCCATGGTTTGCAAACCATGGGTACATATGGAGAGATTTAAATCAGTATACCCACGGTTTGAAAACCGTGGCTATAGATGTCTATACCTACGGTTTGTGAAACCATGGGTAATGTGAATTTTTCTTCATCTATACCCAAGGTGCTATGCAAACCATGGGTATTGCCCTATTGCGACGGCACTACAGCCGGCGGTTCTTA
Organism: Viscum album; assembly: GCA_963277665.1. Taxonomy (NCBI): domain Eukaryota; kingdom Viridiplantae; phylum Streptophyta; class Magnoliopsida; order Santalales; family Viscaceae; genus Viscum; species Viscum album. The sequence goes on from OY728120.1 coordinate 582,520,656, forward strand.
AAACTGTGGGTATATCCTATACCCATGGTTTCAAGGGCTATACCCACAATTTAAAACCGTGGGTATAGGTGCTATTTCCAGTAGTGTTTTCAGGAAGATAGTGAATATAGAAATTTTAATCCTTTATTAGCTCTAATAATCTCATTTGATGCATGTTGAGATCCTTTTGTGTTAATATATATATTATTCTCTTGTGGTTGGTGTATATGTCACACTTCTCACTATAAAGGTAGTGCTACCATATTTTTATGTAAAAAATAACAGCTTCCAGCTCTATATCATGTGTGGGGTAATTCTTCTCATGGATCTTCAACTGCGATGAGTCATAGGATATAACATTAACATTTTACATGAGTAAAAAACAGAAGCCTTTCTTCGAAGCGTCATTGTATATGAAAAATATTTCTCTACTTTTCGATAATGGGATTACATGTGCAGTGATCATCCTTCTGTTTAACTCCTTGAATCATTACTCCTAGTGTTCTATCCATACATACTTTAGTCCATTCCTTATTAACTTAGTTAGAGGGCTTGAAAATTGTGAGAAATGTCTCACAAAACGTCCGTAGTAACCAAATAATCTAAGAAAATTATGAATTTCTGGGACACTATAGGGCCTGGACCATTCTGCAATCACCTTTATTTTTTAAGGGTCCATATACATTCCCCCAAATGTGATCACATTTCCCATGAACATGACTTTCATCATCCAAAAATCACACATGATAAAAATGGCATACAATTTTTCCATTCTCATTGTCGCCAACACAAATCTTAGATGATATTTATGTTCCTACTTTCTCTTGGAGTAGATGACAATATCATGGATAAACACTACCAAAACATTGTTGAGGTAATGTCAAAATACTATATTCATCAAATCCATGAATATTTTAGGGGAATTAGTAATTCAACAGGGAATCAACAGAAACTCATAGTGGCCATTCCTTGTACAGAAGGCAGTCTTATGCATATCATCCTTCTTCACTATTAGCTGATGATATCCAGAATAAAGATCCACCTTTTAGAAGTATTGATATTCTTTTAACTGATTGAAAAATTCATCAATCCTTGTAAGAGGATACATTTTTCTTTATGGTGATCTTTTTGAGCTCCTGATAATCGATACACATCCGCATTGTTTCATCCTTCTTCTTCACATAGAGCACCAGCGCGCCCCAAGGTGACGCACTAGGGAATATGAACCCTTTACCCAAATGCTATGGCATCTACTTCTTTAACACCTCCAGTTCAATAGTATCTATCATATTGGGACACATTGAGATAGGAGTATCTCTGGGTTTGAGTTCTATTGAGAAATCTACCTCACGATCTAGTGGAAGTCTAGGTAACTCTTCATGAAATACGTCATTGTATTCCCTCATGATGGGAATTTCCACAAGGTTGGCACAATCCTTTGATTCAACCATTTGGGCGAGGTATGCTTCTTTATAGGGTATCAACATCCACACCATTGTCATTTTTTTCAAATGAGATTCATGAGATTCTTTGCATTTGTATAGGATCATGGGATAGTTCAGAATATGAAAAGATATTTCCATTTCCAAACAGTTGATATGTGCTCTATATAACGAGAGCTAATACATTCCCATTATATTGTCGAATTCCACACAGGGACGTACTAAAAGATTATTTAGAAGAATATTCCTACAAACTCTAATATGAGAAGAGTCAAAAACTTGGGTTTCAATGATTTCACAACTTGGTGTTTTTACCGATATCCCTAATTCAAGGTTTCGGGGCTCCGATTATATAGTTCTAGAAAACTGGATGGATATAAAGGAATGCATAGAACTAGAATCAAATAATTAATTTTCCTTTATTTGTTGAATATGAAGTATACCTTGTATGAATCCATTATCTTTATCCACATCCACAGTAGTGATGGCATATTCCTTCCCTTGTTCCTTTGGATTTGGTTGTTTCGAGCACTGATTACCCTCGAGGACTTGAGGTTTAGTGCACTAAATTGTATAGTTCCCTTGCACCCTACAATTGAAGCATTGAACCATGCTGCCTAAATTTTTAGCATTTAACCATGGGTTCTATCCATTCATCAACCACTTTATCCTTCCTTATCATATCTTTTAGACACTCTTTAGCATGGTGTCCTTCTTTCCCAAAGTTGACGCATTTCCCCTTCCCTTTGAGGCAGTTCCCATGATGTAACTTCCCACATATTTGGCATTTGGGTCATTGAGTTTTCTTCCCACCTTTATCATTAGATCCTCCAGATTGAAACTCCATATTTCGTTTCTTTATCACCATTCCCATGTGACCATTCTCCAAACTCCATCTCCACTTTAAGAGAATATCAAAAAACATCATCATAACTCCCAAAGTCTCAAATTGCAAGATCCTTTCAAAGGTGTGGTTTTAATCCACTAAAGAATCTATCAATTTTGATTTCATTGTTGATAAAAAAACCCGAAGCGTGCCTTGCAATACTTTTGAAATTATATTCATACTTTGTGATAGATTCTCCTTCCTTTTTCTGCAGCTCTATGAATTCTCTCTCCATATTTTTATGAAGAGTTTGTGGGAAATACATGTTATGAAACATGATCTTAAAGTCTTCTCATTCCATATCTTCAACTTCGTCTCTTGGCTTGGTGTTCTTAATCAATGACCAGAATTGATCAGCCTTTCCATATAGAGGTTAAAAAGCTAATGTCACTTTCTCCGCCTCAGAAAAGTGAAGAAAAAATGATCTTCTCCTGGGAGTTGACCAACTATTTCGAAACTAGTGGATTTGATGATCCACTAAATGTCGATGGTCATTGCTGCATAAAACACTTGATTGGTAGTTTCTACCTATTTGGTGAAGGAGGATGTTCCCCATTATTATGGTTATTGTTCACAATCTGTGATAGTTGGGTAAGATTCTCCATGATGTTTTGAACTCCACCTCCAAAATCATTGGGGATGTCATTCGGGCAATCATTTTATTGGCCCTCACACGTGTTTTTTGGCCTAGTTTCTCCTAGTTCCCACCATTTCATAAAATAGAAAAGGTTATAGAAAAACATAAGTCAACAAGATATGAATGACTTATTCAATTCCATGATTTACTAAAAAACATAACATGTAGGATCCCTATGAAAATCTTCTTGGGTGAATATTTTTACTTTGTCTCATGCTGGAGGTTTTCTCTAGGGTTCACTAATCCTAATTCCCAAATTAAGAAAACCTTTCCTCTGATTCCAACTATAGAGACCCTACCTTTTCATACATTACTATTACATTATTATAAATAGAAACAAAAAATAGTATTAAACCATTAGAAACTAGAAGATTAGTGTCATGGGAAAACTAGAAACAAACATAACATTTACAACATCAAGCATAAATATTTATTTATTTCCTTCTTCTCTTTCTTCTTATTGGCACATGGTCTCTCCTTAGTACATGAAGTCACCAAATGATATACATAAAAAAGGGGTGAGTTAAAATCCTATTAAGAGGATAGATAAGAACAATATATCATTTGGTGGGAATAATCATATCATCGACACAAAAATCATGAGAGGAATGATTAATAAATGACTTGAAATGTGGAAATTCATAAAAATGAAACATCATGTCTTAGTGTTCATCTACCACACATAGTTGTGAACAATGCTAGCATCATGTTCACACATCATTTCAATTTTTCTCATGAGATTCATCACTTTACCCAATGCATTGAAGCTCTGTCTAATTTTGGGCACACCCATCACATTCAAACATTCATATTGTGCTACATATTTTCAGTTACACCCATCACATCATAATATTTTTATTATCGTGCATGTAACATTAAAAATATTTAAAACATGAACATAACATATCCAATGGAAAGAAATGGTTTTCACATAATAAAGCATACTTTCAAAATAATTTGGTACCAAAAATAATGAGGGAATATAATTCTTTACAAATAACCATTAACCATGAGTGAAGAGTGAAACAACAATCAAGAAGTAAAAAAGGTGTGTTTTTTTGAAAGAAGAGTTATTTTGGAAAAAATTGGGTTTTTTCATAAAATAAAATAGTGAAAATTTATATCCCTGAAAAGGTAATATATTGATGAATAATTTAATTTTAAGGAGAACTTATACTGAAAATGGAGTGAAAGAGGGAGAACCCAAAGAAAGAAAGTTAGGTTTGAGAATTTCCCCCTTACCATGTATCTGAATGCTTTCTTCACATTAATGTCCTGTATAATGACATTATATTGGTTAATTAACAAATAAAGAAACTTGTGCACATTAATATGGTTTATTATGGTTTCATTGAGTTATTTTATGGGCCCTTGGATGGGTTATATAGTTTAAATACATTTTTCAGGAATGTTTGATTTTCTGGTTTTCTTGAAAAGTTCACTTGCATTAATAAATGGAAGTTCATGTAGAATACGGATAAACATAAAGAACTAATATTTCAGGCTATTAATGATAATAATTGAGTTTAAATGTTCTTATAATGAATTATTTTATTAACCATATCGATGAATCATTAGATAATAATTTAATGATGATCATTTGGGTTAATTTGGGTTGTTTTTCAACCACAACGAACATGTTTTGTTCAATCATTTAGTAATATGTAAATAAGTTAGATCCAAAACATTATATTGCATATAATAAATATATAATAATCTGGTTCAACCATAAAAATGGTTCCATGACCATATCTGAAGGCATTAGTGTAAAAATAAAACATATCTGTCTTGAAGGTTATAAATTAACACCTCATGAACATAGTTTTTTTTTCTAAAATAAAAATTTGATGAGAAGGGGTTTGGATGATTTATTATAGCATTATTATCATGAAATTACATTATATGTGATATAATAAAGTTAAAATACCATTTAGATGATGATAAGTGGGGAGAGATTATGAAAAGAACTTGAAATTGAAAGGAAATTAAAGGAAAATAGAGAGTGGGGAATTACCTCTTGAATCCTCCTCGTGAGATCCTCCACTAGGTCTTTGGACAAGACCAAAACCTCTTGTACATGGGTGAGAGGCTAGAGAATATTTTTTGAAAGAGTTTAGGCATGTATTGAAGCTTGAGAGGTGTGAGGAAATTAGGGTGTGAAGGGTGTTATTTATAGTGGAGGGGAGAAGGATTTTCTAAATATTATATTCATTAATTTATAATTTCTCCCTTGGAAAAATAATATTGAGTCTTCCATGACTAAATATAGAAATTTTATCATTTTAATCCAAATAATATGTGCTTTAATCAGAAGAACATCACCCATGACTCTATAATTCAAGAATTTAACTTATTTTTGAAAATTATCATATTTCACTATTCATAAAAATTCAAGTATTTTAGAAAAATACCTAAAATTCACCCTAACCATTTTTGGATGTGTAGTATCCAAAAATGAATTATATTCTTTGAAAATAATTTTATAAATATGAATAATTTAATTTTTATTTAATATCATAATCTACATGAAAAAATAAATTTTATAACTAAAACTGATTTCATAATGCTTTCAAAAAGTACACAAGGTCCTATAAAATTATCTTAAAAATAGAAGAAATAGAATTATTAATTTATCAAAACATTTTAGGAAAATAATTTTTCTTTTAAATTGATTAATTAATTATAAATATTTATTTATTACTTACTAAAATATCAATTCTTTTACTATGTTCAAAATGTCACTTATACGATGTCTATGTTTTATTTAATCATTCATGGGTAAGGTTACTATTCTTTTGAAGGATTGGTTATTCATATGGGTCAGTTACTATTCTTTTGAAGGATTAGTTATTCATATGGTAGGCTACTATTAACAAAAAATTATGTTTGTCCTGTCAAACTCAAAACATCTTATGGATTGCAACCGTGTTTGTCAGAATTTTGAAATTTAAAATACAAAAGAGGAAAATTTATGTTTACAGGTCACATAGTAGTTCATTTAAAAATTATGTTGAATTTTTTTCCATAATTTGATTATACATTAATTCATTATTATAATAAGGTAATTCCATTAATAAAACGTTGGTTCATTAAATGATTCCCTTGGTTTTCCATATTTTTGGGCCCCTTGGCCTTTGTTGTCCTCTCCCCTGTATCCTCTTGTTGAATAAAAATAATAATATTGATGATGATGAATCAATGCTAAAAGAATTGGTTTTCGCACCACACAATTTACATGAAAACATGATAAAATTTTTAATAAAGAAATATAAATTAATCAAAGAATTTTTACACATTGAACCACCTACCTTGAATGTCAAAACCCCCCAAAAATTTGTGCAAGACAACACCCAAACCATAACTGCACCAAAAGTGAGTGAAAATGAACCCTAATCAAGAACACTAAACCAAGACACTCATTATTAAATCCTAGGGACAAAACCCTAGTGGTTTGAATGTCTAAACATCACGAATGAGGGGAGAAACCCTAGATAAAAGGAAGAAAACAAATAAAGACTCACTTACTTGAAGAATATTTAAGTTCACTACACCAAAACCCCATCAAAATGGGTTCCAAGGGAGCTTTAGGGAGCTTGGGAGCCGTCTATGGCTGAAATGGTCAAATGGGGGAAGAAAGGGATGCATTAGGTTTAATTAGAGAAGGTAAAAATTGGAATGACATTTTTTATGACCGGGATACTATGCACTATTTTTCCTCATGGTTTTGTGAACCATGGGGCCTAACCATGCACCTAGTTCTTTCAACCCAAAAATTTTCAGTTCTCTCCAAACTTCAAGGGACAGCCTAGGGGGGAAATATAATATTATAATATAATAATATAAGATAAAGTACCTTAAAATAAGGACACAAATGTGATATTTTTGAACCATGATCTTGTCAACTTAAAAAAAATTGTATGGTTCAAATAATTTATCAAATAAGACATTCAAATTCTAACATTCCAAATTAATATTTCTGAAAAATTCCAAATTAAAAATAAACGCTATTATAATATTCCTTATTTGATAAATTATAAAAGCTTTATAAATCACCACATAATTTCTATATAAATATTTTATTTTATAATTATAAGTCTTTCCATAAAAATTCAAAAAGGAATTTTAATTTTAATAATTAAAATTTACGATATTAATTTATTAAATGATTCACATGCATTAAATAATTAATTATAAATATTTTATAATTAATTAATTTATAAAAAAATTAAAAATTAAATAAATATTGTTAAATATAATTTTCTATAATGTACAAATTTTTATAATTTTTATTAATCAATTTATTATTGAATAATTAGACAAATCATAAATTTTTATTTCAAATTGGACATTATACTATATATCATAATTCATGTCTTATTTTTAAACAGATATTGTGCCTTATGATTCATGCATCATAGCCAATGATAAATAATACAAGATTATTCACCTTATTTTATGGTAATTTTATATTAGAAATTTAAATACAATTTAATGGATATTGTATTTTACAATTGGACTGTTATTTCTCCTAAGAAACTACACTGTGTTTTTTACCTTGTAAACAATGCATATCAATGCCATCGTAAGCTATGATTCCACATGTCACTGGTTATGACATTGAAAAAACCTATGTATCACATTATGCCATTTGTTATGATATCATATATCATATATGGTGATCCAACCACAACTTATGATACATTATATTTTAAAACTAAGTAAAATTCAAAATACATATAATTTCTTATGAAAAAAATTATGATACCTCTTTCATTATCATTTTCAAAATGGTTTCATGAATCATTGAATAATTGAATGTTATGATACCATTGATTGGTTTTTGAGGATTGGATAACAATTATTCATGTGTTAGATGGAATAGAGAATCATAAAACTAATATCTCCATGATTTGAAACTGAAATCATGTATAATATGAAATAATTAATAATAATAACGTAAAATAATTGAGAAAAATATCTTTTCATCAAGAATGAGTATTATTAATATCATTGAGAATAAACCAATGACATCCTTCATTCGTTATGTATCCACTAATTGACTTAAATCTCCAAATGATTGGGTGGGATCCTACTCAACTCCCATGGTATTCTAGTATATCCTGAAGCTAAGAAAGAAGGAAGAGATTCCATTAGGTATAATCAATGGAAGGATTAAACCAAACATATCAATGGATTTAACAAATTCATTTAGTCCTCACGAAAATCCTTGATTATTTGTCGAATTTAATCAAATATCATGAAATGTTTCAGTAATGTGACCCACTTATAAACACATTGTAAATGTATGATAGGATGGATCTAACACTTAAATTCATTCTATTTTGATTCCATACATTATATCATGCCTTATAATATACCCATTAACAGGGCATATGATATTCCTTGGATTCATTGACATCATACTATAAAAAATTTAGTATCATACATTATGACATATCCTAAACAAATAATATGTTTTATGGATTTAGAAATTTCTACATAAATTATATTATAAGAATTATTTTGTGTTAAGCATGTGTTTTTATATAGTTCATTCATGGAATTATAATTTAAAATTAAAAAAATATTAATTATTTGGAAAATTTTAAAAATATAATTAATATCTTGATGTGACCATTACTAACAGAATTAATAATTAGAGTTTTTTGATGAAAATTAAAACAATGGCACCACATATACTTATAACATATTGATTATTGTTATTTAATTTCACATTAATGTTCTGTAATATTTTTTTTGAATTGATAAGAATTAAATTGACGGAAATATTATGTTTTGATTTTATTAAGTATGTTACTATTTATTTACTCCATATATTAAATAGTTTTGGGTATCACCTAAAATAAGTAATTTAATAAGTGTAATATATGTTTTAACTAGGTTTTAAAAAGATTTTTCATTTTTGAATTTAGAAAAATGTGTTGGATTTGTATTCAATATTTTATGGATTTTTTTGGATATTAAATCCATTTTTAGTTATGTTGATTGATTTTTGAATCCATTAGGTTTATATAAATTATATAATGAAAATTCAATTTTCTAAATTGATGACTTAATCATGTAATTTATATTTTGGGTAAAAAAATGGGTAATTAATGGAAAAGTATCGTGTTATTTCATACTAAATGAATAACCATAATTACAATATTAAAATTATAATTTTACAAAGGATTTTTATTTCTATACTTTTACGATTAAAGTGAATGAATGGTGTTTTGGATCTGAATATTCATATGAGATTATGAAAAGTAATTGATCTAATTTTCAGAAAAGTAAAATGTGTTATATATTATATTTCTATATTGTGATTGAGATTTGAGTTTTTAATATTTTAATATAATCATTATTATTATATGGTATACATGTTTTTAGAAAGAGTTTTTGGATCCTTTGGTTGGGTTGTGAGGTGAAATGATAGGATTAAGGCAATGGTTTGGGTGGGCCTTGTGTTGGGCCTTAGAATACATTATGTTGCATGTGTTTAGTAGGTATACTCTATATTCTATGTGTAAAGAAAGGATATGGCATATTTCATATTTTTGGAAATGATTTTACATGATCCATGGTTATAGAAATTACAATACTTTGTTAATGTTTAGAGTATCCACCTTTATTACATGCAGTTGGTATATGAGATTCCATAGAGACTTGGTTAGAAAAAACAGTTTTAATGAATGCTGATAAATTTTTTTGAAATCCTTTAATTGATTTAAAATACTCATAAATTATGATATTAAACTCCCATAGATGCCTATGTTTATTATAACTTCTTGGGATTTAGAACAAGTAAAATTTCTACATAAATTTCAATTTGACTATTTGGTGGATGAGTTTTTCTCCAAAACATGCTTTTAAATGTTAATATGAGATTTGGAACAATAAATTATGTTGTATTTGACTTGTTTTAAGGACCGAGATGTTCCTTGGGTGACATGCTGAGTTTGGGGACGGTGGGCCCTAAAAACTCAAGTCCATGATGAACTTGTAAGGGTGCATAGTTTTTTCTGAAACAACGAGGACCACCAGGTAAAACTGAGAAAAAGATCCTTTAGATTTGGGGGTCCTGTATGGTTTGGCCTAACCATGCGGGATAAGACATCTATGCATTTACCACATGTTCCTTGATAAAGGGTAAGTAAACCGTTTTCACATGGTATCTCAAACCATGTGCATGAACTATGCGATCCACCTTTCAAGGCAGTGGATAAAGCACGGTTGGAACAGAGATTGGCCAATTGTGTCATAAAACCATGTGACCTTTTTAAAAGGATAAATGTACACTTTTTTTCTCCAAAATTTTATTTTCCTCTCCTCCATTTTATTCTCCACTTTTTCACACACAACAACATCTCGTGGAGCTCTCCCATTCCTCCTATAATTATGTGGAGATATTTTTCAACTATACTCTCTTTTGAGTTCATATCATCATGTAATAAGTGTATTGATAACGCCACAACTCCTCCATCCTTTATTCAGTTAACATCTCATATCTTATGTTGTCTTTAGACGAGCTAATTCACCCAATTTTCTTGGTGATTCTTTGTTTCTTCATTCTATCAAAAACCAAATAGATTCAAGCCTCTATATTTGATGAGTATAGTTTTAAAAGTATGAGTTAGGTTGTCTTGTAATTTTCCCTAAATTTTTATGTGTTTTATATCATTCATCACTGTGTCGCATGTTTGAAATTTCCACACATTTCCTTAAAATGTGTTTTTTATATTAATTGGACTATAATATAAAACACCCATAGAGACATTTATATTATTTAAAGGATATATTACTCATTTATTTACTCCCCTTTGGGTGTTTTAAATTAACTTCCCTCTTTAATGTAAATGTGTAAATGACCAACCACCTTCTATGTGGGTTCGCCTGACAGTAAATTGTATATTAAATTCATTATAAATTCAATGGATTAATTTAACTGAATAAAGTTGGTGGAAATCCAACACCACACGCCATTTATAAATAGAGCTAAATTGTATAAATATGGAAACACATGGTTAAAAGGGAATAAATGAATATAAATTTTGAAAGTAAACATTATATATGTTTAGCCTCGGGTTGTTGGATGGTAAAAAATGGTTAAGGGACTTTTTGATCATGTATTTTCATACTCCCTTACATTGGGTTATAGGCATGGCATCTCACATAGTTTAATTTCATCCAGAAAGTGGTCATGATATTTCTTGCTCCTTGTAATAGGTGCTGGGCATGATGACTCAACCATATATCTTGGGTGATGAGCATTACATCACACATTCATATAAGATTTAGGGCATGTACCATTTGTTGGAACCTATAGATCATTAAACAAGTCATGGATGCTTGAGTTGCACCTTGGGTCCATCTTTCACCTAGTATCCAGGTATATTCCTACACATGTCCTCACATATATAGTTTATGTACATGTATACATATTATTTATGATTAATTATATATATGAATATTTTAAACTCAGTAGACTTAACCCAACTTATGTCGAAGAATTAAATCCTTCTAGGTGTCCATAATAAATCTAATTTGACTAGTATTTTCTTCACAACATATTTTATTATCTATTATAATCGCACACTAATTTTTCCGATACACTGGTAGGATTATTATGTACACCATTGGTTGTGGAATACAAATTTTATCTCACCCCATGATCGAACCTCCATTACAATGGTGTACCGGAGAAGATCTTATATTCACAGGTCCATAGATTATTGCATGTGCTTGGTTTAATACAGGGGTTCCAAGGAGCATAGGACTGAGCTAGTACATAGCATGATCATGGAGATATCCTTTGGGGGGTTTTTTTTATTTATTCAAGTATTATATCATTTCTACATGTTTTATGTTCCCTTCATTATCATGTTTCCTCTTTTGGACATGCATTAATCGTTGTATAATTAGAATTTTATTCAGCTATTATATTTATCTTCCATTACATTGTCTTTTATGTATACTACATATATTATCGGCCAATTCCTTTATTATCTCTTACATTATTGTAATAATCTTATGATGAGGATATATTCCCCCTACCGTAACATCATTAGACCCTCACTACTAGTCGGTAGCCTCTAGAATATGGGGTGCCACATTTCTGGAAATGTGGTGACCATCTTTACTTCTAGTTTTACAGTCAGTCTTGCTGGGACATTTCAAAGTTGTATTATAGGTGTATCTTTTCCTTTATCTTACTATTTTAGTCAGCTATATAGGACACTAGGATTGTTTTAGATCATGGTAAATAGGAGTGTCTAGGAGTGATCAACCAACACATGGGAAAATTTCAAGTGGCTATGGATGGGAACATGGTTCGTGTTGTTCATTATTATAGTTGGCTATGATTTCACCTTGATGGATTGATGTACTTTTTATGGTTTTTGATTCTTGATATATATTGTATTTTACCCTTAGACTGTTATGAAAATGAATTATCATTACATGCATCATTATTGGTATATAGGGATTCACATGTCATTCATATTCTCTTCCATGTATTTTACATTACTAGGCTATTTGATATTTGTTGGTGTGCCTTGTATTTTTATTATAATTCATTTTATATAAGTTTTTTGGTATTTTATTAACATTCATATTTATATACCTTCTTAGTTATTCAATTATCATGATTATTTTAATAACATGTTGTGTGATTTATATAGTTTATTTTTGATTACGACAAGATTCGATGATTTATTTATAATTCTTTTCTTACATATCATGCATTGGTGGTTTCATTCTTAGGTAGAATATTACCATAATTAATTTCCGCATTTCCTTGTATTTAATACTTGAGGTAGCATGAAAAAATATAATTTTTATATACTATAGTTTATTAAAGTTTCAACATAAACTAGAATGGTTTTTTCATATATATCTTGAGGGTGTCACCTTAACAATCCAATCTTGACATGTTTGATCCATGAACCATTCATTTCATGGACTTAATATTTATGTTTTTTGTTAAATGGGAACTTATTCTCAATCTAAAATGTGTATGAGTTCCTTTTAAATTGTAAATTTGTAACCTATAAAATAAAATCATCAAATATGAACATAATATATTATGAAACAAAAGGAAAAAAAATATTTTAGTTACATGAATTCCATTTTTAATTTATAAAGGAAAGTACCTTTATAACATTGTAATTAAAGTTAACCAAACCAAACCATGGTGATTATATGTGTATTCTTAAACATAACTTCTTATCATAATTTGTATCCTATATAATAGAATGTACCTCTATCACTTGGGAATGTCTACCCGTACAACTAAATTCATTAATGCACAACTAGGACTAGATATGTCAGTTGGGGAATGTTTTTATGGGATGAACTATTAAGGATGTGTAAATCATTTATAAACCATTGTTTTTGGTTTGTATTAATATGAACCCAAAATGGTGTAATGGTATTCTCAGAGGATTCTGTTACATTACCTTATGTTCTTTTTCATTTAATCCCATGGGGGTATAGCTATGGAATACAATGATGGTCATTTAATGTTTCTGTAGAAACCTAACTGGGTTCACATATAGAAATATGTTGGGATATTACTTTACAAGTCACATCCTTAATTTATTACAATCATGTTTTCTGCTATTTGGATTTACTTATATGAGTTTTTAGTTATTTAAAATTCCAATCACAACCTAAATGGTATATTCCTATATAGGTTGGATTTCAAATTTTATTTAAATAAGCCCAATTTTGAAAATCCATACAGATAAATAAAATTTTTAAAAGGAATTTACATGATAAATTTCCTAACAATGATTGGGTGTTAGTTAAATGTCAATGTTTAAAAGGAATTTTAATTCAAATTTCCTATGTTTCCCAGTGGAATTAATTAAATAATGTACCAATAAATTTTACCTTATGATTGGCCCCTGGAACTCCTTAATATTGGAGCCTTGAAATTCTTAAATAAATAATGGGAGTTATTGTAATTAATCAAAATGTAACCTTAAATGGTACCCTTATTTTCAACCCTCATGTATGGGTATTTTAATATTTTCCATGAGAATTACGTAGAACATAAATATGAATATTGCTCATAGGATTCTTTAACTCTAATGAGGTGGTGTAGAATAAAAGTGATAGGTGATAGATCCAACTGTCCTTTTTTCAGACATGAACTATCCTAAAGCTCATCACATTATGTTTTAGTATGGGGGTATCCTAAGGCATGTAGTGCCCCCCAAAATAATAAAATATTTAGTGATGCTTTCATGTTTCTAAATAAAGGTATTATTTGGGATCCATTTTTCAATTGCAGGACTGCATAGTTTCTAAAACAACACCTAGGTTTCATGGGTGGTTTTGGTACACATTAACCATTTTAATAGTTATAAGTATTGATTAGTGATTTATTTTATTAGATTATACATGCCTAGAGCATGGTCATCCACTTTGTAGGTCATGATTCCTCTCTTCTTTATCTAATTAATGACTCTGTTTGTTTTCATCATGTTTAACGGTCATATAAGATGGTATGAGACTATGATATTTCATTATACAGACTTTATGATGTTGTGACTCACAGAGAAATAAGCCTAATGATAGTATTGAGGATGTTCTATTTTTCTTGTGAAACTTATGATATTAGTAGTCAATACATATAATGTCATCGAGTTACTAAAACGGCACAAAAAAATTTTTTGAGTTGAGTTGTAATCATTAAATTAATGAATTGTTATGCTAAATGCTCGATTTATATTCAGAATAGAGTAACCTGGATGTTAAGGAGAAATCAAACTCGTCCCAATTATCAAGATGATGTTCCAAGGAGAATTTGGTGTTTTAACATGGTAGTCAGTTTCTTTTATTTTATGCCTAAGGAGATGGAGTTCATGGATATAACTCAGGAAGAGTGTCACATTTATACCTAGAGTAATTCTATTTTGACATGATTTTGAGCTGACTGTTTGCTAATATTTTTGAATTCGTGCTTGGTAGAAGCATTTTGTTCAGGTCCAGGACCCATAGTCAGTGGTCGATGGATCATGTGTCATGGGATAAGTTCTCTTGTTATAGTAAATCCAATGATAAGGAAACTCCTAAGGTGTGGAGCATCGCATAATCTATAGTAACATTTTTCCTTCCATGTAGAAATAATAAAACCAAGAATTTCCATTTGGAAATGGTTAGTGATTATTTTGAATATCATTGAGGTTGGTACATTTTAGAATGTTTTTGTTCTTGAGAGAAAATATGATGATAAAATTGTTAGTTGTTTACATAAACCTTGGAATATATAATTGGTCAGGAATAGAAATCAGTTTTTAAACTTGAGTAGACACAAAAAAACATCTTTAGTGAGGGAATAATTGTTGATAGATATGATCTGCCAGTGGGTGTATTCAAGATCTTCTCAGGAAGTCGACCTCTGACGGTCCAACTATCATCACATTTTTTGTTTGACACTGTTTGTTCAGAACCATACCGAACAATTCATTTTTAAGTATTAGTAGTGTGTATGGTTTTTTATAAATTTATTAAATCCTCATGGTGTACCCTTATCTTAGTGATAATAATATCCACTTAGCATATCATCATTCAGGTGTACTGAGAGAGCATCGACTATATGCTGTGATAAATTAAATGCCATTAGGATTGGTAAATAGACTCCATAGGGGAATCTCTACTAAATAATGGTTTTTTATAAATTCATTTTTAATCCAAATAGATATATTTGTTACAAATTATGAACACCTTGGATGGAATCTTGGGAAATAAATATTTTACCATTGAATTTATTGGCAAAAGGATTCCTCTATGGAGTCACTCAGTGTTCATTATATGTGGATGTTTCATCTTTGTATTGAAGTCTCCCTTGTGAACACAAGAGTAATGATTACCTTGGATGATCTCCTCGGAATCTACTAGATGATTAATTGGTTACCTTGTTCTTCTGTTGACCATAGATGGGATATATTAAAAATGTCGATCCAAGGGTGTTTGATCATGTTTAGACCCATGTACATGATAGGGAACAACCACAGAAACGGTATTTTGGTCCGAGAAATGTCATCAGATGTTAGGTACAAGATTAGGTAGGTGTGTTCAAAGTAAGTATTTGGTGAATTTTTAGAAGGCATCATATTTTGGGTTGATATGTGTACACCTTCAAAGCCAAGAGTTTTTTAGAATAATCGGTTAAAAATAGCTTATCTTGTGTTCCTATTATTTCAATAAATGTTATCAGTAATGAACCATTATAGGAATTCTATCAGGTTGATATTTTTGGAAATTAAATTTTGATAGTGCAGAAAGAAATTTTTTTGTGGCCAGTTGGGTCTTGGTCAATCAAGATTTCACCGTTTCAATAAAATGATGATTGTATTTCATATTTGAATGTAATTGGATTACCAATTTGATTAAATAATGCTTGGAACATTATTATAATTCTTAGGGTGTTCTTTGATATGTAACCCAATGGTGGAGATAATGTGGCTCAGATTTGACCATTAAATAGTAGAACTTATAGTAGAGAGTTCTATAGGGCGGGGGATTAAATATATGAAAATGTGATCATGTTTATAGTTTGATGACATCAGGTAAGAATTTTATCGATGTTTTATGATTGAATTAGATTTTTTACTAAAGTTTCTATGGCTTATGAACAATATGTTTCAAGGGATTATTAATAGTGTATTGGTGTTTGGAAGCACAATGCTTCTATTTATGAAATGATTCATGACACTAGTATTTGGGGTGTTCTTTTATTTTTTCACCAAGTCTTATTGGTTATGAAAATTTATAAGGTGGGGATGTTGAAACATCCCATGTTTTTTCCATGTAAAATTTTAGATGGAATATGAATTTTAATATTTGGTAGACAATATATTCTTTGAAACAATATCTAGAATGTAAATCTGATATGTAGAACACACAAATGTGTGTTGGTTTTACTTTGTTTAAGGAGAAAGAGGTGAATATTGTGCATCATTGAGTTTCTGGAGCATCAATCCATCAAAACTTAAGTTAAAGTAGAAATGGTTAGGTCACATGGATTTTCTAAAACTGTGTGGTCAATGATGTAAACCCATGTATTAAATCTACTAGAGATGGATATCTCTCACGGTTTGGTCTAAACATGTTGGAGGATCTTCATGACCATTTTATTATTATATGTTCCTTGAAAATGGGGAAGTGCCCCATTTCTCACATTTACCAAACCATGTGTATAAACCATACAATCACCTATCAAGATAATGGTTGAAGCACGATTATAGAATGGTTTTCCAAGCCATGCGTGCAAACCATGTGCCTCTTTTAGAAGTATAAATTTACCCTTTTCCTCTTCAATATTTTATTTTCTTCTCATCACTTTTATTCTTCTATTACTCGCACGAAACAACCTCCCATGGAGCACCTTGTAAGAACCAAGATCCTCATTTCAGGTATGGAACTTGTTTTGGGTTGTTTTTGAGGAAAAAGGATGATTTGGAAATTTAATGAGTACATGTCATGTACCCCTAAGAACACATCATGTACCCAGTTGCTATGGGTAATCGTGTAATCTCTGTGTAATGGCTGAGTACCTCGCTCTGTGGTCTTCCTAAAGAAGGGTACTTTTGAAGCTAGTATACGGCGTGTACAGTAAAAGAACAAGTCGTGTACTATTATTTTTATTTGATTAATCATACCGGGGTCATGTCTCATCTCTAAAACTCAATTATTATTCCAGTTTCTTATATAGGAGAGCATTGTATAGCTGAGAATCTTTGAGCACCTCCTGCACCTCAATCTGAGTTCCGATTGATATGTTTCCAGGTGCATTGGATTCCCACCGGTGAGTTCTCTCTTTTCTTGGAGTCTATCTTCCTGATTTCTCCATTTTATGGATTTATCCAATGTTGAAAGTTTTTGACATTTTTGTAGATATATGAATTTCTAGGCTGATTCGAGGTCCAACGTTCATAATTGTGATTCGTACAACATCGAGGTAGGTGGTTTGTTTCTTTTCTGAGTTTTTCATTGAGTTATGTATTCCTAAGTGTTGATTACCCATGATTCAGGTATTTTGTGTTACAGAATTAAAGCCTATTATCATCTAACTTAGATTGATTGTTAGATTAAAGACATTTTTTGTTACATTATACTAAATTGAATGTTTTGGGGACACACCATGGGTGTGTTTCCTTGTTTGAATGTTTTTGGACATTTGGTCCAGGTTTCCTATGAGGTAGACCTTGTTTCCTTGCCTTGCTTTTTAGGATGGAATTGATTGACTGATGTTTCTTGTAGAATGATTGTGTTAATAATTGTAGATTCTATGAATTGTAGTATTTGAGATTACATTGTGCTAATGGATATAGATAGTGTATGATTGTATTACATAGGACTGTAATAACTAGGTGTAGTTAGACTATATGGGGAATTGATGTTGATGGATTCCCCGATGTGTCTGTTATTATTAAATTGCGATACTACAAGGGGAATTGAAGATGAGTTCTCCATCCTAGTGTTTACATTATACCGTAATGAGACCACATGGGGAATTGGAGTTGAGTTCTTCTGTAGAGAGTCTTCAGTTTATCCTTAAAAGACCACAGGGGGAATTGACGGTGAGTGCTTCCTTATAGTATCTTTTTTTGTGAGATCAAAGGGGTTAGAGTGTGTGAGATTTCCCAGAGGGTCATTTTATCTTAATTTAAATGATGATATGTTAAACCATATGGGTTAGAATATGAGAACTTTCCTAGAGTGTTGCATGTGAACGAATTATTGATTATGAAGAGCCTCCAAATCCAAATAACAATCTTGGAATCAGTCTTACTTGATTGTCAGATGGTCGTCTAAGAAATCTGTTTTTATTTTACATAGTGTATAGTGTGGTTAGGGTAGATCTCGGGATTTCATTATTCAATGGTTTGGATAATTAATAAATGTAAACGAATGTAATTGAAAACAACATGATAGTTTACTTTTGAGTATTTCCTTGTTCATTGCATTATTTTTCACATTGCTTGTTATATATATATATATATATTCACTGATAGTTAAGAACATATATTTTTGTGGTTTCCTACATGGATTCGTATCACACCCTGTTTGTGTCATACTTTTTGACCCAAAAAAGATTATTTGGATGTAGGTATAGATAAGGGAAAGCACCATTCTACATCAGGTACTTGATTGCTATTGGAGCTGGAAAGCATGTGACATTGCTGAGGCTTGCAATGCTATTGGAGTTATTTACATTTTCAGTACTTTTTTTAAGTTTTATATTAATAAAATTGTGAATTTTTTGTATTCTTTCCTAAATATATGGGGCATTCATCATTTATCTATGTTCTCCAGTAGTTTATTTACTATAAGTCTTTTGTTGTTTGATTCTGTTGTGTGGAATTTCTGCTTCTGCTATTGTTTATTATTGTTATTCCACTGTGTTTCTCTGCCAATGAGGGCATATCTTCCCGAATATCGCACCTAAGGCCCTCACTACTTCTCGGAATCTTCTATCATTCGGGGAAATGTGCTTTAGGCCATGTGACCAACTAGGTACGAGGCACCTTTGGGTAGCACCCAGATCCATGAAGTTACTAAGTGGTATCATAGGAGGATCTTTTCTGATTTGTCATACTATTTGGAGCCTATAGACATGGATAATAAGGAATACATTTTTGTTAATAGTCTATGCCCAGGAGTAGCTAACCTGTGTACATGGAAAATCAATTTAACCTAAAATATTTCAATTTTTTGGGGTCTTGAAATCGTTACAGTTTATTTGATTTCACCATTGTGTGATACACATGTTTTGTGCTATTTTGATTTATATCATTGTGGTTATAGTTATATTGAAACCCAAAAAAGATGAGTTTATTCATTCTCATTCATCATATAAGCATTTTCTATATATCACATTTCATGTATTCTTATCATGTCATTTAGTGTGCATCATTGATATCATGTTGTTGTGATAGATGTTGAGCTAGATATCCATGTTGTTATGATATATGCCTTGATAGAATACTTGTTATTTGATAGGGTATTGCTAATATGTAAATACTCATTTGGATGGATTCCAATCTTTGGTCCCTGAGGTGTTATGGGTGCTCTTGGATCATAATTTGGTGGATCATGTATGAAAGATAATTTAATTTTTTCTAGTATGGTGTGAATAAGTATTCCAAACTTTTATTCGTGGGAGTAGGGCCTCTCACGGGTCGTAATTTTTCATTCTGTGGGAAAAAAATTTATGTTTTTAAGGGTTTTAGAGATGTTTTAGGGGCCAAATATCTAGAAACCCAAACAACAAGTTGTATGGTGTTATGAACACACACATTGTTTTCTTCTGTTCCGGAAGAGACAACTTTTTTATGTACACACTATGTACTGTGTGTACACGCTTTGTAGTCTTAAACCGTGTGACTGAATGTGTGAGCATAGACATGGGTTGTTAACTATTTGGTAGAACACACTGTGTTGTGGGAGTATACGATGTGCTGTAGAGGCCATGTATCTGGCCATGTGACTAAAGACAAGGGTGGATTATTTTCAGGTATTACACAACGTGTCTTGCTTGATCACAACGTGTGCAATTTCAACCCTGTAACCGACCATGTGACTAACAACACGGGTGATTAAGTCGTAGGTAGAACAGACTATGTTTCTGGTTAACACACTGTGTAGTGTTACCCAGGTGATAACCATTTGGTTTTTCCATGTTGGAGAATTCAGAGAGGAGGGAGAGATCATGTACACGCTGTATTCTAGAATAGACATGCCATGTGTGTGGGTGATACACGACAAGGTTAGGCAGAGGTATACACCCATGTTTAAACATGAGGATACATGCCATGTGGGGGATAAACATGCCTTGTAACCTAGTTTTGAAAAACATTAATGTTATATTCTCCTATTACTTTATTTAAATAATATGGTTTAGTCCTTAATAATCTTTCTTTGAGGTGTGCACTTGACCTTGCAGAGTCATTCCACCGAGAGGTCCTCTGGTTTCATGCTAGATATATGGCAATTATCCAACACCATAAATGGTAGATCTGGGACTACTGTGAGATCCTCTCATCAGGATGGTCTTGGCACCAACTACTATCCCAGAAACAGGTGTTGATCCATTTTACCAAGAATGCATCATGAGGTTCATGTAGGCCTACTAGGAAGCACTACATCCTAACCTGTCTATGGCATAGTTGACATGGGGTTTTCAGTAGAAAAATCTTCCCACTTTCTCAAGGGATGTATGACCTCAGGTTGTATAGTCATGGTTTGAAGCCATGCTATCTATCCTTGAGCATCTCAAGTTACCTCTTGAGAGGAGGGTGATGCTCACAACCTAAAAGCTTCGAGATTCCTCCAAGAGATGGTTGGATTTCATATCACAGGCGGGTCTCCAACGAGTTATTTCTTGTGATGAGTTCCAACAGACCTTTTATGACTATTTCTACCCAACGAACATGAGGTCCGACCGATCCTGAGAGTTCAACGGTCTGGAATATGGTACTCTTTCAGTCATGGAGTATTATTCTCACATCATAGATCTTCAATTCATTACACCAATTATGGGGAGGGATGAGTTATTTTTCACCATGAATTTTAAGGTTGGTCTAAGACATGATATTTGTTCCCTGGAGAACATCATGTAGTTAACTTATATATATTCTATAGAAAACCAATCACTGATCACTGAATGTAACTTGAGGAAGTCTGGAGCTGTTATCCCGAGCAGTTCAGTATCCAGAGTTCGTACTTCTCCGACAGATAGTAGGAAGCGTCGCAGGGCATCTACATGTGGAGATTCGAGTACAATGAATATTCCTTCAGGTATATAGGAAGTATGCTACCAGTGTGGTAAGGGTGGGAATGTAACGCCCCAACCCAATTACTAACACTCGGTTCATTATTAAATAACATTGGAAAATATCACAAGCGATCATGTCCCAAAATAACGATCGGTTCACTAGCCTTGGAAGTACTAGATACAATAATAATTTTTACATTACATTACGAAATAAAAAAGCAAAATTTTTCTCCTTGGAACACAGTCATGTACCATAGCCTATCTATATAGTTCAGTCATAATATACTTATTTTCATCTTGGAAAAAATAAAACATACTAATGGGGTGATATCAGATGCTGAGTAAAGATTATAATATAGTGGAAACTATCATAAATAAGCACAAACATTTAAGGTAATGTACAATACTAAACCACAAGAATTTTAAACATAAAATTCAACATAATATACAATATATAAATCAAATAACTCCATTTAATTATTCACATGGACATTATACTTGTTGATTAATCACATGTAATATCAATAGTTAATCTCATTATGACGAAATGTATATTTATGAACATCATGACCACATAGTCAAGGCCTCATGCCAAGAACATAAAAAATATATAGTCAAGGCCTTGTTCCAAGACACTAGCTTTTCTCATGAGTTCTACTGATGAATCGAGTTGCTATAGCAGGCCCCACCCATTACTTAATATGTCCAATGCATTCCTCATATGTAAAGGGTGAAACATACCATAAAAATTTGTATAAACTAAAAAACGAAAAGTTAATACTTTAACCATAAACCATGAATGACATAAAAATAAAACATCCACAGTCAAAAATATCATAAAAATATAAATATAATATGGAATATTTTATCATAATAAATCAACTTCAATTAAACATGAAATCCAAAAATATATGTTGACATATATAAAATCAATCCAAAAACTATTTGAGAGAAATATCTCTTTCCACTCTGAAATCATTTAAAAGTTTCTTAATTATAAAAGAAAACCTTTATTTTGAAAACAATTAAATAATCATGTAAGGGAAGCATCGATGGTGTTATAACTGTGAGAAATAGTTTCACCCGCCATATAAGTTAAAAAACAATCATTCTTTAATTTGTCGAAAAGGTCATAAAGTATATTGTTTGAAAAATGATTGAATGATTTTTTTGAAACCATTTTATAAAACATAAAACTGGTGTATAAATGAATTTAACCCACAGTCAAGGAAATAGTAAAAGAAATTGATCTAATTTTTTTAGAAACATGGATGTGGATGATAAGGAAGACCCAGTGGATTCTTACGTATAAATAACATCGGACAATAAAGAGATTGTAAAATTGACCGTTACCTTGTACTTTTTCTTAGTGAAGGGTAAGTTAACCTAATGTATAATAGATAAATCATTTTTATTGAATTATAGTTGAACCAAATACATAAATATAATAACATATATGATCCTCTAATATTGCTTTGTTAATAATATTTCTGTATTATCATTGTTTCAGGTGTTAACCGATTTGTTTAACATTATATGTTTTGATACATAAGGCATTTTTTTCTAGATAGAATGTATTTGATTCATATACAGAATGATATTATGTTCTTAAAAATTATTTTTATTCATCGAATGAATATTATTCGTGAATATTTACGATTGGGAATAAAATCTCATTGCGTCATGGAGAGGGTAAGTCATACGTGCACACGAGCGACGATATCATTCTATTAGCGGTGAAATAATATGTAATTGGATGGTTTATTATATATAAAGAATAATTAACATTTTATGTTGATTATTTACATCAATTATAATAATTATTATTCCCATCCAAATAATTAAGTGTGGAATAGAAAACTACACCATGGCACGGAGACGGTAAGACGTATGTACGCACATATGGTGACTTTTTCCTTCATAGGAAGGATAGAATAATGAATATGGTTGTACCATATTTATAATAAAATCTCATTACGTAGAAGGTACTGGATTTATTATTTTATTATGGAAACAACAAATAAAGTTGAAGTAGAATAAGAAAATAGCATTAAACGAGGTTAGAAAATAATTACCTATTCTTCTGGTACAAGTTTTTTATTTGAACCAAATGGCTACATTGGTTTGATTTCTGAAAAAAGTTAGGCCATTATGTTTAATTGAGGTTATTTGGGAGGTGAGTTTATCAAGGTTTGGTTGAGCCAAAAGGCATTCGATGTTTGAATTTAAGATAAGGGGAAGTACCCTTTAATAAGAGTGGTGAGGGGCACTTTAGGGAAATCGTGAAATATTAATTTATTATAAAATTATTTTCGGTTTTGAATAGCTAAAAATTGATTAATTTCTAGGATATGGTGGGTATGTGAATAAAGAATCTCAAAAAATAGGTATTTAGAAATGTTTAGGTCACCTTATCAACCTTATCCTTTATATTTAACACTTTAACTTTTACCATGTCTTCTTCTATTTTTATACTACATGGTTAATATATTTATTATAAAATGCCAAGAGAACCTCAACTGGTTCATTAATGACATCTGTATCATTATCTAAGTCATTTGGTAAAGCCTTATATTTTGAGTACTATTATATAATTTAATAATATAGTAATTATTTTAAAAAATCATTTATGTCAATTTTGACTCTTTAGTATATTTTTTTTGTTGAAGTCATCACAACTTGATTACTTCTAAAAAAATACATTGAATCAACCTTAACAAGTCATATTCACCTATAAAATTCATCTATGGAATCAAAAGTTTCAATTTACATTTATTTTAATGTTTATAATATCAAATATTTTAATCATTCATTAATAAGGTAATTATTACATCGTCATTGTGTCATAAATAAATTTCCTTATTTAATGATTAACAATTATAAATAAAATACTATTATGTAATAAATATTATTAGATTTATAATTAATATTTATTGTCTAAATTATCTTATGTATAACTCTATACTAAAAATTATTTAGTTATTAAAATTTGAGTTTAACACTTTTAACTCTTCTTTAAAATAAATATAAATGACGTCCTAATAAATTCCAAGTGGATCAAAATGGATCATATTTTTGTCCTAGGATTTATTTTGGTCGAAATAAACTTATATATTATAATTAAGAAATTTTTTTGGGTAATTTTATATTATTATAATATTATTTTTACCTTTCAAAAACATATTTACTTTTAACTGTGGTAAATAAATTTAAAAGATACTATTCACCAAAAAATATTTTCATCCTATTGAACCATATTTTACATTTTAATTTCAACCATTTCTGTTAGATATTTGAAATTCAATTCACAAAAGTAGTGAAATTATGTTTTAGACATATTAGTAAATGTGCCTAGATGGTGGGTAAAAGATGTTAAAAGGTTCAATAAAATTTTATATATCTAATCTATTTATATAATGACTCCAATTAATTAAATTAGAGAAATATAAGTATAATGTATCTATTTTTTAATTTAAAATAAATTTAAATTTAAAAATTAATTATTTTAATAAAAAGTCAGTTTTAAACAATAATGCAGTGTTTTTCAATATTAATCAATAGTTGATTTTTTTAGAAAAATACCAAAAATTCACCCTAAACTAATTCTGATTTCCCATTCAAAAAATAAAGTCCATTTTGGAAAATAAAATGTATTTAATATTAAAAAGTGGGCATTACTATTCATAACTTCTTTTTAAATGGCTAGTTTTATTTGTCATGGTGTGCTAGAACTCCGAGCTGTGTACAACACAAGCTACTGTATTATTTAAATAGAATCATACCATAGATGCTTTGGGTGGTAAATTATTCACCATTAAAATGATTTTTCCTTAAAATTTCTAGAATATTTTTGCATTAAAATATTCATGTGGTTCTTCATCATATGTTCCTCAGGTTCCCACATTGCCTCTTACATTTTATGGTTTCTCCATAAAACCTTTTACTAGACTAGTCGTCCTGTTTTTCAACACTATTTCTACAATATCAAAAATTCTGATAGGCTCTTCACAATAAGACATATCTAGTTCCAGTTCTATTTCATTAGAGTTCAGTACATTCATTGGGTCAAGCATATATTTTCGTAACAGTGTTATGTGGAACACATCATGATCATTCAAGATACATGGAGACATTGTCAAACGGTATGCTAAAACTCCAATTCGTTCTAGAATTTCGAATGTTCTAATGTACCTTGGACTTAATTTACTCTTCTTGTCGAATCTTATAGCACCCTTCCTTGGAGATACCTTCAAGAAAACATGATATCCTACTGAAATTAAAAACCCTTCCTTTAGTAATCGTCATAGCTCATTTGCCTATTTTGAGCTGCTTTGATGTGGGTTTGGATAATATTTACCTTTTCCATTGTTTCCTCAACATGTTCTGGGCGTACGAGTTTTGTTTCACCAAGATCATCCCAACAAGTTGGTGTGATAATTCACTTTCCATATAACTCTTCATATGGTTCCATATGAATACTTAAATTTAAGCTATTGTTATCGGAAAATTATACATATGGTAAATACTGACCCCACATACATTGAATGTCATGTGAGAAATATCTCAACATGTCTTCTACAGTTTGAATAGTCTATTCTGATTGTCCATCAATTTGAGGGTGGTAGGTAGTGCTCAACTAATTTTTAATGTCTAGGCATTTCTGAATACTTTTATATAATCTTGATGTAAAATGTGGATCATGATCATAAATAATCGATATGGGTACACCATGTAGTCATACAACTTCATTGATATATAGTATTGATTAATTTTCAAGTGGTAAATCTTTTATTATAGCAATTAAATGTGATAACTTGGTAAAACGATCAATAATGACCCGTAATGTATCATTTTTTTGGGAGCCTATGGTAGTCCCATGTAAAGGTCCATAGTAATATCATTCCATTTCCAATCAGGCATAGGAATTGGTTGCATGAATCCACTAGGAAATTGTCTTCCAGCCTTCACCTATTGACAAACCATATATCTTGACACGTAATCAGAACTCTCCCTATTTATGTGGTCCCACCTAAAATGTTCCTTCAAATCTCTATACATCTTAGTGCTACAAGAGTGTAAAGAGAAATTGGAGCAATGAGCATCATTTGAAAATTCCCTTTTTAGATCATGTATTTCAGGAACACAAATCCTCTTCCCAAATTTCAAAATTCTAAATTCATATACGAAGGCATTCAATATCCCGTCATTCACTACATTAATTTTCTTTTGAAACTCCTCATCATTAGTCTGAGAACATTTTATCCTTTCTCGTAAAGATGGTTTGGAAACCATTTGAAAAAGTATTGATGTTTCACCTTCCATGATTATTCACATATCTATATTTAATAAATCTAGGAACTTAAGATCCCTTTCAACTCTATTCTTGTTCAGAAATCCATGATAATTTCTGTGAAAAAGCATATACCACCTTATTTTCCTTCCCTGGTTGGTTGGGTATTGTTAAATCTTAATCCTTGATTAGTTCAGTCCATATCCTTTCCCTCATGATGAGTTCATTCTGTGATAAAATATAGTTCAATCTATTGTGATCAACATATATCTAACATTTTTAACCATAGAGATAGACTCTCCATATCATCAGAGAAAATATTACCGCTACTAACTCAAATTCATGAGTAGGATAGTTTTTTCATGATTATTTAGCTACCTTGATGCATATGAAATAACTCTATCATTCTACATAAGAAAAAAACCAAGTCCTTTTTTTGATGCATCACTATAAATAAAAAAACCCATCATTCCCCAATGGTAGAGTCAAGATAGAAGCATTGACTAATCTTCAATTCAATTCATCAAAACATTATTCAAAATACTTTTTCCATAAAAATTTAACCCCTTTACGTGTGAACTTGGTTAATGGGTTAGCCAATCGGGCAAAATTTTAAACGAAACACCGATAGTAACATTCTAAAAGAATAAAACTATGTAGGACAGTTATACTTTTCAGTGATGGAATTCTTGGATATCCCTTGTATTTGAGGAATCAATACATATTCCATCATTACAGAAAACATGGCCATGAAAAGAGATCTCCTGATGCCAGAATTCAAATTTTCTAAAATTCCCATAAGATTCATTTATTCTAAGAGTCTTTAGAATAGTGCACAAGTGGTTTTCATGATATTTATAGATTTTGGATTCCAC
The DNA here is from genome assembly GCA_963277665.1 of Viscum album. NCBI lineage: Eukaryota > Viridiplantae > Streptophyta > Magnoliopsida > Santalales > Viscaceae > Viscum > Viscum album. The sequence continues at coordinate 582,548,555 of OY728120.1, forward strand.
CAATATATCATTAATAAATACCACTACAAAGTCTTCAGAATATTCCTTCAAAACACTATTCATTAGATCCATAAAAATAGAAGGGGTATTAGTCAGTCCAAAACGCATTACTCTGAACTCATAATTCCCATACCTAGTTCGAAATACTGACTTTGGAATGCCTTCCTTCTTCACTCACAAATGATGATATCCACATCCAAGGCCAATCATTGAAAAATATTGAGCTCCATGAAGTTGATCAATTAAATCATCAATGTGAGGTTGGGGATACTTGTTCATTATTGTTATAGCATTGATCTCCTTGTAGTCAATACACAACCTCCTATATCCATCTTTATATTTAACAAAAATAACACGGGATCCCCATGGAGAAACTCTATGGAAAACAAATAATTTATTAATCAATTCCTCTAATTTTTTTATTTAGTTCCACTAATTTAACATTGGGCATTCTATAAGGAGTATTCAATATGATCCTTGACCCAGAAATTAAGTCGGTGGAAAACTGAATTTCTTTTTTAAGAGAATGTCTAGTCAAATCCTCTAGAAACACATCTACATATTCTTTCACAATAGTTACATCCTCTATTAAGAACATTCTTTTCCACACCTATACTGAATTTACTCCATTCCTCCCCAATAATTGAATTTAGTACAGCAACTGGGGGTGGATCAATATGAGAATCAGATGGTGATCTTTCTGATCTAATGATAAGGGAATACTTATTACCAACAAAAAATGTAACCCCTTTCTTCATACAATATATTTTCTCATCATGGTCCAAAATCCAATCCATACCAAGGATTATATAATATTCAATCATGGGTATAACAATAAGACCAGCTGATAAATCACGTTTATATTCCATAATGGTAACTGATTGAAAAAACATTGTTTCATTGATACTTCCCTTTGGATTATTGATTAAAAACTCCATTAATACGTCAAGATGTAAATATCTAATTTTCCTGGAAAACTGGGAAGATATGAAAGAATGTGATGATCCAGAATCAAATAAAGCATTGAATTATTTTAGGGAAACAATTAAAGTACCTACCTCCATGTCATTCATAACAACAACTTTAGTAGTTGGGATCACATAAGCTTTTCCATTCACCCTTGGACATTTATTAGGTAATTTTCTTTGATTCTTAGGACATTCATTTTCATAATTCCCCCATTCATTAGATTTGTATAATTGAACATTGACAACAACTTTCTTCCCCTTGGAAGCACAAACATGGTGGCATTTTTATCCACACTTCTAAAAACTCCAATCCCCATTAGGCATCTACCAAGGTTATTATTCCCAAAATTACTACAATAAGTAAATTCAAATTTTCCCTTCATCCCCTTATTTATATTTACAGAGTATTTAGTAGATATCTTCTTCTATTTCTTCACTTTAATTTCATAAGACTTATAGAATTCCTTTTCTATCTTGATATCACATGAGACAATATCCTCATATGATGAGAAGGATTGTGAGACTAATTCTCAACAGAAATATGGTTTTAAACCATTAAATAATCAATCTATCTTACTTCTTGGGTTATGTATATAATCTACAATATGCCTTTCTAACATTGTAATGTTAGCCTCGTACTTTCCGACATTCTCATACCACTTTTTCCTCAGACTCAGAAATTTTCTTTGAATATCTGCTCGATGTTCACTAGAAAAGTATTTTTATATGAAAATATCTTTAAACTCTATCCATTATATATTTGATAATTTTCATCCTCTGTGTTTTGAATTAATGACCACCATTGATCAACATCTCTTGAGAGGTGATAAACTGCCTTGACAACTATTTACCTTTCGCTACTCCCCAAAGCATGAAATATTTTCTCTAACAAACTTATCCATTGCTCATCTACTAATGGGGTTTTATTCCCATTTTATGTTGGTGGTTTTTTCTTCATGAAGAGGTCTAACATTGATCCTCCACATTTTGGATATAGGTGCTCCATAATGGTATAGTTATTATTCATAACCTGAATGAGTTGTCCCAGTATAGTTATAAGTTTTTTAGCAATAGTGGCATCACTAACTCCACTATAATTATCTTGAATATGAGGGAAATACCTATATATATTATGTGCGTTGATTCAATTTCCATTCCTTATACTAGGCTCTATTTCTAAACAATGGCATATACTAAATTAGTTTATGAATTTTTATGCATAATTAAAAACATGTAAAATACTTGAAATAAATTGAACACTTTATTCATATAATCTATTATCATAAAAAAAGGTTTTCTTTAGGAAGTATTTAATCATAAATCCATCATAATGGTTTTTAAAGAAATTGTGAATTATCCTAAGCATATATCCTTGAAGAGTCAAACCATGAGTGTAGTAAGGCCCGTTGTTGTGTACCAGGATACCCTGGGTCAAGCCCGAAACTCCTTGTCGGAGTTTTCACTCCTAGGTACATTTTTGCCAGAACCACATCCACATCTAGTTTCCATACTGGGATGTATTTCATATGAAACCCATAGAATATCTACATTACCAAATTTTGGGATGTTCTTCTATACTAATCCTCAAAGTTTATCTTAGGGTAATGTTCTCTAATCAGTGTTTTTCTAAATCATGTTTCCATGGTTTGTACTAAACTTCCAATGATACCAACTGTAACACCCCAAACCTATTTACCTAGAGTCCATGCATTACTACATAACATTGGAATGATCACAAGATATCATTTCCTAAATTACCGATCAGTCTAGTTGACTTGGAAGTACTAGATAAAATCATAAGTTTTATATTACTTTATGAAATAAAAAACCACATTATGTCTACATTGAACAGACTAATGTACCTTATCCTATCTCTATTGGTCAGTTATAATATACTTCTTCTCATCCCGGGAAAAATAAAACATAAGAAAGGGGTGATCTCAAATGCTCAGTAAGGATAACAATATAGCAGAAACTGTCATAAATAAGCATAAACATTTAAGGCAATGTATAAGACTAAAAAATCCTTTTAAACATAAAAATTAGGATAATATGAAAAGGTTAAATCAAATAATTCCATTTACTAATTCACATGCATATTATACTCGTCGAATAATCATATGTAATATCAATAGTTTATATCATAATGATGGAGTGAATAATTTCAGACATCATAAACACATAGTCAAGGTCTCATGCGAAGAATAAAAATAAAAATATTCTTAAGCACTTTTTCCATGACACTAGATTGACTCATTAGACCTACAGATTTATCGAGGGGTTATAGCTAGCCTCGCCCATCACTTACTACCTCCAATGCATTCCTCATATGAAAAGGGTGAAACCTAACATAAACATTTGTATTAAACTAGAATACGAAATGATAATACTTTAACCATAAACCATGAATGATATAAAAATATCACATCCACAGTCAAACATATCATAAAAATATGAATATAATAAGTAATATTTTATCATAATAAATCAACAAAAATTAAACATAAAATCCAAAAATTGATGTTTACATAGATAGAATCAATCCAAAAACTATTTGATAGAAATATCTCTTTACATTTTGAAATTATTTAAAATTTTCATATTTATAAAAGAAAACTTTTATTTTGAAAATATTAGTATAATCTTGTAAGGGAGGATTCAAAGGTGTTTTAATGCTAGAAAATAGCCGCTACTACCATATATGTTAAAAAACATTCTTTCCTTAATTTGTTGAAAAGGTCATAATGTACATTGTTTGGAAAATGACTGAAAGATTCCATTCCAAAGATTTTATTAAAATTAAATCAATGGTATAAATTAATTTAAACCATATTCTAGGAAACAGAAAAAAAATTCAAATACATTTTTATGAAACACGGATGCGGATAATAAAGAAGTCCTAGTGGATAGGTACACATAAACAACCTCTGATAATAAAGAGATTGTAAAATTAACCCTTGACATGTACTTTTCTTTATTTGGGTGTTTTTTAACCTCCTATATAATGTCTAAATAACTATTTTTAAACTATTCATGAACCACATACATAAATATGATATCATATATGGTCCTTTAATATTTTCTTGCTAATAATATTTCATTATTATCATTGTTTCAAGTGTTAAATGATTATTTTTAGTTTATATGTTTTGTTATATAAGTAATGTTTGTTATGGATAGGATGTATTTGATTCATATAAATAATGATATTTGGTTCTTAAACATTATTTTTAATCATAAAATGAAAATTATTCTTTAATAGTTACGATGGTGAATGAAATCTCCTCACGTCGAGGGGACTCTATGTCGTACGTATGCATAAGTGAAAATATCATTCTATTGATGCTGAAATAGTATGTAAATGGTTGGTATATTATAAATAAAGAATAATTAACATGTAATATTTATTATTTAAAAAAATTATAATAATTATTATACCCATCCAAAAAATGAAGTGTAAAATAACAAACTACACCACAACGTGGAGACGATACATTGTATGTATGCACGTATGGTGACTTTGTAATTCAAATGATGGATTGAGTAATGAATATGGATGTAACTTATTTATAATAACATCTCAGTTCATATAAGGTACCAGATTTATTATTTCATTATGGAAAAAACAAAGAAACAAGAAGTAGAAGAAGAAAATAACTTTGAAATAGGTGATAAAATAATTACCTCTTCTTCAGGTGCTTCATTTTGATTTGAATAAAAGGAATTCTTAAGTTGTATTTCTAATCACATTAAGGCTTATAGATTTAACTTAGGGAATTTTGGAGGAGTATTGAGTGGGTTTTGTCCTATACAAATGGATTTCATGGTGTGAATTTAAGAGAAGGGGAAGTACCCTTTTATAAGAGCGGTGAGGGGCACTTTAGTAAAAGCTTGAAATATTAATTTATTAAAAAAATTATTTTCGTTGTATAATATTTCCAAATTGATTTATTTCTAAGATAAGGTGGATATGGTTCCAAATAATCTCAACCAATAGGTTTTAGAAAAGTTTAGGCAACCATATTACCCTTATCTTCTAGATTTAACTGTTAGTTAAATATTTTAACTTTTACCATGTCTTCTTGTATTTTTATACTACATTTGTAATATAGTTACTATAAAATACCAAAAGAACCTAAAGTGGTTCTTTAATGACATATTTACCATTATATAAGTCATTTGGCCAAACCGTAAATTAATTGGACTGTTATATAATTTAATAATATAGTATTTGTTTTAAAAACTCATTTTTTTCAATTTTGATACAATTTAGTATTTGGTTTTTGTAAAAGTCATAAAAACTTTATTACATAAAATAATACATTTTATCAATCCTAAAATGTCATATTTAACTAGAAAATTTGTGGACAACATCAAAAGTTTCAATTTATATTTATTTTAATATTTATAATATCAATTATTCTAATATTTCATTAATAAGGAATCTACTACATAATCATTGTTTCCTAAATAAATTAGATTATTTAATGTCTAAAAATTATAAATAAAATACTATTATGTGTAAAATTGGTTTATCTTTCTAATTTATATTTATAGTCAAATTTATCTTATGAATAACTATATATTAAAAATGTTTTTGTTATTAATATTTGAATTTAACAATTTTAACACTTCTTTGAATAAAATATAATAAATATCCTAATCTAATCCAAGATGATAAAAAAGGATCATATTTTTCTCCTATGGATTATTTTGGTCTAAATAAACCTATCTAAAATAATTTGGACATGTTTTTGGTAAATTTTTTTTATTATAATATTATTTTTACCTTCAATTACAATATTTACTTTTAACTGTGGTAAATAAAATTCAAAAGTTATTATTCAACAAAATTATTTTCATTCTATTGAACAAAATTTTACTTACTGATGAAAAATGTGTCTATTAGATATTTTAAATTCAATTAAAGAAGTGGTAAATCTACATTTTATGCAGATTTAACAATGTACCTATAAGGTGGGTAAAAGACATTAAAAAATCAATAAAATTTTATATATCTAAAATAGTAATAAAATGACTAAAATGAATTAAATTGGACTAATATATGTATTATTTATCTATTTTTGACTTTAAAATAAATTTAAATTTTAAAAAATATTTATTTAAATTAAAATTCATTTTGAACAATCCATTAAAAAATTGAATGTTTTCAGAAAAATACCAAAAATTCACCCTAAGCTAATTTTCAGATTCCAAATAAAAAATTATGTCCATTTGGAAAAATAAAATTTATAAAATTTCAAAAAGGGAGTATTGCTATTCATAACTGATTTTTTAAATTGCTAGTTTGATTGGTCATGCGGCTCTAGAACTCAAAGCTGCGTACATCGCAAGTAATTGTATTATTCAATGAGAAGAATATCGTGGATGCTTGGGGTGTTACAGGTAATACGATACCTCAGTGACAGAGGGACCCAGTCGAGAGATGATCTTGAGAAAAGATGAGCCATCTTCAGTGTTTTTTCTAGTTTTTCTCACCAGCTGCTAGTGATAGGCGTTCTGCAATGACTCCACATTCAGGAGTAGGACAACTAGTTTCTCATTAGTTTGGTAACTGGAGTTCATTAGGCCATTCTGGCTGAGGAGGTATTCATGGTCATAGGAGTCAGACTATAGGTTTTCAATGATGCCAGTTTGGGCCAACTCAGTGTAGTTAGGCAGGGTCATGAGGCAGTGATACAGTTCAAACATTCGTAGTGGAGCAGAATCAGCAGGAGCATGATTCTGGACCCTCTATGGTTAGAGGTACGATTCTAGTTGCCTCAGTTTTAGCTTCTTCTCTTTTTGATACAGGGTATTCCCATAGTTTCTTATTTTTTAATATTGTTGAGATATTTGGGCTATGTATCTTTAATTCTATGGATGTTATGATGATAGACACTCCATTGAGGGTTAGAAGAACTAGTGTACATCAGTGCAAGGAGTGACCTCTTGATGTTGGTGGGTGTCACTTCTTATGGGACATCTATGTCTTAGAGATGACATGCTTCTATGTCATTCTTGGGATGGACTGGTTAGTCTCTTTCTAGGACATTGTTGACTACAATCCCTACAAGGTGATTTTAATGTCACTATAGGGAATGTATTTTCTACAAAAGGTAGAATGGGATATCCTAGTGAGAAGAGTGGGACACAAGCATCTTCGGTTGGGAGGAATTATTTCCCATATTTCTAGTCTATATCTTGACGACAAGGGGACTTCATCGATGAAGTTTCCTCTAGTGGTGGATCATTTCATAGATGTGTTTGCAAATGACAATTTGGGTTTATCCCTAGAGGGAAAGGTAGATTTCTCTATTGAGATTGTTCCAGGGGTGACAATATTGTCCATTCATCCCTATAGGATGGCTACACTAGAGTTGCTAGATCTCAATAATCGGTTAGAGGAGTTTCATGAAAAGGGTTTCATCCGAACCAGTATTTCTCCTTGGGGTTCACCTTTCCTTTTTGATAAAAATGAGGATAGTACCCATAGACCTTGCATGGATTATCATAAGCTGAACTAGTTGATAGTCATGAAACAATATCCTTTGCTGAAGATTGATGATCTCTTTCATCAGCTTCAAGGAGCCCACATGTTCTCAATGATTTAATTGAGATATGTTTATCATCAGTTTCATTTTAAACCATCAGATATACCTCTTATATCTTTTCAGAGAATGTGAGGTCTATACAAGTACGTGGTTATGTCATTCAGTCTCACGAGAACGCTAGCAGTTTCCATGGTACTGATGAACTGTGTGTTCCATCCTTTGAATCCTTTGTGGTTGTTTATGTGGATGATATCTTGGTGTACTCTCACAGTCTACATGACCATGCCACCCATATTGAGATCATATTCAGTAAACTTAGAGAGAATCAGTTATATGTTATCCTCTCAAAATGACATTTTTTGATGGAATAGATTCACTTATTCGGTCATTTCATCGCAGAGACAAGAGTATCAAAAGACCTAGAGAAAGTGATAGCAGTAGTTTCCTAGGAGCAGCTGAAGAACATATTTGAGATAATGAGTTTTCTAGGGCTGGATGGACTCTAGAAATGCTTTATACAGGACCATTCATGCTTAGTAGTGCCACTGAGGATCCTTAATAAGAACGGTTCAAAGTACTAGTGGACTGATTAATGTGATTCAACCTTTCAGTAGCTGAATGGGAGATTAACTTCATCACCGATACTGATTTTTCCAAATCCTAGGAAGAGTTACACCGTTTACTACGATGCATGAGGTATTGGTTTAGGAGTTGTTCTTATGTAGGCATAAGGATACATTGTGTATGGTTCTTGGCAGTTGCGGCCACATGAGAAAATTATCTGAAACACTATCTCGAGTTAGCTACAGTTGTTCTTGTTTAATGTTGTTGGAGACATTTTTTGTTGGGAAAGAATTTTGTGGTTTTCACTGACCAAAAAAATCTCATGTATATGTTTTCATAGTGTGATATGAATTTTAGATAGCAACGGTGGGTTGAGTAAATTCATTGTTTTGACTTTGAGTTTGCCTACATGCGTGGGAAAGGCAACGCAGTGGCTAATGCGTTAAGCAGGAGGACCCAAATATAGGAAATTCTAGAGGACAGTAGTTAGTAGCAGCTTATGGCTATGTTTTCTAGGATGCATTCGTAGGTGCATGATAGGTTGGGGAAAATGTTTCTTTCTTCTATAGTTGTTGCATGTATCCTTTTGGATCAAGTGCGAATGATGCAGTTGTCAGATTCTAAATGCCTAGTTCTACATGACAATGTGTCAGGATAGGACCCTATTCCTGGGTGGACCATTGGAGAGGATGATGCCTTGAGTTTTCATAGGAACGTATGGGTGTCAGCTAACATATGCGAGGAGCTATTGTGAGATTTTCATTCCACAGTTTTGGAAGTTCATCCTGGTGTCACCAAGATGTATCAAGATCTACACCAATGGTATTTGTGGCTAGGTATGAAAAGATATGTTGCAGGTTTCTTATGAGGTGTCCTACCTATTATCAAGTGAAAGTAGATAATCAGTGACTGGAACGGCTTTTACAATAGTTACCCATTCCAAATTGGAAGTGGAATGATGTCACATTGGATTTTACGACAACTTTATGAAGGTCTCCTTGAGGTAATGATTCAATTTGGGTTGTCATTGGTATAGTTATGAAGGATGCACACTTTATAAAAATCAACGAGAATATCAGTGTTGATGAGACTGGAATTTTATACATCCAAGGTATTGTATGATTTCATGGGGTAACACACTCTATCGTTCCAGAAAAGGACACCTGTTTTACTTATCATGTCTGGAAGGGACTAGAGAAGGCTTTCGGTACACTTGTACTTCTATGTACAACTTTCCATCCCCAGACAGATGGCTAGGTCGAGCGCAAGATTCATGTTTTGTAGGAAATGCTTCAAGAATTTTTTTTCAATGATTTCAAGGGTTAATAGGAGAGAAACATAACCCTAGTGGAGTTTTCCTACAATAAAAGTTTCCAGGTAATGATTTATATGGAATCATTTAGGCTTCATATGGTAGTCCATGTCGATCTCCCCTATGTTGGTTGGAGGTAGGAGAGGCAGGTAAACTGGGACCTTGTCTTATCCAGGAGATTGCTGAGCAGGTGTAGTTGATTCATAATAGGATGGCTACTATGAAGTCTCACCAGAAATCTTATGCTAATCAACGGAGAGGACCTCTGGAGTTTAAGTTTGGAGATCTGGTTTTATTTCGTGTCACACAGAGGTTGGGGCATAGGAGGATTAGGAGATAGGGAAATCTTTCCTCGAGGAATGTCGGGATGTCTGACATTTTGGAGAGAGTTGCGCCGGTTTCCTACCTGTTACATTTACCTCAGAGGTATCATGCTATGCATGACGTCTTCAATGTTTCTCAGTTGATAAATTACTTTTCAAACCCATATCATGTATTACAACCCGAGAATCTTGAGCTGGAGGTGGATGAATCCTTTTAGGAGCACCCTATACGGACTATGGATCGCAGCAAAAAGGTTCTATTTGGTCGGTTTGTTCCTCTAGTATGGGTACAATGTCTGCACGAGTGAGTACATGATGAGATTGGGAGAGGGTGGATGACATTCGATCACAGTGTCCAGAGTTTTTTGAAGTTTATTCTACACCAACCTTGGAAGGGAAATTCGGGAATTAATTGCTTTAAGTGGGGAAGTTTGTAAGAACCCAGATCATCATTTTAGGTATGGATATTGTTTTGGGTGGTTTTTGAGGAAAAAGGATGATATGGAAAAAAAAATTAGTACATTCTACCCCTTAGTACACTCCATGTACCTAGTTGTCGCAAGTATCCATGTACTAGTCATGTAATGGCCGAGTACATTACCCTGTGGACCACCTAATGAAGGGGCCGGTTGAGGCTAGTACACGGCATGCACAATAAATGAACACAGTGTGTAATTTTCTTTTAATTTTATTAATCGTACTGCATCATGTCTCATCTCCAGAACTCATTTCATCTTCCCGTGTCCCGTACATGAGAGTGACATACAACTAAAAATATTTGAGAGCCTCCTTTCCCTCCGTCGGATCTCCAATTGGGACGCCACTAGGTCCATTGGATTCCCACCGGTGAGTTCTAACTTTCCATATAATCTATCATCCTGATTTAGCTTCTTTATTGAGTTATCTAAGGATAAAATTTTTTGATATTTTTTTAGATCTAGGACATTATAGGCTCATTCTAGGGCTGAAATTCAAATTTTTTTTATCGTACAATGTTGAGGATAGTGGCTTGTTTACTTTCAATGTTTTTATTTGAATTATATATTAATAAGTGATGATTACCCATTATTATGGTATTTCATGTTAAGGAATTGAACCATGTTATCATCTTCCTTATATTGATTATTAGATTAAGGGTTTTCGTTGTTACATTATGCTAAATTTCATGTTCAGTGGACACACTGGGTGTGTTTCCTTGTTAGAATGTTTATGGATGTTTGGTCCAGGTTTCCTATGAGGCAAAACATGTTTCCTTGACATTATTGTAATGATGAAATTGATCTCTTGTTTCTTCTTGTTAAATTCATGTGTTGTGCATCGTAGTTTCTTGGCCCTGTAGTAGTTGAGAATACTTTGGGCTACTAGATATTGTTGGTGTACACATTTTTTACATAAGGTTGCGAGAACCTGGTGTAGTTAGACCGTAGGGGGAATTGACGATGAGGGATTCCCTAGAGTGTCTCTTATATTTACAGTGTGAGACAAAAGGCTAGATTGATGGTTAGTGCTCCCTCAGAGTGTCTATAGTGTACTCTTACAAGACCACAATGGAAATTGATGTTGAGTGATTCCTCACAGAACCTCTAGTTTATCGTTAAAATACCACAAGGGAAATTGATTGTGAGTGCTTCTGCATAGAGTCTTTGTTATTTTGAGACCAAAGGGGTTAGACTATGTGAGAATTTCTAGAGGGTCACTATATCATTATTTAATTGATGATATATTGAAAAATATGACTTAGATAGTAAGAACATAACTAGATGGTTGTGTGTAAATGATTTATTGATTGTGAAGAACCTACCCATCCAAAGCATAAGCTTTGACATAGTCTTATCTGATAGTCATATGGTCTTATAAGACATCTATTTTTCTTTTACACACGGGATATAGAGATTAAGCTAGTCTCGAGATTTCATTCTACAAAGGATTAGATAAGTTTTAAATTTAAATAAATGTAATTGGAAACTAGAGGATTGTTTGCTTCTGAGTACTTCCTTCTTCATTGCATCATTTTTTTACATTGCTTGCTATATATATTCATTGAAATTTAGGCATAGATCTTTTATTGGATTCATATTTGGATTCTTCTCACACCCTATATGGTTTATTCTTTCCCACCCAACTAGATTTTATGGTTGTAGGTATAGATAAGGGAAATCACCCTTCTACATCAGGTACTTGATTGATGTTGGAGCTGGAGATAATGGTATCATGCTGTGGATTTTGATACTGTTAGAGCTATTTTCTATTTTTTGTATATTGGTTTTATGTTTTTTAGTTCCATCATTTTGACTTGTTTGGTTTCTTTCCTAGACATATGTGAAATTAATAATTTATATTTGTGCTCCACTTGTTTATTCACTATCAGTATTCTTTTGTTTATTTATATTGTATGGTATTACTGCTTTTTATTTTGTTTATTATTGTTTTCCCACTGTGTTGATTTTTCAATGAGGGAAACGTTTCCCCACTATCAATCCCAAGGCCCTCGTAGCTAGTCGGAAGCCTCTGGCGTTCGGGGAAATGAACTTGAGGCCATGTGAACAATTGGGTATGGGGAACCATTGGGCGGCACCCAGATCCAGGACGTTACACACTCTCTCTCCTCCAACAGGCATGGAGATATACTCTTTTTGTACAATATTTTTGAGTATCCCTAATCATGTTAGAGGTATATTGTTATTTATATGTCTCTTCCTTCCCCCTTTATTCCTTTAATATAACATATCTTTCTCTATCTTTATTTGAGATTACTCACTCTATTTTCAGGGTGTCTATATGTTTCTTCATTTCTCTTGAATCATCTAAATTCAAGACTTGATATTTTATGAGTAGAGTTTCCTAATTATGAGGTAGATGTTCTAGTAATTTCCAAAAAAAAATTATTCTTTTTTAGTATTATTTTTTTTCCCACACACTAGACATTTTCATGTGTTTCCTTTTCTTTTTAGATTAATTTGACCAAAATAATATACTCCCGCATATCATTGTATATTATTTGAAGGTTGTATACCTAATTGATTTCCGCCACTGTGGGAGTATTGAATTAAATATCCTCCTTCATTAAAATTTTTAAATGACCAACCAACATCTAAATGGTTTGGAAGGACCATAAATTTGATATTTCTTGATTTATAAATTAAATGGATTAATAAAATTGAATAGAAGTGGGTGTTAAGGCCACATCACATGTTGTAAATTTATATACCTGAATTATATAAATTGTGACACCCATGGTTGGACGAGAATAAATTAATGTAAATTTTTATGTGGAAAATTTTGTATGAGTAATATGATTATGCCTTGGTAATTGGATGTTAAACAATGGTTAAAGGGATTTTTGAGAATGGTGTTTCAGAATCACTTGTCTTGGGTGACGGTCACAGAGCCTCACACTCATTAATATATCTAGATAATGGTAATAAAGATTCACATTCCCTTACATTGGCAATTAGAAATGACATCTCACCCCCACTATGTTGTGTTATCAGTAAGACGTCTTTCATTCATATGAGATTCAGGGATTATACCATTTGTTGGGACCTATAACTCATTATACTATTCATGGATTCCTAGGTCTAGCTGGCCCCTATTATCCAGTTATATGACTATATATGTCTTCACAAATATATTTTGTATAGATATATTCATATTATATATGACCACTTAAATTTATATTCATATAGTAAACTGATCAAACTTTTCTTGTCTTATGTTGAAGTAGGTAGAGTCTACCATGTGATTTTAGGAACATGTGTTGATTTGTATTTACATTACAGAATCATTCATTATATGGTATACCTAGACAGTAAATTGCTATATACATTGGTTGGATTATTATGGACACTATTGGTGGTGTCCTGCTGAGCTTATCTCGCACCATGCTCGGGTCTCTATTGCACTGGGGTACCTGATAAGATCTTATGTTCATTTGTCCATGGATTATTACATATGATGTTCTCTGTAAGGGAGATCATAGGAGGAAGATACTGAGCAATTAATCAGGATTCATAGGGAGATCACCCTCATGGATTTTTATTCCTCTTCCCCGTTCACGTATTGTATCATATATACTTGTTTTATGTTGCCATTTTTGTTATTTTTCCTCTTTAGTAAATACATACATCATTTTATAATTTTCATTTTATTTATCTATTATATATATATTCTACTAAACTTGATTTTATATATACTTCTTCCATTGTTGGTTATTTTTTTATTATCTCATACACCACTTTGCTACTCTAATCATGCGGGTATAGTCTCCCTATAATACCATCTCTAGACCCTCAAAATAATTCAGTATCCTTTGGTGTATGGGGAGGTGCACTTGAGGTCCTATGGTAATAATTATGGTTTATTTTTTTATATTTATTCAAGTTAAGACATTATAGTTATAGTAATTTCAATACAAATTATTTTTCACACCCTAGACAGACACAAATCTTCCACATATAGATTTCATAAATTATGATGTAGGGAAATGAAAGGGGAAATTTTATAAGGGAAATGATGTCTAAAAAAACCAAGGAGGTTATTTTTATTTATTTATATAATCATGTAGAGGATTATTTTTCTTTATTTTCACTTTATGTCAATTTTACTTTTTTTGAAATTTATACTTGGGTTATATTTTCACCTTATTTGGATGTATACAATCACGTGGAATTTACATGATATAAATTTATATTTTATTATTGATTCTAGAAATTATTTAAACTAATTATAATTATTTTAGTGTATTATATAACTATTTTATTATAATATACAAAATAATGGTTAAAAACTCCCTAAGATATAGTTATAGATCCTTGGTTTTAGTCGACAAACTCTAGCGATTGGGAAATGAACTTTATGCTATGTGGAATTTCTCTATAGTGGAAAATAATTTCCAGGGGTGGACATTATAAATATCATGAGACAGATCAGACAGGATGGGAACCAAACCAACCCAGGGTTGTAATATATGTAGATATGACTTAAATCCTTATATACATATGATGTATTTTGGCTATACCATATGATGTGAGATATGAATTCCATAGTGTATGAAATATATAAAACTAAGGTATATTATATTCCATGGTAGGGGATATTGTTTTATGTGATGTAGATGTTGGGAGGTAGAGCCTATTAGAATATGATAACCAGAACACAAACCTCAATCCACTAGAATTTTGTAGAATTTATGTTTAGTGTAATCTAGTGTAGTATAAAAATGATCCTCTAAAAGCCTTTTTCACCCACTATAAAGTATCAAAATTAATAATTCAATTAAAAATATCCATTAAAAAAATTTAACCTCACACACATAAGAAAAACTACTAGACATTCGGGGAAACAAAATTACATAAATAATGAAATAATACAAAAGGATTAATGTGCTATAGATGATCAATCCTACATGCACAAGAGAAACACAACATCCTTCCTTAAATTCACTGAAAGAAAAGTAATTACATATTGCTATAAAAACTAATACTAATATTTTATTACAAAGTATTAAAACTCTTATAATCACCTTTGAACATAAAATTTGTAGTTTTTCTTGTCACTGATTTACTGTGTACTTCTCTGGTGCACAGCTCTCTATCTGAATTCAGTGTGTAGATGGTCCCAACTCATTTTTATAGATGTTTAAAGATAGTCACCAAAATTTTCCCTCCATAAAAAATTCATAGGTAAGACTTCATTTGGAATGATAAATATTGATCTTTAATAACCCATTGACATTAACCTCTTACCCTGGTGAACCATTCTTGATTCTTCATTTAATTTACCCATCCTATTAGAAAAACATTCTAGACCAACCTGATACCGTCATTAGATATTAATTTCTGATGGTCCTTCTAATACCTAGAGTGATTTTTAAGAAACTATCATTACAATGAGAAAAACATTATTTCATGCATGATATTATGGTGAATTAAATTCTATTGGGTGAACATATAGTGAAATGAATCCACGCTTAACACCCTATAAATCAACCACATCAAGACTTGTATTAGGGAAACCTTTGAAACTCCAAAAAATTATTCAAAAAACCATCATTTTTTCCTTATTCATATAATTTGATGTTCCCTATCCTCTTATAATTCATCCAATCCCCACAAAGGAACAATATTTCTTCAAAGTGTTTGGAAATTGTGTTTTATTGAAAATGATCACTAAATTTAGGATACCACATATCTTATAAAGATCTAAAATTTTCGCTTCTAGTAGGTGTCTAATGATGTTTTCATTTAGGTAAAATTAATTTTCCCATTTTTTATCTAACATATTCTGAGCTACATGAATACAAGTCATATTTTCAAAAAAATGATTCCTTTATGGATTCTTTGGAGTTTATTTTAAAACTACTTCAACCATACCAACTCCATTTTGGTTTGATTGCAGCTACATATTATGTTTGTGTTATATTTTAATAATAATACTATTAAGTAGAAACATCCAACTAATAACTATTCTTTCATATGTAAATTGAAATCTAGTTTTTCTATTCTATGTGTCTCAGTGTCCATTAATGTTTTCATCCATAAAACCTCATAACATATCATTCTCTAGAAAACATAGAATCACTTATCTATATCAATTCATGTAAAAGATAATCCACTTGGTAGATTTTAAGTTGTACCTTCTTGATTTTGACATAAATAAATATGAAACTCCCATTGAAAATGTTATATCCATATGATTAAAAAATATTGCATATATAAAAAATTATAACAAATGATGAGAATGGACATTTTTCTATATACTAATACTATATTTCCAATTATTATGCATGTGACATAGATAATTTTTGTATTCTATTAATACGGGTAGAGATTTAATTTTATATAATCAACATATTGTTTTCTATGGTTCTCTTCATGTAGTCACTTTAGGGAAAATCCAAGGTAATGTCTTTATTTCCCCTCTCTCTCATCCTCATGAAGAATTTCTAGGATTTCCTGAGATCTTTCATCTTCCAAATTTTATATAACTTAATATTTAATTTATGAATCCTTAATTAATCCAATACATGTAGTTACATTTCATTTAAATTAATGTGTAATATGATGATGTTTTAATCATCCCTTACTTTGGTATGAGAAATTATTTTCATTGCACCTCTTAAATTATTATTTAGAAATAATCATGATGAAATTATAATTCAATAACCATTGAGATCACTTTATCTAAATAATACTTTTCATTAATTTACAAACCATTTTTAGTCTAATTTTTATATGGAACATACTAGATACTTCATGTGATTCTCTCCCACCAAATCAATATGAAGAAAGGACATCTAAACATCCATAAATTTGAGATACAGATCATTCAAACTTATCATCCTAAACACCATTGATATATTAGTATGATTAACTATCAATAAAAATTAAATAAATAAATAAACACATTCCTTTGACTAAAATACCTTTATCACTATCCATTCCTAGATATTTGTCTTTTCATTAGCTTCTTCTTTAAAGTGGAAAACTCATTTATTCTCGATTGATGATTTCTATTTTGGTAAGAAAGTAATCTCTAAAGTTCTATTGGATTTCGATGATGAAATTTCATTATCCATTGTTGACTCCAATTATTCTAATTAAAAGAGGTATATTTATTCTTCTAGAAAATTTGTTTCTAAGAAATATGTTAAAATTAGAATATTTATATTATCCCAAAAACTCTAAACTAGTATTATAACTCTAGTTAATCTCCACATTTAAAGTACATGATTTGAACTACTTGTTTTTTATTTATCATCATGATCCCTATCCTTAGATAATCCCACTGAAGATTCAACCATTCACAAAAGTTTCTGGAATATCTTTTAATGTTATTACACCTAGAATATCATTAATTTCATTATTCTCATCAATGTTCTTCAGAATTTGTGATCCTCTAGTATGTATAATATGATCAACATAGATATAAATAGTCAATTATTCCCTCAAATTCACTCTCTTACAAGGTCTTGTAATTTCACAGAACATTATCATTAAATAGAATATTTATAATTCTTATGATTTTTCTACCTTTAACTTCTCATAGACTATTTTAAAAAAAATCATCTCTATATCCAATAAAAAAAATTTAATATTATTAATTAAGATCGTGTCTATCCATAGTGTCAAATAGAAAATACAAAATGATTTCAAAGACTTTAAGGTAACCACCATCTAATTATTTTGTAGACCATATATCCTCTCTATGTTCCATCCCGACTTTCAATACTGGACTTCTATTAACAAGGTATGATGGTATGTTGACTGCCTCTTCCCAAACATCATTAGAATTTTGAGAGTCCACTTCATCCATTATCATAGAAAGTATGGTTCATTATTTAAACAATGATATTTTGATGAGGATTTCTAGGAAAATTCTTATCATTCTCTATTCCTTTCATGCAATATAGGTTTTGGATGTTGTATCTACTGTATTCACCACTATTGTCTATATGAGGATGATGCAACTTGTGGAAACATTTTATTTCTATGAAAACATCACATTGAATAAAAATCTAAAAAAATCAAAGTTATAATTCAATGTTTAACCCATAATTTTTTAGTAACATCATCAATAAAGTATAAAAATTATAGTGAACAATCTTGAGACTAAACAACCATGGGTATCCAATCATCAGAGTGATCGGCTCAAACATCCTATCCTCGGCATCATTTCTTTATAAGTTGAAAGAAACCTTTTTTAATTCCAGAGTACACAATTTTCACATCATCTAATTTCTTTTTGATCAAAAATTTTATGCCTTTTTTAAAAAACCATTATATTATTTTCATAGAGGTGACATAGATTGTAAAGAAAATATTCTAGATCTTTGAAGTTATACATATAGTAACCATAATTCCATCTAAACTTATGACTATGTAAATATATTTATATATTACACATAATGAAACAACAATGAATCATTGGGTAAAATTACATACCCCATTGAAAAAGGTAGTTCTACATTCTTCTTTATCTTGTTTGTGTGATAGAAATAATATTTTCTCATAGAGTAAGGATGTAACTTAATTCTCTGAGCTTCCAGAATCCACCATTATCAATTTTGATATTTACATATCCATTTTAAAAAACCTACAGATCCACATTACCTACTAGATGAACCTTGATAATCATCTTAGACACATAATTGATCCTTAATCTCTATTCACTAGTTGAATGAATTGTTGATCTGGAGTCTATCACCCAAACTTATATCCTAGTATTAAAACTCAGAAAAAATTTATTTCCATATTTATTTGATATATTAGGATTTTAACAAGAATATATTTATTCAATTTTTGTTTCCTCGTTATGAAACATTCCATTATTTTTTATGTTTCCTTTCATTCAACAAATCCAAAATATAGGTTTATGAAAAGCTGACTATATCTGATTCATTTCACGAGAATTTTCATATCCCGGTTTCTTTCAATACCTTCTATTGCGTGACCATCCTCTTACATCAGAATTAATATCACTACATGATGTTAATTGAAATCCCTCCAATAGATCTCCCCATTCATTATTATTTTCTAGATATCCAAAAACACTCAATATTGTTTTCCATTTTAATTACTAACAATTTTCATCATTGAATACTAGATTTCTGAAAGTGAAGATAATAAATGTAGAACCCTTAAATCATATGTGTATGTTACACTAACTGATTCGTGATTCCCCCGTATTATATTGATGTCATTCACATCATTTTTAATGGGTATTCATTTCCATAGTGTCAATATGAATAACCACTACATTATAAAAAATTATTTGAGTCTCAATGGATTCTCATACATATTTCCCATTGATTAAATTACTTCATATTATTTTTCATTTCGTGATGTTAAATTAAAAATTCCATGAAAAAAACATCCTCAATAATTTTAGGGAAACCCTATCCAACCATTTCAATTATGACTTCTCTATTTTCCCTATACGTACACCTACTATCAGAATATCCATGTCCTTTTCAATACCCAATGTCAGTTCATCCTTGTAAAATAATTCCTATTAAAACTACTCTATTTACTTTGATTGTAAGCATAATATAAAAATATATATTTCTTTTTGAAGAAGTTGGTTCTCCAAAAATATTGTCTGAATCCAAAAAAATCCAAAAAATTTGTTTATCTTGATCAAAACTTCATATAATATCATAACTTCCACAAATATTAAACAAGAACATAAAATGAAAGAGTGTCAAGGTAATAGAAAAAAAGATCTGTCAACGAAATTATAAGAAATAAACCTTTACTGTAATAATATTTTTGGGAGTCGGGATAGTCTAGTGTATGATCATTAGAAACAAAAGCCACATTACACTAAAACTTCGCAGTCTATAAGTTCAGCATAATAATGGGAAGTAAAAAATAACCCTAAAAATAATTCCTCTCTTTAATACATATACCAAAGGTAGGAATGTAATGCACTATACCCAAAAAAAATATGACCAAACAAGTATTCAAGAAAAACTCAAGAAACATCAACTAAAAATAAGAACTTAATGAATGAAATAACATAAAGGGTTTTTTTTATTTAGATGATTTTTAATACTCGAACAAGAGAAAAATACAGGTTTCCATATATTCACCTGATGTTTATGAATTATATATAATATAAAGAACTCTTACTGAGATTTTATTATAGAGGATTAACAATCTATTATTAAATTTGAATATAAAATTTAAAACTATACATTTCATAGATTCACATTCTACTTCATTGGTTCACTATTGCAATTAAGGATGTACTATAAAGAAGGTCCCCATTACATTTTAGAGGAGTTCCTTGTTGGTTTCTCAACTATCTCTACCTTCCAAATTTCATGGATAATCCAGAATTTTTATCGGTAACTATTGATCTAATGTAATGAATTTAATTCAACCTCTTTCCATGTTTGGCCATTCCAAATATGTCACTGTATGTAATTATTTTATTCAAAAAACATTACGGAACTCCTTATTTCCATAATAAGATACAAACCTCTGATGGTACAGAAAATTCTAGGAGATTTTGTGATTCTACATTCTAAACACCAAGCCAACCATGATTTGGTGTTAGAAATTCTGTTACATGAAATTCCACTGCTTGATGTTTATGTGAATTGAAACCAAAAATCACATCCCACTAGTTTAGATATCAAAAAATACATTAATCCATATCATATTGTATGATATTTTTATACTGTAAGATTTATGATACATGTTACTTGTGTTGTAAGATTAACAAGAGGAAATGAGACATTAAACTTTAATGTTCAAGTCTACTTATTTAAATGATATCATTGATTATTTAATTTCATGTGGTAAATCACATGGTATTTTTAATGATATATTTAAATATTAAATTCCTTTAAAGTCGGTTGAAGGCTTAACAAACATTTTAAACTATACAATTACATGAATGTTGTGTAACATTCGTGTAAATTCATAAAACAATCAATGTCTATCACCAGGGACTATATATATAGGCTAGAGCCCATGAAAATATCATCCCAACATTCTACAGTTTCTCCTTTACAACGACCTCCTCTTATTATTCCTTTTATTTTAATTCTGCCAGTATACCATGGAATCAATGAGAGTCCCACACCATCATTAGGCAATTCATCAACCCATGGTTATCCGAGGAGGAAGGAGTCATTCGATTCACAAAATCTTGTTTTAAATAAAGAATAAATTATATCAAATAGGGAATTTATAAATACAATATAGTTTAAAAATTGTGATATGTATTATAATATATGGAATTATAAGTAGTGATATGATTTCACAATAGTATATAAGATATCGTAGCTTATGAGAACATGTAAATTATTCAGTTTTAACTTATCATAACTAACAATATGGGAGTCAAATTTTATGATGGCTTTAATGTACTTCTTTTGAAATCTAAAATCTGAGCCTCATATTATGAATGTGACATAAGGTGTTTTTTAAAATATTATATCCCTACAACTGATGAATACATCATGCACATGTCATAAAACCTTATATTTCCTTTTTCACTAAACGAAATCATATTATATGATTATATTTTAAGTAGTGGTTCCCACCGACAGTTAGGAGATATCATGGGCCACCAAACACCAATCATAAAAAATTGTATGAGTTATGAACAACAATATAGATTACAATATAAGGTATGTCGATAAATATAATATAGTGAAAATTTTAATTTTCCCATTTTTCAAATATAAATTTAAAGTGATAATTTGAAAATTGTTTATAAATTATAGAAAAAGTTATTTTAAATATTTATTTAATTTGTAAATTTTTTATAAATTTATTAAATATAATTTGTTTATAATTAATTATTAAAAGTTTATGAAACCTTCAATAAATATATATATTTCGTATTAAAGTAACTCTGGCCAATAGGAATGATTTAAATATTATATATAATGTGTTTATATAAAAAGTATATGATTGTTTATAATGATTTTATAAATTGATAGATATGTGAAAATATTAAGTAGTTGATATTTAAATTATAAATTTTACATAATATATAATTTTAAATATTCAAATGAAAATACTTCTTTGAGAAATTATTTAAACCATATCAAAAGGAGTTTTGAGAATATATAGGATCAAAGGTTTAAATAATATTAAATTTATAACTTTTTGATTATATAAAATATTTACATAACAAATATAAAATATAAATTTTTTTCTTCCAAGTAATATATATTTAAAAAATTTGATATAATGGATCATATTAAGGTGTCTATAATAGAAAAAATATATAGTGTTTACATTTTTTTGAAGTATATTATTTCTATAATACATGGCTAAATTATAAGTTGTCAGTAATTTATTTATATATCAATTTTTAATAAATATTTATCTAATGATTAAATTTATGAAATGTTCATTTTTATATTTTCATTATCTAATATATTTATAAATATAAACTTTGTATTGTGAATTGATGTTTGATTTAGTTTAAATTTGTTTAAACATATCTTTAAATTATAATAGATGCATTTAAAGAGTTACATACTAGGTATGATAATTCATTTAGTATTATTATATCATGACTTTAACATATTTATGGACCCTGATTTGAATTTAAATGTTAATTATAGTTTATACACATTTAGGGTCATAATTGGGATGAAATTGATGTCTTACTTGAGTAAAGAACCATGTATAGTATGAATTTAGGTCAGAACTCTCCGTGGACTTTGGGATTCTACCGTGTATAAGAAAAGTGGGGGTCAGCTACCTATTTCACCCTGGTTACTCTAATTGGGAATATAGATTATATATGATTCTGATGCTTTACATGAATGGGTTATATAATCCTTATGGGTATTATACATTTTGATATTTGTAAATAAAAAATGTTTTTTATTTCAGGTTAGTAACACAAACTATGGGTTCTGTAAAGAGTTACACATCAATATGGTTTAACCATATTTATATGATGGAAGGAATGTGGATTGAAAAAATAAATCATGTGAAAATGAATACATGTAAAGGAAATTGTTGATATAATGATGGAGGTATTATAAAACCATTTAAAATACTAATTGTTAGATTCATTCCAAATAAAGAAATTTTAAACACCTTGAACATCCAATTGGGTAGTCCATATAAAAGCTGGGTATCCATGCATTATCATGTGTAAAGAAAATATATTATCAGTGAACCTAATAGGATTAAGTTACCAAATTGTTTTTCAAATTTCCATCTCACTTAGCTAGAAATCCCTAATAAAATCAGGATACAATTGGCAAATAATTTATTTTATTCATATGATGTATATGGAAAATAATTTTATTTTGGAATAAAAATATTTTATGAAAAAATATATATCAAAATTCGATGGAAATAGTTCGATGTACCCGTCAATGGAATATTATGTAAATTAATTCTTCTTTTTATCATATTTCTCGAAAAAATTGAATATCATATATGATATATTTTCAAATTATTTATTTGTCTAGTATTATCACATATTGAAGATAAGTTTTATTTTCTAAAACAATATAGTATATGTATCTTAGAATGATATTTTTGAGCTAATAAAAAAAGGATGGTGGGGGTATATTTCAAAATTGAAATGTTAAAAATGAATCAAATAAAATATTAAACCATTCAAGATCAATGTAAATTTCAATTTATATCCTAAATGAGAATAGGATATCATAGTAATGAAATTAATGAAAAGTGTTACCATTTGATTCAAAATAATCACAGAGAAATTTTTGAATGTAGATGTTTCAAGATGATAATGAAATTAGAAAATTTCTAGGTTGACGACAGATGTTATTAACATCACGATATTAGATGCTGGGAAGTTAATAAGATTTAATATTTGTTTAAAGAGTTAAAAATTAGTAATATTATTCTTAGTTTCAAAATTATTCCAACATTATTTATTCATATATATTATCCATTAAATGATTTTAGTGGGGTATTTTTATCAAATGGTACCATAGATATGTGACAATATAATTATGTCTTAATGTTCAATAAAACCTGAAATTTATAAAATATAAGGAATTCTAGTGGGTTTTTATTTCAGATATAATACCAAAACTTATAGATGATTCTATTAGTATATTATTAAAATAGTATAAGAGTATATTAAATATATTATGCTATATGAAATACATCGCTACTTTATTATACTTACATGTTGGTTGCATCTGGCTCATGATGTAAATAGTAAGTAACCTCTATAAGTATGACTTTGAGTTGTCCCTAACTGATGTTAGTCAAGGTGTATCATATGTGCTAATTATGTGTTAAGATTTTTATGGATTATGTTTCATGTAGGGATATAAAATATTCTCATGATACACAAAATTAGTTTTATGTACTAGATTTCCCTCCATGTGTACCACATATAGTGTCATACGCTATGTCTTTCATATAATAAGGGTGTATATTTCATATTTTAATCCATGTACTTTTAGTTAA
The DNA here is from genome assembly GCA_963277665.1 of Viscum album. Taxonomy (NCBI): domain Eukaryota; kingdom Viridiplantae; phylum Streptophyta; class Magnoliopsida; order Santalales; family Viscaceae; genus Viscum; species Viscum album. Next base: position 582,573,209 of record OY728120.1, read on the forward strand.
AGAAGATAATTAGAATGATAACCTTAATACATTAACACCTTACATACTCTATCTCTTAGAAAGTACTAATCATGGGGTGGTTGGGTATGTTGTTGATTATGCCACCAGTTGAGTTTAATCAATATAAGATTTATAATCTTGTATAATGAGTATGAAAATTGTGCCCTTTATTGTGATAATTTAAAGGTGTGTATGACTATACATTGATAAGTGATATGTGATGTGCTCATTTATTGGATTACGGGAATGTGATGTGATCATACATCATGATGAATGACATGTGATTTGTTTGATCTCATCTAAATTTAACCATGTTTTTACAGATAAGGGGTCTCTAGTAGTGTATCTTGGGTTGTCAAATCATTGGAGACCTAAGACGAAACCAGGAGATAGGTACATTCTATGGATTTTTATGGGATATAAAGTGGCCAAATTTGGGTTGATTTTAGAGGTGTTTAAAAGAAATCTAAGAGAGCTATTTGAATTCAAATTATGATAAAATGAGTTGATCCTAGATTATTTCTCCGGGTGGATTTAATGAATTCATTATTAGAACCTTTCAATTTGAATAAATAGATAAAGGTTCATTCAATGAAATAAATGTAACTTCATATATTTATTATTTAACACCTTCACATAAAAAATATAATCAGTTATAAACATGGATTATAATATTCATGATCACTCATAGTTAAAGGATCTTATTAGAACATGAACTAGGTGGTGATACAATTCAACAAGAAATATTAAAAGAAAATATCATTGATTGAAAGACTGGAAAAAAAGCAATTATTAAATGACTATTGGGTAAAAAATAAAATCTAATATAGACCCCTGCTACTCCATTGTATCATCCCATAATAGTTTCATCCCTCAATTGATGTTATTCTATTAATGGAAGAGGGATGTACACTCATAAGGGAGGAATTGAAGAAGAGAAAAACAATAATAAAATACCATAACACCACAATTGTGTGAATAATTTCACAAGGATTGGTGTGAATAAGTCCAAAAATTTAGGCAAAGGTATCAAAATGGTAATTATAAGAACATAAAAATATAATATTAATAACTTTTATTAACAAGCTACGGTAATTCAAGAACCGTACAATTGAAGAAATGTGATTACGATATCAAATTAGTGCCATAACATTACTATGAAAGAAAGCTCAAAGATGCCACAAATCCTTCAATACCACTACATTAAACAGTAATTTCAAGAGGATTATATCGAAACCCCAATAATCCATGTCTTCCCACTTGAATACGGTAGGCATAGTGTGGTAGAATAATTATGGAATTCCGGCTTTTCAACCCTTGATCTGATATGGCATTCAGCTTGCATGAACTAAACAGAGGCACCAAGATGAGCTTCCAGATGGCCTAATTTGGGTCTTTCATAGAAGACAAAAATTTATATTTGGATGTCCCTTGATATCTTGTAAAACTTCAGACCACGCATATTTTTTTCACGATATTATTGTAATGGTGGTCTGTTTTTTAGGATGCATAATATATCATATAACTGTATCTTCAAATTTCTCTGCCTGGAACTCCATTAAAAATCATAAATATCTTGGTCCACAATTTAATTAAATATTCCCCATTATTTCTTATATCTCTGATACAATTTTAATAAACATTGTTCTTTGATATTGCCCGCAATGGTACTTTTATTGGGATGCTATACAGTTCACGTCACCAAGAATGTTATTCGTTCCAGGCCCATTTTTCTGGTCTTCCAATGGGAATATTCAAGTGATCAAAAACATAAATTTTTACTTAAAGAATGGGGGATCTAAAAATAAAATATGAAAATAAAAGCAATACCATTTTTTGTTTTATGAGGTTTTCAAATATGTACCATGTAATAATGCACTTTAATAAATAATTACAATCATAATGTGAAATATTGTTGACATGGTAAAATGAAAAAAAATAGTGTTTATGAATAAAGAATCACGTGAATATTATTATATAAAAGATGAATATTAGCCTCTTTAAGTGGCTATTCAGACCCCTCAACTTGAGTTTGTCTAGTCCCCATCAAAATGTATCCCGTAAATATGAAATTCGAATTACCTTTTCAGAAAAACTTTTAACACATAATGCTCAACAAAAAACCAATTACAAAGAAATTAGGAAACCCATAAAAATAATTAAATAAAAGGTAGGTTCGCATGAATATCCCAATCTGAATCCCATTCCTTTGTTGAAATTCATCAACACATTAAATCCATTTTGAATTAAGCATGATAATGTGTTGTGTGTCACAACAGAAATGGTGGGTTATCTTTATTCAGGGGAGAATATGAGATTTAATTATATATATATATATATATTATTATTTTGTTTCAATTTTTCTATGGTAATTGAAATTGAACTTTTTATATTCAACCCTTGTAGCTAGACTTTTCTGATGACTCTCAGGCACAAAGAGCATAGGGCACCAAGTGAATCCCATATAATTGGGCATCATATCATGTTTAATAAATAAAAAACAAATTAAAACATCCACAAATATATACAAAATTCCCCAATTTGGGCCAGAAAACTATGGATCATTGACCCCTATGTGATGAAATCCACACATTAGGTAAGTCCATTTCTCTATATGCAATTTAATTTTATTTTATTTTTTTTGAGTTTTTTTGGTTTATTTAATTTTTTTGAATACTCAAGTTAAAATAAAAATTATCACCAAACATATTCCATTTATTATGATACCCTAAGAACAAAAACTAATACCCCACAATCCAAAGGATGTGCCTTCAGTTTTTTAATAAATGGATGAAAATATAAATGGTGGAAAGTCTCATTGGACAACCACACTTTTAAAAATATATTCCGGTGAACTTAAACAGGAATTAAAATTAGAATCAAGGAATGAAAAATTATTTCATATTTAATTTAAAATAGTTGAATTCCCATTATCTTGTTCAAGGTTGAGGTAATTTTTCCTTCCACACTTTTTTTATATGAAAATATTTTTAAATTTTTTTAAATTATTTATGCACACAAATTTTTTTTTTAATCTCCCCCAAACATAAAATTATATTGTCACAAGAGTTTAAGGAAATGAAAATTTATTAGGGGGGTATAGGTAGGGTAGGGGAGTAATAAAATCATTTTGAAATAAGAATCCTGGAACAAAGTCACCTGGTTTTTTAAGTTGATTTTCCTGAAACTTTTGATTACTCCTTTGATCTCCTTGTATCCCAGAAAAACATTATTAATGATGACAGTTTGTGTTTGTACACCTGGAGGATATATGAATTGAATAAAAATCCATCATTCTTAGTAGCCCTTGAATCTTACACACCAAAAAAATAAGAATATAATGGGAACCCCTTGAGGTTCCCTAAAATAAAAATAAACAAAAACAAAAAGAAAGGGAATAACATTCCAATTTAATTTTAAAATTCAAACCTGAGTAAATATACAGGTAAATTTTATGTTTCCTCCTAGAAAATTCTTTGTTTAATGTCATTATCCCGACATGGATCCTAAATCTATCAAAAAAATTCTTGTTATTAGGATGTACCTGTTAACTCCTCCTTTGTTTCTTGTTTATTGAATGATTCAATGAATGATTTTAACCTATAACCATTTAAATTGAAGACATGACCAATATTGGGATCCTAAATCTCTATTATCCCATGAGGGTACACATGATTCTCTATGTATGGACCTAAAAATATTGACCTTATCTTTCCCAGGTTTAAATGATGTTTTGAACAATATAAGAGCCCAAATTTTCAAAGTTCAAAGTGTTTAAAATTGAGATTCTTATATTTATATGCTTGAACTCTAGCTTTATTTAACCTTGAGTTTTTATAATCCTCCATCCTATGTTCTTCACATTTATTAAGATATAATTTCCCCCTTTTTTGGAAAAAGAAATGTTATAGTTCATTTTTCTGATTGCTCAAAAGGACTTATAATCAATTTGAATAGGTAAGTGGTGTGATTTTCCATAAACCAACCTATATGGTGACATGACTATGATGGTTTTAAATACTATACGATATTCCCAAAGGCCATCCAAGAGATTATTAGACCAATATTTCCTAGAGGGATTGACTATTTTTCAAGAATTTACTTAATCTCTTTATTCACTAACTCATCTTGACCATTGGTTTGAGTATGGTATGTAGTGGAAACATTATGAGAAATAAAATACTTATAAATGAGTGAATATAATGGGTGGTTACAGAACTTGGTTCCTCGATCATTGATTATAGCCTTAAGAATTTCAGATCGATAAAATATGTTCTCTTTCATAAATCGGATCACAACATGTTGGTCGTTTGACATGGTGGGAATGTCATAAACCAATTTTGAGACATTATCAACCACTAATAGGATTTAGAGATATCCCATAGTGTTTTGGAATTGTCCCATGAAATCAATTACCCAACAATCAAAAATTTTAACAAGAAGAAGGTGAGTGAGGTAAATTTATTTTATTTTTGTAATGGATCAGAACTGTTGACATTGAGGACAATATTTTCATAATTGGTTGGAATACATAGTAAGGTTATGAAATTATAATCCACATTTTAGGACCTTGGAAGTGGTTTTATTTGTGGAAAAGGGACCTCCACATGCCTCTACATGACAAAATTTTATAATGGAATCTTTCTCATACTCGAAGAATAGGTCTACTAATGATTTGATCAGGACAGAACTTGAGTAGGTATGGATCATCAGACACATAGTGTTTGACATCATAATAAAATTTCCGATTAGATTGGGTCCCATGGAATTTTCGAATCTCACCTGTGAACAGGGGGTTTTATATATCAGTATACCATGGGAAATCACTCACAGAATAGAGGTACTCATTATGAAATGAATCAGACATAGAAAGGAGATGTGAGTTGTCTTTTAATTCAATCCTAGTGAGGTGATTGGCTACAAGATTTTCAAGACCCTTTTTTATCCTTAATTTTTAAATGAAAATCATGAAGAAGAATGAAGTAGCTAATCAATCAAACCTTGGCATCTTGATTTAAGAAAAGTTATTTCAGGGTTGAATGATCAGTGAAGACAATGATTGGTAATCCTAAGAGATATGACCCGAATTTCTCTACGGCAAAGACAACATCAACTAACACTTTCACATTGGTGGTGTAGTTTATTTGTTCATAATTTAATTATTATCTTGAATAAGAAATGAAAAATGGAGTTTTATCACACTATTTTCCTAATACTACTCCTACATTGAAGTCACTCACATCACACATGAGACTGAATGGATGTTTCTAATTTGGAGCTGGCATGATAGATGGAGATATAGGAGCAGAATTGAGTGTATAAAATTATTACTTATAGATTTTTGTCTATAAAAATGGAGAGACATTCAACAAAAGAGCACAAAGTGGTCGGGAAAAAAGAGTTGAAATTTATTATGAACCTTATTTAGAAAACATCATGTCATAAGAAGTAAGTCACTTACATGAATTTTTTTTGAGAAGGAAGGTGATGAACGATATCAACCTTAGCTTTATCAACCTCAATCCCTCAATAATAGACTATATGGCCTAGAACTTGTCCCTCATTTACAATGAAATGAATTTTTTCCCAGTTTAGGATGAGATTCTTATCCTCACCTCTTGAAAAAACCCTAACATAATTTATAAGTAATCCTTCAAAATTATCCCCAATGATGGAGAAGTCATCCATAAAGACTTATAATCAATCCCCCATCATTTATGTGAAGATTCCCATCATGTACCGCTAAAAGGTACTAGGAGAATTACATAACTTAAAGGGAAAGCGCTTAAAGGAAAAAACCTTTAATAGACAAGTGAAGGCTGTTTTTACATGATCTAATAATGAGCCCTTACATTGATTACACCCTGAGAATCCTTCTATGAAGTAGTAGAATTGATGACCCACTAGTAACCTGAGGACATAATCCATAAAGGGTAAGAGGAAATGGTTTATCTTGGTATATGAGTTGAGATTTATATAGATACTGTAGACTCTCCATCCATGACTGGCCCTTTTTGGGAGAAGGTTACAATCATCATTGGTGCTCACAGGGATTCCATCATTCTTTGTAATGACTTAAATTGAACTTACCCACTCACTCTCAGCAATGGGGAAGATGATACCAACGTGTAAAAACTTAAAATTTTCATTCATTACTGCATCCATATGATTAATATTCAGTCTCCCCTGAGGATTATGACATGGTTTAGAGTTATATTCAAGAACAATACTATCAGTTCCAATTAGTGGGCTAATTCCAAGAATATCAGAAATGGTCCATCCAATTACTTTCTTATGATTTCTTGGGACATTTAAAGGCATAATCTCTTGATTGGAATCAATAGAAGAATAAATGAAAATTGGAAATTCTCTATTTTACCCTAATTATGTATAATTGAGAGATAATGGTATGAAATTAAATTAAATATTAGATTGGTTAACACTTTTGAAAAAATAACGAGACTTTAGACCAAACCCAATTTCTTTTTCAAAATTTCTTGATAAAATTAGTTGCTTTTGAACATAAGTTTCAAAAACCAAATTATCCAGATCAGTGTCATGAATGGGTGTGGAGTCAATGTAATTTATTTCACCAATGGTATCATTGGTTGGTGGTTCATGAAAATCAAAAATAGAGTTATCTAAAATAGATTCAATCTAAGTAGACAGATTTACTTTATGTGAGTAAAGGAAATTGATCTCTCCTTGACTTATAAATCATTAAATAATACCTTGATGTACCTCTAGTTCACTATAAATTATACCAATCAAATTGAAATCATGGATATCATTATCATACCCAATTTGAGAGTTTTCATTAATGATGTTCATATCAAGGTTCATGATTATGTAGTTTATTTTCATGTTCCCATTCCTATCTCAGATGATAGAGTTGATTGTTTCTATGAAGGGATGACCTAGGATAATGGTGGTTTTCACCCTATGACCTAAGCATGGGTGATTTCCAATGAAAATGATGTCATAAAGGTAAATGAAATTTTCAACACTCTCCAAAACATTCTTTAGGATCCCGTTATGAAATAAAACACTACAATAAACAAGTTGAAGAGTGACAGATGTGGGTTAGAGTTCTTCGATCCCTCACAGAGAATACATGGCATAAGGAATGATGTTCACACTATCTCCTATATCAAAACTGGCATTGAAAACATTGTTCTCTCCTAAGATAATTTTGATGTATAGACAACCTGTATCTTTTAACATTGGTGGAATGGTCCCTTGAATTGTGGTACTCACATTAGCAGCAAAAAGGATGTTGTTTTCATATGAACATTTCCTTTTAATATTTCACAATTTATTAAGGTACTTTGAGTAGGAATGAATGGTTTTGATTTCATAAAGAAGGGTAATTTTTGACTTAACCTCAGTGAATATTTCCCTCAAAGTTTCTTTCAGTTCTGGTTTAAATTTTCCTCTCATGCATTGGGGGAAGGGAACAAGTTTCTTGAGTTTTTGGGGATTTTCTGGATCCTTCTGAAACTAATTGGGTTTCTTCCAAATATGTGGGTGGTTCTTCATCATTTTAATGTTTTTTTGAATCTTTTAATGTTTTTATAATGGTTTTTTCAGGTGTCTCAATGGATTTCACACTTCTTAAAATTTCCATTGCTTTTAATTGTTCATGGGACAATTGTGTGTAACTAGATTCTCCTCATAATGTTGAGGATGGTACTGCCTATGTACACATTAGTGCCTTACAATATTTAATGGTTTTTTGTTCATGCTTTATGGAAGATTATTTTAATTAAATTTCCTCCATTAGTACACACAACTATGCAAGGATTGGTAGAGGGACAAATTCAGTAAGGGCTTGTGCTGGTCGGTTTATCCCAGGAAGATATTTTGGTTGTAGGACTGGTTTTTGAATGGGTTCTTGGATGGGTTTTTGTTATTGTAAAAAAGGATGTTGGTATTGGTTTTATTGTGAATTTTAATGGTTATGGTTTTGAATATTTTTTCGAGGGTAGGAGTTTGGTACTTTTGGATTACTAGGTTGTTGGATGGGTTTCTGGTGATCTTTCTAATGGAATCATGTATAGTCATTATAAATTGGAATGTATGTGTTTTTGTACTATGGATTTAGAATGATTATAGAATTGATCTCTTCTAGTGGTTCTCCTAAAATAACATCTTTAATGCAAGGGATAGTTGGGTATTTTTTGGTATTGTTGTCATGTTTGTCACAAATTATTAAAACATGGTCAACAATTTTAATTTCATGGAAGATACTAAGATAGATATCTTCAACCTTCCTAGTGAGTGAATTAATTGTTTTCTTGAGTATTTCATTATTCCTGAGAGTTTTAATTCAACCATCTTTGGGTTTCTTCTCATAGAAATGTGATGTTCCCCAAGTTTGGTTTTGTATGACTAGTCCTTAAAGATACTCATAAGCATCATTTGGGGATTTGTTTTCGAAGGTTACATTACACATCATGTCAATGAATTGTTTAACTAGTTATTTTATTGATCCTTATGTGATAATGGAAAGATCCTCATCTTATTTGACTCGTGTATTTTGGGGGGGCCATGGTTTCACCAATGTCGTTGAACTCTTTGAAATTACAGTATGGAATTTCCAACTCGATCCCATGGAAGGATGGAAGGTGGATTAGGACGTAAGGTTTGAATACATATTAGGATTCCCCTAGGGAATAATTAATAATTCAATAGGGTGTGTTGGTCTAGGTCGGAATGAGGTATTCATTCATATTTTATCGACTACATTCCCTAAGTTTGTGGATACCTCATTTTGATTTTCATTTTTTCCCATCCTGGTTTATTAGTTGGTTTCTTTGATGAACCTCCATTGAAATGGGATTAATTTTTGAATATGCTTTATTAGGAATATTAGGATGTAATGAAAAAATTTACAATGGTGTACAAGACTCCCCAACCCCATGACTATCCTCCCTAACTAAACTGCTTGATTTTTCACGGGTATAGACAAACATGAACAAAGAAATATGAAAAAAATAGGAAAAGATAAAAGAATTTGAGGTGTGAAAATAGAAATGGGGGAGAATAGATTGAGTGTGGATATGACTTAAATGGGTCCCAAGAAAAAGTGCCAAAATTGTCACAACCCGTCCTTGGGACCCGTGACGTGACTACCCCAAGCCCGCCTCCCATATGCCAGGGGCTGGCGACTAGCACCAAGGCGTAAGTCCTGAAAAAAAGGTGAAGTCATTGCCTTTATAAAGTAAACAAACACCACAGATTAAGCATGAAGAAGTATACACTATGTAAAACTGGGTACAAAAGTATGTTGGGGAAGTAAATTGGTCAGAATACAAACCCAAACTAAATGTAAAGTACAACCGGAAAGAAAGTACAACAACTGAATGTAAAGTAGAAATGTCGAGCCATCCACTGGAAATCGCACCTGAAGGGTGTGTACAGATAGCCTCCTCAGCTCCTCGGGTCCAGCTGTCTGCTCCATGTACGTCCCACCCAGTGGTCCACCTCAAGGTACCAACTTGCTCCACAAGCATCAACCACGATCAGCGATGTCTGTCGTCTGCATCCAACCCAACGTAGTGTGGGTATAGCCCGTGCAGCGGTGAGTATATGCTACTCAGTAAGGACCCTGAGACCCCCGAAGGACTCCCAGAATCCATGAAGGATAATCCAAAAATGAAAGATACAATCACGAAGTAACAACCAACACTACTTAGTTATATGCCCATACATATACCTAAGTCGTCAATTCCCGTTAGGCTCCAACATACGAGCCCAAGTTCGATCATGTCTACAGAGGAGTACAACCCAATCCACACAAGAAAGAACAAACCAATCCACATAGGAAAGCAAGTCAATAATATCAAAGATAATGATTGAAAGTCATGAATCAGCTCACATAGGTATACTTCTTCGTAAGGTGATAGAGATGATCAGATATAGCCACTGATTCATCTAATATGGGACCCACGTAGGATACTAAACCAGCTAAGCTGTCAGACCCACATAGGATACACACCAGCTACTCTGCTAGACCCACGTATGATAGAAAGAACATAGTCAACCACTACCAGACCCATGTAGGATACAAGAACAGTAGTCATCGTCGTCGAACCCACGGAGGATTTCAGTATGGTCTTCATCGCTGCCAAACCCCCGGAGGATTTCAGTGCAGTCTTCATCGCCATCGAACCCACGGAGGATTTCAGTATGGTCTTCATTGCTGCCGAAACCGCGGAGGATTTCAGTGCAGTCTTCATCGTCGTCGAACCCCCGGAGTATTTCTGTCCGGTCTTCATCGCTTCCGAACCCACGGAGGATTTCAGTGCAGTCTTCATCACTGTCGAACCCACGAAGGATTTTAGTGCAGTCGTCGTCGCAGTCGCAACCAGCTCTAGGGTTCCCGCACACAGCATGCTCGATTCCGGGAGGGTCCGCTCAATGAGCCAATGGGTCGATACATCAACTGAAAAGTATTCCAAAGTTGATGTATCTCAAAGTTCCGTCTCGACAAAAGGAACTCAACGTGACAGATGACGCGTCAATCGGACACCCGGTCTGAGAGTTATTGGCTTTTTCGTTCTAGGGGCCCGGTTGGTTTTTAAGTCAAAACCAACCCAACTGCACTCCAACTACATCTAAACCTCAAGAGAAGTAAGACAAAAGGCCCGTCTCACTAAGAGGAATCCAGCAAAGTCTACGGCATGACAATCGGACATCCGGAGCTCAAGTTATAAGCGTTTCCGCTCCGAGGGCCCGGTTGGTTTCGTGATCGAACCAACCCGGTCGTACAAAACTTTCTCAAAACCCTTGAGTGCAATATACCGAAACGACCGTCTCGGTCCAAGGATCGCATCTCAGCTAACGGTGCATCAATCGGAGGTTCCTAGCCCAAGATATGTGTAAAAGAGAGAACCTGTCTGGTTTTAGGGGGTGTTGGGCCCAGACCAACCATGCCCAAGACCCCCTGGGTCAGCCCAAACCAGGTAGACCCAAACCGGGTCTGGGTCCAGCACATTAGGGAGCGGCCCGGCCCAGCCTGGGCAGCCGGTTGGACTGGGGCGCGCGCGCATCCCGTGTGGCCAGCTCGCCCTGCGCCGAGCTGAGCGGAAAATGGGGGGCGGCTACCCCCTTTGATTGAAACCGAGGCCCCCCATGTGGGGCCGCTCCTTCTGGACAGCCTGGGGTTATGACCCCCAGTCTCCCTTCTGAAATGGCCGGCTCGGTCCGGCCGGCCGGTGCTGCCGCCGCGGGACTGCTGCGTTCCCTCCCACCGAGGTACCGGCGGCCGGCGGTTCCGGCTTCCCCACCTTGCATCGCCACAGCTTTGAGCCTCGACCTTGTCTAACGGACGCGGCGCGACGGAGCCGCGGTCTCGCTCCGGTCGCAGCCTCTTCATGGTTCTTCGGCGTGGCATGACGGCGTCACTGCTTGTTCGGCCTCAACGGCGCAGCGCAACGGCGCCGCACTTCTTCGCCACATTCCTCCATGTTTCTGCGCGATGTCGTTGCACCGTGCCGTCTTCTTTCGAGCCGCAACAAACACAAAAACCAAGGGGGAGGAAGTTCGATCGTGTTCGTGCTGTTTGGCTTCCTCTGGTTAAGTTGATAACAAGCGGCCCCAAATAAAAGACGAAGAATTGAAAAGATTAATCCACGAACAAAATTATCCCCTACTTCAATGTGTTGTCGAACGAAGGTTCGTCGTGGGAAATAATCGTCGCAGTAGACGGCATCGCGGAACAAGGATCCGTAAGCATCGTCGGCATCACGGAGAATAGAATCTTCGACATCACGGTACATGGCGTCGTATCATCAATCTCCAAGGATTCGGCATTCTTCGTCGTCCTTCGTCAGAGGCAGGTGTTCTTCGTCAGCGACGGTGTGTTCCTCGCGTTCTTCAAGGAGGAAGATGAAGTTCCTAAAGAGCGCAAGAGTCCTCCCTTGTTCCCGCACCATGAATCAAAACCCAAATAAAATAAGGCTTTCCTTATTTTATTTCTCATGCCAATCCCTTTTGAAATTCAAAAGATCGCATGTAATTAGTTGACTTAACTGAAGGCGTTTAATATTCCTATTAAAGCCGAGAGTTGACTTTTCATTTATGGGGGGTGCGGGTGTGTTACACAATTAATGGGGGTTTGAGGAAGTTGAAAGGGTGGGGCTCTTGTGTGGGGCCCACCTCACTAATATCCTATCATGAGGGTTTAGGATATAGTGGGTCCCACCTTAACTTCCATATGTGGGTTTAAACTACTTAAAATAAAAATAAATTTGGTTGCACAAATTTTATTTTATTCATTACTTAACCCATTATTTTAATAACCACACCTGAGAAAACGCAACACCATAAAAGGTATTCCTAAGCAAATACCAGCGCTGCAGTTTCATCGGTGCCCTCAGATTTCGATTCCGAGCACCGGTTCAAAAGTTAGGAAAACTCTTTTGTTCATTCACTGAACATACCCGAGCTAAACGTCAAAAATTGATTATGGGCACACCGGGCCTCGGAATCTGTTGTCGCCAGAAACTGTGTTCCTGTAAAATCCCAAAGAACATTAAGAAAAAGTTTCCCTTGATTTTTACGGGTCTTTACATTACTCCCAGCTCAGGGCTTTACATACCTGTAAAGATGCATCATAAACTAGGGGAACAAATGAGGGTACTGAGCATGCATCTGAGCCTCCCGCTCCCAAGTGATCCCCTGGAGGTTCTCGGGTTACCATTTGATGCCCACTAGAGGAATCGACCACCCACGTAGGACCTGCTCCTATCGATCCTCGATCTCCACCGGGACCTCCGCAAAAGTTTCCCCATCGTCAAGGTCCAGCTCCCCATGGTCAATGATATGTGTCCGGTCATGCACGTATCTCCTGAGCTGAGAAAAGTGGAAGACGTCGTGCAGCCGGTGAAATTGAGGTGGTAGAGCCAGGCGATAAGCCACCTCATCTATCCTTCTAAGAACTTGGAATGGTCCGATGAAGCGTGGAGATAACTTGTCGCCCCAGCCAAATCTCTGTAATCCACGTCGAGTTGTGACCTACAAGAAGACGTAGTTTCCATCCTCGAACTCTAGTGGCCTCCAACTCCTATCAGCATAAGACTTATGTCGGCTCTGAGCTGTCCTCATCCAGTCATGGATGACCTGGAACTTCTCTGTCGTGGCATGGATCATCTCTGGTCCCACAAGTGCTGACTCCCCAGGGACTATCCAGCACAGAGGTGATCTGCATGGCCGGTCGTACAATGCCTCGTATGGTGCCATCCCGATGGTGGAGTGGTAGATATTGTTGTACGTGAACTCCACCAAGGGTAGGTGGTCCTCCCAGCTGTGACCAAAGTCGAGGACACATGCACGGATCATGTCATCGAGAGTCTGAATGGTCCTGTCTATCTGACCATCCATCTGAAGGTGAAAGGCGGTGCTCAGCCATAGCTGCGTCCCGAATACCCCCTGCAACCCCTTCCAAAGCCGGGAAGTAAAGAGAGCATCTCAATTGGACACTATAGATGATGGAACACCATGAATCCATTTTATCTCATGAACTTAGAGGTTCCCCAAGCTCTCCACTGAGCCCTGCTCTCTACTGGGTAAGAAGCGGGCCGACTTGGTTAGTCGGTCGACAATCACCCAAATGGAGTCGTGACTTCTGGAAGTGTGTGGAAGTCTAGTCACGAAATCCATATATATATCCCATACCACATTCACTCCGGGACCTCCAAGGGCTGCACCAAGTCTGCTGGTACCTGGTGCTCCGCCTTCACCTGCTGACAGGTGAGGCATCGAGACAGGAACTCAGCTACAACCTTCTTCATACCTGGCCACCAGTATTGTCGTCTGAGATCCTAGTACATATTTGACACTCCTGGATGTATCGCTAAAGGGGAAGTGTAAAACTCCCCCATCATCTCCTCCTATAAAGCAGCTGGTACCATGGTATGTCCTCTGAAAAGGACGACGTGCTCTTCCCCCACAGAGAATCTATCAGGTGCCTGTCCTGAGGATATTTGTGAACGTCGCATCTCACAGTCAACGTACCCACATGTGCCTCTCTAACACGCTAAAATAGGGGAGGAGTGATTGTGAGTGACTGAAGAAAGGCTGCTCCATCTCTATCCACGAAGGATATCTGCAAAGTGGCTAGCTGCTTTGTCGCATCCTCGAGTAGCTGAATGTTCATCCTCCTACTGATATCATTAGCTACTACGTTCCCCTTTCTAGGAGTATAGACTATCTCAAGTCATAGTCCTGAAGTAACTCGAGCCACCACCGCTATCTCAGATTCATGTCCTTCTGAGAGAAGATGTACTCTAATGGTTAGAGTATACTGTAAAGAGCTCTCCCATCAGATAGTGCCGCCACATCTTCAGAGAGAATACCACTACTGCTAACTCCAGGTCATGGGTAGCATAGTTCTTCTCATGCTTCCTCAACTGACGTGATCCAAAGGTGATCATTGTCCGCTCGTGCATCAGGACACATCCGAGTCTGGTACCGGATGCATCGGTGTAGACTACGTACCCTACTCCCTCCTTCGGTAGCCTCAAGATAGGTACGTTGGTCAATCTTTTTCTTTTCTCCTGGAAGCTCTGCTGACATTTTTCTGACCACACGAAGGGTTTCCCCTTCTTCTTTAACATTCTGCAATGCTGCATAGATTTGTCCTTTTCCGAAAATAGAAATCCGGTCACATCCCCTGGATGAACCACGTTACTTTCCCAATATAGTCAATCCCATCATGATCAGTTAATTAATGCCATGGATGATGTCAAAAGGCCTCGACGCTGCTACCAAAATATCCAACCGTTACTCTCGCCTCCAAGGGTTGAGTCACACTGTCGGCATCAGTGTGTGGTCACTGGGTCTCCTCTAGTAGGAATCTCGTATGTGAGGGTCAAGTCAACTGTTTTTTTAACCGGAAACTCTTAGTATTAATATACAAAAGACAAGAAAGCAAACATAACTATTGCAAGTGTCTTTTATTACTTCAACTCAAAGTACAAGGACACAAAGTAACACGAACAACGAATCTAGAGGAATTATGGGAAAAGGCCTCTATGCCTGGAGCTCGTCCCGCACTTGTCCACCCTCTTCCGGAGCTCCATGATTGTAAGATTCAGCTGCATGAAGCTGTGCTCTCCCCAGTGGTTGGGGTGGACCTCCTGTTGGTGGTGGTGGTAGAGCCTCAAAACGTCGTCCACCACCTGCCACTCGACTAGCTCCTCGGCCTCGTCCGCCTGCTCCCTTCGGACCGCCACGGTCGAACCTCTGCCTCTGCATGGGTGGTCCCTCAACTGTCTGCTGCCCCTCTGCATGGCGGGTCGGGCAGTCACGAGCCACGTGGACCTACCCGCCGCATGCATAGCACTATCTTACACTCATAAGATTGGTTCTGTTGCGTGTGCCCTGCACCTCTGAGCCAGTATCCTGTGGTCATCCACTTGATGGCCTGGTCCGCTTGGAAGTTTGCGACATCTGTCTACTGCCGGCTGTAGAAGACTCTGCTACGTGTCGCCATGTGGTAGGCCTCGCTGCTGACATAGTCTCAGCAAGAAAGATCTCCACAGGAAGGGCTCGCTCCAGTACTCCTGCCTGTGTCAGAATGCTGAGGGAGATCATTGATGCTCGGAGCTCATATCTCAGTCCCTGCTCAAAGGTCCGGGCCCAGAAGAAAGGGTCTTGTACCATGTCGGTAGAATAGTTTGAGAGATCGGTAAATCTCACCGAGTACTGGGTGACCTTCATGCTGCCCTGCCATAGTTGTAATAGCTCCTGGATGCGCACCGCACATAGGGTGGCTGGGAAGAACTCTGAGCGGAAGAGGCTCTCAAAGTCCGTCCAGAGGAGTGATGCCTCGTTGTGCACCTAGAGCATCAAGATCCACCATATGCCTGCTGTAGTGTGCAGGAGGCTCGCTATGAGGATCACCATGAGGTCAGCTAGTGTCCCCACAAACCTGAAAACTTGCACAACCGCCTCCATCCAATCCTCGGCTGCCTGAGGGTCCGTCTGCCCACGGAACCTGGGCGGTCTCTGAAGCTGAAACTCGTGAAGTGAACTAAGGCGACATGCACTCTCAAAGGCTGGGGCTGGTAGTATCAGTGGCTTGGTGGGTAGAGGTACCGCTGGTGCCTCCGCTGAAAAAGGGCCATGCACCGAGGCATTGTCACTCGGTGGGATATCGGCTTGCACAAAACATAGAACCCTAGCTGGCTGCCATCGTGGGGCCATCCTAAAAAGAAACATGTGTGCCACAGTCAAACAGTATACCTGGTGAGCTGACATAAAGTAATCATAAAGAAAACTTTTGAAACACACATGCAATCAATGTTTTCGTGCATTGAGTCAGAAATCAGAAGTCAGGGTCCTGGTGTACGGATACATCGGCCACCGCACCAACACTGGACTCCCTGGACTGATAACCACACTCAATACCCTTAACACTAGTTCATCACATATAAGAAAGATCAGAGTCCTGAGTTCTTTGGTAGAACCAAACTCCTCTAATACCAATTTGTCACGAACCTTCCTCGGGACCCGTGTCGGGACTACCCCAATCCTGCCTCCCATAGGCCAGGGGCTGGCGACTAACACCAAGGCGTAAGTCTTGACAAAAAGGGGAAGGAATTACCATTATAAAGTAAAAAAACACCACAGAGTAAGAAAGAAGAAGTATACACTAAGTAAAATTGGGTGCAAAAGTAAGTGCGGGAAGTAAATGGGCCAGAATACAAACCAAAACTATAAGTAAAGTACAACAGGAAAGAAAGTACATCAACTGAAAGTAAAGCAGCAACGTCGAGCCATCCACTGGAAGTCCCGCCAGAAGGGTGGTTACAGATAGCCTCCTCAGCTCCTCGGGTCCAGCTGTCCGCTCGGTGTACGTCCCCCCCAGTGGTCCACCTCTAGGTACCGACTAGATCCACAAGCCTCAACCACGATCAGCGATGTCCATCGTCTGCATCCAACACAACGTAGTGCGGGCATAGCCCGTGCAGGGGTGAGAATACGCTACTCAGTAGGGAGCCCGAGACCCCCGAAGGTCTCCTAGAATCCACGAAGGATAACCACAATGGAAAGATACAATCACGAAGTATCAACCAACCCTACTTAGGTATATTCCCATACATATACCTAAGTCATCAATTCTCGTTCGGCTCCAACATCCGAGACCATGTTCGATCACGTCCACATAGGAGTACAACCCAATCCACACAGGAAGGCACAACCCAATCCACATAGGACATCAAATCAATCATATCAAAGATAATGATTGAAATTCAAGACTCATATCACACAAGTATACTTCTTCGTAAGGTGATACAGATGATCAGACATAGCCATTGATTCATCTAAGCTGGGACCCACGTAGGCTACTAAACCAGGTAAGCTGTCGGACCCACATATGATACATACCAGCTACTCTACCAGACCCACGTAGGATAGAAAGAACAGAGTCAACCACTACCAGACCCACGTAGGATACAAGAACAGTAGTCATCATCGTCGAACCCATGGAGGATTTCAGTACGGTCTTCATTGCTGCCGAACCCACGGAGGATTTCAGTGCATTCTTCATCGTCGTCGAACACACGGAGGATTTCAGTACGGTCTTCATCGCTGCCGAACCCACAGAGGATTTTAGTGCAGTCTTCATCGTCGTCGAACCCATAGAGGATTTCAGTACAGTCTTCATCGCTACCGATCTCATGGAGGATTTCAGTGCAGTCTTCATCACTGCCGAACCCATGGAGGATTTCAGTGCAGTTGTCATCGCCGTCACAGCCAGCTCTGGGGTTCCCGCACACAGCATGCTCGATTTCAGGAGGGTCCTCTCCATGAGCCAAGGGGTTGATACATCAACAGAAACATATTCCGGAGTTGATGTATCTCAAAGTCCCATCTCGGCAAGAGGAACTCAACGTGACAGACGGCGCGTCAATCGGACGCCCGGTCTGAGAGTTATTGGCCTTTTCGTTCCAGGGGACCGGTTGGTTTTTAAGTCAAACCCAACCCGACCACACTCCAAATGCGTCCAAAACTCTATTGGAGTAAGCCAAAAGGTCCGTATCACTAATAAAAATCCATCAAAGTCGACGGCATGTCAATCGGACGTCCGGAGCTCAAGTTATAAGCGTTTCTGCTCCGATGGCCCGGTTGGATTCGTGTTTAAACCAACCCGGCCGTACCCAAAGTTTCCCGAAACTTTGAGTGTAATATACCGAAACACCCGTCTCGGTCCAAGGATCACATTTCAACTGACAGTGCGTTGATTGGAGGTCCATATCCCATGATATGGGCAAATAGCGAACTTGTCCGGTTTTATAGGGTTTTGTGCCCGGACCGACCCGGCCCGAGACCCCCTGGGTAGGCCCAAACCGGGTCGACCTGAACCGGGTCTAGGTCCAGCCCAATAGGGTGCGGACCGGCCCGGTCGGCGCGGCCTAGCCTGGTCGGTGCGGCCTGGCCCGGCATGGGGGGCCCAGCCCGACCTGGGCGGCTGGTTAACCTGGCGCGCGCGCGCAGCCCGCGTGGCCAGCTCGGCCAGCGCCGAGTTGAGCGGAAAAAGGGGGGTGGTTTCCCCCTTTGATTAAAACGACGACCCCCCATGTGGGGCCACTCCTTCTGGCCAACCGAGTGTTACGACCACCAGTCTTCCTTCCGAAACGGCCGGCCCGGTCTGGCCGTCCAGTACTGCCGCTGCGGGACCGCCGCGGTCCCGCCCTCCGAGGTGCCAGCGGCCGGCGGTTCAAGTTTCCCCGCCTTGCACCGTCGCGGCTTTGAGCCACGGATTTGTCCAACCGGCATGATGCGACGGCGCCACACCCCTCCGCCGCGGCCCCACTCCGGTCGTGGCCCCTTTGTGGTTTTTCGGCGGGGCGCAACGGCGCCGCGGCTTCTTCAGCCTCAATGGCGCGACGCGATGGTGCTGCGCTTCTTCGCCGCATTCCTCCATGTTTCCGGGGAGTGTCATTGCACCACACCATCTTCTTTCGAGCCACAACAAACACAAAAAAAAAGGGGGAGGAGAGTCAGTTGTGTTCGTGCAGTCCGGCCTCGTCCCATTAAGTTGATAACAAGCGGCCCCAAATAAAAGATGAAGAACAACGAAGATTAATCCATGAACAAAATTAACCCCTACTTCATGGTGTTGTCGAACGAAGGTTCGTCGCGGGAAATAATCGTCGGGGAAGGCGGCGTCGCGGAACAAGGTTCCATAAACGTCATCGGCGTCATAGAGAAGATAATCATCAGGGTCACGGTACTCGGTGTCGCATCGTCGATCTCTGAGGATTCAGTGTTTTTCGTCAGAGACCGGCGTTCTTCATCGGCGACGGTGCGTTCCTCGCGTTCTTCATGGAGGAAGATGAAGTTCCTCAAGAGTGAAAGAGTCCCCCCTTGTTCCCACACCATGAATCAACCCCCAAATAAAATAAGGCTTTCCTTATTTTATTTCTCATGCGTATCCACTTTGAAATTCAAAAGATCGCATTTAATTAGTTGACTTAACTGAAGGCGTTTAATATTCCTATTAAAGTCGAGAGTTGACTTTTCATTTAAGGGGGGTGCGGTTGTGTTACACAATTAATGGGGGTTTGAGGAAGTTGAAAGGGTGGGGCTCGTGTGGGTCCCACCTCACTATTATCCTATCATGAGGGATTAAGATATAGTGGGTCCCACCTCAACTTCCATATATAGTTTTAAACTACTTAGAATAAAAAAAAATTGGTTGCACAAATTTTATTTTATTCCTTACTTAACCCATTATTTTAATAACCACACATGAGAAAACACAACACTAGAAAAGGTCTTCCTAAGAAAATACCAGCGTTTCAGTTTCATCGGTGCCCTCGGATTTCGATTCCGAGCACCGGTTCAAAAGTTAGGAAAACCCGCTCGTTCGTTCACTGAACGTACCTGAGCTAAACTTTGGAAATTGATTCCGGGCACACCGGGCCTCAGAATCAGGTGCAGTCAGAAACTGCGTTCCTGTAAAATCCCAAAGAACATTAAGAAAAAATTTCCCTTTCATTTTACGGGCCTTTACAAAAATTTTGTGTCGTCCAAATTTACTCATGTTTTTAGGGTAAGGTGGTCGCTTGTAGTGTAGCTTTGTTTGTTGAATCCTCGTAGATCTAAAAAGAAACATAATGACATGTACATTCTATGGATTGTTTTTGGATATGTAGTGGACAACTATGGTTTGATTTTATATTTGTTTAAAAGATAACTATGATAGCTATGTGAATTTAAATTATGAGAAAATTAGTTGATCATATGTTATTTCTTGAGGTGGATTGGATGAATTCATTTTTAGATAATTTCAATTTTATTAACTTGGGGAATGATCATTCAATGAAAACATTTTAAAATCATAAGTTAACGGTTTGACACATTCACATACACATTATAATCACTTATAAACATATTATATCGTATTTATGGTCACTCTTAGGTAAATTATCTTATTATCACTTGAAATGTGTGGCGATAAAATTAAATAAAGAATAGGAAGAGAAAATATCATTGAATAAAAAATCAAATAAAATAAATTGTTAAATTATTATTTAGTAGGAAATAAAATCCAATAAATCCCATTTATACTACATTGGATATACCCATATAAGTTTCTGTCCTCCTTTGATTCTATTATATCAATGGAAGCGGGAAATAGACTCATGAGGGATGAATTGAAGAAGATAAAAACAATAATAAAAAAAATCACTCCATTGTTCTGTGCATAGTGTCATATGTTTTGGTGTGAATAAGTTCACACCTTGTGGAATAGTTATAAACATGAAAATAATAATAATTTAAAAATAGAAAAGATGAACTTTTTTTTATGAAAAAAGGGTAATTCAAAAAACTTATAATTGACCAAATGTGATTCAAATATCAATTTGGTAGCATAACATTAAAATGAATCAACACGGAAATATGCCTCAAATACTTCACCAAAACTACCTTAAATAGTAATTTCATGAGTCTTCGGTCGATCCACCAACATTACACTTCATCCCACATGAGTATCGTAGGCCTAGGGTTGTGGAAATTTGGTGAAATTTGGACATTTCCACCCTTGATCCAAAATGGAATCTAGCTTCCATCCACCCAATCGATGCACCAAAATAAGATTTTGGATGGATGAATTTGGGTGGGACATAGAAGATGAAAAATTTATATTATGATTTTACAAAATATTATTTAATCATTCTACCCAAAAAGAGTTTTTTTGTTCGAGATATGATTGAAATTGTGGTCTTTTTTTGGGCTGCATTATCTGGCCGAAAAACTTTTCTTCAACTAGGGCCACCTGAAAATACATTAAAGAATCAGAATTAGATAGGGCCAATTATGAATTAAATATTAATCATGATTTATTCTAGATATAGATAAATTTTTAGACTCATTGTACTAGGATATTGGCCGCTAAATTGATTTTATTGGCCTATATTTCTGATCACATTTCCTAGAATGTTCTTGGTTCAAGGCCTATTTTGGGGGTCTTCCACTGGGAATATTCAATTGATCAAAAATCATGAATTGTTACTTAGGTCATGGAGGAACATAATATAAAATATTAAAATAAAATCTATAACATTTTATTTTTTATGTTGTGTTCAAATATGTACCATGTAATAGTGGAATTTAATAAAGAATTGCAACCATAATGTGAAATATTGTTCAAATTGTAAAATTCACTAAAAATCGTGTTTAAGAATAATAAAGAACAAGAATATTGTAATATAAACAACTTCTATTCTCCTCTTTCACTGGATAATCACACCCCCTAACCCAACTTGAGTTTTTCTCATCCTAGGAAAAATTTATCTCAAAAATATGAAATTTGAATTCCCTATTCCAATTTTTTTTTACTACACAATGCTCACCAAAAGAAAACATACCAAATATTTTTGAAACTCATCAGAATAATTTAACACAAGGTAGTTTCATAAGATTATCCCAATCCCAAGATCATTCCTTTGTTAAAATTCATCTCCATATTTCATCCAATTTCAATTAACCATGATGATGTGTTGTTTGTCCCAATTGACATGGAGGTTAGTCATTATTCAAGGGAAAAAGATAGAAGTGCTAGGTGGAATCACATTTTAATATTAAGAAGAGTATTAATTATTTATTTTTTACTATTTTTGAGTTTATTTGGTTTCAATTTCTCCATGGTAATTTAAATTGAACTCAATAGAGTCAACCCATGTAGTTTGACTTTTTTGATGACTCCCAGGCTCAAAGACCTTAGGGAACCAAGTGAAGCCCACATAATCGGGCATCATCTCGAGTTTAGTCAATAAAAAAAATCTAATTACCAAAAATAAAGATAAAATGACTATATTCGGGCCAAAAAACTACAAATTCGTGATCCATTAGTGCTGAAAGCCGCACATTAGGTCGTTCCATTTCTCTACGCAGAATTGAATTTTTATTTTATTTTGTAGATTTTTTTGAGTTTTTTAGGATTTTTTATTTTTTTGAATACTCATGTTAAAACTAAAATCAACACCTATCTTATGCCATTTATTATTGACACTAATAACTCAAACTAATACCCCAAAATCCAAATTATGTTCATTGTGTTTTTTATTAAAAGGACGAACATATAAATAGTGAAAAATCACATCGAGAAAAGACACATTCAAAAAAAATATATGATCATGAACTTAAACATGAATTAAAATCATATTCAATTCATGAAAAATTATTATAAATTCAATTTAAAAGAGTGAAATTTGGGTTATCATGTTCAAGGTTAATGTAATTTTCCCTTATATTCATTTTTTATTTCAATTTTTTTAGATTTTTTTAATTTTTTTATGAACAAAAAAGTAATATTTTTCTTTCATCACACCTACATAAAATAATAGTATCCCCTATGTTTAAGGAAAATTAAATTTATAAGGTGGTAGAGGTATATGATAAGAGTTATAAAAGGAATTTTAAATAATAAATATAGAACAAAGTCACCTAGTTTTTTATGTTGAAGTTCATAACTCTCCGGATTACTCCTTGGTTCTCCATGTCTCTCAGAGAAGCCTCATTAATGATTATAGTTTGTGTTTTTACACCTGGAGAAATTATTAATTGCCCTAAAAATCCATCAATTTTAGAATCCCCTGAATCATACACAGATAAAAAATTAGAACACAATGGGAACCCATTGAGGATCCCTTAAATAAAAATAATAAAAACAAAATGAAAGGGAAAAAACATACATGTTTACTTTGAAACTCTAAAATTGAGTAAATTTTTAGGTAAAGGCTAGGTTGCCTCCCATAAAGCACTTTGTTTAATGTCGTTATCTCGACATGGACCCTAAATCTGTCAATATTTTCCTGGTTCTTTGGTTGTCTTAGTTAACTCCCAATTTTTTATTTTTTGATGAATGATTCAATGAATGGTTTTAAACTTTGACCATTGACATTGAAGTCATGATGACTAGTGGGATCCAAAATCTATATTACCCGTAAAGTGTGCACATGATTCCCTTTGTATGGATCTGACCATCTGGACCTTAACTTTCCTAGGTGTAAATGATGTTTTGAACAATACAAGATCATGAATTTTAACAGTTCAATGTGTTTGAATTTGAGATTCCAAGATTTGTAGGATTGAACTATATCATTATTAATCCTTGAATTTTCATAAAACTTCCTCATATCATCCACAAGTTCATTAAGATCTAATTTCCACTTTGTTTTGGCCAATGAAATGTCAAAGTTCATTTTTTCTATTGACCAAAAGGCCTCATGCTAAATTTTAATAGGTAAATGGAATGAATATCCATAAACGAACCTATATGGTGACATGCATGGGGTAATTTTTTATTGATTTATGATATTCTAAAATAGAATCCAAGAGATTCTTTGACTAATCATTCCTAGAAGGATTGATGCTTTTTACAAGAATTTCTTAATATCCCTATTTTCTAACTCATCTTGACCATTGTATTGAGGATGGTATGCAATGGAAACGTTATGAGAAATCCCATACTTATACAAGTGTGACTAGAATGGTAGATTGTAAAAATTGGTTCCTCAGTCACTAATTATATCCCTAGGAATTCGAAATCGAGAAACTATGGCCCCTTTTATAAATCAGATCACAACATGATGGTTGTTAGACTTTTTGGGAATGGCCTCTACCCATTTTGAGATATAATAAACCAATAATAGGATGTGGTTATATACCGTAGAGTTTGGGAAGGGTCCCACAAAATAAATTCCCAAAAAATTAAAATATTTCAACAACCTGAATGGGTGTGAAGGGCAGTTGAATGATTTTGGTAATAGATCCTAATTGTTGGCGTTGAGGACAACATTGACAGAATTGGTTCAAATCCTTAGTGAGTTTAGGATAGTAGAAACCACATTCTAGGACCATTGAAGTGGTTTTCATTCAGGAAAACGGACCTCCACATGCATCTCAATGACAAAATTTTGGAATGGACTCTTTCTCTAGCTCAGGAACACATATCTTGAGTATTTGACTCGGATTGAACATGAAAATGTAAGGATCATAAACCACATAGTTTTGAAATTAGAAATAAATATCATCTTATCTTGTTTCCAGAGGAATTTTGGGATGTCACTTGTGACCAATTGGTTTTCTATGTCAGCATATAATGGACAATCACTCACAAAATAGAGGTTCTCATCAGAAAATGAATCATACACAGAAAGGTGATGTGAGTTGTCTGTGAATTCCATCCTAGAGAGGTGTTCAAATATAACATTCTCAACACCCTTTTTATCCTTAATGGTTAAATCAAACTCTTTAAGAATAAGGACATGCATACTCAATCTATACTTGGAATCTTGTTTTTGGAAAATGTATTTCTGGTCTAAATGATCAGTGAAGACAATGATGGGTGATCCTAAGAGATAGGACTTAAATTTATCTAAGGTAAATACAACAAAAAGTAACACATTCTCATTGGCGGTGTAGTTTAATTGGGCATCATTTAATGTTTTTCTTCAATTAGAAATTGAAAATTGAGTTTCTCACACCGTTTTCTTAAGATTTCTCCAACAGCGAAGTCACTCGGATCACACAAGAGTTTCAATGGATGTTTCCATTTTGAGGCTTGCATGATCGGTAAAGAGATAAATGTTTACTTGAGTGTAGAGAATGATTCCTCACAGCTTTATATAAAAAAAGAGCATCCTTCACCAAATGATCACAAAGTGGTTGGGAAATAGAGTTGAAATATCTCATTAACCAAATATAGAAACTAGAATATCCTATGAAGGACCTCACTTCATTTATGTATTTTAGAGGGATAAGGTGATGAATGATATAAACCATAGCTTTATCAACCCCAATACATCTACCAGAGACTATATAGCCTAGAACTAGTCCATAATTTACCATGAAATAGAATTTTTCCATGTTTAGGATGAGATTATTATCCTCACATATTCGACAGACCATTTTAACATTTTGGAGGAATCTTTCAAAATTATCCCCAAAGATGGAGAACTAATCCATAAAGTCCTCTAAACAATCCACCATAATTTATTAGAAGATTCCAATTATGAAATGCTAGAAGGTACTTGGTTCATTACATTACACTAAGGGAATGAACTTGATGGAAGAAATATAGAATAGAGAATTGAATGATGTTTTTACTTGATCATCTAAAGATACCTTGATTTAATTATACCCTGAGAATCCATCTAGGATGAATTATAATTGATGAACCACCACTATCTCGAGGATTTGATCAATAAAGGGTAAGGGGAAATGGTCTTTCTTAGTAAATGAGTTGAGCTTCCTATAGTCAATGTAGACTCTCCATCCACTATTGACCATTGTAGGGAGAAGGTCACCATCCTCATTCGTGATCACAATGATTATAGATTTCATTGGAACAAATTGAATTTTGCTAACCCACTAACTCACACCAGTGGGGTGGATGATACCCAATTCTATCAACATAAGAAGTTCATTCCTTACCACATCCATAAGATTGGGATTGAGTCTCAACTGAGGTTGACAACATTGTTTGGAGGAAGATTGAAGAACTATACTATGAGTTCCCATGAGTGGGATAATCCCTAAAATATCAAAATGGGTTGATCAAATTTCTTTCTAATGCTTTCTTAGGAAATCCAAAATCATCCTCTCTTTTTTGGATTAAAAATAGGCTGAAATGAGAACAGGAAAGGCTCAATATTCCGATAGGAATTCATTGTTTATGGATGAAATTAAGACCTTAAATTACAAATCATATTGGTTAACACTTTTGAAATAAGTATTATACTTTGCATTGAACATTGTTTCGTTTTCAAAATTTATTGACCGAGTTGGAACCTTTTGAATAGAAGTTTCAGCCACAAAATTGGCTAGATCAATGTCATGAATGGGTATGGACTCAGAGTTATTTATTTCACCAACGGTATCATTGAATGGGGATTTGAGAAAATTATCAATAGAGCCATCTGAAAGAGATTCAAGCCAAGGAGACAAATTTCCCCCATGTGAACAAATAGAAATCAATCAATTATTTAATTAAACACCCTTCAATAATTCATTTATGTTCCTTTAGATCACTATGAATACAACCAATACAATTTACCTCCTGTATCTCTTCGCCATCCCCATTTTGGGAGTTTTCATTATTGATTTTTCAATTAAAGGCTCAGGATTCTGATGGTTTTTTGATGTTCCAATTCCTATCAAGGATGAATAAGTTGATTATTCCTAAGAAGGGGTAACCAATGATGATGGGTATTTTCTCCCTAGTAGCAAAGACTGGGTGATTGTCAGGGAAAATGTAGTCAGTTGGGTAAATAAAATTTTCAACTTTCACAAAACAATTATTTAAGATCCCCTTAAGAACACGAAAACTACAATAAACAAGTTTAATAGTGACCGATGTGGGTTGGAGTTCTTTGAGCCCTAACTGACAATACATGGAAAAAGGAATGATGTTCAATGTAACTCCTATGTAAAAAATTGATTTGAAAAATTTATTCTCTACTAACTCAAAATTGATGTCTGGACATAATAGATATTTTAACATTGAGAGAATGGTCCCTTGAATGGTTTTAATCACATTAGTATCCAAAAGGACTTGGTTTTCTTATGAAAATTTATTTTGAAAAGTGCAAAATTTCTTAATTTAATTTGATTAGGAAGTAATTTTTTGGATTACATCCATAAGGGGAATGTTCAACTTAACCTAAGAGAATATTTCCCTAAATGTTTAATTCAGTTATAGATTATATTTTCCTCTCATGTGTTGAGGGAAGGGAGAAAGTTGTTTGAGTTTTTGGTGTGGTTGTGGTTACTTCTCATTATCATTGGGTTATTCAGAATATGTGGGTGGTTGTTCACCATTTTCATGTGTTTTTACGATCATAATGGTTTTATAATGGTTTTTTAGGTGTCTAAATGGATTTACAACTTCTTAAAAAATTCACTGCTTTTACTTGTTCATTAGAGGGTTGTGTGTAACTGGATTCTCCACATAAGGTTGAGAATGGTACTGCCAGATTAGGCATGGGTCCGTTCCCACTTTTGTTTATTTTTTGTTCTTTTTTTAGGATGATAATTCTGATTTCATTTTCTCCATTTTTTACACAACTATTCAAGGATTGGCAGGGGGATTGATTCGGTATGGGCTTGTCCTACTTGGTTTATCCCAGGAGGATACTTTTGATTTTGGACTAGTTATTGAATGGTTTTTTGGGTGGTTGTTCATATTGGATATTAGGATGGTGGTATTGGATTATTTTTTGTTGGAACTGGTTAGAGTTTTTAAATTTTTTGGAGGGTAATGGTTTGGTCTCTGTGGATGACAATGTTTTTAGTTGGGTTACTGGTTTTCTTTGCATCGTAATCCAATATGGTCATTTTACCATGGATTAAAAGTGTTTTGATATAATGGATTTTGAATTTATAGATCATTTTCCTCCACATGTTGTCCTCATAAAATAACATCTTTAATGGAAGGGATGTTTGGGAAGTAGTTAGTATTCTAGTCATTTTTGTTTCAAATTGTGCAAACAGGGGAAACAATTTGAATTTCATTTACCTTCATGAGATTGATCTTCTCGACCATCCAGGTGACAACAATACAATATTTATTGGTAATTTATTAATCCCTAAGCGTGTTAATTCCCATATATTTTGGTGGATTCTCATTGTAAGGTGTAATTACCCAAGTATTTCATTGCTCAGCCAGTCTTTCGGATACTCATAAGCATCATTTAGGGATTTTTTTTGAAGGTTCAATTACTCATCATGTCAATGAATTGTTTGTTTCCTAAACCTACCCCTTCATATAAAATTCAAAATTATTATGAGATTGAAAATACATGGTGAGGTACCATGTTGAGGGTATCTTGAAATCATTCCCATGTTTTATAAAATTACTCCCATTCTTTTTCAAAAAAAAATTTCATGCACTTTTTAAGTGTAATTTTTTTTATGATGGGGGAGATTTTTTTAGAAATCTCTTTTTAGTTTTTCTTAATAGTGGATTGATGAATGTATCTGATTATTTAACTAGTTAGATTCTCGATCTTTTTGTGATAAAGGAAAGAGAAACTTCTTAGTTGATTCAATTTTATGTGGAGGGCACATGGTTTCATCCATTTTATTGAACTCTTTGACATGAAGGTATGTAATTTTGTAAGGTTTAAAGGTTGTTTAGAACACGAGTTTTGAAGAAATTGTGGGATTATACTAGGGTATCTTTTCTAATGTGATTGGTTTCATTAGTCAACTCAAGTTAGAGGTAGTCATTCATAATTTGATCGACTGCATTCCCTATGTTTGGGGCTTCCTCATTTAGATTTCCATTTTGGTTCCCACCTTGGTTTATTAGTTGGTTTCATTGAAGAAGATCCATTTAAATGGTCTTAATTTTGAATCATGGGTATTAGGTATATTAGGGTCTAATGTAAAAAAGGTTCTATTATTGTTTGACTCCCCAACCCCCGGACTATCTACCCAAACTAGACTTATGATTGGTCATGGGTATAGGTGGACATACTCAAAGAAAAGTGAAGAAAAAGAATGGTGAAAATATAGGAGATGTTGAGGTGAGAAAAGAGAAATTGGGGAGAATAGAATGATTGTTTTAATAAATTAATTGGTTCCCCATAAATGGAACAAAAAATTGGCCTCATTCAAATTTACCCATGTTTTTAGGATTATGTTGTCACTAGTAGTGTTGATTGAGTTGTCGAATCCTCAGAGTCCTATGAAGAAATCTACCGACACATACATTTTATGGATTTTTTATGGATATGAAATGTTCAACATTAGGTTAATATTATATGGTTTTAATAGATTACTAATATATTTATGTGAATTCAAAATATGAGAAAATGAGTTGATCCTAGGTTGTTTCTTAGGGTGGATTGAATGAATTTCTTTTTAGAACATTTCAATTTCATTAACTCAAGAAACATTCATTAAATGAAATAAATGTAACCTCATCACTTAATGGTTTAAAACCTTATCAAACACATTATAATCATATATACACTTGGAGGATTATATTCATGAGCACTCCTAGGTAAAGGATCTTATTATCAAAGGAAAAGTGTGATGATAAAATTCAATAAGGAAGAGGAAGGGAATGATCATTGAATGAAAAAATCTAGTAAAGGAAACTTTTAAATTATTATTGACTAATAAATAACATCCAATACAAAACAATTATACTCTCTTGGATCATCCAATAACAGTTTTATCCCTCTATTGATTCTATTATATCAATGGAAGCTAGAAGTAGACTATTGAGAGAGGAATGGAAGAAGAGAAAAACAATTACTCCACTGTTGGGTAACTAATATCTGATGGTTTGGTTTGAATAAGTTAAAAACATGAGGAAATTTTATAAACATGATATTAATAATAACATAAAAATATTAGTTAATGAAAATATATTAAAATTAATTTTGAGATTCTTGGGTTTATCCCCTAGCAATCCATGTCTGCTAACTTGAGAATGGTAGGCCTAGTGTTGTGTAAGGTTTGTGGAATTCAGACTTCTCAATCCTTGACCCAAAATGGAAGCCCGTTTTTATCCAAAAACAATAGGTACAAAAAGGAGATTATATATGGCCAATTTTTTGTGGTCCATCGAAGAAAAAATTTATATTAATATGTTCCATGTTATCCTGTAAAATTGTATCCCAAAAGGATTATTGGATTTCGAGATATGGCTGATATGGTGGGTTGTTTTTCTAGGCTGCAGAACCTAGCCCAGAATTGTATCATTAACTTGGGCCTCCTGGAACTCCCTAAAAACATCCAAATTATTTTGGGAAACTACTGAAATAAATTTTTCTCATTATTTGTTATATATCAAGTTCAATTTTTAGAATCATCGAGATTGGATCTTCTCTGCTATATTACTTTTATTGGGGTTTTGTCCAGTTCAGTTCGCCTAGAATGTTTTCAGTTCAAGGCCCATTTTGTTGGTCTTATAATATGAATTTTCAAGTGATCCAAAATCATTAATTGTTCCTTATATAATGGGGGAACTGAAAATAAAATATTAAAGGAAAATAATAAACATTTATTGTTTCATGAGGTGTTCAAATATGCATCAAGTAATAGGGCACGTTAATAAGGAATTGCAATCATAAGGTGAAATATTGTTATAATTGTAAAATGAACATAAAATTGTGTTTATGAATAATGAAGAACATGGATATTATAAATTAAAAAATTAATACTAGCCTCTTTTAGTGGAAAATCAATTTTTATCAATTAGATCAATCTATACACAAATATTTTAGAACATATGAGTATCTATACATGGTTAACATACATTGTTTCATGAGGTTAATTGAATTATTAGACAAGGTGATAATATAATTATCTATATTATTTCTATGTTATAACTTGTGGAAATACATATGGAGATATATGTGTTTGGTCAAGATCTTTTTGGATCCCAGTGTTGTTTGAGTAGCACTGATGCTTCTCACGTGGATTCTCTTTACTTACATATATGAATTAAGTAATTCATCTATGTATTCAAAGATATAAATGCAATTGGGTCGCACTATTTCTTTTACATAATGAGGGATATATTTTTGGAAACATTTAGAGTTGATCTAAATGTGTTTTTATAGTATATCTAAAATTATTTTAAGAGAAATATTTACAAGGTATTACATATGATGTGATATGTCGTGAAATTGATAATAACATTCAGAAAAGTGATTACGAAACATCCAAAAGGGTTTTTGGATATGGTTTCAAAAGTTTTTATATATGATAAATAATAAGGTGACATTTCACAATTTCTATTATGATTTAGTTCAAGTCGGATATTTAAGGGGATGTTCCCAATGGACTCATATATATGTGATGTATTTTAGCTATATCATACTGGAGTATATGTGATTTGTATAATATATTATATGAGTAAAAATATGGTATATCATGTTCCTTGTTAAGGGATATCATTTTGTGTGATATAGAGAATTAAAACCCCTACCTCAAACCATATCATATTATAATATAGGTTTATATCAAAATAGTTATGATATGGGTTAATAATATTGCATAATTAATAAGATGAACCTAAATTTAAATTTTTACAATCTAGATGTATTCTATGTAGTTTATCATTGATTTTTTTGTTTTGAATGATGTAAAATATCATTGATCCATTGATAAGTATAAATTTTAAATGAATTCATTGTAACTTGAAGGGTAATAAAGCATTTTTAACTATAGAGTAACTTGAATATTATATAATATTTGAGAAAAGGAATGTTATGTTACAAAAGAATCAGCAATGAATATATAAGTTGTTTGAATTCAACAAAATTAGTATCCAAATATTCAAGAAATTATCCTTGTTGAATATATTATCTCACTCTTCCTTTACATTGAAATTTACTAGAATACCATGAAAACAGGGATGGTCTCACAAAAACATTTAGTGATTTATCAAAGCATGGACACCCTTAGAGGATATAATAATGTTTCTAATTATTAGTTTCATTCATCAAATGTGTGATTAAATACTATAGGTTCAACTATATATGGTGTAAAGAACACACATGTTTTTTATTTTATATTATGTATAATTTTTATTACAATGCATAAAGATCTTTTTTTGTAGTTTCTTAAATTCATACAATACATGATTAAGATTTTGTTAATACTAAGAAAAACATTATTAGTTATGGCTTAATGTATTAGAACCCCATATGAGATTTCATAATTATCGATTGGGCCTGAGTCCAAGTGTTGTCTACCTAGAAATGGGAAAATTATATTTTCGATTGGACTAGTTCAAAATCCCAATAAAAAGGCCCAAACCTAGTGTAAAACCCAATCCAAATAATGAAGGTTTAACATTAATGAAAATAGGAGGATAATTGTTATTTATGGATTAGTGTAATCATATATAAACTTTTTAATGAATGACAGGGAAAATATCTCTATGTGGTGAAAAAATATGAATCTAATGAAAACAACTATTTTATTCAAATATATAATTATAAGTAGAAAAAAATGAAATAAATCATGAAAATAATTATAGCATTCAATAAATTAAAATGTTGTTATAAAATTTCAAATATATAGTTCATTGGTACAACTATCACATCTATTTGAATTACATTTAGCACAATAACAAAGACTGAAAACATTGACTAATTTACCATAATAGAGTAATAAATACTATAGTCTATTAATTTTTTATATAGATTATATGAAATGAACAAACATAAAAATATTATTTTTAAAATAAAATTTTAATTATATATGTACATAATATTGTTTCAATAAAAATTTAAATGATGGATTAGCTAAGTCAAATAGAAAAGACTAAGGATTGTCCTGGACTTATCTATGATACTATTTATCCCAGAAAGACATTTCCTAGATAGTATAATTTATCGTAAATTTTTTTGGTTCCTCCAGAACTAATTTGGCCAAGTTAAGCTTGGGCTAGACCATTTTTACAACCTCATGACGACCTGGTATTATGAGGTTATAACTTATCCTTCTTATTTTATATTGGTTATAGGAAACCATGGATATACATGAGGCAACAATATTATGATATGAGGGAAATTTCATCCCAGTGGGAGTTCCAACCATAACATAGTGATTCTTCCCATTATGTAATGAGCATGAGGAAAATCCATTCCACTAGGAGCAAATGGTTGCACAGTGGTCCCACTACTATAGTATAATCCATAGTTAGAGACATATATGTTGAATGAATATCTGGCAGAACATTGGGGATGATCATTGTATAGTGGTCCCACATATAATCTTGATAAAAGACATTTGTAATATCGATCCCATATACGTTGACTATCCAAATAAGGTAGATGTCGAAAATCCGACTGGTTTATCGAGCACCCAATGGCATGAATAGTGTTATGCCTGTGATTAATTATCACTTTTGTTTCATTTGGTACAAGCATGCACATAAATTATGTTTTATATTAGAAACATGTTTTGTGGTTTCCTACTAATTTATATGCTCACACTCCGCACATGAACCTTGATGGATGTGAAAGCCGCATGTGAACATATATGTTAGGTAAAGGGAACTTTCACAGGGGAGTAAGTCGTAGATGATTGGTGGGTGCATAAAGATATAGTTTCAACTAATGTCCATGGAATTGTACTTTTTTCTCCCTTCTATTCCAAATTCTATTTGGTTACATATTTTTTTAGATCTACCCATTGGGCGATCTATTTTTTAATTCTTTGCTTGTATGATACCTCATGGGTCTCATATGTTACAACATTTTGAATGATAATTACATAGTTGAATTTAAATAATAAATTTATCTATTATTCTTTAATATTATAGATTTTAAGAATTTTTATGTCATTTATCTGCTTCTAATATCCTTGATTTTAAAGGTATATTCTCCCCATGAGATATTATGAAACACCTTTCTAATCAAAATCCTTTAGTGAATAGAAAGGTGTTCCTAATGTATTTATATAGGAATTATCAAAACTTGGGAAGAACATTTTTTATAGTATTTTTTATATACATTATTTGTATAAGTAATATAAATAATATTTTAAAATAGTGTAAATAAATATGTTATTTATTTATCAAATTAATAATTAGACAAATTTATGCTAGCATAAATTTTAATTTTTTTTGTTTTATAAATATTCATTTCATTATTGATTAAATGACCAATTTTTCTAATAATATTTTCCTCATAATTTGTAGTATCACTGAGAATCAAGGGATGCATAAGATGTAGAATTTTATCAAAATTATGGATAATACAGAAGTAAAATTATGAAAGTTTCTCTTGAATTAAAATTTAAAAAAGTCTTAAAAATAATAATAGACCCTGATATTGTATGTCTATGTAATCTTTGTTCATAGAAAAATGAAATCTAGGAAATTATTTAAGACACAATAATCACTCTCCATACATAAAATAAATTACTGAATAAGATGAATGAAAATGAAAAAGGAATCAAATGCATAAGTGTCAAATAACTAATATGTAAATGTAAACATCCCCATACATAAAATTCATTTTCTAATTAAAAAATATATAATTGGATAAGTTCTAAGGATTAATGATATATTTAGGGGTGAATTATCCAAATGGAAGAGTAACAAAAAGGAACCAGATCGAAATTTTGAATATTATGGGATGTAACATAACAGTATCCCTTATAGTAAAAAATTATATATATATATATATATAAGATAGTTTTCCATGTGGATGAAACATTGGATAAATAATGGTATTTGGATCTCAAGTAAAAGTATTTTACTTTTTCAAAACATGTTGTGTCCATGTGAAGATGATATGTAAGAGTAGAATATAAAATGCATCATGGTCTAAATTATTTATAAATTTAAATTATTTATGTTAGTCTAAACTAGTAAATCTATAATAATATTCCATATCGGATTCTTCTATAAAACAATAATAAAAATGATCATGTAAAAAACTCTTGAGTCCAAGAAATGAGTCTATAACGATTTTAGGAAGTTTCTAAAGAACAAAAAAGAATATAATCATTTTATTAACCGACTAGAATCTAAAAATTTGGGGATATACTGTTATTAAATAGATATAACTCGATAGGATTAGAAAATAATTAAAACTAAAAAATATGGTTATGGAGAGGCGGTTAGTTCCTCATTAGTAATAGGGGATTTGGAACTAGTTTTTGCTCAATTTTTCTTCTTATCTGAAGATTATATTATTCTATTATAGAATTTGTGGTCTGAATGAGGTTAATTTCTTTAATTATTACATGTAAATTTCAACGAATTTATATTTTCATTTCTTTTGATTGATTTTAAAGAGATTCATGTGTATACATATGAAAAGTAGATGGTTATCAATATGTTTTTATATTTCTCTCAGTGTCATATATTTCATTAGATTACATATAATGCCACCTCATATTATTTATTTAAAATGTGGTGGAGAGGAGTGAGGATTGGTTAAGGAGTGTTTGTGTAATGGCCCGACCCTAGTTACACAGAGTTGGTGCATTATTACATAACATTGGCATGATAAAAAAAGATCATGTCTTGAAATACTGATTAGTTTAGTATCCTTGGAAACACTAGATACATTCATAAGTCTTACATTGCATCATAAAGTGAAAAAACTACAACAACATAGTCTCCATAGTCCACACTCAAATCCCCCCAGACTATCATTGCAGGTCATTCATAAAATATTTCTTCACATCCTGTAAAAATAAAACACAGAAAGGGTTGAGCTCAGATGCTCAGTAAGGATAAGAAAATAGTGGAAACTATTATATATATGCATCAACATTTAAGGCAATGTATAACTAATGAAAAATACTTTTAAACTTGAACTTCAAAAAAATATGGAAAAAATAAAATGAAATAATACCATTTACTTATTCACATGAATATTCTACTAGTGGAATAATTACATGTAATATCAATAACCAAATTAATAATAATGAAATGCATAATGTCAGACTATCATAACCACATAGTCAAGGCATTATGCCAAGACTACAAATAAGATTATGTCAAGGCCTTGTGCCAAGACACTAGTTTTTCTCATGAGACCTACTGACGCATTGAGAATCTATTGAGGGCTCCACCTCTCACTTACTAAGTCCAATACATTCCTTATATGAAAAGTTTTAAACATATCATAAACAATTCCCAAGAACCATAACACAATCGTATCACATAAAACATACATAAAGGAAACATAACATTTCCACATTTCAATCACAAGATATCAAGACAACACATTGATATAATCAAAAAATTATCAAAACTATTTTCAATATCAAAAAAAATAAAATTAAAACATGGTATTTATTTTTCATTTAAAAAAAATTTATGTCATGTAGAGGAATCTGAAACTAAAACAATGGTCACGGTGGCTGAGAAGTCGTTGCCACCGCATATGTAAGACAAAACATTCCCTTTTTTGTTTAGTAAAAATTCTTCGTATAAAAAGATTCATTTTGAATAAAAGTAAAATTCAAAGGGGTTAATACACCGTATAAAAGATAGTTCTGTATAAAACAAAATATGCCTCAATGAAAGGAGATTGAGACAAAGTCCCTTACCTCGTGTCCGACTTGACTCGTTCATTATTTAATCTCCTTAATAATAAACTATAGTTAATTTCTATTTTCTTAACAACCTTTTTCAATTTCATTATTCCTTTTACATTACTTATTACCATGTTATGAACATTATGTAATCATTTAATTTAATAACTGTCGTTTTGTCGATCCTTGGTACTTGAGTCAAAAATAAACTTCTTATAATTACAATTTTTTTATGTGGTAAAAGATCCATTATCTACAGAATTATATTCATGATGTAGATATCATATATATCTATTACATACAAGAATTTATAATATTACATAACATTTAGAGGTAAGAAATTAAATGCACTGTCCATGGAGACGGTAATCCGTACGTACGCATGAACGCTACATTCATTTCTATTTCATATTTAATAGAATTAAATCATAATGATATAAAGGAATATTATAATTACAGTATAATATCATATATAATATCATTAACTCCATCCTTTATACGTCCCACATATGACATTAACGATTCCAATCACTATGATGGGGAGGTAGTCCGCACTTCCTAAAATGAAATTATCGCGTTTACACATAATGGAAATCATAAAGGTATTCCATATATTAAAAATACAGAAGCATATCGAAAACATAAACATAATATATATCATATATAAATAAAGTGACATCTTAATGGCTACCATGAGAGGTGTTAAAAAAAGATTGAACAATCATCATTTCATGAGACAATAATTCGCCACCCCCAGAAATTGTATGTTCTTTAACCATTAGATGGAGGTGTGTGTAAGTGTAGTTAGAATCCTTATCATAAAAACATCCATGTATATTTAGGATACTTGTTTTGTTACAAAAGAAAATAATAAAAAGAGTTTATGGGTTGTATATGTAAAATAAATGAAAATAAGTTAAGAGAAATTGTTATCTTTAGTTTTGGTAACTCACTTTGGTTTGAACCAAAAGGACTCTTGAAGTGCCTTATTCCCAAGTTAAGGCTTCTAGGATTAAGGGAGGAAAGTTGAGAGGGTATTTTTGTAGAGTTTGGCCGAGCCAAATGGATTTGATGGTGTGAATAACGTGATAGAGGTGTGGGCCTTTTATACGAGGGAGGAGAGACACTCTTGGAAAGTCATGAAATGTTACTTTATTATAAAATGATTTTCAGATTTTAAAAGTCCCAAAATGATATATTTCGAGTATAAGGTGATAAGGGTTCTAAATCCACCCATCAAATAAGTTTTAGACAAGTGTATGTCTTATATGTTACCTTATCGTTTCATTTTATTTAAATCGTTCATTAATGAGGTAATCATGACATCATCATGGTGTCATAAATAAATTTATTTATATAATGTCTAAAAATTATGAAAAAATACCATGAAGTATGAAATCATTTTATCTTTTTCATGACGATTTATAGTCTAAGAGACCATTTATTTAAACAAAATTAAAATTGGTTTACTTAGGTGTTACATACTTTTGTTTTATTTTCATTTCATTAAAAATGAAATGATAAAATGTCATTGTCACACAAAAGTAATTCCATGGGGTACCTAAGTTGGAACAAGACATCCCATGGTTGGACATGTCAAAAAAATATCATTAGGATACATTTTGGGGTAATTTTATATTATTATGATATTATTTCACTACCGTTAACTACCTGATTACTAATTAATCATGATAATTAAAAATAAATGTTGTCATTACTATTAATAATGTCGAAAAACAAATGAGTATTAATTACATAATTTGGACCTTCTGATTCCAAATATGGAATCTATTTTACCAAATTCCAAACACAAAAATTGCAGTAATTAATTGAAAAATAATTCCCATTGTCAAAACCATGGATGGGTTTTTAAGAAGTAAAATATATCAAAAGATTGACATTGTTTACATCCAATTGAAAAGTGAAATTACTTCCAAGGAACAACATTGAATTATGTGATAAAAACATTATTCAACTATACTTTAAAACCAATTAAAATGAAAATATAACTATATAATTAAATTGGATGAAAATATAGTTTTGAATTAAAATACAACATTTTTCACTATTCATTAAAATTGAACATTATCAGAAAAATACCAGTAATTCACCCTATGATATATTTGATATCCCAAATTCCAAAATTATTTCCATTTTACCAAATTAAAAACATAGAAGATTCATTAATAAAATATATAGTTAATTCCCGCTATCCAAACAAATAGCGTGTTTTTAAGACACAATATCTATCAAAATATTGACTATTGTTTATGTACAATTTCAAAGTGAAATTATTTATAATGAACACCATTGGATAAAATGGTAAAATTATATTCTAATTATACTTTAAAACCTCTCAATAGTATAATTTATCATCATAAATTTTTTTGATTAAAAAAAAATTTAGTATTTTTCACTATTCATCGAAAATTGGATGTTCTCAGAAAAATACTAAAAATTCAACTTAGGATAATTTTGATATTCCGAATCCAAAAACGAATTCCATTTTGAAATATAAAATTTATATAATTAAAAAGTGGTCATTAATATTCATAACTGCTACTTTGATTGGTCGTGGTGTGTTACAATCTCGAACTTGCGTACAATACAAGATATTGCATTCTTGAAAGAGAAGCGTATCGTGGAAGATTGGGGTGTTAAATTATCCCCTCCTTCAATAAATTTATTCCTCGCAATTTGAAATTGTTCTTCAAAAATAAAAGGTTGAAAATAGAAAATACCTATGTGGAAAACCCACATCGGAAAAAAGGTTAATAAAATTCAGCCTTAATAAGAGGGAAAGGGAAATGAAAAGGTCACCACCAAATTATGATCTCGATTAGGAGAAAATTGGAGGAAATTAGAGACATATAATTGGAAGGAAAATGTAGATATTTTTAGGAAGTGAATGAGTTCATAAATCACAAACAAGTGTAAAATTGAGGGCCTCAAAGCCTTCAATTGATTCTGATTTAAAATATCATCTGTTCAAAAAAACATAAGGTATTAGGATAACACATTTTTTATTTTAATATCCCTTTCATAATGTTTAAGAATTAATGTATTCATAGAATAAGAGAGAGGTATATATAGGTATACTTGAGAAGTAGAGATTCAACATTCAACTAATTTCTACCACAAACTCATCTTTCACTCAAAAAGATAATAGAACTCAAAAATATTATATTTATCCTAATCATACAAGGTTCCAAATATTAACACATAAAATTTAGATTAGGAAAAAAAATTAATAACCAAGGTCTTCATGTAGGCTAGTGGTAGGTAATAAAGTCCTGTCACACTATGGTTGTGGGTTTGATTCCTGCAGCTTTGTCCGACGCGATGGGTTATCCCCCGACCTGCAGGTTGTACTTTTCCTAAAACTATAGTATTATAATATTCCAAAAATAGTCTTCAGAAATGTTTTAACATTAAACAATATTATCCAATGTTCAACTTAATCTATTCCAACCTTTAGAGTTATCCATAATACCTCTGTCTAGACTCTCTCCAAAAGGTCTCCAAATGTCAAAATCAATTGTAACATCAGATTCCCCAAAGTAAAGTTTCTCTTATTATCACATATTAAAAATATTGTTACCTCCATCATATTAAAACCATAATGAAAACAACATTTACTGGAGTACAATCCTAATATATATCACATTATTCTTATAACCATAATATAGTTCTTGAGTCCAAAAACACAAATACAATAATTATTCAACTTCATCTGTAGTAACAACATAAGCTTGTCATTGCTCCCTTGGCCTTTTCTAAGATATGTTTCCTTGGAGATTAGGGCATTCTTTTTCATAATGACCCATTTCTCTAAAAATTTTGCATTCAACATTGATAACCTCTTTCTTTCCCTTGCAATCCCGAGTTTGGTGACCTTTTTCTCCACATTTGTAACAAACACTCATTCCTTTTAGGCAAGTACCAGGGTGTTTCTTACCAAAATTATCACATAATAGAAAATATTTCATTCCCTTTTTCCCTTTATCTATCCCTTGCTCCACCATCCTCTTCTTCTTTTTATTTACTTTGTTGTCATATGAGTTAGATAATTCCTTTTCTTTCTTGATAGCACACAAGACAATATCTTCATATGATGAGAAGGATTGTGACACTAAAGCTCGATGGAGAAATGGTTTTAACCCATCAAATAAAAGATCAATATTACTTCTTGGGTTATGTATATAATTTTCCGCATGCCTCCCTAACCGTGTAAAGTTAGACTCATACTTTGCAACATTCTAATCCTCCTTTTGCCTCAGACTCAGAAATTGTGTTTCCATATCCACTTGATGGTCATGAGGAATGTATTTTTCAAAGAAAATAACTTTAAACTCTCTCCATTCCAAACTTGATATTTCTTCATCTTCCTTTGTATTTTGTATCAATGACCACCATTGACCAGCATCTCCAGTGATGTAGTAAACTACCATGATAACTTTTTCCCTTTCACTACTCCCTAAATCCTGAAATATTTTCACTAGGGAATTTATCCATTGCTCATCTACTAATGGATTTGTACCCCCAATAAATGTTGGTGGTTGTTTACTCATGATGTGGTCTAACATTTATCCTCCGCGTTGCGGATTAGGGTGCTCCATTCGAGTAAGGTTATTATTCATAACCTGAGTGAGTTGTCCCAGTATGGTGATAAGCTGATCAACACCAGTTATATCACCAACTCCACTATAATTATCCTGAGCAGGAGGAAAATCCCAACATGGGGTGCGTACAATGATACGATTTCCATTCCTTCCACTAGGTGCCATTTCTAAGAAATGTAATAAACTGGATAAAGTTTAAGAAACGAAATACATAATAACAAACATGAAAAACACTTAACATAAATTGAAAATTTTATGGATATAATCCATAATAATAATAAAATGTTTTCTTTGAGGAAGTATATACTCATAAACCCTTCATAATGATTTGTAATGAAAATGATAATTATCCTAAGCATATCTCCCAAGAGTGTCGTAACCAAGAGTGCAGCAAGGCCTATTGTCGTGCACCAGTTCCTGTTCGATTCTATCTCAAAGTGGGGTTTTCAGGTTTTACCCCTATGTACATCTATATCAGAGACACCTCTACCTGCTCGTATTTTGACAGGGATATGTTGCTCGAAAAAGTCACAAAATCTCTACAATACCAAAATTCTAGTAATTTCTTATATACTAATCCTCAAAGTCTATCATAGGGATATGTGCTCTAATAAGAGTTTACCTAAATATAGCTTCAAAGGTTTTTTACCAACCAACCTCTGATACCAAGTGTAACGCCCCCACCCTAGTTACCCAAATTCGGTGCATTATTACATAACATTGGCATGATCACAAAAGATCAATTCTCGAAAGACTGATTAGTTTAGTAGCCTTGGAAACACTAGATACATTCATAAGTCTTACATTACATCATAATATGAAAAAACTACAAAAACATAGTATCCATAGTCCACAGTCATATCCCCCCATACTATCCCAACAGGACAGTCATAAAATATTTCTTCACATCCTGGAAAAATAAAACATAAAAAGGGGTGACCTCAGATTCTCAGTAAGGATAAAAAAATAGAGGGAAATTTTATAAATATGCATCAACATTTAAGGCAATGTATAACTAAAGAAAAATCTTTTTAAACTTGAACTTCAACACAATATGGAAAAAATAAAATGAAATAATTCCATTTACTAATTCACATGGATATTCTACTAGTCGAATGATCACATGTAATATCAATAACCACATTCATAATAATGGAATTAATAAATCCAGACTATCATAACCACATAGTCAAGGCCTTGTGCCAAGACTACAAATAATATTCTGTTAAATCCTTGTGCCAAAATACTAGTTTGTCTCATGAAACCTACCGATTCATCGAGGAGCTATAGCGGCCTCCACCTGTCACTTACTACGTCTAATGCATTCCTTATATGAAAAGGTTTAAACATATCATAAACAATGACCAAGAACCATAACATAGTCGTATAACATAAAACATGCATAAAGGAAACAAAACATTTCCACATTTCAATCACAAGATATCAACACAACACATTGATATAATCAAAACATTATCAAAACAAATTTCAATACAAAAAAAAAGAAAATTAAAACATGGTATTTATTGTTCAGTTAACAAAAGTTATGGCATGTAGAAGAAGTTGAAACTCATATAATGGTCATGGCGGCGGAGAAGTCGTTACCGCCACATACGTAAGACAAAACATTCCATTTTTCATTTAGTAAAAAGGATTCGTATAAAAAGATTCTTTTTGAATAAAATTAAAAGTCAAAGGGGTTTATACATCGTATAAAATAAAGTTGTGTAAAAAACCAAATATGCCTCAATGAATGGAGATTGAGACGAAGTCCCTTACCTCGTGTCCGACTTGACTCGATCATTCTTTAATCTCGTGAATAATAAACTATAGTTAATTTATATTTGCTTAAGAACCTT
Source organism: Viscum album (assembly GCA_963277665.1). Lineage (NCBI taxonomy): Eukaryota > Viridiplantae > Streptophyta > Magnoliopsida > Santalales > Viscaceae > Viscum > Viscum album. The sequence continues at coordinate 582,616,236 of OY728120.1, forward strand.
TTTAAAGTTCATTATTACTTTTACATTACTTATTACCATGTTATGAACATTATGTAATCATTTAATTTGATAATGGTCATTTTGTCGATCCTTGGTACTTGAGTAAAAAATAAACTTCTTATAATTACAAGTTGTTTATGTGGTAAAATATCTATTATCTACATAAATATATTCACGATGTAGATATCATATATATCATGTATATCCATTATATACATGCATTTATAATATTACATAACGTTTAGAGGTAAGACATGACATGCACCGTTCATGGAGACAGTAAGTCGTACATACGCATGGACGCTACTTTCATTTCTATTTTGTATCTAATGGAATGAAATCACAATGATATAAAAGTATATTATAATTATAGTATAATATCATATTTATTTTCACTAACTCCATCTTTTATACGTCCCACATATGGCATTAACGATTCCAATAACTTTGATTGGGCGATAGTCCGCACTTCCTAAAATGAAATTATCGCGTTTACCCATAATGGAAATAATAAAGGTATGTGATATAAGAAAAATATAGAAGAATAAGGAAAAAATAAATATAATATATATAATACATAAATATATTGACATCTTAATGGCCACCATGAGAGGTGTTAAAAGAAGATTGAACAATCATCGTTTCATGAGGCAGTAATTCGCCACCCAGAGAAATAGTATGTTTTTTAACCATTAGATGGAGGCATGTGTAAGTGTAGTCAGAATTCTTATCATAACAAAATCCAAGTATATTTAGGATAATGGTGTTGATAAAAAATAAAAGAAAAATTAGATTTTATGTGTTGTATAAGTAAAATAAAAGAAAATAAGTTATGAGAAATCGTTACCTTTAGTTTGGGTAACTCCCTTTGGTTTGAACCAAAAGGACTCTTGAAGTTCCTTCTACCTAAGGTAAGGCTTCTAGGATAAAGGGCGGAATGTTGAAAGGGTATTTGGGAAGATTTTGGCTGCTCCAAATTTCTTTGAAGGGGTGAATAAGGTGGTAGAGGTGGGGACCTTTTATAAGAGGGAGGAGGGGAACTTTTGGAAAGTCATGAAATGTTACTTTATTATAAAATGAGCTTCTGATTTTAAATGTCCCACAATGATATATTTTAGGGATTGGGTGATAAGGGTTCTAAATCCGCCCATCCAATAGGTTTTAGACAAGGTTATGTCTTATATTTTACCTTATCTTTTCATTTTATTTAAATCGTTCATTAATGAGGTAATCACTGCATCATCATGGTGTCATAAATAAATTTATTTATATAATGTCTAAAAATTATAAATAAAATAAAATGATGTAGAAAATATTTTTATCTTTCTAATTACTATTTATTGTCTAAGATATCATTTCTGTAGAAAAAATTAAAAAGATTTTTACTTAGGTGTTACATACTTTTTTTATATTTTCTTTTCTTTAAAAATAAAATGATAAAATGTCAGTATCACACAAAAGTGATCCCATGGGGTCCCTAAGATGGAACAAGGCATCCCATTGTCTCCATGACACATCCAATAGCATTAGGACACATGTTGGGGTCAATTTATATTATTATTATATTATTTCATTACCCTTAACTATCAGATTACTAATTAATCATGATAATTATAGATAATTGTCGTCGTTACTTTTCATAATGTCCAAAAAACAAAAGAGTCTTAATTACATAATTTGGGCCTTCTGATTCCAAATATGGAATCTATTTTACCAAATTACAAACACAAAAATTTCAGTAATTAATTTAAAAATAATTCCCGTTGTCAAAACCGAAGACGAGTTTTTAAGTAGTTAAATCTATCAAAAGATTGACTTGTTTTTACATCCAATTGAAAAGTGAAATTACTTCCAATATACAATATTGTATTAATTGATAAAAACATAATTCAGTTATACTTTAAAAAAAATTAAAATGACAATAAAACTATATAAATAAATTGGATGAAAAGGCACTTTTTAATTAAAAGACAACATTTTTCACTATTCATTAAAAATGAACATTACCAGAAAAATACCAAAAATTTACCCTATGATATATTTGATATCCAAAATTCAAAAACTATTTCCATTTTACCAAAATAAAAACATAGAAGTTTAATTAATAAATTATATAGTTAATTCCCGTTGTCCAAACAAATAACGTGTTTTTAAGACACAATATCTATCAAAATATTGACAATTTTTTATGTCCAATTTGAAAGTGAAATTAATTATAATGACCACCATTGGATAAAATGGTAAATTTATATTATAATTATATTTTAAAACCACTCAATAGTATAATTTATAAATATAAATTATTTTTATTAAAAAATTTGTTTTTAAGTATTTTTCATTATTCATCGAAAATTGGATGTTCTCAGAAATATACCAAAAATTCAACTTAGGCAAATTTCAATATTCCGAATCCAAAAACGAAGTTCATTTTGAAATATAAAATTTATATCATCCAAAAAGGTTTTATTAATATTCATAATGTCTACTTTGATTGGTCGTGGTGTGTTTGAATCTTGAACTTGTATACAATGCAAACTATTGCATTATTGAAAGGGAAGTGTATCGTGGAAGATTGTGGTGTTAAAGTTTGAAGGTTCTTGGTCACTATAAATTGGTGAATGAAGTGTCACAATGGTTATTGTGGGCACTAATATGCAAAACATACCAGAAGAGAGTGAGTGGTTCAAAGTATTGAGTCAGGTAGATGGGAGATTTTATTTATGAGATGTTGAGATACAGTGGATGTGAGAATTATCAAAATTTTGACCATGCTTGTTTTCATGTTATTTTATCTATCTTGAAATTGTTTCACTGAAGGAAATTTCCTCTTATTTTTACCTAATTTTATTCATTTAAAAGTAAATAAATTATAGTGTAGTATTTATCTAAAAAATAATTATGAGTAACTCCTTCATCAGTAGAAAAATTGACAGTAATCTTCTCTACATTAATTTTATGGTTTCTAAAAATTATGTATTGTTCTTGAGGCCTAGGAAATTATTCATTCATAACAGAAATAATTTTCAAGAGGATATGTACCTCATTTTTCTTTTCACATTTTGTATATTAAATTTTACTTTTCATTTAATTCACTTTTTTATTTACTGGGTTAATAAAAATTAAGTGGACAATTTATCTAAAAATGAATTATTATTATTATCCATAGTTATAAGAGGATTATAAGATCAAATTAATGATCATAAAATCACTTAAAAACATTGTAATTCCCATTAATTTTTCCCATAAGTGAAATAAGAAGTATAGTTCAAAAATTGTGATATTTAATAATTAAAGGACAAGATTGCTGAGATCAAAAAATAACTCCAAGAACATATTAGAAAAAAAGACATTGATGATGAAATTGAAATACATCTTAAAGATGATGGGAACTTCAATGTAATTGAATATAAATTTTGAAAATCTCTATGGAATCAAAAGTGTAAAATTAGAGATAAGATACTACTATTAAACCATATCATTACTAAAATTTTTATGGAGGATAGAAACATTTGATGAATACTAGAGTGACTATTTCCAAAAAGAAACAAAAACTAATCCCCCTTATCTAAAAAAGGAAAACCCTCCTGATATCATTAATGATCTAGAATAATACGACGCCACACTAGATACAGTATATTTCAAGGATATAATTGATTATATTTTACTTGTCCCCATGGGATAATTTGCAGTACTATTGAATTTCAGATGAGAGTTTTTCATCGAAACATTAGAGGAGATAACTCTGATTTAACAATTTTTTATTTTAAACATGTGAAGTCTTAACTTTATAATGATATTCTATGTGTTATTTTCCCATATTAAAACCATTATGTTATTGTTGAGAAAGGAGGATATCAAACTTTATTGGAGGTAGGGTGTTCTAATAAATATATTATAGATATTGTACCTAAATAACCCATTAACCATTTCTATAGGCTTTTTAACAGATAAAGAATAATATTCTATAACAAATAAATTATATTATTATTTTAGGTCTGCATTCTATTCACATTTTACATAAATTAAAATGAGATACTGCCTTACATATACTATTGTAGCATATTCAACAATGTAACTTTTTTTTTCAGGTTGAAGAAGATGGAGGATCCCTTAGAGAGATAGTCTATTTTGAATAAGTAAATAAAGAAATACTCCAGTTACAAACTCCAGTTGTAGAGGGATTTGGAATATAAAATAACTTTTATATTAAAAAATGTACTCAAGAAAAACTAGATGATACGATACTCTTTATATGACACTATGAAACTCATTAGGGTATCCAAGGAAGTTTACAATTGAATAATAGTTCCTTGTAGACAATCATGATGAAATAAAAGTACAAGAATCCATATATGAGGGGGTAATCACAATAAAAACCCAATTTCTTTAATTATATTTAGTTTAAATTTTTCATTGACATTACCTTGGTTGAACATGAAAACAAAAAATTCATTGGATTATCCAATTGTAGTGGAAGTCACATGAGGAGTGGAAGAATATGTGGAGTCTTAAATTCTTCCACCCCCACCGAGAAAGAGGTAGTATAATTTTTAATTAGATAAATATAAAACACATTGAACTAGGGTGCATCAAAATAAAGAATGTTGTGTTGAGATTTAGAATCACTATGATGTGATGGATATAATTAACTATTTTCAACCCCAGTTTTGATTGGGGATATTGAAAATATTCAAGACTATAGCTAGTAAATATATAACACATCTTGGGAAGCATAACCAAAAACATTTTCCATTAATAACTATTTCTTTTCATTTTCATTATATTTTTATAAAATTATAATGAATATTTTGTTTTAATTATTAATTTTGAAGTGGACAACATGTAGTGGATTATATTAATGATTTTATTAGAGAAATTCCCTTTCTAGATAAACCTATTTGCTTACTTCCTTTCCATTTTTTTACACTTCTGATTGATAATCTACATTTCATTAAAATTGTTTTTATATTCCGTATGGAAAATGTCACTAATATGTGTGGGATATCGGACATGTTATTATAGGTTATAAATATCTTTAGCTCTTTTTAGTGTTTTTTTTTGAGTTTGTGTACCTTTGAAATAAATGAAATAAATGAATTTATTTTCCACTCTCTTATTTAGAAAATGATAAATTCTCATTAAAACCATATATCATATTTTTTAGATCTAGTGAATGGATTTTAAATGGAAAATGGATAAGTTGAATAAAAATCATATCATGAGGAAACTAGAATTTTGATCTTGAGAATAAGTAACATGTCCACTATGAATGATTAAAACAATAAGGTGAATCCCGAAATTACAATCTAATTGATTATATGAACTTGATTAAAAATATTAGATCAGAACAGATCTAAATGTATTCCTATGTCAAAAAAGAGCCTACATGAGTGAATTTTCCATTAAATGAGTGTTTATGTGAGCTTAGAGCCAACTATCTGAGTATTTATTTCAGGATCTTACTTTTAAACTTTTGATTAGGGTATTCCCTCTGTATTATTTTGATTTAGTTATAGTTTTTGTTATAATCATCTAATATGTACTTTTCACAAAACATAGATGGAAAAATTCAGTAAGCGATAGTTGACAAAAGGGATGGAAATGTTTGGTGGATTCTAAAATTCGATAAAGAAGGAAAATATGATATATCTTAATTTTTTATAAAAAGTATCAATAAATTTTTAAGATGAGAAATGGAATTATGAGATTAGGGAAGAGAAATTGAGGATGCTTCCACCTATTATAAGTTTAATCCCACTAAATTATATTTTTATAACAATCATTAAACTATGAGTTTTCCTAAGAGGAAGTGGTACCCTTGTACACCTGAGGATAAGTTGTTTTTCATGTGTGGGGAAGTGATGAATCTATTTTTTCCATTATATTTACTATAATTTTTTTTATAAATAATATAAATAATATTTTATAATAGTGAAAATAAATATGTTCTTTATTTATTATATTATTAATAAGCTAAATTTCAACTAGCCTGAATTGTGAATTTAGTGGAATTTTTAATATTTTGTGTTTTACTAATTAAACATGTTTTTTTAATTATATTTTTTATAAATATAAATATTTTATAGAACACATAATGACTTTATAAGTTTAATTTAAAAGAAATTACAAATAATTCACATGTTATTTTCAAGAAGTAGTTCTAGAATTGAAATTTGAAAAATTACTCAAATGAGTAAAATTACTCAATCTAGAACATAAGAGTAACATTGGGGTAATAAGAAGGAAATGTGGAATGTTCCTTAAGACATAATAGATATGTTAGGGTCTTCTCTTCCCATACTATGAATTAAATTCTAAAACATGGTGCATGAAAATGAAAAGGGGATCTAATGCATAAATGTGAAAGCACTGATATGTATGGGTTAACTTCCCCATATGTAAGAGTATTATTCAGAGTTTCATACATAAAACTGGGAACAAATAAATTATCATTGAGATATGTAAGGGTTATATTCTCAAACATAAGAGTAACTATAAGGAAGTAGAAGTAAATTTGAAAAATTATCGGATGATATGTAAGAGTCACACCCACAACCAAAATTGATACGTAAAGGTAAGAAAATTTTTCATGGGGATGAATCATAGGGTATGTAATGTTTTTTGGAGCTCACTTAAGAGTGTTTTACATTACTGATTCATGTTTTTATTATGTAAAGATATTATATAAGAGTATCATTTAAAATATGTCAAGGGCGTACAAAACTATAAATTTAGAGTCTTCATGTTTTCCCAAATCACGTAATCATATTAAGATCCCATAGAGAATTCATATATAAACTAAGGTAATTAGTGATCATGAGAGAAAATATAGAATGTTGAAGAAGATTTAGGTAGGATCATGAGAACTATCCGAAGAGTGAGAAAGTAGATAGCCAAACCCAGAACCTCTGGGAATCTGGAATCATGGATGGAATTTAAACCAACGTATGGAGACATCCAATGATTCAAGATATATGTCTCAAGAGTCTAAAAAAATCCTTAAAAATAATATTGTCACTATAATGGTAAGGAGGGTTCGGTTCCTCACAAAGAGTAGGGTGGCTACAGCTAGGTTTTTCATAATATTCATTTTTTCATCTATATCGATAGAGTTATAAACTGGTATGTCCTGAAAAAGTATAAATCCACCAAACCTACTTTTTAATTTTAATAGATTTATATTTTTTATCTAGTTATATTTAAATTTAATCCATGTGTTTTTATATGAGTAGTAGATGTTTATTACTGTAATTGGATATTTCTATCACTGTCTTCTATTTATTTAATTATCACATAATTCCACCTTGATCCTCTTCATTTAGTATATGGTGGACATATGTGGGTATTGATTAAGTTGTTATTCACCATAAAAAGGTGAAAGCAGTATAGTAGTGATTATTATTGGCCCTTCGCAGATGGACATACTAGTTAGAGTGAGTGGTTCAAGGTCTTGAGTCAATAATTATTTTTTACAAGGTGGTTTCTTTATTTGTTAATTGTTTTGATGGAGTGGATAAGAGAATTATCCAAATTATATCCATGATTTTTTTAATTGATTTTCTATATCTAGAATATATTCCACTCATATATTATGTCTCATATATTCCCACATTGTTTTATTTTTTACAAAGTAAAAAATTATTTTATAGGATTAATATGAAAAAAATTATGAGAAACTCTTTACTCATTATAACAACACCTATACAGCTTCCCTTGGTTCAATTCAGGGATTCAAAAAATACTTCATTAACCATGAAGATCGTGAAAACCTTTGTGAGATAGTGTTGTGGTTTCTCCATTAGATGTTCTGAACCACATCTCTTATTTATGTCATTGTGAATATGGGAAGGTGAGCCTGAGGTATTTATATAGGAATAGTTTAAAATTCATATGTAATTCAAAATAATCTCTATCAAAAAAAAATATGCGTAAATAAATGTTACCATAGTGTTTGGATTGTGATTATTCCTTTTCATTGTTACAATTATTCTATTTTATTAAATTATAATGTTATGAGTTACTGTTACGACTAGAAATATACTAATATTGATGGTTTGGTTAGTGAGATAATTTTCAAAAGGGGGATATTACAGTGTCTGAGCATCCTTACACCCTCACTCATACCTCTTCATGACCCAAATTCATCTAGCCTCTCCCCACTCCCATGCCTACATTGACCCTTCCTTCCAATTCCCACATACTATTCCCTAACCTCTACTACCCACATCTCATTCCCTACTTTAATATTCCCTACTCACCATACATGTGATTTAAAGGTGTTTATGAATGGTAACCACATTTTTTTTCTCGTCCTTCACGTTCATTTAAAAAGACCCCCCATTTTAAGGTTAATAAAAATTCATCATTGAACACTTACCCCTTTATTCCTCAAATCTAGGAAGAAGTACCCACCCAAAATAATAATACAACATATAAACATTCATATTGTACAAGAAGAGAACCATTGGGGCTCCACTTCACTTAGGTTTCCAAAAGAGGCTACTAGTGAAATGTATCTCTCATGGCATTAGAAGATTCTAACTAGGGATACATTTCTCCTAGGCCCCCAAAAGATACCTATTAGGATGTCACTTGTTCCAGGGTCCACAATGGATCTTACTAAGTTTCCATTTTGACAATGTACACTATAAGATCCCATTTGTTGTTGAATTAACCCAAAACTCTCATTCATGGGAATATCCTGGATTATTACACATCGAACACAATCAACTTTTGATGGTAATCATATGAAAATGTCATAATATAACATGAAAACCCTCATCACTGAGTAAAAAACCAAAAAAATGATATACAGACCTTCCCCAAAAACAATTAATTTACATTACCATGTTATCATGAATTTTTGTTTGATTATTTTCTGTCATGTATTCTTTTGATAATGAGAATGAATATTCCTATAAGAGATCACCTCCATTTTTCTTCCTCACTCTTAATTGATATAGGAGGATACTTTCCTTCTTTTATTACCTTAATGATTAATACTTGCTATTTTAGAGGTTATATGGAATATTCGTTTTCTCTAACCTCCCCAATAACCTGAATTGGTTGTTCGGAACTCGCATTGTTTCCACATGATACCCTATTAGTTCTGTAATCAACATCTATAGTCCACTAGATGAATCATGTGAATTAATTAGAAACTAAAATTTTGTAACATCCAAACTTCCTTATCCTAATCCATATATTGGGTCAAACAACAAAAGACACTCATGCATAAGTCACACATAAACCATTTATAGGTTTATTTGACCTATAATTCTATTCCACATGACTTTAAGCTCCTCAAAAAAAATTCATAGTCCTTTGAAGATAAACTACATGAAAAAATGGTATTCGATTGATAACCTAAATAAAAAAATCATTGGTCATATTCTTTTATGGAACCCCTTGGTGACTTTTGGATATAAATTGTATAGTTTTGGGTTACATTGATATTTGATAATTTTTTGGATTTTGGTATTTCCAAATTTTGAAAATTTTCTATGGATTTTGATTACAACAAGTTTACCACATGATTACTAGAAATAATACGCCATATTATTATAAGTTGAAAATTCTATTTCGAAATTGGTGCACAGTTTCTTCATGTGTTTTATTAACCATATGGGCATTCCTTATGTGTGGTGACATTCCTTCTGGTGGATCTGAAGCATCCTAACCCGGCCTACCACAAAACTGATAGCTAGACCGGTTTTCCACATGGCCTCAAGTGCATTTCCTCAAAATCTAGAGGTTGCTGACCAGTAGAGAGGGCATATGGTTTGATAGTGGGGAAATTATGCCCTCATCAGCAGAGTGTAACACAATAGAATAAATAGTAACAAATAGAGGAAGCAGTAAAAAAAAAGGGAACTAAAACAAAATAGAGGAATTAAAATAGATAAATATCCAAGTCTCAGCCATACCAATGATAATCCAGCATATTACATGTCCTAAGAAAGAATCCAAAATAGGATACACTGTAATCAAATACAATACAATATCAATGTACAATAAAACAAATGATACTCAACAGCATCAGAAGGCAAGGCCTGGTTACATGCTCCCCCGCTCCTAAGCAACAATCATGTACCTAAAAAAGGATCCTTTCCCCTATCAAAACCTACAGAAATATAGTCTGTTTGGGCCCAAAAACATGACCCAAACAGGATGTGAAAAATGAAACCCAGTAGGAACCCACCAAAGGTATGTTCCAATCTTTCAGTGAGTGTATGCAGCAGTTGTGTATAATAACGAAATATAGTAATTTGAATGCACTCAAAAGGAATAGACCCTAAAAATACTAGTATTAATTTATAGAGTTTACTACATTCATTAGTAGTTCATTTACTTAAAGGATTTAAATTTTGGAACCCAACCTAAGCCTAACATTCCCCATAGTAATGTAAGAATAACAGAAGTCTCAGAATACTTCCTAACAAGTAAACAATTTCTGAACTCAAGCTTCTACTTTTTCTTCGCAGACGTGTCACAATTCCATCCATTTCATCATTTATGTATAACCTTAGTTCGTTCTTGAGATTCCTATGTTGGAATTCAAGTAACACTACAGGTGTAATTCTACCGATAAAAGATGATTTCGTTCTCTGATGCCCTACTAGGGAGGAAAAGTATCACTTTCGATGTTGGTATAAGTTCAAATGAGTATGTCCTTCGTCGTCCTATTAGGGATCTCCAAGGTATCACTCTATGAATAAGTTAATGTCAATTTAGTCCATCCCTGGCAGTTTTACTAGGGAGCCCAAGTGTCACTAATGACATATAAATAAATACCTCTCGATTCCATCCAGGAAATTCTAAGATGAACCCATCTATCACACAAGGTGCAAGGTGAAACAGTCAAGAGAGTGTGTTCATAGTGTTCCAAGATGAACCCATGCATCACCCAATTATATTTACCATTTATCCATTAAAATATTAATATAAAATTCCATCCTTCTTTTCCAGAAAAACTGTACATGAAAAAAGGGAAACCAAAAACTAAGAGCCATAATCAAATACTCATAAATCTAACAGAATTCCAATTTCAGAAAATAATCATGTTCGTTTTAAATTACCTGAAAAGGTAAAATGAAATCATGCCCATTGAAATCCTTGGGCGAAACGTCTGAACCCAAAACAATGGGAAACCCGCCCGTGGGGTGGAACTCAACCAATCAGTGATGAAAAAAAAGATTCAATTCGTTGAATTAATTATCCCAAATACATTTGATAATAAGAAGGACTGATTTCCCATTAAGGAAACACCTGAAACATGGTTGAACAACTCAACGCCACATACAAACATCTCGACAATTAATGAGAAGCACGAAACCAACTACCTCGATGTTCTATGAGCGATATAACCCAACACCGGCCCTTGAACTATCCTAGAATGACATAGATCTAGGAAATAATATAATTCATCCAACCTTGAATAACTTCTTTAAGAATAGAATTCGTCAATAACAACTCAGGGAGTGTAAATCTCTTACATATAGGAATCCTACGAGACTGACGACACTCAAATCAGGTTTCAGACAATAAAATGGGATGGGGAAATATTCCAACAACACCTTCTTCTTCACCTAGTATCTCCTCTATCTAGAAGAATAGAAAATGAGTATGATACCCATTTTATGCCAAAATTTAGTATTACACGGTGTGTAAATCATTTTATTATTCATAAATTCCCTGACATACTTTACACATCCCACATAGACCTTACCAACATCACTACATGACGTTTACTAAGGAGTACGCGGCATGTAGTGGACTTTTCTTCTCTCCTAGTCCAAAAACCTCACACACCATGTCTTCCCATCTTATACGTCCATATCACACAACATGTACATAGGAGTAGACAACATGTTCTACTAAAATATAACATTTTTTTAAATTTCCTTGTTTTCTCAAAAACAACACAAAAGAAAAGAAAACAACAAAAAAATACCTCATAAGAAGAACATGGTTATTACAAACTCCCCTTTAAAGAAATTTGTCCCCGAATTTCCATTCCATGGGTGGTGAAGGGATATATGAGAATAACTCTGGCCACTGAGCACGTACATCGGCCTACCTCTCCCAAGTCTCATCTTGTACTCAGTCGTGCTGTCATAACACCAATACAATAGGAACTGACCTGCCTGACAGAACCTTCGTACTCTTGTCAACAATATGAATCAGATGATCCTCAAAGGATGAATCAACATGAATATCAACATTATCTTTCTAAAAACGTGATATGGGTCTGAGTGATAGCGGTGTAGGTGTGATATGTAGAAGATCCCATGAATGAATCGGTACCTCTGAGGCAACTGTAAATTATAGGAAACCGACCTGACTCATTCCAGAATCTCAAATGGTCTGACATATTGCGATAAAATCATTCCATGTCTCCTAATACTCTTGTTTCTCAATCTCATTGCGACACATAGGAAAACTCGATCCCTGACCTCAAACTCCAAAGGTCATCTACGATGATCAGAATAGAATTTCTAATGAGACTGCTTAGTATCCATCTAAAGTACCCAGTCAGGATCCAAGTATCACAGAGAGGGGGAGGGTGTGAATCAGTGATATATTTTTCTTTTTATGTTTCCTTTGAATGGAAACAACCTTCACCTCCAATTAAAGATTTTCTTCTCTACTACACACACACAACCATAGGAACACAAGATTTACATGGTTCACTACTCAACAAGAGTAGCTACATCCTTGGTATGGTACAGAAATAATCCAGTACCACACAATCCACTAGAAAACAGTCCTTTGATGTGGAATTCAAAGATAAGGATATACCCTTACACTCATGTAGCACATTGAAAACAATCTGCAAGCCCGTGGGCACCCTCTTAGCACAAATAAAGATTTACTGTATTTCAGTGCTTCTTCACAATTGAACAGTTCTAATCTCTAAAATACAAATCTTCACTTTTCTACACAGAAGCTTGTAAGAACTCCCATACGCAAAACTGAATATGTGTGAAGTCCCCAACTTTTTCACATAGCTTTCAGGATCTCTTTCAAGCAATTCAAATGGCTTCCTCGTAAAAATGCCTTTTTGGTGCGAAAAAACATTTTCACGCAACATTCCACTTTTTATGCAGCTTCTTGCCTTTTTGCGCAGCGCTTCCTTTTTCGTGCAAAATTATTTATTTTCACGCAACTCACTTAGCAAAACATTTAATGCACACCAGAGCTTGGAATATCTTCTATGTGTCAAGCATTAACAAATGAGAATGGTTAACCTCATATTTATAAGCATTTTTGACCCAGCCCGAAAACCACTAATCCACTGGTAAAACCTTCTTCATGTGTGTAAAAATTATTTCATGCAACTTTAAATTTCGTGCAACGATCCAATATTTCGCGCCCCCCCATGCCTTTGAAAATTTTCGAGATTCTGATCTCAAAACACCTTTTGGGCGAAAAGCATCACTCCTCTATTTCGCGCACCACGCCAATATTTCCCGCAACCTTCATTTTTCGCACATCACGATGATATTTCACACCTCCCACAAATATTTCATGAAACCCTCTTATATTTCCTACAGCCCTTTATTTTTGCGCGCATCCCAATGGTTTTTTGTGCAACCCACTACTATTTCGCGCACCACTTTATTTTTTCACGCAACTTGCCTAAATTTCATCACACACCAGGCCTTTGTCATTTTTAGATGTTCTGACCTTGAATCATGCCTTGCACAAAAAAATCTAAGACATATTCAATCTTTCACGCTACATCCATTGCCAAAACACATCTTCATCTCCTTATTTTTTGTCCTTGAAATTTGGCAGACACTAGAAAACGGCGCCACCTTAAACTATGTTTTTGTGCCACCTCCAGATCATCCATTGCTCTATCGTTTCTCTTTTCACTTCATCCCATAACCATTCTTTAGATTTTATCATGAATTCCACTATTGTGATATATATCCTTTGATAGACCGTATCTAGAATCATCATAATTACAATGGGAAGTACTGAAACTTCTCTATCTTCCAGCATCATCACTCCTTCCAATCAAAACTGTATCTGACTGGCATCATCATTTCTCCCCCTTTCAATCATATGTCATACATCAAAAATTCTCCTAACTTATGATATTTGAGAAATACATATCAACAAATCATTGTCTTGTTTTAAGTCGTTTACAATGTGATTTGACTTATCTTCTTTGACAACAAAATACAACACTCTGCAAATGCTAACTCTTCAAACTTCTTTCTCCATCCAACATGGTCCCAAAAATCATCCCCTTTGGATTTTGATTTCAACCAAGATTCATAAATCACTGATCTTCGAAATCTTATGCAATGGATTTCTTATCAAAAATTATAATCCTACGTGAGCTAACTAATTTTAGGATACAAGAATTATTGACAGGAAAAACCATGCAGTCCAAAAGCAGTGACTATGAAATCTCATGACTGTATCTCCTCATCCTTCTACAGAATATCTTTCTAGATTCTTCTTCATAATTCTTCGCTTCATCAAATTTCCACGAAAATTACATTGTTTCCTACAACCACTCCAACAAAACATTTAGAATAGTTCACACACATACATGCTGGATTCACAACTTACCCACAACTCCCCCTTTATGCAAGCATATATAAGGATAGATTTATGAAACAATTATCCCCCTTGACAACACTATCCAAAGACAAGATGACAGTGGGGATAGACAAACATACCTCAACCTTGATGAGAAGGAGGTTGGCCACCCATGTTCAACCTCAATTTTTCAAATTGTTCCATCGGTAATGGTTTTGTGAATATATCAGCAACTTGTTCAGATGTAAGAACATACTCCAGACTCAATTAATTCTTCTCCACATGCTCTTTGATGAAGTGGTACTTTATGTAAATGTGTTTTGAACGAGAATGTTGTACTGGATTTCTTGTAAGATTGATCGCACACTGATTATCACATACCAAGATCAATGGTGGCTTCACTTCAACAAGTAGATCTTCCAACTGAGTCTTTATCCACATTAGTTGAGTTGCAGCTTGAGTAGTACCAACATATTCAGCTTCATCTATGCTAAGAGTTACTGATTTTTGTTTCTTTGTATGCCAACTAATAGAACTTTTCCCAGAAAGAAAACTACACCAGATGTGGATCTTCAATCATCAACATTTCCTCCCCAATCAGCATCAGAATACCCAAATAAATCCATATTTTCTTAGCCATCATACCTGATTCCAAAATTTGTTGTGCCTTTTATATATCTGATAATTATTTTTCCATCTATCAAATGTGATTCTTTAGGAGCACTCTGAAATATTGCACATAAAGTGACAACATAGACGATGTCAGGTCCTGAGGCAGTCAAATACAACAAACTTCCAATCAT
This sequence comes from Viscum album, assembly GCA_963277665.1. Classification (NCBI taxonomy): domain Eukaryota; kingdom Viridiplantae; phylum Streptophyta; class Magnoliopsida; order Santalales; family Viscaceae; genus Viscum; species Viscum album. The sequence goes on from OY728120.1 coordinate 582,631,598, forward strand.
CTTTCGAAACTCTTTTTGATTAACTTCCTTGCCATATCCATCTTTAGACAAATTTTTTACCACTAACATAGGTGTGGAAATTGATTTCAAATTTTCCATGTCAAAGTTCTTCAGAAGTCCCTTAGCATAATTTTCTTGAGATAGAAAGACATGATTCATTTTCTGTGAGATTTGTATCCCAAGAAAGTATATCATTTCACCCAGCATGGACATCTCAAATAACTTCCTCATCTCCGCAACACATCATTCACGTGATTTTTCATCATTCCTCGAAAAGATAATGTCATCGACATAAACAACAATGATCAGTGAAAACTCCTGACACTCCTTGATATAATGATTACTTTCAACTATACATTTATTAAAATTCATCTTCTTCAAGAAAGTATCTAATTTAGAATACCATGCCCTCAGAGCCTATTTTAGCCCATACAAATCCTTCTTCAACCTGCACACATAGCATTCATCCTTCCCAATAACAAATCCACATGTTTGATCATTGTAAACTTCCTCGTCAAGGTCACCATTCAAGAATGCGAATTTTACATCCATTTGAATGGTTTTGTAACCTGGTTGTGCAGCAATGGAAATAAATATTATGATTGTTTCTAATCATTCCATAGGAGCAAAGGTTTCATCAAAATAAATTCCTTCAATTTGTGAATAACCTTTGCAAACCAATCTTGCTTTGTTTCATATTACTTTACCTTCTTCATTCAGCTTGTTCTAGAAAACCCACTTTGTACCAATAATATTTTTGTTGTCCGTCTTGGGTACAAGTTCCAAAGAATAATTCTTCTCTATCTGATAAAGCTCTTCATTCATAGCATGAACCCATTTTGGATGCTCAAATGCTTCATTTACATCATTCGGTTCAACTTTTTAAAACAAAGAAGTATGTGATATAGCATTCATTGTTCTTCTTGTTTGATCCCTCTGGTTTTTATCTCCAATAATGTTCTGAGCCTCCACTTCTTTCCTCAACCTATGATGAGTTATTTGAACTCCATCCTCATCACTTGAGATTTCTGAGTCAGATTCCTCATCTTGAGTAGGATTAAAACAGTCAGCATCATTATCATAATTGTTAAAAGAATCCTCTCTATCCTGCTCGACTTCCACATCAACATTTGACTACTTTTCTTTCTCATCATTTTCAACAACTTTTACATCTGAAGAATCAATAATTCTTCCTGTTTCTTTTTTGAGGCATCTATATCCTCTTCCTTCTATAGCATAGCCAAGAAAAATTCCAGCATATCCTCTTTGCTCAAACTTTCCCAGGTTTCCACCTTTCTTCTTTATAATACATGGACTCCCAAAAACTCTCAAGTGTTTCAGACATGGAGTTTTTCCATAGAACATTTCATATGGAGTCATATTTGAGTTTGACCTATAAAAAAATCGATTCTGAATATACACATCAGTGCTCATGGCTTGCCTCCAATAATAATGAGAATGACTATGTTCAAGTAACATAGTTCTCCCCATTTCTACCAGACTTCAATTATTTCTTTCAGAAACCCCATTTTGTTAAGGTGTGTATAGTGAACTAAACTGATGCCAAATTTCATGATTATCAAGGTAACATACTAACTCTTCATTCTTATATTCTATACCATTATCAGTTCTCAACTTCTTAATTGAATACTCACATTCCTTCTCTGCATTCCTCCTGAAACTCTTAAACATTTTCAGAGAATCTGACTTATGTCTCATGTACATAACACAATTAATACGAGTAAAGTCATCAGTGAAAGTAATGATGTTCTTATCTCCATTTGTAGATTACATGCTCGTTGCTCTAAAAATATCAGAGTGTATGATCTCCAAGGGAAATTTTGAGAGAATTTCAACTCTCTTATGAATAGAGTTTGTAATCTTCCATTTCTCAAAAATAGTGCAACACCAATTTCTTCTTCTTGATAAATCAAGAATATCTCGGACACAATCTCTCTTTGATAACTTGCACATACTTCTCTGACACAAATTCCCCATCCTTTTATGCCATAACTTATTTTCATCCACTGCACCCATGTACCAAGCGTTATGCACTTCACCAACTTGGAACAAATTCCCTCTTGTACATTGGCCTCTTGTGATAATATTTCCATAATTTTCACTTTTCACAACAAATACATCTTTTATAAAGATAAATTTTTTCCCTCATCAAAGAGTTGTGAAGAACTAAGAAGTATATGTTTCTACCCATCAACATATAGTGTTTTCCTAGATTTAATCTTTTCTTTTCCAATGATGGTCGATCCAAAACCTTTGATACTTAGAGATTCATCATTTCCAAATGTCATTGTTCCTTCATTGAAGTATTTCACATTCTACAGAAGATTTAAGTCTCTTATCATATGAGAGGAACACCCACTATCAAGAGTCTGTGGACGTTCTCCTTTTGTAGATTTCAAAGTAGTTTCAAAAGTGAGAGATTTTTGTTCTCCCATTTCTTCAATTTTCTGTTGTACTTCCGCTAATTTCCTCGCCAAGTCAATGTGTTATGGCCAGCCAAACATGAATTATTTCTTTTCAGACTTATCAGACCTATCCCTTTTGTCTTTTAAAAACTCTATCTTTTGAGGATTATTAACAAACATTTTTTGCTCTGGTAACACACTAAGGCATCCCTTAGTAAGATGTCCTAGTCTATCACTTCTTTCACAAATAGTATCTAGTGGTTGGAACCTATTCTCAAATTTCACACCAAACTTTTCAGATGCCTCCTGAAATTTATCTGGATATATTCTATTTTGAAAGGATTGGCTCCCCCTAAATAATTTTCATTCAAAAATTTTGGAATAGTTGTAATTTTTTTGGTTGAACCAACACATATTAGCCTTGTGTCCGAATCCTCCACAATACCAGCAGTAACCATAGAATGAATATTTTCCTCTAAAACTACTATACTTTTAAGATTTGTGAACACACTTCTCAACAAAATTCATAATAGAACTATGCTAACCATCAACCTTCATGTTTTCATCTGTAACTCCATTTCTCATTTCAGATTTAACAACACCAGAAGTATTATTGGACTTTCTTAACTCGTGATTTTTATGAACTTTTGAGTTTTCATCACTGCTGACATTGACCACATACATGGTCTTTCCCACCTTGTTCTTATATGAACCAGTTCTTTATTTCATTTCATCATTTGAAGGTAACTTTTTTTTATCCTTGTTTGGATCACTCTTACTTAAACATTCGCTAACATCTGAGATAGAGTTTTTGAAACTGATATTCATTTCTTTAGCTTCATAAAGTTTTTATTGGAAAAGATCCAAATCCACTTCTATTGCCTTCATATTTACTTCCAGATGATCATTACGATTCTTTGTATTCTCAAGAGAATTTTTCAGATTATCAATCTCTAATTCCATCTTGATTTTCTCTTCAGTAAAACCTCCTTGATTGTTTAATGTGGAATTTTTATTTATCAACTTCTTGTTTTCTTTCTCAAGCTTTCTGATCCTCCTCAAACATTCCTTCAACTCTTATTTCAGATTTTATACAAGTTGATTTTCTTCTTCTATAGTACTACTACTCCCATAATCATCATTATCCACTATTTCAAGAAAATTTACTCTCTCTATCTTTCTCAGATGAAGATTTTTCTGATTCAGTATCACTATCATCATCTTCTTCATCATATGAAAAAATCTTCTTCCTTTTGATTTGAAGATATTTTTATTCTAACCTCTACTAGAATATTTATCTTTTCCACCCTGTTTCTTCCATGACCTTCTTGGTCTTCATTCTTCTTCATCACTGACGTCATCTTTCCCTTTTTGAGGGAAATTAGCAGGAAAGTGGCCAACAGATCCACATTCAAAACATTTCAAAGGGAGTTTCCCTTTTTATTTCCATGTTCTTCTTTTAATATTTTTAGAAAATAAGGAAACAATTTCATCAAATTTTTGACATACCTCATTTTCAGAGTTGGATTCACCAGCTTCTTCTTCAATATGAATTTTCTTCGACTTCTCTTTCTTTTCTTCCTTCAATGGAATTTCCCTATCGGATTTTTCTTTGATCTTCATGGTCTTCTCTCTTCTCATCTGATAAGTGATGAGAGTACAATGGAAATCATCAAGAGATAATGTTTTCAGATCCCTGTCTTCCAGTGACAAAACTATAGCATCAAATTTGTCATACAGAATTCTCAAGATCTTTTTAACAACTGTAGAATCTTCCAACTTTTCACGAACACATCTTATTGTACTGAAAATTTAATAAACATTGGTAAAGAAGTCCCCAACCGGTTAAAATTCTCCCATTTTTAAGTCTTCATACTTCAGCCTCCAGATTTGTATTTTTTCATTCTTCACTTTTGTATTTCCTTCATAGATGTTCTCCAACATATCCCAGATTCCTTTAGAAATAGCGACACCTTTCACTCTTAAAATCTCAATCTCATTAAGTGATTAGATTAATGCATTTTTTTCTCTTCCATCATTTTCAAGATTCTTTTTACCCGTAGGTGTAATAGGATCATTTTGATTAATAGCAGGAAATCCATCTGTTGTTGTTTCATGAACTTCATATCCAAGAGACATACAATATGGCATCATAATATCCTTCCAGATGTGATAGTTATTTCCATCGAAAATCGGAATACCCTTACTGTTCACACAATTTAGATTCTCCATCAAATCTTCTCTTCGAACAATTCAGCAAAGAATAAATGAAGGGAACATGTCGCTCTGATACCAATTGAAGTTCCCAGTCAGGATCCAAGTTCACCGTGAAGAGGACGGGGTGAATCAGTGATATATTTTTATTTTTATGTTTCCCTCGAATTGAAACAACCTTCACCTCCTACTAAATATTTTATTCTCTACTGAACACACACAACCACATCAACACAAGATTTACAAGGATCACTACTCAACAAGAGTAGTTACGTCCTTGGTATGGTATAGAAATAATCTAGTACCACATAATCCACTAGAAAACAATACTTTGATGTGGAATAAAATGAGTAACATATATCCTTACACTCGTGCAGCACTTGGAAAACAATCGCAAACACGTGTTCACCCTCTTAGCACAAATATGGAATTACAATATTTCAGTGATTCTTCACAATTGAACAATTGTAATCTCTGAATTACAAATATTCACTTTCCATCCCAGAAGCTGGTAATAACTCCCATACGCACAACTGAATATGTGTGAAGATTCCAAATTTCTCATGCAGCCTTTAGGATCCCTTGTGCGCAATTCAAATGGATTGTGCGTAAATATTCCCTTTTGTCGCGAAAAACCTTTTTCTCGCAACTATCCACTTTTCATGCATCTTTTTCTTTTTCGTACAACGCTTCCTTTTTTATTGAAAATTCTTTCTTTTCGTACAACTCACTTAGCGTAACAGTTTACACTCACAAGAGCTCAGCATTTCTTATAAGTTTCGAACATTAACAAAAGAGAAGGTTGCACCTCATATATATAGGCATTTTTGACCCGACTCAAAAAACACTAATCTGCGCGTAAAACCCTCTTCATGCACATAAAAATTATTTCATGCTACTTCAAATTTCACGCAATTCTTCAATATTTTACACACCTCATCCCTTTGAAAATTTTCGAGCTTCTGATCTCGAAACACCTTTTGCGGGAAAAAATTCATTCAGCTATTTCGATCACCACGCCAATATTTTGCGCAGCCTTCATTTATCACGCATCCCAGTGATATTTTGTGCCTCCCACAAATATTTTTCACAAACTTCATATATTTTGTGCAGACTTTTATTTTTCGCATATCCAAATGATTTTTCGCCCAACCCACTACTATTTCTCACACCACTATATTTTTTTCACGCAACTTGCCTCAATTTCCACACACTCCATTCCTTTTTCATTTTTTGATGTTCTGACCTTGAATAATTCCTTGCACGCAAAAATATGAACCATCTTCAATCTTTCACGCTAAATCCATTATGAAAACACATCTTCATCTCCCGATTTTCAGGCCCTAAAATTTGGCAGACACTAGAATACAGTGCCACCTTAAATTGTGCTTTTATGCCGCTTCTAGATCATCCATTTCTCTATCATTAATCTTTTCACTGCTTCTCATAACCATTCTTCAGATTTTATCACGAATTCCACTATCGTGATATATATCCTTTAATAGACCCGATCTAGCATCGTCAAAATGGAAATGGGAAGTACTGAAACATCCCTCTCTTCCTGCAACATCACTCCTTCTAATCAAAAATGTATATGACTGGTATCATCATTTCTCCCCCTTTCCATTATAAGTCTTTCATCACATGTTCTGCTGACTTATTATATTTTACAAATACATATTAGCAAAGCATCGTCTGGTTTAAAGTCCTTTAAAAAGTGATTTGATTTATCTTCTTTGACAATAAAAGACAACACTCTACAAATGATAACTCTTCAAACTTCTTTCTCCATCCAACATGGTCCCAATAATCCCCCCCCTTTGGATTTTTTTGTCAACCATGTTTCATAAATCACTGATCATTGAAATCTTATGAAATGGATTACTTAACAAAAAATCAAAGCCTATGTGAGCTAACTAATTGTAGGAAAAACTAATTATTGACAGCCAAAACCATGGTGTCCAAAATCAGTGACTATAAAATCTCATGATCATATCTTCTTTGCCTTCTTCATAACATCTTTCTAGATTCTTCTTCCTCATTCTTCATTTCATCAACATTCCTAGAAAAAAAAATTCGTACAACCACTCCAACAAAACAGTGAGAATAGTTCACACACATACATGCTTGATTCACAACATACCAACAAGTCCCCCTTTATGCATGCATCTATAATTATTAATTTATGAAACAATTATCCCCCTTTACAACACTATACAAATAAAATATGAGAGTGGGGACCGACAAATATACCTAAAAATTGATGAGAATTTGGTTGGACACCCATGTTCAACCTCAATTTTGCAAACGGTTCCTTTGGTAAAGGTTTTGTGAATATATATGCAACTTGTTCAGATGTAGGAACACACTATAGCCTCAATTCATTCTTCTCCACATGCTCTTTGATGAAGTGGTACTTTATGTCAATGTGTTTTTAACAAGAATGTTGTACCAGATTTCTGGTAAGATTTATCGTACTCTGATTATCACATCTCAAAAGCAATGGTAGCTTCACTTCAACAAGTAGATCGTCCAACTGAGTCTTCATCCACATTAGTTGAGTAGCATCTTGAGTAGCAGCAAAATATTCATCTGTAGTTGTGTTAACCATTACTAAATTTTGTTTCTTTTTATACCAACTAACAAAAATATTCCCCAAAAAGAAATCTATACCAGATGTGGACCTTCGATCATCAACATTTCCTGCCCAATCAGCATCAGAATACTCGAATAAATCAATATTTCATGAGCCATCATACATGATTCCAAAATTTTTTGTGCCTTTGATATATCTGAGAATTCTTTTTCTAGCTATCAGTTGTGATTCTTTAGGAGCACTCTGAAATCTTTCACATAAAGTGACATCATAGACGATGTTAGTCGTTGAGGTAGTCAAATACAACAGAATTCTAATCATCTCTCGAAACTCTTGTTGATCAACATCCTTGCCTTCTCCATATTTAGAAAACTTCATTCCCACAGACATAGGTGTGGACACTAGTTTTGAATTTTCCATGCCAAAGTTTTCAAAAGTTCCTTAGCATACTTTTCTTGAGATAGAAATACATGATTCTTTTTATGTGAGATTTGTAGCCCAAGAATGTATTTCATTTTACACAGCATGGACATCTAAAAAAACTTCTTCGCCTCCTCAGAAAATCTTTCACATGATCTTTCATCATTCACAACAATGATAATTTCATCGACATAAACAATAACATTCAGTGAAAACTCATGACACTCCTTGACTTAAATATTACTCTCAACTCTACCTTTCATAAAATCCATCTTCTTCAAACAAGTATCTAATATAGAATACCATGCCCTCAGAGCTTTTTTAGCCCATACAAAGCCTTCTTCAACATGCACACATAGAATTCGTCCTTCCCAATAACAAATCCACAAGTTTGATCAATTTAAACGTCCTCATCAAGGTCACTAATCAAGAATGAGGATTTTACATCCATTTGAAAGATATTGTAACCTCATTGTGTAGAAATTGAAATAAATATTCTGATTGTTTCTAATATTTCCACTGAAGCAAAGGTTTCATCAAAATCAATGCCTTCATTTTGTGAATACCCTTTGCAAAACAATCTTTCATTGTTTCTTATTACTTTACCTTCTACATTCAGCTTGTTCCAGAAAACCCACTTTGTACCAATAATGTTCTTGCTATCCGGCTTGGGTACAAGTTCCCAAGTATCATTCTTCTCTATCTGATCAAGCTCTTCATTCATAGAATAAACCACTTCTGGATGTTAAAATGCTTCATTTACATCATTCTTTTCATCTTTCGAATAAAGAGAGGTATGTGATATAGCATTCGTTGATCTTCTTGTTTGAACCCTCATATTTTTAACTCCAATAATGTTCTGAGCCTCCACTTGTTTCCTCATCCTAGGATGAGTTGTTTGAACTCCATCCTCATCACTCGAGATTTCGGAGTCGGATTCCTCTTCTTGAGTAGGATTAACAAAGTCTACATAATTATCAGAATTATTGAAATAATCTTCTCTATCCTACTCGACTTCCACATCAACATATGACTGCTTTTCTTTCTCAGCATTTTCAACAACTTTTACATCTGAAGAATTAATAATTCATCATGTTTCGTTGTTGAGGTATCTATATCCTCTTCCTTCTATAGCATAGCCATGAAAAATTCCATCATCTCTTCTTCACTCAAACTTTCCCAGTTTTCCACCTTTATTATTTATAATATATTGGCTCCCAAAAACTCTCAAGTGTTTCAGAATTGGAGTTTTTCCATAGAAAATTTGATATGGATTCATATCTGAGTTTGTCCTATAAAAATACTGATTCTGAATATACACATCAATTCTCATGGATTGCCTCCAATAATAATGAGAATGACTATGTTCATGTAGCATAGTTCTCCCCATTTCTACCAGACTTCGATTCATTCATTCAGTAACCCCATTTTGTTGAGGTGTGTATGGTGAACTAAACTCATTCCAAATTCCATGGTTCTCGAGTTAACATAATAACTCTTCATTCTTATATTATCCACCATTATCAGTTCTCAATTTCTTCACTGAATAATGACATTATATCTTTGCTTTCCTCCTGAAACTCTAAAACATTTTTAAAGCATCTGACTTATGTTTCCTGTACATAACACAAGTAATATGAGTAAATTCATCAATGGATGTCATGAAGTAATTATCTCCATTAATAGATTGCTTGCTCATTGGTCCAAAAATATTAGAGTGTATGATCTCCAAGGGTCTTTTTGTGCAAAATTCAAATCTTTTATGTATAGAGTTTTTAATCTTCCCTTTATCACAAATAGTGAAATTCCAATCTCTTCATCTTGATAAATAAGGCATATCTCGGACACTATTTCTCTTTGACAACTTACACATATTTCTCGGACACATATTCCCCAGCCTTTTATTCCACAACTAATTTTCATCCACCGCAACCATGTAACAATAGTTATGCACATCACCAACTTGGAACAAATTCCCTCTTGTACATTGGCCTCTTGTGATAAAATTTCCATCATTTTCACTTTTCACAAAAAATCCTTATTTTCTGAAGATAACTTTGTTTCCCTCGTCATAGAGTTGTGACACACTACGTAGGATAAGTTTCATCCCATCAACATTTAGTATTTTCCTGGATTTCATCTTTTCTTTTTCAATGATGGTTGATCCAACACCTTTGATCCTTAGAGATTCATCATTTACAAATGTCATTGTTCCTTATTTGAAGTCGTTCACATTTGTCAGAAGCTTTAAGTCTCCTGTCATATGAGAGGAACACCCACTATGAAGAATCCATGTACGTTCTCCTTTTGTAGCTTTCAAAGCAGTTTTGAAAACGAGAGCTTTTTGTTCTCCCTTTTCTTCTATTTTCTTCTGTGCTTCCGCCAATTTCCTAGCCATGTCAATGTGTTTTGGCTAGACGACCATGCATTCTATCTTTTCAGACTTATCTGACCTGTCCCTTTTGGCTTTTAAAAACTCTATCTTCTGAGGATTATTAACAAACATTTGTTTCTCTGGTAACACACTAAGGCAGCCCTTAGCAAGATGTCCTGGTCAATCACATCTTTCCCAAATAGTTTCTTGTGGTTGGAACCTATTCTCAACATTCACACCAACCTTCTTAGATACCTCCTAAAATTTATTTGTAGATTTATTCTCACTCAAATTTACCCAATATATGAAGGTATAACAGTCCTTGTAGTCTAGATTGGGTTGTCGAATCCACTGAGACCTAAGAAGATACCTAAGACACAGAACCCATGAGGTGGATTTTTGGCTATGAATTGGCCAATATGGTTTTGATTTTAGATGGTTTTAAATAACACTAAAAAACCTAAGTGAGTTAAATTAAATGAAAATGGGGTGATCTTAAGATTATGCTAGGGGTGGATTGAATGAATTTTACTTCTTTAGACAATAGTGGTTTAATTAATTCTTGATGAATCCATTCATCAAAATAACACTACCTTCATCATTTTCTGGTTTGATGCATCTAAAATCAATTAATAATCCCCTACACACTAAGAGAAGAAAATTAATGATTTCTCCAATGTATATGTTCATTTTAGTAATTGGATTTAGCTTCCTGAAACACAGTGAAGATGAATAGTGGAAATAACTGAAGAATGGAAGTCTTAAATTAATTAACCAATTAACAACAATTCGTTCATAAAATAACTTTAAATCCAGACATTGAATCTTCCTAATATTAGAACATTAAATGGTTATCCCTCCATTGATGGTATAATCTCAATGGTGGGCCGAAGATATATTACAGGAATTAAATTGAATAAATTAAAACCGCGGAAATAACGAGCACTCCTCCGTGTGTGTGAATGAAATTCACACCTATGTGTGAAATAATTCATCCCAACAAAGAGATATCACTGTGATTTGTGATTATAAAGTTTTAATTAATGAAATGGGAAGAATAGAAGAGAAAGATGCTGATTAAGGACAAAGAAGTACAAAAAGAAACTTACATTGAAATTGAAATGCGGTTACAAAAACAAAGTGGCAGCCTAAAATTACAATTAATCCAAACACCCAAGATCCAAAAATCCTCCAACACCACAACCATAAATAGTAATTTTTGACCCCTCGAGTCGAGCATCCAACAGTACATGTCATCCCACTTGAGTATGGTAGTTCTAGGGTGGCGGAAAGTTTGTGGAAAGAAGACTTTCCACCCTTGACCCGAATAGGCATCCAGGTTGCATCCACCAAACAGAGGCGCATTCAAAACCTTTTATATGACCGAATTTGGGTGGCCCATAGAAGATTTAAATTAAGCTGCAGATGTCCACTAACAAACATAAAGTCTCAGTCCAAAAGAAGTTATGGATTTCGAGATATGGTTTAATTGGTGGGCTGTTTTTCTGGGCCGCTGATTCTGGCCCAGATTTTGTTATACTATTTGGGCTGCCTAAATAACGATAATGGAGGCCAAATTTGTATTGGATCCTGAAAAATTATTTGTTTCTCTATATTTCTTATAGCATCTCGCTAAATTTGGGATTCATTGGGCCTGTATGTTGGGTCCCACAGTCTCATCAGTGGGCTGGTGTCCAATCTGCCTTCTCTAGAATTGTTTACTTTCATCAAAAAATATTCTCATCTTCTTCCATTAATTATCCACTGATCCCTGAATCATACATATTTATTTGGAATTTTATATCAACTTCCCAAAATATCAAATTGAAATATGGATAATTATATTACTTATTATCAGATGAATCATTGGTTGCTTGAAAAGATGTTCAAAAATGTACGACATAATAGTGAATTTTAAGAAGGTATTACAATCATAATGTGAAATGATGTTCAAAATGTAAAATGCACTAAAATGGTGTTTGTGAATAATAAAGAACATGAATATTATATATATTAACAATGAATATTAGCCTCATTTATCGATTAGTCACACCCCCCAACTTGAGTTATTCTAGTCCCAGGAAAAATATATCTCAACAATATGAATCTCGAATTACCATTTCCAAAAACATTTTAATACACAATGATCACCAAAAAACGTTATACAAAACAATCAGGAAACCCATCAAAATATTTCAATACATGATAGTTTCATAAGAAGATATCAATCCCATGCTCATTCCTTTGTTCAAATTTGTGGCCATATTTTCTCCAATATCAATTAAGTATGAGGATGTGTTATACATCACAATAGACATGGGGGTTCATCTTTATTAAAGGGGTAAATGACGGAAGCTCTAGGTGGAATCACATTTCAATATTAAGATGAGTATTCAATTTTTTTTTTTTTAGTTTTTGTTTTTTGCAATTTTTCCATGGTAATTGAAATTGCACTCAAAAAAGTCAACCACTATAGCGAGACTTTGTCGATGACTCCAAGACTAAAAAACCATGCGGAACCATGTGAATCACACATACTCGGGCATCATCTCGAGTTAACTCCATAAAAAACAAATTCAAATTACCAAAAATAGAGATAAAATTACTAACTATGGGCCAAACAACTATGGAGTCATGAACCCCAAGTACCGAAAGCCACGCATTATGTCATTTCATTTCTCTACGAACAAATTTATTATTATTTTTCTTAATTTTTTTTGAATACTCATATTAAAACTAAAATGATCACCAAACATATCCTATTTATTTGGGGGACCCCATGAACTCAAACTAATACCCCTCTATCCAAAGGATGTACATTGTGATTTTTTTATTTGGATGAAAATATAAACGATGAAATGTCACATTGGACAACCACACTTTCCAAAATCTATGTTTATTAAATTATAAATGGATTAAAATCAACATCATTGCATGCTAAATTATTTGATATTCAGTTTCAAAGTGTGAAATGTGTATTACCATGTTCAAAGTTAAAGGAATTTTTCCTTCTATTTACACATTTTTTTCTTCAAATCATTAATTTTTTTGACACACAATCATTTTTCATTTTATCTTCCCCCCAACTTAAAATGAAATTGTCATTAGTTTTGTAAAAAGAAAATTTAGAATGGAGTAGAGGAATAAAAGGGGAGTTCAATAAGGAAATTGAAATATTAGGATCATGGAATGAAGTCACCTGGTGGTTGAAGTTTGATGTTCTTGCCGCTCCAATTTTGTCCTTTGATATTTATGTTGCTTGCAGAGTTCCCTAGTGGAAAAAGGGAAAAAACAAAACAAAATAGTATATATATATATACGTATAATATAATTATATATCAAAAAATTATAGAATAAGGAAGCCAAAAAAACTGTAGGTCAGTGGTAAGCACACACCCCTGCCTTCCTTCGGTCCCCGGTTTGAATCCCCATGGCTTCGCCGGTTGTGACAAGGTTTTACCCACAACCCAAAATGTGTCCATTTTTATTATTATTATTATTATATTTTTATTTAATTTTTTTCATTTTTATTTTAACCTAAAAAAAATTTAAAATAAAACAAACTGATGATACATTGTCTTCTTTTAAAATTTCTGGGTAAGGCATTACTCAAGGATCACACCACGTGACACAGATGAATATGGTGCTCCCCCTTCATACCCATCTATATTCATAATAGAATAACAGGTCAACAGTCTATTTTTTTAAAATATAAATATGACTAATTAATCCTATTTAAAATATAAATTTTATGAAGACAAAAAAATGATAGGAAACTTGAAAACCATGGGTCGCCTCCCATGCAGCTCTTTATTTAACACCGTTATCCTGACATGAACCCCACAACTTACCCAATACCGATAGTAAAATTTTTAGGGATCCCATACTTCTCTATGTCTACTTGATTGAGATTGATTTTTTGTTTATAATTTTAGTCGTGTACAAACCTATGTTCTATAATGAGTGGTAAAATCCACGGAATATCAAAAATGGTTGATCTGGTTTCTTTTTTATCCTTTCCAAATACATTAAGAATCATTACCTCTTTATTAGTTTCAAGATAGGAAATTGTGAAAATTGGATGTTTTTTAATATCCCCAATGAATGGAAACTTGAGGGTGGATGTAAAATCATTTCGTTCAATTTCAGGTAGGCTAACACTTTCAGACATATGTTCGGACATTGAATCAAACTAAATTTAATTTTCAAAATTTCTCAACATAATTGGTCCCTTTTGAATAGAATATTCAACCAAAAAATTCGAAAGATTACTTTTAGGAATGGGTATGAACTCAATGTTTGTTATTTCTATGAATTGTTCAATGGTTGGTGTTTTTGAAAATTCATCAGTGGAGTTATAATTAGGAGACTCAATCCATGATGTTAAATTATCCGCTTTTGAATCCAAAAAGTCAATTTCCTCTTGATTTAAAGACCCTTTACCAATTCCCTGGTCCTCTTCATCTATCCCAAATCCAATGGTTGGTTCTTCAATAAATTCATGAGTGGTTTGTGGGAAATAAAAAACATCACATAAGGTTATGGAAGGTAAAGTTGGTGTAGGGATGTGTTCCTCATATGTTTTAATGATTTGTAGTTCTATTCTCAAAGATGAAACCTCAAAATTCATTTTCTCCATTTGTTGACATAGTTTTTCATGTAATGGCTGTGGATCATGATGGGAAAGGGGTTGAGAAAGATGGTCTATTCCAGGTGGATAATTAAGTTGTTGGAATTGCACAATAGGGTGTTCAGATTGGCTCTATGGGGATTGAAACTCATTATATGTTGGAATGTTTTGTAGATAATAGGAGTAAAAACATTTTTGTTTCATTAGGTTGTTGATGATCCCACAAGTAGAAATTAATATGGTCATTGTACATCACACGTGGTGTTGGGTGATCAAAGTACGGATAAGTTTCCCATGATTGGACTTGTTCAAAATTGAATTCCATAGGAGTGATGGGGTGAGAACAGAGAAGAGGGATGGAAAAAATGATGATATTGTCTAAGATAGCATAATTAGATCCTAGGAAACAGTGCCAAAACATGATTCTCACTCAAATTTACCCAAGAGATGAAGGTAGAACGATCCTTGTAGTCTATATTGGGTTGTCGAATCCACTGAGACCTAAGAAGATACCTAAGACACACAACCTATGAGGTGGATTTTTGGCTATGAAGTGGCCAACTTGGTTTTGATTTTGGATGGTTTTAAATAATACTAATAAACCTAAGTTAATTCAATTAAATGAAAATGGGTTGATCTTAAGATTATGATAGGGGTGGATTGATTGAGTGTTACTTCTTTAGACAATATTGGTTTAATTAATTCTTGATGAATCCATTCATCAAAATAACACTACCTTCTTCATTTTATGGTTTAATGATACTAAACTAAATTAATAATCCCCTACACACTTAGAGAAAAAAATTCATGATGCCTCCAAGGTATATGGTCATTTTAGTAATTTCATTTTGCTTCCTCAAACACAGTGAAGATGAAGAGTGGAAATAACTGAAGAATGGAAGTCTTAAATTAGTTAACCAATTAACAACAATTAATTCATAAAATAACATTCAGTCCAGCCTTTTAATCTTCCTAAGATCAATCCATTAAATTTTTATCCCTCCATTTATGGTATACTCTCAATGGTGGGCGGAAGATGGCTAACAAGAATTAGATTGAAGAAATTAAAACCTCAGAAATAACGAGCACTCCTCCGTGTGTGTGAATGAAATTCACACCTATGTGTGAACTAATTCGGAAAAAAAATAGATATCACTGTGATTTGTGATTATAAAGTTTCAATGAATGAAATGGGAATAATAGAAGTGAAAGATGTTGATTAAGAACAAAGAAGAACAAAGAGGAAACTTACATGGAAATTGAAATGTGATTACAAACACAAAGTGGAAGCATAACATTACAATTGAACCAAACACCCAATTTCCCCAAATCCTCCAACACCACTGCCTTCAATAGGAATTTTTGAGCCCTTGGGTCGAGACTCCAACATTACAATTCATCCCAGTTGAGTATGGTAGGTCTAGGGTGGTTGAACGTTTGTGGAAAGAAGACCTTCCACCCCTGACCTGAAAATGCATCCAGCTTGCATCCACCAAAAAGAGGTGCATGAAACACCTTATAGATGGCCAAATTTGGGTGCCCTATATAATACTTAAATTAATCCTCGGATGTCCCATAACAGTCTGTAAGATATCATCCCAAAAGGAGTTATGGTTTTCGAGATATGGTTTAATTGGTGAGCTGTTTTTCTGGGCCGTAGATTCTGGCCCAGATTTTGATATACTATTTGGGTCTCCTAAATAGAAATCATGGAAGCCGAATTAGAATTGGATCCTGAAGAATTATTTGTTCCTATTTATGTCTTCTAGAATCAGAAGAAATTTTGGATTCATTGGGACTGTATGTTGGGTCCCACAGTCTCATCAGTGGGCTGGTGTCCAATCTGTCTTCTCTAGAATTTTTTCTTTTCATCACAAAATATCCCCATCATCTTCCATGAATTATCCATTGATCCCTGAATCAAACATATTCATATTGAAGTTTATATCAAATTCCCAAAATATAAAATTGAAATATGGATAATTATATTCCTAAAAATCAGATGAATCATTGGGTACTTTAAATGCTATTAAAAAATGTACCACATAATAGTGCATTTTAAGAAGGTATTACAATCATAATGTGAAATGATGTTAAAAGTGAAAAATGCACTAAAATGGTGTTTATGAATAATAAAGAACATTAATATTATATATTTTAACAATTATTATTAGCCACATTTCTTGGCTAATCAGAGATATTATTTTTTGAATGGATTGGCTCCCCCTAAATCCTTGTCTTTCAAAACATGTGGAATAGTTGTAATGTTGTTGGTTGAACCAACACATATTTTCCATGTGTCTGAATCCACCGCAATACAAGTAGTAACAATAGGAATAATACTATCCTGTGAAACTACTATACTTACCAGATTTGTGAACACGCTTATCAACAACCTTCTTAACAAAACTATTCTGACCATCAATATTCATGTTTTCATTTGTAACTCCCTTTCTCATTTGAGATTTATCAACACCATAAGTATTTGAGGTCTTTCTTAACTCGTGATTTTTATGCATTTTTGATTTTTCATCGCTGTTGACTATGACCACATACATGGTCTTTCCAGCCTTGTTCTTATCTGAACAGGTTTTTTCTTTCATTTCGACCTTTGAAGGAAACTTTTGTGGATCCTTGTTTGGTTCATTCTTACTGGAACAATCTCCAACATCTGATATAGTGTTTTTCAAACTGGTATTCAATTATTTAGCTTCATAAAGTTTCTATTTGGCATGTTCCAACTCTTCTTCTTTTCCCTTCAGATTTACTTCAAGATGATCATTATGATTCTTTGTATTCTCAAGAGAATTTTTCAGCTCATAAATGTCATTTTCCATCTTGATTTTCTCATTAGTTAAACTTCCTTGATTGTTTAATTTTGAATTTTTATTTATCAAATTCATGTTTTCTTTCTCAAGATTTCTGATCTTCCTCAAAAATTCCATCTACTCTTCTTTTAGATACTATTCATGTTGAGTTTCTTCTTCTTTTGTATTACTACTCTCATAATCATCATTATTCACTGTTGCAAAAAGGTACTCTCTATAGCTTTCTCAGTAGGATATTTTTCTGATTCAGTCTCGCTATCATCTTCTTCTTTATCTTTTTACAAAAAGATTATTCCTTTTGATTTGAAGATCTTTTTATTCTGACCTCTACCAAAATATTAATCTTTTCCACCCTGTTTCTTCCATGACCTTCTTGGTCTTCTGTCTTCTTCATCACTGACATCGTCTTTCCCTTTTTGAGGGTAATTAGCCACAAAGTGGCCAACATATCTCCATTCAAAACATTTCAAAGGGAGTTTCCCTTGGTATTTCCTTGTTCCTCTTTTAACATTTTTAGAATATAAGGATAGAATTTCATCAAACTTTTGACATACCTCATTTTCAGAGTCGGATTCACCACCATATTCTTTAATATGAATTTTCTTAGACTTCTCTTTCTTTTCTACCTTGAAAGACATTTATCTATCGACTTTTTCTTTACACTTCATGGTCTTCTCTATTCTCATATCATAAGTGATGAGAGTACTATGAAAATCATCAAGAGATAATGTTTCCGGATCCCTGTCTTCCAGTGATGAAACTTTAGCATCAAATTTTTCAAGGAGAATTCTCAAGATTTTTTCAACCACTGTAGCATCTTCCAAATTTTCACCAAGACATCTGATTATACTGAAAATTTCATTAACCTTGATAAAAAATACCCCAACAGATTCAGATTCTCCCATTTTCATGTCTTCATACTTCATCCTCTAGATTTGTAGTTTTTCCTTCTTCACTTTTGTATTTCCTTCATAGATGTTAATTAAATTATCCCAGATTCCTTTAGCTATAGAGACACCTTTCACTCTTAAAAACTCACTCTCATAAAGTGATGAGAGTAATGAATTTTTGGCTCTCCCATCATTCTCAAGATTCTTTTTATCCGTGGGTGAAGGAGGAACCTTTTCTTCAAAAGTAAGAAAACCATCTGTTGCAGTTTCATGAACTTAATATCCATGAGACATAAGATATGGAATCATTCATTCCTTCCGGATGTGATAGTTCTTTCCATCAAAAATCAGAATCCCCTTACTGTTCAAGCTATTTAGACTCTCCATCAAAACTTATCTTCAAACACTTTAATAAAGAATAATTGAAGGGAACTTGTTGCACTGATACCAATTGAAGTTCTCAATCAGGATCCAAGTATAACTGAGAGGGCGGCGAATCAGTGATATCTTTTTCTTTTTATATTTCCAACGAATTAAAACAACCTTCACCTCCTCTTAATTATTTTATTCTCTACTGAACACACACAACCACATGAACACAATATTTACAAGGTTCACTACTCAACAAGAGTATCTATGTCCTTGGTATGGTACAGAAATAATCCAGTACCACACAATACACTAGAAAACAATCCTTTGATGTGGAATTCAATGAGTAGGATATACACTTACACTCGTGTAGCACTTGGAAAACAATATTCAATCACCTGTGCACCCTCTTAGCACAAATGGAGAATTACAGAATTTCAGTGCTTCTTCACAATTGAACAATTGTAATCTCTGAAGAAAAAATCTTCACTTTCCTACCCAGAAGCTGGTACTAACTCTCATAAACACAACTAAATATTTGAAAAGACCCCAAATTTTTTGCAAAACCATTAGGATCTCTTGTGTTAAATTCAAATGGCTTCCACGTAAAATTTCCCTTTTGGGGGAAAAAACATTTTTCACACAACTTTCCACTTTTCGCGTAGCTTCTCTCTTTTTCACGCAGTGCTTTCTTTTTCGCGAAAAATTATTTCCTTTCGCACAACTCACTTTTCGTACCATTTTACGTGCACCAAATCTCGGAATTTCTTCTAAGTGTCAAGCATTAATAAATGAGAAGGGTTCACCTCATATTTATTGGCATTTTTGACCTGACGTTAAAACCACTAATTCGTGCATAAAACCCTCTTCATGCACATAAAAATTATTTCATGCAACTTCAAATTTCACGCAATGCTCCAATATGTCGCGAACCTCATGCCTTTGCAAATTTTCGAGGTTCTGATCTCAAAACACCTTTTGCACGAAGAACTCCATTCCTCTATTTCACACAGCACGCCAATATTTCACACAGCCTTCATTTTTCGCACATCCCAATGATATTTTGTGCCTCCCACAAATATTTCACGCAACCCTCATATATTTATCTCAACCTTTTATTTTGGGTGCATCCTGCTGATTTTTCGCCCATCCCGCTACTATTTCGTGCACTATTTTATTTTTTCGTGCAACTTGCCTAAATTTCGGCACACTCCATGCCTTTGTCAATTTTCGATGTTATGACCTTGATTCCTGTCTTGCTCTCAAAAATCTAAACCATCTTCAATCCTTCACGTTATATCCATTGTGAAAACACATCTTCATCTCCCGATTTCTAGGACCTAAAATTTTGCAGACACAGGAAAAAAGACGCTACCTTAAAACGTGCTTTTGTGCCGCCTCCAAATCGTCCATTGCTCAGTCATTTATATTTTCACTGATTCTCATAACCATTCTTCATCTTTTATCAAAAATTATACTATCGTGATATAAATATTTTGATAGACCAGATCTAGAATCGTCAGAATTACAATGGGAAGTGCTGAAACTACCCTGTCTTCCAGCCGCATCACTCCAACCAATAAAAACTATATATGAATGGAATCATCATTTCTCCCACTTTCCATCATAAGTCTTGGATCACAAGTTCTCCGGAATTTTGATATGTGAGGAATACATATCAGAAAAGCATCGTCTGGTTTTAAGTCCTTTACAATGTGATTTTATTTATCTTCGTTGACAACAAAAGACAACACTCTACAAATGCTAACTCTTAAAACTTCTTTCTCCATCCAACTTGGTCCCAACAATCTCCCCCTTTGAATTTTTTTGTCAATCAATATTCATAAATCACTGATCTTTTAAATATTGTGCAATGGATTACATATCAAAAATTATAAGCCTATGTGAGGTAACTAATTTTAGGAAACAAGATTTATTGACAGCCAAAACCATGCCGTCCAAAAGCAGTGACTATGAAATCTCATGATCGTATCTCCTCAGCCTTCTTCAGAACATCTTTCTAGCTTCTTCATCGGCATTATTCACTTCATCAACTTTCCTATAAAACAACATTTTTACCTACAACCACTCCAAAAAAACAGTTAGAATAGTTCATACAAAAACATGATGGATTCACAGCTTACCCACAACCCCCCCCTTTATGCATGCATCTATAAGGATAGAATTATGAAACAATTCTCCCCCATGATGACACTATCAAAAGAAAATATGAGAGTGGGGACATACAAACTCAAACCTCAATTCATTATTATCCACCTACTCTTGGATTAAGTGGTACTTTATGTCAATGTGTTTTGTTCGAGAATGTTGTACCATATTTCTTGTAAGATTTATCGCACTCTGATTATCACATCCAAAGAGAAATGGTGGCTTCAATTCAATAAGTAGATCTTCCAACTGAGTCATCATCCACATAAGTTGAGTTGCATCTTGAGTAGAAGAAACATATTCATCTTCATCTATTCTAAGAGTTACTGAATTTTTTTTCTCTGTATGCCAACTAACATAACTTTTCCCCAGAACGAAAACTCCACCAGATGTGGATCTTCGATCATCAACATTTCCTGCCCAATCAGAATCATAATAACATAAAAAATCAATATTTACTGAGCCGTCATACCTGATTCCAAAAAATTTTGTGCCATTGATATATCTGGGAATTTGTTTTCCATCTATCAGATGTGATTCTTTAGAAGAACTCTGAAATCATGCACATAAAGTGACATCATAGATGATGTCGGGCCTTGAGGAAGTCAAATACAACAGACTTCCAATCAGCATTAGAAACTCTTTTGATCAACTTATTGGCCTTCTCTATATTTAGAAAACTTGGTTCCCACTAACTTAGGTGTAAAAACAGGTTTCGAATTTTCCTTTCCAAACTTCTTCAAAAGTTTTGTAGCATACTTTTCTTGAGATAGAAATACACTGATTCTTTTTCTATGAGAATTGTAGAGCAAGAAAGTATTTCATTTCACCCAGCATGGACATATCAAATAACTTCTTCATCTCTGTAGAAAATCTTTCAAATGATCTTTCATCATTCCGAGAAAAGATAATGTCATCGACATAAACTATAATGATTAGTGAAAACTCCTGACACTCCTTGATGTAAATATTACTATCAACTCTACCTTTCATAAAATTCATCTTCTTCAAGCAAGTATCTAATTTAGAATACCATGCCCTCGGAGCCTGTTTTATCCCAAACAAATCCATCTTCATCCTGCACACATAGCATTCATCCTTCCCAATAACAAATCCACAAGGTTGATCAATGTATACTTACTCGTCAAGGTCACCATTAAAGAATGCAGATTTTACATAAATTAGAAATATTTTGTAATCTCGTTGTCTAGAAATGGAAAGAAATATTATGGTTGTTTATAATCATGCCACTAGAGAAAAGGTTTAATCAAAATCAATGCCTTAAATATGTGAATACCCTTTGAAAACCAATATTTCTTTGTTTCATATTACTTTACCCTTTTCATTCTACTTGTTCCGAAAACCCCACTTTGTAGCAATAATGTTCTTGTTGTCCGGCATCGATACAAGTTCCCAAGAATCATTCTTATATATCTGATCATGATCTTCATTCATAGCATTAACCCATTCTGGATGCTCGAATGCTTCATTTACACCATTCAGTTCAACGTTTGAATAAAGAGAATTATGTGATATAGCATTCATTGTTCTTCTTGTTTGAAACTTTTGATTTTTATCTCCAATAATGTTCTGAGCCTCCACTTGTTGCCTCAACCTAGGATGAGTTGTTTGAACTTCATCTTCATCACTTGAGATTTTTGAGTCAGATTCCTCTTCTTGAGTAGGATTAATAGAGTCTGCAACATTATCAGAATTGTTAAAAGAATCTTCTCTATCCAGCTCGACTTCCACATCAACATATGACTACTTTTCTTTCTCAGCATTTTCAACATATTTTACATCTAAAGAATTCATAATTCTTCATGTCTCTTTTTTGAGGAATCTATATCCTCTTCCTTCTAGAGAATATACAAGAAAAATTCCGTCATCTCCTCTTTGGTCATTCTTTCCCAAGATTCCACCTTTCTTTTTTATAATACATGGTCTCCCAAAAACTCTCAAGGGTTTCAGACATGGAGTTTTTCTATAGAACATTTCATATGGAGTCATATATGAGTTTGGCCTATGAAAAAATCAGTTCTAAATATACACAAAAGTTCTCATGGCATTCCTCCAATAATAATGAGAAATAATATGTTCAAGTAACATAATTATCTATATTTCTACCAAAATTAGAATCTTCCTTTCAGCAAACCCTTTTTTGTTGAGTTTTGTATGGTGAACTAAACTCATGATGAATTCCATGTTTCTTGAAATAACATACTAACTCTTCATTCTTATTTTCTTTGCCATTATTAGTTCTCAGCTTCTTCACTGAATACTCACATTCCTTCTCTGCTTTACTCCTGAAACTCTTAAACATTTTCAGAGCATATGACTTAGGTCTCATGTACATAACACAAGTAATACGATTAAAGTAATCAATGAATGTAATTAAGTACATATCTCCATTTGAAGATTTCTTTCTCATTGGTCCACAAATATCAGACTGTATGAGCTCCAAAGGTCTTTTTGAGTGAATTTCTACTCTCTTATGACTAGAGTTTGTAATCAAAAATTTCTCACAAATAGTGCAACAAAAATCTCTTATTCTTGATAAATCATGCATATCTCGGACACTATCTCTCTTTGATAACATGCACATATTTCTCTTTCACATATTCCAAAGCCTTTTATCCCATAACTGATTTTCATCCACCGCACCCATGTAATAGGAGTTATGCAGTTCACCAACTCGGAACAAATTCCATCTTGTAAGTTGGCCTCTTGTGATAATATTTCCATAATTTTCACTTTTCACAAAAAATCCATCTTTTCTGAAGATAACTTTTTACCCTCATCACATAGTTGTGACACACTAAGCATGATATGTCTCAACCCATCAACATATAGTGTTTTCTTGGATTTCATCTTTTCTTTTCCAATGATGGTCGATCCAACACCTTTGATCCTTATAGATTCATCATTTTCAAATGTCACGGTTCATTCTTTGAAGTCTTTCACATTCTTCAGAAGCATTAAGTCTCATGTCATATGAGAGGAACACCCACTATCAAGAATAAATGGACATTATCCTTTTGTAGATTTCAAAGAAGTTTCGACAACAAGATATTTTTTTCTCTCCCTTTTCTTCTATTTTCTATTGTGCTTTCACCAATTTCCTAGCCATGTGAATGTGTCTGGCCAGAAATCCATGCATTCTT
Organism: Viscum album; assembly: GCA_963277665.1. Taxonomy (NCBI): domain Eukaryota; kingdom Viridiplantae; phylum Streptophyta; class Magnoliopsida; order Santalales; family Viscaceae; genus Viscum; species Viscum album. The sequence continues at coordinate 582,655,678 of OY728120.1, forward strand.
TCTTTTCAGACTTATCAAACATGTACCTTTTGGCATTTGAAAACATTGTCTACTAAGGATTATTAACAAATTTTTGTTGCTCCGGTAACACACTAATGCAACCCTTAGAAATATTTTATGGTCGATAACATCTTTCACAAATAGTTTCTAGTGGTTGGAACCTATTATCAACTTTCACACCCACTTTGTCAGATACCTCCTGAAATTTATTTAGAGATATTCTCTTTTGAAAGGATTGTCTCTCCATAAATCTGTGTCTTTCAAAACTTGTAGAATAGTTGTAATGTTGTTGGTTGAACCAACACATATTTCCCATGTGTCTGAATCCACCACTATACCAGAAGAATCCATAGAAAGAATATTTTCCACTGAAACTTTTATACTGACCAGATTTTTTAACACTCTTCTGAACAACCTTATTAATAGAACTATGGTGACCATCAACCTTCATGTTTTCATTTGTAACTCTCTTTCCCATTTCAGATTTAACAACACCAGAAGTATTAGATGTCTTTCTTGACTCGTGACTTTTATGTACTTCTGAATTCTCATCATTGCTGACTTTGACCACATACATGGTTTTTCCAGCCTTGTTCTTATCTGAAACAGTTCTTTCTTTCATTTCAACCTTTGAAGGTAGCTTTTTTGGATCCTTGTTTGGTTCATTATTACTGGAACATTCGCCAACTTCTGAGATGGAGTTTTTGAAACAGTTATTCATTTCTTTAGCTTCATAAAGTTTCTATTAGACAAGTTTAAACACTTCTTCATTTTCCATCAGCTTTACTTCAAGATGATCTTTATGATTCTTTGTATTATCAAGAGAATTATTCAGATCATCAATCTCCTTTTCAATCTTGATTTTCTCATTAGTAAATCCTCCTTCATTGTTTAATGTGGAATTTTCATTTATCAACTTATTTTTTTCTTTCTCAATCTTTCTAATCTTCCTCAAACAATCCTTTAACTCTTCTGTCAGATACTGTTCAAGTTGAGTTTCTTCTTCTTCAGTACTACTGCTCTCATAATCATCATTTTTTACTATTGTAAAAAAGGTACTCTCTCTGGCTTTCTCATTAGCAGATTTTTCAAATTTAGTCTTGCTATCATCATCTTCTTCATCTTTTGAAAAAAACTTCTTCCTTTTGATTTGAAGATCTTTTTATTCTGACCTCTACCAGAATATTTATCTTTTCCACCTTATTTCTTCCATGACCTTCTTGGTCTTCTGTCTTCTTCATCACGGATGTCGTCTTTCCCTTTTTGATCTCAATTAGCTGCAAAGTGGCCAACAGATCCACATTCAAAACATTTCAATGAGAGTTTCCATTTGTATTTATGTGTGCCTCTTTTAACATTTTTAGAAAATAAGGATAGAATTTTCGCATAATTTTAAAGTACCTTATTTTGAGAGTCGGGTTCACCAGCTTCTTCTTCAATATGAATTTTCTTCGACTTCTATTTTTTTCTTCCATTAAAGGCATTTTCCTATCGGCTTTTTCTTTTCTCTTCATGGTCTTATATCTTCTCATCTCATAAGCGATAAGAGTACTATGAAAATCATTAAGATATAATCATTCCCGATCCCTGTCTTCTAGTGATGAAACTATAGCATCAAATTTTTCAGGCATAATTCCCATGATCTTTTCAACAACTATAACATCATCAAACTTTTCACCAAGACATGTGATTGTACTGACAATGTCATTAACCTTGGTAAAGAAGTCCCCAACAGATTTAGATTCTCCAATTTTCAAGTCTTCATACTTCAGCCTCCAGATTTGTAGTTTTTCCTTATTCACATTTGTATTTCCTTCATAGATGTTCACCAACTTATCCACGATGCCTTTATCTTTAGAAACACCTTTCACTCTTAAAAATTCACTCTCATAAAGTGATGAGAGTAATACATTTTTGGCTCTTCCATCATTCTCAAGATTCTTTATAACCGCAGGTGTAAGAGGAACCTTTTCATCAATAGTAGGAAATCCATTTGTTGTAGTTTCGTGAACTTCATATCCAAGAGACAAAAGATATGGCATCATTATTTCCTTCCAGATGTGATAGTTCTCACTATCAAAAATCGGAATCCCCTTACTGTTCACACAATTTAGATTCTCCATCAAAACTTCTCTTTAAAAAGTTCATCAAAGAATAAATGAAGGGAACCTATCTCTCTGATACCAATTGAAGTTCCCAGTCAGGATCCAATTATCCCTGAGAGAGGGATGTGGTGAATTAGTAATATCTTTTTCTATTTATGTTTCTTTCGAATTGAAAAGACCTTCACCTCTTGTTAAATATTTTCTTCTCTACTGAACACACACAAACAAAGGAACACAAGATTTACAAGGTTAACTACTGAACAAGAGTCGCTACATCCTTGGTATGATACGTAAATAATCCAGTACAACACAATCCACTAGAAAATAGTCCTTTAATGTGGAATACAAAGAGTAGGATATACCCTTACACTCATGTAGAACTTGGAAAACAATCCGAAAGCATGTGTGCACCCTCTTTGCACAAATAGAGAATTACAGTATTTTAGTGCTTCTTCATAATTGAACAGTTTTAATCTTGGAAATAAAAAACATCACTTTCCTACCCAGAAGTTGGTAAGAAATCCCATACTCACAACTGAATAAGTGCGAAGAACCCAAATTTTTCTTGCAACTGTTAGGATCTCTTGCATGCAATTAAAATGGCTTGCGTATAAAAATTTCTTTTTGGCGTGAAAAACCTTTTTCGAGCAACATTCCACATTTCTCACAGCTTCTCTCTTTTTCGTGCAGCGCTTCCTTGTTCCCAAAAAATTATTTCTTTTCACGCAACTCACTTAGCATAACATTTTATGTGCACCAGAGCTCATAATTTCTTCTAAGTGTCGAGGATTAACAAATGATAAGGGTTCTCCTCATATTTATAGGCATTTTTTCACCCGGCGTGAACACCACTAATCCACGTGTAAAACCCACTTCATGCACATAAAAATTCATTCATGAAAATTCAATTTTCATGAAATGAAATAATATTTTGCACACCTCATGCCTTTGTAAATTTTCTAGCTTCTGATCTCGAAATACCATTTGCGCGAAAAACTTCATTCCTCTATTTCGCACACCATGCCAATATTTCACACAACCTTCATTATCCACGCATCTGGATGATATTTCACACCTCCCACAAATATTTCGCGCAACCAACATATATTTCACACATCCTTTTATCTTTCACGGATCCCGCTGATTTTTCGCGCAACCTGCTCCTATTTTGCGCACCACTTTATTTTTTCGTGAAACCTTCCTAAATTTATGCACACTCCATGACTTTATCATTTTTCGATGTTCTGACCTTGAATCATGCCTTGCGCTTAAAAATATAAACCATCTGAAATCTTCCACGCTACATCCATTTCCAAAACACATCTTCATCTCCCAATTTTCAGGCCCTAAAATTTGGCAGATGCTAGAAAACGGCGCCACCTTGAACTGTGCTTTTATGCTGCCTCCAGATCATCCATTGCTCTGTCATTTCTCTCTTCATTGCTTCCCATAACCATTCTTCTACTTTTCTCATGAATTTTACTATCGTGATATATATCCTTTGATAGACTATATTTAACATCGTCAGAATTACATTGGGAAGTACTGAAACTTCCCTATCTTCCAGCAGCATCACTCCTTCCAATCAAAACTCTATATGAATGACATCATCATTTCTCCCCATTTCCATCATAAGTCTTTCATCACAAGTTATCCTGACTTATCATATTTTAGAAATACATATCAGCAAATCATTGTCTACTTTTAAGTCCTTTACAAAGTGATTTGATTTATCTTCTTTGACAACAAAATACAACACTCAGCAAACACTAACTCTTCAAACTTCTTTCTCCATCCAACTTTGTCCCAACACCATCTATCTCTGAATCATGTTAACCTACAATGTAGTCTCATGGACAAGATGAGGTCTTATAATAGCTACATATCTTACCTCCAGCCAATACAAGGGTGAATGGGATGGCCTACCGTATGAATCCTCAAATGGCCCCATCTGAATAATATCATGAAAGCTATTATTATAGGTGAATTCAACTAGGGGTACCTGTTTCTCACAAGATCCCCCAATGTCTAGGACACATGCAAGAAACATTTCCTCCATCACCTGAATCATACACTCTGACTGGCCATCTGTCTGAGGTTGGTAAGTTGTGCTGAGAAGCACCTGTATACCTAGTGCCCAATGAAAACTCTACCAGAAATGAGATGTAAATCAGGATTCCCTATCTAAAACGATAGAATGAGGAACCCCATGAAGGCCTACCATATCTAGAATATATAGTTATCTGAGATCATCAACACCAAATTTCTCCTTGATTGGCATGAAGTGACCGACCTTCGTGAGCCTGTCAACTACACCCCACACAACATCATTGCCTCTAGGTGACCTCAGTAACCCCATCACGAAATCCTTCTCGACACCTTCCCATATCCACTCAAGAATTGATAGCTACTATAAAAGTCCCACCAACCACTAATGTTCCACCATCACCTACTGACAGGTGGAACACCTTGTAACAAAGCCATCTACATATCGCTTCATCCTTGACCACCAGTACTTAAGGCACAACTCGCGGTACATCTTGGTGACTCTGGGATGCACTGCCCAAGATGAATAATGAAACTCCCACATTAGCTCCTTGCTTATATCCCATGGAACCCAAACAAATACATGGACATGCAGAACATCATCCTCGCCAACCATCTATCAAGGAGGATGGTTCTCACATTCCACACTCTCCCACGGAACTAGGTCTTTGGAATCTGATAGTTGCCTCATCCTCACTCTATCCAGTAGGGTTGAGGTAACAACCGAATATGAAAGGTATGCCTGTCCTTGAATGTTATGAACGTCTAAATTAATCTCAAAGAACAAGTTCATTATCTTACACTCCCCACTGGCCTCCTAAACTACCTTTATCTGAGGTCTCCTACTCAGCGCATCAGCCACTGGATTTCTTTTTCCAAGAATATATGCAATCTCAAAGTCGAATGACAGAAGGTATTCCACCCATTCTCGCTGCCTTAGATTAAAATAACGACGAGTGAATATGTATTTGTAGATTTTTCAGTCCGTGTACACCACAAAGTGATCTCCCAATAAATAATGTATCTATCATTCCATGGTATAAACAACTGCAGCCAGATCGAGGTCATGTGTCATGTAATTTATCTCATTTTACCTCAACTACCAAGACCCATACGAAACTACTTGATCTACCTGCATAAGCACTGCTCCCAGCCTGATACCTGATGCATCACAGTACACAGTATAACTCTTTCCTGGCTCTAACAATATCAGTATTAGTGCTAAAGTAAAATGTCTCTTAAATTCCGGAAAGGCTACATCACAAGAATCTGACCATTCAAACATCTCGTGTTTCTTAGTCAAGCCCATCATCGGCACTGCTAAGCATGAGAATTCCTATATAAAACTCTTGTAGTAACCAAAAATCCCTAAGAAACTCCTTGCCTCAAAAAACTTCTTGGGATACTCATAGGTAACTACTGCACTCACCATATTTGGGTTCACTGATACTCCAGTCTCTGAGATGATATGACATAAGATGTGAATCTAATCCATCCAAAAGTAGTATTTTGTGAGATTAGCATATAAGTTATGCTCTTTCAGTGTATTCAAAAATATCTCAAGTTGTTTTTAAAGGTTGTGTCGATTTTTGGAATACACCAAGATATCATCCACAAAAACCACCACAAAATAATCTAGGTAAGGATGGAACACTCGGTTTCTTCAGCGCCATGAAAACTGTTGGCGAATTCGTGAGACTGAATGGAATAACCAAGTACTCATAGAGACCATACATGATACTAAATGTTGTATTAGGTATGTATTCCAATCGAACATGTACCTAGTGATATCCTAACCTCAATTGAATCTTTGAGAACACTTGATCTCCTCGAAGCAGATCAAACATGCCATCAATCTGTGGTAAGGGATATCTACTTTTAACTGTAAACTGGTTTAGTTTCTGATAGTCCATGCATATCCTAAGAGTACCATATTCCTTCATTGAAAATGTACCAATGAACCCCAAGGCGATGTACTCGGTTAGATAAAACCCTTATCTTCCATATCTTCCAACTGCCTCTTGAGATTTTGTAGCTCTGACATAGCCATACTGTAAAGAGGAATACATATCTATATAGCTCCTAGCACTAGCTCGATAGTGAAATACACTTCTCTAACCGAAGGTAGGCATGAGAAGTAAAAATGTCTCTGAAATTATCAACCACTGGAGGAGAATCTTCCAGACATTTTCCCTAATCATCTAAATATAAAATCGCAATCTGGGATGTCATCCCGCCCGACCCACGATGCTCAGGTCTAGCTCAGATCGCTTGGACCTCTCACTCATCCTTGTAAAGAAATTTTCATCCTTCTTGTGGGGTAAACCCCACCCTACAGTGATAATAGTCAATAGAGGAACGAAATGAAACTACCCAGTACATTTTGAGAATGAAATCAAAGCACTTCATCTCTAAGACATAGAGGTTCCAAAAAAAGTGACACCCAACAATCTCAAAGGGGAACCCCTTGCATAGATGCACACCTTCTATTCTGATCCCTAATGGAGTGTCAATCATCATACATCATAAGTAGTAGAAACACAAAGTCCACTGCTTTCCACATCTGAAAAAGATATAAAACTATGTGTTGTACCAGTATCAAAAAGTGCAGAAGATAAAATAGAGGTGACAAGAATAGTACATATGATAGTAAAAGGTCAAGGATCCTTCTCCTATTGGTTTTGTTGAACTGCATATGTCTAACCTATACCGCGACCATGTGACAGAGCCATTATACCCTAAGCTGAACCTCCCTTATGTTGCTATGATCCGGGGGTCTGGATACCACGACCACGCCCAGTGCCTTGTCCTGCATGCCCCAATGTATTCTTGTTTCCATACTAGTGAGAAGCTACCGACCCTGCTCCTGTACATGGAGACTGTATAGATCCTCTCTCTCTAGCCACTAGTGGAGACATCCTATATAAGAATTGGAGATGGCCGATCTTTCCACAAGCTCAGAACTCAAATGGGTCCTTCAGACACTACGACCTCAGATGTCCCGGCCTACCGCCCTAGTAGAACCTTACCCGGTAACCAGAAGACAAGTTCTCATTTCTTGTATCCCTGCGATAAAACTGCATATGACTCTTCTTTCTTCTGGTTGAAACAAAAACATATCTCGGTTCCAAACTACCCTGGATCGCACGCCCAGATTCCCATAGGTTGCGCTCGGAAAGTAGCGCTTGATTCACAATAGCATAAAAAGAAGGAAGCCTGGAGACATTTACCTATAATCAGATTTCATACCGAAGAGCATCCTCATTTATTCATTCTTTCAATGCGTCATCACCCATTAGAATAGGTTTGAATCGCAGAAGCTCGGTAAATTGGGTTTAATAATACATAATGCATAGTGTGCCCTTCTCCAAGAGCATGAACTTCCGGGCTCGGTCGGCCCACAACATCTCGAGAATGTAATAATCATGGAAGGCTGTTTGAAAATCTTCCCATGTAATATCCTGATGACTCCCATATTGATTGATAACATCCCACCGTATCTTGGAAGAATCAGGATTCATATACGTGACGAGCTTGACCATCCTCTCAAGTGGTGTCTTCAGATGATCATTGATATTTTACATTGATTCTATCCATGATTCTATAGCATGTGGTCCACCATCACTTGAAAAGGTTGACTGGTGCAACTACTGCAATATACGTGTCATCTCATCCATAGATGTGGCATCTGGAGGTTCTCCTAGGAAGGTCTACATAAACCTAATGAAACATTATAGGAACTGTACGTCTTCACCCATGTCTGGTATAACGGTCGGTGCCACAGCTGGCACAACTAGAGGATCCATCATCAGCCCATTGCCGACAAACTCTAGTGTATACTCACCTCACCTCTCTTGGTGCACTTCTCAATGTCTTCATGGTGGAATTCCTCTGAAAATTCCAGCACACACACCACATTACAAGTTTTACGAAGAGAACACTACAACTCAGAAGTGAAAGGTGGGACAGAGAAGGGAAAATCTCACAAGTTTTTCAAAATTGGAGTACATGATGTGTATAACTCCGTACACAGCATGTTCTCCTAGGCCTCCACATGGGTGTGTTCTTATGCCCAACATGACCATGTAACACCCCACGTACATGACCTGTTCCTAGAGGGACACAATGTGTACTTGTGTTTCCTTCCTATATAGATACTGTTGTATGGATATAACTACACAGTTCTTCTAGTTTAAGACTACACAACATCTTCACCCTACACTTGGCGTGTACATAAATTTTTTTCATCCACCTATGTTGTTAGTCACATGGTCGGATACATTGTAGACATACACACTTCGTGTACTCTAGCTACACAGCATGACCTAATCAAGGCTCAACAACGCGTGTTCCCTCCTCAAACAACAGGTTACATGGTCACGGACTACATGGCATGTAAACATGGTACACTGCATGTTTTTCTTAAAATTTAGAACACACTATTCCCTGAATTGTAAAAACACACGACATGTTATGCTAGACTACACGTCGTTTATACTAGGTTTATCATGATAGAAACTCCAGATTTCCCAGAAAAACTCTACTATTCATAAAACCAAACAATGGGATGCCATATTTCAATCAGTGAGGGCCCATTCTGCCCATAGATATATGTTTTTCACCAAAGAAGAACATGTTGTGATATTAACATAGATAAAAAATAAATCATGATCCACCATATTCTGGTCCAAGAGGGCCCATACACCTCCGGAACTAATGTTTGGAATCCATTCCTTCCAAACCATGGCACATATGAATACAAATATCACAACAACAGACATAATTATCAAATCATCCATCACAACAACATGCGATAACTAGTGAATTATAGATGGAATGGAATAATGAATGGCATGTGGTTCTAATAGGTTCATATATGATGCATCAGTTGGCATGCCCTCATCTCACCGGGTTGCAACTAAAACAGAACCTCCTTCCTTAATCTAATTTTTTTAAATTATTGATAATCCACTATTGAGGCCAAGTGGGATCCATTAAAAACATTTCAGTGCAATGTCAAGTTACATGGACCCTCCCAAAAAATAACATGCATCACATATTACTAATTTCAGAAAAAATCAAATGAATCCAACATTCTGCACCACGAAACCACTCAAAATTCAAATAAGAGGCCATCATCACGACTTGAACCTACCACCACGCGATGCACACCCTGAACCACGTCATCCAGAATCACATCACCACAATTTGTCGTCATTGTCGGTGCCTTCCATCACCGTTGGAGCCGACCAGAGAAATCAAAACCAATAGAGCCCATCATCCCCACAGTCTTGTCGTCGGCCATTCACTATGTCACCTTCTTTTCCCTAACACCACCAAAGTACATAACTAGAAAAATATTTCCATGAGACAGAACAAGGACGATGTTTCGACCCACCAAGAAAAGGCACCTTTACCCTCAATTTTGTCAAAATATCAAAAATTTCTCTAAGGTACAACACCATATGAGATTACCACTATACAAGAAAAAAATACATCACAAAAAATTGAAACAAAAACTGAAAGAAAACATGGTTGTCGGGTCGAAGAGGATGAAAGACGAACCCCCTAGAATACAAGCTACTAATTCAATGTCACCTCCCAAATCCTCCATGAAACTGCTGCAGCTGACCGTCCGGGAGTGCAATGAAGTAGAAAGAATCCATGGCAGAGTTGAAGTAGAAGGGCCTCCACGGAAAGGGTCATTCCGACCAGGGACCCCAACCCCAACCGGAGAACCCACCACCATGACAGGAGCACACCCACAACCCACCAAAAAACAAGTTCCCTAAAGGAGAGCACCGTGAAAGGTCGACACTGATTGCAGAAAGAAATCCTTGGACACCGACATGACTCAACCTGCACCACCCAAACCTTTTCTGGAAGACCAACGCACAAGACTAGAGTGGGGTCAGAAATGTGATATCCAAGAGGAAAGAGTAGGGGATGAATCGAAGGGGCTTCGATAGGGATCAAAGACTGCAAACAGAATCCCACAAGAGATCTAGAGATGGGGAAACAGAATAAAAATATGGCCAATGAAAGAAAGAGATAAAGAAGTACGAAAGAGGAAAAGGAGGAGGGATGCAGAGGGGGAGGGGGAGATAATGCCGAAATCAGGAAACCCCCTACCGAGGCTAAAAATAGAACACACAATTACATCAATGGTAATAATAGAAATCAAGTGCATCACCCAATGGGGAATTCGAATAAACAGTAATATATCACAATCTAAAAAGGACTACTCAATTAATGGAAATTTTTATTTTTGTTGTACACGGGGTAGCTTTTCCCAAGCATAATTATTTACCAATTCCTCATTACTTCCTATCCAGTCTATTGGCTACATATTGTAAGTCATATAAGAATGAAACCCTCTGATACCACTTTGTGACATCCTGACCTGGCCTACCACTAAACCGATAACCGGATGAGTTCACCACCTGGAATCAAGTGCATTTTGTAATACCCCGACCCTATAATTCCAGAGATGGTTCATTATTTTAATACATTGGAATGATACAAGGTATCATGTCCCAAAAGAAAAATTGTTTTAGTAGCCCTGTAATTAATAGATACATACATAAGTTTTAAATTACATCATGAAATAAAAAAAAATCATTGTCTCTCCTTTTAACACAATCATGTCCCATAGACTATACCTATAGGTTAGCCATAATATACTTCTTTCCATCCTGGGAAAAATAAAACATAGACATGGGTGAGCTCAGGTGATCAGTAAGGATAACAATATAGTGGAAATTTTCATAAATATGTATAAACATTTATGGAAATATATAAGAGTAAAACACAAAACTTTTAAACATAAACATGAGCATAATATGGAAAAGATAAATAAAATAACTCCATTTACATATTCCCATGGATATTATACTAGTTGATTAATCATATGTTATATCAATAGCCAATTTCATAATGATGGAATGCATAATTCTGGACATCATAACCACATAGTTACATCCACATGCCAAGATTACAAATAAGATTTGGTCAAGGCCTTATGACAAGACACTAGTTTGTTTCATTAAACCTACCGATTCATCGAGGAGTTGTAGCAGGCTCCACCCATCACTTACCATGTCCAAAGCATACCTCATATGAAAAGGTTGAAACATAACATAAACATTCATATTAAAACTAGCATACGAAATGATAATACTTTAACCATAAACCATGAATGGTATAAAAATAACACATCCATAGTCAAACATATCACAAAACGTTTAATACAATATGAAATATTGTATCATATTAAATTAACATAAAAAGTGTAAAATCTATCAAAGTTTTTTACATGATGAATTTAAAACAAATTGAGAGAAATATCTCTTTCTATTGTGAAATAATTTAAAAGTCACATAATTTTAAAATAAAATATTTATTTAGAAAATATTCTTATAAACATGTATGGGAAGATTAAAATATGTTATAATGGCAGAAAATACCCAAAATCTACATATAAGTTAAATAATATTCTTTTCTTAATATTTTCGAAAAGGTTGTAAAGGACCTTGTTTTGAAAACTATGGAAAGATTCTTTATAAAAATTCTATAAAAATTCAAACAAGGATATAAATGATTTTACCCCATAGTCTAAGAAATATTAAAAATGTTTTGAAATACATGTTTATGAAACACATTTTTTGATGATAAATAGGTCCCAACAGATACTCATGTATAAACAACTCAGATAATGAAGAGATTGTAGAATTAACCATTACCTTGTACATTTCCTTGATCGAGGGAATGTTTACCTCATGTATAATAGTTAAATATTGTTTATTAAATTATAAAAGAACCACATACATAAATATTATATCATATATGATCTTTTAATATTTCTTTGTTAAAAATATTTCAGTAGTATCATCATTTTGGGTGTTAACTGATTCATTTTCCATTATATGCATTGTTACGTAAGCCATGTATGTTACAGATATGATATATTTAATCCATATTGAGAATGATATTAAGTTCCTGAACATTAGTTTTAATCATAAAATTAAAATTATTCATGAATGGTTATGATGGGGAATGAATTTCATCGCCTTCTTGGAGTCAATAATCCCTACGTATGCAAGAGTGAAAATACCATACTATTGATGGTGAAATCGTATGTAATTGGACGGTATATCTTGTAAACAGAATCCATAACACCTTATATTTATTATTTAAATCATTTATACTTATTATTATACCCATCCAAATAATGAAGTGTGTGAATAACAAACTACACCACGACATGGAGACGGTAAGCTGTACGTACGCACGTATGGTGACATTCCATTCATAGGATAGATAGAATAATGAATATGTTTGTAACACATTTATGATAACAAAAAAATATGTATGAGGTACTGGAGTTATTATTTTTGTATGGAAACAACAAATAATTAGTAAGTAGAAGAAGAAAAGATCTTTGAAAGAGGTTGTGAAATTATTACCTCTTTTTCGAGTGATTCCTTTTGAGTTGATCAAAAGGGCTCGTTGGGATGGATTTACTATCAAAGTAAGGACTCTAGGTATCAGAGAGGTTAGTTTGGAGGATATTTGAGCAGGGGTTGGGTGATCCAAATTACATTAGAGGTATGATTTTGAGAGAAGGGGAAGTACCCTTTTTTAATAGAGGTGAGGGTCACTTTAGGAAAAGATTGAAATATTATTTTATTATACAATCATATTCAGTTTATAATGGAAAAAAGGGTTTTATTTAGTTTCTAAGGTGGGAATGGGACGAAAAACTCTCAACCAATAGATTTTTTATAGGTTTAGGTCACCATATTAACCATATCTTTTATATTTAACTCTTAGTTAAACAGTTCAACTTTTACCATGTCCTCTTGTATTATTATAATAAATGATAAATAAACATAATATAAAAATAAAAGGGAAACCCAAGTTGTAAATTATTGACATATGTAATCTTATATAAGTCCTTTGGTCGATAGTTATTTTTTTAAGAGTATTTGAACAGTTAATAAAATAGTATATTTTTTAAAACTCGTTTTTGTCAATTTCGACCCTATTTAGTATTTGGTTTTTTGGAAAGTCATAACAACATTATTACTTCGCAAAAAATTAATTAAATCAACTCTAATATGTCATATTTAGCTTATAAAATTCTTTTAATTCATCAAAAGTCTAAATTTACATTTATTTTGATATTTATAACTTCAATAAGTTTAATCATTTATTAATAAAGTAATTACTGCATCATCATTGTGTCATAAATAAATTTAATTATTTAATGTCTAAAAATAATAAATAAAATTCCATGATATTGTAAATATTTTTACCTTTTAATGAATATTTATTAACAAATTTATATTATGTATAACCCTATATTAAAAATTGTTTAGTTATTAACTATAAATTTTACACTCTTTACCCTTCTTTAAATAAAATAATAATAAATGTCCTAATCAAATCCAAGTGCAACAAAGTTAGTCATAATTTATTAATGAGGTTGATTTTGGTCAAAAAACACTTATCAAATAGAATTAGTTCATATGTTAGGGTAATTCTTACATCATTTTTACCTTTAATTACCATGTTTTCCTTTAACCCTGGTATATAAAATTCAAAAGTTACTATTCACCAAAGTTATTTTCTTCTTATTGAACAAAATTTCAATTAATTATGTCAAACATTTCTATAATATTTTTGAAACAAAATTCATAGAAGCGGTATAATTACGTTTTATGAAAATTTGAAAATGTGCCTAGTTGGTGGGTAAAAGATGTTAAAAAGTTCAAAAAATTTTAATAGATCTAAAAATATTATAAAATTACTCCAATTAATTAAGTTGAAGTAAAATAGGTATTATGTATCTATTTTGACTTAAAAAATTTTAAATGAAATAAATATTTATTTAAGTAAAAAGTCAGTTTTAAGAAGTGACACAATGTTTTTCACTATTCATAAAAAAATAAAAGTTTTCTGAAAAATACTAAATATTCACCCTAAGTTAATTTTTATATTAAAATTCCAAAAATTATTTCTATTTTAAAAAATTCAAAAAATAGAAGTGCATTAATTAATTTAACATTTATTCCCATTGTTAAAACCAGAAAGTGGGTTTTTGAGAAGTAAAAACTATCAAAATATTGATATGTGTTTATGTCCAATTGAAAAGTGAAATTATTTACAATGACAAACATTGGATTAAATGATAAAAATATAATCTAATTATACTTCAAAACCATTAAATTGTATAATTTAACATTATAAATTATTTTAATTAAAAAAAATTCAATTAAAATTTAACATCTTTCACTATTGATTAAAATATGAAAGTTATCAGAAAAACACAAAAAATATTTTCAAACTAAATTTTTTTGTCCTTATTCGAATGAGAAATTTAATTTCATCAAATTGAATATATTAAAGAGTCAAACATTGGATTTAAAAAGGGTTCTCCATTATAAGGTGGAAAAACTACATTTTTGAAATATACTTCTTTTATCTGAAAAATTGAATTTGCCCATATATTATGTATAAGAAACACAAAAAATGAATGTTAACATTATATGGGATATATATATAATTCAAAATTTTGTTATTACTATTCATAACCAAATTTTAAACATGAAGTTTAATAGGTCATGGTGTACATGAACTCGGTGTTGTGTACGCCACACACTATTGTAGTATTCAATGGGAAACGTACTGTGGAAGCGTTAAGTGTTAAATTATTCCATCATTCAATAAATTTCATCATCTAAATTTAAAATTTTTCTTCAAATATAAATGGTTAAAAAAATATAAAATGACTGTAAAAAACCCTCATAAAAATAGGGTTAATAAAATTTAGTCCTAAGAAGAGGGAAAGGGAAATGAAAAAGCTAAAACCAAATTTGGATTTCAAACAGGAGAACATTGGTGTAAACTATAGTTGGAAGAAAAACATAAATATTTATAGGGAGTGATTGAGTCCATCAATAACAAAAAAAATTGAATGGGAAATTTGAGGGCCACAAAGCCATAAATCTATGATGATTTAAAATATCATCAGTTCAATAAAACATAGGGTATTAGGATAACACATGTTTTTTGTTTTAAGATCCTTTCCATAATGGTTAGGAATTAATTTCTTCATAGAATATGTAAAAAAGAATATATGAAAAGTATAGTTCCAACCATTAACTAATTTCTACCACAAACTCTTCTTTCACTCCAAAAAATAATAGAACTCAAAAATATTCCATTCATTCTAATCATATAGGGTTCTAAAAATGAATTTATAATTCATATAACATCCCATTTAAAAAACTACATTATAAAAACCAGTAAATCACGTAGGTGAGTGGTAGGTGATGCACCCATGTCGCCCTTTGGTTGTGGGATCATATAAGGCCCCGACTTTAAACCTTACTTAATATTGAATTAAATGAATAATTCACATTGAGGATCTTTTCAGGTTTAGAGTTTTAGAGAATTATAACATAACTATTACATCTCAAAAGATTTACAAAGTAGACACTTCTACCAAGTTTCCATAGAATAAAAAAACTCTTAAAAAGAAACATGTCTAGTTCCATGTTTTATATAGCATGACTTTCCCTTGAACCCGTCCTTGACCCTATTCCACATTAAGTCCTGTGAAAAACGTTTCAAAAAAACTTGGGGTGAGCATAAAAATCTCAGTAAGGGAAACACACAGAATGAAAACTGTTTGTTTTTCAAACATCAAGTAAACCATGTATACTTTATCAAATTAATACCTTCACCTTCATGAAGTAGTAAAAAATCTTCACTGAATAAAATATCATTACATACCTTTCTATAACCAAATGATTACCATAAAACCCATATAAAGAACACATAACATATAAAGGTAACTTGGGACATAAACATACTTAAGTGTAATAACCATACGGTCGACTTCCGCACATATCACTTAATGGAATAGCCATATGGCCAACTTCCATACATACTTAATGGAATAGCCATACGACCGACTTCCATACCCAAGGCATTGGAGGTTATAACGTAACCACCCGTCCTGGTATTCATGGCACCACCCGTCATGTAGTTTATCACGTAACCACCCGTCAAATGTCCATGTACCATTATAAAAATCATAAGATATAAAACAAATATAATGGAAAGAAAACATTTACACACTTTGATCACAATATATCACTTAAATATATTGACATAAAAAATCCATTTTAAAAACCATTTTCAATACCAAAATATATAAAAGAGTATATGGTATTTATTTCATTAAAAAAAACATTACGGCTTATTCATGAAGCCAAATACCATATAATACTCACAGCGGCGGAAAAGGTCGTTGTCACCGCGTAAGTTAAAAGAAACATTCCTTTTTGTCATTTTGTAAAACTCTTCATTGAAAAAGATTCCTTTTGTATAAAATTAAAATTCAAAGGGGTTTATACACCGTATAAAGGAAAGTTGTGTATAAAACGAAATATGCCTCAATGAAAGGAGATTGAGATGAAGTCCCTTACCTCGGGTCCGACTTGACTCGATCATTCTTTAAAGTCCTGAATAATAAAATTGAGTTAATTTATATTTTCTTAAGAACATTTTCAAGTTCATTATTCCTTTTATATCACTTATTTCCATGTTATAAACATTATGTAACCATTTATGTTAATAATGTTTGTTTTGTCGATATTTGGTTCTTAAGTCGAAAGTGGACTTCTTACAATTACATGTTGTTCGTGTGGTAAAAGGATATTTATATCCATAACGACATTCCTGATTTGGATATCATATATATCATATATACCCATCATATACATGTATTTATAATATTACATAATAATTTAGAGGTAAGAAATGAAATGCACCGTTCATGGAGACGGTAAGCCGTACGTACGCATGAACGCTACTTTCATTTCTTTGTCATATTAATGGAATTAAAACTAAATGAGAGGTATGTATATTTTAATTCCAGAATGATATTCATCATTTAGATGTATCATTTATCATATATATCGATTATATACATGTACTTATAATAGTACATTACATTTGGGGATAAAAATGAAATGCACCGTTCATGGAGACGATAAGCCGTACGTACGCATGAACGCTAATTTCATTTCATTGTCATACTTTAATGGAATGAAATAATAATGATATAGAGGTATATTATAATTCTAGTATAACATCATATATAATTACTTTAAATACATCCTTTATACATCCCACATATGGCATTAACGAATCAAATCACTTTGAGGGGGCGGTAGTCCGCACTTCCTTAAATGAAGATATCACATTTACCCATAATGGAAACCATAAAGGTATTTCCAAAATGAAAAATACAGAATCTCAAGGAAAACATAAGCATACTATATATCATATATAAATATAGTGACATCTTAATGGCCACCTTTGAAGGTGTTAGAAGAATATCGAACAATCATCGTTTCGTGAGGCAGAATTTCGCCATCCACGGAAACAGTATGTTCTTTAACCATTATACGTAGGTGTGTGTAAGTGTAGATTGAATCCTTATTATAAAAACATCCACGTATATGGAAGATATTTGTGTTGTTACAAAAGAAATGGATAAAAAGTGTTTAGATAGTTGGAGAATCAAAATAAAACAAAAGGACTCAAGTGAAGACATTACCTTATAATTGGGTAACTCCATTTGGTTTCAGCTCAAAGGCTTCCTTGGAAAGACTTATGCCCAAAGTGAATATTCAAGGAGTAATAGAGGGATGTTTAGAGACAAAATTAGTAGGGGCTGGTCGAGCCAATGTCTTTGGAAGTGTGGGTAATGAGGTAGAGGTGGGGGCCTTTTATAAGAGGAGAGGAGGGGCACTCTTGGAATGTAAGGAAATGTTATTTTATTTTAGAATGAGTTTCGGTTATTAATGGTCCCACATTGATGTGTTTCGAGGATAAGGTGATAAGGGTTAGAAATCTACTTATCCAATAGGTTTTGGACATGTGTAGGTCTTAGATTTTACATTATCTTTCCATTTTATTTAAATCGTTAAATAATGAGGTAATCGCTGCATCATCATGGTGTCATAAATAATTTAATTTATTTAATGTCTAAAAATTATAAAAAAATATCATGATATAGGAAATAGTTTTAGCTTTCTAATAAATATTTATAGTACGAAATATGACTTGTATTACCCCATGTAAAAATTGGTTTAGTAAAACATTTCATGTTTGTGTCATTTTTAATTTAACATTAAATAAAAAGGTATTAATGTCATTTTCCAACTAAAGTGGCTCCATGGGGTCCCCAAGATGACCCATGGATTTTCTCGGTCGTCCATGACACATCCAATTAGGTTAGGACATGTTTCATGTTCATTTCATATTATTAAAACTTTATTTTTACCTTCAACTACAGTAATTACCTCTAATCGCGATTAAAAACTTAATAAGTTACTATTCACCAAAAAATTATTTTAATCCCATTGAACCAAATTTTTACTTCTTAATGACAACCATGTATGTCGGATTTTTGAAATTCAAAACACAGAGGTGGTAAAATTACATTTAAATGAAAAATCAGTTTTTTAAGTACCACTTAGTGGTTTCACTATTCATCAAAAATTGAAGTTTTTCAGAAAAACACCAAAACTTCACCCTAAGCTATATTTGATATTCCGAATTCAAAAATGAAGTCCATTTTAAAAAATTTAAAACATATAAGTTTCATTAATTAATTTAATAATTAATTCCTGCTATCAGAGCAAATAGCGTGTTTTTATGTAACAATAAGTATCAAAAGATTGACACTAGTTTAAGTCCGATTTCAAAGTGAAATTAATTCCAACGACCACTATTGGATTTAATGGTAAAAATATATTCTAATTTAATTTTAAAACCAATTCAAATGATAATCTAATCATATAAATAAATTAGATTAAAAAGAGGTTTTGAATTAAATTACAACATTTTACACTATTCATTACAAAATGAACTTTATCAGAAAAATACCAAAAATTTACACAAAGTAAATTTTGATGTCCTGATTCTAAGGAAGAGTTTAATTTGGTCCAAAAGAATCTATAAGAGTGACCAAAACTATATTTAATGAAGGTTCGCCATCAAATGTTGATAAGTGGACCTTTCGTGAAAATTAGAGTATATAAGCCTAAAATTGAATTCTTTTCGTATTTTAAGCCTTTATCCTTTATTAGATAAATGTAAAAACATTTAACAAACATATATAATCATATTTTAGTTATTTCTATCCATTCCCTCAGGTACAACGGCTACGTGTTAACTAACATTTAAAATAATATTATTTTATTACTAGTGTGCAACATACGATTTCAAAGAAACTCTTTGTTGCATATCGGGTACGCTATCGAACATAGAAACCCCTTTAAAGTAAAATTAATATTTAATTCGAAAATATTAATAAATATGAAAATGTATTATTCTTTATTTACCTGGGATGTTACATCCTTCCCCCCTTTTGGGAATTGCGTCCTCGCAATTTTATTCACTTATCAAAATAAGTGGGGGTATTTATCCCTCATAGCATTTTCAGATTCCCATGTTGCCTCTTCAATCATATGGGTTTTCCACAAAACCTTTACCTGATGAATCACCTTATTCCGTAACACCTGCTCCCTGTGGTCAAGAATATGGATCGGTTGTTCCTCGTAAGATAGGTTCTCTTCCAGCTGAACTACCTCTGGACTCCAAACATGAGATGGATCTGGCATATACTTTCTCAGCATCGAAACATGAAAAACATTGTGTACCTGAGATAAACTCGGAGTTAATTATACTCTTTATGCAACTGATCCAACTCTCTCCAGAATTTTATATGGTCCAATGAACCTTGGACTCAGCTTTCCTTTCTTACCAAATCGCATCACACTCTTCCATGGTGAGACTTTGAGAAAAACATGATCACCTACCCCAAAAGATAGATCCTTCGTCCGGTTATCTACATAACTTTTCTGTCAGCTCTGAGATGTTTTCATGTGTTTCTGAATCAACTGAACTTTTTCTGCCATCTCTTCTACCAATTCTGGTCCCATCAGCTTCCTTTCACCCACTTCATCCCAAAATGCTGGAGTTCGACACCGCCTCCCATATAATGCCTCAAATGGTGACATCTGTATACTAGAATGAAAAAAACTCAACCAAATAAAGATGTTGGTCCCAACTTCCCTGATAATCCATCGAACAAGCTCGTAGCATATCCTCCAAGTTCTGAATTGTTTGTTCTGACTGTCCATCTGATTGCGGTTGAAAAGCTGTACTAAAATTTAATTCAGTACCCAACGACTTCTGAAGGCCTTTCCAAAAGTTAGAAGTAAACCTAGGATCACAGTCAGATACAATGGAGAGAGGAACTCCATGTAACCTGACTATCTCTTTAAGATACAAACGGGAAAGTTGATCTAGGGAAAAATTATCTCGTATTTCAAGGAAATGAGCCAATTTAGTCAAGCGATCAACAATAACCCAGATTGCATTATTACCTCAAGATGTCCTCGGTAATCCCACAACGAAGTCCATCGATATATTCTCCCATTTCCACTCTAGCACTGGTAAAGGCTGAAGCATCCCTTTTGGTAACTGCCGCTCTGCTTTAACCTGCTAACAAGTCAAACACTTCACAGTAAAATCAGCAATATCTCTTTTCATTCCATCCCACCAGTAATACTTCCACAGATCTCTGTACATCTTAGTACTGCTAGGATGAACTGAAAACCGAGAACTATGAGCTTCACATAACAACTCTCTCTTCAACTGTGAATCACAAGGCACACACAATCTCTTCCCAAATCTCAAAACACAATCACTATCAATGTTGAATTCATGCAACTTACCTTTCTGAACCAGCTCTACCTTTTTCTGCAACTCACTGTCTTGCTTCTGTGCTTGCTTGATTCTGCCTGATAGAAAAGATTTCACTGATACCTGAAACAAAACAGAAGGACATCCTGCACCAACAACATCTATGCTAGAGTTCATCAAATCCTTAACCAAAGTATCATGCTCCAAATGCAACATTTTTAATGAAGCATTACTTTTTCAACTCAAAGCATCAGCAACTTTATTGGCTTTTCCCGGATGGTGGTGAATTGTACAATCATAATCCTTGATTAATTCCAGCCATATCCTCTGTCTCATGTTCAAATCTTTCTGAGTGAATATATACTTTAAACTTTTGTGATCAGTATATATTTCACACTTTACTCCATACAAATGATGCCTCTAAATTTTTAAAGAAAAAAAAATAGCAGCTAATTCCAAATCATGTGTAGGGTAATTTACCTCATGAGTTTTCAACTAACGTGAAGCATAAGAAATTACCTGATCATTCTGCATAAGGACATAACCAAGTCCCTTCAATGAAGCATCACTATATATAACAAACTCACCATTCCTGGAAGGAAGTGCCAAAACTGGAGCATTCACCAATCCTCTTTTCAACTCCTGGAAAGAATCACCACATTCTTTTGTCCAGATGAACTTAACACCCTTACGAGCTATCTTAGTCATTGGACTAGATAACCGTGAAAAGTTTTCAACAAACCTTCGGTAGTAACCTGCCAAACCAAAAAAACTACGGATCTCGGTTACATTTCTAGGTCTTGGCCATTCTTCAACAACTTTTGTTGTAGCAGGATCAACAGTTATGCCATCTTTTGAAACAATGTGACCCAGGAATGAAATTTTTTGTAACACCCCGAGCTTCCACGATACGCTTCTCATTCAATAATGCAATAGCTTGTATTGTACACAACTTCGAGTTCTAAAACACCGCGACTAATCAAAGCAGACGTTATGAATAGTAATAACCACTTTTTAAAATTATAGAAATTTTATATTTCAAAATGGACTTCATTTTTGTATTCGTAATATCGAAATTATCCAAAGTTGAATTTTTTGTAATTTTCTGAGAACTTCCAATTTTTTTATAAATAGTGAAAATTACTTAAAAACAACTTTTTTAATCAAAATATTTTATAGTGATAAATTATAATATTTAGTGGTTTTAAAGTATAATTAGAATATATTTTTACCATTTTATCCAAAGGTGTTCATTAGAATTAATTTAACATTGAAATTGGACATAAACAATTGCCAATCTTTTGATATAAATTGTTTCTTAAAAACACGTTATTTGTTGTAACAGCGGGAATTAATTATAAAATTAATTAATGAAACTTATATGTTTGGAATTTTTTAAAATAGACATCATTTTTGAATTCGGAATATCAATTATAGCTTAGGGTTAAATTTTGGCATTGTTCTGAAAAACTTCAATTTTTGATGAATAGTGAAACCACTAAGTGGTAGTTAAATAACTGATTTTTCATTTAAATGAAATATTACCACTTCTATGATTTGATTTTCAAAAATCCGACATACATGGTAGAAGTAAAATGTGGTTCAATGAGATCAAAATAATTTTTTGGTGAAAAGTAACTTTTAAGTTCTTAATCACGATTAGAGGTAATTAGTGTAGTTTAAGGTAAAAATAATGTTTTAATAATATGAGATGAGCTTGACACTTATCCTACTACTATTGGATGAGTCATGGCCGACCAAGACAACCCATGGGTCAACTTGGGGACCCCATGGAGCCACTTTGGTTGGAAAATGACATTAATATATATATATTTAATGTTAAAATTAAATTGACACAAACATGAGTTGTTTTAATAAAACAGTTTTTAAGTGGGGTTACACAAGTCCAAATTTTGATTATAAATATTAATTAGAAAGCTACAAATATTTCCTACATCATAGTATTTTTTATAATTTTTAGACATTAAATAAATTAAATTATTTATGACATCATGATGATGCAGCGATGACCTCATTATTTAACGATTTAAATAAAATGAGAAGATAATGTAAAATCCAAGGCTTAAACTTGTCCAAAGCCTATTGGATGAGGAGATTTCGAACACTTATCACCTTATCCTAGAATTATATAAGTGTGGGTCCTTTAGAATCCGAAAATCATTGTTTAATAAAGTAACATTTTATTTCTTTCCAAAAGTGCCCCTCCTCTCCACTTATAAAAGGCCCCCACCTCTACCACCTCATTCACACCTTCAAGCCATTTGGCTCGGACAAACTCTGCCCAAATACTCTCCCAACTTCCCCCTCTTACTCCTAGAAGCCTCCCTTTGGGCAGAACTCTTCCCAAGGAAGCCTTTGGCTCAAATCAAAAAGAGTTACCCGATTTTGAGGTAATGTCTTCTCTAATGTTGTTTTGTTTTATTTTTCTTCTCCAACCCCCTAAAAACTTTTTATTCATTTCTTTTGTAACAACACCAGTATCATAAATATACTAGGATGTTGTTATAAGAAGAATTCGAGCTACACTTACACACACCTACATCTAATGGTTAAAGAACATACGGTTTCTGTGGATGGCGAATTTCTGTCTCACGAAACGATGATTGTTCAACACTCATATAACACCTTCAAAGGTGGCCATTAAGATGCCACTATATTTATATATGATATATAATATGTTTATGTTTTATTTATGCTTCTGTATTTCTCATTTATGGCATACTTTATGACTTCCATTATGCGTAAAACGCGATAATTTCATTTTAGGAAGTGCGGACTACCGCCCCCTCAAAGTGATTTGAATCGTTAATGCCATATGTGGGATGTATAAATGATGGAGTAAATGGTATAATACACTATATAATACTGGAATTATATTATAAATTTATATCATTATGATTTCATTCCATTAAATACGAAATAGAAATGAAAGTACCGTTCATGCGTACGTACGGCTTACCGTCTCCATGAACGGTGCATTTCATTTCATACCTATAAATGTTACGTAATATTATAAATGAATGTATATACTGGATATATATGATATATATGACATCTAAATCATGAATATAATTCTGGATATAATGGATATTCTACCACATAAACAACTTGTGATTATAAGAAATTTATTGTTGACTCAAGTACCAAAGATCGACAAAACGACCGTTATTAACTTAAATAATTACATAATGTTCATAACATTGTAATAAGTGATATAAAAAGGATAATGAAATTGAAAATGGTTCTTAATAAGGTATATATTAACTCTAGTTTATTATTCATGAGGTTAAAGAACGGTTGAGTCAAGTCGGACACGAGGTAAGGGAACTTCTTAACCCAATTTCCATTATTTGGGTTAATCTCCTACTTTCAAATTATGTCATGATATTATTATGTCATAACTTGTATTTGTACTTTATTTATGTGTACTTATAGTGAATACACATAATATATCTATTTTATTTTAAAAATTATCTTTCTATGGGACTTCGTCTCAATATCCTTTCATTGAGGCATATTTTGTTTTATACAAAACCTTCTTTGATACGCTGTATAAACCCCTTTGACTTTTATGTTTATTCAAAAGGAATCTTTTTTATAAAAAGCGTTTACTAAACGACAAAAGGGAATGTTTTTTTCGTACGTATGCGGAGACAACGACTTCTCCACCGCCGTGACCACTATTTCAGTTTCGGATTCCTCTACAAGCCATCACTTTTTTTATGAAAATTAAATACCATGTTATACTTTTCTTTTCTTTTGGTATTGAAAATGGTTTTGAAAGAGTTTTTATTATATCAATGTGTTGTATTGATATCTTGTGATTGAAATGTGGAAATGTTATGTTTCCTTTATGCATGTTTTATGTGATACGATTATGTTATGGTTTATGAGATGTTTAAACCTGTTCATATGAGGAATGTATTGGACTTATTAAGTGACGGGTGGAGCCCGCTATAGCTCCTCGATGCATCGGTAGGTCTCATGAGACAACTAGACGTGGAATTGGCCGAGGCCCTTTCCCAATTTGATTTATGGTTTTGGCCGAGGCCTTAATCATTTTAGACGTCTTGGCCGAGGCCTTGACAAAATGTTTCAGAATATCTGGCATTATACATTCCCTCATTATGAAAGTGGTTATTGATATTGCTTGTGATTATTCGACTAGTAGAATATCCATGTGAGTAAGTAAATGGAATTATTTAATTTTATTTTTTCCATATTATGCTGAAGTTCAAGTTTAAAAAGGCTTTTTTTTAGTTATACATTGCCTTAAATGTTAATGTTTATTTATGAAAGATTCCGCAATATTGTTATCCTTACTGAGCATCTGAGCTCACCTCTTTCAATGTTTTAATATTTTTCCAGGATGTGAAGAAGTATTTTATGAATGACCTGTAGGGATTGTCAGAAGAGGATATGACTGTGGACTATGGAGACTTTGTTATTGTAGTCTTTCACTTTATGATGTAATGTAACATTTAAGAATGTATCTAGTGTTTCCAAGGCTACTAAACTAATCGTTATTTCGAGACTTGATCTTTTGTGATCATGCCAATGTTACGAAGTAATGCACTGACTCTGGGTAGCTGGGGTCGGGGCGTTACAGTTGGTATCAGAGGCAGTTTAGTACTAACCTTGGAAGCTAGATTTAGATAAACTCTGATTAGAGCACATATCCCAAAGATAAACTTTGAGGATTAGTATAGAAGAACTTCCTATAATTTTTCTATTGTAGTGATTTTGTGAGTTTTCCAAGCAATACATCCCTGTCTGGATACGAGCAAGTAGAGGCGGCTCTGGCACAGATGTACCTAGGGGTAAAACCCGAAAACACCGCTTTGAGCTAGACTCAAACGGGAACTGGTGCTCGACAACGGGCCTTGATGCACTCTTGGTTACGACACTCCCGGGGGATATGCTTTGGATAATTCTCATTTTCTTTATAAACCACTATGAAGGGTTATGAGTATATACTTCCTCAAAGAAAACATTTTTATGGATTATATCCATAAATAGTTCAATTTATGTTAAGTATCTTACAAGTATGGAATTATGTATTTTGATTTATAAACTAATATAGTTTATGCCATTGTTTAGAAATGGCGCCTAGTGGAAGGAATGGAAACCGTATAAATGCACGCACTCCGTGTAGGGATTGCCCTCCTGCTCAAGATAATTATTGTGGAGCTGGAGATACAACTGGTGCTGATCAACTTATTTCCATTCTGGGAAAACTCACTCAGGTTATGAATAATAACCTTACTCTTATGGAGCACCCTGATCCGCAACGTGGAGGATCAATGTTAGAACGCTTCATGAGGCAGAAACCAACAACCTTTAATGGGAGTACAAATCCTATAGTAGCTGAGAAATGGATAAAATCCTTAGAGAAAATATTCCATGCCTTGGGGAGTAGTGATAGGGAGAAGGTTGTCCTGGCAGTTTACCGCCACACTGGAGACGCCGATCAGTGGTGGTCGCTGATTCAAAACACAAAGGAAGATGATGACGTATCGAATATGGAATGGAGGATGTTCAAAAAGCTTTTCTTAGAAAAATACTTTCCTCGTGACCATCGAACAGATATGGAAAGACAATTTCTGAGTCTGAGGCAGAAGGAGGATGAGAATGTCGCAAAGTATGAGTCTAACTTTACAAGGTTAGCGAGGAATGCTGTCGATTATATACGTAACCCAAGGAGTAAGATTGATCATTTCTTTGATGGGTTAAAACTATTTCTCCGTCGATATTTAGTATCACAATCCTTCTCATCATACGATGATATTGTCTCGTGTGCTATCATGAAAGAAAAGGAATTCTCTAAGTCTTATGACAACAATTTAAAGCAAGAGAAGAAGAGAATGGTGGAACAAGAGACAGATAACGGGAAAAAGGGAAAGAAGGATTTTCCATTATGTGATAATTGTGGGAATAATCACCCTGGTACTTGTCTAAAAGGAATGGGAGTTTGTTATAAATGTGGAGAAAAGGGCCACCAGGATCGTGATAGCAAGGGAAAGAAAGAGGCTATCAAAGTTGAATGCTATAATTGTAGAGAAATGGGTCATTATGCAAATGAATGTCCTAAGCGTCAGGGAAACTTACCTCAGAAAAGGTCAAGGGATCAAGGACAATCTTATGATGTTACTACAGTTGAAGGAGAATAACTAATGTATTGGTGCTTTTGGACTCATGGATTATATTTTGTTTATTAGAATAATGTGATATATATATATAAGGATTGTACTGTAGTACTTGTTGATTTCAGTAAGGTTTTAATATGATGAATGTAATTATATTTTTAGTATGTGACAATAAGAGATACATTACGTTGTTTGGGGAATCTGATAAATTGATTTGGGAATTAAGAGACCTTTTAGAGAAAGTCTGGACAGAGGTATTTTGGATAACTATAAAGGTTAGAGTGGATTAAGTTGATCTTTGGATAGTATTGTTTAAGGTTAAAAAATTTATGAAGATTATTTTTGGAATATTATGATACTATAGTTTTAGGAAAAGGACAACCTGCAGTGTGGGGCATAACCCGTCGCGTCTGACAAAGCTGCAGGAATCAAACCCATAATCATTGTGAGACATGCCTTTATTTCCTACCACTAGCCTACAGGAATTCCCTGGTTATTGCAAAATAATTTTACTAATCTAAATGGTATGTGTTAAAATTTGGAACCTTATAAAATTAGGATAAATAGAATATTTTTGAGTTTCGTTACCATTTGGAGTAAAAGTTGGGTTTGTGGTAAAAATTTATTAACGAATGAAAGTATACATAACAAGTATGTATATTACCTTACGTTCTTAGTAAATCTCCTAAATAAATTCCTCAACATTATAAAAGGTAACTTAAAAAAAATGTTGTCGGTTAACATTTCCAACTGGGGATTCAATGACCGTTTAACCAATCACAAGTTTGTGATTTTCTTGTGGTTAAACTTTCTCCTAATTCTGTTTTCTATAACTCTCCATCAGACCTTTATGGTTTTTTACTCCTCCATATCCATATTTTCATAGAATCCTAGAATGGGCTATATCGGGTGACCTTTGTACTTATCTTGCTTTCTTTTAATGTTATATATTTATTAACCTTATTTCCGATGTGGGTTTTCCTCAAAGGTATTTTCTCTTTTCAACCATTTATTTTCAAAGAAAAATTTCAAATTGCGAGGATGCAATTTATTGAAGGAGGGGAGAATGTAACACCCCGAGCTTCCACGATACGTTTCTCATTCAATAATGCAATAGCTTGCATTGTACGCAACTTCGAGTTCTAAAACACCGCGACTAATCAAAGTAGCCGTTATGAATAGTAATAACCACTTTTTAAAATTATAGAAATTTTATATTTCAAAATGGACTTCATTTTTGTATTCGTAATATCCAAATTATCCAAAGTTGAATTTTTTTTTTTCTGAGAACTTCCAATTTTTTTATTAATAGTGAAAATTACTTAAAAACAACTTTTTTAATAAAAATAATTTATAGTGATAAATTATACTATTTAGTGCTTTTAATGTATAATTAGAATATATTTTTACCATTTTATCCAAAGGTGTTCATTAGAATTAATTTAACATTGAAATTGGACATAAACAATTGCCAATCTTTTGATATAAATTGTTTCTTAAAAACACGCTATTTGTTGTAACAGCGGGAATTAATTATAAAATTAATTAATGAAACTTATATGTTTGGAATTTTTTAAAATATACATCATTTTTGAATTCGGAATATCAATTATATCTTGGGGTCAAATTTTGGCATTGTTCTGAAAAACTTCAATTTTTGATGAATAGTGAAACCACTAAGTGGCAGTTAAATAACTGATTTTTCATTTAAATGAAATATTACCACTTCTATGATTTGATTTTCAAAAATCCGACATACATGGTTGTCATTAAGAAGTAAAATGTGGTTCAATTAGATCAAAATAATTTTTTTGGTGAAAAGTAACTTTTAAGTTCTTAATCGCGATTAGAGGTAATTAGTGTAGTTTAAGGTAAAAATAATGTTTTAATAATATGAGATGAGCTTGACACTTTTCCTACTCCTATTGGATGAGTCATTGCCGACCAAGACAACCCATGGGTCAACTTGGGGACCCCATGGAGCCAATTTGGTTGAAAAATGACATTAATATATATATATTTAATGTTAAAATTAAATTGACACAAACATGAGTTGTTTTACTAAAACAGTTTTTAACTGGGGTTACACAAGTCCAAATTTTGATTATAAATATTAATTAGAAAGCTAAAAATATTTCCTACATCACAGTATTTTTTTTTATAATTTTTAGACATTAAATAAATTAAATTATTTATGACATCATGATGATGCAGCGATGACCTCATTATTTAACGATTTAAATAAAATGAGAAGATAATGTACAATCCAAGGCTTACACTTGTCCAAAGCCTATTGGATGTGGATATTTCAAACACTTATCACCTTAGCCTCGAATTATATAAGTGTGGGACCTTTAGAATCCGAAAATCATTTTTTAATAAAGTAACATTTTATTACTTTCCAAATGTGCCCCTCCTCTCCACTTATAAAAGGCCCCCACCTCTACCACCTCATTCACACCTTAAAGACATTTGGCTCAGGCAGCCTCTGCCCAAATACTCTCCCAACTTCCCCCTCTTACTCCTAGATGCCTCACTTTGGGCAGAACTATTCCCAAGGAAGCCTTTGGCTCAAATCAAAAAGAGTTACCCGATTTTGAGGTAATGTCTTCTCTAATGTTGTTTTGTTTTATTTTTCTTCTCCAACCCCCTAAACTATTTTTATTAATTTCTTTTGTAACAACACCAGTATCATCAAT
The DNA here is from genome assembly GCA_963277665.1 of Viscum album. Classification (NCBI taxonomy): domain Eukaryota; kingdom Viridiplantae; phylum Streptophyta; class Magnoliopsida; order Santalales; family Viscaceae; genus Viscum; species Viscum album. Next base: position 582,685,486 of record OY728120.1, read on the forward strand.
ATAATAGGATGTTTTTATAAGAAGAATTAAAGCTACACTTACACACACCTACATCTAATGGTTAATGAACATACGGTTTCTGTGGATGGCGAATTTCTGCCTCACGAAAAGATGATTGTTCAACACTCATATAACACCTTTAAAGGTGGCCATTAAGATGTCAATATATTTATATATGATATATAATATGTTTATGTTTTACTTATGCTTCTGTATTTCTCATTTATGGCATACTTTATGATTTCCATTATGGGTAAAACGCGATAATTTCATTTTAGGAAGTGCGGACTACCGCCCCCTCAAAGTGATTTGAATCGTTAATGTCATATGTGGGATGTATAAAGGATGGAGTAAATGGTATTATACACTATATTATACTGGAATTATATTATACATTTATATCATTATGATTTCATTCCATTAAATACGAAATAGAAATGAAAGTAGCGTTCATGCGTACGTACGGCTTACTGTCTCCATGAACGGTGCATTTCATTTCTTACCTATAAATGTTACGTAATATTATAAATGAATGTATATACTATATATATATATGATATATATGACATCTAAATCATGAATATAATTCTGGTGATAAAGGATATTCTACCACATAAACAACTTGTAATTATAAGAAATTTATTGTTGACTCAAGTACCAAAGATCGACAAAACGACCGTTATTAACATAAATAATTACATAATGTTCATAACGTTGTAATAAGTGATATAAAAAGGATAATGAAATTGAAAATGGTTCTTAATAAGGTATATATTAACTCTAGTTTATTATTCAGGAGGTTAAAGAACGGTTGAGTCAAGTCGGACACGAGGTAAGGGAACTTCTTAACCCAATTTCCATTCTTTGGGTTAATCTCCTACTTTCAAATTATGTCATGATATTATTATGTCATAACTTGTATTTGTACTTTATTTATGTGTACTTATAGTGAATACACATAATATATCTATTTTATTTTAAAAATTATCTTTGCATGGGACTTCGTCTCAATATCCTTTCATTGAGGCATATTTTGTTTTATACAAAACCTTCTTTTATACGCTGTATAAACCCCTTTGACTTTTACGTTTATTCAAAAGGAATCTTTTTTATACGAAGCATTTACTAAACGAAAAAAGGGAATGTTTTTGTCGTACTTATGCGGCGACAACGAATTCTCCACCACCGTGACCACTATTTGAGTTTCGGCTTCCTCTACAAGCCATCACTTTTTTATGAAAAATAAATACCATGTTATACTTTTCTTTTATTTTGGTATTGAAAATGGTTTTGAAAGCATTTTTATTATATAAATGTGTTGTATTGATATCTTGTGATTGAAATGTAGAAATGTTATGTTTCCTTTATGCATGTTTTATGTGATACGATTATGTTATGGTTTATGAGATGTTTAAACCTGTTCATATGAGGAATGTATTGGACTTATTAAGTGATGGGTGGAGCCCGCTATAGCTCCTCGATGCATCGGTAGGTCTCATGAGACAACTAGACGTGGAATTGGCCGAGGCCCCTTCCCAATTTGATTTATGGTTTTGGCCGAGGCCTTAATCATTTTAGACGTCTTGGCCGAGGCCTTGACAAAATGTTTCAGAATGTCTGGCATTATACATTCCCTCATTATGAAAGTGGTTATTGATATTTCTTGTGATTATTCGACTAGTAGAATATCCATGTGAGTAAGTAAATGGCATTATTTATTTTTATTTTTGTCATATTATGCTTATGTTCAAGTTTAAAAAGGCTTTTGTTTTAGTTATATGTTGCCTTAAATGTAAATGTTTATTTATGAAAGCTTCTGCAATATTGTTATCCTTACTGAGCATCTGAGCTCACCCCTTTCAATGTTTTAATATTTTTCCAGGATGTGAAGAAGTATTTTATGAATGACCTGCAGGGATTGTCAGAAGAGGATATGAGTGTGGACTATGAAGACATTGTTATTGTAGTTTTTCACTTTATGATGTAATGTAACGTTTAAGAATGTATCTAGTGTTTCCAAGGCTACTAAACTAATCGGTCTTTCGAGACTTGATATTTTGTGATCATGCCAATGTTACGAAGTAATGCACCAACTCTGGGTAGCTGGGGTCGGGGCGTTACAGTTGGTATCAAAGGCAGTTTAGTACTAACCTTGGAAGCTAGATTTAGATAAACTCCGATTAGAGCACATAGCCCAAAGATAATCTTTGAGGATTAGTATAGAAGAACATCCTAGAATTTTGCTATTGTAGAGATTTTGTGAGTTTTCCGAGCAATACATCCCTGTCTGGATACAAGCAAGTAGTGGTGGCTCTGGCACAGATGTACCTAGGGGTAAAACCCGAAAACACCGCTTTGAGCTAGACTCAAACGGGAACTGGTGCTCGACAACGGGCCTTGCTGCACTCTTGGTTACGACACTCCCGGGGGATATGCTTTGGATAATTCTCATTTTCTTTATAAACCACTATGAAGGGTTATGAGTATATACTTCCTCAAAGAAAACATTTTTATGGATTATATCCATAAATAGTTCAATTTATGTTAAGTATCTTACAAGTATGGAATTAGGTATTTTGATTTATAAACTAATATAGTTTATGCCATTGTTTAGAAATGGCGCCTAGTGGAAGGAATGGAAACCATATCAATGCACGCACTCCGTGTAGGGATTGCCCTCCTGTTCAAGATAATTATTGTGGAGCTGGAGATACAACTGGTGCTGATCAACTTATTACCATTCGGGGACAACTCACTCAGGTTATGAATAATAACCTTACTCGTATGGAGCACCCTGATCCGCAACGTGGAGGATCAATGTTAGACCGCTTCATGAGGCAGCAACCACCAACCTTCAATGGGAGTACAAATCCTATAGTAGCTGAGAAATGGATAAATTCCTTAGAGAAAATATTCCATGCCTTGGGGAGTAGTGATAGGGAGAAGGTTGTCCCGGCAGTTTACCGCCTCACTGGAGATGCCGATCAGTGGTGGTCGCTGATTCAAAACACAAAGGAAGATGATGACATATCGAATATGGAATGGAGGGAGTTCAAAAAGCTTTTCTTAGAAAAATACTTTCCTCGTGACCATCGAGCAGATATGGAAAGACAATTTCTCAGTCTGAGGCAGAAGGAGGATGAGAATGTCGCAAAGTATGAGGCTAACTTTACAAGGATAGCGAGGCATGCTGCCGATTATATACGTAACCCAAGGAGTAAGATTGATCGTTTCTTTGATGGGTTAAAACTATTTCCCCGTCTATTTTTAGTATCACAATCCTTCTCATCATACGAAGATATTGTCTCGTGTGCTATCAAGACAGAAATGTAATTCTCTAAGTCTTATGACAACAATGTAAAGAAAGAGAAGAAGAGAATGGTGGAACAAGAGACAGATAACAGGAAAAGGGGAAAGAAGGACTTTCCATTATGTGATAATTGTGGGAAGAATCAATCTGGTACTTGTCTAAAAGGAATGGGAGTTTGTTATAAATGTGGAGAAAATGGTCACTAGGCTCGTGATTGCAAGGGAAAGAAAGAGGCTATCAAAGTTGAATGCTATAATTGTAGAGAAATGGGTCATTATGCAAATGAATGTCCTAAGCATCAGGGAAACTTACCTCAGAAAAGGTCAAGGGATCAAGGACAATCTTATGCTGTTACTACAGTTGAAGCAGAATAACAAATGTATTGGTGCTTTTGGACTCATGGATTATATTTTGGTTATTAGAATAATGTGATATATATATATAAGGATTGTACTGTAGTACTTGTTTATTTCAGTAAGGTTTTAATATGATGAAGGTAATTATATTTTTACTATGTGACAATAAGAGAAACTTTACTTTGTTTGGGGAATCTGATAAATTGATTTTGGAATTAAGAGACCTTTTAGAGAAAGTCTGGACAGAGGTATTTTGGATAACTATAAAGGTTGGAGTGGATTAAGTTGATCTTTGAATAGTATTGTTTAAGGTTAAAAAATTTATGAAGATTATTTTTGGAATATTATGATACTATAGTTTTAGGAAAAGGACAACCTGTAGTGTGGGGCATAACCCATCGCGTCGGACAAAGCTGTAGGAATCAAACCCATAATCATAGTGCGACAGGCCTTTATTTCCTACCACTAGACTACAGGAAGTACCTGGTTATTACAAAATAATTTTACTAATCTAAATGGTATGTGTTAACATTTGGAACCTTATAAAATTAGGATAAATAGAATATTTTTGAGTTCTGTTACCATTTGGAGTAAAAGTTGGGTTTGTGGTAAAAATTTATTAACGAATTAAAGTATACATAACAAGTATGTATATTCCATTACGTTCTTAGTAAATCTCCTAAATAAATTCCTCAACATTATAAAAGGTAACTTAAAACAAAAATGTTGTCGGTTAACTTTTCCAACTGGGGATTCAATGACCGTTTAACCAATCACAAGTTTGTGATTTTCTTGTGGTTAAACATTCTCCTAATCCTGTTTTCTATAACTCTCCATCAGACCTTGATGGTTTGTTACTCCTCCATATCCATATTTTCATAGAATCCTAGAAGGGGATATATCGGGTGACCTTTGTACTTATCTTGCTTTCTTTTAATGTTATATATTTATTAACCTTATTTCAGATGTGTGTTTTCCTCAAAGGTATTTTCTCTTTTCAACCTTTTATTTTCAAAGAAAAATTTCAAATTGCGAGGACGCAATTTATTGAAGGAGGGGAGAATGTAACACCCCGAGCTTCCACGATACGCTTCTCATTCAATAATGCAATAGCTTGCATTGTACGCAACTTCGAGTTCTAAAACACCGCGACTAATCAAAGTAGCCATTATGAATAGTAATAACCACTTTTTAAAATTATAGAAATTTTATATTTCAAAATGGACTTCATTTTTGTATTCGTAATATCGAAATTATGCAAAGTTGAATTTTTTGTAATTTTCTGAGAACTTCCAATTTTTTTATTAATAGTGAAAATTACTTAAAAACAACTTTTTTAATCAAAATAATTTATAGTGATAAATTATACTATTTAGTGGTTTTAAAGTATAATTAGAATATATTTTTACCATTTTATGCAAAGGTGTTCATTATAATTAATTTAACATTGAAATTGGACATAGACAATTGCCAATCTTTTGATATAAATTGTTTCTTAAAAACACGCTATTTGTTGTAACAGCGGGAATTAATTATAAAATTAATTAATGAAACTTATATGTTTGGAGTTTTTTAAAATAGAAATCATTTTTGAATTCAGAATATCAATTATATCATAGGGTGAAATTTCGGCATTGTTCTGAAAAACTTCAATTTTTGATGAATAGTAAAACCACTAAGTGGTAGTTAAATAACTGATTTTTCATTTAAATGAAATATTACCACTTCTATGATTTGATTTTCAAAAATCCAACATACATGGTTGTTATTAAGAAGTAAAATGTGGTTCAATGAGATCAAAATAATTTTTTGGTGAAAAGTAACTTTTAAGTTCTTAATCGCGATTAGAGGTAATTAGTGTAGTTTAAGGTAAAAATAATGTTTTAATAATATGAGATGAGCTTGAAACTTATCCTACTCCTATTGGATGAGTCATGGCCGACCAAGAAAACCCATGGGTCAACTTGGGGACCCCATGGAGCCACTTTGGTTGGAAAATGACATTAATATATATATATTTAATGTTAAAATTAAATTGACACAAACATGAGTTGTTTTACTAAAACAGTTTTTAAGTGGGGTTACACAAGTCCAAATTTTTATTATAAATATTAATTAGAAAGATAAAAAGATTTACTACATCATAGTATTTGTTTTATAATTTTTAGACATTAAATAAATTAAATTATTTATGACATCATGATGATGCAGCGATGACCTCATTATTTAACGATTTAAATAAAATGAGAAGATAATGTAAAATACAAGGCTTACACTTGTCCAAAGCCTATTTTATGAGGCTATTTAGAACACTTATCACCTTATCCTAGACTTATATAAGTTTGGGACCTTTATAATCCGAAAAGCATTGTTTAATAAAGTAACATTTTATTACTTTCCAAAAGTGCCCCTCCTCTACACTTATAAAAGGCCCCCACCTCTACCACCTCATTCACACCTTCAAGCCATTTGGCTCGTCCAAACTCTGCCCAAATACTCTACCAACTTCCATCTCTTACTCCTAGAAGCCACAATTTGGTCAGAACTCTTCCCAAGGAAGCCTTTGGCTCAAATCAAAAAGAGTTACCCGATTTTGAGGTAATGTCTTCTCTAATGTTGTTTTGTTTTATTTTTCTTCTACAACCCCCTAAACTCTTTTTATTAATTTATTTTGTAACAACACCAGTATCCTCAATATACTAGGATGTTGTTATAAGAAGAATTCGAGCTACACTTACACACACCTACATATAATGGTTAAAGAACATACGGTTTCTGTGGCTGGCGAATTTCTGCCTCACGAAACGATGATTGTTCAACACTCATATAACACCTTAAAAGGTGGGAATTAAGATGTCACTATATTTATATATGATATATAATATGTTTATGTTTTACTTATGCTTCTGTATTTCTCATTTATGGCATACTTTATGATTTCCATTATGGGTAAAACGCGATAATTTCATTTTAGAAAGTGCGGACTACCGCCCCCTCAAAGTGATTTGAATCGTTAATGCCATATGTGGGATGTATAAAGGATGGAGTAAATGGTATTATACACTATATTATACTGGAATTATATTATACATTTATATCATTATGATTTCATTCCATTAAATACGAAATAGAAATCAAAGTAGCGTTCATGCGTACGTACGGCTTACCGTCTCCATGAACGGTGCATTTCATTTCTTACCTATAAATGTTACGTAATATTATAAATGAATTTATATACTAGATATATATGATATATATGAAATCTAAATCATGAATATAATTCTGGAGATAATGGATATTCTACCACATAATCAACTTGTAATTATAAGAAATTTATTGTTGACTCAAGTACCAAAGATCGACAAAACGACCGTTATTAACTTAAATAATTACATAATGTTCATAACATTGTAATAAGTGATATAAAAAGGATAATGAAATTGAAAATGGTTCTTAATAAGGTATATATTAACTCTAGTTTATTATTCATGAGGTTAACTAATGGTTGAGTCAAGTCGGACACGAGGTAAGGGAACTTCTTAACCCATTTTCCATTCGTTGGGTTAATCTCCTACTTTCAAATTATGTCATGATATTATTATGTCATAACTTGTATTTGTACTTTATTTATGTGTACTTATAGTGAATACACATAATATATCTATTTTATTTCAAAAATTATCTTTGTATGGGCCTTCGTCTCAATATCCTTTCATTGAGGCATATTTTGTTTTATACAAAACCTTCTTTTATGCGCTGTATAAAACCCTTTGACTTTTACATTTACTAAAAAGGAATATTTTTTATACGAATCATTTACTAAACGACAAAAGGGAATGTTTTTGTCGTACGTATGCGGCGACAACGACTTCTCCGCCACCGTGACCACTATTTGAGTTTTGGCTTCCTCTACAAGCCATCACTTTTTTTTATGAAAAATAAATACCATGTTATACTTTTCTTTTATTTTGGTATTGAAAATGGTTTTGAAAGCGTTTTTATTATATCAATGTGTTGTATTGATATATTGTGATTGAAATGTGGAAATGTTATGTTTCCTTTATGCATGTTTTATGTGATACGATTATGTTTTGGTTTATGAGATGTTTAAACCTGTTCATAAGAGGAATGTATTGGACTTATTAAGTGATGGGTGGAGCCCGCTATAGCTCCTCGATGCATCGGTAGGTCTCATGAGACAACTAGACGTGGAATTGGCCGAGGCCCTTTCCCAATTTGATTTACGTTTTTGGCCGAGGCCTTAATCATTTTAGACGTCTTGGCCGAGGCCTTGACAAAATGTTTCAGAATGTCTGGCATTATACATTCCCTCATTATGAAAGTTGTTATTGATATTGCATGTGATTATTTGACTAGTAGAATATCCATGTGAGTAAGTAAATTTCATTATTTAATTTTATTTTTGCCATATTATTCTGAAGTTAAAGTTTAAAAAGGCTTTTTTTTAGTTATACATTTCCTTAAATGTTAATGTTTATTTATGAAAGCTTCCGCAATATTGTTATCCTTACTGAGCATCTGAGCTCACCCCTTTCAATGTTTTAATATTTTTCCAGGATGTGAAGAAGTATTTTATGAATGACCTGCAGGTATTGTCAGAAGAGGATATGAGTGTGGACTATGGAGACTTAGTTATTGTAGTTTTTCACTTTATGATGTAATGTAACGTTTAAGAATGTATCTAGTGTTTCCAAGGCTACTAAACTAATCGGTCTTTCGAGACTTGATCTTTTGTGATCATGCCAATGTTACGATGTAATGCACCGACTCTGGGTAGCTGGGGTCGGGGCGTTACATTTTTTGTAACCAAAACTCACACTTGCTGAATTTCCCATATAGTTTCTTTTCTTTTAAGGTTTGCAAGATAACCCTTATATGACTTTCATGCTCCTCTTTACTTTTAGAAAACACCAAAATATCATCGATGAAAAAAAACCACAAACTTATCCAAGAACTCATGGAAAATTCTATTCATAAGGTCCATGAATACAGCCGGTGCATTGGTTAACCCAAAAGGCATAACTAAAAATTCATAATGGCCATATCTAGTATGGAACACAGTCTTCGGAACGCCAGCTTATTTTACTTTCAAATGATGGTACCCCGACCTCAAGTTAATATTCGAAAAATATTGAGCTCCCTGGAGATGATCAAACAAATCATCGATATGAGGAAAAGGATACTTGTTCTTAACAGTAATATTATTCAAGGCTCTATAATCAATGCAAAGTCTCATTGAGCCATCTTTATTTTTAACAAACAAGATAAGAGCACCCCATGGTGATGTTCTAGGTCGAATGAAACCATTATCTAATAACTCCTGCAATTGCTTCTTTAACTCTAAAAGTTCAACTTGAGCCATTCGATAAGGGGGTTTTGAAATTGGCTTCGAATTAGGAACTAAGTCAATAGTAAATTCAACATCCCGATCATGAATAATACCAGGCAACTCATCAGGAAAAACATCAAGATACTCATTTACCACTGGCACATCATTAATCTGAATAGTTCCTCTATTTTCAACAATATTTGCAAGGTAATGTTCATTTCCATCTTTCAATAGTTTCTCAACTTCCTGATATGTTATCAAAATCAAGGGTTCATTGTTTTACACAAACTGAAAATCATTCTGAAAAGAAACCATTTTAGCTCTGCAGTCAATCTTAGCATGATAACCAGAAAGCCAATCCATGCCCAAAATAACATCAAACTCTACTAGAGGCAAAAAAATAAGGATTTCGAGTAGATTCTTTCCACACACAAGGATAGGAAGGTTCTTATAATTCCTTTTTGTCTCAACGTTCCCTCCAGGTGTTTTTACCGTAAGTTCAGGATTCGTATCTTGAGATGGAATTTCCAATTTACTAGAAAACTTCTCAGAAATGAAAGAGTGTGTAGACCGTGAATCAAACAACACATTGGCATAATCTGAACAAACAAATAGTATACCTGATTCCACTTCATTCAATGGACTAACATCTGATGAGGTTGTTGCAAAAGATTTCACCACCCCTTTTTGCTTGTAGTCTGGCTGCTTTCCCCCAGTTGAGTTCTTTGTTAGACACTCATTTGCATACTGACCCATTTCATTACACTTAAAACATCTTACCGCTGGCTTTTCATTGCCTGCTTGATCATCCTCCTTACAGTTACGAGCAATATGACCAGACTTACCACACCGAAAGCACTTACCAGACTTGGATAAACATTCTCTAGGATGAATTTTACCACACTTCTCACAAACTGGAAACTTAGATTTCATACCATCATACTTTTTTGAAGAATTATTTCCTTTCTCCTGCCACCTCGGTCTCTTCTTCTGTTGGTTGTTATAGAACACTTGATCATCGACAAACTCTATTTCCACCTTCTCAGCACATAGAACAGGCTTTTCATAACTTTTAAACTCACGAGAAGCTAATGCCCTTTGATATTTTGGTTTTAATCCTAAGTAAAAATGATTGATTTTACTATCAAGGTCTCGGATAAAATTTGGAGAATACCTTGCCAATCGAGTGAACCTTTCTTTATAGGTAGCCACTTAGTCTTCCTCTTGCCTCAATTCCAAGAATTTCTTTTCCATCCTAAGTCGAACAGTCTTCGGAAAATACTTCCCAAGAAACATACCTTTGAATTCATCCCAGTCAATAGCATCAATCTCATCGGTGTCCCGGATATTTTTAACCATCGACCACCACTGATCTGCTTCACCCTCAAAACGGTAAATAGAAAGACTAACCTTTTGATTGTCTGAACACCCCATGACATCGAAAATCTTCTCTAGTGCTTTAATCCACCCTTCAGCTTGCACGGGGTCAGATGATCCTCTGAATGATGGGGGATGTTGCCTCATGAAATGTTCCACCACTGACATGTTCCTCTACGGTTTATCTGGTTGATCCCGTGCATGGATACCACCACCATTTAAAGCATGAGTCAACTGTGCCATCACTGCAACAAACTGTTCAGTTCCGATTACGACCGTCTCAGGTTGCTGATTTGAAAGGTTGTCCTCCTCCTGATGTTGTCCCAACATAGCTGCTTTGTTTCCTCTATGGAAAACCATTCTGAACACAGAAATATTTTATGTGAAGCAACATGGTAATCTTTAAATGCTATATCATTTCAGTCATACCATAAATTAGCTTATAATTTAAAAATTTTCTAACTCCTAAAGTTTTCTAAACCGACCTTTGATACCAACTATAAGGCCCCAACCTTAAACCTTACTTAATATTGAATTCAATGAATAATTCATATTGAGGATCTTTTCAGGTTTACAGTTTTAGAGAATTAGAACATAACTATTACATCTCAAAAGATTTACAAAGTAGAAACTTCTACCATGTTTCCATAGAATAAAAAAAACTCTTAAAAAGAAACATGTCTAGTTCCATGTTTTATATAGCATGACTTTCCCTTGAACCCATCGTTGACCATATTCCACATTAAGTCCAATGAAAAACATTTCAAAAAAAACTTGGGGTGAGCATAAGAAGCTCAGTAAGGGATACACAAAGAATGAAATCTGTTAATTTTCCAAACATCAGGTAAACTATGTATACTTTATCAAAGTAATACCTTCACCTTAATGAAGTAGTAAAAACTCTTCACTGAATAAAATATCATTACTTACCTTTCTATAACCAAAGGATTACCATAAAACCCATATAAAGAACACATAACATATAAAGGTAACATGGGACATAAACATACTTAAGTGTAATAACCATACGGTCGACTTCCACACATATCACTTAATGGAATAGCCATACGGACAACTTCGATACATACTTAATTGAATAGCCATACGACCGACTTCCATACCCAACGCATTGGATGTTATAACGTAACCACCCATCCTGGTATTCATGGCACCAACCGTCATATGGTTTATCACATAACCACCTGTCAAATGTCCATGTGCCATTATAAAAATCATAAGACAAAAAACAAATATAATCGAAAGAAAACATTTCCACACTTTGATCACAATATATCACTTAAATATATTGACATAAAAAATACACTATAAAAACCATTTTCAATACCAAAATACATAAAAGAGTATAAGGTATTTATTTCATTTAAAAAAACATTACGGCTTATTTAGGAAGCCAAAGACCAAATAATACTCGCAGCGGCAGAAAAGGTCGTTGTCACCGCATACGTTAAAAAAACATTCTTTTTTGTCGTTTTGTAAAATGATTCATAGAAAAATATTCCTTTTGTATAAAATTAAAATTCAAAGGGGTTTATACACCGTATAAAATAAAGCTGTGTATAAAACGCAATATGCCTCAATGAAAGGAGATTGAGACGAAGTCCCTTACCTCGGGTCCGACTTGACTCGATCGTTCTTTAAAGTCTTGAATAATAAACATGAGTTAATTTCTATTTTATTAAGAACCTTTTCAAGTTAATTATTCATTTTATATCACTTATTTCCATGTTATAAACATTATGTAACCATTTATGTTAATAATTTTTGTTTTGCGATATTTGGTTCTTAAGTCGAAAGTGGACTTCTTACAATTACATGTTGTTCGTGTGGTCAAAGGTTCTTTATATCCAGAATGAAATTCCTGATTTTGATATCATATATATCATATATATCCAGAATATACATGTATTTATAATATAACATAATCATTTAGAGGTAAGAAATGAAATGTACCGTTAATGGAAACGGTAAGCTGTACGTACGCATGAACGCTACTTTCATTTCTTTGTCATATTAATGGAATTAAAACTAAATGAGAGGTATGTATAGTTTAATTCCAGAATTATATTCATCATTTAGATGTATCATTCATCATATATATAGATTATATACATGTACTTAAAATAGTACATTACATTTGGGGATAAGAAATGAAATGCACCGTTCATGGAGACGGTAATTCGTATGTACGCACGAACGCTACTTTCATTTCTTTGTCATAATTTAATGGAAAGAAATAATAATTATATAGAGGTATATTATAATTACAGTATAAAATCATATATAATAACTTTAAATACATCCTTTATACATCCCACATATGGCATTAACGAATCAAATCACTTTGAGGGGGCGGTAGTCCGCATTTCCTTAAATGAAGATATCACATTTACCCATAATGGAAACCATAAAGGTATGCCCAAAATGAAAAATACAGAAGCTTAAGGAAAACATAAACATATTATATATCATATATAAATATAGTGACATCTTAATGGCCACCTTTGAAGGTGTTAGAAGAATATCGAACAATCATCGTTTCGGGAGGCAGAAATTGGCCATCCACAGAAACAGTATGTTCTTTAACCATTAGATGTAGGTGTGTGTAAGTGTAGCTCTAATACTTCTTATAACAACATAATAGTATATGGAAGATACTGTTGTTGTTACAACAGAAATGAATAAAAAGAGTTTAGAGGGTTGGAGAAGCAAAATAAAACAAAAGGACTCAAGTGAAGACATTACCTTATAATCGGGTAACTCCCTTTGGTTTGAGCTCAAAGTCTTCCTTGGGAAGACTTATGACCAAAGTGTGGCTTCAAGGAGTAAGATAGGGATGTGGAGAGACAAAATGATCAGGGTTTGGCGAGCCAAAGGCTTTGGAAGTGTGGGTAATGAGGTAGAGGTGGGAGCCTTTTATAAGAGGACAGGAGGGGCACTCTTGGAAAGTAAGGAAATGTTATTTTATATTAGAATGAGTTTCGGTTATTGATGGTCCCAAATAGATGTTTTTAGAGGATAAGGTGATAAGGGTTAGAAATATACTCATCCAATAGGTTTTACACTTGTTTATGTCTTAGATTTTACATTATCTTTCCATTTTATTTAAATCGTTAAATAATGATGTAATCGCTGCATCATCATGGTGTCATTAATAATTTAATTTATATAATGTCTAAAAATTATAAAACAATTATCATGATGTATGAAATCTTTTTAGATTTCTAATTAATATTTATAGTAAGAAATATGACTTGTATAACCCCATTTAAAAATTGGTTTAGTAAAACATCTCATGTTTGTGTCATTTTTACTTTAACATTAAATAAAAAGGTATTAATGTCATTTTCCAACTAAAGTGGCTCCATGGGGTCCCCAAGATGACCCATGGATTTTCTTGGTCGGCCATGACACATCCATTGAGGTTAGGACATGTGTCATGTTCATTTCATATTATTAAAACATTATTTTTACCTTAAACTACACTAATTACCTCTAATCGCGATTAAAAACTTAATAAGTTACCATTCACCAAAAAAATTTATTCTAATCCAATTGAACCACATTTTACTTCTTAATGACAACAATTTATGTCGGATTTTTGAAATTCAAAACCCAGAGGTGGTAAAATTTCATTTAAACGAAAAATCAGTTTTTTAAGTACCACTTAGTGGTTTAACTATTCATCAAAAATTGATGTTTTTCAGAAAAACACCAAAACTTCACCCTAAGCTATATTTGATATTACGAATTCAAAAATGATGTAAATTTTAAAAAATTTAAAACATATACGTTTCATTAATTAATTTAATAGTTAATTTCCGATGTTAGAGAAAATAGCGTGTTTTTATGAAACAATAAGTATCAAAAGATTGACACTAGTTTAAGTCCGATTTCAAAGTGAAATTAATTCCAACGACCACTATTGGATTTAATGGTAAAAATATATTCTAATTTCATTTTAAAACCAATCAAAAGATAATCTAATCATATAAATAAAATATATTAAAAAGAGGTTTTGAATTAAATTACAACATTTTACACTATTCATTAAAAATGAACTTTATCGGAAAAATACCAAAAATTTACACAAAGTAAATTTTGATGTCCCGATTCTATGTAAGAGTTTCATTTGGTCCAAAAGAATGTATAAGAGTGACCAAAACTATATTTATGGATGTCTCGCCATCAAATGTTGATAAGTGGACCTTTCGTGAAAATTAGAGTATATAAGCCTAAAATTGAATTCTTTTCGTATTTTAAGCCTTTATCCTTTATTTGATAAATGTAAAAACATTTAACAAACATATATAATCATATTTTATTTATTTCTATCAATTACCACCAGTACAATGGCTACGTGTTAACTAACATTTAAAATAATATTATTTTATTACTAGTGTGCAACGTACGATTTCAAAGAAACTCTTTGTTGCGTATCGGGTACGCTATTGAACATAGAAACCCCTTTAAAGTAAAATTAATATTTAATTCACAACTATTAATAAATATGAAAATGTATTATTCTTTAATTACCTGGGATGTTACAGATCAAGTCTCACAGCCTTGCCGGATGTGACAGGTTGTCACCCAACCTCTGAGTTTCCTTTTTATAATAATACAAAAACAATATTAGGAAATATTTTAACTTTAAACAATAGTATCCAATGTCCATCATAATCCATTCCATCCTTTATAGTTATAAAAAATTCTTATGTCTGAACTCTCTCAAAATGGTCTCTAAATTCCAAAATCAATTGTAACATCAGATTCCCCAAACAACGTAAAGTTTCTCTTATTGTAACATACTGAAAATTTGATTAACTTCACCATATTAAAAACTTAATGAAAATAAAAAGTACTTAATTAAAATACTTATATTTATCACATTTTTTATTACCAGAATATAATTCGTCAATCCAAAAACACAAATACACTAATTATTCCTCTTCAACTATAGTAACACCATAAACTTGTCCTTCCTACCTTGGCCTTTTCTGAGGTAAGCTTCATTGGATCTTAGGACATTAATTTTCATAATACCCCATTTCTCTACAATTTTAGAAATCAATATTGACAGCGTCTTTCTTTCCCTTGCAATCACAAGCCTGGTGGCCTTTTTCTCCACATTTTAGCAAACTTCCATTCCTTTTAGGAACGTACTGAGATGATTTTTCCCACAATTATCACATAAGGGAAAATAATTCTTTCATTTTTCCATTTATCTCTCTCTTTCTCTAACGTTCTCTTCTTATATTACTTTACATTAATGTCATAAGACTTATAGAATTCCTTTTCTATCTTGATAGCACACGAGACTATATATTAATATGATGAGAAGGATTGTGATGCTAATGCTCGAAGGAGAAATGGTTTTAAAACATCAAATAATCGATCAATATTACTCCTTGGGTTACATATATAATCTGATGCATGCCTTTCTATTCGTGAAATGTTAGCCTCATACTTTGTGACATTCTTATCCTCCTTTAGCTTCAGACTCAAAAATTGTCGTTCCATATCTTCTTCATGGTCATGAGGAAAGTATTTTTCTAAGAAAAGTTCTTTAAAATCCCTCCATTCAATATTTTATACTTCTTCATCCTCCTTTTTGTTTTGAATGAATTACCACAATTTATCTACATCTCTTGTGTGGCGATAAAGTTCCATGAAAACTTTTTCTCTTTCGCTACTCCCCAAAGAATGAAATAGTTTATCTATGGAACTTATCCATTTCTCTAATACAAATGGATTTGTAGTCCCATTTAATGTTTGTGGTTTTTTCCTCATGTATTGGTCTAACATTGATTCTCCACATTGTGGATTAGGGTTCTCCATATGGGTAAGGTTATTATTCATAACCTGAGTGAGTTTTCTAAGTATAGTGATATGTTGATCAGCACTAGTTTCATCACCAAATTCACTATAATTATCTCGGGTAAGAGGGAAATACCTACATATATTAAGTGTGTTGAATAGGCTTTGCACTACTTCCACTAGGTTCCATTTCTAAACAATGGAATACACTAGATTTGTTTATGAATATCAATACATAATTCAAAACATGTAAAAACACTTAACATAAATTGAACTATTTATGGATATAATCCATAATCATAAAAAAAATTATTTGAGGAGGTATATACTCATAAATCCTTCATAATGGATTGTAATGAAAATGTGAATTATCCTAAGTATATCCCCTTGGATTTTTGTAACCAAGAGTGGAGCAAGCCCCATTGTCATTTACTGGGATATCTCGGGTCAAGCCCAAAACACCTTGTCGGTGTTTTGACTCCTAGGTACATCTGTGCTAGAGCTGCCTCAACATACTCATCACCAGATAGGGAGGTACTGATTGAAAACTCACTAAATATCTACATTACCATAATTCTAGGAAGTTATTATATACTAATCCTCAAGTTCACTATTAGGATAAGGTTCTCTAATCAGAGTTTTTCAAAATCTAGCTTCCAAGGATTGTACTAAATATTTTATGATACAAAATTTGATGCCCCGAACACATATGCCCAGAGACAATACATTATATTAATACATTGTCATGATATAAGGAATCATGTCCTAAAATACCAACTAGTTTAGTATCCTTGGAAGTACTCAATACATACATATATTTTACATTAAATCATGAAAAAGAACATCATTTTGTCTCCTTTAAACACAATCCTCTCTCTTATACTACCCCTGAAGTTCAGTCATATTATGCATTTTCACCTCCTGGGAAAAATAAATCATATAAAGGGGTGATCTCAGGTGCTCAGTAAGGATAACAATATTGGAGAAATTTTCATAAATAAGCATAAACATTTAATGCAATGTATAAGAGTAAAACACAAGCCTTTTAAACTAGAACAGGTGCATAATATGAAAAAGATAAATCAAATACATCTATTTAGTAATTCACATGGATATTCTTCTAGTCAAATCATCACAGGTAATATCAATATCCAATTTCTTAATAATGAAATTCATAATGCTGGACATCATAACCACATAGTCAAGGCCTCGTTCCAAGACTAAAAAAATATTTTTTCAAGGCCTTGTGCCAAGATACTAGTTTGTATCATGAGACCCACTGATGCATCAAGGAGCTATAGAGGGCCCCACTCATCACTTAATAAGTCCAATTCATTCCTCATATGAAAAGGTTGAAACATAACACAAGCATTCGTATTAAAACTAGCATACTAAATGTTAATACATTAACCATAAACCATGAATGGTATAAAAATAACACATCCACAGCCCAACATATCAAAAAACCATTAATAAAATATTGAATATTGTTTCATAATAAATCAATATCAAACAAATGTAAAATCCATAAAAGGATGTTGACATAGATGAAATCAAAACTATTTGATAGAAATATCTCTTTCTGTTTTGATACCATTAAAAAGTCACATAATTATAAAAGAAAAAATTAAATTTAAAAATATACATATAAACTTGAAAGGGATTTTTTGAAGATGTTATAATGGCAGAAAATAGCTGCACATGCTGTATATGATAAGAAACATTCTTTCCTTAATTTTGTCGAAAAGGTCGTAAAGGACCTTGTTTGGAAAATGACAGAAATATTCTTTTATAAACATTATATAAAAAGAAAAAAAAGGTACAAATAAATTTGACCCATGGTCTATGAAAAAGTAAAAATGTTTTGAAATACATTTTTATGAAACACGGATGTTGATGATAAAGAGGTCCCAGTAGATACTCACATATAAACAGCCTCGAATAATGAATAGATTGTAGAATTAACCCTTAAGATGTTCTTTTACTTGATAGAGGGTACATTAAACTCTTGTATAATAGTTAAATAATTGGTATTAAATTAAACAAGTAACATGTACATAAATATTATATCATAGACGATTTTATAATATTTATTTTTTAATAATATTTCAGTAGTATCATCGTTTCAGGTGTTAACTAATTCATTTTCCATTATATGATTGGGAATGTAAGCCATGTTTATTATGGATAGGATTTATTTGATTCATATCCAGAAATAAAATATGTTATAAAACATTAATTTTAATCTTAAAATGAAAATTATTCTTTAATATTTATGATGGGTAATGAATTTCATCATGTTTTTGGAGACGGTAATCCGTAAATATGAACGACCGAAAATATCGTTCTATTTATGGTGAAATAATATGTAATTGGATGTTATATAAAATATACAGAATCCATAAATTTTTTTATTTATTATTTACACCAGTTATACTCATTATTATACCCATCCAAAAAATGAAGTGTTTGAATAACAAACTACACCACGATGTGGAGACTATAAGTCGTATGTATGCACATATGGTGAATTTCCATTCATAGGATGGATAAAATAATAAATAGAGTTGTACCATATTTATAATAACATCATAGTATGAATGACGTACTAGATTTAATATTTAGGTATGGAAACAACAATGAATAAGTAGAAGAAGAAAAGAATTTTTAAAGAGGTGGTGAAATTATTACCTCTTCTTCAGGTGTTTCCATTTGAGTTGATCAAAAGGGCTCCTTAGGATGGAATTATTATCAAAGTAAGGCCTCTAGGTAGAATTGAGTGTATTTGGGAGGATATTTGAGTAGAGTTTCACCATGCCTAATGGAATTGGAGGTGTGATTTTGAGAGAGGGGGAAGTAACATTTTATTTGAGAGGTGAGGGTCACTTTAGGAAAATCATAAAATATTATTTTATTATACAATCATATTCAGTTTATAATGGCTCAAAAATGATATATTTCGAGGATAATTTTGGGATGGGTTGAGAAACTCTCAACCTATAGGTTTTAGTCTGGTTAAGGTCACCATATTAACCTTGTCTTTTATATTTAACTCTTAGTTAAACAGTTTGACTTTTACAATCTACTCATGTATTATTCTGTCAAATGGTTAACAAATTACTATAGAAAGCTCAAAGGACCCCGAGTGGTTCATTATTAAAATATATATTCTTATATATGTATTTTTTCCATACTCTCTATTTTTAGGAGTATTTTATCATTTAATAAAATAGTACTTTTTTAAAAAACTCATTTATGTCAATTTTGACACTATTTAGTTTTTAGTTTGTGTGAAAGTCGTAAAAACAATATTACATAGAAAAAAAATTCATTGAATCATACCTAACATGTCATATTAACATAGAAAATTCATGGAATGCATCAAAAGACTCAATTTACATTTATTTTGATATTTATAATGTCAATTATTTTAATATTTCATTAGTAAAGTAATTATTGCTTCATCACTGTGTCATAAATAAATAAATTAGTTAATTTAATGTATAAAAATTATAAATAAAATACCATGACGTATAAAATTGTTTTATCTTTCTAATTAATATTTATAGTCAAATTTATATTATTAATAACCCTATCTTAAAAATGCTTTAGTTATAAAACATTTAATTATGCACTTTTAACTCTTCTTTAAACAAAATAATAATTAGTGTCCTAATCTAATTGAAGTGGATCAAAGCAGTTCATCTTTTTTTCCAAATATTTATTTTGGTCGAAAACCACTTATCCAATTGAATCAGGACATGTGTTAGTGTAATTATAACATCAATTTTACCTTTAATTTCCCTATTTCCTTTCAACCGTGGTAAATAAAATTCAAAAGATACTATTCACCAAAAATTATTTTCATCTTATTGAACAATATTATACATTAAAATGTCTACTGTGTCTATAAGAGTTTTGAAATTCAATTCACAAAATAGGTAAAATTAAATTTTATGCAAATTTTCAAATGTGCCTAGTAGGTGGGTAAAAGGCTTTAAAAAGTTCAATAAAATTTTATACATATAATATTATTATAAATTGACTCAATGAATAAAATTGAAGTAATATAGGTATTATGTATCTATTATGACTAAAATTAAATTTAAATAAAATAAATAATTATTTAAATAAAAATTTGGTTATAAACAATAACTGAGTATTTTCATTATTCATCAAAAATTGAATGTTTTCAGAAAAATACCAAAAATTAACGCTAAGATAATTTTGATATTCAGAATTCAAAATTGATGTATATTTTATAAAATTAAAAACATAGAAGTTTCATTAATGAATTTAAAATTAATTCCCATTGTCAAAAACATAAAGTGGGTTTTTGAGAAGTAAAAACTATCAACAGATTGATATATGTTTATGTCCAACTGAAAAGTGAAATTACTTCCAACAACAAAAATTGGATTAAATGATAATAATATAATCTAAATAAAATTTAAATCCATTCAAATGTATAAATTAACAATATAAATTATTTTAATTATATAATTTGTTTTCAATTAAAATTTTGTATCTTTCATTATTGATCAAAATTAGAATGTTATCAGAAAAACACCAAAAATTTATCCAAACTAAATTTTTATGTCCTGATTCTAAATAAGAATTTAATTTCATTGAATTGAATATATAAAAGTGTTAAATAATGGATTTAAAAATGGTTTACCATTAAAAGGCGGAAAAAATCGATTTTTGAAAAATAATTCTTTTATCTGAAAAATTAAATTTCTTCTTATATTATGTCTAATAAACACAAAAGTTGAATGTTAAAATTATTTGGGATATATATAAAATTGAAAATGTCATTATTAATATTCATAACTAATTTTTAAATGGGTAGTTTGATAGGTTGTGGTGTGTTTGAACTCGATGCTGCATACATAGCATTTATTGTATTATTCAAAGACAAACATACCGTGGAAGCTTTGGGAGTTACACATTTCCTCAAAGGACATAGTCTACTGTCTAGTGGTGAGGGACTATGGTGTGATAGTGGGGAAACTATGCCCTCATTGGCAGAGTGTTACACAACAGAATTAATAGTAACAAATAGTGGAAGCAGTAAACAACATGCAACTCAAACAAACCCGAGGAAGTCTGATAGGTAAATATCAAAGTCTCTGCCATACAAATGATAATTAAGAATGCTACAAGTTATAAGAAAACAACCAAAACAAGATAAATGGAAATCAAGTACAATAAAATACCAAACTATAGTAAAACAAAATGATACTATGCAGCATCGCAAGCCAAGCCTTAGTCCCATGCTCTCCTGGTCCTAAGAAACAATATCGTACCTGAAAAAGAATCTTTTACCCTATCAACACATAAAAAAATATAGTAAGTTTGGGCCCAAAAAAATGACGCAAACTGGGTGTGAAAAATGAATCCTATTAGGAAACCACCGAAGCACTATTCTAATATTTCAGTGATTATATGATGCACTTTTGTGTAGTAATGAAATGTAGTAAGTTTCATGTACTCAAAAGGAAACAACCCTACAAATACTAGAATTAATTTATAGAGTTTAGTACATTCATTAGTAGTTGATTTACATGATGAATTTAAATTTTAGAATCCATCCTAAGCATAACACTCCCCGTAGAGAGGTAAGAATAATAGTAGTCTCCGAAAACATCTTAACTAGTAAGAAAAGCCTGAACTCAAGCTTCTACTTTGGTTTGGCAGACGTGTCACTATTCCATCTATTTAATAATTTATGTATAACCTATGTCCATTCTTTAGATTCCTATGTTGTAATTCATGTATCACTACAGGTTTAATTCTACTGACATCTCATGAGTCTGTTCTCAACGGTCCTACTATGGAGCCTATGTATCATACTCGATGTTGGTATAAGTTGAAACGAGTCTACCCTCATTGGTCCTACTAGGGAGCCCAAAGGTATCACTCTATGTATATGTTTATGTCAATTTAATTCATCCCTGGTAGTCTGACTAGGAATACCATATGTCACTAATGACATATAAATAAATACCTCTCGAGTCCGTCTGTGGAGTTCTAAGCTAAACCCATGTATCACCCAAGGTGCAAGGTACAATAGTCACGCCAGTCCATTCACAACATTCCATGAAGAACCCACGTATCACCAAAAGCTATTTACCATTTATCCCTTAAAATTTAAATATAAAATTCCAACCATCTTATCAAGCAAAAATCTGCATGACAATGGGGAAACCACAAACCAAAATCCATAATCAAATACTCACAATTCTTACAAAATTTCAATTTCATAAAATAACCAAGTTCATTTTAAACAACCAAAAAAGGGAAAATGAATGCATTCCCAATAACATCATTGAGAGAAATGAAGAAACCAAAAACTAAGGGAAACACAACATTGGGGTGGACCTCAACCAATCAACAATGCTAAACATGATTCACTTCATTGAATTCATTATCACAACAACATTTGATAATAAGAAAGATCGATTTACCTTTGTGGAAACACCCTATACATGGGTGCACGACACACCATCACATTTAAACATCTCAAAAATTAATTAGAGGCACTAGAACACTTATCTCAATGTCGTATGAGCGATATAACCCGATGTCAGCACTTAAACCAGTTTAGAACGACATAGATCTACGAAAGACGATAAGTCATTCATATATGTTTAACATCCTCAAGAACAGAAATCATGACTAATAGATCAAGGAGAAGAATGTTTCTACCTAGAGGAATCATATGAGACCGACGACACTCTAATCGGGTTCCGGACAATGAAATAGAAGGAGGAAATATTCTTGTGGATCGTTCTTCTTCACTCGGTAGATCCTCTATCCAGAAGAAGAGAAACCGAGGCTACTGCCCATTTGAAGATGAAATTTAGTAGTACACAGCATGTAAATCCATATACAGGGTGTGTATATCATTTTACTATTCATAACGTCGCCGACATACTTTACACGTCCTGCACCGACTTTTCCCACATGACTACATGATGTGTACAAAGGAGTGCATTGTGTATTGTGACTTTTTCTTCTCTCCTAAGCCAAAAAACTCACACAACATGTCTTCCCATCTTACACAGCCATATTACATGATATGTAAATAGGAGTACAAGGAATGTTCAACTAAAAATTAACATTTTTTCAAAATTTACTTATTTTATCAAAAATAACACAATGGAAAAGAAAATGAATAAATAATACCTCATAAGAAAAACCAAATTCTTACAGTCTCACACATAGTTTTTTTACAGTTTTGTGAACCATGTGACCTAATTATATGACTGTCATAGCTTGATTCTAATGGTTTTTTATTGTCATTGAAAATTTAATTAAATTTTATGACTAAACCTTTGTAGCTTCCCAAAAATTACAGTCTTGGTTTATCTATTTTATGCCTAATCAATTTTATCCATGATTTGACTCTTATTAACCACATTTTCATTCATCGGATAAAAGGATATATCTAGGATATTCCCCTCTTTCTCCACCGCATCCTCGAGGAAGGAAATCCCTTATCTCATGATTTCGGTGTGTTTTTCTAAAGTAAACTTCTTTTAACTATTCTTTCCATTTCTCCTCTTATACATTCTACAATTTTTTCTTGTATTATTATTCTCCCATTATCCCTAATGGCCATAGTGCAAAAACATAAGTTTTTAAATTTACTCATAATTGGATTTTGGTTGTCTAGGGCTTGTAGAGGCAATTTTCATATAAATTTTTCCTTCCTATATTTCAATCATGTGGTTTCCATATATTTGAGGGAGGAATTTTTTTGTAATACTTGTTATTTGGAATCACAAGTATTCTTTACTACAATAAATTTACAATTATTTAACAATGTTTACTTAAATGTGATATCCTTGATGGGTTTATAATAGTTTTTCTATTTTTTCAACATAATAAATAAAAATATTTCCATGGTTTTTTAGTTATCGATTCCTAAAAACATTTATTATATAATAATTGTGTTTTTTAAAAATAATATGTTCTATTTAAATGTGAATTTAAAAGTTAAATAATCATTTTTTAATTTTATTTATTTTGAATTGTGGAAATCCATGTTTTCATTGAGTTGTTTGCAATATAAGTGTTTTGTGGCCTTTAATAAATTATCCTTGTGATTTATTTATCATTATTTTATTTATTCTATCTTATTCATGGTTGGTTTCCATAAATATTTTTAATATGTTTAAAGAGATGTTTCGTTTTCCAAAATATTTCCAAATATTTTTTCTTTTGTTTTAATTTAAATGCTTGGTTTTATAACATAGTTTTCTATGTTCGATACAAAGGCCTATTTTAATCTTTTTAAAAGGTTTTTTATGATTCAATAATCCTTGATTTTGATGCCCTAATTATTTTATTTATAAACAATTATTCTTAATGTGATATAATTTAGTCTATAATATGTTACTTGTATTTATATGGTGGGTTTTTTTCTTGAAGTGTCAATTTTGTTGAAATGAGTGTTTGATTTATAATTTATTTTAAAATTTTGTATTAAAGGTATGGTTCCTTATTACCTCGCTATAAATTTATTTAATCTATGGGAAAAATGGTATCTAATTGAATATTTAGATTCATGAGATATTATCCTAGATTACTACACTAGAGAGTTTCCACTAGTGTATTTCATGAATTTACATTGATATTTCCACTTATGATACTATTTGAGAGTAATTTTGGAGTTAATTTTCATGGATCATGACATATGTTGGTATTTGGTTCCTCCTGAGTTTTACTAGGATTGTCTCACATTAGGACACAATGAGTTCCCCATTTTATCTATGTTATTCTTACTTTATGATTTTTTATCCAATGTTCATACAAATTTTTCAGGTTACCACTTACATTACTATTGTTTACACATTCAAAGTTTCTTTGATATTTCAGTTTTCACTTGATTTCACACATACTTTATTTTATGGTATAGATTATATTCTAAATAATTTTAAGAAAGTGTATCTAAAGAAATATTTCAATGATAATTGAAAATATTGTTTTATATTTATAAGTTCAAAAGTATCATGATCAATCTCCAAATTTTTACTTTTTTTCTAAAAAGGTTTTTACCACATGGGTTATGTAACTGGGGTAGTAATTTATTTGAAAAGTAAATAAATTTAATTTTTTCCAATTATTTTTTCTTATTTAAGACAATCTTATTTTCTAAATATAGTTTAAACTAGTATTTTTAAATTTTCATAAAAAGGTAATTTCATAAACACTTTGATGAAATCATTCTTCATAAATTTATCTCACACTATACATAAATAAATTTTTTTTGTATCCTTCAATTATATTTTTAGGTGCATAGGATTTTTTTCAATAATATTTATTGATGGATGTTTTTGGATATAGAGGTGACCTTCGGTTAAAAGGATTTGATCATACAATGGATCAGGTTTCTAGTTTATCTTAGTATGTTCTTTTATTGGAAAATTCATAAAACATTATAATTTGGGTTCTCCATTTTTTAAACAAGATATCTCTTCATTTTTATGTTATACTTTCCATGTTTGGAATGTTTTTTACATTGTTTTTGTCTTATTTGGTCTGAATTATCATCTTTTGTGTTTATTTGTTGTACATGTAAGTCTATTTTTTAAACACATAATTCCAAATTCATTGTGATAATCCATTAAAAATTGATTTTCTTAAATGGATAAATCATTCCAACTGGGTATTTTTTTAGTCCTTGGTTGTTGTCGTCATCCCTTGGATATCATGAACACAATTCAAGCCTTATTACAGACTAACACCGGTGAAGTTCAGGTTAACCTAAGTTAGGTTGCGAAAAAATGGTATTAGATCACTATTTTTATTTTGTGGATTAATGGTAAAACATTGATAGGATTTTCAGAAAACAATAAGTGAGTCATCAGTTTGGTCCTAATATCCACCTTTTATAATGAGGATTGAGTTTCCTTGGGGATTTCGGATGTGAGTCTTTAATATAATTATTATTATCAATTATTTTTCTTCTATTATGATATAAAAGATTATATATTAGATGAATGTATTATTATATTATTTATATTGAGTATTAATGAGTGCTTGGGTGGAAATAGAGAGAAAAAACAAGGGCTTTAGTCCAGAAAACTGTACACAAGGTGGTGGAGACCTCTTAGTGGTCAATTCACAATAGGTCACTAGACTCACAAACCATGCATTAAAATTATGTGTAATAATAAAAACCCTTCATATTTTTGGAAAACATTTTGATTTTTTGATTTTTTATAAACAAATTAAACTTTATTAGAGATGATACCAATATGTTTTTTCGATGTTTTGATATTATATTACTAATCTATGTTTTATATTCATTTTATGTTACTTGATTTATTATTTTAAAGTATATGTCTCAATTGATAATGGAATTTAATGGAATAATTTGATTCTATAATGAGGTTTTATTATTTATTTATAAAAAAAGATCTTTATTTTTTAAAATTATTTTCAAAATTGTATTATTTTTCAATGAAAATTAGCAGTTGTTTTGAAATAAATGTGAATTTTATAAATATTTCGCTATATGAAATTTTAAATCAATTGAAATCTAAAAGATCTTTATTAAATAATTACATGATGTCTCTAAATTTTTATATGGTGTAGTATAAACATAAATTTGGATTATAAATTACTAATATATTTAAAAAATAATTTTGGGGTTTTAAAACCAATGTAAGGGTATTGAATTCCCTAGTGGGTAAGTTTGAATGCGGTTGGGAGGTTAACTTATGGTAGAGTGGTAAAATTGATTACATTTAGATTTTTATATATGGTTTAATTTTTCAAACTGTAAATTCTTTTATAGATTGAGTTTTTAGATTATTCATCAATTAAATATGGTATAAAATGATAATTTTTAAAATTTAACATAATTGTGTTTTATATTATTGATTTCATGCATTTTTGTTTGATCCTTGTGTATATATTGGGATTGTGAGTTTATTATTTAATATTATATATTTATTAGGTTGATGTTTCATGTTATTTAGAGTAATCCTCCAAGGTAGGTCATAGTGAATTCTAAGGAATATGTTTTGAGGGATAATTATCATAGTTGTTTTTCTACCAATTAAAGTGTGGTCTATATGAGTCACACCTCTACCAAGATTCTTAATTGGGTGGTGGAGTTAGATTATTATATAATATTGGACCACATTTAAGACATTTTTATCAAAATATGAATACTTTCCATAGTTATTAAGGTTATATGAAATAAATATAGTGAAAAAATGGGATCGATGGATTCATCGACTCTTTGGAAACTCTTGAAACATAAGAGCTAAAAGTTATAATATTCTTCCATGAAGAACTGATTTGAGTATGGTGGGAAACCAACATCCCATATTATCTACATGATAACATTTCTTAGAATAATACAAGATAATTTTTATCTAGTGTAATTATTTTGAGAAAGTGGTGGTAGAGAAATATGTTAAATTCATTATTTTACATAAGTGTTAGTGAATAATGATGGTGTATGATGAACATTTCTCTAAGTTTATAACATTTTATCTTAATCTAGTATTTTATTAATCTCTAAAATATCATTTCCTCAAAAGAGGTCTTTGACAAAAACATAGATACATTTTATTTTAATTTTTCTTGAATTCGTATAAGGATATAGTTAGAAAGGGTGTGATGGTTTAATTGAATAAGTAAGGGTAACATATGATAGAAGTTGAATCTATTAAAAACATCATGATAATGGTTACCCAATCATTTTTTAAATGGATGAAGGAAAAATATGGATGGGAAAGATAAGATGATTTGGATTATTTACCCAAAAATCCTAAAAATACTTATATAAAAAGAGTTCTCTCATGTGTTTCTTGTGTGGGAAACCAAGAAAATATAAGGAATATTGATAAAGATCTATGAATACATTTATTTTATACGAATATATATGTCATATTTATAAATTCTATAAATTTAATTTTCAATTGAAAAAAATAAGTCATGGATGTTTCTTAGATCTATGTGATAAATTATCTCAGGATTTTAGTTGATAATATTAGAGTACATTAAATATTTTGAGGGAATTATAACATAGTGACCTCCATTGTTGTATCTTCTATTCTAATTTTATATAATATTATGGTATTTTGAGTATTCTTTTTATTTTTATTTCTTTCTATGAAATTTGAATCGGTTTCCTGAGTGGTTCTTTTTTTGTATAATATTATCTTTTACATTATTGGTTTATTAGGATATATTTACATTGGTGGTGATTTTAATATAGGTGTTTATATTAAGTGTCTCATATTTATAAGGGGAACTATAAATAGTGGGAATACCTATAGTATATCTTTTTTTGGCTAAATAATTATCCACCATATATGACCCTTCTCTATGAATCCATTAATTTCAAATAGATTCTTTGAGATGTGGGACTAATAATAGTTAATTTTTTTTATGATTTAGGTTTTATGATTATATTTTAGGAATCATTAAATTAATCTTGACGGATATGATTAATCATTTTTAATATGGGATGATATGGTATTTTTATCCCAAGGTTAGGTCGAGAAATCATTTTATATCATGTACTTATTTTTTAGAAAATAATATTATGTTTACCCAGCCCACCCATGTAAAATAATCTATTTATGGATTTTAGTATTGAATATTTTTTCATTTATAATGGTACTTATGATGAAAAATATATTTATTTCTTTTATGATATGGACTAAACATGTTAAATTACCAAATTTATTGTCATTTTGTATCACTAAGACATTATTTGGATGAATAGTTATGATCATATTTTTTTTCTATAGATACCAAAGACGTTTAAGGTGAAGAAATTGGAATTGTGGGTAGAATTCTGAAACCACCATTTTATATTTTTCAACATGTTAAATAACAATTTGTCGCATTGAAATTTGAGGATGTCTATATTATGTAATTCATAATTTCTAAAAAACTTTTCGTGGTTGGTTACTACACAATTAGTATTAATCATGAAACCTATTATTACATAATGAAAATTATATTTTTTGTAATGTCATAAGGTTACCAAACAATTTTTAGTAACTATATGGCCTTTCCATACTTTTTGTGAAATTACTTCCACTGACACTTGAATAATTTGTTCACAGTTTAAAGAACCTTATAGCCTAACTATATGAGTATTTTAGCTCAATTCTAACATCTAATTCATGGTTTTAATACAATTTATTGACCCTTGTGTTTTAACAAAGTGATCAGCCAAGAAAAATCAAATGTTGTTTTCTAATTTTTCTATTAGAAAATTTTATCATAAATTGGACTCCCTCTCTCATAATTTTCATTTAGTAAATCAAGGGAAAGATCTTGGAGCATCTTAACTATCTTGTTAAATATTACATGAAATTATATCATGATTTCCCAGTGGTTCTATAAGTTACCCCCTCTTATTTATTATTTCTTATTCTCCCATTCTCATAACATACATAACTTCTTGGTTTTTTTTCTACAGTGAATCATAATATCCATGGTGGACAAACATTGGGTTTGAAATTATTTTATCATGGTATATTTTATTTTTAGGGCCTATATGTGCCATATGATTCAAATATTTTTCACTATCCCTCAAAAGAAAGTAATTTCCATCAATTTGATGTAGTTTTTTTGGTGAAATGCCTTTTATTTGGTATTTCATGTGATTATTGTATTTCTTAAATTAATTTTATAAAACATTATACCTATATGTGATATCCTTTATGGATTTAAAAAATCTTTTCAGTGTTGTATTCACTTAGAATAAATTGATATTCATATATTTCTATTTATTGATTCATAAACTCATTTCTTATCTATGAAATTTGTTTATGAAAATGATTTAGATCACCATCTAAGAGAACTTGATAGATAAAGAATCATATTGCCTCTGTAATAATGTTCAAATTTGGTAACCCATATTTATAACAACTAATTTAAAATTTATTTTTATTTTTGTACATTTTAAAATAATCCATTATATTCATTTATCATTATTTTGTTTTATGATGTTTAATACTTTTATTGTTTCCAAATTTATTTATATGTTGTTTTGAAGGATTTTTTATTTTCATATGATTTTTAAATCAGTTTTCCATGATTTTGTTTTAATGTGGTTGTTTTATAACTTGGTTTTTCATATTCAATTCAAAGTACTATTTGGAACTTTCTAAAAGGTTTTGTTTTGAATGAATCATCCTTGGTTTTGAGGCCCTTAGTATTGTGATTAATATATGATTATTATATATGTGAAATAATTTTATGTATTATTTATTATATATATAAAGGTTAAAGGGGATATTTCCTTGATGTTTTTCTGGAGGTGATATGATAGGTTTTATTACATGTTATATTATTGATTTGTATTGATGTTTTGATCTAATTTTTCCTCACAACCATTTTTATTTACATAATGGGAACCCTTGTTAACTATGTGGGGGATGAATGTTCACACTACTATATCTTATATTAACGATCCGGATAGTGTCCGCTAGTGTAGTTATTTCCTTAGATAGGGTAGTTCCCCATATGAAACTAGTTGACAGAAATTCATGAAGTAATTTTCATGGATCACAATATATGTTGTTAGTTGCTTCCACCTAAGAATGTATAGGATTATCTCATGTAATTACTTAATGAGTTTCATGTGATTCTTTTTTCCTTTTTTGTTTATTTTATCTTAGTGATTCTTCATTTATAATTTTTTATCCCCATGTTCTCATCTTTGTTTCATGGAATAAATTACATTACTATTATTTAACCATATTATGTTTGTGTGATATTGTAATTCTATCTCAGTTTCAATCAATTTTATGGTTTATTTTATATTCCAACTAGTTTTAAAAAATGGTATTCAAAAAAATATTTAAAAGGAAATAGAAACTACTTTTATCATTATATGTTCAAAAGAAACATTTTACATTTCCAAAAGTTTTTTTTATTCAGAAATATTTTTAACTCATGGGTCATATAATGGGGGTTGTATATATATTAGAAGGTATGTAATTTTTATTTATTTGCAATATACATTCCAATATGAAAAATATATATTTTACAAATTTAGGTCAAACTAACATTTATAAAATTTATTATAATAGAAATTTCATAAACTATTTGGGGAAATTATACTGGGTTTATTTAGATCACACCCTATATACACACGTTAATGTGAATGTTTTCCTTATGTGTTCATAGAGGTTCTCAAGATTTGTTTCCATGTTTTCTTCTAATAGAAATTTTTGGATGATAATTTGACCTCATGTAATATAGATTTGATTGTGAATCATCTTAGGTTGATGGTTTTTCTTATAATGTAATTATATTTTCGAATTCATTCAAATTTGAACTTTTGTCTCTAATATTTTGGAACATTTTATGTATTCTCCATGATGTTATAATTTAAAAGTAGGATTGGTTGTTTACATAGTTTTTGTCTTATTCTATCAGAATTATCATTTTTACATGTGAATTTATTATGCATGTAAGTCCATTGAATGGATGAACCATATTAGATTACCAATAATAATCTATTACTTATTTAATATTCATTGATCATGAACTAATTCCCTCTTGGTTATGATTGATGTCCTTGTGATTTCCCCTTCCCATGGAATTTTGGAACAAGATTTGGGCCTTATTATAGGACAATTAATGTGATGTGGAATTATGAAACGTTTTATTTTATGATTTTTATAACAACCTTAAAATTCACAATAATGGTCTTTATTATACAAATATTAAACTCATTACATTCCTTAATAAATAAAACAAAATACTGGCATTTTTATTCTCTCTATTGGGAAAAGAATGTAGCTCTTCTCATGTGTATAATCCCAACTCCTCCTAACTAATTTCCTCCAAATATAGTGATAAATGATAGAGGGTCAAAATTTATGGATTTAAACTAGAGTATAACCAAAAAAATGAAGGGGGAATGGGGAACCTCTAATACAAATTGATAGAGATCCTTTCATATATGAATATGTTCACGTTTATGTATGGTATCAGTCAATATCTTTAATAACAATGGAAATTAGTATTATTATAGTGAGTAATTTCATTAATATATATTAAATTTATAATGGAGTCTCAGATTGGGTTACAAAATACTTTACGGGATGAACCAACATCTCACCCACTCAGTATCAATATATAATTTTAATCATAGTTACTTTATCCTAATGGTCACCCTCCCTTGGAATGTGTATTTTTATCCATACCAAAGCATTTGTGAGAATGCATAAGGGGAAAAATAGTGACCTAGATGTGAAAATCATTACAAATGAAAGCGATAAATTTATTATTCATTCGTACTTGTGTTGATACATTTAGTGATTTATTTTTGTGGTTTCTCCTTCACCACATTCCAAAAATATACAAATAGTTTCATCGCTTATTATATCATCAAGAATCAAATTCCCGATAAAATATGGGGTATTATAGGATCAATTGGGGTTCCTAGGAATTACTATAAAGTGGATTATTAGAAATATTCCTCGGCCATAATGAATGTTTTGGTCCCTCATCCTTAAAGGGTTATGCCACCCTCTTAGTGTAGTCAATTCCTCATGCTGAACACCCTCATTTAAGAATAAAACCTTAATGATTCATTACACTTCCTAGGGATGGATCATTAAATCATTCATGATTTGAAATTACATAGGCCATCCCATAAACAACGAGCTAACAGGTGACTTCGGGCCCATTTATCCACATCTAACTTCCTTATAAGTTTTTCACTAGAGTGAATAAACACCTATATCCTTAATATTATGGAGTTAGAGAAGGGTATTAATTCCATACATATGGATAACATGGATCCCCTATGAAGGGTTCCCCTCAACCATGGAAATCACAATCGCTACTCAACCTAAATTCACCAGAAGGCCATGGATAAATATGTCACCGATATTGTCATCCTTACTAGAGAACCAATGCGGAGGGACCACTGAGGTTAATCTATTATCAAAAAATAAGAGGAATCACCTATTCCCAAGACACATTCATCCCTATCACCCATCAATATATCCTAATAGTGACTCAGGGATAATTCCAAATCCTTATCGAAAATTAGTCAAAAATCAGAGCGAGGAAGAAACTGGTGGAAAATCTAGTAGTCCCCTATCCTAAAAAGGAAGAAAACAACCACTGTAATGGTCCTCCATAAATTTATATAACCAAAATTTTCTCAGGAGGTCCTCCTTAGTGAACTCATCCTGAACTTGCTACTCACTCAAGTGGAAACTCAAATCACAATAGTCCTCGCCATGGATAAAACTGATAAGTCGCTAACCATGGATTTTCTCTCCATGGTCAAACATAAGTAGGAAAAAATAGAGGTCCTCCCGAGATTCTCCATTCTAATTATACAACTTGTATCTATATGAAGACCAATCGAAGAGGTCCTCCCTCTATAATAACATCATCCAATGATTAAAATGGTCCTCTCTATGATTCTAGTTTCGAAGGTCCACCATGTAGTACAAATACCAATAGAAGAAGAGGATTTATCCTTATCAATCACATAGAATTAATAAAACAATAAGGTAATTTCTATGGTGTTCAAGTAGAATACAATGAAAGTGCATGTCCTACCTATATTAAAGTCTCAAAAATGATAAAATGTGGTGGTTATTTCCATAGAGATGATGTTAATATATCGGGAGTTCCTCCCTATAGTATATGATACAGAGTTCCCCCTGAGGTAAGATCTATGGTAAAATTAGAGGTTCTACATATGATAGAATATAGGAAATCTACAACCACATAGGTCATCCCCATGGTAACAAAAAATAAATATCCAAAGTGGATGTCCTCTCTATGATGAAGAATTCAGAATCAATTATCCCGGAGGTAGTCCATATGGAACTCATTGGGATTTCCCTACACAAAATGAAATGTATACTTAACAAGAAGGTGATACTTATATACTTATGATTCCAAATATACCATTGTATTGAGAGGCATTGGAAATTACCAAGTCAGCAGCACCAGACACTCTGTCATAATCTAGAGGTGTTTTAACCCAACTAAATGGAAAATTAGTGTAACCATTAACATCAATTCCCACCCCAGATTTAACTAATAAAAATATGATTCATGATATTCTGAATAACCTCGCCCAACATAATAAAATGGTGAAAATTTTACTTTTATGGTCAGATATGGTTGAAGAACCACTCACTGAATATGGAGAAAATTCCAACCCCATGTAGAATGAAATGGATGGTGATAAGATAACAACAATGTTCTATCCCATTACCACATATTAGTATGAAATTATTGTAATATTAAATTGGAATATATACCTCATCTTTATCATAATAAATGGTAAACATTATATCATCTCAAATTAGAGAAACTATCGTTTGAATGATACACTAATCATATTACGACATTTGATGAGTAGTGTCGCTATATTGACCAGGACACCATTTCGATGGATCGAAATAACAAATTATTAAAAACATGAATGAATAAAATAGTCCTAAAAAATATAAATACAATTTTCCATATGATCAGTGTTGTTTCATCTAAAATAATCGTCAAATTGTTAGATGAGTTTGGAGAATTACACTTCACTACACTAATAGGAAATAAAGTTTCTCTTGGAAATGTAATCTATAATGTCATTGTCTTGATCCATGTCTCTTGTATTGGGCCTGCATATGTTAGTTTTTTACTATAATTAAATCCATTTGTCCATGGTGATCACAAAATGTCATATCATTGGGAATGATCTATTGACTAACTCTTACATTAGTTAATTATAAATGTGAAATAAGTATCCAATTCATGGGTGGTTATATCCCAGAAATTCAAAACACTTCCAATGCATGACACCACTATTCTAGAGTGATCGAAACATAAAAAATTAAAAGATTATACCAAATTGATTTCCTAAAAGGAGAAAAAATAGAAAATCCTCTAATAGGGACACATTATTAACCCCAACCTATAAGGATGGAGGAATTTTTATATCCACTATCACCACTTCAACTATAAAATCTACAATGGGGTGTGGCATTGACCAAAATAGAGTGTGGTAAAAATTACCTCATAGATATGGGTTAATTTTAATCTCCTATTCCAATAAAGAATTAAATATTTTCAAAACTATTAGTATATTTAGATTAAGAACCTGCGTGGTTGTCCTTTCTTGAATTTTTCAATCCATCGCCTCTATCGTGATCATTGTTAGTGGATTTTGTATATTCACATAGGATCGCCTTAAAATATGATTTATTTCTCCCTCTCAACTAGATCACCGAGGAATGAAATTTATACATTTAATGGGTTATAAGAGTAAGAAATATTTTGTAATTTAATTTTTTAGTTAATAATAAGATCTATCCCTGGAAGGGTACTTAGACAAAAATGAGGTTCCTTACTGTTTTTGAATTATATATGAATTTATTCTATCCGCATGAATCTTGTTAATAAAAATTATTTATTAAAACCTAATAAATAAAATTTAATGGTAAATTGATATATAGTAACATGATAATGAAGAGTTTATTCAAAATATTGTTCCCAACAATGTGGTAGAATAATGTGTTCTGACTCAAAATCCAATGAGAGATTATGACTACCCAAAACCTATTCCATTTTTTAATTTATTTATTAATTAATAACCTAAGATCACAATGGTTTTGAGTTTTAGAGTTTCTAGATACATCATATAAATAAAATTATAACTCTTATAAAAGAATGTAAATTTAGTCTATTCTTATGATCAATAAGGGTTAAACACCATAAAGGGACCTTAATCACTCATGAGTTTCTATGCGTCCCTATTCCATGTGAAAAGAGGTTTTGAAAACATATTGTGAGTAGAAAAAAACTTAGTAAGTGGTTCTAAAACATTTGAAAACCAAATCATGATTTTTCAATTCAACATAAAAGTGACACATGAGATACGACTTGAAAATTTAGAATTTTGAAATCATGAGAAATTTTAAAAATAATCATATTTTCTAATTATATTTCAACATATGTATCCTTTGGAAAATACATTTCATCTTTTTATGAAAATAATAAAAATTTATCTTGATAACTTATAACCCTTCACAAATAGTTCCCAAAGTAACCTTGGATCATAACATGAAGTCACAGTTCACTCTCTAGAAAACATGACATGGTGGAAATAGTCCAATGATGGTTAAGGTTAACTATCCAGTCCTGTAGTGTGCTTAAGATACACCTCTCATGCACTGTACATGACATATTATGTGATTGAAACATTACCCAATTCATTGGAGTTTTATATAATTTCGAGTGCCTCTATCACATGATTTCAAAAAAGTCCCATAAGTGTTTGGGTTGACTCCACATTCCGTACCTTCATTAACTTAATATCAAAGTGTGATTCATTAGAATTAGAAACATTATAACATGTATTTTACATTATAAGGACCATGTAGTTTCTTTAAATCCTTGAACTTTTATATTTATTTCAAAAAAAAATAATTACTTTGTTATACGTGTGTCATGATAAAAGTAGTTTCACATGAAAATACATATCTAAATATACATTGATATACATATCAATGTATATAATAGTTTTAAATAAATATATATACACACACACACATATATATAAATATATTGATATTGGAATAAAAATGATTTCATATTTACACAAATATGTATGGATATCAAAAATAATAATAAAAAATGTTTAGATAAAATGAACAATATATACACATACATTTATTTACATACATATATGTATAAAAAATAAATCAATTTTAAATTAATTGATACATATATACAAACATTTATATACATGTATCTATTGATATCAGATTTAAAATTCATTCACCTAAAATAATACATATATATATACATACAAATATATAGATGTATTAAAAAAAGTTTCATATGAAATGATATATATATATATATATGAAAATACTTGTTTGAAAATAAAACATTCATTTTGAAAATTCGATAATTTTAATTTCACTTGTAGAGGCATAATTAATATTATTCAAATTATTTCTGTATGGACAAATCCATGGGAAGAAATGATTTTTAACAAAAAATGATATGTATATATATATATACATAAATACATATATTTGCAAAATTATAATTAAAAAAATATAAAATCTAATAACAACACTTTTATTTATAAAAGGCCAATTAAGGATTTTTAATTTTTCAAAATATTTTCAAGAAAAATATAGCTCATGGGCCAATGTAATTTTATGTATAAAATATAAAATGTAATGACAATGTGAATCACCATGGTAGAATAGTTTTATAAACTCAAAATTATCCCCCTTGCCCTAAATTAATAATTAAAATACCAATATTCAGTACTAGTAGATGAAAAAATTTGCGTATAAAAATATTAAAATCATAAATAGATTAAAATATTTATTTATATTTGTAAAAAAATTCCCTTATTATAATAATGATATAGTTAAAAATTATATGAAGGGTCAAGAAATAAATATTGGTAATCGACTAAATAAAATTGATATATAATATCTAAAATAGAAAAACCATTTGAGAATATTTTTCACACAGAAATGACCTTATACATGAATATATTTGAAATAAATTACCATAATAGGAGAATTTTTTGAAAATATTTAAATTCACAAAAAAATAAATACTTCACTGACTTTTGATTCACTACGCATATTGCTCATATAATGACTGGTCTCAAGTTCAGTCTCTCAGAATGGGGAATAGAAAAAAACACAAAGTATCTTCAAAGATAAACTAAACTACAACAGTTAGATTCAAGGAATCCACCTTCATTTAGACCTCTTTCAGATCCACATGGTATTATATATAGATATCCAACACATAAAAACTATTTTTATGCATATACAAAAGTAGTGTGAATAGTATTATTTCCTACCCGGCATGAAATCCCTTCCTTCCCATAAAATATAATTCTAAACCAAATGGAATCCTATAAAAATGGGAACCTAAAACCCAAAATAGAAATTAGATAATTACCCCATTTCATTTCAGATTCATCCACAACCCCACAATCCAACTCACATTCACATCATGGGATTCAGAGGAGGATGATTCCACGAGCAACATGACAGTCAAATGCATCATAGGTCAATGACATCAGTTGTAGGTCCACTAACCAAAGGTAGTAGGACGAGGATGAAGATGGCGTGTGTCATCTTCATCTTCAATCGACCACCCCTGAGTCATAGTATCCCCAAATGAATCATTTTAAACGTTGGATGACCCTCTAAATCCTTCAGTAGAGGACCGTCTTTTTGACTGGTCAGCAATATTAACAGGTCACTACCCATCCAGTTGAAGAAGATGACATCAAAGAGGTAGGGAAAACCATCAGCTTCAATTAAACCCGCCAAAACCTGATTTCCTCTTTTTTTTATTTCAATTAATATTTTTTCTTATATTTATTATTTCATGTATATATATATTTATATATTATTCCATTATTGTTGAAACACACATATATATGTATACTAATTTCTAAAACTAATAATTTTCCACATAAAAAGTAAAGTAAAACACATTATTATTATTATTA
This sequence comes from Viscum album, assembly GCA_963277665.1. Classification (NCBI taxonomy): domain Eukaryota; kingdom Viridiplantae; phylum Streptophyta; class Magnoliopsida; order Santalales; family Viscaceae; genus Viscum; species Viscum album. The sequence continues at coordinate 582,724,233 of OY728120.1, forward strand.
TTATATTTTATCAATGTATTAATTCTCATAATATTTTATATTTCATAATTGTATATTTACTCTAATATTTTTTATTAGGAATATTCAAAAAATTAAAAAATTTCTAATTTAATGTGTCAGTTAATTTTCAATAAATATAAATGTCATATATTATCTTGTTTTCATGTAATTCTTTCAATGTACTCGTATTTACGTTTGTATTTCCTATTGAAAAATAATTACTTAATTATAATAAAATAATTTTATTGATAATATAATTTGTTTGTTAATTAATCATGAAGTAAACATATACACATTTTATGGTTTATTATTTATAATTATAACTAATAATTTATATAGATATAAAATTCTTATAATATATAAATATATACATTTATTTATTTATTTATTTATTTATTAAAAGGGATAAGTATTATTTTTTTCATTAAAGGACATAAACAACTATTTTTAAACAGTCGTATTACATATAATTACATAACCTTAAATAATATTTTTTTAATCAAACTTATCAAATTATACATCCTCTCATCCTAGAGAGGCTACCTATTTTTATTTTTCATTTCACTCTTACCCTCGTCCTATTTTCAAGGTTTCTACTCATGGAAGATACAAAATATGTGGGCAATGACTTAGAAGATATCATGTTTGTTATAAGTTTTCCATTTTTATTGATGATTATTATTATGGATTTAGTATTACCACCTTCTTAGTCCAAGGAGAGGTTATGGTACCGATTTTAATGTATTTCATAAATAAACCAAAATTAACTTTTGTTTTTAAATTTATAAGCCATTTTTAATGAATTTACAAAGATGATGATTATATAAGATTTTTTGGGATGTTAAATTCTACCCCTCAAAAAAATTATGTCCTGAAAATTTGATTACAACTTATATAGAATGACTATCACACAAACACTGAAATTTAGATTCAGTTTCAAGGTTTCTTACATCTATTCCTTAATAATCCCCCAATTCCCATTTTCATATTGAACATAGAGAGAGAGGGTCCACTTAGTTTAATAATACATTGGTTCATTTTTGACGACATATTCTTCCTTATCCCAAACATAGTTTGTATAAATTGGATCGTACTCATGGATAAAATGCTGCACTTTTGGAAAATAATTGGCCCTAAAATATAGTTTTAATACCTCATCATGGAAAAGGTTTTTATAAAATAGCCCGAATGAGTCAACTTTGAAAATTTTAAATTGTGGTTCCTTTAATATATTTCCTATGTTTCCAAAAATATTGGAATCTTGGAATATATATATTTAGGATTCTCAATGTTCTCCCTCTTCTATGGACATTCTAAAATCAAAATCTACATCATAATCCATAGAAAAGGGGAAATATTTGAAAATTCCCATGTGGTACCTCAATTAGTAAGAAGGGAAGAAGATTTTGGAGCTTCTGATTTGATCATGGGTGACGCATCATCCTTGATGATTCTGTAGTATAGAAGAGGTTTTTTATATTTTCTAAATCATTTTTTTCAAAAATTTGGATGTTGAAAAAGGTTTCAAAACTATGTGAACTTGTCTTCACAATAATTTTTTTCTATAATTCTTTGGGAAGGTACAAAAGTGTTGTGGGAGGTATTTTACCTTCCATCTCGACACTAGATTTTACCCTACATATGAAACATAAATTATTTTTATGTTACCCATTACACATGATAAACATACAACAAAAATGTCATCATGTATAATAATTGAATTAATTATTTTTAAATTTTTATTATAAAACCCAAAAATATCTACAAAAAAACCTCTATAGTTTAAAGGGTTTCTCTGTATCTTCACCTCTATATTTTTCAGAACCTCATTTCTGATTTCAACTATAAAAACCCAAAATCAGTTCAGTTTATTTATATAATTGATCTATTAATTATCAAATTGAAATTTAAATGGTTTAAAGTATTATAGAGTCTGGATACATCGTAGAATTATAATTACAACTCTAATAAAATAAAGGATAAGAAAACTATCCTTTTTATTTACAAGGGTTAAAGGCCATAAAGGGTCCTTGACCAATCACTTGATATTATTCGTGCTTATGACCTATGAAAATATGTTTTTTTAAAATAGGGTGATCGGGAAAAACAATGTTAGGGGTTTCAAAACATGTGGAAATAAAATCAATATTTTTCATTTAACATAGATGTAAAACATAAAATACATCTTGAGAATTTAATATTTAGAAATAATGAGTACCTTTGAAAATAATAATATTTTTCTAAATAGATTTCAACATCTGAAACCTTTTGAAAATCCATTTCATCCATTTACAAAATAATAATAATTTCTCTTGATAACTCATAACCATTCACTTATATATCTCAAAGGATCCTTGGATCATAAAATTATGTCATAGTTCACTCTCGTGACAACATAACATGGTACATATAGTCCCATGGTGGATTAGGTTCACTCCCTAATCTTATATTCTACATAAAATACACCTCTCATGAACCATACATGAAATCTCATGAGATTAAAACATTACTCTTTGCATTGGCACACTATATAGTTCAAGGTGTACCCATCACAAGTTTAGAAAAAAGTCCCATAAGGATTTTGGTTCGCTCCCTTTCCCTTAATTCATTCACATAATATCATCATTCAATTATTTGGAATTAAAACCATTATAAAATGTATTTTACATCCTAAGGACCGTGAAGTTCCATGAAACCCATGTGATTTGATATCTATTTTTGTAAAAGGTGATTACATGATTATGCATGTGTCATGATAAAAGTAGTTTCGAATGAAAGGAAATATGAAAATATACATTACTATACATATATATGTATATAGAATTTTTACATATATATATATGTATATAGACATTTTTTTAAATATATATTGATATTGGAATAGAACATGATTTCATATTTTCACACAAATGTATAGATATAAAAAATAAAAAAATGTTTACCTAAAATGAAATATATATTTATTCATGCATTTATATACATACATATATGTATCAATAAAAAATTACATAAATTGATACATAGATACATACATTTATTTTCATATATCTATTGATGTCATATTTAAAATATGTTTCACCTAAAATAATACGTGTTTAGATACATATATATATATATACATGTCATAAAAAAATTATATGAACTTATATATATATACATACAAATACTTTTTTGAAAATAAAACATTAATTTTGAAAATTTGATAACTTATCTTGCACTTATGGAGTCACAAAAAAGGTTATTCAAATTATTTTTTCTAAAGAAAAATCCATGGGAAGACTTGATTTTTAACATACAATGATGTATATATATACATATATACATACATTACCAATATTATTATTAATAAAAAATGTTATAAAATATAATAACTTTCATTTTATTTATATGATCCCAATTAATGTTCATTAATTATTCATTATAATTTCAAGAAAATAATTATCATCGAAAAAGTAAATTTTATGTATAAAATTTTAAATTTAAGTCTACATGAATCGTTATGGCAGATGAGTTTTATAAACTCAATATGATCCCCTTACCAAAAAAACAATTAAAATACCATTATACAATATCGGTGGATTAAAATAACATTAGATATAAAAAATTTAAATTCATAAAAAAATTAAAATTTTAAGCATTGTTGTATCAAAATTTTCTTCATTATCATAAATATATAATTCAAAACTAATTAAACTATCAAAAAATAAATATTGGTAATTGACTATTGAAAATTGACATATAATGTCTAAATCATAGAAACCATTTGAGCATATTTTTTCAAAAAATAATTACCTTATAAATTAATAGTTTTGAAATCAATACCTTGGTTGGATAATGTTTTGAAAATAAATAAAAACTGAGAAATAAATAGTTCCCTTACTTTTGAATCACTGCGTAGACTACTCATATCAAGACTAGTCTAATGGTTTTCCCCTCACAATAGTTAAGAGAAAAAAACAATGGATATTTGAAGCGAAAATAAACTATTTCAGACATATTCAAGAGATCCACCTTCATTTAGCCCTCTTTCAATGCCATAGGGTCTTATATAGAGATACCCAACACCCAAAAACCATCTGTATGAATATCTAAAAGTAATGTGAAGAGTAGGATTTTCTATCTGACATTAAATCCCTACCTTCTCTTAAAATATAACCCCAAACCGAATAGAATCTATATACATGGGAACCTAATACCAAAAATCACAATAAAAAACACAAAATATATGAATGAATAATCCACATCTCCCAAATATGACTCACCTTAGAATCATGGGATTCATTGGAGGATGATTGCATGAGAAACATGATGGCCTAAGGCATCACGGGTCTATGATGTTAGTTATAGGTTGACCGACTATCGACAATAGGTGGAGGATGAAGAGGGGTTATGTTAACTTTCTCTATACATGACCACCCCTAACTCACATGATCCCCACATGAATCATTTCACATGTCGGACAAACCTCAACATCCTTCAATGGAGCCCCAGCTTCGTGAATTTCCATTCACGGGTCAAGACCCATCTAGTTGAAAAAGATTGTGACATAAGGGAGGGGGAAGAGTCTACTTCGATTGAACAAAAAACAAATCATCATTTTTATTTTATTTATTATTTTATCTTATAATTATTATTTTACACACACATATATATATATTTCCACTATTGTTGATACAGAAATATACAAGTATATAGATTCCTAAAATAGATAATTGTCCACATAAAAAGTAAATTAAAAAAAAAATTCATTACCAAAGTAACAGTATTCATAATCTTGTATATTTTATAATTATATATTTCCACAAATATCTATTATTATGAATATTATAAATTTTATAAAATTCCTAATGTCATGTTTTATTTATTTTTCAAAAATATATATGTCAAGTATTAACTAATTTTCAAGTAGGCTACTTAGTGTACTAATATTTAATTATATAATTTCTATATCAACATAAGTAATTATTTATAATTAAATAATTTTATAATTAATATAACATATTTTTTGTAAATTAGTCCTAAATTAAACTTATATACATTTTTTAAGGTTCATTATTTATCTTTATGACCGGTAATGTATATTTCTAAAAAAAATATGATCACACACACAAACACAAATATATATATATATATTCAAAAAGAATAAGAGTTATTTTTTATATTAAAGGACATGAATTAATATTTTGAAACAACCATATTACTTATATATACATATCCTTAACCAACATTATATTTAATCAAGCTTATCAAATTCTATATCATATGCCCACAAGGATGCTGACTATTTTTATGTTTCTCCACACTCTTACTCTTATCATATTCGCTGGGTTTATACTCATGGATAATCCCAAAGAAGTGGGCTACGACCTTCCTTTGATGTTGTTTGTTATAAGTTTTCCTTGTTTATTGATGATTATTATTATTGTCTTTGTATTACAGCCTCCTTAGTTCGAGGGGCCATTCTTATACTGATTTTAATGTAATGATTAAATAAAAAAAGTTTCTTTTGTTTATAAATTTATAATACATATTTATTTAATCTAATAAGTGTAATATAATATAATTATTAATTTTAAATTATAGATATCGTGATATAGGGACAACTCCAAGCATTCCACAACCACCCACTTAGTGCACATCTGTTGGGGAAAAGGTTGAAGATATAGTCTCACCCACAACCAACCATCCACTTAATTAAATTGAGCCTCCTTATATCAACAAAAGGATCATATGATAATAATTAAAACATGATAATTAATGTATAATTATCATGGAATTTATTTTATGAAATATGATAACTAAATGAAACTCTTGTACTAATGTTTTAAAACTCCTTCAACTGACCCATTGTAATTAGAGGAAATAGTTTTCCCATACTAGGATTATTTTATCCTCCTATTTATCCAGAGACCAGATAAACTAGTTTACTAGGATTTATCCTTGGGTGGTTATCATAAGATTCCTCTAATGGGATAATAAACACCACAATTTCGGGAAATTTACACAAGGCCATTTTGGTCCAATTATCAACCATGGTAACATATAGGCTAACCATATCAAGACTCACTAACCATTACCACTAAACATCAAGCACCATTAGTAATTCCAAAATAGATTCTTGAATCAATAAAATCAATTTATATTCACATGGAAACTCTATATGTTCATGAGAATCGATGTGTATGTAATGTTAGCTATACCCACAGTGGGTGGATATGACTCATACTCTACAAAAAATACTAGAATAGAATATCATGACATCCATTATACCTATTTTTAATCTCAATTCCATCATATATTAAGGATTTCAGAGTAATATGATGTAGTGAAGTTCATGTTTTTCATTTAAACACCAAAAAGATGTTCTTTTTTAGTAGACAAAAATTAGTAGCTGGATTGATTACAACTTCATAATATCCTTTGTGACAATTCCAATAGCACATTATATTAATATTAAAGAGTGTTATTCTTCTATATTTTTAAAACTATAAGAAATTAATAAAATAAGAGGGATTTCGAACTAATTTCCCATTGGAAATTGTTTTCCTATTACCTAGACATCAAACGACCATGAGGTTAATTGTTAGATATTTGTACAAATAATCTCTCAAATGATCTATAGATATCCCAAATCTTATTAAATTATCCTGGTAGATTCCATGAATTTACTATTTGTATTCATATGGATATAATATTCCATTTAATGTTTCAAATACAATTCATTATCAATATACTCATCATAGTGAAAGAATTCTTGTAAAGACTAAATAGTGACTATCAATCTCAAACCAGTGCCAGTGCCAAAATTAACTCCCAATCAAATCAATTATCATGTAAAAAATCCTCTTAGGAAAAAACAATAATAAATTACCTATATTGAGGATAATATAGAATATAAAAAGTAACTTTGACAAGAAAAAAGTACGAATCATATCCCTTCTAGAAAGAAAAAGTATTGAGGTATTATATTTCTACTAGAAAATTTCTTGTTACACTATCAAAATTAAAAAGTATTTTTGAGGGTAGTCTGAATAATTGTATTTATTATTGTCTTTATCAATGGATGTTAGTGAATAAATTTAGAACTACATCATATTTAATCATTTTTACTATAAGATGATAATAAATATTTATTAAAATATTCTGTATCCCTTGACTCAGGTGAATCATGTGTCAGCCTCCCTAATTGAATAAGGGTAAGACTCAAAGTAAGTTTCATGTATAAATATTTAGAAATTTGATAATTGGATAAAAAAACATATTTAATTATTCTCATTCCATCATCAAGGAATTATTTTATTAACAAATAATGATCCCAATTCCCCTTAAAACTCATAGTTCATTTTATTCACATTTTAATTCTTCCATATGTTGAAAAAAACAACATCGATAAAATAAATCATTGTAAGAAGATCCATCATGGGTACTCTAGTTGGTCCAGACCATGTTGGACCTCCATCCCACATCATTTGTAGATCGAAAACACCCACTAAACAATATTATTATCTAATGGGTATCCACAATATGTTTCTATTTATATCATTCAACAAATAGGAACTTATCTGATGAAGGAGACTCATATAAAGTATAGTTACTCTTCAATATCCATGTAGGATGTTATAAACCATGAGGAATGTGATTCCTTATTGGTCCCTAGTGTTCAAGTGTTACCCATGCCAAAATCATACATGTAGTTGGGACTCAAATATAGGTACTATAATGATCTCAACAAGAACTTCAATCTGATCATGATTCTTTTAGGGCTCATTCTACTAAAATTATATTTATGGATCAATTAGCAAAAAACCAGTCATCGGGGAAACTTGGTGATATGGAATGATTGAATCATCCTAATAATTAAATGAAAAATGATTGTAGTCTAGACCATAGAAAGGAGTAATTATTTCATGTAAATCTAGATCATAATCCCCAATATCAATGTTAGTATTTTAAAATGAATCAATGGACCATAAATCAAAAATACAATGTGTTGAAGAATATATCAGTTATCCTATCTGTGTTTTCAATACTATAAGAACTTCACCTCTATCAATAACTCAGTGAATCTATTATTTAATCCCTTTCAATCAATCAAGACTTAAATATTGAAGTTACTATATTTGAAATGTGTCATGTACATACAAGGACCACTGAGTATCACACATTCATTTCATTCACAAAGAAAAGATAGATAAATTTTAATATTAGCGCATAACAAACTCTTATAAGTTTCTAGTAAACATGATGATGTTAATGTTTATTGATCCTTATTTGTATTCTAAATCAACATATTCCTAATGTAACCTCTTAATCATTTAGGTTATACTAAATATGAAATTTATATATCTAATTTGACGACACAAGAATACATTAGTGAGAAAAAGATTCTTTGGAGGATTGAGTAAAATACCAAGTTTAGAGATCTTATCACTGACTCCAAATTCATATAGGACTTCCAAGACATGGATTTAAACACATTACTAGGAAGTATATGGATACATATGCACATATTAGTCCCTATTCATATCATTTTTTCTATAATTATTGTATTGATGTACATATTGGTGTACTCTATAGAAAAAAATCTCCTTTTGTATCATGAAAATCCCAATACATCGATGACATATACTACAAGTGGAAGGATACACGTTTTTATACAACACAACAAAAATCATGTCCCCTAATGGATTGAAGAATCCCCCATAAACACATGGAGTGAATTTTCAGAATAATAAATATTTCTTCTCAACAATATATAGACAATAACTCTAATTCTAATGAGTCATTGGTCAAGATTTCTAATGACATGAACCCTTCGATCACATTCCTCTCCTACAGTGGTCAGTTGGAAATTTCTATTGATCAACTTTCATTAGTGGAAGAAGTTGTTATCATTCATCCTATGAAAATATGTATGTTTTCTAATAATATTTACTAGAGATATATGATATTATATTTATTTATATAATAACTAAGGCACTTTTTCTAGCTGTACATTAACCCTCAGATGAGAACCCAAGGTTTAGACACCATTTACTACCTTCATTTGGAGTTAGCTACACTTGATGAATATTTTAAATCCAATAATAGATGTGATATTGATATAAAATAATTATTCTTATATTTCACATTGAGAGATAAATCCATCTCCCAATCCTGATAATTAAGACAAGGAAGAGATGAGATATTTTCCACCATGTTTTTAAGAGGGCGTGTCGACCATTATTGATGAGCATCGATGGGTGAATTTGGGTAATAATGACGACCCACAAAAAAATTAGTGAATATATTTCCCCTAAATAATAAATATATATATATCATTCTTCCAGAAACATAAATATGGATTCACATGGGATTACATAGGGAAGTCAACGTTAGATCCCCAATTGAAAACTCATCAGTTGTGTTTACAATAAAACCACCATGGTTATAAATTAGAACGTAAGGAAATACATCTAACCTATTCCTTCAAGGTAGAATGAAAAATTGATAAAATGATAAGGTCAAAATTCAACCAAGAAGTTAAATACCACAATTTATTATTAACATTTTCCCCATCAATAATAATTGTAAAATCAATTCCTATATTGACTCTGTGGATTTGAAACATAAATTTCCCAAAAGAATTCCAAGACCTAATCATGAAGCTAATTATTGTTCAAAATTCAATTCTCTGGACATATCGTTCATGAATGGGTATTATGGATAAAATAATAACTAAATATCCCTAGAAGAAGTAGAAGACACCGACATTATGGTACTCCAAGGGGTGTTATTCTATCACATGATTAATTTTTGGCTTAAAAAGGATGTTGATACTAACTAATGTTCTATACACCATCCCTTTAAAACATTTCTGGAAAAATGGGAGAGTTGGATAAAAATAATATTGTTGTAAAATGTCAACAATGTCATGATCATTTTGATAATTTGGAGCTAGTGTTAAATATTTTGTGTCTATGTAACCAGAAAATTAATCTCTTAATGCTTTTCTTTGAGGTGGCATCAGGATAACTCCTTGGATTCCTAGTATCCCATTTTTTCATCAATGTAGATCCTAATAATACCAAGTTGATACTTAATATGCCCCATCATCAAAATCACTTGTATGTGAATGGAATTAAAGGAAATATCCCATATATAATGTGACAAACTAAAAATCTTATTAGTAAATTCTTAACCATCATGAAGCTGATGAAGAAATGGGTGACTAACCAATTGGAAATATTACTACCTTGAGTATTTTGAAAACCTCAAGCAGTAGCTTCTACACCCATTATTAATAAATCTATATGTTAAAGAAAAACAAATCATCATCTATATAGAAACTATGTAGCGGTCATTTGGTTACATCATTCCCCAAAAGAATGATATAGTCAAGGAGAATATCATTTAGTACGTTAATAGTAAATTTTTTATGTTGATAAAAGACCCACTAAAATTGATAATAATTTCTCTACATTTATTTTTTCCATTTAGATGCATAGGCATTACCTATAGCATAATGAAGTTTACCTATTTACTCATATGAACCATCTAAATAATTCTCATTCTCCCCATGTTAACGGGGTTATTAGAATGATGGGAAATCATCTAACAATAGTTTAACAACAATTTTTTATCCATGATGGTTATCAAGGTATAATTTCTTCTAAACATTATTGTATAATACCCTGCCTTGTAGAATAAACTATATGATATAGAACACCTAAAAATATATGTTTTCTTTTTCAATTAGAAATCCAAAAAATTAGAAATGTGCATTGATGGTTCTTCATGTAGTCTAACAGGGTGAAGGATGGAAGACTTGATAACCAATTGGGTCGGATTGATAATTGTATTTGTCTTTATGAATAAATCAGTCTTTCCCTTTTCTTTTATCCTCCCTGAAGGATATTTCATGAATAAGGTATAATATAAGTCCCTTATTTTATGTTTCGAATTTTTGTTAGTGATTAGGTAAATAAATGTGAATTATTCTACCAGGAAAGATGAAATAATACCCATCCTCAACTCTTTGTTGTAGTTGATGTCATTATTTCCTTTAATGTTGGGTCTTCTCGCATTCCATAATCATAGAATGCTCAATCTGAAGCATGGAAAATGAATTTTCTTCTCAAATATTTCTAGATTAGTATGATATGGTAACTAGTGGGAAAAATAAAATTCACATTTTTTTAATGTTACTCATATATTAACCAATATAAAAAATTATTTTTTACATCATATATAAAATAATTGATGCTAAAACCTCAACTGAAAAGTGTTTGGATGTATTTTATAACAAAAAATCACATTCAATATTATAATGGGGAGGGATTTAAGGTCTGTTATTAAAGTAACAGTCCTTAAAAAATATTATAAAATGGATTTTAATGTTAGTTATTGAAATAATCAATGTTATAAACATCATTTTTAAAGACAGTTATTATAATAACTTACATAAAAACCCACAACATTGGAATTTTTTCGCCTACATTTTGAAATCACTAATATTAAAAATTTGACACAAACATGAATCCTTCATTTTTCCCCATTCCCATTCAATTTTACTTTGTCACCAATAAATTTATTCTGGTGTAGAGGGAACTTTAATTATTTTAAATCAAGCCCATATTTATTTTAGTTCCCACCTATAAATTTAAAACAATGAACATGGAACATTAATTTTTTTTTGCATCACACCACCATTATTTTTGTTCCCTCCTATAAATCAATCACCAATTAAACTCTTTTTTTTCATTTCTCTCCCAAACATTCATTTTTTCCTTTATTTACCAATATATCACACCCTTGAAATTTCTCTCCCAAAAGTAAATTTCTTGCATCATTATTCATTCATATGTTAAAAAACATGACTGAATATCTATCATTGATATTTAACTATTTTTAATGTTGTTTAAGAGAGATCAGAATCAGAGATGACAAAAATGATGATCATCAATTATCCATTAATAGTGGAAAAGTATATAAAATTTTCTATTTTATTATAAATTGATATCTCCATAATGTTTTATAATATATGTTGATTATTATCATTATTTCTATGAATATTTATTTCTTTAAAAATTTCAATTGATATTTTTTGAATCACAATTTCAATTGTGGTTGATTCCCTAAATAAATATAGTTGGGTTTACATTATGTCATATATTTTTTAAATGAATATAATTTTCACTTTGGTTATTCAAAAAATCTATGAGAAACTTTTCCTTTCACATTTCTTATACAAACAAGTGATTTGGAATATCATTTCAAAATTCTATTTTTAAAATAACCATTGTAAAAATAATTAGAAATTAAATATTATATTTCCTTAAAAAATTGACAATTATAATATTTTTTTTAAAAATGGTTATACAAACATATGATAAATATACAAAATTTATTGTAAATATGTCTCCTCAAAAAAAAGAAAAGTTACAAAAAAATGAAATGAAAAATCTATTTTTCACTAGTGACTGATTTATTTTTCACACTATTACACAGTATATATATTCATCAATAATGATTCTAAGATGATAAATGTTGTTAATGTTACCTTAGAACGACGAAATTATTCACCCTCATGAACAACACCAAAGCCAATTAGATGTCTCCAATAATTGAGTATCCTTAAAATAGTGTTCTTCAATAAGATCAAGCTAGTAAGGAGAAAATATATTATAGAGAAAAATATCATAATTTTTTTGACATTAATTACTATAAATTCCTCTATAATTGAGTCTTTTATAGGGTCCTCCATAGGTGAATTAAAATAATATAGACTCTGTAAATTATATAACAAGTCCATATAAGGGCCTATAGTTACCATAAGATAAGAACTGAGCTCTTCCATAATATCATAATGTATTGATATTTTCATCTACCTATCATTCCTGGACTTATGGATTCAATTAATACATTCCATGCATGCTATATTGACATTAATTTTATTCATCAATACAAAGATCAATTTCACACTAATGAATACTCATTACAATTAACTGTATTGGGGATACATTTTAAGGGTCCATCCCCTCTTTGTATAGTATGAACATTTAAATTTAGTCTTACTATTACAATGTTTTTCTCCAAATAAGAAAAATTTATACCGCTAAAGGAGGTTAGTAAAAAGGTTTTGATCAACTTCATGAATTCAAAATTCATTACTAAATTCAAAGTCTTTCATATTATTTTTGTTGATTAATATAGTGACCCAAGATTAACCTTCATGGATTTTATGTCATTTTTTATGAATATTTAGTACATTACAAAAATACATTCTTGAGGACAATAATATTATAGTGTTTCTGGAAACATGGAATGAAAATATTCTATCCCAGTGAAAGATCTTCAACATCAAATCTCCACCTTTAGTACATCTACCTATGATATTTCATCATACATTGGGTAAAGGAACCATAAGAAAGGGGTGGGATCATATTATCAGTGAAGGTAAATAAATGAAATGTGTAATCATAATCTGGACAAATGTGTATGAAAAATGAGAATAACATTTGAATATCATACCCTACATATGAGAGATCATAATAAATATTGGATGTTCATAAGACGATAATAATAATAGAATTATGATCATAATTCATGAAAGTATAAAAAAAGAATATGATAAGGAATATTTGGCATGCACATTGGTTTATAATATTGTGAACATGTATAAGTAGAAACATGTTCACCGGTTAAGTTAAGGACATTAATTTAGGACCTCGTATCAACTTTTGCACATAAAACCATGTCCATTCATAACCTTGTGAATGCATAATTAGGATCACACATTACCTTATGGACATAAAACTAGGTCCATGCATAATATTTTGAAGAGGCAACCGGGTTCTCACATAACATTGTGAACATGTAATCAATTTCATTCATAAACTTATGGACATGAAACGGAATCCATGAATAACATTGTGAACATGTAATCAAGTCCATGCATAAAATTAGGCTATCGAACCAGGTCCATGTATAAAATTTTGAACATGTTATAAGATTCACTCATAACATTGTGAACACGTAATCATGTTCACACATAAACATATGGACTTTCAATCAGGTCTTGCATAACATTGTGAACATGAAATCAGGTCCATGCATAACATTTTTACTCATGTGTCATCCATCGTTACCCAATGCATTGGAGGGAGACACTACCACAAATGTAGCAAAGAGAAGCGCTCGGATTTTATTAGAACTAATAAAAAATTCTTATAAAAAGGGGATTTTTATCAGCGCTAGAAAAAACAGGTGATAAATACACCCTTTATCGTCACTAATATTAACGATGATAATGTCCCCACTTTATCACCACTAATAAAAAACATTGATAAAAAGGACACTTTATCGGAACTAATAATAGCTCGGATAAAAGTATTTAATAGAAAATTTTAGTAATTTATATAGAAATATTTTAACTTTATTCAAAAATAACATTTATATTTATACATAAAATAAAAATCCATGTTTATTATGTTTATTATGTTTATGTTTTATTTATGTTTATTATGTTTATTAGTTTTTACTTATATCTTTATTATATATTTGTTATACTATATGTTTGTAATATTATATATAAATAATTTTTAATATATAAAAATACAAATACTTATTAAATATATATAATTATTTAAATAAATTTATGTTTTCAAATGAATGTGCCAAGTGATGCGTACGTTATTCTCATGAATATATGTTAATTATTTACCCCAATGTTGGCTATATATACTATACTACTGTATATACTTGGTGTATTCATTCATTTTCTATATATATGAAGCATTATATTCTCATAAATACTTAAAGTCATGATAAATATATTTAAATAAACAATAAATGTATTTATTATATTCTAAAATATAAATATTATATATATATACTTCTTTACTTTTTAAATATATTATATATAATTAGAATTATATATAAATAATTATATATAAATATTTTTATGTAATTATAAAATTATAAATTATTTTTTCAAATGATAATTATATTTTTGTGAAAACCTTTTTAATATATTTATTTATAAATATATGTCTTTAATGAATATATACACAAACACAGACATATATATATATATTTTAAAATGAATATTAAATTAAAATTAAAAATTATATATCAATATATATTCCTCTATATATATTTATAATTTAAATTATAAAATAATAATAATATATATATTTTTAATTATAATTTATACAAAAACATCGTAAATATATATATTTATATATTTAATTATTTAATTTTAATTTTAATTTTTAAATTATAATAAATATATTAATTATATATATTTATAAAATTGTAAATGTAATAAATATATTAATTATAGATATTTATAAAATTATTAATGTAATAAACATATTAATTATATAAATTTATAAAATTATAAATGTAACAAATATATTGGTTATAATTTTATAATTATCAATAAATTATATGTTTTATCAGTGCTAATAAAAAATTGTTCATATAACATCTATTTATGAGCTTTTTTTAGCACTGATAAAGATCAATCTTTATCAGTGCTAAAAAAGCGTTGATAAAGTCGTATTTTATAAGCTCTATCAATTGTAGTGTTGATAAAACATACAATTATCATATCTTTAGTAGCGCTGAAAAAGATGGTCCTTTATCAACACTAAAAAAGTGCTGATAAAAGAATGTTTTATTAGTGCTTTCAATTTTAGCACTGATAAAACAAACTTTTATCTGAACTTTTTTTATAATGCTGATAAATTTGTTTCTAGGTATTATAAATTAACCCTAACATTCTCCTCTTTCCTCTCACCCTCAATCTCTTGCGAAATCTAATAACTTCTGTTGTCACTATCATTTCTACCATTGTTGTTTCCATAACCACCACCTTCTATCCTCCCTCCTCTCCTCCCTCCCATCATGCCTCCTCCTCCTTCTCCATAGCCACCAACTCCTCCACCACTACGAAATAAGCTTCACCGCGTTGCTCTTATCCACTGCGAACCGTGCTTCACTGCCGACTCCTCCACCAGTGGCTCTCCTCCGCTGCACCTCTCCAATATGAAGTACATTAATCTTGTGTTCCTTAAACCAGTGTTGATATCTTTTCTATTTGGATTTTTTATGGGATGGATGGTAAGGGATGTAGTGATTATTTGTGGGTCATGGGGAGTCTATTAAAATTTTATTGGTTTTTGATTTTATTTTCGGATGTTTTTTATAAGCAATGTAGACCTAGATTTGTCTATTGATTATTATTTTATATGTGGTATTAGTTATTGATTTATATTCAAATGGTTTTTTGTTGTTATTTTTGTGTTAGTTTTTTATCTATGATATATTTTCTCTTGTTGGATGTTTCTTTTTATTTGAACTATTTACTTATGTTCATGAACATTAAATATATGGATAGGTCATGTTGAAATTTTATGTGGAATCCTTATTATGGTTATTTAGATTATGAGGGTGAAATAATTTCCAATTATCATGTTTTTATACCCTAGAACTAGTTTCCAGTTGGGTGACCAGGAATGAACCTTGGGTCTTTCCATGGACTAGATCTGGTTCACATCTTAGGGGTGGCCTGAGTTAGTAAAAGATAAAATGGTGTCAGAGCACCCTATTACTATTTTGGGTGTGTCATATTTATAAGGAGGAATAGGGAATTTGAGACTCAGGAGGTATAATTCATTATGAGGTTCCTAATCACCCCTTGAATGAGAAAAAATGATTTTCCATCGATATTTGGGACTTCATTCTTGATTTTGAATTCCTTTAATGATTATTTTTATGGATTTTTATTTGATATGATGATGCTTTTATCCCCAAAGAGTATATGAATGATTTCAGAGGTCTCAATGAGATTTCGGATGAAACCGGAGAAAGGGCCATAGCTATATGGCTAGATCTATAGATTTTGAGAACAACGTGGGGCCCATACTATTAGATCTGTAAACCATCATAGATGATAACACACAATTGGGACATAGTTTTCCATCTTGAGTAGATAAAGTGCTCCCAACTCTGTTAATCTATAATCACAGTTGTTTTACCTCCCTTTCCTTCCAAACTTATCCCAATATTATTTTTCATTCGTATGGGGTTAATGAAGGATGTTTTAAGAATTGGTGCATTTGGGTTTGATTTTTATTGATGTTATTGTTTCATATTTTGAACTCATTTTTTAAAGGTAATAATTTGTTTTATAGATTTTGTTTTCTATAAGAAAGAAATAATTTTATGAAATAATTTTTATTTAAAAGAGGATTTTCAAGATTTTTTTTCTTTCAAATTCCATATATTGTGGTTTTTTTATAAAATGATATTAACTTGATTTTTTCATTCCAACAAAAAATGGTTTTTAATATTATAATTAGAGAGTATTTCAAAAAATTGGGATTTTATGTAATTTAAGTAGGATAATTTTTTCAGGAAGAGACTAATCTTTTAAAAACAAGATGAAATGGTTTAATGATGTGGATTATTTTAAAAATGTGTAAGTTATTTAAAAAGGGGTTTAATATGTGTTTTTCTTGTTTGAGTTGTATTTTTTATTGTATTTGGTATATAGTGAGGTTGAATGGTTTATTTTTTGATATTTTAATTAATCAAGTTTATGTTTCATATTATTTAGTTTGTACCTCCCATAGATTCTTTAAAGAAGACTTGAAGGTTTATTCATTGGGAAGATATTCATGTGAATTTATCTCATATCATAGAAGTGGATTCCCTACTTTTTTAATTCACCCAAAAATCAAGATAAAGTGGTGGAGTTATTAGCCACTAAATAAGGATAATATTAATTATTAATATATATAATATTCATCTTCTTAATTATTCATAAACACCATTTTAGTGCATTTTACACTTTGAACATCATTTCACATTATGATTGTAATTCCTTATTAAAATGCACTATTATGTGGTACATTTTTTAACATAATTTAAAGTACCCAATGATCTAGATTTTATTTTAATAATTAATTTTAAAGTTTATAATTATATTGGGAACAATTCATACTTATGGAGTGTTGGAAGATTCACATTGTAAGACCACCAAAATGAGATCTCATGAAAAGAATAATGGAGAAGGTAGATTGGAAAACATCCCACCGATGAAACTGTGGGGCACAAAATACAATCCCAATGAAGCCCAAATTTCATGAGATTATAGAATTCATATAGTGGAACAAATAATTATTCAGGATCCACTACTAATTCGGCCTTCAAGGTGGTTTTAAGGAAACCCTATTTGGAGATAAATTTCTTGGCCAGATTCTGAGGCCCATAAAATCATTCCATCAATTTAATCATATCTAGAAAAAAAATTATTTTTTAATGAAAATTTATAGATATCTAGAGGATATCAGGATCTTCATTTTTTTCTTCTATGTCCCTCTCCAATTTGTCCATCTAGAAGGTCTTCCAGGTGAATCTCTTCGGTAGAAGCATGCTAGCTTCCACCTCGGGTCAAGGGTGGAATAGTCTACTGTCCCTTAACTTTCCACCAACCTAGGCCCACCACCATTAATATAGGTGACTTATACTATTGTTTTCTCGACCCAAGGATTCATAATTTACTATTTAAGGTAGTGGTGGTAGAATATTTGAGCATCCTTGGAGCATTTGTTTCATTGTAATGTTATTATGTCGATCTGGATTTGTAACGTTCTTCTTTATCATGTATGTTGATTGAATCACCTTAGTTCTTAATAAATTTTCTTCCTTTCCTCTTATTCTATTTTTATAATTATCACTTTGATATAATTTCCTTAAGGTGTGAATTTATTCACACCATACCTTGTGATATTCTTCACACAATGGTGGAGTGATTTCTTTCTTTTTATTGTTTTTTTAGTTCTCTAATTCCTCCCTCATGAGTCTAATTTCCACTTCCATTGAAACCACATAATATATGGAGGGGTAACTCTTTTATGGGTTAATCCATGGGAGTACAAATGGGTTGGATTTGATGTCATTTCTCACTCCATAAATTTCTAATGACTTCATAAATTGAAAATTTTGTTTGAATATCTTTAAACTCCGTTATCCTTGTTGAATTTAAGGCCACACACTTCAAGTTATAATATGACCCATTAGCTTGATGTGAACAAAACATTGATCCTTCAAGTACATAGGTGATTAGTATTAAAGGTTTTAGGTATTAAACCAGTTGGTGATGATGTTTTTTGATCTCCATAAATGTATTCATCTCAAATATAAGAAATTGAAATCATTAAAAAAGGAATTCATCCAATCCACCCCAAGCGATAACCTAGGATCAACTCATTATCTTAATTTGAATTATCTTAAATCTATTAGTGATACCCTAAACCAATATAAAATCAACCTAAGTTGGCCACTTCATAGCCAAAAAAAATCCATATAATGTACCTGTCTGTAGGTTTCTTCTTAGGTCTCCGAGGATTTGATAACCCAAGCTAAACTACAAGGATGGTTCAACCTTTATATCTTGGGTAAATTTGAGCGTGAATCAAATTTTGGATCCATTTATGGGGACCTAATTAATTCATCTCAACACCCATTCTATTCTCCCCCATTTCTTTTATTCTCACCCAAGATATATTATCTTTTCCCTTTCTCCTTTTTTTTCTTTTGGCGCATGTCCGCCTACACTCATGATCTATTAAACTATCTAGTTAGGGTGGATAGTCTTGGGGTTGGGGATTCTGTTGCACCAAGGTAAATCCTTCCATTAGATCCTAATATTTCTAATAATCCAGAGTCAAAAATTGATCCCATTTCAATGGAAGGTCTTCAAAGAAACCAACTCATAAACCCAGGTGGGAACCAAAATAGACACCCAAATGAGGCATCCCCAAACATTGGGATTGCAGTTGATCAAACCATGAATGACTACATCACATCTGCCTAGACCAATGCCCCCTCATGCATTAGACACAACTCCCTAGGAGATACCAACTATATCTTTAAACCCCATTTCCCAAACCATCTTCCCACATTCCGTGGAATGGAGTCCGAGATTCCCTACCTTCACATTAAGGAGTTCAATGACACTGTTGAAACCATGTGTCCCCCACATCAAGTAGAATTAGCTAAGATGAGTCTATTTCCTTTATCATTAAAGGATCAAGCTAAAAATTGGATAAAAAATCTATGTCCATCATCCATAGACCCTTGGGAAAAATTACAAAGAGAATTCTACAAAAAAACATTCCCCACCACAAAACAATTGCACTTAAAAAGAGAATCCAAACCTTACCTTAAAAAGAGGGAGATTCATTCTGTGAAAAATGGGATAGGATCAAGGACACTCTAATCATGATTCCACTCCATGGTTTTTCTATTCCTAAGAAAGTGATAATTTTATATAAAGTTTTGGGTCTGGGGGAACAAACAATTCATTGACATGATGTGTAGTGGATCCTTTAAAAAAAAGCCCCAAATGATGCTTATGAGTATCTGGAAAGCCTTGCTAAACAAAACGAAACTTGGGGAACTTCACCTTATTTTGAAAAGCAACAAAGAACTATTGGAATTCATACACTTAGAGAAGAGGAAATGCTTAGGGCTAAACTCGCAGCACTCTCTATGATGGTTGATGTGATAGACCTTAGGAAATTCCATGAAATACAAACAGTATACCCTGTTTGCATGATTTGTGACAAACATGACCATAAAATAGACAATTGTCCAAACATTCCATCCATCAAGGATGTTCTTTTAAGAGGACCCCTAATAGAAGTAAATTATTTGAACTTTAAAAATCCTCAATACCAAAACACTTTCACCCTAAGGTATAATGACCACCCAGGCTTTTACTGGAAATATTACCAGCAACCTGGCCAACCACACGGGAAAAATCCTTACCCCCATCAGAACTACCAAACCCATAACCCGTTCCAAACCCAACCTATCCAATAATAATAGCCACTGGTCCATTTTCAACAAACCATCCCACCTCCAAAATATCCCCCTGGGATAAAACAATCGTCTCAAGCACCAACTAAAACTATTCCACATAGTCTACTAGAAAAAATATGAAAAAAATGGAAACGATGAACTTGGAAGTCTCTTCCCTAAAACAAGAACATCAAACCATCAAAACTGGAAAGGCACCCATGCCTACTTAGTTGGTAAAATACTCAAAATCAAGGGGAGAGTCAAGTTGTACTCAAACAACTCATGAACAACTAAAGGTTGTGACCATTTCAAGAATTGGGAAATCAATTGAGAAACCGAAACAAATAATTCAGAAACCATGTGAAGCATAAAACGCTAATGACAATTCAAATGAACCACAAGATCAAACTGAGGAAACTGATAATAATGTGAAACAAACAACTCTTCAACAAACAACCCCACAACCTGCACCATTTCCTCAACCCATCCGGGGAAAAACCAAGCCTAAATTGAGTGAAACATTGAGGGAAATCATCTGACAAGTCATGTAGAACATTCCCCTTCTCGATGCAATCTAAACCATACCTTCCTACTCAAAGTACCTTAAATACTTGTGCAATTTTAAAAGAAAATTTCCACATAAAAACCGAGTTCTTTTGGAAGCTAATGTGAGTTATACCATTCAATGGACCATTCCTCCTAAGGTAAAAGTCCTAGGTTTCCCTTACATCAATGCTGAACAAAGAGAGAGCAATGTTGTCAAGGCCTTGTGTGACCTAGGTGCTAGTGTCAATCTCATCCCCTATGATGTGTACTGCTAGTTTGGCCTAGAAGAGCTCCAACCCACATTTTTCACACTTCAACTTGATGATCGTATAATTAGGGTTCCAAAGTGGATTTTAAAGGACGTTCTGGTAAAGGTTGAAAACTCCATCTACCATGTTTCCTTCCTTGTCCTTGAAAATAATCTAATCTTTGGAAATAAGGAGAAAACCCAAATTATCATTGGTTATCTTTTCCTTGCAACAATCAACTCTGTTATCCAAGTCCGAAATGGTAACATGGCCATCACCTTTGGAAACATGAGTCTAGACTTGGACATCAACAATGCAAGCTCACAAATAAGGGATGATTATGACATTCATGAGGTAAACACGATAGCAAGCATTGAAAATTAATCCATAGAACATCAAGGAATATTTGATGGATATTTAAGTCAGGATGAAATTAACTTCCATTGTTCACATAAAGGATGTTTAACTCCTTAGATTGAATCATTTTCAAATTTCTCTTCTGATGAAGTGTTAGGTCCAACAATTACTGAAACATTTTAGGAAACCACTTTCATGGAGACCAATCAAACTTCTTCCCCAAATATGATCAAACAAATCTGGTAGATGAGCCTTGTATATGAGGGGAATCAATCCTTTCAGAAACTCTAAAAAAGAAATTGATCTTGAGACAATGTCCAAATATTATATTGATATTTTGAACCATCCTAATATTGAATAGAAGGAACATCCTACTTCACTCATGTATGCCTTCCAAGGGGACAATCGAACACTTACTATTTTCATCTATTCTTTTATTGAAGCCAATCATGAGAGGATTCTTCTTGATGTCCTTAATAAACATATAAAAGCTACTTGTTGGACCCTATTTGATATTCCTGCGATTATCTCACTTATTGGGACTCATAGAATTGTTCTGGAATCTAATTCAAAGCCAGGTCGTCAACCTCATTGGTGACTAAATCATAATCTCATGGAAGTAGTGAGAAAATAACTTCTGAAATTGTTAAAAGATGGTATCATATATCCCATAGCTAAGAGAGAGTGGGTTAGCCTAATCCAAGTGGTTACCAAGAAGGCATGAATTACATTAATAGCCAATAAGGATGGGGATATTCTTCCAACTAGGGTGAGCAGTGGATGTAGGGTATGCATTGACTATAGGATGCTAAACTCATTCACCAAGAAGAACCATTTCCTCTTACCATTTATTGACCAAGTCCTTGAGAGAGTGGAAGGTTTTCCATTATACTTTTTCTTAGATGGGTACTTAGGGTATAATCAACTAGAGGACTCCCTAGAGGATCAAGGGAAGACTATATTCATATGTCCATTTGGCACATTTTCCTTCCAACGCATTCCCTTTGGGTTATCCAATGGCCCTGGAACCTTCCAGCAGTGCATAATGGGAATATTCTTAGACATGGTATGTATAAGGCCCCATCCTTTAACCTTACTTAATCTTGAGTTATTACAAGATTACACATTGAGGATCTTTTCAGGTTTAGAGTTTTAGAGAATTAGATCATAAAACATGCATTACATTCCATGTATAAACAAAGTGGTTACATAAAGATAGTATTCTTCATTACCATCAAAGGAAACATATTTAAAATAAAACATGGATTCATTCTTGACACTTCCTTGACACTATCATCATATCATGTAACTTTCCCTTGACCTGTGAAAACATTTCAAAAAAACTTGGGATGAGCATAAAAAGCTCAGTATGGGTTATAGAAATATGGAAAGGAAACATGGGTACATATGTACATAAGGATGAGATCATAATTTACCCATAAAACATAAGTACTTTAACATACTTCATCAAATCATGAATAAATCATAGAAATCATAAGACATAAAGGTAACTTGAGGCATTCATAACGTTCTTACGTAGGGAGTAACCCTCTTGGTTACGTTTGGAAAACCCATCACAGTATATTC
This sequence comes from Viscum album, assembly GCA_963277665.1. Classification (NCBI taxonomy): domain Eukaryota; kingdom Viridiplantae; phylum Streptophyta; class Magnoliopsida; order Santalales; family Viscaceae; genus Viscum; species Viscum album. Next base: position 582,747,827 of record OY728120.1, read on the forward strand.
CCTAAATCTTTTCGGAGAAACCTTAACGTTTCACTCCTTCGCGTTACCCAATGCATTGGAGAGCTATAACGGGCTCACCCGCTCTTAGTTTATCACGGAACCACCCGTCTTCATAATAATGCCCAAGAACCATAACATAATCATATCACATAAAACATGCATAAAGGAAACATAAAATTTCCACATTTCAATCACGAGATATCAATACAACACATTGATATAAAAAAATTATGAAACCTATTTTCAATACCAAAATAAAAGAAAAGTAAAACATGGTATTTATTTTTCTTTTAAAAAGAAGGTATGGCTTGTAGAGGAAGCCGAAACTCAAATAACGGTCACGACGGCGGAGAAGTCGTTGTTGCCGCATACGTACGACAAAAACATTCCCTTTTTTCGTTTAGTAAACGGTTCATATAAAAAATATTCCTTTTGAATAAACGTAAAAGTCAAAGGGTTTTATACACCGTATAAAAGAAAGTTGTGTATAAAATAAAATATGCCTCAATGAAAAGAGATTGAGACGAAGTCCCATACCACATATCCGACTTGACCCGACCGTTCTTTAATCTCCTGAATAATAAACTTGAGTTAATCTATACTTGATTAAGAATCTTTATCAAGTTCATTATTACTTTTATACCATGCTATGAACATCATGTAATCATTTAAGTTAATAATGTTCATTTTGTCGGTATTTGGTTCTTAAGTCAAAAATAGACTTCTTACACTTACATGTTGTTAATTTGGTCATGGGTTCCTTATATCCAGAATGATATTAATGATTTGGATAACATATATGTCATATATATTCATCGTATACATGTATTTATAATATTACATAACATTTAGAGGTTAGAAATGAAATGCACCGTTCATGGAGACGGTAAGCCGTACGTACGCATGGACGCTACTTCCATTTATATTTCATATTTTCTGGAATGGAATCATAATGATATAAGAGTATATTATAATTCCAGTATAATAACATATATAATATCATTAACTTTATCCTTTACACATCCCACATATGGTATTAACGAATCAAATCACTTTCAGGGGGCGGTAGTCCGCACTTCCTAAAATGAACATATCGTGTTTACCCATAATGGAAACCATAAAGGTATGCCCAAAATGAAAAAAACATAAGCTTAAGGAAAACATAAACATATTATATATCATATATAAAAATAGTGACATCATAATGGCCACCTTTGAAGGTGTTAAATGAGTATTGAACAATCATCGTTTCGGGAGGCAGAATTTCGCCATCCACGGAAACCGTATGTTCTTTAACCATTTCATGTAGTTGTGTGAGAGTGTAGCTCAAATAAATATTATAACAACATCCTAGTATATTTAATATACTGGTGTTGTTACAAAATAAGTAAATAAAAAGAGTTTAGGGGGTTGGAGAAGCAAAATAAAACAAATGAACATGAGAGAACGAATTACCTTTAAAAGTGTAACTCCTTTTGATTTGAGCCTAAAGGATTCCTTTGAAAGGATTCTGCCCAAAGGGAATCCTCTAGGATGAGGAGAGGGAAGTGGAGAGAGTAAATGGGCAGGGTTTGGCCGAGCCAAAGGCTTGAGGAGTGTGTGAAATGAGGTAGAGGTGGGGGCCTTTTATAAGAGGAGAGGAGGGGCACTTTTGGAAAGTAAAGAAATACTACTTTATTTGAAAATGTGTTTCGGTTTTAAAAGGTCCCACATTGATATAATTTGTGGATAAGGTGATAAGGGTTCTAAATCCACTCATCCAATTGGTTTTGGCCATGTTTAGTTCATAGATTGTACATTATCTTTCCATTTTATTTAAATCGTCAAATAATGATGTCATCGCTGCATCATTATTATGTCATAAATAATTTAATTTATTTAATGTCTAAAAATCATAAAAAACTACTATGATGTAGGAAATATTTTTAGCTTTCCAATGACTATTTATAATCAAATATCTGATCTTTATAACCCCATGTAAATGTTTTTTCGTAAAACATATTATGTTTGTGTCATTTTTACTTTTGCATTAAATAAAAAGTTATTTATGTCATTTCCCAACCAAAATGTCTCCATGGGGTCCCCAAGTTGACCCATGGATTGTCTTGGTCGGCCATGACACAACCAATAATGTTGGGACATGTGTCTAGGTCATTTCATATTATTAAAGCATTATTTATACCTTAAACTACACTAATTACCACTAATCGCGATTAAAAACTTAATAAGTTACTATTCACCAAAAAATTATTTTAATCTCATTGAACCACATTTTACTTCTTAATGACAACCATGTATGTCGGATTTTCAAAATTCAATACACATTAGTGGTAAACTTTTATTTAACTGAAAAATCAGTTTTCTTGATTACCACTTAGTGGTTTCACTATTCATCAAAAATTGAAGTTTTTCAGAAAATTACCAAAAAATCACCCTAAGCTATATTTGATATTACGAATTTAAAAATGAAGTCTATTTTACAAAATTCAAATAATATGAGTCACATTAATTAATTTAATAATTAATTCCCGCTGCCAGAGCAAAGAGCGTGTTTTTACAAAACAATAAGTATCAAAAGATTGACACCAGTTTAAGTCTAATTTCAAAGTGAAATTGATTCCAATGACCACCATTGGATAAAATGGTAAAAATATATTCTAATTTAACTTCAAAACCAATTCAAAACATAATATAATTATATAAATAAATTAGTTTAAAAAGCAGTTTTGATGTAAAATGCAGTATTTTTCACTATTCATTAAAAAATGAACATTGTCAGAAAAATACCAAAAATTCACACAAGGTAAATTTTGATGTCCCAATCATAAAGGATAAGTTTATTTTGACCAAAATAGTTTATAAAATTGTCAAAATATAGATTCAAAAATGGTTTGCCATCAAAAGGCAGTAAAACAACCTTTTAAGAATATTAGTGTATTCCATGCATAAGATTGTATTTATTTTCATTTTAAGCCTCTATAACACTATATTTGTCATTAATAGACATAGATAAAAATATCTATTATTCATTACTTACTTGGGATGTTACATCCTTCCCCCCTTTAGAAAATTGCGTCCCCGCAATTTATTTACTTATCGAATAAATGTGGGTACTTATCCCTCATTGCATTTTTAGATTCCCATGTTGCCTATTCAATCATGTGGTTTTTCCACAAAACCTTTACCTGGTGAATCACCTTATTCCGTAACACTTGCTCCCTATGGTCAAGAATCTGGACCGGTTGTTCCTCATAAGATAGGTTCTCTTCCAGCTGAACTACCTCTGGACTCAAAACATGAGATGGATCTGGCATATACTTTCTCAACATCGAAACGTGAAAAACATTGTGTACCTGAGATAAACTCGGAGGTAAAGCCACTCGGTATGCAAATGATCCAACTCCCTCTAGAATTTCGTATGGTCCAATGAACCTTGGACTCAACTTTCCTTTCTTACCAAATCTCATCACACTTTTCCAAGGAGAAACCTTGAGAAAAACATGATCACCTACCTCGAAAGATAGATCTTTCCTCCGGTTATCCGCATAACTCTTCTGCCTGCTCTGAGCTGTTCTCATGTGTTTCTGAATCAGCTGAACTTTTTCAGCCATCTATTCTACCAATTCTGGTCCCATCAACTTCCTTTCACCCACTTCATCCCAGAAAGCTGGAGTTCGACACCGCTTCCCATATAATGCCTGAAATGGTTCCATCTGTATACTGGAATGAAAACTGTTATTATATGAAAACTCAACCAAAGAAAGATGTTGGTCCCAAATTCCCTGATAATCCATAGAACAAGCTCGTAGCAAATCCTCCAATGTCTGGATTGTTCGTTCTGACTGCCCATCTGATTGAGGATGAAAAGCTATACTAAAATTTAATTCAGTACCCAACGACTTCTGAAGGACTTTCCAAAAGTTAGAAGTAAACCTGGGATCACGATCCGATACAATGGAGAGAGGAACTCCATGTAACCTGAATATTTCTTTAAGATACAAACGGGAAAGTTGATCAAGAGAGAAAGTATCTCATATAGAAAGTAAATGAGCAGATTTGGTCAAGCGATCAACAATAACCCAGATTGCATTATTACCTCGAGATGTCTTCGGTAATCCAACAACAAAGTCCATGGATATATTCTCCCATTTCCACTCTGGCACTGGTAAAGGCTGAAGCATCCCTTTTGGTAACTGCCACTCTGCTTTAACCTTCTAACAAGTCAAACACTTCACAGTAAAATCAGCAATATCTCTTTTCATTCCATCCCACCAGTAATACTCCCGCAAATCTCTATACATCTTAGTACTGCCCGGATGAACTGAAAACAGAGAACTATGAGCTTCACATATCAACTCTCTCTTCAACTGTGAATCACAAGGCACACACAATCTCTTCCCAAATCTCAAAACACAATCATTATCAATGTTGAATTAAGGCAACTTACCTTTCTGAACCAGCTCTACCTTTTTCTGCAGCTCACTATCTTGCTTCTGTGCTTGCTTGATTCTATCTGATAGAGATGATCTCACTGATACCTGAAACAAAACAGAAGGACTTCCTGCACCAACAACTTCTATGCCAAAGTTCATCAAATCCTTAACCAAAGGATCACGTTCCAAACACAACATTGTTAATGAAGCATTACTTTTTCGACTCAAAGCATCAGCCACTTTATTTGCTTTTCCCGGATGGTAATGAATTGTACAATCATAATCCTTGATTAATTCCAGCCATCTCCTTTGTCTCATGTTTAACTCTTTCTGAGTGAATATATACTTTAAACTTTTGTGATCGGTATATATTTCACACTTTACTCCATACAAATGATGCCTCCAAATTTTTAAAGCAAAAACAACAGCAGCTTGTTCCAAATCATGTGTAGGGTAATTTACCTCATGAGTTTTCAACTGTCGTGAAGCATAAGAAATTACCTGATCATTCTGCATTAGGATGCAACCAAGTCCTTTCAATGAAGCATCACTGTATATAACAAACTCACCATTCCGGGAAGTTAGTGCCAAAATTGGAGCATTCACCAATCTTCTTTTCAATTCCTGAAAACAATCATCACATTCATTTGTCCAGATAAACTTAACACCCTTCCGAGTTAGCTTAGTCATTGGACTAGATAACCATGAAAAATTTCTAACAAACCTTCGGTAATAGCCCTCCAAACCAAGGAAGCTACGAATCTCGGTTACATTTGTGGGTCTCGGCCATTCTTCCACAACTTTTGTTTTTGCAGGATCAACAGTTATTCCATCTTTAGAAATAATGTGACCAAGGAAAGAAATTTGTTGCAACCAAAACTCACACTTGCTGAATTTCCCATACAGTTTCTTTTCTTTTAAGGTTTTCAAGATAACCCTTAAATGTTTTTCATGCTCCTCTTTACTTTTAGAAAACACCAAAATATCATTAATGAAAACCACCACAAACTTATCCAAGAACTCATGGAAAATTCTATTCATTAAGTCCATGAATACATCAGGTGCATTGGATAGCCCAAAAGGCATTACTACAAATTCATAATGGCCATATCTCGTACGGAACGCGGTCTTCGGAATATCTGCCTCCTTTACCTTTAGCTGATGGTACCCCGATCTCAGGTCAATCTTTGAAAAAAACTGAGCTCCCTAGAGCTGATCAAACAAATCATCGATATGAGGAAAAGGATATTTGTTCTTAACAGTGATATTATTCAAGGCTCTATAATCAATGCAAATTCTCATAGAGCCATCTTTCTTTTTAACAAATAAAATAGGAGCACCCCATGGTGATGTGCTAGGTCTAATGAAACCTTTCTCTAATAAATCTTGCAATTGCTCCTTCAACTCTAAAAGTTCAATTTGTGCCATTCGATAAGGGGGTTTTGAAATTGGCTTAGCATCAGGAACTAAGTCAACAGTAAACTCAACTTCCCGATCTGGTATTATTCCAGGAAACTCATCAGGAAAAACATCAGGATACTAATTTACCACTGGCACATCATTAATCTGAACAGTTCCTTTATTCTCAACGACGTGTGCAAGGTAACATTCATTTCCATCTTTTACAAGTTTCTCGGCCTCTTGATATGTTATCAAAAGTAAGGGTTCATTCTTGTAAACAAACTGAAAGTATTTCTGAAAAGAAACTTCTTTAGCTCTACAGTCAATCTTAGCATGGTAAATAGAGATCCAATCCATACCCAGGATAACATCAAACTCTACTAGAGGTAGAACAATAAGGTTTGCAAGTAGGTTCTTTCCACAGATAAGGATAGGAAGATTATTATAAATTCTTTTTGCCTCGACATTTCCCCCAGGTGTTTTTACCAAAAGTTCAGGAGTCATTTCTTGAGATGGTATTCCCATTTTACTAGAAAAGGTTTCAGAGATGAAAGAATGTGTAGACCCCGAATCAAACAACACACTGGCATAATCTGAAAAAACAAACAATGTACCTGATACAACTTCATTTGATGGCCCGACATCTGCTGAAGTAGTTGCAAAGGATTTCACCACCCCTTTCTGCTTGTAGTCTAACTACTTCCCATCGCTCAAGCTCCTTATCGGACACTCGTTTGCATAGTGACCCATCTCATTGCACTTATAACATTTCACTAACTGTAAATCAAATTTGTTCTTACCTTCACCTTGATCCTTTTCAGTGCAATCACGAGCCTTATGTCCCATCTTACCACATCGGTAGCACTTCCCAGAATTCAGAAGACATTCCCCAGCATGCCTTTTACCACATTTATCACAAACTGGAAACTTAGTTCTCTTACCATCAGACTTTTTTGAAGAATTCTTACCTTTCTCATGCCACCTCGGTCTCTTCTTCTGCTGGTTTTTATAGAAAACTTGGTCATCGGCAGACTCCATTTCCACCTTCTCAGCAAATCGAACAATCTTTTCATAACTTTTAAACTCACGAGAATCTAATGCCCTTCGATATTTTGGTTTTAATCCTGAGTAAAAACGATTGATTTTACTATCATGGTCCCGGATAAAATTTGGAGCATACCTTGCCAATCGAGTGAACCTTTCTTCATAGGCAGCCACTGAGTCTTCCTCTTGCCTCAATTCCAAGAATTGATTTTCCATCCTAAGTCGAACAACCTTAGGAAAATACTTCTCAAGAAACATACCTTTGAATTCATCCCAGTCAAGAGCATCAATCTCATCGGCGACCCTGATATTTTTAACCATAGACCACCACTGATCTGCTTCACCCTCCAAACGGTAACTAGCAAGACTAACCTTTTGATTGTCTGAACACCCCATGACATCAAAAATCTTCTCCAGTGCTTTAATCCACCTTTCAGCTAGCACAGGGTCAGATGATCCTCTGAATGATGGTGGATGTTGCCTCATGAAATGTTCCACCACTGACATGTTCCTCTGCGGTTGATCTGATTGATCTCGTGCATGGATACCACCTCCATTTATCGCTTGAGTCAACTGCACCATTACTGCAACAAACTATTCAGTTCCAATTCCGACCATTTCTGGATGCTGATTTGGAAGGTTATTTTCTTCTGTATGCCTTCCTAGCACTGCTTCCCTGTTTCCTCTACGGAAAACCATTCTGAACAAACATGTCTTAGATGAAGCAACATGGTAATCTTTAAATGCTATATCATTTCAAAAAATATATATATATATTTTTTTGGATAATCATTTAATAGAATTCAAACTCCTAAAGTTATCTAAACCGACCTTTGATACCAACTATAAGGCCCCAGCCTTAAACCTTACTTAATCTTGAGTTATTACAAGATTACACATTGAGGATCTTTTCGGGTTTAGAGTTTTAGAGAATTAGATCATAAAACTTGCATTACATTCCACATATAAACAAAGTGGTTACATAAAGATAGTATTCTTCATTCCCATCAAAGGAAACATATTTAAAATAAAACATGGATTCATTCTTGACACTTCCTTGACACTATCATCATATCATGTACCTTTCCCTTGACCTGTGAAAACATTTCAAAAAAACTTGGGATGAGCATAAAAAGCTCAGTATGGGTTATAAAAATATGGAAAGGAAACATGGGTACATATGTACAAAAGGATGAGATCATACTTTACCCATAAAACATAAGTACTTTAACATACCTCATCAAATCATGAATAAATCATAGAAATCATAAGACATAAAGGTAACTTGAGGCATTCATAATGTTCTTACGTAGGGAGTAACCCTCTTGGTTACATTTGGAATACCCATCACAGTATATTCCCTAAATCTCTTCGGAGAAACCTTAACGTTTCACTCCTTCGCGTTACCCAATGCATTGGAGAGCTATAACGGGCTCACCCGCCCTTAGTTTATCACGGAACCACCCGTCTTCATAATAATTCCCAAGAACCATAACATAATCATATCACATAAAACATGCATGACGGAAACATAAAATTTCCACATTTCAATCACGAGTTATCAATACAACTCATTGATATAAAAACATTATGAAAACCATTTTCAATACCAAAATAAAAGAAAAGTAAAACATGGTATTTATTTTTCTTTTAAAAAGAAGGTATGGCTTGTAGAGGAAGCCGAAACTCAAATAACGGTCACGACGGCGGAGAAGTCATTGTCGCCGCATACGTACGACAAAAACATTCCCTTTTGTCATTTAGTAAACGCTTCGTATAAAAAAGATTCATTTTGAATAAATGTAAAAGTCAAAGGGGTTTATACACCGTATAAAAGAAAGTTGTGTATAAAATAAAATATGCCTCAATGAAAGGAGATTGAGACGAAGTCCCATACCTCGTATCCGACTTGACCCGACCGTTCTTTAATCTCCTGAATAATAAACTTGAGTTAATCTCTACTTGCTTAAGAATCTTTTTCAAGTTCATTATTCCTTTTATACCATGTTATGAACATCATGTAATCATTTAAGTTAATAATGTTCATTTTGTCGGTATTTGGTTCTTAAGTCAAAAATAGAATTCTTACACTTAAATGTTGTTAATTTGGTCATGGGTTCGTTATATCCAGAATGATATTAATGATTTGGATAAAATATATATCATATATATTCATCATATACATGTATTTATAATATTACATCACATTTAGAGGTAAGAAATGAAATGCACCGTTCATGGAGACGGTAAGCCGTACGTACGCATGAACGCTACTTCCATTTCTATTTCATATTTTCTGGAATGGAATCATAATGATATAAGAGTATATTATAATTCCATTATAATAACATATATATTATCATTAACTTTATCCTTTACACATCCCACATATGGTATTAACGAATCAAATCACTTTCAGGGGGCGGTAGTCCGCACTTCCTAAAATGAAAATATCGTGTTTACCCATAATGGAAACCATAAAGGTATGCCCAAAATGAAAAAAACATAAGCTTAATGAAAACATAAACATATTATATATCATATATAAAAATAGTGACATCATAATGGCCACCTTTGAAGGTGTTAAATGAGTATTGAACAATCATCGTTTCGGGAGGCAGAATTTCGCCATCCACGGAAACTGTATGTTCTTTAACCATTTGATGTAGTTGTGTGAGAGTGTAGCTCAAATAAATATTATAAAAACATCCTAGTATATTGAAGATACTGGTGTTGTTACAAAATAAGTAAATAAAAAGAGTTTAAGGGGTTGGAGAAGCAAAATAAAACAAATGAACATGAGAGAACGAATTACCTTTAAAAGTGTAACTCCTTTTGATTTGAGACTAAAGGATTCCTTTGAAAGGATTCTGCCCAAAGTGAATCCTCTATGATGAGGAGAGGGAAGTGGAGAGAGTAAATGGGCAGGGTTTGGTCGATCCAAAGGCTTGAGGAGTGTGTTAAATGAGGTAGAGGTGGGGGCCTTTTATAAGAGGAGAGGAGGGGCACTTTTGGAAAGTAAAGAAATACTACTTTATTTGAAAATGTGTTTCGGTTTTAAAATGACCCACATTGATATAATTTGTGGATAAGGTGATAAGGGTACGATATCCACTCATCCAATTGGTTTTGGACATGTGTAGTTCATAGATCTTACATTATATTTCCATTTTATTTAAATCGTCAAATAATGATGTAATCACTGTATCATTACTATGTCATAGATAATTTAATTTATTTAATGTATAAAAATCATAAAAAAAGTACTATGATGTAGGAAATCTTTTTATCTTTCCAATGACTATTTATAATCAAATATCTGATCTTTATAACCCCAAGTAAAATTTTTTTCGTAAAACATATTATGTTTGTGTCATTTTTACTTTTACATTAAATAAAAAGTTATTTATGTCATTTCCCAACCAAAATGTCTCCATGGGGGCCCCAAGTTGACCCATGGATTTTCATGGTCGGACATGACACAACCAATAAGGCTGGGACATGTTTCTAGGTCATTTCATATTATTAAAGCATTATTTATACCTTAAACTACACTAATTACCACTAATCGCGATTAAAAACTTAATAAGTTACTATTCACCAAAAAATAATTTTAATCTCATTGAACCACATTTTACTTCTTAATGACAACCATGTATGTCGGATTTTAAAAATTCAATACACATTAGTGGTAAACTTTTATTTAACTGAAAAATCAGTTTTCTTGATTACCACTTAGTGGTTTCACTATTCATCAAAAATTGATGTTTTTCAGAAAATTACCAAAAAATCACCCTAATCTATATTTGATATTCCGAATTCAAAAATGAACTATATTTTAAAAAATTCAAATCATATAAGTCACATTAATTAATTTAATAATTAATTCCCGCTGCCAGAGCAAAGATCATGTTTTTACAAAACAATAAGTATCAAAAGATTGACACCAGTTTAAGTCTAATTTCAAAGTGAAATTGATTCCAATGACCAGCATTGGATAAAATGGTAAAAATATATTCTAATTTCACTTCAAAACCAATTCAAAACATAATCTAATCATATAAATAAATTAGGTTAAAAAGCAGTTTTGATGTAAAATGCAGTATTTTTCACTATTCATTAAAAAATGAACAATGTCAGAAAAATACCAAAAATTCACACAAGGTAAATTTTGATGTCCCAATCATAAAGGATAAGTTTATTTTGACAAAAATAGTTTATAAAATTGTCAAAATATAGATTCAAAAATGGTTTTCCATCAAAAGGCAGTAAAACAATCTTTTAAGAATATTAGTGTATTCCATGCATAAGATTGTATTTATTTTCATTTTAAGCCTCTATAACACTATATTAATCATTAATAGACATAGATAAAAATATCTATTATTCATTACTTACTTGGTATGTTATAGTATGGGATTTTATTGAGGTCTTAATGGATGACTTCTCTATCTTTGGGAATAAATTTGAGGGATGTATTAGGAATGTGGAGAGAGTTGTGTCTTAAGGTGAAGAAACGAATCTGGTCCTAAATTAGAAAAAATTCCATTTCATGGTTAAACAAGGATTAGTCTGTGGCTATATAGTCTCAGGTAGGGGGATTAAAGTTGAAAAAGAAAAGATTGACATCATTCGTCACCTTCTATTACCCAGAACTGTTAAGGAAGTTAGTTCTTTCTTTGGACATGCTGGTTTCAATAGAAGAGTCATCATGGAGTTTAGTTAAATCTCTCATCCCCTTTGTGATCTCCAACTAAAGGATGCTCCATTTTTTTAGACAGAAAGCTGTGGGGGGTTCATTCTCAACCCTTAAATCATCTCTCACCACTCCTTCCATTATGTAATCTCCAAGTCAGAACCTTCCTTTCGAAATTATGTCTGATGCCAGTGAGTTTTCTGTAGGAGCTGTGTTAGGACAACATTTTTATAAACCTCCTTATGTCATTGCTTATAAAAGATAATCCTTAAATTATTCCCAAATCAACTACACCACCAATGAAAAAGAGTTAGTTTCTATTGTGTTTTCCTTAGATAATTTTAGGTCCTACCTCTTATGATCACCCATCATTCTATTCACTGACCATTCAGCCCTAAAATACCTCTTCCAAAAACATGATGCAAAGGATAGACAGATTAGGTGGGTCCTTCTCTTATATGAATTTGACCTCACAATCAAGGAAAAAAAGGGTGTTGAAAATGTTGTAGCTGATCACCTCTCTAGAATGGAATTCAAGGACAACTAAAATCTCATTTCTGTGTCTGATTCATTTCCAAATGAACACCTATACTCTGTGAGTGACAATCCTTGGTATGATAACATATCCAACCTATTAGTTATAGGAGTAATTCAAAAATTCGTAGGGACTCATTCTCGAAGGAAATTTTTTTCTGATGTTAGGAACTATGTGTTTGATGATCCATACCTCTATTAGTTCTGCCCTGACCAAGTCATTAGCAGTTGTGTCCCAGAATCTGAAAAAGAGTTCATCCTTAAATTCTATCATAGTGAGGCATGTAGAGGTCACTTCTCATCTAAGAAAACATATTTTAAGGTTCTTCACTGGGGTCTCTTCGGGCCCACCCTCTCAAGGGACTCCAACACATTTTTTCAAAGTTTTCCTAAGTATCAACAAGTAGGGACAATCACAAAAAGGAATAAAATTCCACTCACTCTCATATTAGTGATTGAATTCATTGACGGCTAGGGAATATATTTCATGGGTCCCTTATCTAACTCTAGTGGATACCTCTACATCCTCTTAGTTATTGATTATGTCTCAAAATGGGTTGAAGTCAGTCCCACCATGTCTAATGACCATTATGGTGTGATCAGATTTCTAAAAGAGCACATATTTTCTCAATTTGAAATTCCCAGGGCTATAATCAGTGACCGAGGAACCCATTTCTGCAACCGTCCATTCTCTTCACTCATGTCAAATTATGGGATTTCTCACAAGGTTTTCACTGCGTACCATCCTCAAAACAATGGTCAAGCTGAGTTAGAAAATAGGGATAATAAGAATATTCTTGAAAAAACTATCAATCCTTCTATGAATGATCAATCCGAGAAACTCTAGGATGCGCTTTGGGAATATCGTACAGCATACAAAACCATCCTAGGAATGTCATAATAGAGGTTGGTTTTTGGAAAATCGTGTCATTTCCCTATTGAAATTTACCATACTTCTTTGTGGGTTATTATGAAAATAAATTATGGCCTCTAATTGGTCGAAACAACAAATAAATTAGATCTCAATGAACTGGAGGAACTAAGGATGGATGCTTAAGAAAATTTAAGGATCAATAAAGCTATAGTTAAAGCCTACCAATCTAGGAATATAAAATTCAAACATTTTGAACCAATAAAATTTGGGCTCTTTTGTAGTTCAAAACATCATTTACACCCAAGAATGTTAGGGTCTAGATGGTCATGTCCTTTCATAGTGCATCATGTCTACCCCCATGGGGAAGTAGAGGTTCAAGATCCACAAGTGGTTACATTTTCAAGGTCAATGGTCAATGGTTAAACCCATTCATTTAATCATTCAATAAACAAGAAACAATGTTTGAGTTAACTAAACCAACCTATGAACCAAAAAAATAGATTGATTTAGGATCCATGTTGGGCTAACGATGTTAAACAAAGCGCTGCATGGGAGGAAACCAATGGTCTTCATGTTTCCAATAATTTTGTGGTTTTAATAAACTTTATACTTTGAATAGGATTAAAGAATAATTTTGATATTTAAAAATAATAAAAAATAGACTGTTGACCAGTTATTTGATTATGAGTATGTATGGGTATGAAAGAGGAGCATCATATTCATCTGTGTCACGTGGTGTGATCCTTGAGTAATACCTTGCCCATAAATTTAAAAAGAATACAATGTATCATCAGTTCATTTTATTTTTATGTGTCTATAGGTTAAAATAAAAAAATATAATAATAATATTAAAATTAATATGCCACATCGTAGGTCATGGTGTAAATCCCATCACAACTGGCGAAGCTGCGAGGACTCAAACCTGGGACTGAAGGGAGACAGGGGCGCACGCTTACCCATGACCAATAGCTTATTGTTCTTCCTTATTCTATAATTTTTATAAATATACTTATATTTTAATTTCCTTATTATATATGTATATAGTTTTCCTTTTGTTTTGTTAGTTTGTTTTTATTTTTTTCCACTAGGTAATTCTCAGAGTGACATCGAGATCAAGGGATTAAAAGGGAGAAATAAGAATTTAAACTTCAACCACCAGGTGACTTTATTCCATGAACCTCATTTTCAATTTCCTTTTTTAAATCCAATACTCTGCCTCTACCCCCTTCTAAATTTTATTTTCTTTAAACATTGGGGACAAAGTTATTTTATGTGGTGGGGATATAAAATAAAATTGCCTTTGTGTCAAAAATATTTGAATAATTTGAAAAAACATTATTGTGCCTTAAAGGAAGGAAAATTTTCTTTAATGTTGAACATGATAATAGAAATTGTAAACTATAAAACAGAATATCAAATAATTTAGCATGCACTGATTTTGATTTTAATCCATGTATAATTTCATGAGCATAGATTTTAAAATTTCTGCCTATCTAATGTGATATTTCCAAGTTTATATTTTCATCAAAATAAAAAAATCACAACACACGTCCTTTGGATAGTGGGGTATTATTTTGAGTTCATGGGGTCCCCCAAATAAATAGAATAGGTTTGGTGATCATTTTAGATTTAATATGATTATTCAATAAAATAAATTAAAAAAAAAGAAGCAATTTGCATGTAGAGCAATGAAATGACCTAATGTGTGGCCTTCGACACTTGGGGATCATGACTCCATAGTTTTCTGGCCCAGAGATAGTAATTTTATCTCTATTTTTGGTAATTTGAATTTTTTTGACTAATTTAACATGAGATGATACCTGAGTATGTCGGCTTCACTTGGTCCCCTATGGTCTTTGAGCCTAGGAATCATTGGCAAAGTGTCGCTACAGGGGATTACTCTTTTGAGTTCAATTTCTATTACCATGGAAAAATTGAAAAAACAAAAAAAATTAATACAATAAAAATATTTGAATACTCATCTTAATATTTAAATGTGATTCTACCAAGCGCTTCTATCATTTCCCTCTTGAATAAAGATGAACCCCCCGTGTCTAATGCGATGCAGAACACATCATCACTCTTAATTTATATTAGATGAAATATGATGATGCATTTGAACAACGGAATGGGCTTGGGACTGGGATCAACTTAAGAAAATACAATTTATTAAAATATTTTGATGGCTTTCACGATTGTTTGGAAAAATGGTTTTTGGTGATCATTGTCTATTAAAATCTATTTGGAAAAGGGAATTCAAATTTCATTTTGTTCAGATATATTTTTCTCAGGACTATAAAAACTCAAGTTGGGGGGGTGTGATTAGCCACTAAATGAGTCTAATATTCATTGTTAATATATATAATATTCATGCGCTTTATTATTCATAAACACCATTTTTGTGCATTTTACACTTGGAACATCATTTTATATTGTGATTGTAATTTCTTTTTATAATTCACTACTATGTGGTACATTTTTGAACATCATTTAAAGAACCAAATGATCATGATATTATTTTCATATTTAATTTTAATGTTTCTAATTATATTGGGAATAATTCATACATGTGTAGTGTTGGAAGATTCACTTTGGAAGACAACCAAAATGGAATTTTACGAAAACAATTCTCGAGAAGGCAGATTTGACACCAGCCCACCGATAAGAATTTTGGCCCCAATATAAAGGCCTAATGAATAAATTTTTTTTGGGATGCTAGAATAAATATAGCATAACAAATAATTTTTCAGGTGCCAGTGTGAATTCGAACTTCATGATGGTTATTATGGTGGCCCAATTTGGAGATAAACTTCTGGGCCATATTTTGAGGCCCATAAAATCATCCCACCAATTTATTCACATCTCAGAAAAAAATATTCTTTTATGATGAATGTTTAAATAGAGCTATAGGACATCTGGGTCTTCATTTTATTCTTCTATGGACCACTCTAATTCAGATATCTTGAATGTATTCCAGGAACATTTTTTCGGTGGAAGCAACCTAGCTGCCACCTCGGGTCAAGGGTGGAAAAGTCTACTCTCCCTTAACATTCCACCCACCTAGGCCCACCACTATTAATTGAGATAGCATCCACTATTGTAGTATCAACCCAATGTTTCACAATTTCCTTTTTAGGGAAGTGGTGGTAGAGGATTTGAGCATCCTTGGATCATTGTTTTCATTGCAATGTTATTATGTGGATTGGGCTTTGTAACATTCTTCTTCCTCATGTAAGTTGTTCAAATCACCTTAGTTCTTAATAAAATTTCTTACTTTCCTCTTATTATATTTTTAAAATTATCACATTGACATCTTTTCCTTACTATCATAATTTATTCACACCATACCTTTTGATATTCTTCACACAATTTTGGAGTGATTACTTTCTTTTTATTGTTTTTCTACTTCTATAATTCTTCCCTCATGAGTCTACTTTCCTCTTTTATTGAACCCATGGAATCAATGGATGGATAACGCTTTTATGGGTTGATCCAAGGTAGTATATAGGGTCTGGTTTGGATGTTATTTCTCACTCCATTAATTTATAATCACTTATTTTAATTGAGAATGTTTTTTGAAGATCTTTAAACTCCTTCATCATTGTTGAATTTATGGTCACACACATCAAGTGCTAATAAAAACTTTTAACTTGATTTTCTCAAAACATTGATTATAAAAATGTATAGGTGATTAGTATTAAATTTTGTAGGTGTTAAAATAGTAAGTGATGATGTTATTTAATATTCTCAAATAAACCCATCTCAAATATATGTAATTGAAATAATTAAAAAAGGAATTCATCCAATCCACCCCAAGTGATAACCTACGATGAACTCATTATCTTAATTTAATTTAACGTAAATCTATTAGTAATACCTTAAACACATCTAAAATAAACCCATGTTGGCCACATCATAGCCAAAAACAATCCATTGAATGTATGTTACTGTGGGTTACTTCTTAGGTCTTTGAGGATTCGATAACCCAACCTAAACTACAAGGACCGTTCAACCTTCATCTCTTTTGTAAATTTGAGCATGAATCATGGTGCCACGATACTCCATGAACATAGACCCCATCCATGCCTTTTTTAATCATTGTCCACCTTATTTCTATAATTATTGAGGTCCTCTTGAAGAAATGGAGTGGATATATGGAATTTTGGGAGACAAAAATTCAATGGAAACTCTTTTGGATTATAGATTAAAGTCATTAGTTATTTATTTTAATGTCCTAACTGAGTGTGGTGGGAGTATATGGTTCATTCATAACTGCATGAGTACATGATTTGGGATTTTTTCAGAGCAACATTTATTCAATGGAACTATTCTATGGAACATAAAGTGGATAAGGCCATGGAGATCACAATCCTTTGTCAGGGTGAGCAATCAATGAAGGAGTATACATATTATTTCTAATACATAGAATTATTTTATCATGATAAATTTAGTAATTGTAGTTTGAAGGAAATTTTATTAAAAATAATTCTTTTCTAAAACCTTGGATTGGTTTTATTTAAATATATACTAACATATTTTGAGGAAGTAAATATAGGGGCCTTGTTAGTGGAAGCTAATCCAGAAAAGAAACATGTGGAAATAGTATGTTGAATTTAATTGATTTGAGGGAAGATTTAATTTTTGTTGAAAATGAGAGGTTAGATGAGCCTGATTTGGAAGAGTAGTTTAGTGTGGGGCAGACTCCCCAATGGGTGGTTTCTCAAGAAAGAAGATGATATATCTCATATGGGTTCTTTATGAGAAAATTACTGTTTTATTTTCTAGTGGAAATTTTTTTATATATTTTGAGGTGGGTAGTAGTATATTTCCCACCAATACATTGGGTAAAAGATTATATATAATGATATATAAATGTTATGTGAACAGGTTAGTAATTATATAGGTTCAAAAAGGGTGAGTTTGATTGTGTTAAGATCTAAACATAATAATACATGTGAATAAGTTAGAAAATTACTGTGTTCATGGGTGATTGTGATGGTGTTGATCTCTATTCATAAATTTAAATTTGAATATGCTTTTGAGTAGCCATTAGGGGCGTCAGAACAGTAGAAAGGGAGTTCACCCACCAGTGTTGGGTTGTCCAGTCCATAAGGTTGATGGGAGGAAAACTGAAAACTAGTTATCAGAGCTAGATAGGGGTGTCCTGAGATATATAAGGCATACAAACGTCACTGATTTTCATTGTCTTGACAGAGGGAAGTGATAATTACATCTAGTGATTTTGTTATTAGTTCACTTTTAAAATTAATAAAGTGTTTTGAAATGTTTCATAAATATTATATTTGTTCAACATAACATTTTTAGTTTTAAAATTTCTATAAAATGGTTTTAAAAAATAAGGTTTTGAGAAAGGATGTTTGGAACTTGTAGGAATCTATTAAAAATTGTTTGTTATTTTAAAGAGGAATTTGTGTAAACTATTGGTTTTTTAATGGGATATAAACTGTAATTGTATAAATAGTTTTCAAATGAGATTTAATGTCTATAACTATTTTAGTCTTGGTTAATTTTTATATCAATGTTTTGTTTATTTATTTTTTTAAATACTAATAACACCAAATAAAATATGATAGATGTGAATAAAGAATGGATGGATGATGATCCTCTAACAAAAGATTTTAATGATGGAGTTAAAGAGTTCATCAAGCTTGCAAAATATCATGCATATGATCATTCTCAAATCATTTTTCCATGTTTACATTGTTATTATTCAAGACATGTTATTCTAGTGGAGTTACAAGAACACTTGATCTATCACGGAATAGATCGAAGTTATAAATATTGGAATAAACATAGGGAAAAAGTTAATGTAGCTAGTGACTGGGATACAACATCATTTTATGGATCATTTGTTATGATTACAATCGTGGAAAATGAACAATACCATATTGAGGACATGATTACATATGTGCATGATGATGAAGATTGTATTAAGTAAATGACAAGGATAGTAGAAGTTGAATGTCGTTATTTCCAAAAATTGTTTGAGCAGTTAAAGAGATTTACAAAGACACCATTTTATGATGGTTGTACTAAAAATACATCATTGTCAGCTATACTGAATCTGTAAAATTTTATAGTACGAAATTGATAGAGTGATTCCAATTTTACAGAATTACTTGCTCTCTTGAATGACATGATACCAAATGATAGTGAGCTCCCGATCCAAACAAATGACACCAAAATAATGATATGATCGATTGGTATGATCTCTGAAAAATATGCATGCTTTACCTAATGAATGTATACTATTTCTCAATGAACAAAAATCAATTAGATAATTCCCAAAGTGTGGTGCTTCTCAATAAAAGAATCGTGAATCCGGCCCTACGAAAGTTTCATCGTACCTTCCAATCATTCCATGGTTTAGGCGCCAACATGGAAGTGGGAGAATATAGTGCAATTGATGTGGCACGCAGACATAATAAATAATGATTGAAAACTACGTCATTTGATAGACTCTCCTTAGTGGAAGATAATTAATCATGAGTATCTATACTTTGGAAATGAGCCTGGAAATCTTCTTCTTGTGTTATCTGCAGATGGAGTGAATCTTTTAGCTTTTCAAAGCAGCACACACAATGCATGGATGTTTATGATCAGAAATTATAAATTTCCACCATGGTTATGCATGAAATGAAGACACATCTTGTTATCTATGCTTATATCAGGACCAAAACAACCAGATAAATAAATTCATATTTGTTTGGATCCATTGATAGAGGATTTGAAATTATTGTGGGATTATAGTGTTACTATGTATGATTCTTTAAGAAATGAAGATTTCACGTTGATTACCATGTTTTGTAGGATGATAAATTACTTTCCTGCTTATAGAAATTTGTCAATATATAGAATTAAAGGAACTCTTGGGTGTCTCGTCTAAGAACAAGGTACACAATCTTTTGGGTTGAAACATTAATCACAAAATACATTTCTAGGACATCACATATCTCTACCCCGACGACATTGATATCAATCTTGGACAACATCATTCGATGGATGTTTAGAAAAACATACAACACCATCTCCATTAATAGGTGATCAACTATTTGAGAAAGATAATGATGTGGACACTTTTTTTGTGTAAACTGTTTTCAAAAAACCTTATGAAAACCAGTTGAAAAAAGAAATCCTTTTTTTTGTTACAATAATAGAATTGTATGTATGTCAGAAATTTTTTTGATGTTATGCATATTGAAAAAAATTATGTGATAGTGTCATTAAGACTTTGCTAAATGCACCTGATAAAACAAAGGATGGAATTTAGGCTAGGTTGGTCATGGTTGACATGGAAATATGAGAAGAGTTAGAACTAGTGAAGGGTAAAAAATGAAAATTTCTTCCTATATTTTCTTACACACTTTCCATGTAGGAGTGATATCTGTTTTTATTCTTATTGATTGGCGTAAATGTTCCAGAGGGGTATTCATCAAATATAAAGAACATCGTCTGAATGAACGATTTAAACTTAAAGGATCTGAAATCACATGACTGCCATGTTTTCATTCTAGATGTAATTCCTATAGGTTTATGTTTCATTTTCACAAGAATTACCACCTTACATTAATGAAGCTCACCTTCTTATTCAAATCTCTATGTAGCAAAGTTATAGATCTGGTGAAATTGACCACTACAGAAAGACAAATTGCCGTCATATTATTTGAATTGGAAATATTTTTCCCATCGACATTCTTTGATATGATGGTTAATTTGATGGGTCACATGGTGAGAGAGATTTCGATATGTGGTCATGTTCACTAAAGATTGATGTACCCCATTGAATGGTATATGAAGATTTTGAAAGGGTATGTCAAAAATCGAAGTCTCCCAAAGTGTTGTATTATGGAGTGATATTTTGTTGAGGAAGACATTTAATTCTGTACCAAATACATGTCTATTGTACAAATAATTGGTCTAATGAAACATCGTCGCAATGGGAGGCTTGAGGGTGGATGAAATTCTAGAAAAAAGGTCCTCAAAATCAATATTACAGATCGGAAGCAGGCCCACCTTTATTTTTTTCATAACATTTTGGATGTTGACCCATTAGTTGAAACCCACAAAGAAATTCATAGGAATTAGAGTTTATCAAGGGATGAAAATGGATATCAAATAATAATAATAAACAGCTTATAGGATAGTTTTAGGACCATATTTTTTAGGGGTCAAATGAAAGTACAGACTCAATTTCAGAACGACTTCGATGACTAGCTGTGGGACCAAGTGTATACATATTATGTTTCAATTATTATATAATTAATGGTTATAAATTCTATAAAAACTAACATGATGAAGTTAGTACTAGATACAATAGTGGAGTTACACTTGTGGAATAAGCGATGCATGTTTCTGGTGCTAAGCAAAAAAATCCTATTTACATGAATATGTTATATTTTGGCATCATCAAAAAATATGGGACATAGATTATATGACATTATGAGTGCCAATGCTTCAATGAAAGTGGGTATATAATAGATGTGATGTTAAAATAGATGAGTTAGGAATTTGGAAAGTTTATTTCAGTAAAGAAGGGTATAATGGTGAATAGTTAATATTAGCATCATAGGTAGTACAAGTATTTTATGTTCCAGATTATGAAAACCATAACTGGTCAATTGTTCTGTTATCAACCAAAACCACTGAAGAGTTAGATGGAAATTCAATGGATGATGACCATTTCCTTGGGACGTTACAATCATTCCATAGAGGTCACAGTTTAGATGTCACACTATATGTCATATGAGACCATAATGAAGGGATTTGTATAGTAGATAGAGTGGTCATATCCCTTCATTGTTTAAAAAAAAGTGTTCAATAATCAGGTTATATATTTTTCTAATATTCATCGTGTTTCCTTATGTTAATATTTTTTAACTTATTTTTTTATGTTATATAAATTAAATGTTAAATAACTTTTATAGATAATGAATTCTACAGGTGATGATTCTCCCAATCCCTAGGCACAATAGGATTCTCAACCTATTTCTGCTCGCATTGTAGACAAACAACATGTTTATAAAACTATTTATTTATGTTAATATCTATTTTTGCTACTTTTATGTTATCTAAATTAAATGTTAAAACAATTTTGCAGATAATTAATTCTTCACAGGATGATGTTATCAATACCTAGGTGACACATGATTCTCAACCTACTATTTCTTGTAGTGAAGATGAAGAACAGGTTTCTCAACCTCGTTCCTTATGTTAATATATGATCATTACTGCTTTTATGTTATTTAAATTAAATGTTAAAAACACTTTTGAAGATAATTACTTCTGTATGTGTTGATGATCCCAATCTCCATACACAACATGTTTCTCAACCTTCCGCTTCTCATAATGCAGATGAACGAAAGGTTTCTCAACCTATTGTTTCTCGTAGTGTAGAGGTACAACCTCCATCTGCACATGCCGATGCTAGCCCTCTAGATCCGGAAGAACATATTGATGATGGTGGATGTAAGAAAATGAAAGGTGATGATGCATTGGTGATGCATAACAAATAAGACATCCATAGTTTTATGGTATTAGAAAAAATCATTAAGGCTAAAGATAAAGTCATCAAATATGATTTTGGATGGAATAATCATGGACAACATGTTAACCCCAACAAGGCCATATTCAGTAGTTATATTGCAATCATCACTCGAAAAAACATGGTGACTGATGTAACTTCATGGAACCATGTTGTGGATGATATTAATACATTGATGTTCGGATATATTACGATACCATTATAACATCATTTTTTAATTTCTATCAATTAAATAATGAAACATTGACTTACACTTCATCATCTCTCCCAAAGTTCATTTATTGTAGATTACTCACAAAAATACTATATAAAAAGGGTTTTTGGAAGGATTCATAGGGGTTTTCTCACACTTTTAACGAAATATCTTCTTAAAGATGATGAAGAGAAAATAAAACGGAACCCTTCTCTTATTCATGAACACTTGATAACCCATGCATCGTTAGATGTGTTTACCGGCCATCGTGCGAAATAGTATTTTTAGGTACATTGTTTCTGGTAATAAGTTGTTTGACGGTACCTGTATTCATCACATTGATTGGAAGTGTTTTATTTATGAAACACCAATTGAGTGCTAAAAATAAACAATAGGCATCAGATGTAGTGTACCCCTACCATAAAGCAAGGATGGAGTACACATCACATGAAAAAAATAGTACAAATTTTAAATCTACCATAATACTTATATGTTACATAAAACAACACAATAACTATGTTTCTTTATATATAGCATGAGGGGTCTAAATCCCCAACCACATCCATCCCACACCATGTACTATGTAAGGAGGCGCGTGTAACAAAAGATGGAAAAGAATGATTAAAACACACAAAAAGTGTGGGAGACTAGTGTAATTATGACATAATAAAAAATTGGGTTTCATTAAATCACAGTTACATAAAAATGATTACTTTTATTCATATATTTTGTAGATGACATATTGAAAAGAATAATTAACACCCACACCGGATGCAGACATAGTTTTAGTTTCCTTGAAGTATCCAAAAAAGTATGGACACATCAGATGTGCGGGTTTTGGGGTGACAACCTGAACATATTTATAGAAACAAATGCGGAGGATCAAACTATAGAAATGTAAAAGATGAGAGAAACATTAGCTACATTTCAAGAAAAATTACAATACTCGAGAGAGATGATAGTATGTTTGATGGTGGGGAGGCGACGAGAAGAAACAACTTACGAAAAACCTGCGCATGAAGATCCCACCCCACCCCACTAGTTTTTAGGCGAGCCATTCCCCTAAAAAAACAATTCTTAACTAAGGTAGTCAATTTTCTAACAATTGTTCCTATGAAATGTTTATTATATAGATGTTATACACTGATACCTTTACAGTATTAATATTATATAGGTTGAAAATGACTGTGATCTAAATCTATCAACACCCTCCCATCATTTTGTAGTGAGGGATACAATGTTCAATATATATAATGACATGCTACACAATAGACCACTTCCAAAAGATAATGCCAGAGTGTCAATTGCTATAGCCATAAAGTTGAGTACTAAGCTACCTATTCCAATTGATGATCCATATATTCATACGATCGAACAAGATCAAGGAATATTCAATGTGTGGATGTCACATCTTGTAAAAAAACAAGTCGACAATTAGGTATTCATTTCCAATTTAATTTTCAAGATAAACCATAAATATTTTATTAATAAAGTTCTACATTGATTCAATTATTAGAGATGGACAAAGGTAAGGGAGTGAGATGAAATCCCTGTTCAAAGCCATCTCAAGGATCAACCAACCAATCAAGATGATCTACCCAAATAACACTAACCCCTCCATTCTATATCAACATTTATTATCATTGAAGGATCCTGTGGATATGAAGTCGAAAAATTGTGGTAATCACATAATTGATTTTTATGCAAATATGTATGGATCGGAAGATACAGACTTCATTTGTGTTGAGAGTGAAACTGAAATCCTTTACAATGATTGGTTAGGTGGCTTAGTTATAAATGTATCCATGATGTATGTTTTCATGATTTGATTTTCCAAAAGATGATATAATATGATAATTATGAAAAATTACATTTCATAATTAGTACAGGTGTATACATGAAAAAAAATTAATGGATTTACCCATGAACAAAAATTTGGACTCGTTAGTCCTCAGGTCACCTCTACAGAACAAGTAGACATAACTTTCACAAAACCTGGTGAAATAGTGGTAGGACTGCTCAAATCATTTAACAAGAAAATTACGGATGATAGGATCTTTTTAATACCAATTTTGTAGGGGTAAAACTATAAAATTTAATTATATCAAATATATCTTAATTTATTTCATTAGTAATTCTTTTTTTATTCTTAGGTAGCATTGGATGCTTATTGCAATCAATTTGGATATTGCAAAGATTTTTTTCTGGATTCAAATCATGGATATCCAAAATAACAGAAAAAATGACGGATTTTTTCAATTTGTAATACACTATATCTGACATTTTATAACAAAATATCCAGTTATATAATTTATATCTTATTTTAATGTAGATTTTATTATGATAGGGTGGTGCGTGAATATCGTATACAACATGCAATGAGGCCATGGGAAAATGAAAAGAAATATGTCAAGTACTACGATTGGATACAAATCATGGTATATAAAATATTATTTCAATATCCAATCATATAAAAAAATTACTTATTTTTCTCAATTTTTTTGTAGTGCCATAAAAAACACACAGTAAATATTGTGGTTATTATGTTTGTAAATTTATAAAAGATATCATATTCCATGAAAAAACCAACATCCCTAAAAAGATATTTTTGAAGATAATTTCCATTTTATTTAAAACACATATTAATCCTTTGTGTATTTATATTTTTTCAGTACTACCATGACTGCTGAAAACAATTATATTTAAATATGATATAGATATTCTTAAAAACGAATGGGCAACATACCCGATGGAAGAATGTACAAATATACAATGAAGATGGTAAAATTCCCTAATAATTTCAACATTAATAATCAAGTCTACCATATCCCTATTTTTTTATTTCAATGTTGTGATTTTTATGGAGTAAATTCCCCCATGAAAATCATTATCGTTGGTGGTCCTTGTTTGCGCATTAAATTAATTGCATGTCGATTGATTTTTTAAAATAAATTGGTTGTCCTAATTTATAGGTAATGTGGGTTTTTGATAGAAAAAAAAATATAATGAGTATCCAAAAGGGGTTTCCCCATCCATTGAGTTTTTTATGAAATCTTGAGACATAATGGGCACAAGTTCTCACTCCACTCTTATCATTTTCCACAACGAGAAAGGATTTTCTCCAAGAAAACATCGATTCATTCTATATTATTGGAAGTTCCCCCTTTAGTCGATCCAGTGAAGAACCAACTATCATATATTAATTCGGAGGCCCTGAATATTTGAAAGTGGGTTCTTCATAGGGCCAGCTAAAGCTATGTTGAAGAAGTAGGATGTTTTTTCATGTCAACTGTATAGGGACAACAATTCATATGTCCTTTTTAGAAACCACAAAAATGTGCCCTTATTGTCTTCCAAATTAAGGAGAGTAATTTTTAAGCCCTTTTTGAAGTGTATGAAGTATTCTCATGTCAAACTGACGCACAATATGACCTGTATGACTCAAATTGCTTCTTTTCTATATGAAATGACATTTTAGTAAACAAAAACCACAAACATACTGAAAACTAAGGAAATTAATTTCAATTGTTTTGATACATTAGGAGAATAATCCATCAGTCATTTCTGATTTGTATGAATCAAACACACCACAATCCAACACATGGTGTCACCATTATGACTCTAAATGTGTCTTGTAATTTAAAATTGACATTAATTTAGGTAAAAAACACAACTGACATACTGAAAACTAATAAAACACATTCAGATTATTTTGATATTTTAGGAAAACTATCCATTAGTCAGTTGGGATGTGTAGGAATCGACCCCACCTCAATCTGATGAATGGACTGACTAGAATAACTAAAAGTGACCGCTATCAGTTTAAAATTGACATTTCAACTCAAAACGTGTCACTCACTGAAAATCAAGTAGTCAAACTCCTATAATTTTCTAAATTAAGGAAAGTGATTCCTAAGTCCTTTTTAATGTTTAAGAATTAGTCTCATATTAAACTGATGCAGGATATGAACTGTATGACCCAAATTACATTTTTTCGGTTTTCAATGACATTTTAGTTAAAAAAATACATAAAACATACTGAAAACTAAGGATATGAATTCAGACTGTTTTGATACTTTAGGAAAACAATACATCAGTCATTTGTGACATTTAAAATTCCACCACACCTCAATATAACACATGGTGTTACCATGATGACATTAATTATGTCTGGTAATATAAAATTGACATTAATTTAAGTAAAAAAACACAACTTACATATTGAAAACTGAAGAAACGCATTGATATTCTTTTGATATTTTTTGGAAAAGGACCCATGAGTCAGTTGTGAAATGTAGGAATCAACCTCGCCTCAATATGATGGACGGTGTGAGTAGTCTGACTAAAATATTCTGCTATTAGTTTAAAATTGACATTTTATCTAAAAAAGTTTCACTGAATGAAAACCATGAAAACACACTCTGATTGTATTAAAAATTAAGGACAGTGATTCGTAATTCCTTTGTGTTGTGTATGAAGCAGCCTCATGTTAAACCAATGCACGATGCGACCTTTATGACTCAAATTTCATGTTCTTGGTTTGAAATAAATTTTTTGTAAAACAACACAACAAACATAATAATAAGGAGGAAATGCATTCTGATTGTTTTGATACATTGTTAAATTGATCCATTAGTCATTTATGATGTGTATGAATCAACCATATCTCAATCCGATGCATGGTGTCACTGTTATGACTCCAAATGTGTCTTGTTATTTATAATTGACATTTATTTAAGTAAAAAAACAAAAATAACATACTAAAAACTATGAAAACACATTCATATTGTTTTTATTTTTGAGAAAAAAGATACATGAGTTAGTTGTGATGTGTGGGAATCAACCCCACTTAAATCCAATGAATGGAGTGAACTGTCTGACTAAATGTGTCCGCTATCAGTTTAAAATTGACATTTTAACTCAAAACATGTCACTCATTAAAAACCAAGAAAACACTTTCTGATTAAATTCCAAATTATAGACAGCGATTCTTATTTCCTTTCTAACATGTATGATGCTGTCTCATGTCAAACCGATGCAAAACACATCCCGTATGACTCAAATAGCATGTTTTCAGTTTGAAATGACATTTTAGTAAAAAAAACACAACAAACATACTAAAAACTGAGGAAATGCATTCTGATTGTTTTGATACATTTAGAAAATGATCCATCAGTCATTTTAGACTTGTAGGAATCAACCACACCTCAATCCGACGCACCGTGTCACTAGTATGACTCCTAATGTGTCTTTTTATTTTAAATTTACATTATTTCATGTAAAAAAACAGAACTGGCCAACTGAAAGCTAAGAAAACGAATGAATTTTTTTGGTTATATTAGGAAAACAATTGATAAGTTAGTTGCGACATATAGGAATCAACCCCACCTCAATCTAATAAATAGTGTGACCAGTCAGAATAAATATGTCTGATATCTGTTTAAAATTTTCATTTTAACTCTATACGTGTCACTCACTGAAAACCAAGAAAATCTACTCCAATTGTATTCCAAATCATGGACAGCGATTCAAAATCCCTTTGTGACATGTATGATGTAGTCTCAGGTAAAACCGATGCACAATGCGACCCACAAGACTCAAATTTCATGTTTTTGGGTTTAAATGACATTTAAGTAAAAAATACAAACATTATAAAAACCGAGGAAATGTATTCCAGTTATTTTTATACATTAGGGAAAAGATCGATCAGTGATTTTCAATGTATAAGAATCAACCTCACCTCAATCCAACACACGGTGTCACCTATATGACTCCAAATGTGTCTTGTAATTTAAAATTGACATTAATTAAAGTAAAGAAACAAAACTGACACAGTCAAAACTGAGCAAACAGATTCATATTTTTTTGATATTTTAGGAAAAAAAATCCATGAGATAGGTGGGATGTGTAGGAATCAACCCCACCTCAATCTTACGAATGGTGTGACAGGTCTAACACAAATTTTCCGATATCATTTTAAAATTTACATTTTAACTCAAAAGGGGTCACTCATTGAAAACCAAGAAAACATGTTCTTATTGTCTTCTAAATTAATGAAAACGATTCGTACAACTATTGTGTCATGTATGAATCAATATCACATCAAACTGACACACGATGCAACCTGTATGACTCAAATTTCATATTCTCGATTTGAAATGACATTTAATAAAAAACACAACGAACATACTGAAAACTGAGGAAATTAATTACGATTGTTTTCGTACTTTAGGAAAATTATCCATCGGTCCTTTTGACGTGTAAAAATCAACCTCACCTCAATCCGACGCACATTGTCACAGGTATGACTCCAAATGTGTCTTGTTATTTAAAATTGACATAATTCGAGTAAAAAAAATTGATATACTAAAAAAATGAGAAAATGCCTTCATATTGTTCATATATTTTAGTACAATGATCAATGAGTCATTTGGGATGTATTGGAATGAACCCCACCTCAATCCGATGAATTTTAAGGCCAGTCTGACTAAAAGTGTCCACTATCATTTTAAATTTTAAATTTTGACTCAAAACGTTTCACTCACTAAAACCAATAAAACGTGCTCTAATTTTCTTCTAAATTAAATACACCAAATTTTAAGTCCATTGTGACATGTATGAATCACTCTTACATCAGCCCGATGTACGATGTGCCCAGTATGTCTCAAATTGCAAGATTTCAGTTTGAAATGACATTTTAAGTAAAAAAACAACAAACATACTGAAAACCAAGGAAATACATTACAATTATTTTGATACTTTAAGAAAACAATACATCATTCATTTGTGTTGTATAAGAATCAACCCCACCTTAATATGATGCATGGTGTCAGCAGTATGACTCCAAATATTTCATTTTTATTAAAAATTGATATTTTTTAATGTATTCTTAATATTAATGTTTAATTTATTTATTTATAGTATTAATAACATAATATCAGTTTTCATATAAAGGTGTAAACTTTTTCAAGAGTCAGGATGATTTGATTGGTGACTATTAGCCGTGATGGATATTTTTCAGTGGGGACAACATACATCAATGGAGAAAACATTAATGTTTATACCTGTTTATTGGATATTTGTAAATGTAATTTTATAAAACATTGTTCAAAATGTATATAAAAGTTTTTCTGTTATATACCATGAGTGAATATTTTTGTATTCATGATTTAAATTAAATGTATAAAGCATTATTTTCCAAAAAAAAATTGTGTTTTGCTTTTTTTTTCATCACTTGCAATGTGTATGTGGTTGTTTTGTATATATATACTATGTGTGGTTATTTTTAGAAGGTTTTTTTTTTGTTTTTGAAAGTTATTTTTGCTGGTGTGATTATTTTGGTCGGTTGTTGATTTTATTTTCAGGTTGTTGGGTGTACTGTTATGTAAACAGAATTCCTAGGTAGGGAAGCCTTTATTAGCACTAGTGGAAGCACAAATAAATGGGGGCTTTTCAGTCCTTTTCTGAGCACTGATAAAGGGGGGTCCTTTATCTGAGCTAAAAATAACGTTGATAAAGAACCCCTTTATCATTGCTTTTTTAGTACTGATAATGGTTACCACATTTAATAGAGGTTCTATTAACACCACTTTTTAGTGCAGATAAAACACATTTTTAACACTGATAAAAGCATGTTTTGTGGTAGTGAGATATAGGTCCTACCGATCTCATAAAAAATCATTCATACAAGTGACATTGAATAATAAGACATTAATCATATCATGCCCCATAAATTAGATGGGGTTTTTAACATCCAATCATAATCTATGAAATGAAATGGATATCACTAACATTTTATCAGATCATAACCTATGGAAAAGAGATAGGTTTCACAGTCATTTTGTCAAATCATAACCCTTTAAATGAAGTGGGTTTCAAAATAATATAACCCATTGAAGAGAAATGGGTGTCTTAAGAATAACTCAATTTAAAGAAAAACCTTTTAAGATAGAATGTGAATAGAACCTTTGGATCATTTCTTAAAAGAGGATGACTAACATCAAGAGATATTATCATAGAGGGAAAATTACTTCGAAAGATATTTTGAAAACTTTTCTTGAGGTAGATACAATTTCTTATTTTAAAAGGCTCCTTTAAAAATAAAACATTTAAAAAAAATTCATTGAAAATAAACATGTATGCTTATAAAGAAACATTTAAAATCTATTATGAGACACTGTTCATTGAAATCATATAAAGAGATCTTGAAAACGTTTTGAAAAACATTTTACTTGAAAACATATAAAAAGAGAATGACAAACATTTGAAAACCATTCTTTTGAAAATATATTTTAATTTTTTTTAAAAACTATCTTTTAAACATGAAAATAAATCTTTAGAGGATTTCCAGTGGAAAATCTCTATATGTATAATGTGGAAAAAGGAACACTCCTTTTTACATGGTAAAAAGTTTAGAAAAATGAAACATTCAAAAATCTACAAGAATATTCCTTTTAAAGAATTGGTAAAATATAGATAGGGTAAACATTTCATTAAATGATTATAGGACACTAGTATAATATACTTAGGAACCCTTTTTAGGAAAAAAAAGTTTTTAGAGAACATAGATTTCTGTCTGAAGAGAGTGTAATGTTAGGATTTCATTAAAACGCATTATTAACTAACTTATGTACCAAAGAGTGGAAAAAATCATACCAATATATGAATATATCTTGAATAAATAGAGTAGAGGGAAACTCATGAGTTTTCATGAGATATGGATCGTAATATTTCATTAATGGTGTAACAACCTATTTTTATATGATATCAATAAATCCCTCTTTGTAAAATTATAAATACTTTAAAATATGAAGAAAATGATTTAATAGAAAAAAGTTTCAGTTTTAATTTAAATGCAGTGTGGAAGGGTAAAATACAAAATTAATACTCTAAAATATTTGATTAAATATTTTCTTAGTTAAAAATTAAGTATGTATGAGTCATAATGTCTGAAAATCCTTACAATTATATAATAAATTATAAAATATTTTTTATAACCATGGACTTTTTAAGAAAAATTATTGAATATATCTAAAATAGTGCATCATATGATAAAACTGATACCACTAGGTCTGAATTGTCATGTTTATCCTAAGAGGGGTATAAAATTTGAAGGCATCAGATGTTTGGATACCTCTATCATGATATAATGTTATTAAATGATATTTAATATGTTATTTTATAGAAAATAACTAAATATCCATCAAACGATGTGTTGTATAAGAAATATGAGACCACTGATAGGTCTGGGATGCGATGTTCACCCTTGGTGGGGTATAACATTTGATGTTGTTGGACGTTTGAATGTCTCGCATGTTAAAAAATAACACTTTTTTTTACTTAATAATTTATTTTGTTTTTTGAATATTAAATAATTAATATCTCTTAAACGATGCGCCATATTAGAAATCTGAAACTACTATTGGGTTCGAAATGGGGGTATACCCTGGAAATTGTATAATTTTTATTTGAAATGGGATTTGTGTAAATTAAATCTTATGTTTAAATAATAATTAAATGTAAAAATTACAAATCATTTTACTATTCATCCTCTTCATGTTTTGAGGTTCCACCATTATTATCACACAAAAGGATATAAAAATATAGATTTCCTGCCGTTTTTACCTGAAAAACCCATCAACTCATTGGATGGGGTAAATAAATCACTCCGTATTCAATTTTTTATTGAATATTGGATCAAAAACAGGTATATAATTTTTTTTGTTTTGTAATACCCCATACACGCTTTGGGTCTTTTAAATAGTAGGCTTCTCTCTCTGGTAATCTCCCCAAGAGGTGCAAGAAAACCTCTTCCCACACATTGTTGATGCTTTTGATCCCTTCTATTCGATTTCTCGGTGTTGAAGCGTGCAGCGAGGATGATTCGTGGAGGGGGCACTACAGGTTTTATTCAACAATTATTATTTTTTTGTTATTTTCCAAATGCATGTATCAAAATAATTTCTGGTTGTAAATAATAATAAAAATTTATATTTTTTAAAATAAATTGATAAATCTAAAAAATATAGGAATAATTCCTAATAAATTATCCTTAATATTCAAAATTATTATTAATATACAGATATATATATATTGATAATCACTGAAAAAGATAATTTTACTATAAAAATTATCAATTTACAATTTGAAAATTGTAAAGAAATCATCTAGAAATAATTAAATTTATTTATCAAGGATCATTTATTAAAATATAAACGAGAATTAAATTTATCAACTTTAGTAATAAATTTAAATTTTGGAAATTGTAATTATCATTAAAATTTAATTATCTAATGAAGATAATTATCATCATAGATGTTTTAAAAAAATGATAAAATGATAATTTTTATTATCATTGCATAAGAAAAATGTTTATCATTTTATGTGGTGTTTTAAAAATTATATAATGATTATTTAAATTATCAACACATATGAAAAAAATTTATAATTTCATGTAAAATTTTAGAAATGATAAAATAATTGTTTAATTTATCATTACACATTATAAAATTAATTTAAAAGTAATGATTTATCATTTTTTGTGACCCTTAAGAGAGTAAAATGATAATTTAAAACTTATCAATGCATGGGATGAATTTAATAATAATTTTACAATTTTTTTAGAGAGATAAATAATTATCACATGTCATATTTTATTCCATTGAAATAAATAAATAAATGTAATTTTTCTAGGAATAAACTTGGACATACTTTGAGCACTGACGTGCCAATAGCTCGAGACTTTGAGTATCATCCCGACTTCGGGAAAAACTACAAGATGTTTTATAACAAATAAAGTAGGATGTTCCTTAACATTTTGTGCTTTATTACAAATTTTTTCCATTTAATATGATGGGAATACAAGTTTAATTACCATGCTAGATAGTGAATTCATGTGGGTATGTGTGTAGCCCCTGAAAAACTATATTACACTTGATGCCATGAGAATTTGTAGTTGTTTATTCACATTGATATGTAATTACATATACATTTTGAACTACTTTACTCATGATGATTGGTTTATTCATGAATATATATATATATATATATATATATATATAATTCCATGCTATTGTGAGTTTTCTTTGTGTAGTCAAGACTGGTGGACCATCAACATGCATTATCCATCGGAGGATGGATGCGCATGATTGACGATAAGGGTCCAATGCATGGGGTAGGAAGACGAAGATGCCTAGGGGAATCCATGTAGTGGACTATTGCAGCTTTGGTTATACTATGATGGGGGGGCATGACTGATGGCAAGGGTCCAATGTAAGAGGAAGGCGCACGATGATACTTTGGGATGCGCATGTCTTACAATGAGGGATACAATGATGCCTTCTGATGCACATGAATATGATGATTCCTTGGGATGAACTCAATGAAGAGGGGACTGATTAACTCACAGTCCCTAATATGTATTCTCTATGTTGTTCTTCAGTGACAAAGGGACACGATTAGCTCTTAGTACTCAGTATGTCAACTCAATGATTAAGGAATTCTAATTAGCTATCACTTCCCTTGCACAAAAAGTGAAACATATCTTCTTTCAAAAGATTGATACTATCAGGCTATTATGCTGAGTAACATTATTCATTAACCTAATGTGTAATCGTTGATTCTTTTGACATCATGGCTATCCATTCCGGCATAGTATTGAATAGGTATGGGTGGGGGTTCTGGTGGCTTGGTTATCACACAATCTCTTGGTTTTTTATTGTGTGTTTATTGCATATTATTTATTATGGAATACACTTGAATTTTGAGCACATCAGGTGGTATTCTCTTTGGTGGTGTCCTACTGAGTCTTGTACTCACACTGTACTTGGTCATTTCAGTGCTCTTGTAGATTTTGTGACCAGAGATCTGATTAAGGGAGAGGTACATATGGAGGATATTTATGTTGTGGATAATGGAGATGGATTGGACTATGACAGGAACTAGAGAGCTCCATAAATGATTAATTTTTTACTACTAGTTTTTCTTCTTACTTGGGTTTGTTTTTTTTTACTTTTGGAACTATTACATTGTATGTCTTCCATCTTTACATTTCTGCATTTTACTTTAATTATCGATATTTCCGCTGTTGATTATTGATCCAATGACTCAATATAGAGGGAATAGTATCCCCAGTGTTCCACTTGAGTCTGTCGCTGCTAGTCAGGTGCCTCTTGCATACAGGGAGGCACACATCACTACACGGAAAAGGGATTTTTGCGACGGGCCTTTTGCGACGGGAATAAATCATGTCGCAAACGGTTCGTCCAAGAGGTTATTTGTGATGGGTTATTACACCTGTCACAAATAACCCACTATTTGCGACGAGATTTCGTCTCCCATCGCAAATAGATTGACACGGATAGCGCGCGAAACTGCGCGAAGGTTATTTGCGATGGTGGGATCCCACCGTCACAAAATAGTTAAGTATCTGTGACGGGGCCCGTCGCAAATAACCAGCAGCGGGTTATAGCTTTTTGCAACTAGACACCATTTGCGACGTGCCCCATCGCAAATAACCGGCGGCGGTTTATAGCCTTTTGCGACAGGTTGTCGACCCGTCGCAAAAGGTGTGTCGGCAAGGACTATTTGCGACGGGTCCCGTCGCAAAAAACTTTTTAACCGCCAAAAGTAATTAATGCGGGCGTAGGTATTTGTGACGGGTCCCATCACAAAAGATACTATTTGTGATGGGTATCCCGTCGTAAATAATCTCATCACAACGAATCTATCCTATATATACCCCCATCTGTTTTTGCTCTCA
Source organism: Viscum album (assembly GCA_963277665.1). Classification (NCBI taxonomy): domain Eukaryota; kingdom Viridiplantae; phylum Streptophyta; class Magnoliopsida; order Santalales; family Viscaceae; genus Viscum; species Viscum album. The sequence goes on from OY728120.1 coordinate 582,783,324, forward strand.
TTTCTCTCCAATTTCAGATCATCTTTCTCTCTAAAATCGGATTTTACAGAGAGAATTTTTTTTAAGTTTATTTTTTTGTTCACGAAGAAGTTGTGAAGCTGTCTGCATCAAAACAAAATCAGTCTTAAATGTAATTATGTTTTTTTAATTTATTATTTATTTTGTTTTTTATCTTAATTTTTTTATTGTTGATTAGTTGTAATTAAATTAAATTTAAATTGTTTTTTCATTAGTATTTATTTGTACTAGTAAATTGAAATTTTTTGTTTTAATTTTTAATAATTAGTAGTAATTATTAATTGTTAACTATAATTTGTAATGTATATAATTAATTTGTAGTAATTATTAATAATTGGTAATAAACATCAATAAATAGTAATAAATAGGAATAATTAGTAATAAATAGATATAATTATGAATAATTAGTAATAATTAGAAATAATGAGTAATTATTAGGAATAATTAGGAATAAATATTAACAAATAGTAATAATTAGTAATAATTAGCAATAATTAGGAATAATTAGGAATAATTAGAAATAATTAGTAATAACTATCAATAATTAGTAATAATTAATAATAATTAGTAATAAATAGTAATAATTAGTAATAAATTGTAATAATTAGTAATAAATTTTATCAATTAGTAATAAATTGTAATAATTAGTAATAAATATCAATAATACTAATAGTTAGAAATAAATACTAGTAATTAGTAATAATTAGAAATAATTAACAACAATTAGTAATAATTAGCAATAATTAGGAATAATTAGCAATAATTATGAGTAATTATCAATATTTAGGAATAATTAGTAATAATTATGAATAATTAATAATAATTAGGATAATTCATAATAATTAGTAAAAAATCGTAATAGTTAATAATAAATTGTAATAATTAGTAATAATTAGAAATAAATACTTATAATTAGAAATACTTACGAATAATTTGTAATAATTAGCAATAATTAGTAATAATTAGCAATAATTAGGAATATTTAGCAATATTTAGGAATAATTAGAAATAATTTGTAATAATTAGCAATAATTAGTAATAATTAGTAATTATTAGCAATAATTAGTAATAATTAGCAATAATTAATAATAATTTGGAATAAATTGTAATAATTAGTAATAAGTTGTAATAATTAGTAATAAATTGTAATAATTTGTAATAAATACTAATAATTAGTAATAACTACTAATAAATACTAATAATTAGAAAAGAATACTAATAATTAGTAATAAATACTAATAATTATGAATAAATAGCAATAATTAGGAATAATTTACAATAATTATAAATAATTAGAAATAGTTAGAAATATATAGAAATAATTAGGAATAATTAGCAATAATTATAAATAATTAGAAATAGTTAGAAATAAATAGTAATACATAGGAATAATTAGCAATAATTAGCAATAATTAGCAACAATTAGAAATAAATAGCAATAATTAGCAATAATTAGGAATAGTTAGCAATAATTATCAATAATTAACAATAATTAGTAATAAATAGATATAATTAGCAATAAATAGCAATAAGTATTAATAAATAGGAATAATTAGTAATAATTAGGAATAATTAGTATTAATTAGGAATAATTAGTAATAAATAAGAATAATTAGTAATAATTAGGAATAATTATTATTAATTAGGAATAAATACTAATAATTAGTATATTTACTAATAATTAGGAATAAATACAAAAAATAAGTAATATTTATCAATAATTAGTAATATTTAACAATAATTAGTAATAATTTGCTATAATTTGGAATAATTAGTAATAATTACGAATAAGTAGCAATAATTAGCAATAATTAGCTATAATTAGTAATAATTATTAACAAATACTAATAATTAGTAATAATTACTAATAAATACTAATAATTAGGAATAATTACGAATAATTAGAAATAATTAGGAATAATTAGCAATAATTAGGAATAAGTAGAAATAATTAGTAATTATTAGCTATAACTAGTAATAATTACTAATAAATACTAATAATTTGTAATAATTAATAATAAATTCTAATAATTAGGAATTATTAGCAATAATTAGCAATAATTAGCAATAAATAGGAATAATTTGTAATAATTACAAATAATTATGAATAATTACAAATAATTAGGAATAATTATGAATAATTAGAACTAATTAGAAATAAGTAGAAATAAATAGATAAAATTACGAATATTTATCAATAATTAGGAATAATTAGCAAAAATTAGGAGTAAATAGTAATAAATAGGAATAAACTGTAATAATTAGTAATAAATTGTAATAATTAGTAATAACTAGTAATAAATATTAATAAATAGTAATTATAATTATATCTAATTATTACTAATAGAACAATTATATTATCAATATTTTTGAAAAAGAAATATTAATATTATTAAAATAATCAAAATTTTATAAAATATTAAAATTATCAATATTCGTAATAGGAATTGCTCTATTATTAACATGTTCAAATCTAGAAGGGTTGCTAATTGTCAGGTCATTCGAAATAAAATGTTTGTGTCAGCCAGGTCCAATGTAAACTCTATAATTGTCCTTGCTTGGTTGATCACCTTGCAAGTATGGTTGCAATAGGAAAACCTAGGTCATGCCCTTCTCATCTATAAGAATTATCTCACATGACCCTTTACATAGAACATTCTTCCTTGAAAATTTAAGGGAAAGATACTGATGTCCCATGAAATCTTTAAGGATGAATGATCTATGTAAAGGGAGCGAGATGATTCTTAGAGACAAGAACGACATTACTTTGGTCATCCTATTGCAACACTACTTGCAAGGTGATCAACCATGAAAGGAAAATTATAATGTTTACATTGGACACGTCTGACGCAAATTTTTAATTGCACATGACCTGACAATTGGTGACCCTTTGATATTTGAACATGTTAAGAATAGAGCAAAGCCTGTTGTGAATATTGATAATTTTAATATTTTATATTTTTTATATTATTTTAACAATATTAATATTGTCTTTTCATAAATATTGATAATATAATTTTTTTATTAGTAGTAATTAGATATAATTATAATTAGTAAATGAAAACTGCTTGGATAATGAAGGGAAAATTTGTAATTATCTCCACAACGATGACTACAAAAATTCATTTCATTATTCATGTAGTTTTTATTTTTCTATGTATTGTTAAGTATTTCTAAATTAGTAATAATTAGCAATAAATATTAATAAATAGTAATAATTAGTTAGGAACAGTTAGAAATAAATTTTAATAAATTTTAATAAATTCTATGAACTTGGCACAATTTCCAGTGGATAGACGACACTCCATTTGCTCGATTACTTTTCTCCTTTCAACTATCACCGACTCAAAACAATATGAAAAATGTGCTGCTATAAAGGCTTATTCAATATCGTATACATGAGTTTGGATATGCATTTGTGGGATCATATTTTTTTTAATTTTTTCAGGCGGTGATAGTTGGAAGAATATTATTCTTCGACGAAAAGGGGGATCTTTTGTCCGACAGCTAATTTACTTGCATCTTTCTCACACTGAAATCACAAATGAGGAATCTGATCAGAGATAAGAATATTCATTCTTATGCATATGAGAATGAATACGCGTACTTCAAACCAGATTCTTCATTTTGATTTCAGTGTGAAAAAGATACAAGTAAATGAGACGTCAGATAAAAGAGTAGTCGTCAATCCACCGGAAATTGTGTCACCTTTAATTAACGATAATTATTAAGAAGTAGTAGTAATTATTTATCTTCCTTATTCAGATAGTAATTTTATAATTTCAAATTATTCAAAAACACTGATGATTTTATATTTTGTAGAAATATATGGCATAAGGAAGTCGACATCAGTCAATATTAGATAACCGCGCTCGGATAAATCAGCGCAAGAAATCCAAATGGTTCTGATTTAAATCCTGTATATATTGAGGGTGTTGAGGTTTTTTTATAATTTCCATCATCAAAACCATAATATGATTCAGAAGGAACAATTATGTTTCCTTGTAAAAAATGTTCTCTGAGAACATTTGAAACATTTGACAAGGTTGGGGGACATCTCTTGCGGTTGATTTTCAACCAGATTATGTTTTTTGTATCAACATGGTGAATGAAGTTCTAGAGATGATACTAATAACAGGATTCCAGATCCATCGCAGTTCCAAAATTTAGTACATGATGTTGCATGTCCATCTGTTCAACAAACTGAAACTCACGATGATATTGATTTAACTCTTGAGTTGGCACCATCCAAATTTAATGAGATGTTGAGGTCTACAGAAGATGCATTATATCCCTGTTGTAAGATAAGCAAATCAGAAAAGGATGCAAAATTTATGGCTATTAAATCATATAATGCAATGTCAAACAACTGTTTTGATCAGATATTTTCTTTGTTTAAAACGTTGTTACCTGAAGGAAATTTGATGCTTGTAAATTACTATGAGAGCAAGAGGTTGGTTTGTAATCTAGGAATTAGTTATCGGAATATTCATGCATGTGAAAATGATTTCATCTTATATTCTATTGAAAATGAGTAGATGGATAGTTGTCCAACATGTGGACAATCGAGGTATAAAGAAGCTCAACCATAGAAGTCTAGATCTATTCTTGTAAAAGAGTTGAGATATTTCCCCCTTACACCCATGATGCAACATTTATTTATGTCTCATAACACAGTGTTAATGATTCCATGGCACAAAACCAATATTTCAACTAGTAAAATCTTGAATCATCCATCTGATGGTGATTCATGGAAACATTTTGATCGTCTACATCCGTCTTTTTCTTTAGAAGCTCAAAACATGCAATTGGGTCTTTCTACTGACGTTTTTTGTCCTTTTGGTTCTTATGGAAGTCAGTTTTCATGTTGGTCTGTCTTTATAACTATGAACAATCTACATCCATGGATGTTGATGAAGGATCCCTATATATTTTTGACCTTATTAATCCCACAACATCCAAAAAAGAATATTGATGTTTATTTGAAACCATTGATTGATGAGTTAAATTCATTGTGGATTAATAGGGTTAGTACATATGATGTTGCTGCAAAACAAAATTTCACATTAAAAGATGCATTGATGAGGAAAATTAGTGAATTTTCGGTATATGTAATGTTATCTTGCTGGAGTACACATGATCTGAAATCATGTCTTTACTGTATGAACGACAACAAAGCTTTTATGCTCATCAATGGAAAAAACCTTACTATTTTGACTGTCACCATAGATTTATTCCAACTGATCATCCTTTTTGAAGGAACAAATCTCATTTCCTAAAAGTCACAATTGAAAGGGATGAAACTCTAAAAATTATCTCATGTACATAGTTAAAATCAGTTGTATTTTCATTAACTCCCATCACATTTTGGCCAATAGTAAACCAACAGAAAATTCATGGCATTGGGAAAGAACATAATTGGATAAAATGAATAAATTTTTGGGATCTCCCATATTGGTATAATTTATTGGTCTACCATATGTTGGATGTCATGCACATTGAGAATAATAGTTTTGATAATTAATTTCATACAGTTTTACATACACCAGGTAATACCAATGATTCTGCTAAAGCACGATTTGATCTTGCCCAAATTTGCAGGCAACCAGAACTTGAACTATTTGAAAATGTCAGATCACAAAGGTTAATGAAGCCAAAAGCAGCTTATACACTATCCAAAGAGATTCGTTTATTATTTTGTCAGTGGATTGCAGATTTGAGACTTCCAGATGGCTATGCTTTCAATTTGGGAAGATGTGTTAAGAATGGTCATATTACCAGATTAAAAAGTAATTATTGTCATGTTATAATGGAAATAATTATACCGATTGGATTCAGAGGTTTGTTGAATTCTATGATTTGGGATTCCATAATAGACATATAATATTTTTTAGAGACATTTGTGCAGTGACAACTGACTACGATGTGCTAAGAAAACTGGAAGAAGATGTTGCTGTAATTATATGTAAACTAGAAAAAAATCATTCCACCTGCTTTCATTGACTCAATAGAACATCTGATATTAAATTCTCCACATGAAGATAAATGTGGAGGTCCAGTACTGTTTCGATGGATGTACCCATTCGAGAGATGCATACAGAAATTGAAAAAAAAACTACGTAACAAATCCTTAGTTGAAGGCTCAATTGCTAATGATTAATTACAGGAGGAAATTTCTTTTTTTTGCTCTCACTATTTTGAATCTTAATATCCTTCAAAACAAAAACACATGGGAATGAATGAGGGAAATGATAATGATGAAATGGAAAATCATTTATCATTTTTTAATCACCCAAATCTTGGTTTCGGTGGAGTTCAAGAACGATGGCTTTCAGATGATGAACATCACAGAGCTTATACATATGTTCTGCTCAATAGTGAAAAAATGACAACATTTGTACTGTTAGTGTTTCTATCTCTTATTCTATAATTTCTGTTACAATATGTAAATTTATTTTATTTGTAAGTTATATTATAATCATATCATGAAACAAGTTCCACAAATTACATCAGCTGTTCTTGAAGAACACAGACAAAAATAATTTCTCAATGCTTTCAAAAGATGGTAACATAAATTATTGATGGTTTAATATTAATTCAGTTTACTATTTATTATATTTATAATTGTTTTAAAAATTTTCAGGTGTCTCAACATGATGATAAAATTGATAAGAGACTGTGCATATTGAGTTACCCACCTTATAGAGAGTTTTCAGAAGCAGTAAGAAGAGATGTGTCAAGAGCAGCAGTAGCAGCAGGAGGAGATATTTCGATGGCAGCAGTAGCATCACGAGTATATGCAGTACATGCACCATCTGACTCATAGTTTAGGGATGGAGTTTCCTCTACTAGCTCCTTTATCTCCTCCACCTCCTCCATAAGATGACCCACCAGTGATTTTTTTATGTCAAAAACATTTGAATTTAAATTTTTTGTAATATGAACAATTAACATTTCTTGTATTTTATATCGGTGTGATTATTATATAATTTAATCTTTAATATTTTATGATTTGTTTTTGTGAATATCGTGAATTTTAATTTTTTTTATTATTTTAATAATATTAATATTATTGATTCATTAATCATAATTTTAATAAATATATATTTTCAGTATTATATTTTTTAATATTTTTTTATATTAATAATAATTATAATAATAATAATATTTTCTGATATTTTATATTTTTTTGTGAATATTGAGAATTTTAATATTTTTTATTATTTTTTAATTTTTTATGAATATTTAGAATTTTATTATTATTTTAATAATATTAAAATTAATTTTTCAATAATCATAATTTTATTAAATTTAATTTTTTTACAATTTATTTATTATTTGCGATGGGATCCTATCGCAAACAATCTAAATAATATTTTCTTAAAAAAGCAATTTGCAAAGGGACTAGGGGTCCATCGCAAATAATCTGAATAAATATTTTCAAAAAGAATTTGCGACGGGATTACGGGCCCATCACAAAGGATTATTTGCGATAGGCCCATCATAAAATAACTTATATATAAATAACTAGATAATCAGAAACTTATTTGCGACAGCGTTTTCTGCAATGGGCTATTTGCGACGGGTCCCCATCACTAAAGCTTATTTGCGATGGGATCCCATTGGAAATAACCCATCGAAAATACCTTTAATTCTAGTATTGCATGAGGTCATGTCGCATTCTGGCTCAGTCCGGTGATTCTGGTCAGGATGTTACAAATGAAATCTTAAACATAAACAATCTCAAAAAGCGATGATATTGTCTCAATAAACTCTTATAACATAGTAACGTGGTATTATACTCTCCATGAAAGAAAATGGAATAACACAAAGCATAAAATATCATGAGAATAAGTAATTTCATGGTATAACATGTAAATGGGAATTATATACCCCTTGAAAAATAATTTATGTGCATACCAAAACATAAGTCTCAAAGAAGGATAATTTAGACAAAACAATTATACCGATTTGGTAATTTTTGAAACATAATAAATATTAAAGAAAGATAATAAAATGGCTATTTTAATACCAATAAATTTATATATATGATAAATAAAATAAAATAAAGGGAAGTACATACACCACCGAAAAGGAAAGAGTGGGGAACATTACATGTATCTCAAGGAAGTAAAAAAGTGTGATGAAATCCCATTACCTTGCGCCTTGACACGTATAGTACACATTAAAACCTAATGTATAATAAATAAAAATTTGTTAAAATTATATAACAAAAAAATATCATTACTTCCAATACCATATATGATTTGATTATGGATTTATATTACCCTCTTTTTAACAATTCTATGTTAAGGTTTCAATTCGTGTAATATCCGCTTTGTTTTTCACATGCGTCTTAATTTGTTATATATTTGGTCCATGTATTTATATAAAAATTTATAGAATTGAAACCATGATTTAAATATATTTTTATTAGGTATATTTTTATTATAATAATCAATATGATATATAAGTATGAAATAAGATACACCATTCATGGAGATAGTAACTCGTACGTACACATGAATGCTATTTTTGATTAATTATAGTGTTGAATGGAAGAAATTAAAAAATATATATATATATGTATATAATTGATATATAAGAATTATTATATCATATATATTCTGTAAATTCATCCTTAATAAATTCCATTTAGTGTATGACCAAATCACGTCGCTTTGAGGGGGCGGTAGTCCACACGTCCTCAAACGAAATTGTCATATAAACACAAAAAAGAAAGAATAAAGTTATGTGCAGTAAAATAATTAAAGAAGATTAAATATATAATAAATATAACATATAAAATATATAAATAGAGTTTCAAAAATAATTTCCCCCAAGATAGGTGGTAATGGAAAAATGAACAATCATCGTTTAGTGAGGCGGCGGTTTTCCTTACACAAAACCCACATTTTCGCTACCCATTAGATGGGGTGTGTGTAAGTATAGGTAAAACCATTTACATAAAAACAATACTTTATATTTATTATTATATTGTTTTTAGACAATAATGGAATACATATATTTTATGGGGTGGATAAGGAAAATAAAATAAAGGATCTTGAGAGAAGAGGTTACCTCTTAATCAGGTAACTCCATTTGGTTTGTGCCAAAATTTATACATGGATTTCATTTTACCCAAGGATAGACTTATAGAAGGAAGGATGTGATTTTTATAGGAGTATTTGGAAAATATTGGCCTAACCTAAGAGTTTTGATAGGTGTGAAGAAGAGGGAATGTTGGTGGCCTTTTATATGGAATGAAAAGGACTCACATGTAATTTTTGAAAACAAGTTAGGTGTACACACATTATTTCATAACAAAATTCATAAAAACAAACAAAAACAGATAATTGAAGGTTTATAGAGTCCATAAATCTATTATATGGGGTTTGTACATGTTTATAGGTCATTTGGGCCCCTAATATTACTGTTTTGTCAGTAGTTAATATTAATTTGACAATAATCATTGTCATTAATTTTAATAAATATAAGTAATTATTTTGGTCAAAAATCACCATGATATAATTTGACCCTAAATATTATAATTACTATAATGGCATATTTCCTTTTTTCAAATTAAATTAAAAAAAGTGGCCAAATTAAGATTAATTCTAATCCTGCGGACATCATGAATTAAAGAGTTTTTAATGTAAAAAAAATGTTCAAAATCATGTTATGTTTTTGTATTCAATTTCAAATTGAAATTGATTATAATGACATAAATTTTATTAATAGATTTATAATTTATATTTTTTGACTTGAAAACAAATTTAATGTTTAATTTAACATTAAAAGGTTTTTCAACAAAAGGTATTTATTAACTAAAATGTCGTACTGTCATTATTCATAAAAAAATGATGTTTCTCATAAATATCCCAAACATTAACCCAATGGTAATTTCATAAATCTATATTATAAAAATGCATTTTATTTTATCGAATTTATTTTCTATATATGACTTAAATTTATATTATTTTTCTTCATAAAAGGTCATGAAAAGTAGTTCCTTTGAGAAAATAGTAATTTTATACATATAAATACTTTACCAAAAAATATATTTTTCTTTATCAATATGTTTTGTTTATATAAAAACATTATAAAATTAATTTAAAATTAGTTATTAATATTAATATTACTATGTTTTAATTGTTATGTTAGAACTAACTCATTTGTATAATTATAACAACAAAATGACATTTCATAGAAACTCAGTATTGTGTGTAACATAAGCCAAGTTAGTGTTGTGTGTAGCACATGCCTAGACTGTGTTGTGTGTAGTGCGAGAAAATCCAAAGATTTGGGTAGCACAATCAAAGTTTGTTCTATGTGAAAGGAATTTTGACTTATTGTTTTAATATATATATATATATATATATAATTATTTCTATTTACACTTTAAATTAAAAATATAAAAGAACAATATATTTCACAAAAAATTATGGTGTAACAATTATTTCCCCCATTTTTGTGGGAATGAGTTGATGAAGTTGTACCAGGGGTGTAACATCTAGTCAAATCATTTATCCAAAGTCGTGTGGGTGAAAATAGATAAATATGTACCTTCAATAAGACTCTAACCAATATTATTTAGAATAATATAGACCATGAAAAGAATTTTGTTCAGATAAACTTATCATGCATTATTATATTGTCTCACATTGACCCATATTACCACAGGCCAACCCCATACTCACTGGTCTTCTATAAGAAAGAAGTATGGACTTTCAAAATTCACATTCCTTCACTTCATATTTTCATTTATGAATGGTTGTATAAAGATGAATATTCATTGATCTTACTTAATGAATCAGAATGACTTGATGGGAAAATGAATCATATGCTTCATAACTTCAAAATCTATCAGAATTGTGTGGAATAATAATTCAATAAGAAATATAATCTCTAATTTTTCATTTAAGGGGAATAGTTAGGTGGATTAAAAAATTATATGATACTGAGAAAGAATCCCTCAAAGATTGAGGACAAATGGGACAATCCTTAGGTCATACACAAAGACTACTCCAATAGAGATTTTTCCTAATAAAAACGTATAAATAGTGTATTATTCTTTCCACAATGGCATGGTTTATTAAGAAATAAATTGTATATATTTATATTAATTCGCATTCCATAATTCTTCAAATATATTAGATATGGTCTTAGTAAAATGAACATAAACTAAAAGACACATAATACATCATCACAAGACTGTAAGCTTTATGACATTATCATCCTTATCAAATAATGTTAACTCTCATCACATGAAGGTCTACCTCACATGGGCCTTAACATACTTGAATTATTATATTTCATAAGACTTGATTCACTATTTAAGAGTATGATCCATGAAATAATTTTAATTTAATTATTTTCTTTTCTATAGGATTTCACTAGGTTAAAAATATTTCGCCCATTCTTTTGAAATAAATATGGATTGGTACCTAAAAAATTATTTTACATAGTTATTTCTAGATCACATAATTTATCAAAAACATCACGTCCCATATCTATGAAATTTAAATTTTATACTGCTTTTTGATACATCAGTAATCCATGCCTGGTTTCCTTCAATAACATAACACTTTGGAAAAATCATTTTTTCATTCCCCTATGCATGATCCAGATCTCCACAAAGTTCTTTTCTTAGGTGACATAGATAACAAATTCATTATATATTGTGTATAATGAATTCATTTTTCCCTCATGTTTACTAATTTTTTGAGTTCTAGGAAGTTCTATAATTTTTGGAAAACATCAATAGATTTCATCGATAATTCAAAAAATGTTCAAAATATTGAAAAATATTGATCTAATTGATTTTCTAAATAAAATTTATTTCCTCTATTCATAATTCTCTATTATGTAATTTTGAAGATAAAGAAGTTACATAAAATAGTGAATGGGAAAAGGAAAAAAATTTAACCATAAAACATACTATACATGATATTTAAAATATTTAAATAGTAATGAAAAATGGAAAGGTCCTAGGAATAGGGAATGATACGTATGATGTTTGAAATTTTCACTGGCGATATTGGTAACAGATTACCATATATAATATATTTTGTGTATATGTAAGATGTTTGAGTGTATATGTAATATATTTCTCCATATATTATGTGATATGTTACATTTTCTGTATCCTATATAGAATTTGTAAAATATATTTTGGTGATATGTAATATTTTCTACTAGGAATATTTTTTATTAGAAATATATTTTTAAAGAGTCTATGTAACATATATAAAATAATTTCCTTTTTTTGTTCGATAGAATTTAATTATTTTTTTATGTTATTTAAGATAATATTTAATATATTTTTAGGTGGAATTAGGATGCATAATATTTTATACATGACGAAATTATGATAGAGATAATTCACAATGTTTTTACCATGGATGAGGAAAATAAGATAAATAATTTTTGTTTAGTGGCTTGTATCCTTATACTTTTGTTCATTAAAATATTTCTAAATTTTTTATTGACCAATAAAATTAAAATAGTAATAACATAACTTATAATATGATCATATGAATTAAAAATGTGTAAATCCTCAAGTCCTATGATTGAATAAAGAAAAGAATTAAGAATTAAATAGTATGGGGTTTGTAGAAATCCATCCTAAAAACTCATGGAGGAATCCAAATTCAAAGGGGAAAGAATCTCATAGGGGTTTAAAAAGGGGAATAATGAGTAATCTATAAAATTATTTTTTCCCGAAGAGTGGGGGAAGTTCTATATAGTCGATGTTAATGATTTTTGATTATTCTATATTTTAATTTATGTTGACACTGTAATTTTATTGGCTTCTCTTCCGACTATTTTAGCTCTCGAATGAAGGTGTAAATCCCATTTGATGATTAGGGTTGGGGAATGATAAAAAAATTTAAAATTTTTATTTTATTCATTAATGAATACAATTTCAACTTATGTTAATCTATTTCTGTATTCAGTATCTAGATTGTAGTTTGATTAAAACTTTATTCAAGACTACTACTCCTTTAATTTTTATTTTTTATATTGGTTGTTAATCACATATATCCCTCCAATAATTTTAGATTATATAAAATGGAATATTATAGGATGACCGGTTAGTATCTGAGATCACTAAAACATGTGTGGAGTATAAAGAATTTATTTTTAATTTTGTAGGAAACCCTAATCAAAATTTGGGTTTTCCACATAAATTCATGAGATGTTTACTATTTAGGTTTCATTGATACTTTTTTGCATGCATAAGGCGGAAGGTTGATCAAAAAATTATTTGTTACCAGATTAAATTTTACAATATCCTTCAACCAAGTGTTAATGATGATATTATTACGGTTTGCTTAATTTGTTAATTAATAAGAATAAGTTTCAGCATTTTAAAAAGGATATTATCGAATTGGTAATACAGTTCTAAAACCATTACATCTCATACCTTTTTATTAAAATAAATTTATTTAACCTACATTCCATTTTCTATTAAAATGATTTTCATAAAAACCGACCCCTTTAAACTAACTATAATAACTAAAAATTTCACCCCTCTATGGAGATAACCATGTTTTAATCTATACTATATAATTAATAACTATTATTTCTTAAATGCTTTTTTCACACCCACAATAGTTGTGTCAAAAACATAGTGACATTTTGGGATAGGTTGGGTTGAAAAAATTATCATATAAATTGTATGACCAAAACTAATATTGAAAAAAGCATCTCTCCTGATCCTAAAAATTAAATTACATTGAATGAAAATTGAATTTTTAATTTTCAAAACAATTTTTAGAATATTTATTTAATAGAATACAAATAAACCCAAAGTGTTCACTGTTAGCATTTTAAAATGGAAAGAATCCCAAACGTAACCTTGATAGATCTCTATGAACACTAAATTGTAAACCAAATCACCCAAATTTCAATGCATGCACACAAAAAGGACATGGAATTATAAATTTATCAAATACATTTGTTGTCTGTATTTTATAATCTTGTATATGGGGACCCCAATAACCATATCAAGGAACTAATCATTATATGCTCCATATTTAAGCACATAGTTGTTAACGCTCCTTTTTGTCACATTGTCTAAAAGAATGGAAAGGCAAATTCCATAGTACAAATTGATTTATCCTTTGAAGAAAACATCAAAAATCGAAAAATGCATGAACAAGGATTCAAATACCCTTGGGTCGCGCAAGTTACCACATGGTCGCGCAAGTACACTTGCGCGCCGGCTAATGGTCACGTAAGTGACTTGCACGCCCTCTTTGAAAATTGTCTGGGGTCTTCTCTAGCCTATAAATACCCCTATGGGCCCCCCGTTTAGGGAAAAAAAATTCCAAAACCTCCAAATTGAGCTCCCGGCTCCCTAGTCTCTTATCAAATCTTCTGAAAAATTCTAAGGTAATTTATTACATAGAACGGAAGAACTAAAGAGGGGGAGGAAGGCCTAAGTGTTGAAACTCATCAACACTTGCGTGCCTGAGTGGCCATCCCTTAAGGGAACAGGCCACACTTGCGCGCCACCCTACTCCTTCACCAGAACATGCGTTCCATCTTCTAAAAAGCCTCTATGGATAATAACAAGGTTTTGAGCCAAGTCTCGCCCAAGTATTACCCTAAGAGTTGAAAATCGTGCAAGTACCCATGTGCTGTGCAGGTATACCTTCGTGACCAGGACTTCTGTGCCCACGCAGTACCTGCGTGCCTTCCAGGACATGCACACCCCTATTTTTTTGGGTGCCTCTCCTACCTATTTCACTTCTCTTACACCTATCCACTTCTCCTATTCAAGATTAAGCCTTCATAACTCTCTCTAAAGCCATTTATGGCATGATTTACTTGTTGGAATCCTTATCTAAAAGGAATTCAGTGGAACATCTCCAAAAACCTAGTGATTTACACATCATTACATCACTGAAGTTAAAGAGTTCATTCATTCAACCTCATCCATTAAAAATTATAGAATCTTTAACCTGGGCCTCCTTTTCAGAAGTAAGCCCTAGTCCACATTCTCATTAATATTTGGGAGTCCTCCTTAGGAGTAAGCCCCAAGTCCTCATTAATTTGGGAATCCTCCTTAGGAGTAAGCCCCAAGTCCACATTAATTTGGGCATCCTCTTTAGGAGTAACCCCCAAGTCCTCATTAATTTCGGAATCCTCCTTTGGAGTAAGCCCCAATTATAATTCCCTTAACTTGGGCCTCCTTTTCAGAAGTAATCCCCAGTCCATGTTCCCAAATATAGGCTTCCTTTTCAGGAGTAATCCCCAACCAAATTCTCTTACCCTGGGCCCCTTATTCAAGAGTACGCCCCAGTCTCAAAATAGGGGAATCCTCCTTAGAAGTAAGACCCATGTACCTTAATTCTAAAATTCCATTAACCTGGGCCTCCTCATTAGGAGTAAGCCCCAGTCTTAATTTCTCTTAACCAGTCCTAATTTACTTTTGATCTGGGCTTCCTTCTCAGGAGAAAAACCCAATCATAAGTCCCCTCCTAACTTGGACATCTTCCTTAGGAGTAAGACCCAATATTAGAGTATCCAAATCTCCATAAAGCACATATACCTTTATGGACCCTATTCCTGGATTTCTTCCTTGAAGTAAATCCTAATCTTCATCTGTTTGGGCAGTCATACATACATATGCCCCATGTCATTTCTTATGATTGCATCTTTCATGGACCAATTGTCTGATTTTACCAATACCTCTTGTTTCTCACACCGAGCATGACTCACATAATCTTAGAGTGTAAAAGTAATTATTACATCTTTCCTTGAGGCATAAATCATATATAAATATCATTCTACCTTACTCTAACTACATGGGTTCAGATTCCTTTTCTAAACAAAGGATACATATATAGCCCATCTGCAGGTACGATCCCAACTCTGAAATAATCTATGTCCTTCGGAATGACAATATACTTCAAGTGCCCCACTGAGTGGATTTAAAACCATTATGGTAATCATAATGACCAAGAGATATCTATATAATGTATTAAAAGATATCCTTGACTACGAATCTCTAAAAAATATAGATGATTCTCTATTGATGAAGAACCTCGAATACATATAAAATATTCTCTAAATTTCCTACATATTAATCATTGATTGTTTGATCTAAAGGAAAGATAATTTTATACTTGGTAATTTAATAAGCATTCACAAACATAACATAAATCTATAAAGAGAGTCCCAGAGTAGAAAATAATTCCCCTAA
Organism: Viscum album; assembly: GCA_963277665.1. Lineage (NCBI taxonomy): Eukaryota > Viridiplantae > Streptophyta > Magnoliopsida > Santalales > Viscaceae > Viscum > Viscum album. The sequence continues at coordinate 582,799,558 of OY728120.1, forward strand.
AAAGGTGTGATGAGTCCGACCTCCCATCCTCTCGACCAATGAAAATTCTTAATCCTCATCGGTCCATAACTAAGGAGTGCCTACCTTTGGAAAGTAGGTCCAAATGGATATGGAATCGTTTGATGTTTCCGGTTCTACAAAAAAACCCTTTAGAAACTGATTGGAATGTTTGAACCTTAAATCAACGAGGTCATCCCCAATTCCCGAGAAAACAAAAACTGGTGAACCTGATTTGAATCCTTAACCAAATTAAAATTATATTTTAGCTATTTTTAGGACCCTATTTAAACTCAATGAGTGGTCCAACAAAGAAATCAATAACATATTTTCTCATCCAAAATATGTAGTGGCTGGACTTATCTTGATTACGTCTGTTATACCAAACAAGAACTCTTTTCCAAAGATCATCTGCATTACGAGAATGGATTTTCATTAGTCCACATCTATGAATACCTCTGCTGCAAATGCCACTGCTACTACTCCTGCTGGATCATTGTCCAAACTAAGGATGACATCACCTACTCCGCGTCTTCAACGCTGGGTATCAAACACACTGGTTAAGGAGTACCATTTCTGACTCTGGAGGCTACTCGACAAGCCCTCCAAGTCAATAACTCACACTGGTCATCAAGAAAATGACGACCATTGATTAAGAAGAAGGTGGTGCCAACCACCATTTTCAACCGTTTCAGGTCGTTATCCCTAGAACGCAATCACCAGTCCCTCCCATATTCTGAGGAGGTGAATGAGCAGGACCCTCAGGGTCTTAATTCAAAGATAAAAGAGTCTATCCCGAGGGCTCCCATAAATAATTTCCACCAGACTCGTGCGGCAGTGTGCCCTCAACATGATGAGGGTATCATCTCCAGGCATTTGGCTCAGGTTCCTCGAACACGAGAACGCAAGATGAATTACCAGAGGCGAAATCCGGTCAATAGTGAGCAGGTTCTCATCTCTGCCATCTCCATAGAAGTCCACCAACCTAACTTGGTGGCAAGCAATAAGCATGCACATACACCTGCCCGTTTTAATCCCATTGTCTAGCAGACTTGTCTGGCAGTAGCACGCCAATCCTGCCAGGAAATTCCAGCGGAGTACTATAGGCAGGAACATACACCTGTTTATACATCATCATCTAGTCCGTAGGCTCGTCTGACTACATATGATGGATCTCGTCAACCATGTTTGGTGAAGTAAAATCAGCAGGCACATACACATGCTAGTATTGATCAACCCTACCAATAGTCTCGCTTGGTATCACTCGGAGAAGTCAGTCGGAAAGCTTCGACGACAAACAGGAGGCAGACTCAACTCTCTGCCCCTACACTTGAGTACTGTCAGGCTTCACTGAGAGGAAAAAGAGACCAGGAGCAGGAACACACACCCACTACAAGAACGGAATGCGTGTATATTCCCGTTCCGGTAGTTGAATTCACCAAGCATAATCTATCAATGGTGAAAGAGCATAATCAAATCCCTACCCATATCATAGATGCCTGTTAGGATATTATAATAGCTTCAGCAGCATCACAGGGAAAGAAATGAAAATCTATCCCTACCAGTGGAGTGACTTATCAACAAATCACTCCGGAGCAGATATACACCTTTGTTCCAGTCCAAGAGGGTTGTGGGGTGTACTCCCCCATATCATATGGACATCCAAGTTAGGCACATACACTTGATTTGAGTGGAGATTGTCAGCCTAACCTGGCCATCTCTCCTGATCAAGCACATACACCTGCTCAGAGTACCCACATTCATCAACAAGTGATTTCTAAGGCGAGTAAGAAGGAATCTAAGAAGAAGAACCTCCCAACACAGTCAAGAAATCAAGAGCCAATCTGTAACAAGGCCGTGCTGGATTCTGGTGTTCTTGAAGCCGTCATACAGTTATCTGTTGGAATCCATGATTCTACTCCCTCATTTCCCAATAGTGGGAACATTAATTCCGAAGGTCTTCAACAGACACTTCCTCATGAAAGCTTGCTTCATGACAGTTCAGTCGATCTCGATGTTTCATCTATAGATGAGAGCTACAATAACCCTCTGTGTGGCCAGAGGACCAAGGATCAAGAGATATTATCTTTTTCTGTAACCCACCATGGTGGTCCTCCCCATGATGATAAATTTCACTGCGAAATTCCTCTCCACAGTAGTGATGCACATTGCCCGGAAAATACTTTAGTGGACAATGTAGTGCCGAGAAAGCCCTCTTATCTTGAGGCACATTCAAATGTGAAACCAGTTTTTTCTGATGCTTCATTGCTAGCAGGTGAAATACTTTCTCGATCAGAAGATAGACCGAGGTGTAGGTCATTCTCCAAACCACCCCCCGGGTCATTCATCTTCTAGTTTGATCTTTGAATTCTCTACCAATCACATTTAATCCGAAGAAGCAACAAGGAAGCACCAACTATGTTCAAATTAGGTACAATAATCTTCATTGAAAGATAAAGAGGAAGTGCTGAATATGAGAAAACAACTGGCGAATGGGGAAGTGCCAGTCATGTTTTGGCCTTTGGCTGACTCTCAGTATGACATTCCAGAGATGTTGACGGAAGATGGGATTGATGAAATTCATCTCAACATGTGGAAAACTCTTTGTCAGTTGAAAAAGAATGTATTATATTATGATGAATATGGAAGTCATGTTAAGATAATAGAAGGGTTACAACGTCAAATTGACTAGGAATATCTATCAGTATCCCGATATACGATGCTTGAAAAGCAGCAGAGATCCCTTCAACGTTCATGCCTTGGCGCACTAAGAAGATTGTGCCAGTTATTTGCCAATGCCCCATCTGGTATTCATGTCAGAGGATGGGGTGTTCATGGAGCACTACATTTCACTGTACTCTCCAATCAACAAAGCCCACCAAATGTGGTTTCATGAAATGTTATCTCCCAAAATTGGCCACATCTGGCTGGTTTTGTGTGAAATCAAAGGCTTTCCCAAGAACATGCCTCAACTAGTTCTTCTCAAACTCAAGAATACAGAGAACAAGTTGTTGAATTACTCCTGTATCAAGCAAACGAGAATATTGAACATGCCTCTCGAATGGAGAAAACATATCATCAAGTGACAGAAGTGTGAGAAATCATCCAACAGTCTTTTGAACTGGGTGATAAAAGTGGATGTTGATTGATGCATCCAACTAATTTCCGGACCAAGGTCCGCATGATCAGGAGATATTTTAAGAAAGTCTCAGACATAGAATTTCAAGAGACACCATAGCTTGCCAGACTGGGGAATCTTTTAAACCAACCCACAGAATCAACAAATAGGATTCAAGGAGTTGAGAAAAGACATCAGGAATAGCCCCAGACCCCCGGATTGGGGATTTTTTCAAATCCTCAATCCCCCCATATAAATTTAGACTTCTCTCTATTTGGGAAGAAGCCCCAAGAGGAACTAAGAGCCATGTTTTCAGGAGATTCCCTCCAAATTTCGGTTCATCAGGAAGTTCCTAAAGGATCCAATCAATAAAAGGCAAAATCTCTTCAGGGGCATGGTTGAAGACAATATCATAGAAATTCTGATAGAAGGGATGCGATGAGTTATGCATCAATAAATGTCATTAGTGTCAGTGTTGCTGATCCTAAAGAATGTGAGGCTCACTCAGGGAACTCAGATGAAGAGGTTCATGCTCAAGAAGTTGTACACACATACACAAATGAAGAAGGTGTGCCTACACGAAATCAAAGGCTTACCTAGAATCTTGGTAATACTTCAAGTAATTCACTTCCCCCTCTCCGAGAAAGATCCAATAAGGGGAAAGGAAAGAATAAGGTTACATACCCTTACTCTGGAGAAGGCCAATCACTCTCAATAGAGAAAAGGTTTGCGCAACAGGTGGATGAAATGAAGGAATTATGTAAGATGAATGCAGAACTACTTCAGGGTAGTCTTCCTCCGAATCATGCTGTATTTAGTCAGGCAAGGGAGTTTGTTGAATCTACTGAGATGGATCAATAATATCCTCCTCTATCAGTACACCCTCACAGGTCTAAACTTATTGGTCATGTGAAACAACAATTAGTGGTGATACCATCAGTTGTAGTACTAGCTACCATACCTGTCCAGACTCCAATTATTGCACCTGCCCAAGTCCAAGTTCAACCAGATGTTTCTAAAAAGTTAATAACTACCATTGAGTCATTAACAGCTCGGTTAGATTCCATGAGAGGGAAGCATGCACAGGTTCAACCAGAAAAGAGAGCTTACCCTGAATGGGTAGATTCAATCCCTCCCCCATCATGTTTTGGGAAGCCTGTATTCCCAATTTTCAATGGATCAGGTGATCCTGATCAGCATTTTACGCATTACAAGTCTTGTTGTGATCCTATAATGGGAACTCCAGAACAGAAAGAAGCAGCGAAACTTAGATGCTTCGTGCGAACCTTACAAGGACCAGATTTTTTTTGGTATGCAAGCTTGCAATCCCAATCAATTACCGAATGTGAAGATCTCTGTCAATGATTTATTCTTTAGTTCAGCTCAACTTTGCCAAAGAAAATAGTTTTTGATCTTACAAACTGTAAGAAAAGGGAGAATGAAAGGGTCTCAGATTTCATTGCTCGCTAGAAGGGATTAATATATTCCCTGAACTTAGCACTCCCTCATGAAGAACTGTTGCCAATCTATGTGGAAAATCTGCGTGAATAATTACACACGTCGTTGATCCCTGTAAAATACACAGGAGGGTTTCGAGACCTTACTTCAATCGCTTAGCAGATTGAAGATTCCCTTATACAGACTAAGGCTAAATCTCATGTAATTCCATCAGTTCCAGGAAGAAGAATGGGTAAAGAATAGACTGCTACAGTTATGCTTAAGCAAGCACCTATACCTGCTTCTACTTCAAGACCTTCATCTTCCTGAAGGGCTCCACCTCCTGAGCGTTAACAACAAAGGATATTTCGTCAAGATGATCAAAGAGATCAAATACGGAAACAATTTCAGTATCTGAAAAAGCCAAGTTTACTCTTTCTGAAATGAACATGTTTCTAATTACTTCATTTTGGCTCTGGAAAATAATTTGGTACAGTTCCCAAGGCCCAAAAGGACAAACAAGGAAGGAGATGAAGACAGTCCCAATTAATTCCCCTTTCATCAAATGTTGGGGCATCCCATCCAAGAGTTTTTTTTTCAAATAACTCCTGCAAAAGATGGTCGACTCGGGACAAGTCAAACTAAAATGCTCTTCAGCCCAGGTAGCATGTCTTACTACTACAGTTCCAGAAGAAAAAGGTGAATGGCAAGAATTCAAAACCAAAAATTCGCAAAAATATGATGATTGGATGGTCAGGAAAATGATCAACCAAACTCATTCTATTTTGCGAACACAATTGAAGAAACCAATTGTGTCTACTACTATGGATGCCACACCAAAATCCTCTTTAGAGGGAAAATCCTTAAAAGGGCGGCATAATTCCAAGAAAGAGAAAAAATCAGAAGAAGTTGAGTATGTGTCAAAGCCTAAGTTGTCTTTAACTCTGGAATATTTCATGCCATCTACTTCGAAGCCATGGGAACCGCCCCACCAAACGGTTCATCCTAAATTGGCTAGTCAGGTAGAGTCTTCATCGGATGAAGAGTTAATCTTTGGTTCTGTTAATATGATTCATTTAACAGATCCTTATGCTAGTTGCAGTTTCGATTTCGATGAGCCTGAATTCCCTGTATCAAACAATGGAATTAAATGAAGTTATAGACGTCAGTGATATAGAGGAAGATGTGGATATCCCAGAATCCAATATTCCAATTCTACCCCTGCTAGAACTGTGTATGCAGCAGAAACTCGTGGCAGATCCCTTTAGCGAGCTCAACAAGAACAAGAAAGTTCTTCCACCAATAGCAAATTCAGTCCTGGCACAGTTATTCTAGAGGATCAGTTTGGGGTTCCATATTCATCCTCTCAACAAGTAAATGGATGTACTCGGTCTAATCTTCCAATGCCAGGAATATTGCCAAATCCTATCCTGATACAAGATGAATCAACTTTCAAAGCATCATCTTCTAAAGCACCTGCTAAACAACATGTTCCTGTTGGGAAACACAGACCTCTGGATCAAATGTATGATGTATTGAAATACCTGGCCCATGTACCAGCCAAGTTATCAATTCTGGATGCTTTGAATATATCAAAAGATCTTCGGGAGGCACTCATCAAGGATTTGTCAAGTCCTCAGGAGTTTCAAACCGAAATTGTTGTAGCTGAAGTCTATCACGTAGAGAATAATCCTGCGGAATGCCATATAGTGATATATTTCACAGATGAAGATGAAGATGATGTCGTACATGGGAATATTATACCTTTGAACTTATCTGGAAAGTTTAATGGTGTAGACATCCGAAGAGATTTCATTGATAATTGTTCAGAAGTCAACCTCATGTCCATTCGTACACTTCGTCGATTGGGCCTCACAGAATCTGATTTATCTCCTTCTACTATGATGTTTCAAGGATATGATAAAAATGAACAAGAACCATTGGGCGATGTTACACTTAGAACTCAGTTTGGAGATCTTGTATCCAATTCAGATTTCATGGTTTTTGATCAAGACTCAGCCTTCAACATATTCCTTGGAAGACACTAGATACATCAACATGCGGTTATCCCTTCATCATACCATAAATGTCTCAAATATTATTTCGATGGTCAAGTTGGGTCATTGTACGGTGATAAGGCCACATTCAAGACATGAGAGTCTCAATACATTGAGGCATAATTCAATCTCATGAAGGGAAATAAGAAATCCACAACAAGGGAGATTAACAAATTTAATGCTATATATGGTTTGGAGAAGATTCCAGTAAATCAATTTTCACATGTAAGTACAGATTATGTGTTTCCTATCAGTCAAATTGACAAGATAAACCCAAATCAAAGTACTCTGATGGAAAGATCCATAATGTCAATTATTAAAATCGAGCCAGACAACATGAGAGAAATTGGTGATCCTCCAGGAAATGTTGAAGGCTCAAATGGATATGTCTTCATTTCATCTGCTGAAATCCAGCAAGTCTATAACTCGCCAACCAGGCCAGAAGAAGTTATAGAAATACCAGAGCTGAACGATGATGTTGATTCGCAATCCATCATCTTGTCTTTATTACCCAAGGAAGACCATTCATCATCAATTGGGTCAGAAATGGAAGCATCTTCTTCAAGATGTTCACATATTAACATCTCTTCTGATCATGGAAATTTTGTTTCGTCATCTACTATATCAAGTAGAAACAGAATAAGTAAAACATGTTGAAGAAGGAGAGGAAGATCTCAAAGATTCTCCTCCAACATTTGAAGATGGTATCTCTACCACTATGGATGATCTTAGAGAAATCAATCTGGCTACAAAAGAAGATCAACGCCACACTTTAATCAGTGCAGCCATGACTCTTGAAGAACAAGAGATATATATTTACTTTTTAAATAAATATTGAGACATATTTTCTTGAAACTATATAGAGATGCTCGGGCTTGATCCTAATGTTGCTACTCATCATTTGGGTTTACCAGAAGAACATCGTGGAATTAAGAAAGCCGCAAGAAGAACACACCCAATTTATGTTTCCAAAATTGAAGCTGAAGTAGATAAGCTTATCAAAGCCAACTTCGTCAGAGAAGTTCAATATCCCAAGTGGTTGGTTAATAGTGTCCCTTTGAGGAAGAAGAACGAACAAATTAGATATTGCATTGATTTCAGAGATCTTAATCGGCATTGTCCTAAGGATTATTTTCTAGTTCCGATTACAGAACATTTAATCGATGCAACAGCTAGCTATGAAACACTTTCCTTCATGGATGGATATTCCGGATATAATCAAATATGAATGGCTCCATAAGATGAGGAATCCACAGCCTTCAGAGCCCCTCCGGGTGTGTTTTGCTATCAGGTAATGCCCTCTGGCTTAAAGAATACAGGAACAACATATCAGCGTGCCATGAATCGTATCTTCAATCCCTTTTTAGGGATGTTTGATGAATGTTATGTGGATAATTTGGTTGTCAAATCCAAACAATGTTCTAATAACTTGGCTGATTTGGAAGTCATATTCTGCAAACTTTGACAACATAATTTAAAGATGAACCCCTTAAAATGTTCTTTTGGGTTAACCTGAGGAAAATTTCTCAACATTGTTGTACGCCATCGTGGTATTGAAGTCGATCCTTAGAAGACCAAGTCAATCCTTGGTATGTCACCTCCTCAAAATTTGAATGAATTGAGAGGACTTCCAGTACACTTATCCTATATTCGGCGTTTCATCGCCAATTTGGCAGGAAAAAGTTTACCTTTCACCAAATTGATGAAGAAGGGATTCACTTACCAATGGACTGAAGAATGTCAAGAAGCATTCGATATTCTCAAGAAATACCTATTGAGTACACCGGTACTCATGCCACCTGTTGAAGGAAGACCACTTATCCTCTAAATGACTGCTCTAGAGTGATCATTCGGTGTCTTTCGTGCACAGAAGAATGATGCTGGGAATGAAAACAACCTCTACTATCTCAGTCAGACAATGCTTGAAGCAGAAACCTGGAATTCAAATATTGAGAAGTGCTGCCTGGCATTAATATTTGCAATTCAGAAGTTGAGACACTACCTTCAAAATCACGAGGTCCAATTCGTATCTCGCAATAACCCGCTCAAATTTATCCTTAGTCGTCCAATGCTTACAGGACGTATGGAAAGGTGGGTAGTTATTTTGCAGCAATTTGACCATCAGTATGTGTCTCAAAAGGCAATAAAGTGCCAAGATCTGGCTGATTTCCTTGCTGAACATCCATCAGTGGAAGATACATATTCAGATATTGAACTCCCTGATGAGGAAGTGTTATCTATTCAGGATAGTCTTCAGGTATGGGAAATGTATTTTGATGGTACTTCCAGAAGTCCAATAGGGAAGAAAATGGAAGATCCTAAATTCAACAAGATTGGATTTGGAGTTATTATTATTTAATTGGAAAAGGGGGTGTTACCTTATTACTTCTTATTGTGGGAAGGTGGTACCAATAATGAAGCAGAATATTAGGCCCTCATCGCAGGATTATAGTTGGCACTTCAAGCACAAGTGAATCACTTAAAGGTGAAAGGTGATTCAGAGATGGTAATCAAACAAGTCAATGGGGATTATGCAATCAGAAAATAAGAATTCATCCCTTTGTATGATTATGTCAGAGAGTTAATGGTGGAATTTCCTACGAAACTGACATTTTCTTATATCCCACGATCAAAAAATGCCCAAGCTGATGCACTGGCTAATATAGCCACAGCTATGGCAGATCCAAATCGGGACGAGACAACCATCAGTATTGCCCACCGTCAAGCAATTTCACCTTATGCTCGAACCAGAATAGAGAAGATAAATGAAATTAGTACCATTATTGAACCGTATGGTCATACTATAGGATGGAAGAAACCTATCAGGGAATACTTTCAAAATGGAACACTTCCACTTGATAGAAACGGGAAAGAACAGATCTGGCGACCTGTGGTCAATTTTACTCTTTATGATGGCCCAGATCACCTAGAGAAAATTCTCTATAAGTGTGGTTTTGATGGAGTTCTTTTCAGATACATTGATGGTGAAGAGACAATGGATGTCATTAAAGAAGTGCTTGCAGGAGTCTGTGGTGCCCACCAGTTTGGACATAGACTATCTGATCAGATTCGAAGTCTTGGTTACTTTTGGCCTTCAATGATAGGAGATTGTGTTGATTTCACAAAGAACTGTCATTCATGACAAATACATGAAAATTTTATTCATCAACCACCAGAGTTTCTTTATACATCTAAATAATCATGGCCATTTGCCACATGGGGAATGGAGGTCATGGGACCTTATCCTTAAGCTACGACCAAGCAGTTTTAGTATATTCTTACTGCTACTGACTTCTTTTCCAAATGGGCAGAGGAAATACCTCTCGAAGAAGTTAGTTCTAAAAGCATTTTTAGCTTCATTAAGTCTAACATCATTACTAGATTTGGTGTCCATCATACCATATTGATGGACAGTGGCCCCAAATTCTATTCATCTGAGGTGAAGAAGATGTATCAAGAATACAACATCAAGTCCAACCATTCATCTCGGTATCATACAACGGCCAATGACAAGATAGAAGACTTCAACAAGACTCTGTCAAATATACTACAAATGATGGGGGATAAAGATAAGAAGTCATGGCCTGATAAACTCTTTCATGCTTTATGGGCTTATCGAACCACCACTCACACTGCAACGCGGTCAACTCCATATTCACTGGTATATGGAACAGAAGCAGTCTTGCCCATTGAAATTCAATTGCCTTCGCTCAGAGTAGCCATTTGTGATCAGTCATCTACAGATGAGAAATCTCAAAAGTGAATGAATGAATTAGAACGGTTAGATGAGAAAATATTGTGCACTTTTCACCAATTGGAAGTCTATCAGAGTCAAATAGCACCATCTTTCAACAAAAAAGTTCATCTTCGTGCATTCATTCAGGGAGAACTGGTATTGGTTCTCAGAACTCCAATGATACTAGGAAAGAAACCACCCAGGATTGAACCAAAATGGGAAGGACCGTATTCATTACATAAGGTCTACTCCAATGGGGCATATTCTTTAATCTCAATGGATGGATAACTCATCACTACTCCAACCAATGCCAGATTCTTGAAGAAGTATTTTGTATAAACACAAAATAAATTGTTACGGTCCATGCATATGACCTTAAACTATTTTCATGTCCCTTACATCCATCACAACGTTAAACTGCACCATCCAGAGTCCATGCATATGAATTTAAACTATTTTCATTTCTTTCGTCCAACATGACGTTAAACTATAACATCCTAGCTACATGACGCTAAACTATATAGAAGTCCCTTACGTCCAGCAAGACGTTAAACTACATAACCAACGGTCCATGTATATGACCTTAAACTATTGGAACTTACGTCCTACATGACACTAAACTGTATCGTCCCTTCTTCGTCCAACATGACGTTAAACTGTGGAAAAGTCCGTAATACGTCTAACATGATGTTAAACAGTGTACTCTTTTGTCCTTACTGTATGAAATTAAACTGTACAGTCCCCCTTTCATCCAACATAAGGTTAAACTATATTTCCCCATCGTCCTAGATACATGACGCTAAACTATAAAAAAGTACTTTAATACGTCCTATATGACATTAAACTGTACTTTGTCCCTACTACATGACATTAAACTGTGCAGCACCAATAGTCCTAACTACAAGAATTTAAACTGCATAGTCCCTTCATATGTCTTACATAACATTAAAAATTGCATCGTTAAAGTTGTTGCTACCTCTTGTTTCTCACACTGAGTATGACTCACGTGAACTTAGAGAAAACATCAACCATAACACCCTCTCTGGGAAGCTAACCACGCGTAAGTCCCAATATCATTTTTTAGGTCGTTGTCCCCAAGAAAAACCTGATCACTAATTCATTCTTTAATTGAACTATGCGGAATTTGATCCTTGACTTCTAGGCTAGGTACATAGGCAACCTCCCAAGGTTCTATCCCAAAACCAATCTCTTCACATTGGTTCACCTCCATCTCGTATGATGTTGATTCGTGAAACTGCCCCCCAGAATCTATATCTTTACATTGGTTCACTTTCATCCTTGCTATATGACGTTAAACTATACATAACTTTATTTCCAGTAGACAATAAACATTAAGATTCCTTGACACCCTCACCTGAGAGGGAATAATTATTTAAATTGATTTTCAATCATGTTCCATTCCAAAGACTACGTGTATACATGTAAATTCCTGAACCTTTTATCTTGGGTTAATCCATCATTGCACTAAAGTCCCCTTCCACCCTTCACTTGTACGAACTAAATCTGTACAGAGGGTATTTCTAGAACTATGTGGGTTTGATTCCCATCCTTATGGGATACGTAGGAACATTCGAGTGTCCCTCGAATCTATCCCCAAGTCTTTGGGCCAAACCCCAAATTCCACTTTCAATCCCTTGGCTGAAAAGTCCCCCTGAAAACACACACTGTGTATTTATTATAATGGTCCAAGCTCTATGACCCTAAACTAAAATCTCCTATACTTTCATCCCACACGACGTTAAACAGTATTTCAAGAACTACGTATGGATTGATTCCCATCCTTATGGGATACGTAGTGAAGTCCAACATTTCAATTCAGGACCCAGCCACAATGTGATTATGGTTAGAATTGATCTATGTATCTTTACATGCATTGAACAATACCCATTTTTATGTGTCATAATCAAAACCATAAATATTTTCAGATCTTCAAAACCCTTTATCCTGACTTCTAGTCCCCAAAATGTCCAAATTCTGAGAATTCTTTTTGCCTGACCATGCAGCACGTGCCCTTAGGCGGCCTTGCATAAATAGTCAAAATAACATACCTGTTAGCCAATAGATGCTATTATTTTACTATGCATCCAATGCCCTTTGGGGACCCTACATAATGCAACCCCGAAACGAGTTTTTTAAATAATGGTAACTTCATTATTAGGACGAATACCTATTTTTGTCTTTAGTTTTCTTAACGACGATATGTAGGGATCCACAAAAATAGTCATTCTTTACATATTTGTCTCATACCCTTTTTCATGATCTGAAAATATTCAAGTATATGGTTTATATTTTCCCTCCCTATGTTTGGGTCAGACCTTCATAGAAGTAACATTCATCATGTTCTTAAACAATCTTGATTGGAAATATCTTCTCCATATTCAAGTACCTCTTTCCATACAGCAAACTCTATTCTTTGGAAAATTTGAATCTCCATAATCTTTCATTGGATTTTTAATAGTAGAAAAGTAACTTTCTGAGAGTTCTTTTTCCTGACTATGCAGCACGTGCCGTTAAACTGCCTTGCATAAACAAGTCTACATAACGGAAATGTCAGCCAAAAGATGCTATTATTTGACTATGCAGTCAGTGCCCTTATGTGGCCCTGCATAATTCAACCCCCTAATGGGTTTGTTAAATAATGTTAACTTCATTCTTGGGAAATACTTCTTCTAATGACTTTTAGCTCTTTTTCATATCATTCCTCATATTAAAATTTTCTTAAGTCATAGTTTACATATTTTCCCTCATACTAGAGTATGCTAATATGTTTTCAGATAAATTTTCAAGGAATTGAGTCAATTCTAATTCATTATGTCAAATCTATTTCGACCGTAAACATTTGTCTTTTTTATGTTCAACGTGCATGTCTTTAAACTGCCCACAACAGACAAATGAACTCTAAATAAAAATCAAGTTCCAACTCACTAAACATACATTTTGTATGATTTAGGTAATATTGAGAAATTAAAATATTCAATGTTTTTTGGGTTATTTATAATAATCCTAGTAAAAATCAAACTATTCTTACTAGGCCCATTGGCTTAGGTAAAATCTAAAGCAGGTAGCAGGAAAACACATACACAAGTGATTGAAGGTGAAATCATTCTTTCCATTTGATGCACAAGAATTAGAAGGACATCCACCGACTAGAGTCTCTTCTCTTTTCTAAGAAATTACAAGTGCCTGTCAACATAAGTCTTCACATGATGAACAGCATCCCGAGCCTCATCAGCAGCTACTTAAAGCTCATTCACCCGACCAACTTCAATATTTTTAGCATGATGGAGTGCTTTAATGGCATTTGAGATGGCCTTCATAACATTCCTTTGAGCTCCCTCTAATAAATTATTGAGTTGGTCAAGTTCCCCAGCAACAACGTCTTATTGTTGCTGAAGGTGCATTTGCTGGACGAATTTATCTTTGATATTATGCTTCAGCTCCTTCATCTTGGCAGCATAGTCAGCCTCAGCTCAGGATACCACAGCCTCAAATCCACTAATATTGGCTGAGAGTTTCACCCTGGTCAGATATTCACGACACCTTTTCTCATACTCCATCCTGAAAATGACATATTTCACCGCGGCATGGATCTTTTCATATCCAAAACCACCAAGTCCTAATATGACAAATAAGGATGAAAGTCAGGGAACCATCAATGGCAGCTCATCTAGAGGCACTTTAGATATGATTTTTCTATATGTTCTTCCATGCCTTTCATCGTGAAAATTGGAATGCCTTTTGAACTTCTGGGTCCGACTCAGCGTCGCTGTCACAGGGGGGAGTATAATTTGGGATTAATGTACTTAGGAAAGTGCCATGTTCTTCTCCTCCCCCCTGACATGAGCTTCTTCACTTTCAATTCCTGTTGGGGTGGAGGCTGAGGCATCACCTCCAGATCTAGCCACTGCAATTGATGGCCCTGCATAATTAATTAAAAGATTTGGTTAGTTTCAAAGGATAAGAAAAGAATCGGTTGTCTTGAAAATTAAGTACAATCACAAATATTTTTTTTCCTTACCCAATGGTAGATCAACAACCTGAGAAGTCTCCTCCCCATCTTTCTTAGCTTCGACAAGATTTTCACGATGAGTTTGAGGAAGATATACTAGGTTTAGCTCCACTTGTTCTAATGTCTCTCCAATGGTTGGGTTTTCTACAACCCCATCAGGCATGGGTAGTTCAACAGCTTTCTCAGACAAAATTGCACATTTGAACCAATCATGATTAGACATGTAATAAGAAGTTATTTTTAATAGGACTAAATCTAAAACTCACGTCCATAGTCTTCTAAATTACATGGTAATTTAACATGATTTATAAAATCTTCGAAAGATTTACCAAGTTCCATCATTTCATCTAAGGTCATGTCAGAATCCTGGTTAGTCTCACCAGTGGGAGAATCTGATGTGTCTTCTTGGAGACCTTCTTCCTGTGGTCCCTGACCCTGGACAACATCTTAGGATAAAATCACGGCATCAGTTGCAATAGCCGCCAAAATCTCCAATGTAGGGGTTAAACCTGAAGTATCACAGAATGGAATTCAGTAGATGTTTCATTCAACATTTTATGAAGAATTGTTAACTTACGAGAAGTGGGTTCTTCTCTACATTCAACAATAGTAGGAGGGATACTGGGAATAGATGCTGGATCTTTTCCAGGAGCAGCCAAGTCAGCCTGAATATTCGATTGTTCCACATCACCCGCCATGGTCCTCAGAGAAGGGTCAGTCATCTCCCTTAGAGGGGAAATTGAAGAATTCCCTGCAATCCCAATGAAAATAAAAAATATTTTTCATGATTACCCAAAGGACTTACCCCTAATGATGAAGCATTTAGCTTTGGACTTCCTCCTTCGTTGCTTTTTCTTCCTTGGATTTTTTGGAGTGTCATCAGTCTCCATTATAGGTACATGAATTTGAGAATGGAAATCCATTTCCAGCTCCTCATCCATGGCCTGCTGGCCTAAAGATTTCTCTCCTGACTCACGAGGAGATTCAGCAGCAGCTCGATGGTAGTACCACCAGGGCTATACTGTGGTGAAGGAACCACAATAGTTCATTTCATTGAAAGTTGCAAGATGAAGAAAATAACTTCCTTTAGTAACAAAGCTTCGACTGAAATCAAGTTGCAAAGAAAAAAAGGAATGAAAACTTACATCTTCTAGGGCCACGTAATCGTGCCACTCTTCATCAGTCCCCTCAGCGGTGTAACGATATATCATTTCCTTCACCCACTTGGTGACAGGAATTGAATCATCTGTGGAATGTATGATCATTTTTAGCTCTCTAATATAATCTCTCACTTCATCGGGGCTAACTTTGAAATTAATATCGGTAGAAGCAAGAAGAGTCCCTATTCCGGGGAGTTACAGCCCCTCGCATAAATCCAGCCAGGCAGTTTCAATACCACAGTATAAACTCTACCATGTCTGGACAGCTTCTGATTGTAGATACTAAGTGCATGTACAAGAAGGCTATGAGGAAGGTCCTACAATCTTCGACTTCAATTTCTTCCCATCTCCTGCAACTACACATAGACAATAAGAAAATCAGACTTATTGCTTTATAAAGTAGTAATGATTAAAGTACCCCAATGAAGTAACTCACCAGGAGTTGATGGATTCGGTCTTTTGATTCTGACTGGAGGATTATATCGGGCACGAGGCCTCTTTGCCACTTGTTGTGCCTCATCGTCCCTATCATGGGAATCTGGTGAACTAGTCCTAGAGGAGGAATCTGGTGAGTCAGCTTCAGGTGGGGAAGCATCACCTTCATGAGGAAGGGTTTCTTTCTCTACAGTCCTCTTCCTTTTCCCCACCTGATAAACTGAGTGATTCAGAACCCCTTTAGGGTATTAAGCTATCCAGATCTTGGAATACCATGTAGTCAAGTTATGTGCCTCTCTTTCAACTGGTAGATCAAACATCGCCCCAGTCTTCTCCCTAGACGTTAGCAACCACAGTTGCCGAGAAACCATTGGATGTTACTCTAACCTGACATGTACAGGGGGAGATACGACAAAATTTTTCAAACACATTTATTGGAATGTAAATATCTATAGAGCATAGGCCTCACATATAATCTCTATGTCAATCCTGGCAACTAGAACACCATCTCTGCAAGCCAGCATGTATGCCCTCAAATCCAAGTGGGTTGTTCCATCATCAACAAACTACCCAGTTGGCGGATTTCCATAGGGAAATATGTTTAATTCCTTAAATATGCTCAGCCTCAATTTCATGTCATAAGATTTAATATATAATGGAGAAATTCCAGAGAATGCTTGCACTGGTGGCCTAAAAAAACTTCCAGGAATTTGTACTCTATTCTGTACTTTATTAGTCCTGAAGTGAGTGGTGATCCATCCCCATAAAACTTGGAATGGTCCCAATATTATCAAATGATATTTACCCATGAAGAGATGAAGTAAACTCCTGTGAATCTTTGCTAAAATGGGGGTAGCCAACCAAACCATTTTCCCATCAGCCAACTTTGCAGCAATAACGAAGGTCCCTGGCCTGACACCTCCCTTCGAGTCCCTGACTGGCAAGAGATAAACGCTGTGCCACAAATCCAAGAAGCCCGCCAGACGAGTCTTCTTTGGGATCCTTTGATTAACCTCATATCCCAATTTCTCAAACTCTCCTACTTCTAGAGTTGGCCAGAATGTTCCAGGAGCACCCCTCTTCTCGGTTTTTGGGCAGGTGGTAGGACGGGAGGGCCTCTTATCCTTGGATTACTTTTTCTTGGATCCTTTCTCCATCGGATCCTTCTCATTTGGCTCCTTCTGTTTCTTCTCAATAAGAAATATATTCATCCACTCCTCCGGATGAATATCCTTTCTATAATGAGTTAAGGAGGTCTCTGAACTCTTGAGCCTATTGAAGATATTAAATAATTTCCGAGCCAAAGTACGAAACTTCTCTGAATCATTCCAAGTCACCTTGGGAGTAATGAATTCATCATAAATGTCTCCCAAAATTGGAGCCCCTAATATCATGTGGACATCCCACAGACTGATGCCTACTTCTCCATGAGTCATATGTAAAGAATTGGTTTCTGGGCTCCAGTGGCTGAGTATCTCCAGCACGATGTTATCATTTTGGTAAACATATGTTTTCACAACCCAGACAGCTTCGTATATCGCCACTCATTTCAAATCCTCGACAAACTCTGCATAGGTTTGTCACACCCAGTATTCCCACATCCAAGTTGGCTTCACACCTCCCCCTGGACGGAAGTCCCACCTTTTCTTCCAACCTTTGGATTGATCCATCTGAGCATTTCGGAAGATTGAAGGATTACAATGTGGTTGCAGTTCATGCTTATGAGGTTTCATATCTGGCGTACAAGGGCTATTGTGCATCATGTGGGCCTTCTCCATTGTTCCATCATTTATAAATCATCCTCTACATGAGATATTTTCTGACAAAAAGTTGGTGTAATTCTGAAACCACAAAAATGGGAGATAGTTCTTTGCTTCTGGAATAGTAACTTCTTGCAGATGACCATCGCTGTAGAAAGGTAAATAAATGCTTTGGGGGAAGTCGCGATGATACTTCTTCAAATACTTAACCAAATCTGGGAGAGTGCTATCGCAGACAGTATAGTAATCATGGCCAATGCTGCTCATCATATCATCAAGTCTCTTGCTTTCCAGTTCATCATTTATTCAAATTTTCTTGGGAGCTATTGAATCTTCACAAAAGTTGAATAAATTAACTCCTAAATGGGTTTATTTTTCATAAAAGTTGTGAAGGAATTCGAAAAAATTGGAAAAGGCATTAAGGCGCGCAAGTCTAATCTTGGCGCGCAAGTGTGGTTGTGTCACGCAAGTGTTAATATGCCACGCATGTTTTTGGCACGGAGGTATCACCGCGCAAGTCCAGATACCTTGACAGCAGCGCAACAGCGAAGAAAAGCAGAAAAAAGAGCAACTTGCGCGGGGATGGTGACCTGCGCGACGAGAGCTCAAAAATCCAGAAGTCGGTGTTATGCGTGACAAATGGTCGCATATTTATAGGCCATGATTCCCACATGTGCGCCTAAAATCTAGTGCACTCCAGCCCTGCGTGACTCGGACCTATGCGATGATTGTTGCGCGTGAAACACTCGTGGGCCTATTTTTTTTGGTTTTCTTATTTTCCTTAGAGTCACATCCTTATTCTTTCAGATCCAACTTTGAGGGGGGCTTTTGTTGATGCTTCATTTCGTCACATTGTCATAAAGGATGGAAAGGCAAATGCCTTAGCACAAATTGATTCATCCTTTTAAGAAAACATCAAAAATCGACAAAGACATGAAAAAGTAGACAAATACCCTTGGGTCATGCAAGTTCCCTCATGGTCGTGCAAGTACACTTGCACGCCGCCTAATGGTTGTGAAAGTGACTTGCGCGCCCTTTTTGAAAACCGCCTGGGGTCTTCTCTAGCCTATAAATACCCCTGTACCCCCCCCCCATTTAGGGACGAATAATTCCAGAACCTTCAAATTGAGCTCCCAGTGCCCTAGTCTCTTCTCAAAGATTCTGAACACTTCTAAGGAAATTTCATATCTAGAACGGAATATCTAAAGAGTGGGAGGAAGGCCTAACTGTTGAAACTTATCAACACTTGTGCGCCTGAGTGGCCATCCCTTAAGGGAACTGGCCACACTTGCGCGCCGCCCTAATCCTTCACCAGAACTTGCGCACCATCTTCTGGAAAGCCTCTAGGGATAATAACAAGGGTTTGAGCCATGTCTCTCCCAAGTATTACCCTAAGAGTTGAAAATCGAGCAAGTACCCTTGTGCCACGTAGGTATACCTGCGCGCCCAGGACTTGCGCGCCCACGCAGTACCTACGCGCCTTCCAGAACTTGCCCGCCCCTATCTTTTTGGGTGCCTCTGTTTCCTATTTCACTTCTCTTACACCTATCCACTTCTCCTCTGTACCCAAATCCATTTATGGCATGATTTCCTTATTGGCTTCCTTATCTGAAAGGAATTCAATGGAACATCTCTCAAAACCTAGTGATTTACACATATTTACATCGCTAAAGTAAGAGAGTTAATTCATTCAACCTCATCCTTTAAAAATGAGAGAATCTTTAACCTGTGCCACCTTTTCTAGAGTAATCCCCAGTCCAATTTCTCATTAATATTTGGGAATCCTCCTTAGGAGTAAGCCCCAAGTCCTCATTAATTTGGGCATCCTCATTAGGAGTAATCCCCATGTCCTTATTAATTTGGGAATCCTCCTTAGGAGTATGTCCCAAGTCCTCATTAATTTGGGCATCCTCCTTAGGAGTAATCCCCAGTCACAATTCCCTTAACCTAGGCCTCCTTTTCAAGAGTAAGCCCCAGTCCAAGTTCTCAAATATAGGCTTCCTTTTCAGGAGTAAGCCCCAACCAAATTCTCTTAACCTGCCCTCCCCCCCCCCCCATTTAAGAAGTAAGCCCCAGTCTCAAAATATGGGCATCCTCCTTAGGAGTAAGCCCCAGTCCCTTAATTCTAAAATTCCCTTAACATGGGCCTCCTCCTTAGGAGTAATCCCCAGTATTAATTTCTCTTAACTAGTCCTAATTTAATTTTGATCTGGGCTTCCTTCTCAGGAGAAAAATTCAATCATTAGTCCCCTCCTAACTTGGGCATCTTCGTTAGCAGTAAGCCCCGAGATTAGAGTATCCATATCTCCATAAAGCACATATACCTTTATGGACCATGTTCCTGGATTTTATCCCTGAAGTAAATCCTAATATTCATCTGTTTGGGAAATCATACATACATAATCCCCACATCATTTCTTATGATTGCATCTTTCATGGCACAATTGTCTCATTTTACCAATACCTCATGTTTCTCACACCGAGAATGACTCACATGAGTTTAAAGTGTTAAATTAATTATGACATCCTTACTTGAGGCATGAATCATATATAAATATCATACTCCCTTACTCGAACTACGTGGGTTCTGATTCCTTTTCTAATCAAAGGATACTTAGGTAGCCCATCTGTAGGTACAATCCCAACTTTGAAATATTCTATGTCCTTCTGAATGACAATAAACTTCATGTGCCCCACTGAGTGGCTTTAAAACTAGTATGGTCATCATAATGACCAAGAGATATCTATATAATGTATTAAAGGATACCATTGACTACGAATCTCTAACAAATACAGATGACTCTCTATTGATGATGATCCTCTACTACATATAAAAGATTCTCTAAATTTCCTACATATTAATCATTGATTGTCAGATCTAAAGGAAAGCTCATTTTATACTTGGTAATTTAATAAGGATTCATGAACATAACTTAAATCTATAAAGGGGGTCCTAGAGTAGACAATAATTCGCCTCAAAAAGTTGTGATGAGTCCGACCTCCCATCCTCTTGACCAATGAAAATTCTTAAGCCTCATCGGTCCACAACTAGTGAGCGCCTACCTTTGGAAAGTAGCTCTAAATGGATATGGAATCGTTGGATGTTTTCGGTTCTATGAACAAACCCGTTAGAAACCGATTGGAATGTTTGAACCTTAAATCAATGAGGTCATCCCTAATTCTTGAGGAAACAATAGTAGTGGAAGAAGAGAATGTTATGTGGAGGGACATTCCATTATCATTAGAATGAGTGTTTAAGGAGTGTTTGTATATTTTTCATCTTGGAGAGGATAATATAAATGATGATCTATGGGATGGATTTCTCTAAAGGATCTTCCCCAATTCAACAAGTAAAACATCTAGGAAGGATATTTATTCCATTATAAATGTATCAACGGAATCCTTGTATGAATACTGAGAAATATTCAATAAAAAGTCTTCCAACTACCCCGAAAAATCCATAGAAGATCTTCATTTAATATTATTTTGATATTAATTCCAAATTCATTGTGGAAGGAATCCATTTGATCCATCAACAGAAGAAGATATAGTTGACAAATCACATGTGGATGCAAGAGGAATTATAGAGAAAATAGATCATAATTCACAACAATTTGGTAAATGTGGTACGAATGCCTATGGTCTACATTAGGTATGGGATTCTAAATAACCTATTCTATAGTTAAATCATGAGGAAATAACTATCCTAGTTATAAAAATGGATTTTAATTAATCTAGAGAAAAACAATAACTAATAAGCATATATGTTTTATGTTCTTCTCTTGATCACTATATTAAATACTATGTTAATTTTCATGGAACATATAGTTTCTCAATAACCTATAGGAAATGGATATTTTGATAGCCTAAATAAGTATGGAGAGAACCATTACAAGTAAAATATGAATTTGGGGTAGACAAAAATCAATCCAGACCACCCTATGAAAACCAATATGGGAAACCCCTACAATTTCTATAAACTAAACCTTTCAATAAGTCATCAACCATTTGAAAATTAAATATGTATATAAAATAAGTATAATAGGTTAATGGGTTGATAAATTATGTTTACAACATAAATAACCATTTTGTAAGTTTAGTACAGATACTAACATAGAATCCAAGAATGTTAATAGCTCAACGAGTCCCAAACCCCAAAAGTAAAAAGACAAAAGTAATAACTAGAAGTGGAATAGATATTCATGTTCTTTCAAAATATAACTCCATGTAGAACATTTCCAAATTTAAAGAAAAGGTAGATAAATATTTTGAATGAAACCTCAAGAACCATTATAAAGAGTAAAAATAGAAAGAAAACGATAATAGTCCTAAAAAGGGAAAAAATAAATCAGAAACTCCCTTACAAATATATCAATTGAAAAATAAGGATACACTATTTCTATAAACCTCATTAATGAATCAATAAAAGAAAATAAATTATGTATAAATTCAAAATTTTATTCTTAAAACCATCTAGATAATAGATATAAGAATTCTTTTACTAAATTCTCTCAAACAAATCTCAAAGTATGTTATGTTCATTAAGAAACAGTTTAGCAAAAAAAACAGAAATCAAGAACATCAGAGTGTTAATATAGGAATAAATGTTTTAGTCTTGATCACACCTCATCTACCTACATAATTACAAGATACATGGACATTATCTATCCCTATTATAAATGGATATATGAATTTTAAATATTATTTATTTATACTAGAATCCTCTATAAATTTAATATGACATTTTATATTTACATATTTGTATTCTGGGAGAATTGAAGACAAAAAATATGTTTATTCTCTATGAAAATAGATCCATTACATTCTAAAATTTATTAATGAATGATGTGATTGTTTTAAAAAAGAATTGTATCATTCAATTTTACTTTTATGTTTGAAATATGGTGGATGATCAGACCCTAAAATATTTATCCATCATCCTCGGTAGAAACCTATTGAAGATAATTAAAACCAATATAAATGTACATAAGGGAAATATAACTATTGAATCAAGTGACAAATATATCCATTTTAATATAATTTATTCCATTAAGTAACAAAGAGATTATTTTTATCTTCTGAAAAGATAATACCAATGGATAATTGGGTATGTTGTAATAAACATTAACATTTGGAAAATAATTAAATTCATTTTTTTTGTGAAAAGTACTTGTAAGAAACATAAGAAAATATTTGAACAACCTTGAAGAAGTGGTAATCACATAATTATATAATGGTTCTGATTATTTCTATAATGATGGGGAACCTAATATTTCATCTTATGTGTAGGGTGTCCAAGCTATGGAGGTAATAAAATAAAAATCTCTTTTCATCCCTAGAATAACCCCCAAACAAGAAGATAAAAAACATTCCCACCAAAATAAAATATGTATATATAATAAGGATCAATCTATCCATGATAGTGTTATTAATAAAGGAGTAATAAAAATTATTAGAAGAATGTATTTTATACCCCATTTATAACTCATAATGGGTTAGCCCCATTCAAATAGCCCCTAATAAAACTGGTCCAACCATAGTAAAAAATGAACAGAATTAATTAATTTTTGATAGAGTACAAAAATATTAGAGTTTTTGTATAGATTTTTGAAAATTTAACTAAGTCCACAGAAAAGATCAATTACACATTACCTTTACTATAAAAATTATTGAATGTTTATTAGGTAAGGCTCAATACTATTTTCTAAATGGTTTTTCAAGATACATTCAACTGCCCATTGCACATAAGGACCATGAGAAGATAATATTTCACATATCATCATAATAAATTTTTATATATTTGTATGAAAATTTTATTGTGTAATACAATAGGTACATTCCAAATATACACGGTACAAATTTTATTTAACCATTGTAAGGATTTTATTTAATTATTTCTAGTAAATTACACTGTGTTTTAAACTCTTTTTTCACTACTTAGGAAATCTGAATAAAATTTTGAAAACATTCAAAAAAATAACTTTATCCTTGTTTTTGGAAAGTTTTATTTCAATATTTTAAGAGGGTTGTTTCTAGGTAATATTATTTAAAATGTAGTAATTTCGGTAGATAATCTTAAAATTAAAGTCAAAAATACATTTTTCTACATTACCTATGTGAAGGATGTTGGATCTTTTCTAGGGAATTCAGGGTTTTGCATAAGGATCATCGAATATTTTTATAATATTTACTTTCCGCATTCAATATTACATTTAAATGATTCATAAATCACATTTTATATTTATTATAGTTAATTGTTTTCTTAATTGAGCTGTAAAATTGACACACCAATAGTGATGCATCCACCATGTTGGGCGCACCCCATTGAGTTGTATTATGATTATCAAAGCCGTGATATTAGAGTAGAGTTGTCCCAAATAAATAATGGAATTATTTCATTATATATACATTAGGAACACTATATTTAACCTAATAAATTATCTAACCACTAAAAATATTTCCGGATGGTTTCTTTTTCTATAGAAACATTCATATTATATTTACTTAGATTAAGGTAACTATATTCTCGTACCTTATAGCACTTATGTTCTCCATAAAGTAGGTGGAAGAAAATATATGTTTAGTTAGATATAATTTTTGGTTCATGGATTTATATTTATAAATAAATTAGAATAAATTAATTGAAAGTCAAATGGAAAACCACATGATCTATCTATCCCATACACTAGAAGTGAAAATTCAAGGGAAAAGTTAATTAAATTAATTTATCCTAGAAGATAAGATATATTTTCATGAAGGAGAGTTACCATGGAATGAAGACATGGTAAACATTTTCGTAACATCTGAAGTCCCATCTCACCTAAACCCATAACAATTTCTTAGAATCAAATCTAAATCAAGGTCTTATATTTTTTATGATCCATATCATTAGAAAATCAATATTGATTTGATGATTATGAGGTGTTTTACTAAGATTGAGGTATCACATGTCCATAAATTATACCATACTCTATCTTGTGGAGGCTATTTCTGACCTCAAAGGACAACTAGGAGTTTTTTAGAATCTAGTATATATTGGCCCCTGCTTTTCAATGATGCTTATGAGTTTTTTTAAAAAATGTGAAAAATTCTAGTTCACTTGTGACATATGATAAAGAAATGTAATGTATCAAGAACCAATAAAATTTTATAAAATAATTTCTATTTAGATTATAGATTTTATGAGAATATATCCCATATCATTTGGATATTTTTATGTCATTTTAATAATAGGTTATGTTTTAAAATGGATGGAAGCAATAAATAACTAAATAGATGATGTTAATGTTTTTTTAGGGATAATATTTTTTTTAAAATTTGGAGTCCCAATAAAAATCATCAGTGCACAAGGTAACCACTTCTAAAATAGGATAATGAAGCTTCACTAAAAAAATATTGAGTGTATCACAAGACATACACCCCTAACCATCAACAAATAAATGGAAAATATGATGATTGAAACATTAATATTAACATTATAGTTAAATAATTATAAATCCAAATACAATGTTTTAGTTAATATTGTTGGAAAAATCCTTATAGGATTATAGAACATTCTATAGGGATCCTACTAGACTAATTTCTCATTGGTTAATTCATGGGAAGATTTATAATTAAATCGTGGATTTATAGAATAATATCAGTTGTAAAGTGAGACATATGGCTCTTGATTTGGAAATAGCTAAGAAGGAAATAATACAAAAAATTCAGGAGCTAAAATAAATTATAAGGGAATATTTTGTGGACCTTTGAACTTATAAAGAAATAAATAGAGTGTCACATGATAATATTTTCTGAGATATAGACTTCCATTTTAGTGAACAGGTGTGTCTTTACAACACAAGGATAAATCAAATTTTCTTTAAAATTAATTTCAAATGGAAAGTTAATTTTATTTTCACTAATTCATACTAATTTAGTGATCATTCATAATTAACAAGGTCAATATGAAGAAGTAGGAGGGTACTTTTCCACATTCACCAGTAGATGAGATCACACTTCTCTAACCTGTCTTCTAATAGAAAATATTGGTTATTAGTTTTTTTTAACACTTAACTAAATGTTTCTCCCAATATTGAATCTATTTAAATGTCGTGTATCTTTGAAATTTATCCGAGGACATTGAAATATTCAAGAGTGATGTATAGAAGAACTTTTAGTTTTTAGGAATTTTAATTTTTTGTTTTGTTATGAAATTTGTCTATATTTCTTTTTAATTTTTTTGTGATTTAAACCCCACTAAGAATAATTTAAATACCTTTGTAAATTTTGAACTGATGATAGTTATAAAAACGAATATGAACCATGAACTAAAACTAGATGAATGCTGAAAAAACTTGTTTTAAAATTTAATTTGTGAGAAATTCATTAAAAGACCACTATTTTTTAATCATATTGCAAGATATTCAACCCTATATTTAAATGACTATCATATGGGAAACTAAACCAATTTAGAATCTTCTTTACAATTCTTTAAATAATGGAGAGAACCAAGCCATGTTTGAATGACCAGAATTATTTGAAGAATCTAGAGAAAACCTTGGAAAATTTATGATATTCTGTTAAAAATGATTCGATAAATATTTTTGTTAGAAGCATACTTTTATAATGAAATTTGATTCTATTCTACTATGATATTTAAAACTTATAGTCCGTAGAAGACATAAATTACCTCGTTATTTCGTAACATTAAAATCCAAAAATCCCTACCTACCATTACATATAATTCAATGAATGATCATAAGTTAAATAAACTATATTAGAGGGAGCAGGATGATATGAATTGAAATTATCTAAGAACAATAATATACTATTTGGGTTTTAATCTTGAGGATATCCCTGATAAATATTAAAAACTACTTTGAAAATAGGCTATAAAATCATCAAATCCTAAGAATATAGAAGGGAAATATGTTCCAAATTGGGCAATGTAAGTTCATTTAATTACATAAAATATCATATATTCCTCTCTCCCATCGAAACTCTAAACTAATATTAATTGAGAAATAGATAAAATTCTTCTAAAGTAAACATATAGTAAAAATGTAGGTTACTGTGGAAGTACTTAGTGTCTAATATATTCATTAAAATTTGAATGTTCTTCATGAAACACCACAACATCTTATGAATTTTTTTTGATTAAATTTAATTTCTATGATAGCTTTTGCTACATGCAACACTGAGATTTAACCAAACAACACATACTATTAAAATATAATTATTTAATATGATTATCTTCAGATAGTTGTTGGAATTGAAAGAATGAACATGATTAACTAAATTATAAATATATATGGATTAAAAATATATAAAAAATTATGTTTTTGGTGAATAATTAATTATACATGATAATAAGAACCATTTGAAAATAATGGAAATATTTTTCTAAAAATCTATTTTTCTATATATTAACATTATTACCACGACAAATTAAACAAACATATTTTATCGAATTATATTAATGAAAAATATATATTTTATATTAAATGAAATGTTTAATATTTATCTTACATTTTTTATATACCCAATATGAGATTAAATCAAATTTTAGGCCTAAAACTATATTTTTCAAAAAAACTATTTTTTCAAATTTTTAACAGTTATTTTAAAAGTATTTTTGTTTAAATTTATAGAAAAAATTATTTTTCAAAATAAAATTTATCTTTGAAATCATAATGTAAAAATTATTTTGTAGTGAATTTTTGAGAATTTTCTGAAAAGATAATCTTTTTAGTGAATAGTGAAAACTACTGGTTTTTATTTAAAAATGTTTTTAATTTAATTAACATTAAAGATATATTTTATTTTTATATATTTTTAAAGGTAAAATGAGTTCCATTATATATTTATTAATTCAATTCAGGTATTTTAAATAATAACATCCCAGAACCTGCACTCATGGATCTGATACTAAATTTATAGACATTATATTTTCGTCATTGATAAAAAAATAAGGTGAACAAATTTTTTCCAATAAAAATATACAACATGAAAAATAAATATTGGATCACTTAAATACCCATGTAACTTTTATGTTTAGTGTTTTTTATAATTATAACGAACTAATATCAAAATGGATTCATAAACATCTGGATCATTAAGATGAACATCATCTCCAATTATACTCATCTTTTCTTATTTCACATTAGGTCATCAACATCATCCACATGAAACCCATTATATAAATAATTAATCCACCCTAATTTTTTATAACTATGGGAAAAGAAAAAATTAATGTTTATATTAAATGATTAGTAATTTTAAACATAGTAATTAGCTATTAAATTTCATAAATAAGAATAATAAATGTATAAGGGTATGAAGACATAATTAGAGTGCATGAGTGAATCATAAAAGAACTCATTTCCATTTATACATGGATCATAATATATGATTTCATGTAATATTCAAGAATCATGATATTTAATAATAATGATCCATGTGATACAATTATTGATCAAAAGAAGCATTATAAACTCATAAAAAGAAATAAAAACCCTTTTTTAACTCAGACAATCATATTCAGAAACCCCTTTTAAAACCCTTATAATTAGAATAAACATATAGCCAAAATAAAATATAATAATTAACTATTTTACCCAGGAAAGTCTGAACCAGGCGTAAGCCTGGTCCCGCAAATTTATTAAAGGAAAAGTGCAAGTAAAGTCAGTCGAAAATAAAAACGCTAAATTACATCAAAACCATATGCATCCTTCTCCCCATCATCAGATAACTCATTACCAAGATCAACTGACTCCCATTTAGAAGATTCGTATTTGTGCATCATCTGAAGGTACATATTTTTCTTCCGAATCATTTCCTCTGACAACTTCTCTTTGACCGTCTGTTTCCCACTGAATCCTTTGTCCCACTTCGGGGACCCTCCTCTTCGTTTACCACTATACCCATTTGCAATGACATTTTATTGTGACCCTACAATCTTGTGTGCAGACCTTGTCACCATTGGTTTGGGTAGATCTGTATAGTCTCTCCTTGGCTTCCTCCTACTTTGAGTTTTTTCTTCCACTTCCTTGCTTAGGGTCTCGTGAATTCCATTCTTAACAGCATCACTGTAAGATATTTTGTGACTGTGGAGCTCTTCTTCACAATCAGATCTATCCCCCACTACTTTTTATGGGCCATAGGAGGGTTGACATTTCCATCCTTCACATCTTCCAGTTGAGATATCTTGATTGTGTCATCAGTGTAGGGACTTTTACCTTTACCACTCAATCTGTCCAAGCCAGCATTGCCTTCCTTATCTACAATTTCCTCTGCCACTTCCATCTCTTTTGCATCATTTGATCCAACATCAGCCAGCATTGAAAATTTATTTTTAGAACAATTAAACAGTTCATGAGAATTTACCTTCACCCGGACATCAGTTGTGTTCTTCTGTTCAGACACCAATTCCACAGGCTTAGAGCTATCCAACATCACATCGCATCCCCTGCCAATGTACTGAAAGTCCTCATTTGATCTCTCCACTTCATGTTGAATCGTGGATACAGATTTTATAGATCCTGCCATAATATGTAGCTCTGAACCTTCTGTCACATTCACTATCGAGGCCACCCCATGTTAATCTTTAATGGGATTACGTGGTGTTATCTGGGCCACCCCATGTTTAAGATGTAACATTATTACTCAGTTATATTTGGGAAACCAAGTGTTAAGATTTATTGGGATAAATTATTTTTATATAGTCCATCCCATGATTATAAAATTTCTAGGAACCACAACATGATAAAGTACATATTTCATCATAAATTCACAGAAAAAACATTATTCTTTTATAACTTTATTTACCCATGTAAAATAAAAGAGTTTCATGATAATATATTTGAAAAAAAATTAACTATGGAAAATAAATGTCTTCCATAATAATATCATGAATATAAGGTTAACCCATGAAAAATAAATGGGTTCTATAATAATATATTTGAAACATAGTTAACATAGGGGAAATAAATGGGTTCCATAACACTCTTTTATAAACAACTAATATCCATACAAAGAAAGAATTAGGATGGTATCAATACAATGTTTCCCTAGTGGAGTATATGTACCACTAATATTTTTTGAATTGGATGAAATTAAATACCATTAAAATATCATTACAAATATTTTTGTGGAATATATCCTTTTGAAAAATAATATTTATTACATACAACATTTTGAACATCATTTTCTTTGAAATTAATTTTTTTTTAAAATTTATTTAAAAATATCCACCTAAAATTTAAAATTAATAATCAAATAAATATTTTATATTATTTATGTAGAATAATTAAATTTTAAAAAGAGTATTCCTTTTTCATTATAAAACGGTTCGAAAATCCATTATTCAAAAGATGACAAGAAGCTTCCATTTATATATTTGAAAAAAATATAAATGGGAAATATTTCGAAAATTAAATATAGTTTCCTTTGTATTTTTTTTAAAAAATTATATTAATAAATAATTTTGAATATGTTAAAAAAAACTAAATTATTTTTAGAAAACATAGCTTTGGGAGAAAACAGATTTTTGACCAACGAGTGAAGTGAAGTTGGTTTTTCTTAAAAACATTTTATCAAATAGTCTAAGTAAAAAAGAGTGGGAAAATGTTGATATTACTTAAAAACCCATGAATAAATATAGGAGAATGATATTAAATAGTTTCTTGAGGGATATATCATCATATTTCATCATTTTAATTATAATCATAAAAAATACAAATAAATGATGACATTGTATCATAAAACTCTTTCCAATTTGGTATCTTTGATTCGTAATCCCCATGAAAGGATTACATTAAATGAAACATAAAATCAAATTTGAATAAATAAATTCAAGGTATTAAATTTCAATAAGTTTGTATATACACCTCATAAAAAGATAGTTTTATAACACAACATAAGTCTCAAAGGAGGAAAACTATGAAAAAATATTTGTTAATACATCGGTAACTTTTAATCTGTAAACCCCATGAAATATATATCTTAAAATAGATATGAAAATCTCAATAAATTTATTTATAATAATAATAATTTAAATTAATGATAATTTTATATACCATATAACAAAAATAATTGGTGAATATGGATTATATCTCACAGAAATAAAACTAAGACGAGAAAAAACCCTTACCCTGAGTCCAACTTGTCACTTGCACCTTTATCTTCCAAAATAATAAAATTATGTTAATTATTTAATTTATTTATAAAACATTTCATGTTTATTATTATTTTAACTTCACTTATTACCTTTTCGTATACCTTTAATTAGTTAACTAATTTCTAGTCATATGTTTTGACTATATTCAGTTTATGTATCAAATATGAATTTGGTAGGTCGACTATGGTTAATGGGGTCATTATTTTAATAAATAAATAATAATAATAATGAAATAATAATCATATTTTATACAAAATATAATCTTCTAAAACCAATCATTGAATATTATTATGAAAAATGAACTAACATTACGATTATTGAGATGGTAGGTCGTATGTATACATGAGTAACATATCCATTTTTCAATGATAATTATGGAAATAATATATGTGATATATTATCATTATATAATTATAATTATATCATAAATAATATATTATTTAATTATTCATATATATATCATTATTTTTATTTGGTGATGAAAAAAAGAATCACATTGCTTCAAGGAGGCGGTAGTCTACACGTTTATAGACGACGTTATCACGTTTTTAGTGTGTGAAATGGTAATAAGGAAAATGATATAATATATGTAAAGAAATATAATTATTTCATGAATATAATAAATTTTTATTTATATTATATATATTCATTATCTATACCACTATTACATTCCATGTAACGTGATAGAAAAAATGCTTTAGATTGCTTCAAGAGGCAGTGGTCCACCATACATAAAAGCAACATTATCATATCACCTAAAATATAGAAGGAAAAATTGTTTTATATGATATAATTAATCAATAGATATAATAATGTTATAAATATCATAAATATCATATATAAATAGTATTTCAATAATTATGTCTAACCATGAGAGGTGGTATTGGAAAACCAAATAAAATTGTTTCGTGAGATGGTTGACCGTTACCCACAAGAATGATGATTTTGTAACCCATTTGATGGAAGTATTTGTAATTTTAAGTCATAACCTTATAATAAAAACATATATGTATATTTATTATACTAATTTTATTACATAATCATGTTATAATAATAACTAAAGGGGTTTGGGAAAGAAATAATAAAAAAGAATGTTGATGAACGTTACCTCTTCATTAGGTAAAACTTTTTTATTCTCACCAAAGGCCTTTCTTGGTTGGATTTGTTCCAAAATTAAAGATTATATTATAATATTATGGAATTGTAGAAGTTATTTCGTCAGGTAATTTTGAATAAAAATGGATTTATAGGTGTTATGATTGAATTATAGGGGGAGGACTTCTACAAGCGGTGTTAGTGGGAAACTTGTAAATTTTTTGAATAATGAATTACACCCATGTATTTTCCATATAAAGTTGTTAACATAATATATAAAAATACATATTTAAAGGTATTTGGTCGAAATAGGGTCATTCAATGTGTTTTTAAAAGGTTTATAGGTCATTTTCTCCCTTATGTTTAATGTTCAACCACTAAGTAAACTCGAATTTACAATAATTATTGTAATGAATATTAATTTTTTTTCACAAATATATTTGGTGAAAAATTGGTTTACCCTATTAGACATTAAAAATTATTATGATTCCAAATATGGAATCTATTTTTTAAACTAAAATAACAAAAGTGGATTGTTTGAATTTAATATTAATCCCGCTGACACACCAAGATAGTGGGTTTTAAGAAGAGTATTTTTTAGAAAAAGTTATTTCTATTTTAACTCTATAAATAATAATAATCATTATATGAAATAATTTAATATTTATTTATATAAAATATAAATTTCATTTAAAACATTCCACATTAGGTATTATTTTATTTAATTTAAAATTAGAAACATTATGCATTTTAAAATGGATTTTAGAAAAACTCATTCTAACCCAAAAACAATATTTCCCTAAGAACCAAGATTAAGTTGATTAAAAGAAATTAAGTGAATTAAATATAATTTATGTCACTTTAAAAATAA
The DNA here is from genome assembly GCA_963277665.1 of Viscum album. Classification (NCBI taxonomy): domain Eukaryota; kingdom Viridiplantae; phylum Streptophyta; class Magnoliopsida; order Santalales; family Viscaceae; genus Viscum; species Viscum album. Next base: position 582,832,413 of record OY728120.1, read on the forward strand.
TCAAAAAAATAATTTTCCCTTTAAATTACTTAATTTATTGAAAAGAAAACACTTTTTAATAAAATGAAGTGTTTTCACTATTCATCTAAAAATCAATATATTCCCAAAAATTGAAGACATTATCCCAAAGTAAATTTTTATATTATTCTTCCAAAAAGGTATTTTATTTTTTGACATAAATTTTATAATAGTTTTATTCATTATTTCAAAAATAAATTTTCCATAACAGGGCGACAAAACTACATTTTTGAAAGACATACAATTTTAAGCGTACAATTGGATTTATTTTTCTATCATGTCTAAAAAACAAAACGATTAATGTTAATAATTTTATTGAATATATATATATATATATATAATTAATTAATTAATATAACCCAATAATAGTTATTTGTTTAATTTAATGGTATAAAACCGAATTTTTCAAATTAAATTCATTTTTCATAAAAATATTTTAATTTATTTTCAAATAGGTTTTATTTTAATTTCAAATTAATTTATCACCAAATAATTCATTATATATAAATATGTAACCCATATATTCATAATTCAGTAAATCATGTTGATAAAAAACATTCAAACGACTATGTGAAAATGTTAATACATTTCTTAGAACATTTATGTTTGGTTTTGTGTGTTGAATAAGATATCGAATATTAAAAACTAGGTGTTGCATGTAATGCAAGCTAAACTGGTTGTTGTGTGTAATGCAATATATTGAAAAACTATTTTTTTGTGTTTATCCAAAAAAAACTCATTTTTCATTCCCTATATTCTATAGAATACAATTTTATTCTTTTTGAAACTCATGGGGTGACACACCCTTAATAAATTGTGACCTCACAATTTGAACTTTGTCTTTATAATCAATGGTTTGGTATTGAAAATAATTTTCTTTTAAACCCACACCATAAAAGAAGTTAATAAAACATCATCTTAAAAAAATAGAAAACATTTTATGATGGTTATATGGAATAAAACAAAACTCGGTTCTCAAAAATGATACCATTGGTGGGAATGGAGGATAAAAATAAATAATTAAATTGAGTGATTGAGATAATTGATCACAATAAAGTGAATGATCAATGTAAAGATAAGGTCCTCAAAATCGTCAATCTATGATGATCAAAAATACTATAGGTTCATCTAAATTTAAGGTAATAGGATAATTCTTTTGTTTCAAGATATTTTTCCTTAATGGGAGGTATTATATTACCACATATATATTAAGATAACATGGAAGTATACTTACGTGAGGAATATAATTTCATCCTTTAATAAATTTCCTCAAAAATATCATCTCTTTCTCTAAAATAAGAGTATTCAAGATGAATTTACCACAGATGATGCACTATAATTAATCTTTTAAAGGATCATATAACCAAAAAGGGATACCAAGATATTCCTAATTTCTTTAAACAGTAAAAAAATTGGTTATATTATGGTAGGATAATTCAAAAAAATAATAACCATTCATTCATTAATCAATAATAATACCAAAAATTCGAACCAAACCGTTTCATTATGTACTATTCTTAAAATTATTCAATTATTTCCTGAATTAATTAGAAACCCAAAATATATATATTTTTGATCATATATTATTCCCAGATAAATCTAACATTATTCCTCAAATAAAATCAAATATTTTCCAAAATTAACATATTCCTTCCTATTAAAAAATTTTGTACTGAAAATGAATTCATTTAGGCATCTAGAAGGTGATACACCATTGTCACCTATTGGTTGTGGGTTCAATCCTACCAATCCTTTCTGGATGTGATGGGTTGTCACCCATCCTGTGGGTTCACTCTTTTTTTCTTTAAACATGGAAAAATGGTTCCCAAATAAAACATCATGTTTATACGATGTTAAAAAATACATAAACATAATAAAATGGCTAAAAATGTCATTAATAAATTTATGATCTCATAAATTTAAACCTCAATAGGGTGTCCAGAAATTTGAAATTATGATCTTATATAATATTATAGAACTATTATAGTATCCTTAAATAATATGATAGACTCACATGAAAACATCCTAATCTCCAAAGTTATATAAACTCTACTTTGATACCAACTATAACCGCCCAAAACTAGAACTCCTATATCGAGTAAAAAATTCATAATCAATACATTTCTAGCTTTGATATCGAAGAAGGTGAACCAATTTTTTACAATAAATACCCACTTCATAAAAAATTAATATTATATCACTTACATACACATGGTCCTTTTAGTTTTATATTTTATAGATTCAGGAAAAACTCATATCAACATCTATATATAAAAATATTTTTCATAATGTTCCACATAATCTCCTCTTATACACATCTATTCTTATTTAAAAAAATTTCATCTACATAATTTATATAAAAACCCTTCTAGAACTAATTCATACAACCTCATTCTTTTAATCCATGGGAAAAAGAAACATAAGAATGGTGAGGTCAAATAATCAGTAATATTATACAATGCTAGGACTGCACACTCTAAATGTAAAAAAAATGTTCATGACACATGGAATTCAATGGATTTCAAAGATAATCCCATATTATGGATATCCAAAATAAAAATTCTCCATATTAAAATTAAAGACTCAAAATGAAAAAATATTGCCATCCTAAATAAATAGATTGATTCTCTTGAATTATCACTCCACCTCCTCTAATAATACATCACTAAAATAAATATCTATGGTAACATGGGCCAAGAAATAAAAAATTCCCTCTAATTGAGATAATCTTGTCAAATTGAGAGATATAATTCAGTAATATATGTTCAAAACTAGATGTCTTACTAAAGTGGATTGATATAATAAATTATTCTATTCTATTTAGATATCTAGAAGAGCTAATAATTCCTTATCTAGTATTATGGATGTATATAAACATTGGGACAAAATGAAGGCTCTTTCTAGTCACATTGTATCCTTTTATACGAATCTATACAATATTCAACCTAAAAATATTGATTTGATGGAAGGAATCACTCTTAAACATATAACTAGGGAGTAAAACACAATTTTTACGTCTACTCCCTTGCATATTTAAATTAAAAAAGATATATTTGGACTCATTAAAGGGAGTTCTCCTAGATTGGATTGCTTCACCAACCACATTTCCCAGTTTAACTTGGATGTTGTTCAACATGTTGTTTATAGGTTGGTTAATAATTTTTTCAAGGTATTCCTCTCACAAAAGTTATCATTGATCAATTTATTTCCTTGATTCCAAAAGTGGAATGTTCCAATGACATTAGCCAATTTATACCATTTTCTTTTATCAACACCATTCAAAAAGTCATTACAAAAATTCATTCCACTAGGATTTCAAGTCTCTGATAAAATTATATCTTGGAATCTGTTCGAGTTCATCGAAGGGAGGAATATACAAGATTATTTTCTCTCTTCCTAATAATGCGTGAACATACTCAAAAAGACTAAAATGGTAGGTGATATGTCATTAAATCAAGATATCAAAAAAATAATTTGATACAATATATTGGGGATTTATTTGAAATGTTTTTTCCATCTTTGGATTTGATATACAGATTCATTTTTACATTTAATTTCTTATAGGAACTGCTCATATCTTAATCCTTATAATTGGACCTCTAGATGTATATTCCACCTTCTCTAGGGTGTTGGGAAAGGGGATCCCCATTCTAAAATCGTCTTCTCTATAACTAAAGACTATCTTTTTAGGCTTCTTCTTTATATGATTGAAAAGGGAAATATGAAAACCATTAGAGTTTCAAGAGGTGTTTCTACTTATCCTATTTTCTTTTCAAATAAAATTATTATTTTTATTCACAGGGAAAAAAGACACATAAAAACATAAAAAATCCATAATACATTATCAAAGTGTTTCAGGTTATGAAGTAAGTTGTAGAAACAAATATCTCGGCCACAATGAAATTGAACACGATCCATGATTTTGGAATCAGCTAAGGAACTCTCCCATTCATTTATCTAGGTGTTTCTATATTCTAGGGAAGACCTCAAGCATCACACTTCACTCATATTATGAGACATATTAGATGATTTCTGGCCTCATGGGAATGTAAATCTATCTCAATGGAAGGAAGATATTGTCTTGTAAATCATGTGGTCATTTCTAAACTTGTCTAGATTGGCAGCATCATGGGTAGAAAAATCATCACAGTCCCATAGAAGTAATCATTCGAACCATATACCCCTAGAGGTATAGGGATAAAAAAACATGGATTATTTAATTAGTCCCTTCAAGATAATTTTAATTGGAGAAATTTCAATAATAGTTTTTAATCTATTGTATCCCTCTGATCTCTATTCATGGAATGGTTAAGAGATATAAAATCCAACTACATTGATTCCCCCATCTGGAATGGGCTGAAAAAATTTTATGCTCAAATTTATATGTACTCTCAATGGATATTAAATGATAATTAGGCACTAAGATTTTGTATTGAAAAAATTACTATAATTCCTCTATTATATTTGATCAATTCCTCTGATAAGTCTATAGACCTCAAAAGCACTACAAGAGATCAAATGTAGTGCCACGATTTTCCCTCAAATAACATTAGATTAATTATCTGAAATTATGAAATCATGAACCAGAAATATATTATCATCTATAAACTATATTTTAATGGGATTATTGATTCAATGTATTTATTTCATTCATGAAGTGAAGGAACTCCCAAATAGATTGGATCATAAAAAATAAAATGTATTTTTCCTTCCATATTTTCACTGGTTTGGAGGATCTACTTCTTGAAATTTTGTATAGATATAAATCCACATAAAGTCGTAAGTTATATTTTATCTAAATATGTTTTATTTCCCTATCATATTGAATATGTATATCACCACTTTTTATGATACCAAACCGCCTCCTCCCTATGGAATGATGTCTTTGAGATCTTCATGATTCACATGTTATATATTGAAAAAATATAAATCATACTGAAAGACTCCTTATTAATTTTTATGTCTCAAAAAATAAAAAAACATATTCAATTTTTCCTATTATGAACTCATATGTGTCATCTGGTGAGGATGTAATATGCTCATCCATGAACAAAAACCCCTCAATCTAAGAGTATCCTTTAGTAAAATTATTGTAGGTGACCAAATACAAACTCGCTCTAGAATGGATGCTGCAATAATTCACTTATTTATTCATATATACTAATATGTTTAAAAACTCTAGATAAATTATCTCCTCCTTATGATAATTTTTATGTTTTTTGTATTCCCCTGTTTGTAGTCTACTTACATCTCAACTCTTATGAATATTCTAGTATTAATTCAGGACTTACGGGATTCGGGGACCTCTTTAGAGATTATAAAGGTGATTTCATTCATTACCTTTATAGGCTTTGGGGTTTTTAAACTACCTTTGATGAATAAATTCTCCATTTGATGAATTCAATTTTCATGGAAAGACAAATATACTAGAAAAAAATTTGGTTGGATTACGACTCACCCTAAATTGTGTGGGAAGTATGACTCAGTAATACTCATAAATCCCCAAAATTTACAGCTATAGGGTCAAAATATCTTGGAAATATATCCTCAATGAATTATATTATCAAACCATACTTTCATTGAATCCAACTCTATCCCATATGGCCTTTAAAAAAACTATTCCTTGATGATGACTAAGCCTTTTTTGAACACTCTACCTCTTGAGGTAATGACTATTCCTTACACTGATAGATTTAAAATACAATATTTTAGACTATTGTAACATTATTTTTATATAGTTATATCTGATGTGCTCATATTTTTCAAAATTGGGATTTTTATACACATCATAAAAGAATATATGTTCATAACACGACATAAGTCTGAAAGAAACAAAATTGTTACAAAAATATTTTATCGCTTTGGTAACATTGAGGTCATAAACCCCATAAATTATTGACCTTAAAATTCATATTTAAATACACTTTTATTTAATTATAATAATCATAAAATTCATTCATGGTAACTATATACATCACACAATAAAATATGGGGGGAATAGGGATTATATATCACAATTATAAAAGAGAGACAAGAAAAATCTATTAACTTGAGTATGACTTCTCACATGTGTCCTTATATTCCTAAATAAAAAACATACATTAATTATTTAATTTATTCAGAAACATTTTCATTTTTATAATTACATTTATTTCACTTATTACCACATCATATACAATTATTTACTTAATTATGTTTATATTTGGTGTTTTTATCAAATTTGGTTTATGTGTCAAAAACGACTTTGGTAGGTTGATTATGGTCCAAAGGGTAATTATTTAAATAAATCCTTAACAATAATCAAGAAATAATTATCATGTTTATACATCAATAATTCTATTAAATTCAATAATGTAATTTGGTTGGGGAAAATGGACAAACATTATGATCATGGAAACAGTAGGTCGTATGTATGTATTATTAACGTTTCAATATTTCAATGTTCTTAGTAGAAAGAAGGTATATAGTATTTTTACTTTCTAAAATGATAATTATATCATAAATACTATATTATTTTATTTAATAAACACACACCAATATATATATATACATACCATTCTTGTGATTTGGTGATGAAAAATGAAGAATAATCATATCGCTTTGATGAGGCTGTAGTCCACACATCAATGAACGACATTATCACTTTTTCAAAGTGTGAAAAGGTAATAAAAAATGATATATTTTATTTATATAAATATAATTATGTCATGAATATAATAATTATTTAATTCATTTAAAATTAATTCACTATTTTTACCCTTATTACCTTCAATGTAACATATTAGTGAAAAACGCTTCATAGTGCTTCATTAAGTGGTATTATGCCATACACATGATCAATGTTATCCTATCCCCTATAGTGTAGAATGTAAAAATGGTGTATATGATATAGTGAAAAAAAGGGATACAAATTTTATAAATATAATAAATTTTATGTCAATCATTATTCAAACCCATGATATGTGGTAATGGAGAAAAATGACAACGTTTCACGAGGTGGTGGTACACTGTACACACAAAGGATGATTTCATAACCCATTTGATGAATCTATGTGCGATTTTAGGAATTAATCTTAACATAAAAATATATAAAAATATTTATGTTGAATAGGTTATTAAATAATCATGTTATAATAATAACTGAAGGGGTAAGACAAATAAATAATACAAAAACACATGTTGATGATTGTTACCTCTTCATCGGGTAACTCCTTTTGGTTTACACCAAATGCATTCCTTGGATGTATTTATTCCCAAAGGAAGGATTAATATTATGAGACTAGGGAACACTATAATTGATTTAGATATGTATTTTATAATAAAAATGTCTTCATATGTGTGAAGATAGGAGGAGAGTGGGAGACCTTTTATAAGTGGGGTGAGTGGAAAACTAGTAAATTTGTGAAAGAGTTAATTCCAACCACATTTTTTCCATGTAAATAGGATCAAAAAATGTACAAAACTATATAATAGAAGTTATATGGTCTAAATTTGTCCATTAAATAGGTCCTTGAAAATATTATAGGTCATTTAGATCTTTATGTTTAAAGTTTAACCACTATGTAAACATGATTTTACCCTAATCATTATAATTAATTCTAATTGTTTTCACTAATAAATTTGGTCAAAAATTATTTTTACATAATTATAAATTATAAAATATTCTTATTTAAAATATTAATTCAATTTTTAAAAAATTTAATTATATAAGTGGGAAAAATAATTTAAAATTATTCTTATAGAGGCAGTGAGAGAGTGGGTTTTTATTAAGATTATTTTTTCAGAAAAATATAATCCTATATTAGCTCTTTGGAAAATAATAGTAATTGTATGAAACTAAAATAATATATAATAATATATAATCTATATATATAATTTAAAATATTTACCATTAGGAATTATTTATATTAAATGTAAAGGTGAAACATTATGCATCTTAAAACAGTTTTTAGAAAAACATTTTTTAAAAAAAAAACTAAACACTAATATAATATTTATTAAAAGTAAATAATTACATTAAATATAATCTAGTTAAAATAAATATATATTAAAAAAATATTTCATATTATAAATTACTTAATTTAATGAAAATAAAATACTTTCTAGCAAAAATCAGTTTTTTCACTATTCAATAAAAAAATAATTATTTTCTAAACAATACCAAAATTTCACCTATAATACATTTTTATATTTCGATCCCAAAAATGAATTTTATATGGTAAAATAAATTTTATAAAATTATTAAAAATTACTTGTAAAATAAGTGCGCTATATACAGGTGAAAAAATAATTTATTTTAAAATGTACAATTTTAAGTGTAAATATTGATTTATTCTTATATCATGTATAGAAAACACATTGGATAAATTTTATACATTATATTTAATATATTATCTATAAATGTAATTATTATACTCCAAAAAGAGTTATTTTATTATTTATTTGTTTAAAATACACCTGTTTACTTTTAAATAGTTTGTGAGAAAATATTCCCTTTTATATTCAAAACTGTTTAATTTGTATTTCAAATTAAACGGCCATGAAGGAATTCATTATATATACATGTGTAAACCATATTTTCATAATTCAGTTAATCTTTTTCATACCTACCATTCCAATGGATATTTTATGATGGTAATATATATTGTGGGTCATTTATTTTTTGTGTTTCATGTTAAATACGCTATCAGAGAAAAGAAATTTGGGGTTTTATGTAATGAATGTTAAATTGGGTGTTTCATGTAACAAATGCAATTAAAAAAATTCATTGTTTCATGTATCATAAGACAAATTCATTTTTGTGATCCCAATATGATATATAATAAAATTATATTCTTTTAAAAACATAGGGTGTTATAATAATCATATTTATATAGAATTTTTAAATAAAAAGATTTTAACCTTTTATAAAATTTCCCTATAGAAAACTATGTTTTCATCATGGCTATAGGTTTAAATTTAAATTAAATTATACTACTAATGTGAATATAATTTGGGAAAATTAATTTTGTATCTTTAATTAGAATAATTTAAATTATATTACAAGTTAAACATAATTTTTTGGTGAAATTGTTTTAAAAAATATAAAAATTAATTACCATAGTTAATGTTAAAATTGGATTATCGGGGGTTTAACTAAAAATGAAAGTGGAAAATGACTTAAAAAAATTCCAAAAACCCTTTTAATTTATATATTTTGACCTTATCACCTATAAGTTTTATTAATGACTCGTTTTTTATCCTTGTATCATGTGAAAAACATGGGAACACATTATTCTTTTCTGAAACTCCGTGTGTGTCATCTCCCCCACTTATAAAAGGCTACCCCCTCTACTTTCCTATTAACACTTACAACGCCCTTTGGTTTTGGAAGTACCTAACCAAATTTATTAACCAATTCCCTCCCTATATACTATATAACTTTTTTTGATTAATAATACCTCCAATTAATGATTTAGGTGTAAACCGAAAGAGGTTCTCTGAAGAAGATATATAGTCTTTAAACCTTGATTTCCAATTTATTTCCTTATATAACTCCTTAAAAATATTAAAAATATTTGATGATATAATAAAAAAATTGTATCCCATATATTGGTATGTTATTATGTAAATTTAATAACCTATATCTATCTTATCTAATAACATATAAGAAAAAAAATGTTGATTGTTTGTATGACGGACTATCTCCTCGTGAACATATGTTATCCATTTTCGATCAAAACCTCTCACGAATGGATATAATGAATGATTTAATATTTATAAAACATATATATTATATTATTATCCTTTTTTAATTATAATATCAGACCTACCTTTTTACCTTACAACCCATTTGAAAAAATATAACAATGCTCATGTGTTTGGCGGACTACCGCCCCGTGAAATAGTGTGATGTGTTTCTATTTTATGTTTTAATTGAATTAAATAGGGATATATGATATTAATATATATGATATTGTTAACATAATTGTACTTCAATAATTATCATATCATATGTTCCTTATTAATTTATATTCTGTGGGGGATACAACAACATTGCTCATGTGTACAGTGGACTACTGCCTCACAAAGCGATGTGCTTCATTTTTCAACTACATATTGCCAAGAAGGTAATAAGGATAAATTTCATAAATATATGTGTTTTATTTGGTATAATAATTATTTTGTAAAGGTAAATTATTAATTAACCTTATTCTTTTCATTCGTTAAAAATGGAAATTGTGCTCATGAGTATGTATGGAAAACAGTCTCCATGAACACTATATTTCTTTTTATATATTATAATTTTATGGATTAATATGAATAAATATATAATAAATATATATTATATTTATATAATTTTTAAAATTTTATATATAATGGAACCATGATCATTGTAAAATGATTTAAAATACCAAATCAAAACATACATGATAAACACAATAATTATTACCCGAAACATGATTTTAACAAGGAAGTGATAATAAATGGGTAATTAAGGTCATACGTAATTCATATTTGTTATTATTTATATAATTAAGATTCTATAATAGATTTTTAATATGTCTATATTTATTATATAGTTGATTTGAATGTGTATTAATGAATTCAATACTAAATGTAAGGGATTAACATCTCAATTTTATTTTCTGTGAGACACATTTATTATTCACCATGAATTTATGTGGTGTATATAATTTCCAAAAATGTATGATATAAAAATTATAATGAAAATTATGGGTATTTAAATATAAATTTTATGATATATCTTTCATGGGGTATATGGTTCAAAATCTACCAAAGCGGTAAGGGATTTTTTCTCAATTTTTCTTCTTTGGGACATATGTTATGTTATGCACCTATCTTGATTTTTGAGGGGTATATGAAGACCCTTTGAAAATAAATATCATGAATTTATTTATTCCCATGATATTCTATGTTTAATTTAATTTTATTCTTTTAAGGTCTTATGACTCAATGTTTCCAATGGTCTATCCTACAATATCATCACTTATCATGATAGTTCATGGTTATGCTTCCAATGATAAAATATTGTGATCAATATCTCATGAAACCCATGTGTTTATTTATATAGAATTCATATTTTCCTGTCATTATCCTCTCTTAAAGAAATAAAAAGACCAAAATAATGTTATTTTAAAAAATTATCTTTATTTATCTAATTGGTTGATAAACTGTTTTCATCCATATACATGTTCTCTAATGTTTTTCTCAACAATGTTTTTATTATATTAGGAATTATTTGTTAACTAAATTTTTACACATGTTTGAATTTTTAAGTTTTTAGTGTAATATTTATTTCATTTTCAAATCATATCTCAGATTTCATTTTCCAAAAATGTTAAAGGAATGTTATTAACGTACATGGAATGAATTGTATTTACCAATATCAATAATGTTAAATTTATTCAATATGAACTTGAATATTTTCATGTTTAATTACAATGAAAATATTTTCCTTTTTATTTGAGAAAATTTTAGATTTAAAAAAAATATTTCAATATGAAAAGGTAATTTTCCTCAACAAAAATTATAACTGGTATTTTGAGCATCATTTATAAGTTTCTTAAGTTATTTTAAAATAAAATAATTTTATTAAATTTTTAATGATTTAAAAATTATTCTTCAAAGTGGAAATTCTATTTTCCTCAAGAAATAATCCAAGTGATTTTATTTCAAAATCATTTTCCATCTAAGTGGATATCTATTAATGTTACATAATATTTATTTGGGATATGATCCATGATACAATATTTATTAATTATCTATATGTTTTTTTATGATGAAAATATGATTATAAAATACATTTCTCTACCAAGGGTTTTGTTTTTGTTGAAATTTTTATGAAACCCATTTCTTTTCATGGGTTATAATATAGAGAATGTTTTATGATGCCCATTTACTTTCATGGGTTATGATATGATGAATGTTTTATAAATCCCATTTAATTTATTGGGTTCTAATATGATGAATACTATATGATCTCTTAGAACACATATTTATGATTTTCATTATGTGATGGATGTTACCTATATCTCCCTCTAATGAATTTGATAATGATTGATATATAATGTGATAAATACCACATTTATTTGGAGTGAACCCAGTTTAGTAAGTGACTTTTTCCACTATAATAGTCATCAAAGTGAACCTTGACTACTCTGATGATTTTGGGGGTAAACCCATTCCTCTCTGATATCCAAGTAAATTATACTTGACTAATATGGAAATAAAATTCTATTCTTCTGTGTATTTCTGAATTCTATGTCTTTTTCCAATTATATACACTCATGGACCATGTTATTTGATGTAAATATCATTTATGTATAATTAATTTACAATAATTATTCCATGACTCACAATATTAAACATTGGTATATAGGGTATGGTTTTCATATGTTATAATCATGTTATCATACCCTTATGATTACATTATGTTTAAATATTCCCCTTGTTCACCCTTACTACGAATATGGGTTCACACTTTCTTATGTTTCTTTTCCCTTGGTTATAATGATAGTAATTACATGTGATATGTCTAAGAAGGTTGTAAGTTATAAGAAACTAAGTTGTAGACTATATAGAAATATTATAAACCAGTTGTATATTTTTCAATATTATAGTGGTATTATATCATTTATATCCTCAGGTGTGTGTTTGTGTAAGGTAATTAATATTCATCTAAAAATATGTTATATCTATGTTTGAAAATACAAGGTTGTTATAGTTGGTATCAGAGGGTACATCTAGTCAACCATTAGAAACTAGGAAGAGAAAACCACATGATATCCTTAGGGATATGTATACGTATAGGTTGAATGATAATTTAAAGTATTTGAAAATATCATTGAATATTGGTGATGGACAGATCAAGTAGTTTCCTATAAATAAATATATATCTAGATAGTAAATGTTGATGTGGTTCTCATATAGATTTAATTAGGGGTAATGAATCTAAAAAAGTTCTTAGGGATTAACTTAAGAATTACCTGGAATGGGAAAATAAGCATTATTGTTCACTTGGTTTGATACTCCTCAGGGATATGCTTTGTAAATTTCAAACTCTTTGAGAACCATCGTGAATAATTTAAATTATGAACATTAATTAATTAGGTTAAACTTAAGGCTCTATAGATTATAATGCACATGTCAGGATTTGTACATATTAAATGTGATTTGTAATGATTATGTAGTTTACCACTATGAGTATTGTTACTCACACTATGATTTTGGTTGTATTCAATGATCAGAACACAAAGGAACCATGTAAATACTAAAGGAAATATATGTTCAATGGTTTTACTACGGAGAAACTAAATTATATGGGATATGGACTGAAAAATCCCATTTCTATGATCACACAACATTCTCATGATATAAATCATGATTAACTTTTAATTGGAAAAAGAGGGAACAATGTTTGGTTGGTCCCCTATAGCGGCACCATACACTGTATTTTAGTGGTTCTTTTTATCCTATAGTAGTTAAAAATTGATATATACCACTAAAAATATATATCACTTTCTCCAGTATTTGTGACATGAAAAAATTATTTTGGCTATGTATCATTTGGAGTGTGAAGCAAATCAATAGTGGAATATCATCAAGAATATAATTGAACATTATGAAATTGATTCCATCAAGTGGGATGAGTTTAAGAGATAATTTTTCAATAAGTACATAACGTATTCTTGGTAAGAAAATAGAGGAGTTCATTAAGATAAAGAATAATGATGTTGAATTTATTGGTACCTATAAAAACATTTCGATGAGACATCTAAGGTTTTATTCTATAATTATTCTCTAACCTGAAATTAAGGTTGATTAATTTTTACATGGATTAAAACTAAGTCTCCAAAGGGAATTATTCATAAGGTAATTAGATAGCTATTAAGAAATTGTTTTATTTTCTCTCATGTTTGAAATAGAGATTGTATTTTCCCATAAATCCCAAGGTTTTGATAAGAAAAGAAAGATCGAGTTCATGGGAAACACAAAGAACTATTTTGAGAAGAAGATGATCATTCATTTATACTAAATGTGTTGTAGGAAACATATAGAAAATTGGATTAAGGAAAATTTATTAGTGTTTTATGTTTGTAAAGAAAATTCATTGAGAATTTTAATACCAAAATTATGGGAAGATGATTGGGGATAATTCAAATAGACAAATATATCCATTGAATTTATCACTCACACTCCAGTTCTTCATGTGAAATTAGTTTAGGCATTATATGAATAAATTCCCCAATCTAAGGGTTAAAGAGTGTTATAAACCAAAAGAACCTATGATGAGAAAAATAAAAGGGAAATATTATTCACTCTTAATAGATGAAATTAATCATGATAATTAGTCGACAATTATCTTTGACTCATTAGTGTGGATTTTTAGGATTTTTTTATGAGTGAACCATAACAAAATCATATTTTTCAACCTTTAGTGGAATTTGATGTGATTCCAAGAATTTATTGTCTCCCTCTACATGGATTCTGGAATAATTATATCAAATTTTTAATTCTATCGGTTCAAGGTTTAACCAAATATATTAATGATATTTTTTGTATAATATAATCAAATTTAATGAATAAATTGTTGAAGTATTATTGTAATTGGATTCATGGATTATGTTGCATATGTATTAAAACATTTATATTTTGGTTATAAGAATAATAGAAAATATACGTATTGTGTAAATTTTGAAATCATATATCTCTCCATGTAAGATTATATTAAGAGGTATGGACACCATCAGGGGTGTTGGATTTTAATTTTGATCATATGTTCAGTCGTACACACCCCTTTTTAGGTTTTATGTAGTGATTTTTTAAAAATATTAAGGATGTTTTGGGATAAATTTATGGGAATACTACCCTTTGGTTTTTAATATCTTTTAGTGGTGTAGTTATTTATGCAAAATGACTTTAAAATTTATGGATATGTTTAATGTTATTGGTAATGATTTTGGTTTATCTTATCTTTGATGTTGATTTATATATTGGTTATTACACGTTGGTAATTACATTAATATTTTTTTTGAAAAATTATAATTAGGAGGTCAGGTCGCAGCCTACCCCATATGGCAAGGTGACAGGGCATGAACCCAAAACTGAAAGACTTCAAGGGTATAACACCTATAAATAGCCTATGTAAAATAGTACATATGGTGGAACAATATGAAGGGTGATATTTCTGTGTGTTTATCTTTGTGTTTTGTGTGTCAGTATTTTAATGCTAAGAGAATAATGTTTAAGGGGATCCTCTAACCATTTTCAACACTAGATTGGAATTGAAAAAACAACACTATATATTTTGTCATCAGACACATCAAATTTTTTAAAGGGTGAAATGATATATGTTTTGTAGTAAATATCCTTACAATGTTAGTAAGATTTTTAAATATAATATAAGATTTATCTCTAGATTATATTTTGTTAATATTCATTAACAAAAGTAGTAAGTTTTCATGGATTTCCATATTCCATTGTTTCTGATTGGGATCTAAGGTTTACCTCAACGTTTTGGAAAATTTAAGAGTGATTTATAGAAATAGTGTTTACTGTCATCACTCTATATCATCCTTTGACATGTGTTCAGTATGATATAACAATAAAAACCCAAGAGAATTAGTTGAGATATTATTATCTATATTTAAAATGTAGATGGTATCAACACCTTCCTCCAGTTCAGTGATCACACCACAATATATTTCACTCAAAGCATTAGAATGGATCCTTATGAAGCCCTTTGTGGAAATAAGTGTATGGTTACAACATGATGTAATTATGTCAAATAAGTAATTCTATTGGGAATTGAGATAGGTGACGAAATGGAAGAGAAGGTTCGATCCATTCAGTATCACATAAGGGACACACAAAGTCGATATAAAATTTATGTTGTTAGTTATCAACATGATCTAGAATTTGAAGTTGAATATAAGGCATTTCTATGAATTTATTCATGGAATAAATAAGTGAAAACTAATCCCTATGTGTATTTTTCCCTTATAAATTATTCACCATATCAGGAATCTATTTTATCATTTAGTGCTCCCACCAAACCTATCTCAGGATTACATTGAGTTATATGTATCTCTCCTGATGAAGTACATACCCGATTCTTCACTTATATTAATCATAGAGTTCATACCACTAGAGAAATATATTTGTTATGAGGAATAATCAATTGATATTTTAATCTTAGATACAATGTTCTATGAAATAATACCACTAACCTGGTCAATGTTTTGTGTTGAAACAACAAATGTGAAGAAGATATATCAGAACCTGAGGATGTAATAAGGTAGAATTATCCTCAGTTTATACATGAATGAGATGTAATTTTGAGGGATAATTTCCGTTTAAGGGGGTTTTAATTTAACACCCTGAATCTTTATGAAATTATTTTAACATAAATTGTATTTATTCGATATCTTGTAATATCTACAATGTTTAGTTTTAACGAAATGCAACATAGTATTAAAATATTATTATTTAATCCTATACTTATAACCATGTAGTTGTAATGTTGGCTATGATTATTATTTAATAAATTATGAAAATATATCGTTTACATATGTATATAAAATTAATTCTTTTATATCAAATTAATTTGAAATGAAAATATGAAGAGTTTTAAAATAAAAGATATTTTTTATAGAAAACTTTTCACCTATACACAAACTTGTTATACCTCAAAAAATTAAACCAATAACTTTTGGTGAAAGATTTTATGTAAATTTATATATTATATAATCAATAAAAATTTTAAAATTAATCTAATGTTTTTTCTAGACATTTGGTATCAATAAATCCAATTTTGCACTGAAAAAACATTTTCCTAAAAAGTGTTTTTTTTTTATTTTTCACACATATTTTAAATTTAATATTTGAAATTTATATAAAATTTATTTTATAAAATAAAATTCATTTTTAAAATCATTATTTCTAAATTATTTTGGATTGAAATTTGATAATTTTCTAAATAGATGTTTTTTCAGTGAATAGTGAAAATTTATGGTTTTAATTAAAAAATTCATTTTTTATTCATAGAATTTTCTAGAAAAATATCATTTTGATGTGGTTTGAAAAGAAATATTAGTTAATTTATATATTTATTAATTCAATTTAGGGCATTGGAATCAAATTCATATTGACTTTTTATATATAAGTATTTTACAATTATGAAAAAAAAAATTTGGAAAACATTTTTTCTTCAAATCTACGATTTTAATTTAAATTTAAACTATAACACTTTTCTTAATGGAATTTATAAAAACGTATTACAAATTTATAATAATAATAATTTATATTATATAATATTTTCAAATTATTTTTTTGTAAAACTGAATAAAAAAAGTAATAAAAATTAATTACCATGGTTAAGGTTAAAATGAGTTTACCATTAGGATAAACTAAAAAAGAAAAGTGTTAAAATTACATATATAATTTTCTGGAACCATTTAATGTATTTTTTTGGACATTTTCACCTCTAAGGTTTGATAATGACCAATTTTGAAGCATTCGGGCAGGTAAAAAATGTGAGTTCCTTTTTTCTTTTCAAAAATTACATGTGTGTCCTCTCCCCCACATATTAAATGAAACCCCCTCTACACTCCTCTTCACTATTCCAATACCATTTTTTATGGCAAATAACTTCTAAAATTTATTCCCTAAATAACACCCCATATCCTAGAAGTCTTATTATTTTTATCAATACCTCCAAATAAGGAATTAGGAGTAATCCTAAAGAGGATCTCTAAAGAAGAGGTACAATCCTCAAACTTGATTTTCCATTTTATTTATTACTTTATTTCTTTAATATAATATTAATATATTATGATATAATAAAAAAAGTATCTACAATGTACTGAATTTTTTTTTCTATTAGTGGAATAACAAATATCCATCTCCTCTTCAGTCAAATGGGAGAAGAAATTGTTGATCATGTGTACGACAGACTTCGGCATCACGAACCAATATTATTCATTTTCTATAACCACCAATAATGGATATGTAATGATGGATGTGAGATTTATATAATATATTTATTTTATTATTAGACTTATTAATTATAATATCACACCAATCATATTACCTTATAACTCTTTGGAAAACAATAACGCCACCTGTGTGTACGACTGACTACCGCCTCACAATCTGATGGGATGTGTTTTCCCATTATATTTTACATGGAGGGTAATAGGGATATATTAAATTAATATTTATGATATTTTTATCACAATTATACTTATATAGTTATCATATCACACATACCTTCTTACATTCCATTCCGTGTTGGATACGATAACATTGCTCGTATGTATGGAGGGTTACCGCCTCACAAAGTGTTGTGATTCATTGTTCACTAACGCATCATATAGAAGTTATTTAGGATAAATTTAATCAATATAAGAGATATATATAAAATAATTATTATTCTATAAATTTAAATTATGAATTACCTTTCTCTTGTTCCATCCATTATAAAATGGAAATAGTATTCCTGTGCACATATGGCCTAGCATCTCCATTAATAATGTATTTCATTTTATATCTATAAATTTTATGGATTAATATAAATTCATATATAATGGATATATATGATGTTTTCTATTATTATTAACCATATCTATTTTATATAACAAATTATAAAATTAAAAATAACAAAAAAATTGAATCAAAACATACACGAAAAACAACACAATTCTTATGCGAAACGTTATTTTAACAATGAATTGTTAATAAATAAGTAATAAAAGGTCAGAAGAAAATATTATATGGTATGATTTATTTAATTATGGTTCTTAATATAATTATAACAAATCTATATTTATTATAAGGTATGTACTAATGTGTACAAAAAATGTTGAGACGTAAGGTAAGGGATGTTCATCTCACTTTTATTTTCTGTGATACAAATCCCATATTCACCATGTGTTTCTTTTATATGGTGTATAAACTTTTAATAAATGTATTTTATGATTTTGAAAATGATAATTATTTGTATTTACATAACAGTTTTATTATCCCTCTTTCATAGGGTTCATGATTCAAATATTACAAAAATGGTAAGGGATTTTTGTCCCAATTTGTCTTCTTTGGGACATATGTTATAGTATGTACCAATCTTATTTTATGAGGTTTTTATACCACCTATATGATATGTAATTTCATTAATTGATTAATTATAATTATATTCAATGTTTCATTTAATGTTATTATTTTGTGAGGCTTATGATTCAATTTTACCAAAGTGGTAAGGGTTTTATGTTACAGTCTCATCATTTTTCATTATTTTTAAGGATTATTCATATAGTGATGAAATATTATTATATATATCTCAATAAAAGATTTTTTGTTATTCTCATTTTTTTATTTATATAGAATATATTTTCTCCTTCCATTTTCTTTTATTAAAATATTATGTAGTCTAAAAGAATGTTTTATGAAAATTTTTATTTCTTTCTCTCTTCGGTCAAAACCCCTTTTTCTTCCAAATATATATTTTCTAAAAATGTTGTAGAAATGTTTTTAATATTCTATAAAATAATTAATTAAGAAATTATTACCTATTTATAACATTTTTGAATATGTTTTTAAATGAAACTTCATTTAATTTTCTAAATAAGTCATTTTTGTCGTTTACAAAAAATGTTAAAGGAATATTTGATATAATATTCACTTCATGAACAATATTTCCCACCATCATGAGTGCTCAATTATTTAAAAAATATCTTATTATTTTAAAATTTTATTTTCGAAGAAAATATTTTCTATATTATTTGGGATATTTATAGATTTTAAATAACTCATTTCAATGTGAAAAGGTTATTTTCTTTAATAATTATTTCCAATGGTCTTTTAAGTTTTGTTTATAAGTTTCTAAACTTATTTTCAAATAAAAGTATTTGTAAAAATTTATTATTTTTTTAAAAAAAATTCAAATTGGAAAGGTAATTTTCCTCAAGGAATGTTCCCATTGATTTTCTTTAATAATAATTTTCCATATAATATGAAATCCTTTAATGTTTCCTAACATTTACTAGAGATATAATCAAATTATACAATAATTTTTCTTCCTATATATGGATTATGTTTATGATAATAATATTTTTATGAAATACTTTTCTCTTTCATGGGTATTCTATCATGAAATTTTTATGAAACATAATTATTTTTGGGATTTATAATATGATGAATGTTATACGATTCCCATTTTTTCATCAGTTTTAATAGGATGAGTGTTTTATTAACACTATTTCCATGCATGGGATCTGATATGATTGGTGTTTTGTGATCTTTTTACACGCATATGTATGATTTTCATTATTTGATGAGTGGTACCTATATCTCCCTCCAATTCCTTGGCTAACGATTTATCTATTTTGATATAAAGAGGATAGAATGGGAAGTGAACACAATTTAGTTAGGGGATTTTTACACTACGATAGTCTTGGGAGTAAACCTTGACTAATACGATAGTTTTGGGATTGAACCCATTACACTATGATATCCTTGGATATTATCCACCAATAATATGGAAATGACTTTCCATTCTAATGTATATGCCACAATTATATGTCTTATGTCAATGTTTTTCTCTAAGGTCTTGTTTTTTTAATTTACTAATGATTAATTAATTATGAACTACCAATATAAATTCCATGACTTAATATTACGATATTTTACATGTAGGTATGGTTTTATTATATTATTCTCATGTTCTCATACACTGATGGTGACTTTATGTTTATTTAGTTACCGTGTAACTCTTACTGGGCTTCTGATATCACCATTTTTTTTATTTTCCCAAGGTTATGATGATAGGTATTATGTGTGATATGTATAGTAAGGGTTACTGGTATGAGTATATAAGAGGGAGATGGTGTACAACTCTTATAAACTAGTTTTTTAAGTTTCTATATTTCCAAAGGAAAAATATCTTTATTATAATTAGTTGTGTGTTTCGGTAGTGTAATTATTCTCATATAAAAAGATGTAATATCTATATATAAAAATTTATCTTTGATATAATAGAACTAAATTACTACAATTGAAGAGTGTGTGAGGATAACATTCTTGGAGGAAAATTATTTTCATGAATTTTACTACTTAATAATGTCAAATAAACAAATAATGCATCAAAATATATTAACATAAGACCCTACCAACCTTTAACAATATAACAACCCTACATTTACACATGATAAGAATGATTACATGATCACTTGAGTGGAGGTCTAGAATCACATAAATAAAATACTAACCCCCATATGAGCTTAGCTAAAACATGTTCTGGATTAGGGCAAGCCTGTTCCTAAAAAATTATAATTAAAAAAAGAGAAAGTGGTGGTACAAGGGGGTTTACAAATCCAAGAGTATGACACCCCTCACATGTCCAAATCGACAAATTGAGAACAAAATTTAGGGGACATAAAAGATCATATGGATGGGGCCTCCACAATTTCCCTCTTTGAAAGTGCATCCGCTACCTGGTTGGCCTCCCTATATACATGGGTGATATCAAGGTGTATGTGCTCAGCCATCTGCATATAGTCAATCCAGGAAGGAAGTATTATCCATGGTACCGATCGGGACCGAGTCTTTAGGATGTAGACCACGGTGGTGGATTCGTAATCCACCCAAAGCTTCCTCCATCCTAAATGGGTGGAAAACATTATTGCTTTGATCATCGACCATAACTCCGCTTCGATTGCCATTTCATTTCCAATATAGTGGTGGAAGAAGACTTTAATGGATCCCCAATGAGTGCAGAAGATGCCACCACATTTCGAAGGCCTTGGTGCACCATAATCCTCCCATCAACATTCACTTTCAACCATCCTAGAATAGGTGGAATCTATCTAATGGATTTAAGAACAAGAGGTTTTTTTATTTTTCCCATAACACAAAAAGCTCTCAGAATAACCAAGTTAGCAATGTCATTTTTCATAGTTCCACTATGCAATTTTGAGGTAGTCATAACATCCAGATAATCTGTGTACAATCCATCCTGAAAGGATGGCCCCTATCCCTCAAAAACGGTGGCATTCCTGGATTTCCATATCACTTTGAAGACAGCAGCAACAACTATGATGAACATTTCCCCAATCTGTTCACTATGTTGTGCACGCTAGACAGATGCCATCATTGTCTCCATTCCATGATTAATGGGTTTGAGTAATAAAGTTGATGGAAGGGAAACGCACATTGAATAGTGTTTTCCTTTTTTCTTGGGTGATATCATAAATGATCACTTTTCTAGGATTCTATTGTTTATGTGTTGGGGAATTAAAAAAATGTATTAAATTCATTATATTTTTTTGATATTCAATTCGGTTTTCCCTCTATTTTTTAAAATTCATTGTGTTCTAGGATTTTTTTTTTAATTTACGTAACATTATATTAGATTTCATGTACTACCTTTAAAATGAAAAAAAAATATTGAATTTAGTTGGTCTCATATATTTTTAGAATGAAATAAATGACTGGATATTGATAATTATCTATTTTTCTCTTTTAAAGGTAAATAATATTATTTTAGTAATGAATGAGAAATAAACTATGTGTAAGGTTATTTAATATATTATTCTTGATATATAATATATTTGTTTAGTTTTTTGAAATGTAAAATTACCAAGAACATGGGATGACACTTTTGATTTATGAATTTTTTCACTGGGGAAATTGATCATGGATTTATATATATAATTTATTTTTTCTATTCCAAATATATTTGAAATGATATATGATATTTTTCCTATACCACGAAGTGATATCTATATTTATTCGTATTCTATGGGGGATTTTTGTAATATATTTTTCTGATATATAAAATGTTCTACTTGGCCTCTAGTTCGTATGTTACATATTATTGAAGTTGGGGTGGACAATGGTAAAAAATGATTCCATTTTTTTGGATAGTATATCCTATATTTTATAAGATTATAGTGATTTTATGTTATATATTTTCAAGAGGCGTTATGATAAACATGATTTTTTACTTGAGTAATTCATATATAGATGATGCATTATGATTTACAATTTCATGAGGAAATTTAAATAAAGATGTTTTGTTCAATGGAATGAATATAGTTTTTTTATTTAATCAAATATTTCTGAATCTTTTATTTACTAAGTGGATTTAAAGGATAATAATGGTAATTAGGTAAATATATTTTAAATTAGGAAATACAAAATCTTTGAGTTTGACTATCAACTAGACAAAGGAATGATAAATTAAAGAGTTGTGGGTTGATAGGATGCGAACCTAAAAAACTAGGGAAGATATAAAAATTCAAATTTTAAATAATATTTCTTGGACTTAGTAGGATGAATATGGAGGAATCTAAAAGGGTAATGGAGGACTAAAGGGAATGGATTCCTTCATGGACTACTGTTGATGCTGTTTGAATTTTCTATGTTGTATTTTTTACTATTGTTTTAATTTTCTATACTTATCTCCCCACTATTGTTACCTCTTGAATAGATGGTTAATAAAAATTAGGTAATCAAGGATGGGGAAGGATAAAAAACATTTAATTCTTGATTATTTTCCTTAATGAATTAATATTGTTAACCTATTTATCATTTTTTATTCAATGATTAAATAGAAGTTTGAGTGTGATTGTATGAAAGTATGTTATTCATATTATCTCTTTTTTTACGTGGTTATTAATTACATATCAATATACATGATTAATGCGCAGAATATTAGTAGTCGGGAAAGGTTTTCCTCTAATGGAATAGCCTAGTGGTTATGCCTTTGTGGATTACCATGGGAGGTCTCTGGGCCAATTCTCCCTAAGTACATGTAGGAACAATATATGTCCTTTTTTATTTGTAATCCCCCTCATAGAACTATTGTAATATAATAGGATATGCTATGTATTGATTATCCAGTGATCTTTTATACATGTGTGGAAGATAGTGAATTAATTTTGGATTTTCTAGGAACACCAAAACCTAATTATGATTTTTGAAGATAAATTTAGGAGTAGTTTACTATTTAGGCTTCATTGATTACATTCAAATCACATAGGAAAGAATATTGATCAACTAGTTATTACTGCAAGATGAAACCTCCAAATTTATTTCATCATAGGTTGATTGATAAAATGATTGTGGATTTTTTATTTATTAATGAATAAAAAGGATATTGAAAATTTAAATAATGGATATCAATTAAATTAGAAATATAACCCTAAACCTGTCACCTTATTGGAGATAGTTTCCTTGAAAAAAATTCTATATAATTTTTTATTACTTGTATTCATTATTTATAATATTAATCAACTTTTTATTACACCATGATTATTTTTGTGTGATGTTGTATGTGATAATTTCATAAGAGTAACTATCATACTAAAAGGATATATTGATTGAAATTATGATGAGAAACTATAAATTCAATAAATGAATTCTTAAAATATATTTTCTATAGATATATGATATCATTTGATGACGCATAAATGATATCGGATATCATGGGTGAAGATGCATCAGACACTGAGGCATTTTCTCATTGTGTTCACCCTTAGTAATCTTTAGTACAGAAGATTATGAGAACACAACCCACCTACTAGAAATTGTCATTTATATGTTTCGTTGGATGTTCCTCTCTACAGATATACATTTTAATCCTTAGACATTAATAATACTATTAATTGATATTATGATTCACACACATTGATGTACTGATGAAAACCATAAGGATATATGTTGACACCGAATTAGGATGCATTAGGTGTGTCCTGAGTGTCATCGGAATAATGTATAATGAATGCAAGAATTTCCACTTTATTTCTTTAAAAAAAATGGACATTTCTATCACTTTTATGGGAAAGGAATATCTTAAATAAATCTATGGACATTGTGTTTTGTATTAAATTTCATTTAGGGAATTCCAATTAAAGGGACATTGAGAACATGGGTTGATGAAACTAACATGAAACCCAATTGATGAGAAATACAGAGATAATAATTTTTTATTACACGGTAAGAATTCATATGATATTTTATATCATTATAAAAATAACTTATTTCCCAATGGGTACCTTGGTTTATTTCTAGATACTAAACTTTTAATTTTGGTGGATCTACCTAATGCCTCTAAGAAATTGGCTTATTGGGTTACACATTAAGTGTATTTAAACCCCATTTTAATAATAATAATATTTTACATTTTTAATAAAAATTATTTTTTTATGGTATCATAATTATTCATGTTTTCTTGATCATATATATTGAGTCACTACTTAAATAAATATTATTTGGAAGAATATGAAATAAATATCTATTTTATATTTAATAAATATAAGATTTATTTATTTATTGGTGAATAATATAGTAATATATTTTTATTAAATAGATAAAAAATATTCCGGAACTGATAACTATTATTGAGTAATGGTGAAAAAGATTTAAAGGTCCTATGAGAAATAACATATTAAATATTATTAGAATAGATTTTAAAAAAATTATTCATTAAATAATACTTAATTAATTCTTGAGTTTTCCATGATTCAATAAAATTATGATTATGATTATGATTATTATTATTATTATTTCCTGGGGTTTTAGAGGATTAATAAAATAATAAGGGATTATATAAATTTTTTTATTCCTAACACTAGTACTAAATAAATCCAATTATATTAATTTTCACTCTAATGATTGCAATAGGATTGGTTGTCGCAATAACATCTTGAGAATCCTCTCAAGCCCTTGAGTGCTGCTCTATAATAATGATCTCAATAATGGAGAGAGATCCTCTTCCACTACACCTCTTGGTTTTAGAGATTACAAGGACTCTCATTATTTAAAGTGATTCTCTAAGAGTTCATAAAATAATAATTCATGCATTATGATCTTCCAAGATACCACTTGAATATTCATGTGGTGTCGAATGGAGGTATGTGGTGCACATGTGGGTCACCGCAGGAGTGAATATACACTTTATTTCTATAAAAAAATTACAAGTGGACGTAGATACATTTTTAGATTCATCGAAAATGAAATAATTCATTTCAAGGAAATTCATTAACTGCTTAAATAATTTATACATAATAATTTGATTATCTATAATTTGGTTTCAATGTTCTCATGTAAATTAATCATTAAATAAATTAAATTGGTCTTGGAATTATCCATCATTTAAAACTCAGATTAATCATAGATTATGACAAAAAAAGAGTTTTGATTTTCATATCAGTGCTTCAGATATGACCAGAAACTTTTAATGGTATTACAAAAAGAACAAAATAAATTATAATTATTTAAATATCATTGATTTTTACAAATTTATTACTAGTTTTCAATTACAAATTTATATTTATTTATATTTGAATCATTTGATCTCCTTTTCATCTTCATTCCCACAAATATAAAAAAATGGATTAATTATGAACAAAGAAAATTTTAAGAACTCATCTGGAGGTTCCATGGATTTTGGATATATATTAAAAGAATACACAATGTGTACTCATAGGTATAATCCATTTCCCATTGTTTAATGCACAATGAGACTCAAAAATTAAATCCAAACACCGTGCATTTATTTCATTTGATATTTAATTGATACACATTGTATGTTGACCGGTCCAGCATAGTGCATGGTTAGTTAGACTACACAACCTGTAACTTGTGTAGAAGCTGTGTAATCTATGAGTCAAAGAATACCTTTGTGTTTCTTACATTACACATGTGATATGTTACGGTGTAACTCAAAGACCACACAATATTTATCTTAGTTATATAACATGTACTTCATTAATTTCCAAGGACGAGGAACATTCCCAACCCCTAAGCACATGTCATGGATAAATGAGAAATAATTTTACATGACATGTAGCTGGATAGTACATATAATTCATATATTACGGGTTTATAAATAATAAATAATTAATTTTTTTACTAATTAAACATTATCAACATTTTCA
The DNA here is from genome assembly GCA_963277665.1 of Viscum album. Lineage (NCBI taxonomy): Eukaryota > Viridiplantae > Streptophyta > Magnoliopsida > Santalales > Viscaceae > Viscum > Viscum album. The sequence goes on from OY728120.1 coordinate 582,859,370, forward strand.
TTGTGTGTCATTTATCTAACTCATACACACCTTCTGATGGGTCATATATATATATATATATAATTTCAAATTATTTTTAGGATAATACTTGAAATTAAATATTATAAATATGTTTTAACACAGTGATTACTCAAAGGGAATTAAATCAATACATGATATATAAATTACATTTGTCATTGTGTCATTTCTTTGAAAATACACGCCATGAAATTACATGATAAGATATGTATGTAGCATACCATATGAGTAAATAGTACACAACCATTATACATGCCATGTAGTTTTTTTTTGGGTACACGCCAAATTAATTATAGAGGTACACACTTTGTACATAATAAATTTAAAATATATTTATTTAATTTCTTATAAATTGTGATGGATGAGAATATCAAGAAATATTTTATGATAATTAAGATAAAAAAATTGATTAATTAAAGAATGAAATTAAATGATTATTTTTTATTTGTGTTAAATAATAAATATTATTTATTTAATTCTAGGTTATTAAATTCATACCTCATTTCATGTATGTAAATGATTGTCATCATAAAACAGAACTTTTATTTGATTTTTTTACTTTTAATTTGTTATTATTAAATTAAATTGATAGCCTAAACAACCTCCCTACTTTTATTATGTAAGGGCATGTGTTCCAACAATATCATTTTATGTAAACATATTAAACCAATCGATTGGTTCCCCTCACCTTGAGTGGGTAAAATTTTAGGTAATTAATGAATATATGAGGTGAGTGGAGGTGATTCATGTTTGAAAAAGAGGAATAACAAATCCAAGATATATATGGGAGGATTAGTGGAAAGTAGAAACACAAACCAATCTATGGTTCAATGTTTTTTCACCTAGGAAGAGGGTTGGTTTAACATCTAACAGTTTAACTGGATATTAGGAATTAATCGTGTCCATAACACCTATTAATATTTTTTTCTTACAATATTCATGGTTAATTTTTTTATTTATGTTTTTTTTGTGATTATATAAATTAATGCATTAAATAGGATACATGATAGAAATGAAATAATTTGGATTATGCGTATACTTTTTCTAAGATATGTTTAATCACTTATGTAAATTCACCTAGTATTAGCAAGAATGTAATAAAGTTAAAATTGAAAAATAATGTATAAAGATAAAAACACCTTGATTATATATATTAGGATAGTATATCCATCTACTACTTGGGTAATAATCAAACTATAGTTCAAATTGCATGACCATCCATCATTGGGGCACTTTCAATTATCATGCAATTTCTACCCTCATATTTGTGTCAACATAACCCATTTTACATGAAGGTATGATCACCTCCACGATACATAGTGAAACCAGTAGAAATATTATTGAGGATATTCTTATTTAGAATTTCAAGATATTATAGACCACTCAACAGTTCAATGAGTTATGGGTTAATGTAGTTTGAAATCTACACCTTCCTAAATACCATAGAACAGATTGATAGGCCTGTTTCTGGGTTATGAGAAGGCTTATAGGGATCAAGGACAAAAAAATATCCTTTATACATGATATTATGAAACTAATGGTGAGGGATATTTTGGTTTTATAGAGTAGATTGACATTAAAAAATTTAATATTTAATATCTAATTTTATTAATTAGATAAAGTATTAAAATTATTCTCTTCTTGATTATAGAAATGAAATACCACATGGAATCAACTATATCATTTTGATCCATACCTGATAAGTATTAACTTTTCACACGAGGTATTTTTCAAGAATAAAAAAGGCATTTTCCATTATTATACATCCTAAAAGGAAATTATATGGGCTAGATAATTCTATTCTGGATGCACCTAGAAAAAACACTAATGAGGAATAATTGTCTCTCTATTTGACACATATAGATAATTGTATTTATGTCCAATGTTTAATTCTGTCATCCATGTTCAATGAGTTTCTAATAATAATTGAGGATACATATTCATATAACATCACTTCTCTCCTTCATGGCCACTATCTGGGGAAGTAAACATAAGAGAGATATGATATCTCCAATACACTATTCATATTCTATTATACTGATATAGTATCGGTTGGGAATCATGTAGTAATGTTAATTAGAAAAATAGATCACTTAGATATCTTAAGGAGTAAATTTCATCATTTTATACCCTTATATAGTTTCTCTATTAATTATAACATGAACAATAGTGATAAGAATATTTCAAAACTTTTTACTCTTATTTTCCAAATTGAAAATGATATGGGGATTTAAAAAACCATAATACTTATGATAAAAATGAAAATAAATAATTAGGTATTGGGGCACAAGAATCATACTAATTATAATTCTCTCAAATATCAGCTTTCAAAGAATAAGTATATTTAAAGGTAGTAAAATGAACAAAATGTACTTTGTTCTTCATGTGGAAAGGTATGAAACTAGAAGAATGAATACACCTAGATGAAAGGGGAATCTATAGGTTCATTCTCTATCAAGCTTAATATTTCTATATCTACACATTGGTTTTTAGATTTAGCTTTTTGTGATCACATATGTATCCAAATAGAGTAACCAAGAATATTTAGAATGATTTCCATGGGATATGTTGATATTTTAGTAGTCAATTGAGCATGGCTTGCTACTTTTTCTATAGGATACTACCACATTCTATTGGAAACTATAATGATTTTGGTTATAATGAATTGTTAGTTTTTCCATTAATGTACTAAGAACATCATCTCAATTTCTTTCCTTGACATCAGTGGATTTATTTTTAAATTTAGAAATAAATAATGGTTCTTTTATAATGTAAAAAACTAATTATGGTATAAAACAACTTTATAATGGTCTTTATGTATTGTATTACAAAAAAATTATTGAAAATTGATAAAAAAATAAAATTCACATGACTCATATAACACCAATATATGGAATCACTATATTTTTCATATAAATGGGGAGAATCTGAAAATTAACTATCATGATGGTTATTTAGAATCTTCTTATCTAAGACCTCATTAAATATTCTATTCTACTTTAAAAATAAAAATTACCAAAAAACCATTCAATATACAGGGTGAAAGGGCCTTAGATCTTCTTGCGCTGTTACAAACTGATTTGTGTATAAGTTTTCTAATAGAATATATAGGTGTATATTTTTTACTTCATTACTTTTACTGATGACTTTTGTGGATATTTTTATGTCTACTTAATGAGATATAATTTTGAGACCTTTGATAAATTATTATAATTAAATAATGATGTAGTTAATAAAATTGGTAATAAGACAAAGAAGCTTCAATCTGATCAATGTTGTAAATAACTTAACAAGGATTTTATCAAATTTATAAGGGGGTTCGGTATTCTATCTCAAACCAATCCACTATATACAACATAGTGGATTTATTCTAGTGAAACGAGTAATTGTACCATACCTGACATGGTAAATTTGAAGATGATTTGTTCAAAACATCCATTATCCTTTTTGGGATATGCATTGCATGTTGTTTCACACATTCTAAACCACATACGAACTGAGGTGGATAATTAAATAACATATTAATAAATGGAATGGAATAAATCATTTATTCCATAAAATCATTTATAGGGTTATGAGTTATTGTTTAAGTATATCTCAAATAAAAAAATAGAACCCCTTGGAATGAAGTTTATCTTTATAAGGGAAACCAAGTAAAAAGGTGATATTTTTAGGTTTTGGGTGTAGCGGAAGCACGTTGGTGGGTGTACCCAACATTAATTTTTGATTTTAATGAGATTTAATCTGAGATCAGTCATGATAAAAAAATTCCGGATCTTCAGAATAGAATGAAGATTCAATGAAAATAAGGGAGTCCCAGAACCATAGGGAGAATCATCATATGTTGGTTATAATTAATTTAATTAAAATAAAACAATTACCTTGATGAAATTATCTCTCCCTTGATTTTTCTATTCACAATCTGATGTAATCCATAATTGCATCATAGAATACAAGTTTAGGATTCCTCTATTAGTGATCCATATGTGCTCCACGAATCTATGGACGTCGACGAAGTGATTTCCAGGTGCTACCATGGAAGAGCCTTCGCTTGTGATGTCCACCTTCGATCGCCCTGATCTGGTGGAGAAGGATATCTCTCTCATGTCTTGAGAGCATTATTTGAAGAAAATAATTCTCTCATGGCATAATAGATTCTTGTTGATCCATTGTGCACAACCCCACAAAATGGCTTGGCTAAGGAGAATTATATAATTGGGATTTTAATTACATAGAATACTAAAATGAATTAATTACCCGAAATCATTTATTCATTTCATTTAATTCTTAGTAATACCCCTTGTGTAATAATAACAGTTAACAATTATTATTACATGACATGCACCCAGCGAATTAAACCTAATATTATTTAATTAAATAAATAATGTCATTTCTAAAAAATCCCCAGAAAGAATACACGGTGTGTATATTAATATAAAAAACATGTACTTTTATTTTTCAAATATATTTATTTTCTCCACCACATTTATTAAAAATTAAATATTGGCTATTAATTTCTCAAATAAATAACACTACATTAATCACTAATAAATTTATTATTTCGCCCACAATATATTATTTCGAATAACTAGTGCTGATATAAATGCGATCAGGAATCCTTGAATAAATATTAAACTACAATCAGGAATAATATTTATTCAAATTTTATAATTAATATTTAACTAAGATACATGGACACACTTAGTGTGTGACCCTCTTGGCCTATTTCTCATCTAGGTGGAGCCTGTAAAAAGTCAAAGGATTGTGTCTAGCAACACACCAAGGAACCCATAGAGAAAGATCTTAATGTTGTAATGACGTGTCACCTTATAAGAATGCTTACTGTGTAATGTAGTCCCTTTGTCTCAATATCTCTAATCCAGCGGGTTGCATGCTAGTGTCATCAACACAAGTGCTCGATTATTCTTTCATTGACTTGAGGGAATTGAACTTTCCCATTTCTCTCCATTTCTAGGGATTCATTTAGGTTATATAAATTCCATCAAAGTGCTTGAAATATCTACTTCCATTATAGAAGAGAAGGGACAAATCCTTTCTCACATTATCTATTAATGTAGTATTATTGATGATGCACCCAACGTATCCTACATCATTGCAAATAGTGTGTCATCACAATTTTCACCAATACATCTTAGTGCACAAGTTGTTATACCAATTAATAATAATAATAAATTATAAGGTACAATACACACGTATGTATATAGGAACATCCAATAACACTATGAAATGTGAATTTCCCACTGGTAGGTCCCATTCTCATAATTTCTTCCTAAATTTTACCAAGGGCGCATACCATGAAATGGTGCCTCAATGTTTTATGAGTCCTCACCCCAAATGGTCTGTATTATTTGTGTCCCTCAAATAAAATCATCCATCCATAGAATATATTTTCATAAATAGTGTTATGGCACTTCTCGGTTCTCATCATATTAGGGATCTACTATGACCCTTTAATGAAACAATTATCCTCAGGAAATTATCACAAGCATTGTCAAGTAGAAGAGAAATAAATATATGATAAGGTATTTATTAATGAATAATGTTTCAGGTAGTTGGTTCTAGGCCACCAACTCCAACCGACTCTCACTTGGACTAGAGCCAACTGCTAGAAACCTTTAACCCACTATCTCTCACACGATATTCCTGCTTCTGCTAAGATATGCCTTTAGTCCTGGGGTCTTCCTCATTCTCTTCGGTGGACACTCTGCTCACTACAACTTCACCCCTTTGATAGAAATCCCTCAAGAGGTGATACTTTTGGAGTATGTGTTTTGTCCGTTGATGTGAACATGATTCTTTTGAAAGAGAAACTGCTATAGTAATATCATAATACAATGTCATAGGATCTTTACTCCTATGAACAACATCAAGCTCCTGGAAAATGTTTTGATTCTGGATGGCCTCATTGGCTGCATAAAAAGCCTCAATATATTCGGACTCCACTATATAATCAGTGACAACTTGTTGCATTGAACTCTTCTAGCTCACATCTCCTCTACTGAGATAGAAAACATATCCAGATTACAACATCAGATCGTTCTAATCTATCTGAAAGCCCGCATCAACATAACCTATGATGAAAAGCTCCTCATCTCCACCATACACCAGAAAAATATCTTTAGTTCTTCTTAGATACTTAGTGATATTCTTAATAGTAGTCAAATGTTGTTCTCCTTGGTCTACTTGATATCTTCCTACCATGCTCCGTGCATATACAACATCATGTATGGTACATAATATAGTAGATATGATAGATCCTATATCCAAAGCGTATGGGATCTTACAAATTCTATATTTCTACTATTGTGTATAAGGACATGTTTTATTAGAAAGTTGTAGGCCATGTGACACTGGATCTAATCCTCTCTTGAATTGTTCCATACTAAATCTCTTTAGTATCTAGTCAATGTATATATCCTGACTTTGTCCAATAATCCTCTTGGATCTATCACGAATTATACAGATCCCTAAAATATATGATTCTTCACCTAATTCCTTCATGGAGAAACACTTGTTAAACTATTCTTTAACTGACTATAAGACTGGTACATAGTTTCCAATAAGTAATATGTCATCAATATGTACTACTAGGATAATGACTGCATTCCCATTAAACTACTTATAAACACATGGCTAACATTCATTCTTAATGAAAACATATTTTTTATGGCTTCATCAAATCGAATGTTCCATGAACTGGGTGCTTGATATAATCCATAAATAGATTTATGCAAATTTCCAACCCATTTGGCATCATGTGGTGTCACAAAAGCTTCTGGTATTGTCACATAGACATCTTCCAAGATATTTCTATTAAGGAATGCTATTTTGACATCCATCTGCCAAATCTCGTAGTCATGGTAAGCTACTACAGAAAGTATTATTCATATGGATTTAAACGTGGAAACTGGAGAGAATGTTTCATCACAGTCAATCTCTTGACATTGTCTAAATCCATTAGCCTCTAGCCTTTCTTTATAGGTGCTAACATGACCTTCAGTGTCTAGCTTCTTCTTGAATACCCATTTTCCTCCAACAGTCTTTACATCAACTAGATCATCGACAAAAACTCAAACATGGTTCTGATACATGGAATCCATCTAGAATTAATAGCTTCTAGCCACCATGAATCTTTAGATCTTTCTACTGATTTATTATAGGAGAGATGTTCATCATTGTCTAATAATAATGATCCACCATCCTCAGTGACTAGGAAACCAAATCTCTCTCATGCCCTTACCTCTATTGAGATCCTATGTTGTAGTTGTGTTTTTGGAACCTCTTCAACAGGGACCTATGGAAATTGTTCCTATACCGACTTCAGTGTATTTTGAACATAAACTTTTTCAAATTCAATCTTGCTCCCACGATCCTTTTTGAGGATGTTCTCCCTCTCAAGAAAAACAGCTTGTCTATCAAAAACCACATTCTTATTTGAAGGGTTATATAGGTAATATCCTTTGGTTTCCTTGGGATATCCTATAAAGATACACCTCATGCCCCAAGGTGCTAGTTTGTTTCCTGAGAAGGCCTTAACAAATTCCTCATATCCCCATACACGTGTGTGTGACAAAATGAGTTTCTTTCCATTCCATAACTCAGATGGGATTCCATTTTCCATCTTAGCTGGTACTCGGTTTAATGTGTATGCTGCATTTTGTAATGCATTTCCCCAATAGGATAATGGAAGATCTGCATGACTCATCATCGGCCTCAACATATCCAACAAGGTTTACTTCCTCCTTTCACTCACTCAATTAAACTGTGGTGTATAAGGAGTAGTGATCTGAGATAGAATCTTAGACTCCCATAGAAGATCGATGAACTCCTGTTTTGGATATTCTTCACCTTGATCTGATTGAAGCTTCATTATCTTCTTACCAAGATGATTCTCTACCTCAATCTTGAATTCCTTAAATTTTTCTAAGGATTATGACTTATACCTCATTAAGTAGACATATCTCTATCTACTCAAACCATAAGAAAAAGTAATGAAGTTAGAATATCCACCTCTACATTCTACAGGTAATGGTCCACACACATCTGTTTTCACCAATCCTAGAAACTCTATGTCCCTTTCTCCCTATCCACTGAAAGGTAGCTTGGTCATTTTACCTTGTAAAAAAGTGTGACATCTATCAAGTGGTTTTAGCATAGTAGAGTCTAAATATCCATCTTGGTAGAGCTTTGTCAAGCGATTCTCATTTACATGACCGAGACGGTGATGCCCTAACTGGGTGATGTATGAGTCATGTGATTTTGTTTTGTTATCGATTTCCAATACTTGGTTTTTGTAATTTAATACATACAACCCAATATTTAAATGCTCCATACCATACCATATGTTGTTATTATTAAATAAGAAACCCATATTTCTAAACATGAAAATAAATCCATCTATATCCAAACATGAAACATAAATTATGTTTTTGGTAACACTAGGCACATAATAACAGTTATGTAAAACCAAAATCATCAAAGTTGGAAATAAGAGATGGTAGTCTCTAATGGCTAAGGTAGCCAGCCTCATGCCATTGGAAGCTCGAACATCCACATATCCTCTAGATATCTTTCTAAATATACTTAGTTCCTGCATTTGAATACATATGTGAGACCCACAAGTAGTATCTAAAACACAATGTGTAGAAATGGAAATGTTTCACTTGATAATGAATGCACCTTTAGTGTCCCCCTGTTTCTGGGTGTAGTTCCTCTTCCTGTGGCCTTGCTTTCCACATGAAAAACATACCTCCTCCCATTCCATACCCTAACTTTGGATCGTCCCCTTTTTGGAGGGATGATGCTCAGGGGCTTTAGATCATTTATGAATCTTTGTCCCCTTTTCCTTATCCTTCCTTTTCTTGTTCACCATAAGAACCACCGGTTTTTCAGTCCCCATTTCCTTATCTATGTGGTGAATTAAAGATAGAAGTTCCAATAGACAATTCTCATTGTTTCTCATGTTGTAGTTGGCAATAAATCTAGAGAAGGTCTTGGGCAGTGATGATAAGATGAGATCTGTATGAAACTCATTCGGGGACTTAATCCCTAATATGTTCAGGTGTTCAATGTAGCCGATAAGATTGACTACATGATTCCCAGTTGGCAAGGACTCTCCAAGATTAGTTTTGAACAATGCTTTACAGATATCTTATCTCTCCTTTCTCACTATCTCTTATAGTGATCCTTAAGGTCATACATCATGCAATATGAATCCATGTTTTCATGTTGTTTCAAGAGATCATTAAACATGGTTGATATCATGAAACATTAGAAATATTGGAATTATCCATATGTTTCATATAGAGAGATTATTCCTCATCACTGGACTCTTTTCTAGGCACAACTAGAATTGGATCTTCCAACCCATACAATTTCCTCTCATGGCGAAGGATGATGCATAGACGCCTCTTCTATTATTGGAAATTTGTGCCCATGAGAAGGTTTTCCTTCTTGAGTATCATTTGCAATAATATTTTTCAATCATTTTTTATTTTTCTTTATAAAAATTAATATGATCAAAGTATTAGTACTTTATTATGATAAACAAACTGAGACAAATAAATAAATAAATACTTATTGGTCCATCACTATTTTATCGAAATCCAATAGCCCTAACCATTGACTTCAGAATAATTTGTTGCCTAAATATTCTAGTGGAAAGGATCTGTATTTCCCTTCGCATTAACCAAACTAATGTTGTTCAAAAAACATTAAGAGTTTTAGATATGCATTCTAAATGACAACTCCATTTACTTTCATCTCCTTGATCTGTTGAGTGGACTCCCCAATCCTAAAACCCTTTTGGATTTCCATAACCTTTGCCTCTTGGTCACACTAAGTACTACTGTGGAAGTCAACCCTTCATGTGAACAAAGTCAAATAAACCCAAAACATTGAATTATAATTCCCCGATAATTGAAAGAACCCCAACTAGGGTTGGTCAAGCACCATGAACTATGGTTTGATTCTAACCACAATTATGGAAGGCTATATCGACATAATATTTTTTTGAGGGATTTTATCCTTATACATAAATTTCCATTTCATTCTCTTCGATTACATGCTTTTTAATATTAAGTGGGATATAGTTAAGTGATTAACCATATCTACGATAATATTTACACATAATCTGGTTTTATTTTAGTTCCATCTTGAATGATTGTTTAAATCGTTAATTGTGTGATCGTGAAAACACACCCACAATAAATAAACCTTACAACTGAAAAAAATAAGATAAATGGTACAATCAGGATCTTGTTCTATTAGATCTTTTATCTAGAATTTGAAAATATAACCCAAGACCAATGGGAGAAACACCTATAACTTTTTGGGATCATGTTTATATCTTTCCACCTATAACCATTGTAATTCTTTGGATTGGTTTCACCTTGGATCCTAACTTGAGAAGCCTTCACTATATTGGGAGATCCATCTGTTACATATTCTTTTATCTCACTCACAGGTGAGAGGTTAAATGGGGTTTTACATAAAAGAAACCTTGGGAATGCATGCCCTATATATTAATGGGGAGAAGGCTCCCAGGCTAACAAATTTAATTGAAATAAATAAATTTAAATAAATCATTCACATAAAAAGGTCTTAGTCTAGCTCATTATCATCCATATATGAAATGATATTTACAGATAAATAAAACTAGAATTCAATCCTTTAGTCATTATTGTTTAAGATAAATCACAATCAAATCAATTATTTATATTTAATTAATCAATCATTTTATCTTAAACCATTTTTTGAATTTCCTTGAAATTATCATCCATCTTAATTTTAAACAAATAAATTCATTTAAAATTGTCTTTGTCGTAAAATGTACATTGGATGAATCCTGGTGAATTTCTGTTCATAGCTACCCAAATAGTAAAAATGATCATCAAACATATGTTAAATTAAACACACATATATATATAACACCTATCACGTGTTGTGCCTCATCTTTACGCATGAAATATGGAATATGTATCAAGTGTTTTTATAATATAATAATAAATTTTAATAAATATGCATAATTTGGATGAGTACAGAATATGTAGTTCCGACTACACTGCATTTACTTTTTTTCACCGTCCATTTGAAGTAGACACCCAGGGATATGACATGTAGATGAACTTTATAAATCATCAGAGTACATGGCGTGTTCAATGGGACACACGCCGTATAGTATACACGTTACACGGTTTTCATTTGGACAAGCCATGTATGGGGTACATGGTCCTACCCATAGCCAAAGGGACTACACGCTGTGTTGAGTGGGCCACATGGGGTGTAATCTAGAAACAATGTGCCAAATGTTCCTGGTCAACACACAGGGTCTTAAAGACTTAGATAAGGTCCAATGGAATGACCTCATTCAGCGGACCGTCCCGGTACATGGAATATATACTACATGGCGTGTACTACCAAATACACGCCATGTATTCGGGCGTTGTACGACCATGAAGCTTTGGCACCTCCGGATGAGATCCTCTATTTTGTTTTAATCAAAATTAAAGGAAAAAATATGTTCATGTAAAGTGAACGAGAAAAAAAAGTGAAGGAAGAGATCTCTTGAATATGATTTGATGAAAAATTAAATTTAATTTAAATAACTAAATTATTAAATGTGTAAATCACCAATTAAAAAAATAATTGTAATCAATGATACGACCACCCTGATACCACATGTAGGTTCTTGGTGTAGCAGAAGCACGTTGGTGGGTGTACAAAAATTTAATTTTAGTCCTTAATGACGTTTAACCTACGATGTATCAAGATAATAAAATGCCAGATCTTTGGAATAAAACAAAAAAAATAAAAGAATGGATTCACATAACCATAGATAGGATCATCATGTGTTGGTTACGATTAATTTAATTAAAAGACAAGAATTACCTTGATGTAATTCTCTCTCTATTGACGTTTCCGGTCACGATCTGAAGTGATCCATCATTTCATCGTAGAATCCAATTGTAGGATTCATCTATCGGTGATCCAAATGTGCTCCATGTATCTCTGGACATTGGTGAAGGGATTCTGTGGTGCTAGTGTAGAATATACTTTGGTTGTGATGTCTGCCTTCGATTTCCTTGATCTCATGGAGAAGGATCTCACTCTCGTGGATTGAGAGTGTTCTTCAAAGAAAAGAATTTTCTCTTGTCTAGAGAAGATTTATCTAGATATGTTGTGCACATACCCTAGAAATGGATAGGCTAATGAGAGTTATATAATTGGGATTTTAATTACAAAGAATTATAAAATGAATTAATTTCATGAAATAATTTATTCATTTCATTTAATTCTTAGTAATACATCATGTCTAAAAATAACAGTTGACTATTATTATTACTTTACATGCACCCAACGAATTACACATAATATTATTTAATTAAATAAATAATATTATTTCTCATAAATTCCCAGAAAAAAACCATGGCGTGTATATTAAAATACAAGGCGTGTACTTTTGTTTTTTCCATTCTCTTTATTTCCTCCACCACATTTATTAGACCATTAATAATGGCTATTTATTTCTCAAATAAATATCACTGCATTACTCGATACTAAATTTATTATTTCACCCACAATATATTCTTTTTAATAACTAGTGTAAAAATAAATGTGATCAGACATCCTTGAATAAATATTAAACCACAATCAGGACTGATTTTTATTCAACATGTTAAATTAATATTTTACAAAAATACGTGGAGACACTTAGTGTGTGACCCTCTTGGCCTCTTTCTGAGTGGCATTTGGCGAAGCCTGCCTAATGTCCAAGGTTAGTGTCTAGAAACACGCCAAGACACCCATAGAAAAAGAAGTTAACACTACAATGATGTATCACCTCCTATAAACAGTTACTATGAAATTTAATCCCATTGTATTGATATCTCAAATGAAGCGGGTTTCATGATAGTGCCATCAACCCATCTGCTCGATTATTCTTTCTTTGACATCCCAGAATTGAACATGCCCATTCCTCACCATGGACATATATTTATTTATTGTATATCAATTCCATTAATGGGCATGAAATATCTACTTCCATTATGGAACAGAAGGGATAAATCCTTTCTCTCATTATCTATTAATAAAATGTTATTCATGATGCACACAATGTATCCTTCCTCTCTATGAACTGTGTTTCATCATAGTTTTTTTCAATACATCTATGATTGTGATTTTTAATACCCATTAATAATAATATTATGTCTAAGGAAAAATACACACATCTGCAGATAGGAACATCCAATGACACTATAAAATGTGGATTTCCTTCCAGGGGGTCTTGTTCTCAAAATATCCTCCTAAATATTACCAAGGGAGCACACCATGAGAATATGCCTCAATGTTTCATGAGTCCTCACCCCTAATGTCCTATATTATCTATGTCCCTCAAATAACATCATCCAGCCATATAAAATATATTTCAGAACAATATTTGGAACTTTCGGGTTCTCATCATAGGAGGGAATTGTTATGACCCTTCAATGCTACAATTATCCTTATGGAATTATCACATTTATTATCACACAGAAGAGCTATCAAGATTTAAATAGGTATTTATTATGTAATAAAGTACAAAGTAGTTGGTTCTAAGACACCAAATCCAATAATATTGTCTATAGAACTCCAAAAACAAAAAAGTAATCTTCACACGACAGGTATTATTTCTTGAGAGGAAGAACATACTCAAGTAAGATTGTGGGAGAAATACTAAAATCTATGAAATTGATTCTCATGATACAAAATATTTATTATATTAATTTATTCTATAGTCCTCCATTGAATACGTCATTTCAGAAACACAAGTACTGAATATGATCACTAGAGGGGTAAATGAACCAGAAATATAATATTTTATTGTCATCAAAGCTGGTGACTCATTATTGATTGAAAATATTGAACCTCTTTCTTAAAAAAAAGCAGTAGAGAGTTCATAAATTACAATATATAATGAATCCCTAAATTCTGGGAGAGATTCTATATATCAGAATAGTTTTTTAGTATATTTTGATCCACTAGATGATGTAAATCCTGTTGGGTGAAAATGGGTATTCAAGAGAAAACTAGACATAGATTATTAATTAAATACCTATAAAGCAAACCTAGTGCTAAATAGTTTAAAAAATGTCAAGGCATTGATTAAGATGATACATTTTCTCTAGTTTTTTTGTTTAAATACATCATAATTACACTTTCTATAGCATGTTACCATGACTATGAAATTTGGTGGATGGATGTCAAAACAACCTTTAAAAATGGGTAACATAAATAACATGTCTATGTGATAAAAATATAATGTTTTATGACTCAAGTGATGCTAAAAATGTATTCCAGTTACCAAGAATAATTTATAGATTAATTCATGCATTCTGGTCATATAATAATTTTTAATGAAGACATAAAATAATTTGGTTTCATTAAGAATGAATCTAGTACATGTGTTTAAATGTGATTTAATGGTAGTCTGTTCATATTCATAGTATTATATTTTTATAAATTATTAATTATTATAAATGATGTACTAGTCTTACAGTCAGTTTAGTATCAGTTAAGAAAGTAATTATCCATAGATTAATTAGGTAAAGCAGCCTATATTCTTTGGATTAATGTTATTTGTGCTGGATCTAATAGGATGATTGGACTATGACATGTTATATATATTGATGAGATAATAAAGATATATAGTATGTGAAACAATCCATGAGGGTATTGGTTTTGGTGTCACATCGTTTACATCTATCATAGAAAATGTTTCCACATACACATGAGGATACATAGAGGGAGAGATATGTATATATATATAGAATGAGTATGATATCATATGAAAATGTGATAAGATCAATCAAGTATGATATGTTATTTCCTTGGCTATATGACCCCTATGCGTTGATCATGGTGGGAAGATATCAAGAAGACCCAAGTGACCAACGTTGGACTGATATTAAGGATATCCTTAGGTATTTGGGAAGAACTGAGGATATGATCTTGGTATATGGAGGATATTGGGAGCTATTTATATATGGATATACTAAAACTCAATTTAAAATATGTAATAATGATCTAAACTCACATTTAGGATATGAGTTTAGTCTTACTAGAGGATCTACAAGCTGGAAGAGTTCAAATCAACCACTTATTTCTTATTCTATGGTGGATTCTAAGTATATAGAATCATTTGATGAATCCTAAGAAGCTGTTAGTATAAAAATATCTATCCATGATATTTATTTGGTTTCAATATATAAATACCATATCACATTAGATTATGATAATACTAAAGCGATGGATCTCAAAAAGGACTTGAGGTCACATCAATGGATAAATCATATACTTTGAAAGAATCACCCCATGAGTGATTTTTCTCTAAGGGGTAATGTTTTGGTGATTATATGATTAATATAATATACATAGAGGAACTCTTGACTAAATCCTTATCACAGTAGATGTGGGAGTATCATGTGAGAGCTAGTGGAATGAAGTTTGTTAGTAGTTGGAACTAGTTCATGTAGGAGTCTATTATATTTTATTCCCAATAACCAACTTTATACACTTTATTATAACTTTTATTAAATTTTTTTTAATATTAAAAAACATATTATCCCAACATGATTGTTCTTTCTCGGGACATAGTATGTGATAATGTCCAAATAGTAAGTCTCATACTAGATGGTCATAAAACATTCCCTCAATGACGAGAACCTAGAATTGATACAAAAATTATTTGTAAAATTTATGATATACATCCTGATGTTATCATTTTATGGGACATAAATGATATAGGCTATCCAGGTTGTAGAATCATAGTACTTTTATGCAATTTCTTATGGTGTGCACCCTTATTAATTTACAATGCATGAGATTATGAGAATGTGACCCACCAAAATGTGAATTTATATATTTCATTAGATATTATTATTTTAGGAGATGTGTAATGATACTTAAAAATAATATTACTATAATGGATATTATTATTCATGTACATTTATGTATTGTTGAAAAGAATAAAGATGTATGTTCAAGAAGAAGTATGATATATTTGTTTCATCATAAGTGATATTGTATTAATGAATAATGCAAGAATGGATTTGTTACTTCAGTTCATCAATGAATGTTGGTATCTCATGAGAATTGATGGTAATTGAATGTACAAAATAAATCAATGTTCATGGTTTTTTGGGGGAGGTTAATTCATGAAAAGTTAATAAAAGAGACATTGAGAACATAGGATGATAACACCATCATACAACCTGGTTAATGAGTGTTATCATGACAAATGGATTATATTGCATAGTAATTATTTGTATGAGGTTTTATATAAAAGAATAATTTCCTCCTTTCCCAAAAGGTTCCTTATCATGTTTCTTGATTTTATCCATTGAATTTGGGTTTCTCCACTTAATACCTCTATGAAAGTCTCTTAGTGGGTCATACAATAAGTGTAGGAAAAACCTCAGATAAATATTAATATTATTTAACATGTTGAATAAATATTATTACTATACATAGTTTAATAATTATTAATTTTTTCTTGATTTCATATATTCATCCACTAGTTATTCGAATGAATATTTATGATAACAATATATATAAAAAATTTCTATTTAGTAAATATAATATTTTCTTGTTTATCAGTGAATAATATTGGGATATTTTTTATTAAATAAATTAATATTATTTAACAGATGATTAATATAAAATAGGAATGGAAGAAATGGTTTTACATTTTCTGGGAGAAATAGTATGTTAAATATTATTATGAATAAGTTTTAATTAATTTATTTATGAAATAATATTTAATAAATTCATGAGGCTTTAACGTGTCATGCAATAATACAATTATTATTATTTTTTGTACATGGGATTCACAATGGATTAACTAAATAATAATCTCCTTAGTTAAATTATTTTCTTTCAAAGTCTCACACTATTTGACCATGTTATATTATTTCCAACTCTAATACTAGTGATTTGTTTAGTTATTCATAATGACATCGAGAGAATCCCCACAATACATATAGAGATCCTCTCTAAGAACACTCTTAATAACATAGAGAAATCCTCCTCCACTACCTATCTCAATTATAGAGAGTATAGTGTGATTTTTTCATCGATTTTATTCTCATGGAAATCATAAAATAATGATCCTAGAATTAGGATCTTTCATTCCAACACTCAAAGATTCTTACAACATCACTGGGTCGTTTTTAGTGAAGTAGATCACTACTGGAGTGAATACAGACATTATTTGTATGATAAAATGATAGTATGATTTATATTGGTTGTCATTTTCATCAACAATGAATGAATTCTTCACAACATAATTCATTAACATCTTATATTAATTATAAATCATTATTTGATGATCCTGTATTTGGTTATGGCATTCTCATATCAATTAATATTTGATTCAATTTCATTGGTCATAGTGTTCATTATCTTTAAAATCAATGATTCATCATCCATTTTGAAAAATATATTATTGTAAAATTCGTTATAGGTTTTTTTATACACCAATAATGTTCATGCCTCTCATATAATTCCATTAAAATTCACTTTTTAAAATTATTTTAAAATTTTTCTTCAAAGTAATTCAACAATAACCTCCCCATTAAACTAGTTATAAAAATTTAATTTTTCATCCCTCTATGTAAAAAACCATTATTTCAATAATTTTATATAATTAATATCCACATGTTTTTAATAAATTTTTGAACACCCTTGATAGCTATGTCACCCAATCATCATATTATGGATTTAATCTATATAGCATATCATCCTTATCACAAGATAATAAACTACATGGCATGAAATTCCAACCTATATAATCCTTAAACCTCTCATATTAGATTTCATAAAACATGATTTGTTATATTCGATCTAGTTTATTATAATGTTACAAAGTGAATGGTTTATCCATTTATAATACAATGTTAGGATAAAAATGTGACCATTTCTAAGAACTACATGTGGCTTGATTTAAGTAATTTTATAATACATAGTGACTATGTAGCTTTGTTGACTATACCCAGCCATAAATCTCATCCACCCAAATCGTTTACACTACCATAACACTTGGGTTTACCAATTCATTTTGGTTTTTTATTTTTTAACCATGTGTAAGGATGAGAAATTTCATACCATTTTTAAAAAATTGTGTATCTTGATACAAGTTGTTATAGGATATATATTTATGCCTTTAAATTTTATGATGGGACCTCCCATGGGTATCTTTCTCTCCAAATCCATCATACTATCCTTGTGCATAGCCTCAGTTCATGTGAGAATTCCAACCTATAGTGTGACATTTTGATAATTTTTTTAATATTCCCTACACATTAGCTTGATCTACATGGAGACTGCTATTGGGAAATACATGTGGCTTGATTCGTATAGTAACATGATACGTAGTGATATTATATTCTCTTATGTTCAACCTAGATACAAATTTCACCTTTATCCCACTAACCCCCCTCCAAGTAGTCATGAATTCTTCACTTCTCATTGATATTTTCTGTATTAACCCAATATTGTGATAAGACTTTTATATAATTTATAATAACTATAGGTGGATTGATTCTTGTTATCATAGGATATATAGTGACATTAATATAACCAATGTTAGAAACCAAGTCTTTCCATATTTGACATGATTCATAGAAAACACATATTTTCTTCTGAAAAAATATTTTTGAACTGATTCTTATTACTATTAGAGAAATAAAGATATATTAGGCTTTTATTTCAAACCCAGATACAAATCCTCATCCTTATACACTAACCTTTTAAGTTTCATAATGAACCAAAATTGGTTATTTCTAAAACAAATTGTCACAATTTACTTTTAAATAATTTTTCACATATAACATACTTTAATCCTTATGTTACCAAATAAAAATAAATATGGGATTGTTATTGATAATTATTATATCAAATCATAAAAGACCCCTCGGTTTAGTGTTGATAAATATGACTTATATCCAACCCACATTTAACTATATGCCATTATGTTTTTATCCGAAAATATATGATCCTTTAACCATATATTCCCTCAACAGCATTGTATTATAACCCATTATTCAATGTTGTTTAATATTTATCCTTAGTATTCTTATTTAATAGTATAAATATGAAGAAATTTTTTATAATTTTTTTATAGTCATCTTAGGTTATCCATGATATTTTTACAATTTATTAATTTAGATAAATCAATATATAATTTTCATTACTTTCATACAAGTTAAAAAGTAATTATAGGTCATACACCCCACAATTGGATTGTCAAATTTTCCTATTAGACTAATCATTATAACTTTAAACTATCGAGAAAATAATCTGAATATTGGATATACTAATATTGGGCTCTTTCATTCACATTGATATTACATTTCAAATTTTTAAATATATACTAACTCGTATATTTGTAAAAAAATTCTGACCTAAACTACAACCATATGTTGTTAATAGTTGTTTGACCTTAAACATTATCCATATTACTATACATTCCAATTTCATAAATGGTCAACCGATATATACATAAAACTCTTCATATTGAAAACCTAAAAAGTGACACCTGATAATAAGTTGAGTCCCCACTTTATTGGTCTGAACCATGTAAATCCTATGAAAACATTAGTGCATGTGAAAAAGAAAATGGTGATCATATTACCAGGTATAAAACAAAAAATATAATCTAGAAAAAAACATGTTATTTCCCTGTAGGCCTTCCCTTATCTATCATAGGAAAAATTTATGGATAAGAATAAAAAACACAAGGGCTTTTGGGGGCCACCACTTAGCCCCAATAAAAGTCAATATATGCTCACTAGGTCTATAAATCTATAAAAACGTTATAGAAACTTATGTTCTTCACATATATTGGTTCTGATAACCCCTGTGGAATTAATGATGATTTAATTATAGGGTTCCCAAATCCCTTTAAGAAATGACACTTTTTTGGAAAAAAATCCATCAAGGTAACATTGTATTGTTTTTTGGATAGTTTCTTTTATTGGTAAACTGGGTTTTATAGGTTAGTTATGGAGTCCTAGAGAGATTATTTACATGTTTTGTTGACAATGATCGATAAAAAAGAATGGATTCTTTATAGGTGGTTCAAAAATTGGCAAATACAAGGTGTTTTTATTTTCCAATGTTTTCCAAAATTTTTTGGCACAAAATTTGGAGGATGGATCAATCATGAAGAAAATTTTATTTCCTTGAATGAATCATAAAAATATGGTAATGGAAAGAGTTTCTTGAAGAATAAATTTCGATAAGGTTTTTTTGAAACGGTTTGGATCATCATGAATACACGATGAAAAATGGTAAATCTCTGAAACTATTAGAAACTTCATGAATTGAAAATTTACCTAGTGCTTCACAAAAATAGGGATCATCATGAATTTTTTTGAATAGATTTGGGAAAATATTATTATGGTAGTGGAAGATAATGGAATGGGAGACCACATTTTTAAATAGTCCTCTACCCACTCATTTTATGTGAGTAAGACTTAACAAAGATTCAAAGGCTATGAATTCAAAATTCTTATCGTGAATGTTATTATTTTGAATTTTTTTGAATATAATGTATGTTAATCAAGGATATGAAAGTTGAATGAAATTTTTAAGGATCGTGAATTTATTTTTGTTCATGAAGTCTATAAAAATATGACCGATATTTTTCCACTTCATGAAGGTTAAGTGAGCTTAGCAAAGGAGTTTATGCTTCATGAAATGATATTCCTTTATGTTGGATGGTTGAGATTTTTGAAAGAGGAAGGATTCATGAATGTTGTTGGGATCATGAAGGTAGTATATTCTTGTGATGAACTGGTAAATTTTTTAATGGTTGTGTGAGATTCGTGAAGGTAGTGAGCATTGTTAACTTTAGGAAGTAGTGAGTTATCGAAAACATTGTAAAGGTAGTGATAATGGTCATAGAAGTGATATATATCAAACTTATTGTGGTAGTGATACTTAGTGTATTTGGTACATCGGAACACTGTTAGTTTATACACCTTGGATGTATCCTAGTGACAATGAACCAAGTAAAATTGTTGGGTCTCGTGCATGATTTCATTTATGTTCATACATTGCAGTGGAAAATGGAGTGTAGAGTGTTGTTTAATGATGAAACTATATATGAAGGGGAATTTTTTGTAATATACCATACCCTGATTCAACCCCCCACAGGGTATTCAACCTATTTGGGATAACAATTGAAATCATAGTTAAAGGTTAATATTAGTGTTTCTCTCCCACAAATTTTAATATATGTTTCCAATCAAAAATGGATTCTGATATTTTATTAATTTTTTTTTTCAAATTATAGAATAATTGGATGAAGCACTACTTCCGATATTGAATAATTAAAAGATTTATAGGATAAATACATGGAATTTCATCCAGTATCGACTACGAGGATTTATCATAAGTAGGCCTAATGGAATTGTATATTCACACCAAACTATTCAATTCTATATTGGGATCCTTATATGATGAAATATATGAGAAGTTGATGTTGCTTAATTCATCACATGATAATTGGGAAACACTGATTACTATTTGTGAGGGTGACTCAAAAGTCATAAATGAAAAGAATTAGGTTCTACAAAACAAGTATGAGGATCTCAAAATACAACCTATTGAGTCTGTGGATGCATTCTTTGGCTAGGTGGATGTTTTTTTGAAAGACATGTGTGGTCTTGGAGAAATTATTTAGTAAGTAAATATTTTCATGGAATCTAGAAAATACTTCCACATCAGCTCAATATTAATGTTTCTTCTTTGGAAGATAAATAACCAAATGAGATGACATTGGATAGCTTTTATAGTACTCTTATTGAATATGAGATGATAAATGATGATAATGAGTATGTACAAAAAGGGAAATATAAGTAATTTTCATTCATGGCCTGGAATAATCTCACTGTTGAAAATGGGTAGGAAGAAGAAGATATGAATGAAGTCATTCCATTACTTTCATCCAATTTATAAACAGGGAAAGTAAGGTTCAAAGGGAATCTCCCACTTGTATGATTTTGATATGAAATGTTTGGACATCTTGCAGTGAGGTGACCTAATAATTTTTTGGATGATGATTTTGAATAATTCCCAATTCCCATGAAGAAGTATTAAGCCTACGTGAAAGGTAAGTTAAATTTTAAGATAAACTTATTTAAAAAGATGAATGCCCATTAATAAAAAATAAAAGTTCATAAAAACATGTGGTTAAAGAGATTGGAAACTATAAAGCAGGTGGTGAAAATTATATGGTAATAGTTGTTGGATTTTCCCAAAAAAAATAAAAAAATGACAATGATGAAGAAGAATTCAACGGAAGCTTTGACCTTCAGGCTAAATTATAATCTTCTCCTAAAGAGATAAGTGGTTGGAGAGAAAAAACAAAGAAATCCAAAAATGTGGTTTATAATGCCAAAATATTTATGTAGTATCCAAAAGAATATATTTTTTATTTAATGTAATGAATATAAATTCTTAAGTATTAAATACCATAGAAAATAGAAATTTTTAATGAGTAGAAGCTA
Organism: Viscum album; assembly: GCA_963277665.1. NCBI lineage: Eukaryota > Viridiplantae > Streptophyta > Magnoliopsida > Santalales > Viscaceae > Viscum > Viscum album. The sequence goes on from OY728120.1 coordinate 582,881,959, forward strand.
ACATTTTAGGAATAGAGAAGGGTGATCGATGGTTTTAATAATATAGTGAAATACTAAGAAAAACTCATATAAAATATTTAGTTTGAGGTTTTTAGGATTTGAAGGAATGTAATGGATTATGAGAAACTCCTAACTCTAGAAAATTAGATAGAAAAGTCAAAAGAAAAAAGGAATGTGGAGTTTAAAGAACCAGTGAAATATATAAAGGAATGCTAAGAGAAGAAAATGATATATCTGAATGATACAAATGGTATGAGTCTGGATCAAAAACAAAAAATAGTACTGGTTAAAGTCATACCACAAAAACCTACTCTAATATTGAATATTGATTTGGGTATAAATTAAAACCAGAAGATTCATATAACCGAAGAGAAAACCAGTATTGTAGTAGTGACACAAAAGAATTCACCCCATCTTATATGTTATTATTTTGGAAATATTTGACACTCAACAGAATTATATTTCATAACCAAGAGGTACCTAATGTAAAAATACCAATATAGGAATCCATATAGAACTCAATATTACTGGATATCATTTTATGTTCATTGTTTTGGGTTCATAGGATAAAAACAGAAGTCAAGATATTGATCATCAACAATGCATAAGAATGTGTTGACATAGACTAAATGTGGTCATAAAAAGTAGGTCAATGTATCATCAAATGATATGAAAATGGAAAATCAATTTGTTTCTCTTCATGATGAAGTTGGTATATCATACTATAATAAAGATCAATATTAACAATCCATAATGGGTATTAAGTCTAAAACATGGATCATAAATTAAATATTTGAGCATGTAGAGATGTAGAGATTTTATATAAAGCATCAAATCAATTTTTATGGATAATTAATAGTGGATGAACATCCAATATGATTGGTAACAAGGATCTTTTTACATGTTTAAAATAAGACATTTAAGGTGTTTCCAAATTTGGAAATGCTGAAGGCTTTAAGATTATTGGCTCGATAAAAGCTATATTTTGGCGAAAAGAGATAAGAAATGCTAGTGTTTTAGTTTTTTTAACATCTTAGTCAAAAAATTCATATTTTTTGTCGACTATGTGACTCAGAGCATTCTATAATCAATACTAAAAATATATGTGTCATCAAAGGAATATATAGTGCAGTTTTTTTAGAGGGAAGAAGAATAAAGGGCATTCTCTTCCTTTTAAGTGGTGAAGAAGATTTGTGCTTGTTATCCAAATAAAAAGATAGCAAGTTGTGGCATAAATTTCATGTCCATCTATGTCGTCCATCCCCTTAAAATCTATAAATATTTGTGAAATATCGATATCTCCTTAAGATATCATGTGATCATACTCGTACATGAGATTTTTGTTTAATTTGAGCTGATCATCAGAAATACATACAATGAAAAAGAATAAAAGTCAACTAGATTTCATGAATTATTGTAAAAATATGTATGTTGACCTATCTCACCTTGTTCCATTGACATGAATGGGTATTTAATTATTTTTTATTGATGATTTTAGTATGATGGAATGGGTATTTTTCATTTCTAACAATTTTTATGTCTTCATTTTCATAAAAAAGTATCAGAGTGAATATGAAAGGATGTTTGGATAGAATATTCTGATGTTTCTAAAAAATAATGGTACAAAATTTATAAATAGTCAATTGGTATATTATCTTAAGAAACATGGGATAAAGAATCAAGTTTCAGCAGTAAGAATTCCTCTAAAAATGGAGTTGTAAAGAAAAGAATTTGTATTATAGAAACATTTCCAAAACAATTATTATTAAAAAGGTCTTACGAGATAAATTATTGAAGGAATCAATATTAACATCATTCTTCATAACCAATAGGGAACTTTTATGTCCAAAGGAATAAAATTCTCCATATGAGTTTTGGTAAGAAAGGAATACAACATTGAAATACATTAAAATATTTTTAAGTAAACGTTTTATTATCAATAAAGAGAAAAATTGGAAATTTCAACCATGAGGATATAAGGAAATATTTCTTGGATATTCATGAAAAATAATGTCATATAAATGTTTCAAAAACAGGAATGAAAGATAGTTGAAATAAATGAATTCACTATAGTATATAATGAATAAAATTATCAACAACATAGTGAAAATTTCCTCAATGAAAGTGATGAGAAGTTAAGAACCTCATGGGATGTTAAAGTGGAAACTATTGATTCCAGATAAGATAATGATGATGAGTAAGAGGAAGTAAAATATATATTTGTACAACAAAAAAAGATTAAATATAGAATTTATAGAAACAACATCATTGGTGATTCGGAAGGGCCAATTCATACATGAATAATGAAGTCAATACAACAAGAATCCTTCATATCACATGTAGAGCCTAATGTTTTTGTTGAAGTAGATGGAGATGAGAACTTGGTTTTGGATATTAATGAAGATCTTTACCAGATTGAGAACAATCATACATGGTAGATTTTTTGAGACCAACATATAAGAATGTTATCAGGATCAAATAGGCCTTTCACAACAAGATGAATGAAGATAGTATAATTATATGAAATAGAGAATTAATTATGTAAAAAAGGGTACTCCCAGATATAGGGTATCGAAGTTGGTGAGGAATTTTATCCTATTTCGAGGAATGATACTACTATATTATTCTTGGCCACAAATGATTAAAGAAGGCTCAAACTTTTCTAGATGGATGTCATGTTAGTGTTTATGAGTGGGATTCTATACGAAGAAGTGTATATCAAACATACAAATGGTTTTCATAACCATGAATATGGGAATAGAGTTTGTTTGATTATAAAGGTGAAATATGGGTTGAAATAGCACCGAGATAATGGTATTCAAGACTGTATCAGTTTTTTAAAAAGATTGGTTTTCAACATGGTGGAGTTTTTTGCAATACTTATTTCAATAATGATTTTTGTCAATTGATGATAGTTCTGGTGTATGTTGATGACATAATTTTCATTGAATCGGATGAATACTAGTGTGAACAATTTGCATAATTCATGGAAAGTGAGTCTGAAATGTCAATGATTGGTTAAATGATGTTTTACCTTAGTTTACTGGTGGAACAAGGAATTAATTACAAATTTATTTTTCAATCCAAATATGTCATGCATATTTCTAGAATATTTTTAATTCATAATTCCAAGGAGATGATGACTCTGGTGGCTACCCAACTAATATTACCATGAGATGGTGAAGGCAAAGTGGTTAATTTCACAGAATATAGGAAGATAATTGGATGTCCATTTTAAATAATAAATACATGACAATATATTATTTTTTCCACATTCCATGAATAATGGTATCAATTTAATCACAAGTAAGTGAACTTTATTTTAGTGAAAATAAGACTTCGATATATCAAGGGCATGGTGGATTTCAGTTTTGTGTACAATGAAAAAGCATAGAATGAGTTATTGGGCTATAGAGATATAGACTTGGCTGAATTATCATATGATAGAAAATCCGCATTAGGTGGTGAATTCTATCATGGATGATTGGGTCTTTCTTGGATTGTAAATAAAAATGATTTCATTTCATTGAACATCACATAATCTGAATATATTGTGGCTACTTAGTCTTGCACATAGTTAATGATGATGAAGTAGTAGTAAGTTGATTTGGGATCTAATGTGAAGTCTCTGATCAAAATACATTATGATAATTCACATGTTATAATCCTTAGTGAAAATCTATTCCATAGATCAAGGAAAATGAAAATTCAAATCTATTATAATCTTATCAAGGGGATGGTGGAGAACGGGCCTGTGAAGTTAGAGTATGTTCCAAGAGAACTATTGGTTGTATACATTCAAATGAAGACCTTACCCAAAGAGGAATTTGGGTAGTATTGACTGGAACTTGGAGTTCAGTCAACTCCCCATACATGAAAGTGTGTGGATTTAGGACCCCCCTCTCCCTGAGGTATGATTGTTTACCTTAATTTCTTGATCTTTTATCTTTACCATGTGTCATGCCACAAAAGAGTGGCCTTCAGGTTCGTTGACAAAGGGGGATAAGTTGTGTCAAAGTAATTGGGATAAAATTTATAAATCAATACATGAGGACAATGTTATGTGATGAGAATCAAAGTAGGGTTATTTTTAAATCTAATGATTCAAAATATGATCAATCAAAGGTTATATATCACAACATATGGAGTGTGTGATGAAAGAAGATGATTTTGTTTAGAATGAAGTGATTCATTGATAAATGTTCTATGCTACTCTTTCTATTCATGGTAAGAAATGATCATGTGGGATTATAGTGTGTCTTGAGTAAATATATGATAGATATATGGAATAAAATGTAGAAACTTTTAGTAGAAGTTGGACGAAGATTTAATGAGTTATCAAAATGTGAAGAGTTTTCAACAAACCTAAAGGTGGGATTGTTCAGGAAAAATCCCTTAAGGTAATATTTCAGTATTTTTGGGCTGATTGAATTTTCTAAAAAGAAGGTTTTAGAGGTCAGTTGTGGATCACTAGAGATATATTTACATGGTATTTTTACAATGATCCACAAAAAATAAATTGATTCCATGGAGGTGGTATAAAACTCTGCGTATACAAGGTGGCTCATTACCCAATGGTTTCCAAATTTTTTGGGTCCCAAATTTGGAGGATGTCTCAATCATCATGAAAGTTTTATTCCCCTGAATTCATCATAAAAATATGGTAATTGAATGAATTTCATGAAGAGTAGGTTTCGTGAAGGGTGTTTCGTGAAGCTGTGGGTCATCGTGAATGAGCATCATTAATGTATAGTGAAAAATAAATAAATCTCCACGATTGCGAGAAGCTTCACAAATGAAAGGTTTCCCTGGTGGTTTGAAAAAATAGTGATCTTCATGAATGATTTTGGATATCTTTCTGAAAATATGATGATAATGATGGAACCATATTAAAATGGGAGGTAATTCCTATAAATAGGCCTCTCCCCCCATCATTTGAAGTGATCAAAATGTAATGATGATTCAAAGGATCTGAATTCCCTAAGGTTATTTTTGAACGTTATTCCTAATAAAAATTTCGTGAAGAAAGGAATTTCATGAAGTCTATAAAATATTAACAAAATATTTAATCATCACAAAGAATTGAAGTTTATGAAGTATATAAAAAACCGACTGAATGTTATGAGCATCATGAAGGATATTTAGGCTTAAATAAAGTGTTTGGGCTTCATGAAATGAGGATTCTTCATGGTGGATGGTTAATATTCAAAATAGAGACCGGTTAATGAATTTTGGGGGGTTCCTGAAAGTACTATATACTTGTGAACGATTGTGCAGTTTCTTGAATACAGATTGAGCTTTGTGAAGGGAGTGAGCATCACAAAAGTATTAGAAATGGATTTCTTAGTAAATTTTTGGTAAAGTGGTATTCATCAATTGTATAAAAGGTGAACATAAATATAGAATATACCTAAAACTAAGGATGTGTTCATTATATCTAAAAAGGGACCATCATGCCTATAAAATATATATGAATCCTTTTCAGAGTACTGAGAAAATAAAGAGGAAGAAGGAGATCATGTCCACCAGTGGTGATCCATCAAAGGAAATATTGATGGTTTTACCCTTGGGAAGAAGTGAGATATCGATAAATATTATAAAGTTAGTGAGCCTAGGCATCGAAGTTATCTGGACCAAACCTTATTTTGGTATTCAGCCTTAGGCTCCTTTAACATTTCCCATTGAGAGTCAACCCAGAAAAATCACTATGTCTCATGCATGATTTAATTTTTTTTCATTCATTGATATTTTAAAGGTAGGTAATAGTGTTTTTTTAATGATGAAACAAGATCTAAAGTGAAATATTTTTTAATATGTCATACCCTGATTCACCCCCCTCTCATAGGGTATTTAACTAAGTTGGGATAAAAATTCTTACATGAAAAACACACTTCAGGATTTCAAAAATTCTAAGTCACTCACTCTCTCACGTTTTAATGAATTAACCTTTTCATATAGTGGTGTTAAATGTATTTCATATTTGGTTTTCATATATCCATCAAGACAAATATTCCTTATAGATGATTAATCCTCTTTTTATTATCTAACTCAAGTATATTGAGATTATTATTTACCATACACATATACATTTAACATTATATTATATTCAATTATAATGATATTACACTTTTTGTGTTTCATTGATTATCATGGATCAATATTTGAAGAAACAAAATGTTTTTAGGAAATAAATAATAGTCTAAAATAAAAAATTTACTCATTCATTATAAAGAATAGAAAGAATCATATTAAATTTGTATTATCTCCCTTTTTTCTATAAAATAAAATGCATATGTATTATAAATCGTGCTCCACTAAATCTCAATACTGATTAATATATCTATTAGTTTCATCAATATTTTGTTGAAGTTCATCCATCTCTACAGCCATAAATTCATCAACATGATGTTGTCACTCTATATAGGCAACATTATTCTATTGTCACTTTTTTGCATCTTCAAGTAGCTTATGATAATTTGCTATTATTACCTAAGAATTTTTTATTTCCTAATATATATGGTTTATGAAATACATTTCCTCTTTATTCATACATTGTGTCTCTATTTCCACCTTTTCACAACAAGACATTTCTTTAAGTTCTATATCCCTAATGTTTGGAAAAAACGAGTCATTGATTCTTCCTTGGAGAGGCTCGGTTGTTAAAATTTCTCTCTCTCTCTCTCTCTCTCCCACTCACAGATTACTTCATTCAAAATAGCATGGAATGTCATGTAATTGAACTCTCTTTATACTGGGGTTATTAAAAAATATTGGATCTTTTGTAGCTTTCTTCAGAAACCCCTCTATTAGGGTTTTTTATATTAGCTTCGCAATTTCATTCAATACATGTTTACATAAAGAAAATAAAAAATTAACAAACACCTATTTTGACTCAGATACATTCCCAAAGATTGAAACATATTCCCAAACCATCTCTCTAAAGGGTACTACATTTTCACTCCTCCAAATTTTATTGAAATTTGAATATCTTCGCCCCACATTCCCTTTTAATATTGATTTATTAATAATGATTCATCCTCAACTCATCTCTCTGTTATTTTTACAGAATTACTAAATGTATCATGTAAAGTGTGTTTATTATTCCATAAGGTTGGAAAATAATATAAGGAATTATATATGCTTACCTATAACCACTTAAAATTATCTTTATTACATATTATCACTACATCAAGTAAGGAAACATTGTTATATTCTCTAATAACTGTTTATTTATTCATTATCATAGGGGATTATTAATTCATTATCATCTCCCCATCACATGACATAGTAGAAATAACCTTAACTCTAATTATTATTTACTTGGATAATGTATCCTGACTCTATAAAATCATGGATGGCTCATGGATATGTATGGAAGGAAGATCCCTTTATGATGAACCCTATATATGACCTTTATAGAATATTGAAATTATCTTTGAAGAAGTATATATATGGGTTTAGTTGATATAAATGGATTGATATAGTCTATAGGAAGTGACATAACGGAATCATGGTGCTGGAAGAAAGAGAAAGAAATTTCAACCCATGACTTGTGGAATTGATCATGTTCTAGAGGAAGCGGTGATACATGTGGAATGAGAAATATTCAAAAATGGTATGTAGTTTTGGATGTAGTGAAAAAAGTGTTGGAACTTTAATTAATCACTAGTTTCACAAGTTAATGTTTAAAATTGATTTTAATTTTTATAAGGCTTCTCACAAATATAAAATTGAAGTGGAAATTTCTCTCAAATGGTCAGCTGGTGAGTAGTGATTAAATAATTGAATCGACTTCACTATATATAGTGAGGTTAGACCATTGTTTTTGGGAGGAATGATTTTTTTGCGACCATTGAGGCATTAGAAGTGGTAGTCCATAGGCCTTAAATAAAAAGCGGGGTGGTCATAACTTGATCAAGGGAAGATAACTATAAGGACTAGTTGGAAAATGAGGTCTACCAAGGTGATCACATCCCCTCACTTAGGGGTTTCATAGTGGGAGCGCTATAAGCAGGTGTTGTCATAGGAAGGCATTGTATAGTGATTTTTTTTAATCTTGGTAAGTAATGTCCTTATACATGTAACTTGAAAGATGGATACTATTTCTATGAAATTAAAGATATTTATTATTCTATCACAAATGTAGGAAATAATGTTTAAACAATGAAATCCCTTATTCTTCTTTCTTTTATGTTTTGTAGTTTTATTGCATGATTGTTTTAGATTTTTCAATTTTTTTAAGAAAGGTCTTATGTTATACCTGGTGGGGGAGATAGAACAGGTGGTAGAGGACTCAAAACATTGACTTTGGGTGAAACAATTTTTCTGAAGATTCACTCTTAAATGTTATGTAGATCTTCTGACCATAGGATTCCTCAGATATATCTTCCATAAGTTGTAGCTTAGAGTGGAGTAAATTTTAATTTGTAGGGTTCTACAAGTTTCCTTATTTATATTCTATTTTTCTAGGTGTTGCACAGTGAATTTCTAGACCAAGTTATAATTTGGGTTTCGGTCTCCTAAAATCTCTAACAACTAGCATTAAATATTGATTAGAAATATTGGTTATAGATAATATCTAATTATTTGTTTATTAAGGACTCAAATGGTTTCACGCGAATGATATATTTTGTATCAAAGGTGACAATGTGATATCAAATTTCCTCCAAAATCGATTGATTCTTGAGATGTGTTCCCTTATTGGGGATATATAGAGAGTGCTTAGTTGGAAGAATTTGGAGGTTTCCCTTGGTGAAATGGATACTTATTATCAAGAAGAATGTCTACAAATATAGAAAAAAATGGTAACAAGGTGACTATGTTTTCCAAATGAAATTATTATAGTCTTTCAAGTATAATGGTTTTTCTCAATAATTGAGGTGACATAATGGAGATTAATGGAGACTACTAGTAGAAATGACCTCTATGATATCTTGATTAAGTGGGATCTAACTTATTGTCTAATGATAGTGTTTCATGAGTAAGGTCTGGTTTGATGTTTTGAGGTTGGAAGCTATGGACTTTAGAGGATACTATTTTGTCTACTCCTGGAGAGTTCGGTAGTTCTGTTAGATAGTTAGTATACCAAAATTATGGTTTCAGTATATTAAATTGATATGAGAGTAAGTACATGGAATATTCTTGAATCTATAGTAAAAAATGATTTATGTTCCTAGAAGGAGTCTTCAATTGTAAATTTGAATCCATTTAATCTTTTCTATTCAGATGGTGAAGTTGAGTTAAGGATTATCAATGGGAACCATAAGGTCTATACCCAGAAGGATAAATTCTAGAGGTTCTTTAATTTTGTAGCTGAGAAATGGGATGTTGTTATTTCTACCAAGTGTTCACCAAGAATTACTTGAGTTAGTATAAGTTAATTTGGGTTTCCCATCAATCAAAATCCATAATGTAGTGGGTGGTATCTTCCATAGAACTCGGGGATGTGATAGTTATATATGTACAATGATCAAAATGTGTGTGTAATGATCTCAGTTCAATTGGTTGATGAGAATCTTGAAAGCTGTAGAAAATTGTGGAAGGTATAACAATCACACTTGAGATTTAATTATTAAGGATAAGTGTCGATAAGGCTTCCATATCTGGATGAATATGCTTGGAAAGTTATTGTTATACTAGATAGTTATTTTAAAATATGTTTATTTTCATGGTTTTCGTGAGCACACATGAGTGATAAAGGACTTAAAAACTTTGTCATGTTCTGGTGATATATCATGATCTATTGTACTCAAATTTTCTTCATTGATGAATCTCCTTGGTAGGTTCAGGTGCTGATATCTAAGAGAACATTTTTGAGGAGTCTATCATACAATTATTCATAAATAACCATGATGGATGAAGTAATACAAAATTATGGTTTCTAATATTTTAATCGTGGATAAAGGGGAGTTTATCGGAAGATATGTTGGTTGGGTTTTCCTATAATTTGTGGAAACTGACTTGTAGCAAGGAAGACTTGTGTTGCGGAGTGAGGTTTTATTCTATACGAAGTAGGATTTTTATCCATGTTTTTTCTTACATGAACAATAATCATAATGGATTATCTAGGTGGTGGTTTCATGAAATGGTGGCCCAGGATGCTTGGGTTCAACTTTAACAAGTGACATTGGTTTTTCAAATCTATTTAGGGAGGTAGATTATGATAATAATAAAAAAGTCCAATATTTGGATAGTTTTTTTTGTCATTATATATAAATTATTTAAATAATTCCATTGCGGCCCTGTTAAATTGAAAATAAGAAAATTTAAATATTATAAGTGAATGTTTCATTGAAAAATCTGGCAATGAAGATTTTTTAATTTATAAATCTATTAAAATGATAATCACAATATTGATGGAGTAATGAAAGGATCTCTATGTTAGAGGTGGTATCTTATGTATTTATTATAAGGATATAATATAGTTAGAGAGAAGGGCCATATCCTCTTTGGTTTCACTGATCAAATGATGAGTGATATATTTTTTAGTTTGATAAAAATAAGACATTCAAAAATAATAAATTATGGATATAAATTGGTTCTGAAATTGTACCGAGATTTTGGTGTATAAGATAGGTTTTGAATGTTGAAACATCTTAGTGGTAGATTATTCACAAGAACAAGTGATCAGAATTAGTTGGTCCATGGGCATGGTTCATAACATTAGATTTTGATGGGATATTAAAAAAATTATGAGGATAACATCCCAAGCCTATTTGGATTAAGATAAAGTCTCCTGGAGTCATTTAAATGATATTGTGGTTCTGGAAAACTATGTAGCCCTATCTTTAGTTGGAGCATTAATGACCAGATGGATCTTTATAGAAAAAAATTTTGGTGATAATTGGATGAATTTAGGCAGATTAGTGGGAATTCTTTGAGGGAATTAGAATAGTATTCATGTGGGTGAATATTGGGACTAACTTATGAATATAATTTTTAAGTAGTAGATTATTAGGTTTGGGGTGATTACTGCTTCCCAGTTAAGTGTTGAAATCTCTAAAAGTTACGACTTTAAGAGTTACACTTGTAAAATTTAGATAGAGATAGTATGCCATCACCAAGGAAATATCTGTCCAAGCTAGCGATATATGTTCACCTAAAATTATCTTAGAGGAAATAGATGTGTGAACCTAGAGGAAGCTTTAACTAATGTGAACTCACTAGAAGTAGCTGAGTGGATTCTATAGATTTTTTTATATGGAAGTAGTCATGATGAAGTGTCACATTGATGTGTGAATCCTATATTAAAAAGAAAGAACAATCAATTTATACACTTAGTGGACTCAATAATGTTTTGGAGGATTAAGTGATTCATGCAAAATGGTAAGCGTCCAAAAATAACATTGAATTGGGAAGTGGTAAGAATATATGAGAACATTAATTGTTCCCTAGTTTCTCTTCTTAATATCTTGAATGGTTTTAATCATGGTGAAGGTATCTCTTGAAGTTCATAGTGAACAATCATATTTTCTAGAAGGATTGAGATGTGATAGGCGATTGGATGACTGGATGAATGGAAGGAATTTTCTATTTATGGAGAGGATAGACAACCATTTCATGGTGGCATGCATTGTATCACAATAAATATGGCATAAGATAAATAATTTTAGAGGCCTTAGAAATGAAGGAATATGGTCACAGTCCATTGAGTAGATAACTGGAAGGATAAATAGTATAAAGAGGTATTTCCATAAGGTTCACATCCCCCTCACTCATGGGTTTCATAATGGGAGAACTAGTGGTATGCGTCTTCATGGGAAGTCATTAGTATTCAAATTATTATGAATATGGTAAGGGAAGGTAATTATACTTACAAATTAAAGTATGAATATTATTTCTGTGAAATAAAACATGATTCATGTTCTCTCATGGATATAGGACAAAATTGTTGAACCACATAATCCCTTGTGTGACATGATTGCATGTTTCATTTGTTTTATCCAAAACATGTTGATTTTTTTCATTATCTATAAGTAAGGTCTTGTAATATATCAGGTGGGGAAATCAGAACATAATGATTCAATGTGGTGACTTAGGTCAGACCATTTCCTTCTAAGTTCTGATCTTTCAAGTTGTGGGGGATAATCCCATCAAATGGGGTACAAGAGCTACATTTCATAAGTTATAGCATTTAATGTAAATACTTTTATTGTTGGGGGAACCAAAGGTTCTAGTTTTTTAAATTCAAAACATATAGGTATAGTATAGTGAATATTTGGCTCTTGTTATATTCCAATTTTGTGGCCCATGATCCCTTACATTTACTATGAAATATTTTATACATTCAATTTTTTAAAATATTGTATATTGAGTCAGTATTTAATATAGAATGGTGATTGGGTAGACATTATTATTAATGACATACATTTATCCAACTCATTGTTAAATGTTCTAAATTCATCCAAATATTAGGTTATGTCTATTGTTTATGGAATATAATCCACTATGATATTGTCTTAGATTAGATTTGTGAGTCCTCTTAAAGAGAAGAAAATTAATAACATTGTCATGAAACATAATAATTTCATTTATTGGACAAATCTATGTTATCCAGTCTTTCACCCGCATAAATGATTGGATTATACATAGGGGATTCGACCTATAACCATGAAATATTTTTCAATGAGTTTTAAATATCTATTCCTATATATTGGGAGCCTCAATATGGTACTTTGATTCCCCCTTTCAGTTTTGTGAACTCAATGATCAGAAGTTGGAGAGTTTCCCTAGGATGGTAACTTGTCTCCTACAATAGTAGATAATTCGACAAATATTGTGGAAGAATCTCCTACAACTATATAAATCCTCACTTTAACATTGGGAAATGGTACATCTTGAATATCCCCTTATCAATTCTATGAGTTTAGATCATAAGGTGACATTATTCAAAAGGTATAATTTCATGAACCAAATATGGTCTCTAGCCAAAGCGATGCATGACCCGGTTTCTTGAAATTATTGATAGTTGTTTCATATGCCTACGAGCTGGCACAAGTTCCCGGGCATCACAAATAATGGTGTTGAAATGATTTACCTGAGTTTAGAAGCATTAAACAACCAAGAAAAATAAATAAACCAAATCTGAAAATTTATTCCAAATAAGTATTTAATAAAATTCATAATTGTAAAAAATAGTTATAAACAGAAACCCAATAGGTCCACAACTGAAATGGAACAACCAATCTGACTCAAGAACAAACAAATGGAAAGGGGACATCACCCCCCAAACTATCTCCACAACACCACACCCAGAAAAGAAGCTATCAACCTAAACTATTGTATCCAAGGACCTTGCCCTTACCTATGTTAGACATTATCAAGAATACTTACACTAAAATTTTTAAGTAGGGTGTGATCCAAATCCTAATAGGATGAAACCCAAGAATATTCCATATGATAAAAAATTTAAGACAAATATCTGCATGTTTTTATAAACAAGAAATGATAGAACAATTTATAAAATGGGAAAATTTAATTGAAAACAGTTTTCAAAGATGGAAAGTTGGAAGAATATAAACTTTTAAATAAATCACAAAAGATAATAATTTTTCTAGAAAAAATGCATTTTATACCGACAGTAAATACAATATAGTCGATGATCACTATCCACGGGAACACCACTTTGCACTAGATAAATGTGGGGCCCTAGGTACAATGTATCTCGGTGTAAAATTATCCATAACCAATATCCTTCTCATGAATGAGCCACAATCAGGGGAAACCCCAATGTCCTAGTGGCCCCCAAACATTGTCAACGTTTAGTTAGTGTTGCCATCCTCAAACATTCTATGTGAAATAGGTATGCTACCACTATCGGATCACTAGCATACTTGTCCTGGACAACCCACCTAGATACCCTGGTTTCCATCTTTGTGATCAATCATGTTCCACATTTTATAAAATACCAATTTCACATAAAAGTACAATTTGAACATAGAAATAAATTTTTTGAATCATACACACCTCAAACTATACACAAACATGTTTCTCACCATCAATTTAATTTAGTAAACACTTTAATGATTTTATAAAACAATTTAAAGAGGTAAAACAATGCCTTCCACATAAAATCCATTTCAAAACCCTCTTTCAAGGATATATATACCTAAATGCCACACCTAAATAGAATTGGAATCCCTATCATCATTTAAAAATTCATTTTCATATATTATAAAATTTCCTCAAATTATACAGCATGAGTTAAACATGAAAAACATACAATTTGATGAAAAATAAAACTTTAGCATAAAACGCTTAACCAATTCTGTTGAAAATAATTTTTTCACCCAAAAAAATATGTTGGAAACCTAATTGTAAGGTCATTAAAGCAAGCTAACTCATAAAATAATGCCTACACTTTGAAACACCTACCATAGATTTCAAAACCCCCAAATATTTGTGTGAAACATCAAACACACCACCGCCGAACCACACGAGGATTAAAACGAAACCAAATCCACAATATTATCCCTTGAAAAAAAATTATACCCTAGGTATGAAACCCTAGTTTCTGGACATTTGTAACTTCAAGAATAATCTATGAAACCCTATGTAAAAGGATGAAAACAAAGAAGGAACCCCTTAATTGATGAATCTTGAAGTTACACCACCAAAAACCCTTTAAAAATTGGGTTCGAAGGGAGATTGATTGATCTTGAGAGTCGTATATAGATGATAGGGTCGAATTGGAGATGAAATGGTAAATATAGGTTTAATATCAAAATGGTAAACTTTTAATAAAAATTTAAACTTTATGACCTGGACACCTATGCACAATTTTTCCACACGGTTTATTAAACTATGTCGCCAAACTGTGTGTCTGGTTATGTCCACAAAAAACATGTCCATATTCTTCAAAATTAAATGGAGTTATAGGGTGATACTAGGGGGAAAATATATTCCAAGAGTATAAGAGGAAATAAATACCTAAAAAGAGGGAAATGGATGTGACAATTCTCCCCACCATGAAAACATTCCACCCCAAAAAGTCAACCTGAAGCTTGATTGAAAAAAAGAATGGGTAATCTTGATCAACACATGAATTCCACTCCCATGTCTCGTGTACATAATTACCATGCTTCTAATGGACCTCAACCATTGGAATATACTTCCCCCAAAGAACATTATCTTTGGAATCCACTGTTCGCACCGACCGCACAAACACTGATATATCGGGCTCTATCTCCAACTCTTCCCAATTCAACACATGGGACATATCCAGATTGTACTTCTTCAATTTGGAAACCTAGAATATGTCGTGAATATATTTCAACTGGGTGGGAAAAGATACCCTTTATTCTACCTTTCCAATACCCTAAGTGATCTCCAAAGTTCCAATATACCATGACGTTAGTTTTCCCTACTTTTCTAAACGATGATGAACAAAATGAGGGGTCACCTTCAAGAATACCTGATAAACCACGAAAAACTCTAAATCTTGAAGCCTATAATAATCCTAAAATTTATTCAAACTCTGAAATATCAATAACCACTTCCTGATCATATTTACCTACTCATATTTCTCTTGCACAAGGATCAACCCCAACAGTGAGGTCTCACCGACCTCATACTGACATATGGGGTGACCAACATGACCGACCATAGAGGACTTAAAAAGTATCCATTTTAATATAGTATTGGTGACTATTGTGATAAGAAAAATATACCAATCCCAAATTTTTATCCCACGATCCTTTGAAGTCCAAAACACATGCACGGAGCATGTGTTCCAGAATCTGGTTTTCCCACATTGTTTTACTATCCGTTTGAGGATGGTATATCATTCTTATATTAATCTATGACCCCAAAGCCTTCTAAATTCATTACCAAAACCAAGAGTTAAAACATGGGTCTCTATCTAAGTCAACTACTGATGGAACACCAGGAATAATTACCACCTCCTGAATATACAATCATCACAGCTCATCCACATTAGTTGTATATCTGATCAAAATGAAGTGGGGTAGTGATTAGCCACTAAATGAGGCTAATATAAATTGATAATATATATATATATATATAATATTCCTATTCTTTATAATTCATAAACACCATTTTCGTACAATTTTCACTTTGAACATCATTTGACATTATAATTTGTAATTCCTTCTTAAAATGCACTATTTTGTGGTACATTTTTAACATCATTTAAAGTACCCAATGATCTTGATTTTGTTTTCATATTTAATTTTCTGGTTTCTAATTATATTGGGAACAATTTATACTTTTGTAT
Organism: Viscum album; assembly: GCA_963277665.1. Taxonomy (NCBI): domain Eukaryota; kingdom Viridiplantae; phylum Streptophyta; class Magnoliopsida; order Santalales; family Viscaceae; genus Viscum; species Viscum album. The sequence continues at coordinate 582,898,193 of OY728120.1, forward strand.
TATTAGATTATTCACATTGGAAGGCCACCAAAATGGGATTTCATGCAAACAATTCCGGAGAAGGATGATCGGACACTAGCCCACTGATGAGAATGTGGGGCCCAACATAGAGGCCCAATGAAGGCCACATTTCATGTGATTATAGAGGACATGTATAGAAACAAATAATTTTTTAGGATCTAGTGCTAATTCTTCTTTGATGGTGGTTATTAAGGAATCACAATTTGGGGATAAAATTATGGGCCAGATTCTGAGGCCCATAAACTCATCCCACCAATTTAATCATATCCTAAAAAAACCTTTTTTTGGGATTAAATGTTATATAGAGATAGGGGACATCTAGAGATTCATTTTTGTCTTCTATGGACCACTCCTATTTTTCCATCTAGAATGTATTTTAGGTGCATCTGTTCAGTGGAAGCAAGTTGGCTGCCACCTCGTGTCAAAGGTGGAAAAGTCTACTCTCTCTTAACTTTCCACCCAACTAGGCCCACCACCATTAATTGAGGTGACTTCCACTATTTTAGTATCGAACCAAGGCTTCAAAATTTCCTATTTAAGGAAATTTTGGTAGAGGAGTTGAGAATATTTGGAGCATTTTTTTCATTGTAATGTTATTATGTCGATTTGGCTTTGTAATGTACTTCTTTCTCATGTAAGTTGTTCAAATCACCTTAGATATTAATAAAATTTATTCCTTCCCTCTTATTCTATTTTTCTTTATATCACTTGGATATTGTTTCCTTATGTTGGGAATTTATTCACACCATAACTTGTGATGTTCTTCACACAACGGTGGAGTGATTTATTTCTTTTTATTGTTTTTTAACTTCTCCAATTCCTCTCTCAGGAGTCTACTTTCTGCTTCCATTGAAACCATAGAATCAATGGAGGGATAACTCTTTTATGGGTAGATCCAATTGAGTAGAAAGGGTCTGGTTTGGATGTTCTTTCTCACTCCATTAATTTCTAATCAATTCTTTTAATTGATAATTTTGTTTGAAGATAAATAAAATCTTTCATCCTTGATGAATTTAAGGCCACAAACATCAAGTGCTAATACGAAACTTTACCTTGAAGTGCTCAAAACATTAATCCTTAAAGTGTATTGGTGATTAGTATTAAATAGTGTAGGTATTAAAACAGTAAGTTATGATGTCATTTGATCTTCTTAAAAGAACCCATCTCAAATATAAGAAATTGAAATCATTATAAAGGGAATTCATCCAATCCACCCTAGGTGAAAACCTAGGATCAACTCATTATCTAAATTTTAATTAACTTAAATATGTTAGTGATACCTTAAACCCATATAAAATAAACCCAATTTGGCCACTTCATTGCCAAAAACAATCCATAAAAATTACGTGTCTGTAGGTTACTTCTTAGGTCTATGAGGATTCGATAACCCAAGCTAAACTACAAGGACCATTATACCTTCATCACTTGGGTAAATTTGAGTGTGAATCAAATTTTGGATCTTTTTAAAGGGACCTAATTAATTAATGTAAATAACCATTATATTCTCCCCAATTTATTTTATTATCACCCAAGACCTTTTATCTTTTCCGTTTCTCAATTTTTTTCTTTTGGCGCATGTCTTCCCACACTCATGATCAATAAAACTATCTAGTTAGGGTGGATAGTCATGGGGTTGGGGAGTCAATTACACCAAGGAAACTCTTTACATTATATCATAATCTTTATAATACTCTAGAGTAAAAAATTGAGCCCATTTAAATGGAAGGTCTTCAAAGAAACCAACTCATAAACTCGAGTTGGAATCAATATGGAAAACCAAATGAGGCAGCCACAAACATGGGGAATGCATTTGCTCAAACCATGAATGACTACCTCACACCTGTCCGGACCAATGCCCCCTCATGAATTAGATACAACTCCCTAAGAGATTACAACTACATCTTTATACCACATGTCCTAAACCATCATCCCACATTCCATGGAATGGAGTCTGAGATTCCATACCTTCTTGTTAAGGAGTTCAATGACATTGTAGAAACCATGTATCCCCCACATCAACTAGAATCAGCTAAGTTAAGGATATTTCATTCTTCTTTAAATGATTGAGCTAAAAATGGGCTAAAAAATTTGACACCATCATCCAAAAACTCTTGGGACCAATTACAAAGATAATTCTACAAAAAATACTTTCCCCACCAAAAAAAATTGCACTTAAAAAGAGCATCAAAAACATTTTTGAAAAAAGAGGAAGAGTCATTCTATAAAACATGGGAGCGGTTCAAATACTCTCTAAACATGGTTCCACACCATGGTTTTTCTATTCCTAAATAAGTGAGAATTTTCTATGAAATGTTTCATCCGGGGAACAAACAATTAATTGACATGATGTGTAAGATACCCTTTAAAAAAAGCCCCAAATGATGCTTATGAGTATCTGGAAAGCCTTGCTGAGAAAAACAAAACATGGGGAACTTAACCTTATTCTAAAAATCCACAAAAAAACTACTATAATTATGACAATTATAGAAGAGGAAATCCTTAGGGCTAAACTCACAACACTATCTAGGAAGGTTGAAGAGACAGACCTTAGGAAAGTCCATGAAATCCAAACTGTAGAACATGTTTTCATAATTCTTGCCAAATATGCCCATAAGACAGAAAACTGCCCAAACCATTCCATCTTTAAAGGATGTTCATTTAGGAGGACCCCTAGAGGAAGTAAATGCTTTGATCTTTCAAAATCCTCAATACCAAATCAAATTCAACTCAAGGTATAATAACCACCCAGGCTTCCACTGGAAAGATAACCAACAACCTAGCCAACCACGGGGACAAACACCATACCCAAATCAGAACAATCAACCCCATAACCAGTTCCAAACCCAACCTATCCAATACCAACAGCCACCAGTCCATTTGAATCAAACCATCCCACCTCGAAAATATCCCCCTGCGATAAACCAATCTTCTCAAGCACCAACCCAATCTGTTCCACAAATCCTACTATAAAAACTATTAAAAAAATGGAAAGGATGAACTCGGAAGTATTTTCCCTAAAACAAGATCTTAAAACCATCAAAACTAGAAAGGAAAAAATTCCTACTCAAGTGTTATCATCCTCAACTTTAAGGGGAGAGTCAATTTTTACTCAAAAAACTCATGAACAACTAAAGGTTTTGAATGTTTTAAGAAGTGGGAAATCAATTGAGAAACATGAACAACTAATTCAGAACCCATCTGAAGATTCAAACATGGATGAAAATCCAAATCAACCAAATGATCAAACAGAAAAAAATGACAACATTTTCAAAGAAACAAGTCTTCAACAAACAACCCCCCAACCTGCACCATTTATTCAACACATGAGGGGGGGAAACCAAGCCTGAATTGAGTGAATAATTGAGGTAAATCTTCTCAAAAGTCACGTTTTACATTCCCCTTCTTGATTCAATCCAAACGATAACTACCTACTAAAAGTAACATAAAGACATGTACATTTTAAAATAAAATTTTCACATAAAAACCATGTCCTTTTAGAAGCTAATGATAGTAACACCATTCAAGGGACCATTCCTCCTAAGTAGAAAGACTCGGGTTGCCCTTACATCAATGTTGAAATAGGAGAGAGAAAGTTTGTCATGCCCTTTGTGACCTAGGGGCTAGTTTCAATCTAATACCCTATGCTGTGTACTGCCAGTTAGGCCTAGAAGAGCTCCAACCCATATATATCACACTTCAACTTCCAGATCGTAGCATTAGGGTTCCAAAGGGGATTTTAAAAGACATTCTGGTAAAGGTTGAAAACATCATCTACCCTACAGACTTCAATGTCCTTGAAAACCATACAAACTTAGGAAATAAGGAAAAACTGCAATTATCCTTGGTCATCCCTTCCTTGCAACAATCAACTCTGTTATCCGAGTCCGAAATGGTTGCATGACCATTACCTTTGGAAACATGAGTCTAGACTTGAACATCTATAATGAAAGATCACAAATAGTGTATGAGGAGGACATTCATGAAGTAAACATGATAGGAAGCATTGATAATGAATCCATAGAACATAATGGAATATTTGATGGATATTTAAGTCAGGATGTGATTGACTTCCTTTCTTCACATGAAGGATGTTTATCTCCTTATCTTGAATGATTTTCCAATTTCTATTATGATGGAGTCTTAGGTCCAACAATCCGTGAAAACTTTCTGGAAACCAATTTCATGGAGATGAATCAAACTTCCTTCCCAAAATATGATCAAACCAATCTTTAAGTTGAAACTTCTATATGTGGGGATTCATTCCATTCTGAAAATCCAAAAAAATAAATTGATCTTTAGCCAATGTCCCAATATTCGACAAAAAGATTGAACCAACCTGATCTTGAATTGAAGTAACAACCCACTGCACTCAAGTATGCCTTCTTAGGAGATAATCAAACATGTCCTATTGTCATTTCTTCTTCTCTTGAAGCTATTCATGAGAGGATTCTTTTAGATGTCCTTATGAAACATAAGAAAGCCATTAGTTGGACCATGTCTGAAATTACTGGGACAATCCCATTTATTGGGACTCATAGGATTGTTCTGGAATCTGATTCAATTCCATGTCTTCAACCTCGACGGTGTCTCAAACCTAATCTCATGGATTTAGTGAGAAAAGAACTTCTGAAATTGTTAAAAGTTGGTATCATATATCCCATAGCTGAGAGTGAGTGGGGCATCCCAATCTAAGTGGTTCCCAAGAAGGCAGTAATCCCAGTGATAACCAATAAGGATGGATAGATTCTTCCAACTAGGGTGAGAAGTCGATGGTGGGTTTGAATTGACTATAGGAAGCTAAACTCATTCACCAAGAAGGACCATTTCGCCTTACCATTCATTGAACAAGTCCTTGAGAGAGTGGAATGTCATGAATTCTACTGTTTCTTAGATGGGTACTTGGGGTATAATCAAATTGAGGTCTCCCTAGAGGATCAAGGGAAGACTACATTCACATGGCCATTCGACACCTTTCCCTTCAAACTCCTACTCTTCAGGTTATGCAATGCCCCTAGAACCCTCCAGCGGTGCATGATGGGAATATTACCAGACATGGTAGGGGATGTTTTTGAGGTCTTCATGGATGAATTATCTACCTTTGGGGATACATTTGAAGGGTGTATTAGGAATGTGGAGAGAGTTTTTTCCAGATGTGAAGAAAGGAATCTGGTCCTAAAATGGAAAAAGTGACATTTCATGGTTAAAAAGGGATTAATACTTGTCCATATAGTCTTGGTTAGTGGGATTGAAGTTGATAAAGAAAAGTTTGACATAATTCGTCACTTTCCATCACCCAGAACTATTAAGGATGTAAATACATGCTTAGGACATGCTGGTTTCTATAGAAGATTCATCAATGACTTTATATCAATCTCGCATCCCCTTTGTGCTCTCCTAATAAGGATACTCCATTTCTTTGGAAAGAAAGCTGTGAGGGTTCATTCTCAACCCTCAAATCCTCTCTCTCCTCTCCTCCCATTATGAAATATCCAAATTGGAACCTTCCATTCGAACTTATGTCTGATGCTAGTGACTTTGCTGTTGGAGCTTTGTTAGGACAACGTTGTGATAAAAATCCTTATGTCATTGCTTATGCAAGAACCGTAAATGATGCCCAAATCAACTAAATCACCACTGAAAAGGAGTTACTTTCTTTTGTTTTTTCCTTAGATATGTTTAGGTCCTACCTCTTAGGATCACCCATCATTTTCTTCACTAACCATTCCACCCTAAAATACCTCTTCCAAAAACAAGATGTTAAGGCTAGAGTGATTAGGTGTCTCCTTCTATTACAAGAATTTGACCTCACAATCAAGGACAAAAAGGGTGTTGAAAATGTTTTAGATGATCACCAATGTAGGATGGAATTAAAGGACAACTGAAATCACCGTTTTGTGTCTGATTCATTTCTAGATGAACACCTATACTCTGTGAGTGACTTCCCATGGTATGCGGAAATATCCAACTTCTTAGTTACATGAGTAATTCCAAAATTCTTAGGGACTCAAGATCAAAGGAAATTCCTTTCTAATGTTAGGCACAATGGGTTTGATGATCTATAACTCTATATGTTCTACCCTAACCAAGTCATTAGGAGGTGTTTCCTAGAATCTGTACAAGAGACCATCCATAAATTCATTCATAGTGAGGCATGTGTAGGTCACTTTTCCTCAAGGAAAACTTCTTCAAAGTTTCTTTAGTGTGGTCTCTTCTGTCCCACCCTCTCAAGGGACTCCTACACATTTTTCGAAATATTACCTAAGTTTCAAAAAGTATGGTCAATCACAAAAAGGAATGAAATTCCATTCAATCCCATCTTAGTGATTGAAATCTTTAAATATTTGGGAGTCGATTTCAAGGGTCCCTTCCCAAACACTAGGGGATAACTCAAGATCCACTTAGCTGTTGATTATGTCTCAAAATGGGTTAAAGCCATTCCCAAAAAGTCTAATGACCATCCTTTTGTGATCTAATTTCTAAAAGAGAACATATTTTCTCGATTTGGAATTCCTAGGGGTATAATCAGTGATTGAGGAACCCATTTTTGCAACCCTACATTCTCTTCACTCATGACTAAGTATCGTATTTCTCACAAGGTTTCCACTGCATACCATCCACAAAACAATGGTCAAGATGAGTTAGCAAATACGGATATTAAGAATATTCTTGAAAAACATTCAATCGTTCTAGGAAATATTGGTCCGAGAAACTCTCGGATGCTCTTTGGTCATATCGTACAGCATACAAAACCATCCTAGGAATGTCCCCATATAGGTTGGTTTATGGAAAATCATGTCATTTACCTATTGAAATTGAGCATAAGGATTTTTGTCCAATTATGAAAATTAATTATGACCTCTGATTGGAAGGAACAAAAAGGAAATTAGATCCCAATGAACTTGAGAATCTAAGGATAAAGGCTTATGAAAATTCAAGGATCAATAAAGCAAGAGTTAAAGCCTACCAATCTAGGAATATCAAAGTAAATAATTTTGAACCAGGAAAATATATTCTCTTTTATAGTTAAAAACATCATTTACACCCTGGAAAGTTAAGGTCTAGATGGTCAGGTCCTTTCAAAGTGCATCATGTGTACCCCCAAGGGGCAGTAGAGGTTCAAGATCCTACAAGTGGTTACATTTTCAAGGTCAATGGTCAGAGCTTAAAACCATTCATTGAATCATTCAATAAACAAGATTAAAAGGATGAGTTTTTTTAGCCAACCTATGAACCAGGAAAAAATTGAGAGATTTTGGATCCATGTCTGGCTAAAGACGTCAAACAAAGCGTTGCATGGGTGTCAATCCGTGGTTTTCAAGTTTCCATACATTTTGTTGTTTTAGTCAACTTTTTATTTTAAATATGATTAATGGATCACATTTATATTTAAAAAAATAAAAAAAATAAATAGTTGACATGTTCTTCTATTATGGATTTTGATGGTTAAGAAAGAGGAGCGCCATATTCATCTATGTCACGTGGTGTGATCCTTGAGTAATACATAACCCAGAAATTTAAAAAGAAGACAATGTATCATCAATTCATTTTATTTTTATGTGTTTGTAGGTCAAAATAAATAATAATAATAATAAAATTAAAATTCCACATCATAGGTCGTGGGGAAAACCCCGTCACAACTAGCGAAGCTGCGAGGACCCAAACTCGAGACCGAAGAAAGATAGGGGAGCGCACTTACCACTGACCTATGGCTTCTGGTGCTTCCTTATTCTATATTTTTTGTATTTATACTTATATTTTACTTTATTTTATTATATGAATAAATATATATATCTATATATATATATATAAAGTTTGTTTTTGTTTTTTTGCAATTTTTCTTCTTCCACTAGGGAATTATAAGAGTGACATGGAGATCAAGGGATTAAAAGGAAGCAGCAAGAATTTCATCTTCAACCACCAGGTGACTTAATTCCATGATCCTCATTTTCAATTTCCATTTTGAACTCTCATTATCTACCTCTACCCCATTTTAAATCTTCTTTTCTTTAAAAACTGGGGACAATGTCATTTTATTTCTGGGGGAGATAAAAAAAATATTTCTTTGTGTCAAAAAAATGAATGATTTAAAAAATGTTTTCTTTAATGGAAGGAAAAATCCATTTTTCCTTGAACAGGATTATAGGCATTGTACACTTTAAAACTGAATATCAAATAATTTACCATGACCTAATTTTGATTTTTATCCCTGTATAATTTCTTGAGAATTGATTTTGGAAAGTGTGGATCTCTAATGTGATATTTCAGGGTTTATATTTTCCACCAAATAAAAAAAATCACAACGCACGTCCTTTGGATAGTTGGGTATTATTTTGTGTTCATGGGGTCCCCCAAAAAAATAGCATAGGTTTGATGATCATTTTAGTCTTAATACGATTATTCAAAAAAAAATAAAAAAAACAATAAATTTACGCGTAGGGAAATTAAATGACCTAATGTGTAGCTTTCAGCACTCAGGGGTCATGACTCCATAGTTGTCTGGCCCATAGTTAGTAATTTTATCTCAATTTTTGGTAATTTAAATTTGTTTTTGACTGAGTTAAATCAATATGATTCATGAGTATGTGGGATTCACTTTGTGCCCTAATATCTTTGAGCTAGGGAGTCATCGGAAAAGTATTGCTACTACGGTTTACTATTTTGAGTTCAATTTCAATTACCGTGGAAAAATTGAAAAAACGAAAATAAATTAATTCAATAAAAAAAATTAATTCTCATCTTAATATTGAAATTTTATTCCACCTATCACTCCCATCATTTCCATCCTGAATAAAGATGAACCCACATGTTTAAATGAGATGTACAACACATCATCACTCGTAATTGATATTGGATGAAATTTGGAGATGAATTTGAATAAAGGAATTGGCTTAGGATTGGGATCTTCTTATGAAACTATCATGTATTAAAATAGTTATATGGGTTTCATGATTTTTTGGTATAAGGGTTTTTTGTGATCATTGTGTATTAATAATTTTTGGAAAAGGGAATTCAAATTTTATATTGTTGAGATATATTTTTCTCAGGACTAGAAAAACTCATGTTGGAGGTGTGATTAGACACTAAACTAGGCTAATATTATTTTTTAATATATATAATATCCAGGTTCTTTATTATTCATAAACACCATTTTAGTTCATTTTTTACTTTGAACATCATTTCACATTATACTTTGTAATTCCTTCTTAAAATGAACTGTTATGTGGTACATTTTTTAACATCATTTAAAGTACCCAATGATCATTATTTTATTTTAATATTTAATTTTCAGGTTTCTAATTATATTTGGAACAACTCAAACTTGTGGAGTGTTAGAAGATTCACATTGGAAGACCACCAAAATCGGATTTCATTCAAACAATAATGGAGAAGGAAGATTGGACACCAACCCACTGATGAGAATGTGGGGCCCAACACACAGGCCAAATGAAGCCCAAATTCCATGAGATTCTATAAGACATATATAGGAAAAAATAATTCTTTAGGATCTAGTGCTAATTATGCTTTGATTGTAGTTATTAAGGCGACACAATTTGAAGATAAAATTATGTGCCATATTTTGAGGCCCACAAACTCATCCCACCAATTTAATCATATCTCAAAAAAATAATATTTTGGGATTAAATTTTACAGAGATATAGGGGACATCCGGGGATTTAATTTTTTCTGCTATGGCCCACTCTTATTTTGCCATCTAGAAGGTCTTCCAGGCACATCTGTTCGGTTGAAGCAAGCTAGCTACCCCCTCGGGTCAAGGGTGGAAAAGTCTACTCTCTCTTTACTTTCCACCCACCTAGGCACACCACCATTAATTGAGGTGACTTCCACTATTGTAGGATTGACCCAAGGCTTTAAAATTGCATATTTATGGCAGTGGTGGTAGAGGAGTTCAGCATATTTGGATCTTTGTTTTCATTGTAATGTTATTATGTTGATTTGGCATTGTAATGTTATTCTTTATCATGTAAGTCATTCGAATAACCTTATTTCATAATAACATTTCTTCCTTCCCAATTATTATATTTTTCTTATTATCACTTGGATATCATTTCCTTATTGTGTGAATTTATTCACACCATACATTGTGATATTCTTCACACAATGGTAGAGTGATTGCTTTCTTTTTATTGTTTTTTACTTCTCCAATTCCTCCCTCGTGAGTCTACTTTCTGCTTCCATTGAAACTGTAGAATCAATGGAGAGATAAATCTTTTATGGGTAGATTCAAGTGAGTAGAAAGGGTCTAGTTTGGATGTTCTTTCTCACTCCATTAATTTCAAATCACTTATTTTAATTGAGATTTTTTTTGAAGATCATTAAACTCTTTAATCCTTGTTGAATTTAAGGCCACACACTTCAAGTGCTAATACAAACCTTTACCTTGAAGCACTCAAAACTTTGATCCTTCAAGTGTATTGGTGATTAGTATTAAATGGTGAAGGTATTATACTAGTAAGTGATGATGTTGTTTGATCTTCTTAAAAGAACCCATCTCAAATATATGAAATTGAAATCATTAAAAAGGGAATTCATCCAATCCACTTGAGGCAAAAACCTAGGATCCACTCATTATCTTAATTTTAATTAACTTAAATATGTTAGAAATACCTTAAAACCATCTAAATAATACCCAATTTGGCCACTTCATTTCCAAAAACAATCCATATAATATATGTGTTCGTAGGTTACTTCTTGGGTTTCTGAGGATTTGATAACCCAAGATAAACTACATGGACCGTTCTACCTTCATCTCTTGGGTAAATTTGAGCATGAATCAAATTTTGGCACTATTTCTGGGGTCCCAAGTAATTCATCTCAACACCCATTCTATTCTCCCCCATTTATTCTATTCTCGCCCAAGATCTCTTATCTTTTCCCTTTCTCGTTTTTTTTCTTTTTGTGCATGTCCTCTGACACTCGTGATCAATTAAACCGTATAGTTAGGGTGGATAGTCCTGGGGTTTGGGAGTCAAGTACACCAAGGTAACTCTTTCCATTTGATCCTAATCATAATAATACTCTAGAGTCAAAATTTGATCCCATTTCAATGGAATTTCTTCAAATAAACCTACTCATAAACCCGGGTGGGAACCAAAATGGAAACCCAAATGAGGCAGGCCCAAATATAGGGAATGTAGTTGATCACAACATGAATGACTACCTCACACCACCCTGAAACAGTGCCCCCTCTTGCATTAAACAGAACTCCCTAGGATTTTCCAACTAAATCATTAAACCCCATGTCCTAAACCATCTTCCCACATTCCCTAGAATGGAGTCCGAGACAGTCTACCTTCACGTTAAGGAGTTCAATGCGTTGTAGAAACCATGTGTCCCCAACATCAACTAGAATCTGAAAAGTTGAGGCTATTTCCTTTTTATTTAATGGACCGAGCTAAAAAAATTCTAAAACATTTGAGGCCATCTTCAATAAACTCATGGGAGTGGTTTAAAGACACTCTAAACATTGTTTCACACCATGGGTTTTCAATTCCTGAACAGGTGAGAATTTTATGTGAAGTGTTGGGTCCGGGGAACAAAACATTCATTGACATGATGTGTAATGGAACCTTTAAAAACAAACCCCAAATGATGCTTACGAGTATCTAAAAAGCCTTGCTAAACAAAAAAAACATGGGGAACTTCACCTTATTCTAAAAAGCCACAAAGAACTACTATAATTCAAACACTTAGAGAATAAGAAAACCTTAGGGCTAAAATCACAACACTCTCTAGGAAGGTTAAGAGACAGACCTTATGAAATTCCATGAAATCCAAACTGTAGAACCTATTTGCACAATTTGTGACATATATGACCATAAGACAGACAACATCCCAACTATTCCATCCATCAAGGATGTTCTTTTAGGAGGACCCCTAGTGAAATTAAATGCTTTGAACTTTCAAAAGCCTCAATACCAAAACAACTTCAACCCAACGTATAATGACCACCCAATCCATTTTCAAAAAACAATCCCACCTCCAAAATATCCCCTGGGATAAACCATAACTGGTTCCAAACCCAACCAATCCAATACCAACATCCACCAGTCCATTTTCAAAAAACAATCCCACCTCCAAAATATCCCCTGGGATAAACCAATCTTCTCAAGCACCAACCCAAACAGTTCAACAAATCCTACTAGAAAAACTATGCAAAAAAATGGAAAGGATGAACTCAGAAGTCTCTTCCCTAAAACGAGAAATTCAAACCATCATTTCTAGAAAGGCACTTAGGCCTACTTAGGTGGAACCATCCTCAACTTCAAGGGGAGAGTCAATTTGTACTCAAATAACTCATGAACAACTAAAGGATGTTACGATTTTAAGAAGTGGAAAATCAATTGATAATCCTGCAAAACAAATTCATAACTCATCTGAAGATTCAAAATTGGATGAAAATCTAAATAAAAAAAATGATCAAACTGAAAAAACATGATAACGTTGTCAAAGAAAAAACTCTTCACCAAACAACCCCACAACCTACACCATTTCCTCAATGCATGAGGGGGGTAAACCAATCCTGAATTGAGTGAAACATTTAGGGAAATATTCTCATAAGTCAAGTTGAACATTCCCCTTCTCGATGCAATCCAAACTAAACCTTCCTACTCAATGTACCTTAATAAACTTTTCACCGTTAAAAGAGAATTTTCACATAAAAAAGTCCTTTCGGAAGCTAATATGAGTAAAACAACTCAAGGGACCATTCCTCCTATATTGAAAGACCCGGGTTTCCCTAACATCAATGTTGAACTAGGAGAGAGAAAGGTTTTCAAGTCCTAGTGTGACCTAGGTGCTATTTTCAATCTCATCCTCAATGTAGTGCACTGCTAGTTTTTTATAGATGATATCCAACCCACATCTTTCACACTTCAACTTGATGATCGTAGCATTAGGGTTCCAAAGGGGATTTTAAAGGATGTCCTGGTAAAGGTTGAAAACATCATCTTCCAAGGTGACTTCATTATCCTAGAAAACCATCCAAACTTAGGAAACAATGAACAAACCACAATTATCCTTGGCCCTCCTTTCCTTGCAACAATCAAATCTTTTATCCGAGTCCAAAATGGGAAAATGATGATCACTTTAGGAAACATGAGTCTAGACTTGAACATCTATAATGCAAGCTAAAAAATAGGTGATAATGAGGACATTCATGAAGTAAACATGATAGTAATAATTGATAATGAATCCATATAACACCAATGAATATTTGATGGATATTTAAGTCAGGATGATATTGAATTCGTTTGATTACATGACGGAAGCTTATCTCCTTGTCTTGAATCATTTTCAAATTTCTCTTATGATGAAGTCTTAGGTCTAACAATCCGGGAAACCTTTCAAGAAACCACTTTTATAGAGACCAATCAAACTTCCTTCCCTAAATCTTATCAAACAAATCTTGTAGATGAAACTTCAATATGTGGGGAATAAATCCTATCTGAAACTCTAAAAAAAGAAATTTATCTTGATCCAATGTCCCAATATTCTGTAGGAATTTTGAACCAACCTGATCTTAAATTTAAGGAACTTCCTGCTACACTCAAGTATTACTTCATAGGAGAAAATATAACACATCATATTGTCATTTATTATTCTCTTGAATCTAATCCTGAGAGGATACTTCTATTTGTCCTTAGGAAACATAAGAAAGCCATTGTTGGACCCTGTCTGATATTCTTGGGATTATCCCACTTATTTAGACTCATAGTATTGTTCTATAATCTGATTCAAATCCATGTCATCAACCTCAATGGTGAATCAATCCTAGTATCATGGAAGTAGTGACAAAAAAACTTCTGAAATTATTCAAAGATGGTATCATATATCCCATAGCTAAGAGTGAGTGGGTCATCCCAATCCAAGTAGTTCCCAAGAAAGATGGAATCACAGTGATAACCAATAAGGATGGAGAGATTATTCCAACTAGGGTGAGCAGTGGATGGAGGGACTGCATTGACTATAGGAAGCTAAACTCATTCACCAAGAAGGACCATTTCCCATCACCATTCATTGACCAAGTCCTTGAGAGAGTGGATGGTCATTCCTTATAATATTTTGTAGATGGGTACTCATGGTAGAACAAAATTGAGGTCTCCTAAGAGGATCAAGCGAAAACTACCTTTGCATGTCCATTCAGCACCTTTTCCTTCAAATGCATGCCCTTCGATTTATGCAATGCCCCTAGAACATTCCAGTGGTGCATGATGGGAATATTCTCAAACATGGTATGGCGTTTTATTAAGGTCTTCATGGATGACATCTTTGTCTTTCGGGACACATTTGAAGGATTTCTTAGGAATGTGGAGAGAGTTTTGTCCAGATGTGAAGAAACAAATATGGTCCTAAACTGGGAAAAATGTCATTTCATGGTTAAAAAGGGATTACTACTTGTCCATATAGTCTCAGGTTGGGGGATTGAAGTTGATAAAGCATAAGATGACATCATTCTTCACCTTCCTTCTCCCAGAACTGTTAATTAAGTGAGTTCTTTCTTAGGAAATGATGGTTTCTATATAAGAATCATCAAGCACTTTAGTTCAATCTCTCATCCCCTTTGTGCTCTCATAGTATAGGATGCTATATTTGTTTGGATAGAAAGCTGTGAGGGTTCATTCTCAACCCTAAAATCCTCTCTCAACTCTCCTCTCATTATGAAATCTCTAAATTGGAACCTTCCTTTTGAACTTATGTGTGGTTCCAGTTACTTTGTTGTAGGAGCTGTGTTAGGAAAACATTATGATAAAACTTCTTATGTCATTACTTATGCAAGAAAATAAATAAATGTTCCCAAAATCAACTACACCACCACTGGAAAAGAGCTACTTTCTATTGTGTTTTCCTTAGAGAATTTTAGGTCCTACCTTTTAGGATCACCCATCATTGTCTTCATTGACCATTCTGACCTAAAATACATCTTCCAAAAACAAGATTCTAAGGCTAGACCGATTAGTTGGGTCCCTCCCTTACAATAATTTTACCACACAATCAAGGAAAAAAGGTTTTTAAATGTTGTAGCTGATAACCTCTCTATGATGGAATTCAAGGACAAATCAAATCACCTTTCTGTGTCTGATTAATTTCCTGATGAACACCTATACTCTGTGAGTGACTTACCTTGGTATGCTGACATAGCCATATTCTTAGTTATATGTGTAATTCCAAAATTATTAGGGACTCAAGCTCAAAGGAAATTACTTTATGATGTTAGGAACTATGTGTTTGATGATCCATACCTGTATAAGTTCTGCCATGACCAAGTCATTAGGAGTTGTGTCCCAGAATCTAAACAAGAGTCCATCTTTAAATTATGTCATATAGAGGAATATGGAGGTCACTTTTCCTCTAAGAAAACTTATTCTATGGTTCCTCAGTGTGGTATCTTCGGGCCCATCCTCTCAAGGGACTCATACACATTTTGTCAAAGTTGTCATAATTGTCAACAAGTAGGGTCAATCACAAAAGGAATCAAATTCCACTCACTCACATCTTAGTGATTGAAATCTGTGAGTGTGGGGGAATAGATTTCATGGGTCCCTTCCCAACATCTAGGGGGTACCTCTACATCCTCTTGGCAATTGATTATGTTTCAAAATGGGTTGAATCCACACTCACCAAGTCTAATGATCATTATTTTGTGATCTGATTTTTGAAAGAGAACATATTTTCCGGATCTAAAATTCTTAGGGCAATAATCAGTGACCGAGGAACCAATTTCTGCAACCGTCCATTCTCTTCACTCATATATAAGTATGGGATTTCTCAAAAGTTTTCCACTATGTACCATCCTCAATACAGTGGTCAAGCTGAGTTAGCAAATAAGGAGATTAAGAATATTCCAGAAAAAAACTGTCAATCCTTCTAGGAAATAATGGTCCGAGAAACTCTAGGATTCTCATTGGACATATCGTACAACATACAAAACCATCTTAGGAATGACACCATTTAGGTTGGTTTATGGAAAAGCATTCCATTTACCTGTTGAAATTGAGCATACGGATTTTTGAGAAATTAAGAAAATAAATTGTGACCTCTCATTGGCCAAAACAAAAAAGGAAATTAGATCTCAAATAACATAAGCAACATAAGATAGAGGCTTATGAAAATTCAAGTATCAATAAAGCTAGAGTTCAAGCCTACCAATCTAGAAATATCAAATTCAAACATTTTGAACTAGGAAAATCCTTTCTCTTGTATAGTTCAAAACATCATTTACACCCTGGAAATTTAAGTTCTAGATGGTTAGGTCCTTTCATAGTGTATCATGTGTACCCCCATGGGGCAGTAGAGGTTCATGATACCACAAGTGGTTAAATTTTCAATGTCAATGGGAAAAGGTTAAAACCATTCATTGAATCATTCAATAAATAAGAAATAGAGGTTGAGTTAGCTGAGGAAACCTATGAACCAGGAAAAAATTGATAGATTTAGGATCCGTATCTGGATAACAATGTTAAACAAAGCGTTGCATGGGTGGAAACCCATGGTTTTCATGTTTCGAATTATTTAGTTGTTTTAATAAACTTTATATTTTAAATAGGATTAATGAATCATTTTGATATTTTAAAATAAAAAAAATATTATTAACTTGTTCTTCTATTATGATTATGGATGGGTAAGAAATAGGAGCGACATATTCATCTGTGTCACATGGTGTGAACGTTGGGTAATACCTTACCCAGAAATTTAAAAAGAAGACAATGTATCATCAGTTCATTTGATTTTTATGTTTTTGTAGTTTAAAATAAAAAATAATTATTATTATTATAAAATTAGAAGGCCACATCATAGTTCATGGGGAAAACCCCATCAGAACTGGAGAAGCCATTAGGAATCGAACCCGAGATCGAAGGGAGATAGGGAAGTGTGCTTACCACTGACCTATGACTTATGATGCTTCCTTGTTCTACAATTTTTGTGTATAAACTTATATTTTACATTTTTTATTATTTTAAAAAATATATACATGTCTATATATATATATTATGGTTTTGTTTGTTTTTTCTTTTTTTTCTTCCACTAAGGAATTCACATAGTGACATGGAGATCAAGGTATTAAAAGAGAGAAGCAAAAATATCAACTTCAACCACCACATATGACTTCATTACATGATCCTCATTTAAAATTTCCTTTTTTAACTCTCATTCTCTACCTCTACCCCCATATAAATCTTCTTTTCTTTAAACGTTGGGGATAGTGTTATTTTAAGATGGGGGAGATAAAGAAATTCTTTTGTGTGAAAAAAATGATTGATTTGAAAAAAAAGTGTGCATTAATGGAAGTAAAATTTTCTTTTTTCTTGAACATTATAATTGTCATTGTACACTTTAAAACTCAATATCAAATAATTCAGCATGCCCTGATTTTGATTATAATTTATTTATAATTTCATGAGCATAGGTTTGTGAAAGTGTGGATGTCTCATGTGATATTTCATGGTTTATATTTTCATCCAAATAATAAAAACACAACGCACATCCTTTGGATAGTGGGGTATTAGTTTGAGTTCATGGGGTCCCCCAAATAAATAGCATAGGTTTGGTGATCTTTTTAGTTTTAAAATGAGTATTCAATAATAATAATTAAAAAAAATATACTTGCGTGTAGAGCAATGAAATGACCTAATGTGTGGATTTCATCACATGGGGATTGTGACTCCATATTTGTCTGGCCCAGAGTTTGTAATTTTATCTCTATGTTTGATAATTTGAATTTTTTTGACTGATATAACTCGATATGATGCCTGAGTATGTGGGCTTCATGTGGTTCCCTATGGTCTCTGATCCTGTGAGTCATCAGAAAAGTCTCGCTATAGGGGTAGACTCTTTTGAGTGAAATTTCAATTACCATGGAAAAATTGAAAAAACAAAAGTAATAAAATAAAATAATACAATAAAAAAATTGAATACTCATCTTAATATTGAAATATGATTCCACCTAGCACTTCCATCATTTCCCTCTTGAATAAAGATGAACCCAGATGTCTAAATGTGAGGCACAACACATCATATCTCTTAATTGATATTGGATGAAATATGGAGATGAATTTGAACAAATTAATGGGCTTGGAATTTTGATATACTTATGAAACAATCATGTATTAAAATAAATTTATGGGTTTTTTGATTTTTCGGTATAAGGGTTTTTGGTGATCATTATGAATTAAAAAAAAATTGGAAAAGGAAATTCGAATTTTTTATTGTTGAGATATGTTTTTCTCGGGACTAGAAAAACTCAAGTTGGGGGGTGTGATTAGCCACTAAATGAGGCTAATATTAATTCTTAATTTATATAATATTCATGTTATTTATTATTCACAAACACCATTTTAGTTCATTTTAGACTTTGAACAACATCTCACAATATAATTTGTAATTCCTTCTTAAAATTCACTATTATGAGATACATTTTTTACATCGTCTAAAGTAACCAATGCTCGTGATTTTAATTTGATATTTAATTTTAAGGTTCATAATTATATTGGGAACAAATCATAATTTTGGAGTGTTAGAAGATTCACATTGGAAGACCACCAAAATGGGATTTCATGCAAACAATTCTAGAGGAGGAAGATTTGATACCATCCCACTGATGAGAATTGTTGGACCAACATATAGGCCCAATTAAGCCCAAAATTATGTGGGATGATAGAATAAATATATAAGAACAAATAATTTTTCAGGATCATGTGCTAATTTGGCCTTCATTGTGGTTAATAAGGCGCCACAATTTTGAGATAAAATTATGGGGAATATTTTGAGGCCCGTAAAATCATCACGCCAATTTAATCCTTTCTCGAAAAAAATATTCTTTTTCGATGAATTTTTACAAAGAGATAGGGGACATACGAAGCTTAATTTTTGTCTTCTATAGACCACTCTTATTTTGCCATCTTGAAGGTCTTCCAGGTGCATCTGTTCGGTGGAAGAAAGTTGGCTGCCACCTCGGGTCAAGGGTGGAAAAGTATACTCTCGCTTAACATTCTACACACCTAGGCCCACCACCATTAATTGAGGTGAATTCCACGATTTTATGCTTGAACCAAGGCTTTAAAATTTCCTATTTAATTAAGTGGTGGTAGAGTAGTTGAGAATCCTTGGATCTTTTTTTCATTGTAATTTTATTGTGTCGATTTGGATTTGTAACATTCTTCTTTCTCATGTAAGTTGTTCGAATCACCTCAGTTATTAATAAAATTTCTTCCTTTCCTCTTAATATGTTTTTCTTCTTATCACATTGATATTTTCGCCTTAAGGTGTGAATTTATTCACACCATTCCTTGTGATATCCTTCACACAACGGTGGAGTGATTGCTTTCTTTTTATTGTTTTTTTTACTTCACCAATTCCTCCCTCATGAGCCTACATTCTGCTTCCACTGAAACCATATAATCAATGGAGGGCTAACTATTTTATGAGTTTATCCAAGGGAGTATCAAGGGGATGATTTGGATGTTGTTTCTCACTCCATTAATTCCAAATCACTTCTTTTAATTGAGAATTTTGTTTGAAGACCTTTAAACTCCTTCATCCTTGTTGAATTTAAGGCCACACACCTAAGGTGCTAATATGAACCTTTACCTTGATGTGCTCAAAATGTTGATCCTTCAAGTGTATAGATGATTAGTATTAAAGGGTTTAGGTATTAAAATAGTAAGTGATGATGTTGTTTGATCTTCTTAAATGAAGCCTTCTCAAATATAAGAAATTGAAATAGTTAAAAATGGAATTTATCCAATCCATCCTAGGTGATAACCTAGGATCAACTCATTATCTTAATTTGAATTAACTTAAATCTATTATTGATACCTTAAACCCATCTAAAATCAACACAATTTGGCCACATCACAGCCATAAACAATCCATAGAATGTACTTATCTGTAGCTTACTTGTTAGGTCTCTCCGGATTCGATAACCCAAGATAAACTATAAGGACCATTCTACCTTCATCTCTTGGGTAAATTTGAGCATGAATCAGGTGATTTAGTAAGATGATAAATCAATACCAAAATATAATTCTTACCCTGAGGTGTATGAGGTAATCCAACAATGAATTCCATCGAAACCTTGTCCCTCTTTTAGGTAGGAATGGGTAACAATTGAAGAAAATAAGATGGAATTTGTTGCTCTGATTTAACGTAATGACTTGTTCAACACCCTGATAAAAAATAATCTATATCCCACCTCTTACTTGGACACCAGAACTGCCGATGAACATCAAAATAAATTTTTGTAGCCACCATGATGAACTTCCCACTGATATTGGTGACTATCCTGCATCACCGCCTTTTTTAGAGACAACGGCCCCACCGAATGACCCATGAATTACATGACTTCCTCGAGAGATGAAGAAAAATTAGAAGACTTCTCCCCACAATACAGGAACATCATCAACCATAGACATTTCTCTTCCCTATGATGCTCCCACCAAATAAATTATAAATGATAAGTAGTTAACTGAACACTTTCTAGGAATGCACATCTACTATTCTCCTTAGTCTCTAAGTACATCTCAGAAAAGATCCCCATTAGAGTCCAATAATCACTAGACTTTCTATAGGAATTTACTATTACTTTCCTTCTCAAGGCATCATCCACCACATTATCCTTTCCGATGGAATAGATGATATCAAAGTCAAACCCCTAAAAATACTCAATCCAATGGTGCTACCTTATAATAAGATCCTTATATAAGAAGATTTATGCTGAGCTCTTATGATCAGAGTCGACCAAAAACTTCTCCCCAAATAGGTATGGATGCCAATTCATCAAATCATGAATCACCACTAACAACTCCAAGTCAAGGGTTGTGTAATTATTTTCATGTGGTCAAAGTTTGAGAGAGACATATTCCACCACATGATCATCCTTTATTAGAATGCACCTGAGACCCATACATGAACCATCACAATACACCACATAGACCTTTCCATATTCTGGAATGATCAACATGACGGCGGTAGTAAATTTACACTTCAACTCCTCAAAGGATTCAAAACATTCTGGGCCCCAGTCAAACTTCACCCCTTTCTGGGTGAGCACGGTCATGGGAGAAGAAAACCAAGAGAAATCTTGAACAAACTGTCTATAATAACCAACCAGGTTGAGAAAACTCATGATCTTAAACACATTATTCGGCTTCTCCCCTAAAATAAATGCATTGATATTTTCATGGTCCACCAAAATCCTCTATTTCAAGATGACGTGACCAAGAAACATCACTTCTGTGATCCATAGGGTGCACTTAGACAACATTTTATAAAGGCGATGATCCCAAAAAGTTCCCAACACGATCCGCAAATGATGCTCATGCTATTCTTCAGATACAGAGTAAAATAGGATGTCATCCACGAATACCATGGCGAAGGAGTCTAGATACTGCTGGAAAACCCTATTCATTAGTTCTATAAAGACTTCTTGAGAATTGGTCAATCCAAATGGCATGACCAAGTACTAAATCTGGCCATACCTACTTCACAATGATACCTATGTGATATCCACATCTCTCACCCTAACATAGTGGTAACATGAATGTATGTATATCTTCGTTAAAAACATTTCCCCTTCAACTAACGAAACAAGTCATCTATTCAGGGAAAAGGATATTTGTTTTTTACAGTTACCTTATTCAGCTTCCAGTAACCAATGCACAACCGGACGAATCCATCGGCCTTCTTTGCAAAAAGAAGAGGAGGGACCCAAGGAGAGACACTCCAATGAATGAATCATTGGGATTAAAAATCTTATTTCTATATCATTAATACCCTCATCATGGTGGGGGACATACGATATGAGGGAAGATATATTGGTTTTGTTCCTGGTGCCAACTCAATCAGTAACTCCACATCCCGATATAAGGGAAATCCGAAAAAATCATATAGAAATACCTCTAGAAACACATCCACCACATGAGTTAATCCACCCGCTGGAGCACGAAAATCGTCCTCTATCATGATCAATGATAACTAGAATACATGATTCCCCAATTCTAGGAGTGGAGGTCCCGTGCAACCCAGATGAGGATCACATTCCCCAAGAAAACCCGAGGACTCCCATCAGGTGCAATGAATCTCACCCTATGCCTGTGACAATTGAAATATTATTTAAAGTGTACTAACCAATCCATGATGAGGATTACATATAAAAGATCCATATATAAGTCCAGTAGGTCCCACTCCATCTCAACCCCTAACATGGAAAGCGTGAATGATGGGAACCTATGACCTTGGTTCTTCTTCTTACCCAACAGAATAACCAAATCCATCACAAGAGACCAAAACTCGATTGGAAAATTCAGCATATTCACAATATGAGTATAGATAAAAGAAACATGATCATCAGTGTCAAAGATAACAATAGCTAAAGAAGATAAAATCAAAATCGGACCTCAAAATTTCAAAGGCCCTATATCTGATCCCGGTAGTGCTTGATCCACAACATGAATATTCCTTGTATTTTCTTGAGAATGGCAAATTTCCAGTCGCTATAACTAGAACTAGATCTACACAAAAGATGATCTAGCCCTGACACCACTACCACCAAACTGAGATCCCACTATTCTAGATTGACATGGTTATACTGTCACTCCTCTAGAATCCACTGATCCTTCCACACTTTGTAAGAGAATTGTCTCCTTGCTAAATCATGATAAGTTCCCCATATCTCAGCATTTATAACAAGGCCTCAGAGAAGACGTTCATGTAGGTCAGCTGTTCCCTAGCCTCCCGCACTGGTGGAAAAAATTTACCTTGCATAAAAATATATAATTTAAATCTTCCTTGGGGGATTTCTTGAACTACCACCTGCCTTCTTCCCTTAGTATGAAATCATCTTTTTCTTCTTAGATGAAATGACACTACCCATCACTAAAATTGTCCTAGAGAAACTATACCTCCCATTGTAGTAAATATATACCATACATGCCTGATCAACCACCCTAGAATTGTTTTTGAGGTAAAATATGATAACCTGAAAAGAGATCTCTGGTTTCAATCCCTTTTCAAATCTCTGAGCCTTCATCGGTTAATTAGATACTATCTCAGGGGGCATGTATGACTTGCTCGGCAAAGCGGTTGGCATACTCCATCACTGATCTGTCCCCCTTAATGAGATCCATAAACTCATATGATCAGGAAAAATTCAAGACATCAGGATAGTACTGGTCATTGAATATATCCTTGAACTCCTTCTAGCTTATCTACCAATGATTCCCAACATGAAGCACTGATTCCAACCACCACCAGCTGGGACCTTCCAACATAAATGAGACATATTTAACCCTTATTTACTTAGGTGTGTCAAGGAACTCAAACATGCATTCAATATTCTCAAGCCACTGATATTTTTCATGAGGCCCTATGCTACATTAGAATGTATGAGGATTGTTCTTCAGAAACTCCTAGGCTATTTCTTTCCAAGGTCCAGACTACACTTCTCTAGAAGGAGTAGGAGAATGAGTACAAGATGCTCCCTATCCTAGAGCTTGGACATCCCAAACCGCATCTTCTACCAACTTCTGATCAATCGGTGAGGGGGAACTCACTTCGACCTCTTCCTATGGGTGCATGGGAGCATTCTAGGGAGGCATGTTACTATAAAAGAGCAACATTCACAAGATAAATAATTAGTAAAACAATTATAAAAAATATCAGCCACAACATAAAATATAAATAAATCAAACTCATCTAAACAATGAAACAAAAATCTACTTCACCCCCACCCAATGTCCATGTGTAGTTTGCAGCCCGCATGTTTCACCGGGAAGTGAATTCAAAAAAATATCCCAACATCCCATGGAAGATCAAGGTCTTTAACGAGAGGTGCAGACTAGGCACCCAACTCACATACAGAACTCTGAGCCCTAAGAGTCATAGCTTATGTCTTACTAGACCCATCCAAAATAATATGAATCGAAGAGCTTAACCATCCTCTGATACCATTTTTTCCCGAACCAAATTGGGTCACCAACAAAATTAGTTCCCAACCTAGTTTGTACAAAGGATCGAAGGGCGGTCTGTATCCCCACGGGCTGGCACAAGTGCCCATGTTTCATAAATAATGGTTTTTAAATGATTTACATGAATTTAGAAGTATTAAACAACCAAAATAATAATAAACAGAATATGAAAATTTAATCCAAAAAATCGTTTAATATATTTCAGATTTGAAAAACTTAGTATTAAACAAACCTATAGGACGGCCATATCTCAAAAGGAGCAGAAAGTCCCACTCAAGAACCACCACACTATAAGGGGACATCATCCCAAAAACATCTCCACAACACCACACCCATAAAATAATCTATCAACCCAAACCGCCATCTCCATGGACCTTTCCCTTAACTTTTTCAAACATTATCATGTCTACTTACACCATAGGTGTAAGTAGGGTGTAAGCCTAAGCCCAATAGAATTCCACCAAAAAATATTTCAAGTGATAAACATTTTATGACCAAAATAATGCAAGTTTCTATTACAAGAAATTCTAGAAAAATTTCTAAAATGTGAAACATTAAATGAAAATAGCTTTTAAGAGGGAAAAATGGAAGAATATTCAGTTTTAAATAAAACACACATGATGCTGAATTTTCTAGAAAAACACAATGTATGCAGATCGTAAATAAAATATAGTTGATGAGAACAAGTCATGGTAACTCCATTTGGAACTAGATAGCTATGTGGCCCTAGGTACATCATATCTCTATGTAAAAGTATCCATAACCAGTATCCTTCCCATGTATGAGCCACTAGGAGGGGTAACCCCAATGGCCTAGTGGTCCCCAAACATCATCAATGTATAGTGAGTCTTTTCATCGTCAAAATTTTTAATTAAAACATGAACAATACCACTATCAGATCACTAGAATACTAGTCCTAGTCATCCCACCACGATACTTGAGTTTCCCTCATTGTGCTCAATCAAGTTCCACATGTTATAAAATACCAATTTCACAAAAAAGTATAATTTTCCAATTAAAATACCATTTCAAAATCATACACACCCCAAATCGTACAAAAACATATTCTACACCCAATATTTAATTTATTAAACCCTTTAAATATTTTATAATACAATATTAAAAGGTAAAACAAGTATTTTCACACAAAATCCATTTCAAACCCCACTTTCAAAGAACAATTCACCCCAATACCATACAAAAACATATTTTTCAACCCCAGAAACATTTAATAATCCTTTTTCATATATTATAAAATTCCCTTAAATGATCACACATGAGTTACACATGAAAAACGCACAGTTTGAATAGAAAAATGAAACTTTAGAATCAAATGCTTTACCCATTCTATCAAAAATAATTTTTTCACAACAAAAAATAGTTAAGAAACATGTTTGGAAGGTCGATCAAGAAAGTTAACTCATCAATGAATTCAAACATATGGAAACACCTTCCTTAGAATTCATGAACCGCAAATCATTGTGTGAAAATTTAACCGCACCACCGACGCACCACAAGGGGATGAACATGAAACCGAGTCCACAATATTGAACCAAGGAACCCAAAATTATGCCTTAGTTTTTAGAAATTTTAAACATCAATAAAGAGGGTAGAAACTCTATGGAAAATTATGGAAAACAAATGAGGAATCACTTTCTTAAATAATCTTAAAGTTCCACCACGAAAAGTCCTTTAAAATTGGGTTCCAAAGAATCTTGAGGGATATTTAGAGACTTCTATAGCATCTAGGGTCAAATGGGGGAAGAAATGTGTGAGATAGGATTAATCCTAGAAAGGAAAAATTATAATAACAAATAAATGTTTACAACATGGACACCTATGCAAGGTTTTTCCACACGGTTTAGTAAATTGTGCCTGAAAATGGTGTAGAATGTTCTGCCTCCCAAAAACTGTCCATTTCCTTCAATGTTCATTGATGTTAAAGGGGGAGAATGGGTGGATATATTCTAAGAATAGAAGAGTAAAAATTACCTGAATAGAGGGACATTGATGTGAAATATGCACCACATCCATAATGAAACATAAGATCAATATCTAAGGAAATATATGAGGGGTAATGTCTAAGACTAAGAACATTCATCATTAATAATGTCTGCGGATAGTCTGTTACTATGTTAATGCTTTTTTTATATTTATAGTGGGGTAACTGGTTCTATTTCTGTCTTTTATTGATTTAATATTTTATAAATACCATGTAGGCCTCATCCATCTAAATTCAATATTTCTTTGTTACTTGGATATTCCTTCATCAGGTTCGAAGACCCCACAACATTGATAACTGAAATTCCATCTGTATCATGTTGAGAAAATGGTACTAGGGCCCTCAATAAATAATTAATTTAATTATACTATTAAAAACTTCATAACTAGTTAGAGACATGTAAATTTAATCTTTTTTGTAATACGTCATCATGCATATTTAGGGTTGATAAGATGATCGCATTCCTCTTCAATTGACAGGTTGATCACCCCATTGGTGGTGCCTTAGTCTATCAGGTTTCATGTATATCTCATGATTATAACCCTATCATATATCACATGTATAGGTTTCTTCATCCTCCTATTATATTTTGTAGGTTCTGTGGGATCTCTTTCAAAGTAAAAATCTTTGGGGTTCTTTAAGATTCTTATTTTGGGGATGGAGACCCCACCTTGAAGGGTTATCCATAAACCTAAAATATAATAAAAAAATCTCCACCTATAAAAAATTTGTATACCTTGAAAAATAGATAATACTAGGAGGATTGATCTTGTTCCACTTTGGTCCTAGATGATGTTTTAGGATCCTTCATCTTTAGTTGTTTTCACATCCTAACATCCTCAGTTGGGAAATTAATCTGATGCCAATGGATGAATCATATCTTCTCCAAATCATGATCTATTGGATCTATAATTATGTTATTCTATGAATATTAAAATAAAAGATTATTTTTTATGACTAGACGATTCAGTTTCAATTCCACTCTTATGACACTTTCGAGTATCATTCTTTTCCCTCTCTATGGATAAGTACATGGTGACCCAAGGTATAATAACCAATATCTTTAATAAACCTTTATTAATGATATATTGCATATATAAATACATAATACAAACCCAGAATATTATAATGCATAGTTTATTTGGGTAATCAGATACATAACATAATAACTTGAAAGTGGGATACAATAACATTATTTAAAACACCTTAAAATGCTTATAAAATTTCATTCCTCTTCAAATACTGCATGTGATAACCTGTGGAGGTACATAAGGGATGGGTGAGATATAAATCCCATTAATGGAATAATAAATTGAAATAATGATGAAATTAATATATGTTACTCAGTATTTATATCAATGTGACATGAAAGGGGTGACCATCGTAAACATGAATATCAAATATTGATATAATATGAAAACATCAAGCAACCATAAGAATGTAGTATCAATATTGAACCTTAAATAATAAGGATAAGTCAAGGATAAAATTCAAGATATCCTAAAATATTGTTCCTAGGATAACTTCTAACAAGATAAAAACATTACCTAATGCATTTAATGGATATATAATTTGGGTCCCACCTTTAACATTCATATCATGCACATGAATTCTTGTTCCACCTAGATCATACAATATAAAGTTGTATTTCATCACTTTTAATGCCAAAATTTTGGATTGTGGGTTATATTTATGGAATTACCTAATCAACTAATTATAGTTATATCTATGTGTATACCCATGATTTGAAATGGGTATGGGATTTCACAATAAAAAAATTTGGCATGGAAAATATCAGGATAATTTCAACTCCATAACGGTTGGACATTATGGTTCATGGATGGATTTAGTGATATTAAAAGGTGGTAGATAATTACTTTTTAATAATAATTAAATTAAATTAATGTGTAAAAACACATTAATACATGAATAATTGGAAATAAAAAGGACTAGTACAATGAAATTACTTGTAACAAAAAGGAAGAAAAGAGGATCCCTTACCTTGAAACGGAATTTCTAAAAGCATTTAAGGATACTCTTAAGAGATTATCAAGACCATTTGGGGGATTTAGATATGTATAGGGAGATTAAATTCATGATATAATTGTTTTGAGTGAGGAGGAGTGGGAGTTTTTGTGGGTATTTATAGAGAAATAGTGGCGAATTCAATATTAATTTTCAAACATAGGTTTTGAACTCTATATGACAAATTAATGACAATCACAAACATTACCATGGTTTTTTATCATGGTATTTACAAAAGAGGTGGGGTTTTAAATATTTCATTAGTTTAATAACTGAACATATTAAAATAATACCATTGTAGATGTGGAAGTTTATCATGTTCATAAATAATTGATTTTAAAACCTTAAAATATAATATAGGTTTTGGAAGATTCATTAATGGTTTAGAAAAAAATAACTCCAAAAAATGCATTATTTTAAAATGTAAATCTATATTTTTTTTATTTATTTCCTTTATTAAATTTATTACATCACTTTTGGTATATTATGATAGCATTATACTGATCATATATTTATATCATATTTAATTTTTACACAAAATTTGAATGTCTTATAAAATTATTAAATATTCCCCATTATATAATTTAAACATGAATATTTCGGAAATAATATTATTTTTATTAAAATTATTTTATAAATATAATAATTTTCACTTTTTAATAAAAAATTATATTAATAGGGAAACACATATTTTTACGATATTAACAACTTTATGACCCTTATAAAAATTAAAATGATCTTTATTAAATTGTATTACCATTTATATTTAAATAATTTCTATCTAATATCAATATTTTACTAACATATCATAAATTTAAAAAATTATGAATGTTATCAAAAGTGTGTCTTAAATGAAACTATGTATTCCCCAAAAATAAATTTTTTGTTTCATCATGTAAAAAACTAATTTTTGTCTCATTATCTAATCATTTATAAAGTAATAATAAAAAGGGATAAATATTATAATTATTTAATTAAAAAGAATATATATAAATTCATATTACTAGGGCCTAGATACCTAACCCCTTATTACACCAGTTTACTCCCTAAGGACAAGTTGTGTTATGGTGGTGCTTTCTTAGGGTGGTTCAACAAACACTATTTCGGTCAGGATCTTGATAAGTTTGAACCTCTATCATAAATAGTTTCTCTAGAGAATTAGATATTAAATAAATTCTAGTAATTGGCCAAGGAAATGCCCTAGTGATACTATCTCCTTTAGAATCTCTGATAAATGGGCTTCATATGGTACGATCATGTTGGTTAATTCATCGATTCTTCTGTATGTGTCAATTGGACTTTATCATAACCCTTATAATATAATAATCTTAATTTTCACTATTTAATGTCTATATTAATAATGGTTAATATTATTAACATTGTTTTAAATTTGATAGGATATGATTTATAATTCATCAAAAATAACCAAATTAGTGCATGTGTTTTCTATGACTGTATTATTTATTGATGGATTTGTTCACTCAAAAGGGAAATTCCATTATAAAAGATTTTTTCATTCCATTCATCCACCATTCAGAAAATTCGCCCTTAAAATTTAATTTCATACTCTAAAATAGAATAGGGTAAAAACAAATCATCACATATTCAAGTTCCTATGTTAAATCCTCATAATGGTGGTTCTAGGACAGCACATCCACCAGGTGACTAACCCTGTTTTGTTGAACATTGTCTCTATGATCTATGATCTTCACCAGATTCTCCTCATATGTATGATCATTCCCAGAAGGTATTTTCTCTGTATTTAGAATAAGTGTGGGGTAAAATATGGACTTCCATAAGATTAATACAAGGAACACATCATGTACATGGGATAAGTTAGGTCGGAGTGTTATTCAATAGACTACAGTTCTATTGTGATCAAGGATATCAAAGTGATCGATGTATATAAGACTATGCTTTCCCTTCCTTAAAAATATCATAAGTTTATTCTATGGGAATTTACAAAGTAACACTTTATTTACATCCTCAAACACCATGTCCCACCAACAATTGTGTCTATAGATTTTATGTTAACTTTGTATGGATTTCATGTAAAGATGAGTTGTTTGAACAATCTCTATCATATCATGGATTGGATCAAGCCCCATAATCTTCTTCTCACTACCTTAATTTAGTCATTTTTTTATTCAGAAACCTTTTCCCATACAGAGCCTCAAAAGATTCTATTTTAATGCTAGAATGGAAAGTTTTATGTAACACCTCAACTCTAGATTCCCAGAGTCGGTGCATTATTTTAATACATCGGTATGATTACAAGGAATCATGTCCTGAGAGACCAATCAGTTTAGCAGTCTTCGAAAATAGATTACATACCTGAACGTTAAATTACACTTTCTAACATATACAAAAATCCTTTGAGAATTCCATTGTGCCCTTAGACTGACCCTGTATCTCAAACATAAAACATTTCTTGGGATCATGGGAAGATCAAACATAAGAAAGGGGTGATATCAAATGCTTAGTATGGGTAAATAATTTTTTGGAAGCTATAAACTTTTGAGGAAATATGTGTAAATAAAGAAATAGCCTTTTAAACATAATCTTGAGCATAATATGGAAACAATATATCAAATATTACCATATAAATATTGTCATGGATATTCTACTAGTCGAATAATCACATGTAATATCTAACATCATAAAGCGGGAATGTATCATACTGGACTTTAGTTTCTGTGTCAAGGCCTCGTGCTAGGACCTAGGGGAAAACTGTAACAGGACCCCAAACTAGAGAGCCTCTGCAACTAGACTCCAACCCGGAGAGCCTCTATAACTAGACTCCAACCTAGAGAGCCTCTGTAACCGGACTCCAACCCGGAGGGCCTACTGTAATTGGACCCCAACATGGAGGGCTTACTTTTACTAGTCCCCAACTCGGAACATACTAGTCCAATACATTCATATAATGAAAAGGTTGTAATATAACATAAACATTCATATCAAAACAAGCATACGAAATGTCAATAATTTAACCATAAACCATGAATGGAATAAAAATAAATCATCCAAATTCAATCATATCCCAAAACCATAAATGCAATATGGAATATTTTTAACATAATAAATCAACTTCAAAGAAGTGTAAAATTTATCAAAGGATGTTGACATAGATGAAATCAAAACTATTTGAGAGAAATATGTCTTTCTATTTTGAAATCATTTAAGAGTCACATAATTATAAAGAAAAAAATTATTTTTACAATTTTCTTATAATCTTGTAAGGGAAGATTATATGATTTTATAATGGTGGAAATAGCCGCACCCACTGCATAAGTTAGAAAAATATTATTACCTTAATTTTGTCGAAAAGATCATAAAGTACCTTGTTTGGAAAACAACAGAAATATTCCTTTATAAACATCTTATAAAAAGTCAAACAAGGGTATAAATGAATTTTTCCCATAGTTTAGTAAATAGTAAAAATGTTTGAAAATATATTTTTATGAAAACACAAATGTGGGTGATAAAGTTGTCTTAGTAGATACTTCCGTAAAAACAACCTCGGATGAAAAAGGGGTTGTGAAATTAACCCTTACATTGTAATTTTCCTTGGTCGAGGGTACGTTAAAATCCTATATAATAGTGAAATAATTGTTATTAAATTATTAAAGAACTATATACATAATTATGATGTCATATCTGATCTTCTAATAATGCTTTGTTAATGGTATTTTAGTATTATCATCATTTCATGTGTTAACTGATTTGTTTTCCTTTATACTCTTCATTATGTGAGTCATGTTCATTATGGATTTGATGTTCCTTATTCATATCCAGAATTATATCAAGTATTTGAACATTATTATTTATCATCAAATGAAAATTAGTCTTGAATGGTTACGATGGAGAGTGAATCTCATCGCGTTCGTGGAGACGGTAATCCGTACGTACACACGAGCGACAATATCAATTTTTTGATACTAAAATAATATATTATTGGATGGTATAACAAATATAGAGAATAATTATCATGTAATATTTATTATTTACATCAATTAGACATCATTATTATACCCATCAAAATCATAATTTATTGAATAAAACCAACACCACGACGTGGAGATGGTAAGTCGTACGTACGCACGTATGGTGACATGTCATTCAAAGGATGGATATAATAATGAATATTATTGTACCATATTTATAATAAAATCACAATATATAGAATATAATGGAGTTATTATTTTAGAATAGAATCAAAAAGGAAAGAATAAGTGGAAGAAGAAAAGAACTTGAAAGAGTTGATGAAATATTTTCCTCTTCTTCTGGTTCTTCCTTTTGATTTGATCAAAAGGGATCCTTAGGTTGGATTTATGAATAAAAGAAGTAATATAGGTTTAAAGGAGGACAGTGGGGAGGATATTTGGGTAGGCGTTGGCTGAGACAAATGGCTTTGTAGGTATGAATTTTAGAGAAGGGGAAGTCCCCTTTTATAAGAGGGGTGACAAGCACCTTAGAAAAAACATAAAATTTTATTTTATTATAAAATAATTTTCGGTTTATAATTGATAAAAATTGATTTATTTTTATTATAATGATGGTATGGGTCGAAATCCTCTCAAACAATAGGATTTAGATAAGTTTAGGTTACCAATTTATCCTTATATTTTAGATTTAACTCGGAGTAAAATAGTTTGACTTTTACTGTGTCTTCTTATATTCTTACACTATATGGTTAATAAACATACTATAAACATTATTACGAACATAAATTGGTTCATTAATGACATATATAATATTATTTAAGCTTTTTGGTAGAACCTTAGATTTTTAAGAATATTATATCAACCAATAATATAGTATTTGTTTTAATAATTAATTTATTTCAATTTTGACACAATTTGGTATTTTGTTTTTGTGAAAGTCATAAATACCTTATCACTTCAAAAAAAATTATCTAATCAACTCTAAAATGTCTTATTAACCTATAAAATTAGTTTAATTCATCAAAAGCCTCAAATTATATTTATTTGGAAATTTATAATATCAATTATTTTAATCTTTCTTTAATAAGATAATTACTCCATCATCATTGTGTCATAAATAAATTAATTTATTTAATGTCTAAAAAATATAAATAAAATAACATTATGTAGGAAATCTTTTTATCTTTCAAATGAATATTTATATTCGAATTTATCTTATGTATAACCCTATATTTAAATGTTTCATTTATGAAAACTTGAATTTATCACTTTTAAATCTTCTTCAAATTAAATAATAATAAATGTCCTAATCTAATCCAAGTGGACCTAAAGGGTCATAGATTATTCCTAAGGTTGTTTTTGGTCGAATTAAAGTTATCCAATAGTATTAGTACACGTTTATGGTAATTATAATATCATTTTTACCCTTAATTACCCGATTTACTTTTAACTATGGAAAATAAAAGTCAAAAGTTACTATTCACCACAAATTATTTTCATCTTATTGAACAAAATTTTACTTATTAAGGTTAATTGTGTCTCTCGGATTTTTGAAATTCAACTCACAGAAGTGGTAAAACTATGTTTTATACAAATTTTCAAATGCTTCTAGAAGGTGGGTAAAAGACGGCAAAAAGTTCAATAAAATTTTATACATCTAATTTTATTATAAAAAAAGATTATAATGAATATAATTGAACTAATATTATTATTAGGTATCTAATTTGACTTAAAATAAAAATTAAATAATTAATTATTTAAATAAAAAGTAGGTTTTAAACAATAACACACTCTTTTTCACTATTCATCAAAAATTTAATGTTTTCATAAAAATACAAAAAAATCACCCTAAGATAATTTTAATATTCTAAATTCAAAAATAAATTCTATTTTTTCAATTTAAAAACAATGAATATTCATTAATTAATTTAAAATTAATTCCCATTGTCAAAACCAAAAAGCGTATTTTTAAGAAATAATAACTATCAAAAGATTGACACTTGTTTATGTCCAATTTTGAAGTAAATTTACTTACAATAAGCATCATTGAATTAAATGGTAAAAATATAATCTATTTATACTTCCAAACCATTAAATTATATAATTTAACACTATAAATTATTTTGATTAAAAATGTTGTTTTCAGTTAAAATATAATATTTTTCACTATTCACCCACATATGAAAGTTTTCAGAAAAACACAAAAAATTTATTCAAACTAAATTCTTATGTATTTAATCTAAATAAGAAGTTTATTTTTTCAAATTGAATATATAAAATTTTCAAATATTGGATTTAAAAAGGGTTCACTAGTAAAAGGTGGTAAAATTGCATTTTTTTTAAATACTTCTTTTTTCTGAAAAAATTAATTTGTTCTTAAATTATGTCTAAGAAACTCATAATATGGATTCTGAAATTATACTGATTATATAAAGTTCAAAATTCAGTTAATATTATTCAGAATCGCTTTTGAACGGCTAGTTTCGAAAGTCACGGAGCGCTTCAACTCAGTATTGCGTGTTGTGCAAGTTATTGAATTACTTTGAAGAAATAACATACTATTAAATATTGGGGTGTTACATTCTCCCCTCCTTCAATAAATTGAGTCCTCGCAATTTAAATTTGTTCTTAGAAAATAAAAGGTTGAAAATAGAAAATACATTTGTGGAATACCCACATCGGAAATTGGGTTAATAAAATTTAGTCTTCATAAGAGGAAAAGGAAAATGAAAGGGTCACCACCAAATTATGATCTCGATTAGGAGAAAATTGGCGGAAATTAGAGACACATAATTGGAGGGAAAACGTAAAAAATTATAGGGAGTGATATAGGTCATCAATCACAAACCAGTGAAAAATTAAGGGCATCAAATCCATCAATCTATGATGATTTAAAATACCATCGGTTCAACAAAACATAATGTATTAGGATAACACATTTTCGGTTCTATGATACCTTCCATAAATTTTAAGAATTAATTTATCCATATAATAAGAGTGAAAAAAATTATTTATATATATATATATACTTGACAAGTAGATTTTCATCCTTCAATTAATTCCTACCACAAACTCATCTTTCACTCCAAAAGATTTCAAAAAAAATATTATATTTATCATAATCGTATAGGGTTCCAAAAAACATTTAATTTTTAATTCATGTAAAAGACCTTTTGAAAAAGAAACTATATTATACAATCCGGGACATCACGTAGTCTAGTGGTTGGTGATGCACCCATGTCACCCTTCATTGCGGGTTCAAGTCTCGCAGCCTTGCCGAACGCGACGGGTTGTCGCCCGACCTCTGGGTTTTCCTTTTTATAAAAATCCAAAAATATCCTTAACAATACTATCCAACTTCAATCATGATCCCTTTCATCCATTAGACATCTCCAAAATACTTCTATCCAAACTCACAGTCCAAAATATATAAGGAAGTTAAACACAATGAAGACCCTTTTCGCCACAAAATAAAATTTGACCACCTTCATCATGTATTATTTTTTAAAACATGGTAACACCCTGAATTACCACAAAACCTTATTGATTACATTCATCCTCACTTATTATTTATAGAATACTATATATATTCCTTATATAAATTTTTTTTTAATATACCAACAATGATGAAATAAACAAACTATTAATCATTTCCAAGAAAGTCAAGAATATCTAATATAATTTATCTGATTCAACCTTATCTTAATCAAAAATCACTACCTCATTATCAGGACCATAGTAAGGATTACCTTTCCTCCGACCATGTATTTTCAAAAAAGTGTAGCTTACTATTAATTCACTTTTCTTAGAATCATATAATCTCAAAACCTAAAATTAAATAGTACTGCAGTACAATCCTTATTTATCTCCATAATTCATATAACCAGTATATTGTTGATACAACACTCAAATGAAATAATTCTATAAAAACAACATAAGAACACTAGTCATTCCTCTTCATCTAAGGCAGTATCATAACTTAATTATTATCCAATATCATTGTTTGTAGTATACTCTGATGACTGGGACATTGATTTGTGTAGTGTCCCAATTCCTTGCATTTGAAGCATTTTACATTTGAAACTTTTTTCTTACCCTTCCAGTCACATACTTGGTTCCATTTTTCTCCACACTTCTAACAAAATCCCATTCCCTTTAAGAATTTACCAAGGTTATTCTTTCCATATTTATCACATATGGGAAAATCCTTCTTTCCCCTATTTCCTTTATCCATTTTTCTCTCTACCATCCTTTTCTTCTCTTGCTTCTCCTCTAAGTTATATGACTCAGAAAATTCTTTACATATTTTATTAATACATGATATTATTTCTTCATATGTTGAGAATACATTGGAGAATATTTCCCTTCTAAATGTTGGATTAATACCATGAATGATATGATCCTTCTTACTCTTTGGATCACACATATTGCTGGAGTTCTCATTCCTTATCTTGGACACAATTTCTATACAATGGAATACACTACGTTGGTTTAGGAATCACAATGAATAATTCAAATCTTGTAAAATATCTAACGTAAATTTTACAGTTTATGGATATAATCCATAATCATAAAAATATTTTCTTTGAGGAGGTATATACTCATAAATCCTTCATAATGATTTGTAATGAAAAGGAGAATTATCCTAAGAATATCCCTAGGAGTGTTGCAACCAAGAGTGCAGCAAGGCCCATTGTGGTGCACCAGTTCCCGTTCGAGTCTACATCGAAGCAATGTTTTTGGGTTTTACCCCTAGTTACATCTGTTCCAGAGCTGGCTCTACCAGGGATGTATCCAGCCAGGGATGTATTTTTTTGGAAAACTAACAAAATCTCATCATTACCAAAATTCTAGGAATTTATTATATACTAATCCTCAAAGTCTATCTATGGTTAATGTGCTCTAATCAGAATTTGTATAAATCTAGTTTCCAATGTTATTACTAAAATTCCTCTAATACCAACAGTAACTCCCCGACCCTAGATTCCCAAAGTCGGTGCATTATTTTAATACATTGGAATTATTACAAGGAATCATGTCTTGAATGACAGAATAATTTAGTAGTCTTGTAAAATAGTTTACATACATAAACGTTACATTACACATTCTAACATACAAAAAAAATAATTCTTTGAGAGTGCCATTGTTCTTTTCGAAAAACCTTGTATCTCAAAAATAAAAAAGTTCTTGGGATCCTGGGAAAACAAAACATAAGAAAGGGATGATCTCAGATGCTTAGTAAGGTTAAATAATTTAGTGGATGCTATATATATTTGAGGCAATACATGTAAATAAAACAAAATCTTTTCAAACATAAACTTTAACATAATATTTCAAAAAAAAAATCAAACATTACCATAAAAACATGCACAAGGATATTATGCTGGTCTAATAGTCCCATGTAATAACTAATTTCATAATGAGGGAATGTATAGTACCAGAAATTAATTTCTGGGTCAAGGACTCGTGCCAGGACCTTGGGGATAACTGTAACCGAACCCTAACCCGGAGAGCTTCTGTAACCAGAATCCAACCCAGAGATCCTCTGTAACCATACTCCACCCCGGAGAGCCTATGTAACCGGAATCCAGCCTGGAGGGTCTACTGTAACCGCACCACAACCCGGATGGCATACTTTTACCGGTCCCCAACCAGGGACATACTAGTCCACTACATTCATCCAACGAAAATGTTGAAATACAACATAAATATTTGTATCAAAACAAGCATACAAAATGTCAATAATTTAACCATAAACCATGAATGGAATAAAAATAAATCATCCACATTCAATCATATCACAAAACCATAAATACAATAGGGAAAATTTGTATCATAATAAATCAACCTCAAACAAGTGTAAAATTTCTCAAAAGATGCTGACATAGATGAAATCAAAACTATTTGAGAGAAATATCTCTTTCTATCTTGAAATCATTTAGGAGTCACGTAATTATAAAGAAAAAATTTATTTTGAAAATATTATTATAAGCTTGTAAGTTAATATTCTACGATTTTATAATGGCAGAAAATAGCCACACCCGCAGTATAATTTTAGAAAAACATTCTTACCTTAATTTGGTCAAAAAGGACATAAAGTACCTTATTTGGAAAACGATGAAAATATTCCTTTATAAACATCTTATAAAAAGTAAAGAACGGGTATAAATGACTTTATCCCATATTCTAGTAAATAATAAAAATGTTTTGATATACATTATTAATAAAACACAGATGTGGATGATAAAGAGGTCCCAGTAGATATTTACGTAAAAACAACCTCGAATAACAAAGAGATTGTGAAATTAACCCCTTACTTGTACTTTTCCTTAGTTGAGGTTACATTACCCTATGGTATAATATATAATTCATTGTTATTAAATTATACAAGAACCATATACATAATTATGATATCATATATGATCTTTAAATAATGCTTTGTTAATGGTATTTTAGTATTATCATCATTTTAGGTGTTAACTGATATGTTTTCCTTTATATTATTTGTTTTGTGAGTCATGTTTGTTATGGATGGGATGTTTATTATTAATATATAGAATGATATCAAGTCCTGAAACATTATTTTTAATCATCAAATCAAAATTAGTTTTGAATTGTTACGATGGAGAATGACTCTCATCGCGTTCGTGGAGACGGTAAGTCGTACGTACGCACGAGTGACAATATCATTCTTTTGATATTAAAAATATATATAATTAGATGATATATCATATATAAAAAATAATTATAATGTTATATTTATTATTTACATCAATTATACATCATTATTATTCCCATCCAAATAATAATGTGTTGAATAACATCTACACCACGACGTGGAGACGGTAAGCCGTACGTACGCACGTATGGTGACATGTCATTCCAAGTATGGATAGAATAATAAATATGGTTTTATGATATTTATAATATCATCAAATTATATACAAGATACTGGATTTATTATTTTATAATGGAAACAACAAGGAAAGTAGAAGTTGAATAAGAAAAGAACATGAAAACGGTGATGAAATATTTACCTCTTCTACAGGTTTTTCCTTTTGATTTGATCAAAAGGGATCTTTAGGTTGGATTTATAACTAAACAATGGCCTCTATGATGAAGGGATGAGAATTTATTGGATAGTTGGTCAGGTTTTGGCCGAGACAAATGGATTTGGAGGTTTGAATTGAAGAGAAGGGGAAGAGCCCTTTTATAAGAGGGGTGAGGGGCACCTTAGAAAAAACGTAAAATATTATTTTATTATAAAATTATTATAGGTTTATAATGGTTAAAAATTGATTTAATTCGAAGATAAGGTGGTAATGGGTTGAAATAATCCCAATAAATAGGTTTTGGACAAGTTTAGGTTACCATTTTAACCTTGTCTTTTATATTTAACTCTTAGTCAAATAGTTTACCTTTTACTGTGTCCTCTTGTATTCTTACACTATATAGTTAATAAACATACTATAAAAATACAAAAGAACCACAAGTGTTTAATTAATGAAATATATATTATTATTTAAGCCCTTTTACCGAACCTTATATTTTTAGGAATATTATATCAACCAATAATATAGTATTTTAAAAAAAAAATTAATTTATGTCAATTTTTACACTATTTGGTATTTTTTTTGTCAAAGTCTTTAAAACCTTATCACATCAAAAACATTTATCTAATCAACCCTAAAATGTCTTATAAACCTATAAAATTACTGGAATTCTTCAAAAGTCTTAAATTATATTAATTTGGAAATTTATAATATCAATTATTTTAATATTTCATTAATAAGGTAATTACTCAATCATCATTGTGTCATAAATAAATTAAATTACTTAATGTCTAAAAATTATAAATAAAATAAAATTATCTAGAAAATATTTTTTTCTTTCTAATAAATATTTATAGTTGAATTTATCTTATGTATAACCCTATATTAAAATGTTTTTGCTATGAAAACCTGAATTTAACACTTTTAACTCTTCTTTAAATTAAATAATAATAAATTTCCTAATCTAATAAAAGTGGACCTAAGTGGTAATATTTTATTCCTAATGTTGTTTTTGGTCTAATTACACCTATCCAATATAATTAGGACATGTTTTAAGGTAATTATAATATCATTTGTACCCTTAATTACCCTATTTACATTTAACTGTGGTAAATAAACGTCAAAAGTCACTATTCACCAAAAATTATTTTCATCTTATTGAGCCACATTATAATTATTGAGGTTAACCATGTCTCTCGTATTTTTGAAATTCAACTCACAGAAGTGGTAAAATTATGTTTTATACAAATTTTCAAATGCTTCTAGAATGTGGGTAAAAGACGGTAAAAAGTTCAAAAAAAATTTATACATCTAATATTGTTATAAAAAAGATTCCAACTAATTAAGTTGAACTAATATTTTTATTATGTATCTATTTTGACATAAAATATAAATAAAATAATTAATTATTTCAATAAAATGTGGGCTTTAAACAATAACGCAGTGTTTTTCACTATTCATAAAAAATTTAATGTTTTCAGAAAAATACCGAAAATTCACCCTATTTTAATTTTGAAATTTTGAATTCAAAAAATAATTCTATTTTACAATTTTCAAAACATAAAATTTCATTAATTAATTTAAAATTAATTCCGGTTGTCAAAACCTGAAGGCGTATTTTAAAAAAATAATAATAACTATTAAAAGATTGACACTTGTTTATGTCCAATTTCGATGTGAAATTACTTACAATGAGAATAATTGGATTAAATGGTAAAACTATAATCAATTTATACTTCCAAACCATGAAAATGTTTAATTTATCACTAAATTATTTTGAATAAAAAAGTTGTTTTCAGTTAAAATATAGTATTTTTCCCTATTCACCCAAATATGAAAGTTACCAGAAAAACAATAAAAATATTGAAATTAAATTCTTATGTCCCAATTCTAATGAAGAATTTTATTTTGTCAAATTGAATATAAAAAATTTTCAAATATTTTATTTAAAAAGTTTTTTCCATGAAAAGGTGGTAAAATTTAATTTTTTTCAAAAATACTTCTTTTATTTGAAAAAGTTGAATTTGTTCTTAAATTATGCATAAGAAACTCATAATATTGATTCTAAAATTATAAGGATTATATAAAGTTAAAAATTCAGTTAATACTATTCATAAAGTCTTTTAAACAGCTAGTTTGGTATGTCATGGTGCACTTGAACTCAGTGTGGCATGTAGTGCAAGTTATTGAATTACTTAGAAAAAATAACATTCTATGAAATCTTGGGGTGTCACATTTTGTTTTATGAGAAAATCACAAGGAGAAGGTGTCGATCCCAACATCCTTGGAAATCCATTTAACATGATCTTCAAATATCATGTAGAGTTTGAATTTTTATTTTATATTGACAATCCATTCTAGGGAGATAAATTTTACTAAAACTCATCTATATATTTTGAACTTCTTTAAGGCCTCTTAATAACCTCAATTTAAACTTTGAATCTCTATCAGATTCAATAGAGAGTGGTACTCTATGATTTTTTACCACTTACATTATGTACATCTTAGTGATTCATTAAAAAGAGAAATCTTCCATGATATTAATGAACGGTTCTGACTTTTTATGTTGATCGACTATAACCCATATAGTGTTATTGCCAATAGATATCCTTAGTAGTGAAATAATGACAAAAATGGTTATGTTTTTTCATTTCCATACTAGTATATGTAGCAGTTTAACCATAACCATAGACTTATATTGTTTATCATTGACCTATTTTCATACCAATCATCGAGATAAAAATTATAAAGTCTCCCCCTTCATTTTATCTCACGGGAAGTTTTTCTTCAGAATTCAATACATTTTAGTGCTTCCCAGATGAATAGAGAATAATGAGCAATGAATCTCATCCACAAGTTCCCTATTAGATTCTAGTTTATATGGGACACTTTTATGTGTTCCAAAGCTTATAAATATATTTTTATCAAATTTCAACTTCAAAATATTTTCTAACTTTTAATTTTACTTTTTATTGTCCTTATAGACCTCCTTGTTCGTCTCATAAATGTAATATTAAATACTTATTTGAGAAAGGTAGGATAAAGAACCTTTTATTATTCCCATTCCCATCTTTATCATTTCATGTAAGGCTTTATCCCATTCAATCCTCATCATAGAAAGAGTTTTAAGATCCTTTCAACTTAATGAGTCTTCCACTTTTCTCGCCTTTCTAGGATGGTAGTGGATTGAACAATCATAATCTGTGGTCAGATATAACCACCTTAATTGGTGTATATTGGTCTCATTATATTCTATTATATACTATATGATATTTATTATTTTGATATATTCCACACTTCTCCCCATAGAGATAATGTCTCGAAATATTCAATGTCATGATCATTATAACCAATTCTCGATCATGAATTGGGGAGTTCTACTAAAGGATATTTAATTTTAGGGAGTTATAGGCTACCACATTGCCATCATGATTGATTAAAAAACCCAATACCTTTTTTGAAACATCCTTGTAGACCAAAAAACCTAACCCAATGGTTGGTAATGTGTTAAATGGTGAAATGATTAGCCACTTATTTAACTCTTTAATGATCTCCTTTTATTCATCAGTCTATAAAAAACTACATTACCTACTTATTTTACTTTGTCAGTGGGATTTCAATTCACGAGAGGTTTCTCACAAAAATTTGATAGCACCTAGTAAGTCAATGAAAAATATGGATCTCAATCAGTTATATTGGTTTATTTCATCCATCAATTTCCTCTATTTTTGAAGGATCCATTGATATTGCTTTTCTTGTGATAAAATTATGCATGAATGTTCCTTTCTCCATGAAAAAAATGAATTTACTATACTTATCAAAAAGCATTTCCTTTTATAAGGTTCTTAGTATAATGTTAAAATGATCCTCATGTTTTTCCATGATTTTGGAGTATATTATAATATCTTCCAAAAAACTACTAACAATTTATCAAGGTAATCCCTAAAGACTCTTTTCATTAAATCCATTGAAATAGTCGGAGCATTCGTGAGTCCAAAATCAATCACTATGAAATCATATTGAAAATAAATTATACAAAATTATTTCTTGGGGATATCCTACTTCTACACAATTACATGATAATATCATGATTGATGATCCACATTAGAGAAGTACTATCGTTCAAATACATAATCAAACAAGTCATCAGTCCATGAAAGAGGATAATTTTTCTTTATCATGATTTTTTTAATACCACGATAATAAATTTGTAAAAAAATTTACCTAGCCTTATTCTTGACAAGGAAGACCAGATCACCCCATGGTAAAGCACTTGTGTGTATAAACCCTTTTTTTGGATTCTCCTTAAACA
This sequence comes from Viscum album, assembly GCA_963277665.1. Classification (NCBI taxonomy): domain Eukaryota; kingdom Viridiplantae; phylum Streptophyta; class Magnoliopsida; order Santalales; family Viscaceae; genus Viscum; species Viscum album. The sequence goes on from OY728120.1 coordinate 582,941,533, forward strand.
TTATTTAGCACTTGATGTTTAATAGTGGAAATTTTATATAGAGTATTTGATATTATCAAATATCTAAGTAAATATTGATTGAAACATAACCTTTATTCTTAGAGGAAAACCAAGAAAATATATGAGAAACACTCTAGCATATTCCCTTACAATTGGAATATTATAGAAGTTTTCATTTTCCTTAGTCTCCATCATTTTAGCTAGATACACATGATCATAAGTAATTAGTATCCATGCTTAATAGAATGATACCAAAGGAGATCCATTCTCCTCCTTTCACTTGTATATAATTAGAGGGAAATTCATGATATGAAGGTTGATTTAATTCTCTAAAAAATTTACGTTATCATTATATAAGGAAATCCAATCATTGACCCAAATAGAAAAAAATTTAACTAATGGGAGTTTCGTGAGGTTCATGAGTAAATTCATCCCACAGATATTGATAGTTTAGGATTCATATAATTAAGACACAATTATTTCCACATTTTATATTTTCATATAAATAAGCACTTATATATTTTGATCTGTTGTTTCAATAGTTATACTGAACAATAATGATATGAAATAATGCATAGAACCATGTATGATAAGCCTATATTTCACTATTTTATTTTGGTTCTACTCATATACTTTATTCAAAAGAGTATTGAGGTAATACTTTTAAAAATATTATACATATAAAAGTGAAATTTTGAACATTTAGTGGATAACTCATAAATGGAATTCAATCCTTATCCTATTAAATTTATATGCTTCAATATAAGTTATCCATGGTCTGTTTCCAAATCATAAACTTTTATGGTAATTTATATCCCATAAATAGTGGTTCATTAAGATAAAATATATTTACCAAATCATATCCCCCAAGAGTTTCAAACAAGGTTTGTTGTAAGGTATCTTTCTTAAGCACTAGGTAACGATTGAGTTAATAACCAATGAGCATTTTCATGGTTATTACCCCTCGGCATAACTATGTTAGAGCCACATCCAATTGTAGTATATAGAAAAGTATTTTCTTGATTGGAAAATAGTTACTCTATATTTTATAATAATTTAATTATTTTTTCTTATGTTTAGTCTTAACCCTTAGTAGTTTACTAAAATTTTATAATCTCAATCCCCATCGTAAAAAATAACCATACCTTTCTCTAATACTAACTATGACAACCCATATTTTTAACACACCTTAATTCATGATTTATTTCGTAAATAAACACATAATATAATCCCAAAATACCAAAAGTCATATTGTATTTGGTTAATCATATAAATAACAAAATAACATGAAATAGGGATACAACAACATTATTTAAATCTCTTTAACCTTCTCTTAAAATTTCATCGCTCTTAAAAAACAACATGGGATAACTTGTGGAAGTATATAAGAAAGGGGTGATCTATAAATATTATTGAGGGAATAATCAAAAAATAAAATTATAAAATAATTTCATGTTAGTCAAGAAGTATATCATGGTGACATAAAATGGGGATAATCATAAACATGAACATTGAATCCTGATATAGAATGATAACATCAAGGAAACATAGGAATGTGGAAAAAAGATAAAACCTGACATCATAAGAATATGTCAAGGCTAACCATCGATACATCATAAAATAGTGCATTTTCGATAACCTCTCATGAACCATATAGGGTTTCTCATGAGAAAGAAAAATTCCCAATGCATTTGAAGGCAATATAATTCGGGGCCAAGCCGTCAAATTTATATCATGTACATGCATTTGTGTTCCATATATATCATTCAACATAGGACACCTTTCATTAATTTTAATATAATTACTAAAGAGTTTTTCTTAAATACATGAAATTAAAAAATAAATAATTGATTGCAATATATATCTGAATACATTTGAGTGTAATTGGGGATGGATATTCATAACACAAAATTTTGGTATGCAAAATCATTAGATAATTTCATTAGCATAACTGGTGTATATAAGGTTCATAAAAGAGTTTAATGAGAGTGAAAGGTGGTAAATAATTACTTAGTAATAATAAGTTATGAAAATGGATTTGTAAAAACACATTACAACGTGAACAATGATAAATAAAAAAGGCTAACTAAAAAAGAAATTACATTAAATTCAAGGAAGAGAAGAGGATCCATTATATTGAGAGAGAGATTCTAATGCTTGGGATGATATATCAATGATATTGGGAACACCTTGGGATTTATTTATACATGTATAGGGAGAGTAAATTAATTATCAATGACTTTTTAGTGAATAGGTGGGGGATTTTGGGTGGGTATTTACAGTGATGGAGAGGGGAATTCTTTGTGAATGTTCAAACTTGGGGATTGGAATCTATATGATAAAATAATAAAATCCACAAAAAAATACAATGGTTTACTCCCATGATTTAATCCAAATAATAGTTTTTCAAAATATTCTATAAGTTTAATAATTTAAAATATTAAAATAATAGCATTGGGGATGTGTAAGTGAGTCTTGTTCAAAAAGATTTGATTTCGAAACCTTAAAATATAATATTGGTTTTAGAGTATTCATTAAATGTTAAAAAAATTAATCAACCAATATAAATAATATTAAATGGAAAATTTATATTTGTTCATGGATACCTTTTATATAATTAATTATATCACTTTTGGGCTATTATGATTTCATAATACATATCGTATATTTATATCATATTTAAAATTTTATCCAAAAAAACGACTATGCCTGAAAATTATGAAAAATTCACCATCGAATAATTTCAACAGGCTTATTTAAAAAAATAATATTTTTTAACAATATAATTTCTAAATATGATAATTTTCACTTTTAAATAAAAATACATCTATATTAGGAAATACTAGTTTTTACCATACTAACAAATTTCCGAGCATTATAAATTTTTCATAGAACATAATTAAATTATATTATCTTTTATACATAATTAGTTATTATATAATAATAATTTTTAACTAAAAAATTATTTAGTTTTAAATTATTGAACATAGAAAAATATTATCTTACATAAAACTATATATTTCCCAGAAATATAATTTTGTTTTCATTATGTCAAAATCGATTTTTTATAATATCGTATAACAATTTTTAATGTAAAAATAAAAAAGGGGAAATAAAATAATTATTTAATTAAAATAAAAACTTAAAAAATAATATATATATATATATATATATATGGTCTAGATATATAACTAATTATTTCACCAATATGCACACTATGGGTAATGTGTGCACTAGTGGTTCTTTCTTGGGGTAGTTTAGCAGACATTGTTTGGGTTGTGATCTCAATAATCTTGAACTTCTCGAATAAAAAGATTCACATTACTTTCAATTTAATGAATCGTATATTAGGATTTGTTAATGGAAAATACAAGTTATGATCTATCCCTCAAAATATCTTATAAATGGGCTTCATTGGTACAATCCTACTGGTCGAGTCCATCGCTTATTTTGTCTTTGTAAATTAGACTTTACCCAACCCTTTATTATCTTCTAATTTTAATAGTCATTATAGAATGAATACATTATCAATGGTTAATATTATAAATAGTTTTTAGTTCCAACATTTGATATTTTATAATTGGTCTGAAAAAACCATTGTCGTGAATGTGTTTTCTATATCTATATAATTTAATTTGGTATTTATTTTTTCAAAATGTTATTTTTATTAATAAAAGATCTGGTCTGTACACTAGAAACCCTTTATGAAATCATATTATAGTGGTAATTAGAGATTTCGACCTGAAAAAACATTTGAATAAAATGAATTAAGTAATTTAGAGAAGGATATTTATTTTTATGGAATGGTAGTCTCTTAATCCATCACCACCAATAATTGTCATTCCACCATTAGATGTTCTTCTTTCCTTACATTAGTGGATGGAACTGTAACCTATAATTTCTTGAATAATATCTGAAACATGAAATTTTATGGTCTATATGATTCACATATAACTTCATTTTCTACCTTAGAGAAAAACATGTAGTCTCTTACAACCATCTTATATTATTTTGTTTCATAGATTTCATGACCAACATCTTCAATTGTTCTATTTGAGACCTCTCTATGTGGGTGAAAATTTAATTTTGAATGTTTCGTTTAAAAATTTAGGGAGTTATATCCCTTCATTAATAATGATATCATTCCAGAGTGATCTTAGAGGAGTTTTCAAAATTTACCCCATAATATTTAGACAGTGTTGTAATGATCATTGGTAGTAAAGTGAACTTCTATCCATCACAATATCACTAGGAATTATCTTGAGATGAGAAATGGGTTTTTCCAATTATATATATAGACACTAGTGGGTATTTACAAGAACAGATATGTCCCAGCTAACTGATGTTCTTTTGACTATCCTGGATACAACCACAAATGTTCTTGCCTCATGTTTTTGCTAAAATCACTGATCTGGAGCATGTATCCACTAATCATTATGAGGAGAAATTTAATAATTTCTGTGTAAGGATATATATTAGGTTTCAAATAATGTCCCCATATCCTATATAATCTACACTCTAGTTTAATCCAATAATTTCACTCCCTCTCCATTCTATATATCAGAAAACTGTGTTGGGTGTTTTTTAAATAGAACATCACCGCATGGGATCATAAAAATATTTAATCGTATACCAAAACCGAAATATATTCATGTTTGAGTTTCCTTCCACATGTAATTTTTGGTATCATCTAGTAGAGATCAATAACATTATATTTTTTCGTGGTATTTCTCAAAATTTTCTTGGTAGGATTAAATTCATAATACGTAGATCTTCTGATGAGTACTATAAAGATATTATAAATTTTCCATAGACTAAATAACACTTTTTAATAAATCAAGTGTAATGTATTAATTTTTTGAATTCATGGAAATAACAACATCTTGGATAATTTTTATGTTCTTGTAGAAATATTTTCTTAATGTCCAACCAGCTTCATATATCACCACTACTTTGAAATTGTCATCAAACTCATCATATGTTCATTAGACCCAATAATCCCACATTTGTTAGGTCTTGAATCCACCATCAATGAATAAATCCCAATCCCTATTCCAAACATGGAGTTGATTAGTGGTTACTTGGAATAATATAGAGGGGTAATAGTGGATCTGGGGATCCAGTTTTTATGGATTACTATCAAGGGTATCCTTTGAGTTCTCCAAGAAGCATTATAGTTCAGTGATGCCTTCGTTAATGTATGTACCCCTTAATAAAATGATGGTTCTTCCCAATTTTATACATTCTATGATTTAGGAGTCCAGTATGTTTTTTATGGATTCAAATTTTCAACATCTTTTAAAAATCCATAATCATATAGTGGAATGAATTCTAACACTTGAAATATTCGATGATACTCGCACCTATCCTATGTATGTTCTTTAACATATAGTGATCAAAATCGATACTATCCCACACCAACATTACAAGTTAATGCTGGGGGATGATTCTATATTTTGGAATTATGTTTGAAAAATATACCATTTTCCTACAAGATAAAACATATTTGGGGGAATTTTAGTTAAATTGTCATGAGATGAATGTCTATGTCCCCCAGGATGGAAGATGTGTAGAGAATTAAGATAACTTAATGGAGATTCCTTAATGTATAAATTTTTACCTAAGAAACTTTACATTAGTCACTTATATAGGGTATCATTGTTAGCTAGGTTCACACAAATATGCATTCCCATACTGTCACTCCTTCCTCAGATACTATGGGTAAATCAAACCAACAACATTAATACATTCTAAGAGTATAGTGTGCCCAAAATATAATTAGGTGATAATAGTGAGTTTAAAATATAATGTACATTACCATATATGAAATAGAGTCCTATTGTGATTTTAGCCCAATACTTATAGAAGTAAATAAAAATTTATCTCATCTCATATGAGAATATAAGTGAAGACCATAGTGCACCATACAAACCTAGGACCCCAATCTGACAATGCACCATTATTATATGAATCCATTATAACAGGATCCCATTTTTGTTTTATAAGAATCATCCTAATTCATATTTTATTCAATTACGCGAGAGATGTGGTCTTTATGTCTTTTGAAAAATATAAATATTGATGGTTATATTGGTGGGAAAATTTCCAATTTGGAAGTTTGTGGCACCCATACCTCCTCACACCCAATCATACACTCCCAATGGCCATGAATTCATGGGACCTTCCTTCACCCAACCACTAACCAACATAATCCTCATTCTTCTTTAATTCCCACCACCCACATCCCATGTGTTTCCTTTTTTCCAGTATTTTTTTACCTTATTCAAATGGTTCCTACTTACCTTATTAGGTCACCCCAAGTGGTTATGGGTGACTACATTATTTTATTAGATTTCTAACCTTCTATTACCTATAAAGACCACAAATTTATCCCATTTAAGTGATTAAAATATATAATTCAAGATGGTGATGCTTGAATCCAAACATTAAAATTCCAAAACCCATATTTATCCTTCACTTTTCTATTTAAGTTCAAACCTAAAAAGAATAATAGTGATTTTGGGTATTTCCATCATTCGATTATTTTAATATAAAAACCTTAATTAAAGACCACTTATCAAATTTTACATCAAATCTTGGGTGAAGGAACCACCTAGAATAGGCCTAATAGGGTTCCACATTTCTTAGAGCATTAAAAGAGACCAATTAGGGTTTTATTTTACCCATACCTACAGAGGAAGAAAACTAGAGAATCATTTCACTTTGTATACTAGAAGAGGATTAAATAGGATCCATTCCACCTAATCCACCATAAGAGACAAAACATGGTTACACTTCACATTAGGTCCCCCAAGGAGCATACTAGGAAAAAATATCACCTAAGTGTCCAAGAAGATCCCTTTAGGACAAGAATTCATTGAAGCCTCTTATTTAAGGTATTTTCTTGGGTCAGTAAACATTAATATTAATCTAATTATGAAAAAGAAAATATTAAAATTCCAAAGAATATCTAGGTCTCCTTTGATCCCATGTCAAATATATTAAAGTCCTTCCATATACAATCCTTCCCCAAAAACAATTGATTTTCTTATCTATGTTATCACACATGTTAGTGTGCTTAGTTTATATCATATATTAATCTTACAATGTAAATCAAACATATTCTAAAAAATTTCCTTTGATTATCCTCACTAATTGATAAAATCCTCCGCATATAGTCAATAATTTATTCCCATGAAAATGAGTAATTTATCTTTTGAAGTATTTGTGAAAAATACTTTATCATATCCCTCCCAAGTCACCTAACATGACTATTTTGACCTGATATTATATCCACTAGGCACTTGATCAGCTCTTGTAAAATACTTACTAGTCTAATTAATGATCCATTTGCATTAATAAACCCCCAAAATATTGAAATCCCCAACCTACTTTCACTTAACCCATCTGTAAGGTTAAACCAAATAGGGAGAACTAGTGTATAAATCACACATGAACCATTTCTTAATTCCATTAATTTTAAACCTTTATATTTTGAAATACTCTATTTTTTTGGAATAGGTCACATTAATATGACCATAAACTATATAACATAATATTACTCGATGCATTACCGTAAAAGGTAATTCAACAGTAATCATGAAATACCTATATAGGAACCAGAATAATCTTTGTAACATATTCTTAAAAGGTCTGGTATGACTCAATAAATTTCAAAAAACTTTGTGGGTTTGGATTCTATTTATAGGGATAAATAGGTAGCCTTTCTCATATATGCAATCCCAAATCATCCTCACTTACTAAATCCCCAGATGCTGATAAATCTATGAAAATGTAGTTGTATTTATTTAAAGTATATCTCAATCAACCAAATATGTGAATGATAGAGAATCTATCATATGTAAAAATTTATAACCATTGGTGTATATTTATGTTATTATTTATACATGTTATCGATCGATATATTTAATGAATATGGGAATCAATATTGTTAGTGGGAAGGATTTCAGGAATATATCTTAAATATACTTGAGATCCTTATAATTGAAAATAAGTCCCTTTTGGGAAAATATGCGCACCCATACTATTGTTCATAAAGTTAAACTTGAAGCATCGTTAGTTTATCCTAACGAACATCCACATTTGGAATGTTGGACCCCAACCAAAAAAATGTGGGCATAAAAATATCGGGGAATAATTATCTTTAATAGTTTTTTTCATAACACTAGGTTATAAGAGTTTCGAATAAATGAAAAATACTTGGAACATAGTTTCACATTACATATCCATTCCTGTACATGATTGAGGAAATGGTTTTCAAAAAATAAATTACTTTGTTATTTAAGATATCAAAAAAAACTTATCTGATGGTTCTATAAATAACTTATTGGTGGTATCTTAAATAAACTATATTGATTTTGCGACTTCCTGGATAATTTTTTTTATGATTATATTGATATACACATTTTTATGACTAAAACCATATAGTGGTTAGTATGGTTATTAGGGATACACAAGTAATTTTTTTCCTTATGATAGTTCTTTAACATATATTAATAAGAAACTAATTTCAATTTTTTTATCATTGATTGATAAATAACTATTGTTAGAGGAATGATGCGCTTATTTTTCATATATCTTATTAAAAACCGAATGATGAAACATGCTTTATATTTTTGGTTCTTAGAATATTTGATTTAAAATATACATTAAAAAATTAAAAGATGCATATTTTCAGTTCATCCTCATTTTTTTGGAACTCTTTATTCTGAAACCCTAGTCATGCACCTTATCAAGCCACCTATGTCCTCTGATTTTCAACCCATAATCACAACTTTTCCACAACTGTGCTACCACTCCAATGCCTTAATATAACTATCCATTCATTTCCCCAAGATATTTTAAATCCCATATATCTATTTAATTTTTTTTCTATTAATTTATTTTAAAGAAATTATTTTACTAACTATCAATTTCCTTGTGTAGTTAAAAAATATTCCGATGATTGATTGAAAAATTGTGATGATAAAATTTCTTCATGAGATATTTAATAATGATCAGAGACAAAAATTCAGAATTCCCCATGAAAAATATTTGACTGATTAGATTTAGATATTAAAAACTCCCCATAAGAGGTTCCATGTAGAAACATTGAAAAAAATTATCAGGAAATGATCATTGGATTTTTGGGATACTACCATAAGGATGGAAAAATTCAAAATAATTTAGACTAAATGGATGAAAAACTAGGAATTAAATTTCCTCATTTTTTTCTATAATTTTCGGCAGGTACTAAATTCTTTTTTTGGCCGATGAAATGTATTCTTATGGTAATATATTTTTGAAATAAATTCTATAAAATTATATCCTTTTATTAAAATAATAATTATGTAAATTGTCTAATAACATCAATTTTTAAAATAACTAACATTATTAGTCTCCTTTATTATTGTATATTTTCATAACCAAGGTGGAATGGTCAATCATAGCTGATATGTATATGAATTTTGAGATCAATTATAAATATAACTAATTTTGAATTCAAATTATAACATCATTTTTTATAATTGATAGTAAAATACAACATATAATGTCAATTGTATTTGAATTTATTTTTAACCAAGGTTGTAAGGGAATTCTTCCACTAGTGTTCATGAAATGGATGAGAGAAATGGGATGACTGTGTTGGCATATGGTTTTCATTGAGTATGATAATATATAATCATTGATGATTCTTCATGGGTACATAATCTATAATGTAGGTTTGGGATTCTAATGATATTGAGATATGATTCAAGGTGGTGAAAAATATGGCTGCCCGTAGAGGTAAGACTTATCCCAGGAATAAATAAGGCTTATAAGATGGGAGTAATGGGTATATTATTTTCATAAATGGAATGAAACAGGCGCGTGGTTTGATTGAGTTATTAGTATAGTAATGTATATTGTGTCAGGAATGAATAATAATGAGATCCTAAATAGTGATTTAGGTGGGAAATATAATTGATATGAACAGTTCTGTGGATAACTGATTAGAAATATGAACTTTAGACTAATTTTATAGGAGTCATAATTAAATGAGTTGAGCTACATTGTTGGGTAGAACATGGGTGCACACATTCTCAGGAATGATATTTGATAGATAATGGTGGAAATTATACACCATTGTGAAAGTTGTTCTTGGGTTCTCTCTTTTTGTGGTAATAAGAGCATGATCATTTACACAAAATACATGGTATATGGGATAGAATGATGGATTATCGACCTTGTAATATTGATCTTAGTGATCATATAGGAATGATTGGCCATATTTAGAATTCATGAAAACCTGATTAAATGGTTTAATAAAATATTTTGGATGGGGAGGTCTAGTTATAAGGATCACATGACTTTTAGGGAGACTTATGATGAATATAGTTAATGAATGATGATTATATATAACTCTTTCGTGTAAATGGGTCAGGATAATTTGGAAAGTGTGTAATGTACCCTATGAACTATATGGGTTGTGGGACCTCAAGAGGTGTCACGGTGTTTTGAGTTGAATATAAGAATATTTAGTTTTTCAAATATCTTAGATATTGGTCTTGTAATTACTAGGGGGACTTAATCAGTTATCAATACATAAATTTGATCAGGTAAAAAAATCTCATAGATTGAAAAATTAATAAAAGTGTTAACCCAAAAATGATAGGTAAAATGTGATTATGTGTTATAATGAGGTCTTTGAGGTTCTTTATGGATGGCTAGATGAGGATTAACTGTGACAAGTGTTGTATTGGGGTATAATTAATGAAATAATGATTTCTTTGATGTTTTTATATGTAATGAACATTGGTTATTCTTGGTTATTAATAAGATGATATGGTAATCTCATTTAGGTAATGAACTATGAATTTTTTACAAATATAAAAATTGATAAATGACTGATGAATTCCCTAGAATGTAAATGATTCATGTTTCTTGGTGTGATTATTGAGGAATTTGAAGAGTGTATCAAGTTCTATTGGGTATTAATAGAAATTTACAAATATGATAGTGGGGAATCATAGATTTTTTCATAATTTAGTGTTGGGAGAAAATTACCATGACAACTTCCTTTCCCTAAAAGTAATTTCACTATAAATTATAAGATATAATTGAACACAAACCAATGAAACTGTATTCCCCAAGAAACGCATAGTGTACTAGAAGATAGTTATCCGAATCACCCCACTCACTACACCATGTTAAATATCACACTCACTCTATTCAAATCAAAAATCACTCAACATGAAAAGTAAACAAGAGAAAATATGAAAACAGAGAGTTTATTTTGTTTAGGAAATAAATCATAGGTCTATTGGAGAACATTACCATAGTTTTGAATACTCGAAAGATACAAGGATTAAAATTATCAATCAGTAATTTTCAATAGGTGAAAGGTAAGGTCCATGTAATAATTTAGCAAAATTCGACATGTGTATGTGGGCCCATGAAATATTTATAATGGAATCCAGTTGGTTATTTAAAAACAATAACATATGACTCTCCTGGTTTTCCATCCATTGGACACATGTGACTACCAATTCACTGTACATTTCATTCTCATGATTGTTAGCTACTTATATTGAAGTGTTATTTACCTATAAATCATCCATTGTCACCAAAATTGTTCTAATATACACAGTAAAAATTTATTTTACCCCTCCTTCTGGGTAACTGTGCACATCACCCTTCCACTATCTAGCCACATCCATCAAGGGACCCCTTTCCAATCAACCTGCCTTTTACTAGAGTTTCCATTACTATTAGATTCACTTTTAATGACTTCCTATCTTCTACAAAAAACTCCTTCTTATTTAATGTAATGAAAATTTAAACTAGATTCACATTAATAATATTCTCCCACTTATTGGATATTTCATGAAAACCCTCAGAAACCACCAACACTTATAAAATTAAAATTATCCATCATTATTTATATAGATTTCAGTGTCTTCAAGAAATTTCCTTTACCATCGTACCACTGAATAAAAAAATTTTCCTTCAATTTTCATAGAATAATGCCTTTGTCGAAATATCATATGGGATCTATTTTGATAGTTAGAATTCACATCTCCACCACTTTTATTCTAGTAAATTATTGATGAAATGTAATTTTAATGAAATTTATTTCATCTATGAATGTTACACTAGATTATAATCTAGGTAAATGAAATGGTGGTTTTTGTCATAAAAACAAAATCATGAAATTTATCCCCTTGAGAAATGAAATATAGCAGTCGTTGTATTTTTTCTCAAAGAGGTTTCAATTTGAGTAGCAAAACTGTCACTTTTTTTGGAAATAAGAAGAATTTAAGGATTTGATTAAAATTTATAAAACTAAAAATAAATAAAAAATAAAAATCATGAAAATTAAACAACAAAATATAAATTTTATTGGAAATAAAAATTTTGTGAAATAAGAATTGTAACAATAGTTTTGGACAAGCTTAAACCATCTTGACACCCCCCCCCCCACATCTTCCTTGTATAAAATGATTTGAATATTGAATTTCACAATACCCAACAAAAAACTCTAAGTGAAAATGGTATTTTATAAGGATACCAATAAAGTACTGAAATATTATTTAATTACCTCTAATAAAAGAACTTCAATTACTTGAAGGCCTCCAAACAATCAAACCTAATAACATTCACTATGCTCTATAAACAGACATCTTCGACAAAATTTAAATAGTGAAATCAATTATCTTACTTCATATATTAACTAAACATAAAAAACTATTTAAATTTTCTTTCAATAAATATAATTATCACTTTATTTAAAAAATATATGTTCAATAGATATTAAAAAGTGGTCACACATGATGATCAAAACACGAAAGAGAGTTCTCGTCGGTTTCTTCTATCCACAACAACATGGTACTTCGCTTCACATCACTTGATAATCCCTCGTTTTGTCCATTCCAACATGAATGCACAAAATCACCATTATCCTTTCTATCTCATGATTCCCCTTTCTCTCTCAAGCTAACAAACCCATGAATATAAGTGAAGAATGAAATACAAAAGGGGTGAGTGGTGTAAAAACACTATCGTGAATCTATATGTCCAAATTTGGTATGATTTTCTCTTACTTTCTAGCCAAATACCCAATAGGTTTCTTCTAGATTTTTTATAATTTAAAATCTATATATCATTTAAAATTACAATTCATATTTTCTAGTGGGGAAATAGATATTAATTATTTACTGAGGTAAACATTTTCTCACCAAAGAAACCATTCATCTTCCTCCAATTTTACTCATGAAAATACTAACTTAATTAGAGAATGTTTCCACAAAAATCAGCATTCATGTAATACATTAAGTCATATTTCTTCTAAAACTAGAATATCATCATTTGGATTCCAATACCAGGACTTATAGATCATATAATGAATTTTTTTAATTATATTTTTCCAAAAAAATCCACATTGAATGAATTATTTAGGCCACAATAAATTTGAATAAGCACTTGGCCAAGTTGAAAACATTATGGCCCATTAATATATAAATACTAGAAAAATAATAATTAATCAAGTTTTATCAAAATAGATCAATTTATTTTAAAAATATAGAAGTTATTGAAAAAAAATTAAATTTTAAAAATTAATAAATTTTCCTTTTTAATATCAACACACTTATAAAATATAAAAACAATACCGTTAAGCTCATATTATAAAATTGGAAGGAATAAATTCATTGAAATACACATGATAAACAGTGAAATTATTATCTATATAAATTCTACACCACATAGAACATAGAATCCATGAAAAGTTATCATCAAAATCATTGAAAATAAAATTCAAATTGCATACCCATGAGATTAAACAATTTATAACTGAGAAACAAAAAATAAAATTCCTTATAAAAAATATTTATTATCCTCCATTTTTCTCATTAAAACCATTTATACTTATTTTATCCTCACATTCACACAACACACATACCTCTTATTTATTTTATCTCAACACACAAATTGGGTTTTTAACAAGGGTTTTCTCATCAAAACTCATGCATGAATCACCATATGTTACATTAACTTCTCTATCTCCACCCAATGTGAGATAAGAATGTGTGATTATCTTGAGGAAATTTTAGGTTCATTCTACAGTTTTGGGTTGGTATATTTTTAATGTCAAAATATACTAAGGCTGAATAAGATGGGTTTGATACTTTTTTAAGCTGAAAGGAATGATTGTAATTTTCACTCACACATGGTATCCTCCTTACTCCCTTTTGATGTAAATAATCTATAAGAATCATTGAATTAGACACAATAAATATTTCATAAAAAATAAATTTTTTTGTCTATTTTTTCAGGCATGCTCCAGATATTAATAAATTTCTTCCATTGAGAGCACTAGATAGGCACTAGTCCTTTTACCTTAGAAGTTGCACAAGGAAACAACTTTCCGCACAAAATCAATTTTTTCAATATAATAAAAACAATTCTGAGTTTTATTTTCATCCCAAAGTAGTTCCAAATTATGTATCACACCAAAATTCATACTCATCCCACACTTAATTTATACTATATCATGCATTTTCACTTCTAGTGCGGTCTGGAAAGGGAAAATTGGCATATAATGCGGCTAATATAACAAGTTGTGCAAGGATTAGAAGGGATCACAAAGATCAAATGTATAATTTAGTATAGAATAAGAAGGATTCTCTTAAAAATTAGTATTTCAAATATAAATAATTTCCTCAATCATTTAAAACACAAGTACCTCAACCCTTGAGTTTTGATAAAAATAAACCTAGTTTAGATTAAAACAATCATGGATTAGTTCTCTGAATAAATGAGGTGAATTTGAAGAAGATGTAAATAAAGTCTCATAAGCCTCAGAGGAAGGTTATTTTAAATATAATTATAGTGAAATGTGGAATGAGATTCAAAAATAAAAGGTCCCTTTATGAAATTTCCAATGTTCTCAACTTAAAATATTGTCGTCATTAGTATTTATTTATGGTTAGTTTCAAGGGATAATTTGGTTTAATGATTGAATTGGGTTTAAAAATTAAAAATTTATTACTTTAACTAAAAAGATTCAAAAATAAAATAAAAAAATTAAAAAAATTAAAATAAACACATGAAATTTTGAAGGAAAAAAGAATTGTTTTTGAAAATAATGCTAACAAAATCCTAATATGCCAAGAATATTCCTCCCCTAAGACTTACATTATAAAATATCAGCATTATAAAATAATTTTATGTGTAAAAATGGAATTATAAAAAATTAAATACATGTCAAAATTATGTGATAAAGAAATATACAACATGGATTAAATTATATTTATCCTTATAACGATAGATCTTATCCCTTTTAGTCTCTTGAAGATTCTCTCAAAACAGTTTCAACATTTTCCTATAGACTGTAAATAGTGTAAATTTTTCTAGTTATTTTATATAGATTGCACCAAAAGGGAAAAACTTGAGTAATAATGAATGGTACATTCCATTCGGAAATATATTTATCTAAGATTATCTTCAATATAGAATCAAATAGAAACACGTTGGATCCTTAATTTATTTTGAGAATTATCCCATCATGAAAATATTTAGTTCATTCCTTGTACTACCTGTAGATTTTGTATGATATATTTCTGATCTCCTCTAGTACATTTAAAAATAATTTTTTTCTTTTCCAGTAGAAAATATATTCATGTTACATGTTTTAACATCCTAAAATTATTTGGGTTCTAACTCAACCAAATGGTGAAAATCCTTTTCATGGAATAATCTAAATGGTGACATGCCAATTAGGGTTTTAAATGTAGACCTATTAGCATATAGTTCCCCATCTAGTCTCAAAATCAAATCCATTCCATTTGGGTTCATATTTGATTCCATTTGTTTTTTGATTTCTATATTTGACAACTCAAGAATTACATTTTTTGAGGAGGATAAGGCATAGAGACCCTATGATGAACTCTGTATTTTTTCAAAATTGATTCCAATTCCATATTAAAAAATGGGTACCTTGATGAAAGATCCCAACTTTTTTGGTAGTTTTCTTTAGGCTCATTTTTCGGCATATTTTCACTTTATATTGAGTAATTTTTTATAGGGTTTTACATTGGGGTTTTCTGGGGTGAATTTTGAGAAACAATTAAGGAAAGAGTGTTGTTAAAGGTTATATAAACTGAGAGAAAAAGACACACCACATCCCAGGAAGCCAAGAAATCATAGAGTGTGGGGGTTCGCACAGCTTGTGTATAACTTTTCAAACTACGCAGTGCTAACATATTATGCATAGCATTGGAATATATTTTGAAAAAATTATGCGCCCCTTCCAAAGAAACAATGCATGATATTTTTCAATGGCCTAGAAATTAGTTTTTAATCCACCCGAACCCATGTAACTTGCCCATTTCAAGACTCATTCAACCCTAAGAGGTATTTCATGATATTTGAGCTATCTAGATGAATTAAAATCCTTCATAGCCATTATTATTCATCATTCAAATCCTTGATCGACGGACTTATCCTCTCCTAGAAACTGAATCATATCCCATTTCTTTTCTTATTATTCTCCCTTTCATATCTCTTTCTTTCAGCAAAGTAATCCTTTATTTGGTTGAGATATAAATCAATTTTTTTACATCTATATCTAATATTATAGATATAAATATAGATTTTGGATATCTTAATTTATTTAATCCTTATTTAGGTTTTATATTTGGATGATGTTCTATATTATTCTGCCTCTCAATTTTTGGGGATTTCCATCCTGCGATGGTATGTCAACGAATTGAGGCAGGTTGTCTAAATTTCAGATCCCATAGTCTTGATTAAAATTATGTATATGAAATTGTAGGACTGATATTATATGTTTAGAAATTATGTTCTTGATTAAATCAAATACTTTGGTGAATTAATTCATTAAGAGAAATGTGAAATTTGGATATTGGGATTTTAAATCATTGATAATTAATTATTAAATTTATTATATGATTTTGGGATTGAATTAGATTATTCATTTTTGAATTAATTATATGATATTGAGTTTGTAAATATAGAAAAATAAATTTGTGAATTTATTAGTGGGTATGGTGTGATTAATTAATTTTGGGATTAATTAATGAGATTGATGTGATAAACTAATTGTTAAATTAGTAATTAGATTATTTCGGAACAATTAATTGGCTAATTTATGGTGGACATTGAATTGATTAAGATGGAACATGTAATTGATGAATTAAATGGGGATATTGAATAGATTATTTTGGAAAAATTAAATGAGGAATTAATTAGAGACATTTGATTGATTAAGGTAGCAAAATTAATTGAGTAATTAATTATGAAATTGAATTTATTGAGATAGAACAATTAAATGAAGAATTAATTTGGGATAATGAATTGATTGAGATAGAAAAATTAATTGAGGAATTAATTGGGGTTTTTGAATTGTTTAAGTATGGATTAATTATTTGATGAATTATTTAATGGAAATAATGTGAGTATTTAATTGTTGAATTAAATAATCAGATTAATGAGATTAATCAATTTAATTAATTAATATGATTTATGTAGAAAATTAATTGGAAAATTAATTAAAATACATGAATTTGATTAATTGATTTGTGTAATTAATTAACGTTAATGGATGTAAATAATTAATTAGTGAATTAATTAAAGGGATTTGGTTAGATTAATTAATTGTGGGATTAATTAATGTAAATTATTTGTATTAATTTATAGGTGAATTAATTAATTGATGTAATGTTATATTTTTTTAGTATGATTAATTAATCTGTTATGTAATTAATGGATGTAATATTATGGTTCTTGATTTGGATTAATTGATTGGAGAATTAATTATTATTGATTTTTGTGTTAATGGAATTGAATGAGTTAGATTAATTATGTGAAGAATTAATTAAAAAGGATTGTTTTTTTGAATCAAATGAATGAGTTATATTAATTAATTGGTGAATTAATTAATGGGGATTGTTGTGATAGTGAAATTAATTGAATTAGATTAATTAATTGGTGAATTAATTAATGTGCATTATTGGTATATAGAATTGATATAATTGGATAATTAATTTCTGAATTAATTATTATATAATAAGATTTGTGAATTGAATAATTATTTGTAGAATTAATTTTGATATTTTGAGATGGCTAATTTGAGATAATTAATTGTAAAATTATTTATGAGTTATTTACATTGTGAATGAGACAATTAAATGTGTAAATAATTATGGGACATTGAGTTATGGATATTGACTAGTTAATTGATGTGGTAATTAATAGGATTGACTTAATTAATTAGGGAATTGGTTAAGGTGATTTATGTGGTAAAATAATTGTTGAATTATTAATGACATTTATGTTATTTTTTAATTTTAAAATCTACTGGAGGAATTGATGCGATTAATTAATTATTCAAATTAATTATTTTTATTGATGTGATTATTGAATTGTTGAATTGACTAATGGAATTGATGTGATTGATTAATTGTCAAATTTGTTAATTTTATTGATGTGATTAGGTAATTTTTTAATTATCTAATGGATTGATAGGATTAATTTATTTTTGAATTAATAAAAGGAAATCGATGTGATTAACTAATTTTGGAATTAATTAATGGACTTGGATTTATTATTTTTTGAATTAATTATGTAATATTGTAGGGGTTCATTGTGATAAAAGGGTTAATGATTATTAATCATGGTAAATGTGATAATGTGAAAACATGTGATATTGATATACATGTGATAATGTGATATGTTAAGATACATAGGTATGATTGATAAATGAGGTGATAGACATGACGTTCTATGCCCATGAAACATTCGTATTATTGAGAAATGGGGTGATAGACATGAAGGTCTATTCCCATGATATATATAAATGGTTGATAAATGTGGTGCTAGACATGATGATCTATGCCAATGATATATATGCATGGTTGAAAAATGGGGTGCTAGGTAGGACATCCTATGCTAATGATATTAATGCACGGTTAATAAATGGGTTGTTGGACATGATGTTCTACGCTAGTGACGTATATCAATGATTGAGAATTGGGGTGTTATACATGACATTATAATCCAATGATATATATGCATGATTGATAAATGGGGTGCTATAAATGGCCTTCTATACCCAAAATATTGGCATTGGACTATAGATCTATGTGGCCATAATAATGAAATGTGATTCGAATATGTAACATGCTTTAGACCCAACATGGGATGAAGCAGTTATTGAGGTACCTGTGTCCTTGGGAACCTGGTGGTTTATATGGTTAAATAAAGATTAATTGTTAATGTGATAACTATTTACTTATTCATTGTAATTATTTCATTATACAACTACATACAATTGTTACTAACCTGATTTGTTTTAGACACTGTTGGTGGTGGCCTACTGAGTTGTACTCACACCCTAATTGGCATGCCTTATCAGTACTTGAATAGATTAGATTATTACATGATATGTTAAGGGTAAATTCCCTATGCTAGATAGATGATTTGGGATGGATCCCAAATAAGGGAACCAAGACATGGTTCAGGACCCTCTTTGGAGTTTTCAACGCATTTAATTTTTGGTTTTCATCATGACACTTGGAATCTATATTAACATGGCATATATACTATTCAGTTTTGATATTGACATTCTAGTTTTGGGCCATCTTGTGATGTTGTTATTATTCTAGTTATGTTATATCATTTTTTATTTTTAATATTTCCACCGGTGTATTTCTATAATATATAAAAAAGGATATAGTCTCCCCATGATCGATAATAGACCCTCGCTGCTAGTCAGAAGCCTCTGACATATGTTTAGGTGCACCTCCAGTCATGTCGTGGTCTGACTCAAGGAACCTAGGCATAGAACCTAGGTCGGGATGTTACAAAGTGGTATCGGCGGTAGTTTTATTTTCTTTTTCTTTGGTGTTACTATTTGTGGAAAGTTGGTAGGAGACTAGAAAGATTCAGTCCTTTGTTATGAACTCGTGCATCATAGTAACTAACCCATCTATGGGGGAGAACCCAAGTACCTAGGGTTGTATTTTTTTTTTATTGTTTGTGATTGTATTTGAATATTATTTCACCTTGTAAGAAACACTTTTTTTGTGATATGATTTTTGTTTCATTGATTGTTGAGTTTGTATAATGTCCCGATAAGTCATGAAAGTTGAGTATGTATTCTTCATTCTAGTCACTCGGGATTACTTTTTGACATTCATCATTTTAGTTACACACGAGAAAATAGGTTATTGGAAAGTTATTGAACTTGAACTATTTTTCTTTTCTTATAAAATTGAACTAATAATGTTCTTACTTTAAAATTGAGAAAGATTTTAATATTATGAAACATGTGAATAAATGGGTGTCTAAATGAGAAAAGAATTGAATAATGAGAATTTGTCTAACCTAGATAACTATGTCCTAGGTATAAGATGCTTAAGGGAAGTGATAGTGCCGTGGTTTTGACCATACAACGGGAGAAAACGGGAAGACTTGTTATGGTTTTTGTAATTCCCAAATGTTAAATATGTTAATTCTATGAAATGATAATCCCTTATGATGTTTATTTTTCCTATAATGTGAGTGTTTGGGGTAGTGAGAATACGCTACATTGAGAACTCGGTTGTGGGATCTATAAGGTACCATATTATTTTCAATCATATGGTGATATTTTGGTAGGTAGGGAAGCCTAATACTTTTGACAGGTCATGGTGTTTCCTTAGCTGGAGTGAAAATTAGTGGTGGGGGATTTTTGGTGCTGTTCATTGATGATATCTATGTGTAATTTAAATTAGTGATGATCATGTTCCCTACCTTGACATTATCCCGGGTATTCTGAGAAGGTTTTGGATTTAAACCTAGCTATCTAAATGTGTTTTGATCAGATTTGGGGTCACATAGTTTTTACACGTATTAAACAGTATATATGGAGTTGGATGTGGATGGTAAGCCAACGATAGTTTACATTTGAGGTTCTCATGATGAACCGATAGTAAATGAATAACATGGGGGATGATTTACTTAAAAATAGGTGTTAATGATGCTCTATAGGTGGGGAGTGATATGTAAAAAAATGGTGAATGGAGAAATATCTTGGGTTAGCTGTGGTGACATCATAACTCTTATTATGAACCTGTATGGTGCATGATTAAATTACTCTGGGAAAGGAAAGGTGGGACTTGCTGGTGGTTGATATATGTCCCTTCTAGAGGAATTTTGATCACAAGGTTGAGTGCCAATGTAAAATGGAATTCTTTTGGTTATTTGGAATGGGGGGTTTCAAAACACGTCGTGTATATTGTGTATGTTCATATTGAGACCAATGCATCCTTTGAGGATTCTCTGATACATGTCATGGATCGTAGTGAGAAGGTGTTTCGAGGAAAGTTAGTGCTACTATTTTTTGTATTGTGGAAAAATAGATGGTTATAGGAGGAAACATGGGAAAGGGAAGGAGATATGTCGGAATAACGGCCCAATGTTTTTGTCTGCAATTCTTAGAGATCATAGGGAGTGTAGCTTGAGGACGTGTTGTTACAAAGTGGGGGGATTTTCAGTTCCTCACCATTTCTAGAGATGTCTCGGGCTCATTTATAGGTACATTTTTCTTTGTGTTGGGTAATTTTTTATTTGGGTTTTCCTTAGGGTGTGTTTGGGTGAATTTTGAGCAAAATTGAAGGAAAGAAGGTTGTGTACGATTGGCGCACAGATAGAGAAAACTATGCACCCCAATCCAGGAAAACGTGCAACCCTGGATAGTGGGGGTTCACATGGATAGTGCATAGTTTTTCAAACCATTCTCCCTAAATTGATAAATTATTAACCCATAAAATAATAGGTTCATAATTGGGGAATTTTTATAGAAAAAAGTGTGCCCCTTCCCTTGAAATCATGCACGGTATTTTTTTTAATGGAAAAAAACAATTTTAAATCCACCCAAACCCCCATCACTCAACCATTTTGACCCTCATTGGAGCATAGGAGGTATTTAATGATTTTATAGCTCTTATGATGAATTACAAGACTTATTTAACTCCTTTATTCATGATTTAAATCCCATTTAGAAGGTCAACTCCTCTCCAAGTAAGTGAATCATGTCTTCATTCTTTTCTCGTTCATCCCCCTTTCTTTGTTCTTTCATCTAGCATAGTAATACACTATTTGGGTGAGATATAAATATAATGGGTGAGATATTGATCTATGATTATAGATCTAAATCTAGATTATAGATATATTAATTTATTTAATCTTTATTTTGGTTTTAGATCTGGATCCTATTCTAGGTCGTTATGCTGCTCAATTTTTGGGGATTTTAATCGGGTGATCATACATCAAAAAATTGAGGTAGGTGGTCTAAAATTCAAATTTAAAAGTATTAATGAAAATTATGTTCATATAATTTAAGGATTTATGTTATATTTTTAACAATTTTGTTCTTTATTAAATTAATTACTTTGATAAATAAATTAATTAAGGGAAATGTGAAATTTGGATATTGGGAATTTAGATCATTAATAATTATTTGTTAAATTAGTTATGTGATTTTGTTATTGAATTAGATAATTAATTGTTTAATTAATTATATTATATCTATTTTTTGAATACTAATTAATTAATTAGTGAATTAATTAATGGGTTTGGCATTATTAATTAATTTGGTAATTTATTAAGGAGATTGAAGTGATAAACTAATTATTAAATTATTAATGAGATTGAGTTGGAACAAGTAATTGACTAATTAATTGGGGATGTTGAATTAATCAAGTTGGAAAAATTATTTTTTTAATTAATTGAGGATATTTAATTGATTATTTTGGAACATTTAATTGAGGAATTAATTTGGGATATTGAATTGATTTAGGTATAACAATTAATTGATGAATGAATTGGGAATATTTTGTAACACCCCAAGGATTAAAAAAATAAATTAAAATGAATGAAACTTTCTTTTCAGTAGATATATAAAACTAGAATTTAAAAATAATTTTGATGCTTCTAGATTTTAAATTTTAAAAAATGTACATAAACTGTTGCGATCAGTAAGTTATTTGGAGTCTGATAAGTCAAAATTAATTTTTGGTGAATAGTGTACTACCCTTATGAATAGTATCCGACCCTTATCAATAATAATATGACCCTTGTGAATATTAATATTACCCTTATTAATATTAAATATATTATTATTATGGTTATAATATAATGATATCATGATTAATTTTTCTAGGTGACATAAAATGAGTTATAGTTTTAAAAATTATTACTTTCTTGAATAAAGATTGATTTTATTTAAAAACTAAATTTATCATAATTAGAAAATTATTTTGTGAAAAATGAGTTCCTTTTTATATTATAAATGTCAAACAATGGTTGGAGTGTTTTTTGGTAAATTTCTTGAAATACATCAATTGTTATGAATAGTAAAATACGATAATTTAAAAATCAAGATAAATACGTGATTTATGGAGTCATGGATGATATTTTGCTGATATAAGGAAACTTATCTCTAACTCATATTAATTTATTACTATTTTTTTCTTGTAATCATATATATTTCTATTATTGTCAAAAAAATAATAAAACAATGATAAAATAAGGGAAAACTCATATCCTCCACTATAAATACCACATGTTTCCTCCTCTTCCTCCCACACCTCTCAAGACTTGATCCTTACCTAAGATATAAAGAATACTCCACTAAATCCCCTTACCCACTTCCAAGACCTTCTGGTCTCACCGAAATTACAAAACCAGGGGCCTTAAACGTGATCTCAAGGAGAAGGGATCAAGAGGTAAACATCCTCTTTTGTTTTCATTCTTTTCTTTTCGTTTTATTTTCAATTCGTCATCTTTCCTCACCTCTTGTTTCCCAAGTGGCATGAATGATCTAGTATCTTACATATTATATATTTTATCATGTTTATGGTAGATTCACTATTATACTTATCTTTCTAACACACTTATTCTAGAAATTAAAACACTGTCTGTGATGTCTTGATTTACCAACATTGTGGACGATGTGATTTCAATTTCTTTTACTTCCCTAAATACTAGTCATAAAACCATTTTTATGGTTTTAAGAGATTATAATTTATATATTATATCATATTTAAGGTTGTTTATTCTTTCTTTACATAGTTTATTAATTTTTAAAACAAAATAATTTTGTTATGATCGAAGAATCGCCAAAATGACCTAAAGAAATATCAAAAATGTTTTAACTTATGAGTCTTCCTCATGTAAAAAATTAAAATTTATAAATGGTATAATTTATGTTTCTATAAATATTTAAATACCATTCCATTCCAATTCTGGAGTTTCACTTCCAATCGACATAAATATCAATCATGAACCGATCATAGAAACAATGTGAAGAACTCACCCGAAAACAATGGAATTTACAAAATATTATTAATGAATGGGTCGAATGATGTTATAAAATTATCATGAAAGGTGTTATAAATATGAATATGTTTCTTCAAATATTAATAACACTATATTATCCATTATATAAGAGGTTTAATAATGTTTGAAGGAATTTGAACCCGATGTAAGGGATCCTGTCTTTCTCACCTTTATTCAGGAATCTACTCTTTGTTGTGCTCTTTTATTTTTAATTCCTACAGATGGGGTATATTTTCGCACCCCCAAATACATCCCATATGATTTATTAATAATGATATACCACTTTTTCTCTCATTAATCCCTCCCATGTACACCTGTTAGCACGCCGAAATTTTGTAAGGGAATTCTAACCCCAATTTCCAATATTTGGGTTAACCTTCAACTTCAGTTGTTTTTATCATGATAAGAGGATTTGTGAAAAGTAATTGTGTTATATTATGTTGTATTATGTGAATTTATGGTATATATACATATTACCTTCAATTTATCAATTTTCCCTTAAATGTTATGGTATTTTTAAATGACATTTCCTTTAAAATCCATTTAGATGTATCCTTTATGAAATTCATAGGGATTGTTCCTTTTTTTATGTCATGAGTGTTATCTTATGATTTCAAGATGTTTTAATACTATAGTTTCTCCATTATAAGTTTTATAGTTATTTTTGAAAAATATTTTTTCATTATTTTTTGTGTGCAATGTTTATGTTCTAAGAGTTATTTTTTACGAAAATGTGTATTTTGTTTTGTGAATGTGTTTTTATCAAGGTTTTAAAAGAGTGATGAAGTGTTGTATTCTTGATATTTTACATGGACATTATTTATATTGGGTTGATCCCATTATAGATCAATATATGATAGGTGAGCCCCATTATAGATCAATATAGGTTAGGTTGATCCCAGTATAGCTCAAGATATGACTAGTGAGACCCATTATAGCTCTCCAATGCATTGGGTACTGCAGAGATGGATTTTGACCAAATGGTTACTCCATGTGAAAGGGTTAATGTAAGAGTTATATTGTAAATATGTTCCAAGGAATCTATATTATGTTTCAATTCATGACAATGAGTTTTTATGAAATGGGTTTTATTGGTTTTTATGTTATCACTTGACTAACGATTTCCTTCCATGTATCCCTCATTAAGAATTATTGTTCTCATACAATGTTTTTAAATGTTTTTTTACAGGTTATAAGGATTTTTAAGAGAAAAAATGAATACAATTTAAATTTCATGATGATTTATTGAAGAGATTATTTTTTGTTTAAAAGATTTTATATTTTCGAAAAATTGGCATTCTTTTAATAGTAACAACTTGTTTTATTATGAGATGTTATTTATGTTTTATATCCTTATTACCTAAAACTCTAAACCTGAAAAGATCATAAATGTGTAATAATGTATGTTCTTGAATAATATGCTAGATTAAGTAATGTTTCATTTTAGGTTCCTTATAGTTGGTTTTAAATAATGGTTTAGATAACTGTATGGGATATGATGTTGTTAAGAAAATAACATAAAAGATTTTTACTCTACGATTAATTCGAAATGTTAGAGAATTTAAATATTACCATGTTTCTTATTCTATGATATGAATATTCAGAATGTGATTCCACATAAGAAGTAAGGAAGTTGAATTAGGTAGTTTCCAATATGTTGTTTTCTATCCAAATTTGCATCATGGAATGGTGGGAATTGGAATGGAGCAGTTTGTGACAGTAATGGCACGGTTAACACAGAAGATAAATGGTGGTGGTATCTATGCTATAGAATAACATGATCCACCAAGAGAAAACATGTTTTTTTGGGTCATTTTATAAGGAAACATCCTTCATCAGTCAGTGGAACAACAGATTCACTGATAGCCAAAGGATAGATCAATGGTTTTGAAAAATATTTGAGTTCATGGGATGTTTAGATTATAAAAAGGTAATACTATCCTTTAATCATTTTATGGTAAAGTAGAAAAATGGTGGTCTTTAGATAAGAACACAAGATAAAGATATGTTATTTGAAGTCTAAAACGGGATGATTTTAAGATTCTTTTTCTAAAAATATATTTTCCTAAAACTGTTCAACCGATAATGGAGAATTATTTTTGAAACTGAAGCAGAAATATAATGATTCTATAGGAGCATATGAAGACAATTTTATAATACAATATAGGTACATAAATGATTTTACTCTGGACTTTGATAGTAAAATTAATTGATTTTTATTTATATTGAAACCATTTTTGCAAATTGATTTCGCTTCAAGATTGTTTAAAAGTAATGAGAAACTTGTTCTTTATGATAAAAATGTTGAGAATGAGTTTTCAAAAATGTATGCACCTCGTGATGATCAGAGTAAGAAGCATTTGGGTTGGTAGGAATTGGATTAGAATTCATTAATGAAATCTGGAGGTAAGAAAATCAATTTCACTTATTGTGAAAAGTGTGGTAAAAGGCATCCTAGTGAATATATTGTAAATTCAGCTAATTGAAACCAATGTTGAATGTTTGGACACATATCTCATGAGTGTAAGGAAAATGATCCAAAAATTAATGAGAAGCTAATGGTGAGATGCTTTGACTAGAAGGAATTGGCTCGTTTTACTAATATTTGTCCAAATCTAGTCACTCATGCAAGAAATTAGCAACATTTAAAGAAGAAGGGTGTGGAAAAATCATTTGCAACCACTTCCATAGATATTGAGCCATGATATGAGATATTTTCGGGTAAATTTATTGTTTTTATAAATTTCAAAAATGTGTTTTTTGATTCAGAGTCTACACATTCCTTTATTTCAAAGAAATTTTTAGAAAAAATGGTAATTCCACATCATGAAATAAAACCAAAACTAATGGTAAAAACACCAAGATGAAATATTGTTGAAAAATGAAATTTTAAAATCTACCTATATTTGTCTATATAACGAGTTTACCTACAAACCTTGTTGATTTTCCTGAATTAGAGTTTTATGTTATTCTGGTTATGTACTGACATTATTTTTTTCATGGTAAGATTGATTACAATGAAACAAATTCTTTTTTTCCGAATGAGTTTTAGTTTACTTACAAGATTAAACCCATACCATTTATAACATATCAGGAAGCTATGTAATTGATAAAATATGCAAATTAATGTTATCTTGCTCATATTTCTGAAGACTAGAGAAATATCATGATTTATGATGTACGAGTGGTAAATAAATACCTGGATTTTTTTCTAGAATATTTTCCTATTATTATTCCAGATTGAGAGATTGAGTTTACTATTATCTTTGTTCCTAATATATTGCCAATTTCTAAACCACCTGGTCTAATGGCTCAAATGAAACTTCTATAAATACAAAATTAGTTGCAATAATTATTAGATAAAGGCTTCATCCGACTGAGCACCTCACCATGGGGTGATCTTATCTTGTTTTTTAAAAAGAAAGATTGTTCTATGAGACATTTCATTGATTATAGAATCTTGAATAACATTTCGGTTAAAAAAATTATTATTTTCCTCATATCAATGATTTCT
The DNA here is from genome assembly GCA_963277665.1 of Viscum album. Classification (NCBI taxonomy): domain Eukaryota; kingdom Viridiplantae; phylum Streptophyta; class Magnoliopsida; order Santalales; family Viscaceae; genus Viscum; species Viscum album. The sequence continues at coordinate 582,969,428 of OY728120.1, forward strand.
CTGATCAGCTCCAGGGAGTGAAATTTTTTTGGTATGGTTGAACTAAGTTTAGCGTACCATCAATTGAAAGTAAAGGATGAATACAACCTGAAGATTGTGTTCTATATTAGATATGTTCATTGTGAATTTGTAGTTATGGATTTGTCATTAACAAATTCACCCTTTTTATTCATGGAACTTATGAATATAATATTTCATGATTTATAGGATATGTTTTTGGTTGTATTTATTTATGATATTCTAGTATATTCTATAAGAAAAGAAGAGCATTAAAAACATCTAAGGGTTGTTTTCCCAACCTATAAAGAAAATAAACTGTATAAAGAAATTCAGAAAAGGTGATTTTTTCCTGAAAAAAATGTCTTATCTTGGGAGAAATGTAAATAAATATGAAATAATAGTTGATCCTAAAAAAGTGGTTATGAATGGAAAATACCTTCAAATGTTATAGAGACTCATAGTTTTCTTAGATTATAATAGTATTACAGTTGATTTGTTAAAAAAACATCATGTTTATCTATCCTACAAACTAAGTTAACAAACAAAGGGGTTAAATTTATTTGAACAGATGAATATGATGTTTGTTTTTCAGGAACTGATGAAGAGATTGGTTAATGCAACAATTTTGACCTTTCTTTCCTAGAATGGTGATTTTGTCATCTACAATGATTCTTTATTAAAGGGAATTGGTTGTGTTTTGATACAGAATGATCAGTTAATTGCATATGATTCAAGAAAACTGAAACCTCATAAGTTAAGTTATCCCACAAATTAATTAGAATTAGTAGCTATGGTTTTTTGCTTTGAAAATTTGGATGCATCATCTGTATGGAGTAAAAAGTGAAATATATATTAACCATAAAATCTTGATATATATATTTACTCAAAATAAATTAAACATGAGATAGAGAATATGGATGGAACTAATTAAGTATTATGATTTAACGATTCATTTCCATCGTGAGAAATAAAATAGAGTGGTTTATGCGTTCAGTAGGAAAATTAATGCCACATTAACCAAGATACATTTGGAATGTGATGCTTTGGTAAATGAATTGAAAAACATTGGCTTGGAAGTTGTTGTTCTAGGAAGTTCATTTATTTTGTTTTAGGTTTTAGTGTAGTCTATTTTTGAAACAAAATTAACAAAGCATATAAGGGAGATGGCGAGTTGAAGAGAAAGGTAGAATTGGATAAAATGGGTAAATTTTAAGAAATTAACCTTGATAAATATTATGTTTTAAGATTTGGAAAAAGGTTGTGTGTTCCTTGTGATTCCCAATTGAAGAAATAATTATTGTGTGAAGCTCATAGTTCTCCATTTTGAGTTCATCCTCATAGTACTAAGATATACTAAGACCGTCATGATTATAATAGGTGGGATGGAAAAAAGTGATATTGTAGATTTTACCATGAAATTTTTGACATGTCAACAAGTTAAATTATAGTGGAAGTTTCCAAATTGGATGGTTTTTCCTTTTCTAGTGCCAGAGTGGAAATGGGAAAATATTTACATGGACTTCATTGTGGGAGTGCCAATGAAATCTCGAGGTAACAATTAAATTTTGGTTATTATTGGTTGACTAAATAAATATGCACATTTTTTTTCTATTCAAGATTTGATGTCTTTATATCATCTTTCTCGACTATACCTTAAATATATTTTCATGTTACATGGAGTTCCTCTTTCCATTGTATATGACCTGGATCGTAGGTTCACTTATAATTTTTCCAATGGCCTTCAAAATGCATTGGGATCAAAATTAAATATTAGAAAAACCTTTCCTCCTAAATCAGATGGGTAGTTAGAATAGATGATTCCGACATTAGAGGATATGCTTTGATCTTCTTCAATTGACTACTAGGAATTTTGGATCATTCTTTAGTTGAGTTTTCTTATAATATTTTTTTCTTTCTAGTATATAGATGGAACCATTTGAGGCGTTGTATGGGAAGTAGTGAAGAACTCCATATTTTTTGGATGTTGTCAGGGAATGGAAGTTGATTGGACAAGAATTGGTATAGGAAGTGGCTAAGAAAGTGAAGATGATCCAACGTGTAAGATCCCTGATCTTGTAAAGGTATCTTCTCATTTAAGTTTTGGTTTGAATCACTTGTTTTGGTTAATTAAGTGTACACCCAAGTCCTAGAGGAGGCTTGGGGGTGGTCCTGGTTTTTGGGACATGAAAATTGGAGAAAATGGTGCTCTCTAGGTAAGTTTCATGGTCTTCGCATGTTTAGTGCTAACTGTGCAGACAACCCAGGAAACCATGCGGGGTGTGTGTTTTGGGATAGTGGCTTCGGCATAGTTTGTGAACGGGTTTGCAAACCATGTGGGTAAACTATGAGAGGGGGACATTTGAGACAGAAGCATCCACATGGTTTTTGTACGATTTGGAAAACTGTGTGGCCCATAAGCCTTTTAAAAAAAATTTCCACTTCGGGATTTTTAACCCCCAGCTCGGGATTTCCTCCCATTTCAGCCCTATTCACCCCAGGAACGAACCAAAACTCACAAGGTCTCCAAGAGATCAATATCCTTTGTTTCTAAGGAATTTTTGGTGCCGCTGGTTGTCGATTAAAGCATCAGGTAAGGCAAATACCATCTTTCCTTCTCTTTTGAGTTTAGGGGTTGTATATTCTTCCTCTTCTTCTGAAGTTATAAATCCCTGCACTTTTGGTGAGTTTTATGTTGAATCATAAAAGTTTAGTTGAAGTGGAATCTAATTTCTTGATTAAGAGTGCATTCAATCATGAAATCGAGGTAGGTTGTCTACATGTTATATCCCATGGGTTATTTGTGGATTTGAGCATATGTGGTTTTGTTCTTGGGTGCCTCTTGGTGTGTTTTGACTACCCATGGAATGTTTTGTTAAAATGGTTTTGAAAAGTGTAAATGAGAACCCTCACGATCTACATGGTATGCATCGAGGGTGATATAACTAAACTAGGGCCACTTATGGGGTGAACATACTTTTCCAAACCTAGGGATTTTGAAGAACAAGTAGGATTGTTGTGTGTTTATTATGAGCCCTTGATAAACATGTTGATAATATTAATGGTGTTGGGGTAGAAGCTAGGTGATGCACCTATTCTTAATAATAATATCCTAATGGATGTTGTGATAACATGAAAGTGGTTTATATGGAAGAACATGGCTACATTAAATTAATTGTGAATAATGTTGGAACATGTAATGGGTTAGTATTTGGAAATGATGAAATACCATGATGGAATGGATTATGAGTATATTAATGAATCCTATAGATATAGACAAAATGAACATGACTTAGTGAGATAGGAATAATAAACAATTTTTAATTATATAAGCAAAACAAAAGATAATTAGGCTAAATGGATGATTATGTGAAATGTGGTAAAGGTGTTAATGGGTTAAAGCACGATATTAACTCATATGTGTTGTTATGATATAAGTTTTCCTTCATAAATAATTGTGATTTGGTGTGAATGGTTAATGGATACATATATATATAGCATGTGCACATATTTGGTAGTGTGGGGTATTGATTGAGGTTCTACACCCATGGGTTGAGTTGGACAGATGCTCTAAAATCCACCCAAATGCACGGGTTAGGGATGAGGACTGATGCCCTATTCCCCTAACGGTTGCATCCACCCAGACTAATGCTTCGAGGTGAGGATATGGTTAGTGGTGAGATGGACTGAAGCTCCATACTCCACTATGGGGTTTCCCTCAGGTATGAAATTGTGTACTTGAGCCCGTGTAATTTTTTGTGTTTGAAGAACCCATGTTAAATGTGATGGAAATGATATGTAATGGGAAATGGGATGAAATTTTAAGTTATCGAAATGGTAATAAAATTTGGCAATGGACCTAAACTGGATAATTTCACTTAATCTTTACCTTTCCATTTATTATTCATTTCCCTTTTTCATGCACATCTATTTATACCAGATATTTTTAGACATTGTTGGTGGTGGCCTATTGAGTTGTACACACACCCTACTCGGGTCGTCGTTGGGTATGTGAGATTACTTCATGTTTATAGGTAAAAAGAAGGGAAAATGTCCTTGCTAGACAGTTGGGTTGGCACGAGTGTGCCTGGAGGAGGACCCGGATGTGTTGTCGAGACCCTTTTGGGGATTTTACAGTTGTCTTCATTTTTTGATTTTTTTAACATTTTCACTTGTATCATGGCATGACATATTTACTATTGGATATGGTTGTAACTCATTTGTAAAATGGTTGTTTATGCATACTATGGTATTATTGGTAATTAATTATTCTATTTTATTCATCTCCTACTGTGGATAACTCTGATAAAAAGGGGATATAGTCTCCCGAATTGACTATTTTGACCCCCACTTCTAGTCGCAACCACTTGCGTATGGGGAGGTGCACTTGAGGTAATGTAACCACTCAGCTCGGAGCATCGATTTAGTGGATTCTTGTTCAGGGACGTTACAAAGTGGTATCAGAGGAGGTCTTTCTTCCCCTTCTATGAAATATTTTTATTTGGTATGGTAGATGGGAGTTAGGAAGTGTTGAACCTTTGTAATGAGCTCGTTCTTGGGAGTATTTAACCCATATACAATGGAAAACCCAAGTCACCCAGGTCGGGAATTGTTGTTCTTGATTGTGTGATGTTACATGTGATGATATTACATCATTGGGTGATGCACATGTTGTGTGATGTGTTTGTTTTATTATATTTGTCTCATGGCCTCAATGGAATGAGGTTGTGCATTCATTCATCATTGTAGGAACCTATAGAGGTAGGTGACATGCTTCATGGTAGGCACACACTGGTTGGGTGTGTGAGTCATGAAAGATAGAATGCACCCTGCATTTGATAATTAAAAAGGGAAAATGTGGTATAAAAACAATTTAAATGTGTGAAGATAAAATAATTTTAAGTGATTATTAATGAAATATGTGTAATTAAAGGTTCATAATGAATTGAAAATGTTGTTTGTAACATGTTGTGTGAGCCTTTTAGTGGTCTATGGTTGTTTACCCCTTGTGGACCATGGCCAGCTGTAGGGGTGGTTAGGGTAATGTATTGCGAATGCAAAAGGTTTGTTGGGATGGTGCATGTAAAATGGGTTGACTTGGCTGATGTGGCTGATGAAGAGCCTTCATGTTATGAAATGTGAGCATTCTATAGTATGTTGTCTACATCTCATGTTTTTCTATGTAGAGAAATTCCACCATGACATCGAGTGTCAGTTGGGAAACAAGAGGATGTTGCTGAGAACACTCCTCCAGTAGAGGAGCAAGAGAATGTGGTGATCTAGGAAAGTAGGGAGGAGCGGTTCTGAGAGAAGTTGGCTTGTTTTATGCCGATGATAGATCGGGACCCAGGGAGGGTTGCACTGACTATGTTTTAGCTTACTAGAGAGTTTCAGCTATAGAACCCTCTGACCATTACCAGAGAGGGTGTGATAGCGGCAGAAGAGTTCTAAATAGAGTATTTCTAGAAGACACAAGATCATCTGGAGACTCCCGATGTGAAGCGGGTCAAGTTGGAAGCTTATATGTTATGGGGCTAGGAAATCCATTGGTGGAACATCCTGGCTTAGACTGAGCAGGCTGAGGGGATGTTATGGATGGATTTTCAAGAAATGTTTCTGGAGCACTTTTACCTAGAGAGTTCTTGGGAAGTGCAGGCTGTATATTTCAGGTAGGTAGTTCAAGTACACGGGCTGTACTGGTAGGTGCAGTGGGTGTGGAACTTCGGGGCAGGATCACCCACGTCAGCAGGGTAGTGCAGTACATGGCACACAGATTGGGACCCATGGCAGAGGGGCAGGTCAGCTTCACGTAGTTCAGTCTGCACCTGGTAATGGTGAGGCTGGGCCATTAACTGTTCAAGGTACAATCCTTGTATCTTTTATGCTTTTTAGTGAATCGCTTGACATTGGTTCCACACAATCTTTTGTTTCTGCACATATTATGGTAGTTTTTGTTTTCCATGTGGAGAGTGTGTGTGGGGTTATGTTGATTGACACTCTGTTGGGGGCACAAAGTGAAGTTATCAAGCAGTGTAAGGGTTGTGCTATGGAGGTCGGTGGGTATAGTTTCTTGTGGGACTTGTTCATTATCAATATGTCAGGGTTTCACTTGATCTTGGGTATGGATTGGTTAGTGTTGTATCAGAAACAAATAGATTGTTACCGTCATAGGGTATTGTTCAGGTCACATGAGGGTGACGCTTATGCCCATCGCAGAGAGTGGGATATTCGAGCAGTTTATGTGGGTCTATTCTATTGGCTGCTGGATAGGCTCACGGCTCAAGTATCTTGTCTTGTGCTTGATGATGAAGTATGGGAACAAATTTTCAACCCTATATTAGTGGATCAGTTTCAGGATGTGTTTCTTGAGGATTTATCAGGTTTTGCACCTGAGAGGGATGTTGAGTTCACGATTGAGTTGTTTTCGGGAGCGAATCCAGTTTCTATTCATCCATACCAAATGGAACCAATAGAACTCTAGGAGTAAAGGTTCAGCTTGAGGATTTGGAATGTAAGGGTTTCATATGTCCTAATATGTCTCCTTGGGGATCTCTCATTATTTTTGCAAAGAACACTGACTGGTTTTTAAGGCTACGTGTAGATTATATGAAGTTAAATTTGATGATGATGACACATTAGTACCCTTTTCCTAGAATTGATGACATGTTTGACCAGTTGAGTGGTTCATCAGTGTTCTCTAGGATTGATCTAAGATCAGGTTATCACCAGTTGAGGGTGATGCCTTCTCACATACCATTGATAGCTTTAAGGATTCGGTACAGGTTGTTCGAGTTTGAGGTGATTCCTTTCAGCTTGAACAATTCACCGGTATTGTTCATGGATATGATGAGCCAAATACTTCATCCTTATCTAGAGTAGTTTGTGTTTGTCTTTGTTTCGGACTTCTCGGTGTACTTGAAAACTCATGATGATCATGCCCTATATCTTGACATCATCTTGAGTACTCTAAAAGAGAATCGAATTTATGCTAAGTTGTCAAAGCGTCAGTTCTAGATTGGATAAGTGCATTTAATGCGTCACATCATCTATGAGGTAGGTGTGTCGGTGTATCTAGATAAAGTTTAGGTTTTCATGTCCTGGGAGCAGCCCAAGAGTGTTTCGGATGATCATAATTTTCTAGGTTTGGACGGGTATTGCCAGAGCTTCATCCTAGATTTTTCTCGCTTGGAAGTCCAATGTCGGGCTTGACCATGAAGGGAATCAGGTTTGAGTGGTCGCAGGCTTGTGAGATTTCATTTCAAGAGTTGGAAATCGATTTATTACTACACCAATATTGATCATAACTGAGCCAGGTAGGAATTATGTTCAATTTTTGTGATGCATTCGGTATTGGGCTTGGGCCTGTGCTAATGCAAGATGAGCGGGTCGTGGCTTATGGGTCATGTAAATTGAGAACCCATGAGTGGAATTATCCCACTCATGATCTTGATCTGGATGTAGTAGTGTATTCCTTAAAGTTCTAGAGGCGCTACTTGTTGGGGGAATAGTTCATGGTGTATACCGATCATTTGAGTTTAGTGTATATCTTTTCACAGTGGGATTTGAATCTTCTGCAGTGAAGATCGACCTAGTATCTCCAGTCTATCGACTTTGAGATGGTCTATAAATTGGGGAAAGGGAACAGTGTTTCTAAAGCATTGAATATGAAGGCTCAGAACCAAGTGGTTTGGGAATCAAGTTCCAAGTGGAAGGTGATGGATTTGTTCGTAGAGATGCACCTAGCGTTGTGGGAGGAAAATGGTCAGGTGACTCTTGCTTCTGTGGCGGTTGAGTTGACACTTCTTAGTCATGTTAATGGAATTCAGCTTGACGATCCTGAATTTTTTTCCATGAAGGAAGGACTTATTGTTGGGGATCCACCATTAGGTTGGTCCATCGATGTGGATGGGGTTTTTTGTGTTCATGACCATGTGGTTGTGCCGGTGTGCATGCAGGAAGAGTTGATTCGTGAGTTCCATCCATCAAAATGGGAATTCCATCTTGGTTCGACCGAGATGTATCATGATCTTCGTATGCGGTTTTGGTGGCCAGGAATGAAAAATGAAGTCGCGGTCTTTGTGGCACGGTGCATTACTTGTCAGCATTTAAAGGTCGATCATCCGCACCCAGATGGATTGATAAACCCATTTCCCATTCAGGAATGGAAGTGGGATGATGTGAGGATGGATTTAGTGGTGTATCTTCTGAGGACGCCTCAAAATAATTATGAAATATTGGTGGTTGTGGATCGGCTAACTAAATTGTCTCATTTCATACCAATTCAGGAGACTTATACAGTTTACCATTTGGGTGAGTTGTATGTCTGGGAAATAGTATGGTTTCATTGTGTATTGTAGACTATAGATTCGGATGATGATCCTCATTTTACATCATATTTCTAGAAGGGGTTGCAGAAGGTGCTGGGTACATAGGTTCTTTTGAGTACGACCTTCCACCCACAGACGGACGACCACTTAGAGCATACAATCCAAGTGTTGGAAGGCATGTTGAGGGATTGCGTGTTGGATTTCGGTGGTTCCTAGGATTTTCACCTTTCGGTTTTTGAATATTCCTTCAATAATAGTTTTCAAGCTACAGTTCAGATGGAACGATTTGAGCTCTCTATGGGAGGTCTTGTAGATCTTCGTTGTATTGGTTGGAGGCTGGTGAATTTCAGATGCTAGGACCGAGTCTTGTATAAAAGACTTTAGAAAATGTTAAGTTGATTCTAATGTGGATGAAAACAACTCAGATTAGAGAGAAGTCATCTGAGGATCAGAGGTGTAGAACTCTTGAGTTCTAGGTGGGTGAAAGTTTTTTCCTCCAGGTGTCTCCATGGTTGGGTCACTGACGGTTTCAGAAGCAGGGTAAGTTGGCTCCCAGGTATGTGGGGTAGTTTGAGATAGTATAGAGAGTTGGGATGGGGGCATACCGATTGGCTCTTCCATAGCAGTATAGCAGGATTCAGGATGACATTCATGTGTCCCAGCTTCGGTGGTATCACCCTGAATCAAATTAGATCGTGGATGTTGATAATGTTGAGCTTGAGACTAATGTGTCCTTTGAGGAGCTTCTGATTCATTTCATGGATCGTAGTAAGAATCTCCAGTGGTGTAAGGTTGTGCCATCGGAGAAACTAATACAGAACCATGGAAATATTTAGTAAAAAACTTGGTAGTGGGAATCAGATATGCGGGATTAGTGTCCCGAACTCTTTTCCTTGGAAGTGTAGTGATTCTTAGGAGCTCGGATCGATGACAAGCTATTATAAGGTGGGGAGGTTGTAAGATCCTGGATCATGTAAAGGTATGTTCTCATTAATTTTTTTGTTTGAATCCATTTTTTTGGTTAATTAAATATGACACCAAGTCCTAGAGGAGGGTCGGGGGTGCTCTGGGGGTTTGTGACACGAAAAGTGGAGAAAAGGGGGTTTTCTGTTTAGTACACATGTTCTATGCATGGTTAGTGCTAACCATGCAGACAACCTCATAAACTGTGTGGGATGTTTGTTTTTGGAAAGTGGCTCTCACATGGTTTGCACACGGTTTGGAAAAAAATGCGGGTAAACCATGCGAGGGGGCCTTTTGAGACAGAAGCATCTACACGGTTTGCTCACGGTTTGGAAAACCGTAAGGGTAAATTGTGTGGCTCAAAAACCTTTTAAAATTTACAATTGTTCCACTCTGGGATTTTTACCCCAACTCGATATTTCTTCCAATTTCACTCCTATTCACCCAATGAATGAACCAAAATTCCCAAGGGATCCATGAAATAAATCATCCTCATTTCTAAGGCATTTTTAATCCTTTGGATAAAGATTGAAGATCCAGGTTAGGCTAATCCCATCCTTGCTTCTCTTTTGAGTTTAGGTTTTGTATCTTCTTCTCCTCTCCTTTCAAAGCTCTAAAACCCTACTCTTTGGGCGAGTTTTTGGTTGAAGATTCAAAGGTCGATTGAATTAGAATATATGGGCATGATTAAGAGTGTGTTCAACCACAAAATCGAGGAAAGTGGTCTACATGTTATATCCCACGTTTTATTTGTGGATTTTTTCATTTGTGGTTTTGTTCTTGGGTGTCTTTTGGTGTTTTTTGATTACCCATGGCATGTTTTGGTAAAATGTTTATGAAAATGGTAAATGGGAACCCCCATGATCCCCATGGGATGGATCAAGAGTAATGAGACTAAACTAGGTCCACCTATGGGGTGAGACGACTTTTCTGGACATAGGGGTTGTGAAGAACACGTATGATTGTTGTGTGATTATGATGATCCCTTTATAAACATGTTGATGTGATTTATGGTGTTGTGGTAGAATCAAGGTGATGCACTTAGTCTTAATAATAATAACTTAATGGATTTTGGGAAAACATGAAAGTGGTTTATAAGGGTGAACATGGCTACGTTAAATTAATTGTGAATAGTGTTGGAGCATGTAATGGGTTAGTTCGTGGAAATGACGAAAGGCCATAATGGAATGTATTATGAGTCTTTAATGAAGCCTAGTGAGATAGGAATAATGAACAATGCTTAGTGAGATAGGAATAGTTAATAGTTAATAGTGAGATAAGAATAACAAAAGGGAATTGGGCTAAATTACTGATGATGTGAAATGTGGTAAAGGTGTTAATTGGTTAAGTCATGGTGTTAACTCATATGTGTTGTTATGATTTTTGTTTTCATTGGGAAATAATTGTGATGTGGTGTGAATGGTTAATGGATACATACATATATATATATATATATATATATATCGTGTTCGCATTGCTTGGTAGTGTGGGGTATTGACTGGGGTACTACACCCACAAGTCGAGTTGGAGTGATTCTCTAAACTCCACCCTATTGCATGGGTTAGGGATGAGGACTGATGATCTATTCCCATAACGATTGCATAATCCTTGAAAATGCTTCGAGGTGGGGATATGGTTGATGGTGAGTTGGACTAATGCTCCAAACTCCAGTGTGTGTTTTCCCTTGGGTATGGGATAAGGTACTTGGGCCTGTGAAATTTTTTTTGTTTGATGAACCACTGTTAAATGATTTATAAATGGTATGTAATGGAAAATGGGATTAAATGGTAAGTTATGGGAGTTGTAATAAATTTTGGTAATGGACCTAAACTGGTTGATAGAACTTAATCTTTAGCTTGTAATTTATTATTCATGAACATGGGTTTATACCGGATATTTTGTAGACACCGTTGGTGGTGGCCTACTGAGTTGTACTCACACCCTGCATGGGCCGTCATTGGGTACCTAAGAAGACTTCTTGTTTATAGGTCAGGATAAGGGCAATGATCCTTTCTAGGTCGTTGGGTTAGTATGATTGTACATCGAGGAGGACCCAGACATGGTGTCGGGACACTTTTGGGGATTTTTCAGTTGTCTTTATATTTGGGTTTTTTCACTTTTTCACTAGTAGCATGAAATGTCAAATTTACTGTTGGATATGGTTGTACCCCAATTGGGAAATGGTTGTTTATGCATACTTTGGTATTATTGGTTATTAATTCTGTTATTTTATTCAACTTATGTTGTGGATAACTCTGATAAAAATGGGGGTATAGTCTCTCTAACTGACTATTTAGACCCCCGTTTCTAGTCGACATCCTTTGGCATACGGGGAGGTGCGTTTAAGGTCATGTAACCACCCGATATGGAGCACCGGTTTAGTGGCTTCCAGGCTGGGGATTTTACATAGCAACATATGAGGAAACCCCAGAGTAGATAAAAATTTTATGCATATAATATGAGGAAAGACTTTTCTTGTGAGGTAGGTGATCATGTTTTTTTAGAATCTCACCATGGAAAAGTACTACGAATTTTTCTAAGAAATGTAAGTTGAGTCAACAGTTCATTGGACCTTATGAAATCTTGGAGAAGGTTGGACTAGTCACCTACAAAGTAGATTTGCCTCCAATTGTATCCATGATACATAATTTTTTTCATGTTTCGATGTTGAGAAAGTATGTTCCAGATTCATCTCATGTCTTGAGCCCATAAATAGTTCAGCTAGAATAGAATATTTCTTATGATGAAAAACTGGTTAAGATTCTTGATCAGAGAGAACAAGTATTGCGGAATAAGGTAATCCACTAGGTAAAGTTTTTGTGGAGAAACCACATGGTTGAAGAAGAAGCATGGGATTCTGAAAATGATATGACGGAAAGTCACCCTCACTTGTTTAATAAGTAAATAAAACTTCAAGGATGCAATTTACAAAAGGTGGGGATAACGTAACACCCCAAGGTTTTACAAAAATAAATTTAAATGCATGAACAATTGTTTTAAGAATATAGTTATAACTATCCTTTAACCATAATTTTTCCGCTTCTACGTTTTGAATTTAAAAAAACTGACTTACATTGTTACGATTAGTAAGTTATTTGGAGTTTGATGAGACAAGCATAATTTTTGGTGAATAGTAACCAACCCTTATGAATATTAACCTACATTTATGAATAGTAATATGAACCTAGTAAATAATAATATGACCCTTATGAATATTAAATCTGTTATTATTATGGTAATAAGATAATGAGATCTCGATTAATTTTTCAAGGTGATATAAAATAAGTTATAGTTTTAAATATTATTAGTTTTTTGATAAAAGTATATTTTACTTAAAATACAAAGTTCTCATATTTATAAAATTATTTTGATAAAATGGAGTTCATTTTTGGATTCTAGAAATAAAAAAATGGTTGGGCTGAGTTTTGGGTAATTTTCTGAAATACAAGAATTTTTTATGAATAGTGAAATATGATATTTTAAAAATAAAACAAAATACATGATTTATATAGTCATGGAAGATGTTTTGTTTATGTAAGCACACTTATCTCGAACTCAAATGTTCTTATTACTATTTTATGTCTTGGAATCATAACTATTCCATGTATTGTGGAAAATAATAAAATAATGATTAAATTAAGGGAAACTCCTCTTCTCCTCCACTATAAACACCACCCAATTTCCCCTCTTCCTCCCATACCTCTCAAGCCATGAGACATACCTATGTTATGTCAAATACTCCTATAAATAAACTTCACCACGTCCAAGACCTACTGGTCTCACCAAAATGGAAAAACCACCGGCCTTAATAAGGATCTCAAGGAGAAGAAATTAAGAGGTAACATCCTCTTTTGTTTTCATTCTTTTCTTCTCATATTATTTTCTATTATTATTATTTCCTAAAAACCCCTAATCAAAAAGGAATTAATGATAAATTATCATAAATATTTTTGATTCCATCATGTTTATGGATTACTTACCATTATACTTCTTCTCCTCTCCCACTTATTATCGAAACTAAAACACCGTCTGTGGTGTGTCGATTTATCGCCTTCGTGGAAGATGTCATTTCAGTGTCATTTACATGTTTCAAGACTAGTCATGAAACTATTTTTATGGTTTAACCAAATTATTATTTATTTATTATATCTTATGTAAGTTTATTGAATATTTTTGGATAGGTATTATTAATTTTAAAAATAAAATAAGTTTTTTATGATCTTAGAATCCCCAAAATGACCTAAAAAATATCAATAATGTTTTAAATTATGAATCATCCTTGTGTTATAATTTAAATTGTTAAATGTAATAATTTGTTTCTAGAAATATTTAAATACCTTTCCATTCAAATTCTAGTTTTTCACTTCAAAATGACATGAATATCCATCATTAACCGATCATGGAAACCTTGTGAATAACGCACCTGAACACAATGATGTTAAAAAAATATTATTAATAAATGGGCGTAATGATGTTATAAAATGATCATGAAAGGAGTTATAAGCATGCAAAAGTCTATGTAAATTATTAATAACACTATACACAATTATAAAGGATGTTTAAAAACGTTTAAAGGAAGTCACACTCGTGGTAAAGGATCCTCTTTTTCTCAATTTTACTCAAGAATCTCTAATATGTTATGGTCTTTTATTTTTAATTCCTAAGGATGGGGTATATTTTCACACCTACCCCATAATATACTTATGATGTATTAATGATGAGATACCCCTTTCTCTCTGATAAATTCTATCTTAAATTATATGGTATTTGTAAAGGATATTCCTCTTATAATCCATTATATGTCTCCATTATGAAATCCCAAAAGATTGTCCCTTTTTTATGTCATGAATGTTCTATTCATATTTCATGATGTTTTAATACTATAATGTCTCTGTTATATGTTTCATATTTATTTTTGAATAATAATTTTTTATTATTTTGGGTGTGTACTTTTTATCTTCTAAGAGTGATTTTTTTACGGAAAAAGTTTTTTTGAAATGTGAATGTGTTTTTATCAAGGATGTAAATGAGTTATGAAGTGTTTTGTTCATGATATGTTACTTAGAAATTATTTATGTTGTGTTGACCCCATTATAGCTCAAAATATTATAAGTTTTCCCCATTATAGCTTCAGATATGTTGGTTTGAGACCAATATAGCTCATGATATGATGGGTGAGCCCCATTATAGCTCTCCAATGCATTGAGTACTCCGGAGATCAAAGTTTAAAAAAAATTTATTCCATGTGTAAGGGTAAATGTAAGAGTGATATAATAAATATCTCCCAGGGAAACTACATGATGTGTTAATTCATGTTAATAAGTTTTTTTTGAAATGGGTTTTATTGGTGTTTATGTTATCACTTGACTAAAGATTTCCTTCCTTATATCCCTTACTATGATTTTTGTGCTCATCCCATGTTTTTAATTGTTTTTCATAGGTTATAAGGATTCCTAAGAGAAATAAGGAAGTCAATTTTCATTTTATGAATATTTTTCAAAGAGATTATGTTTTCTTGGAAATGTTTGATATTTTTTAAAAATAGATTTTGTTTTAATAGTAACCACATTTATGATTATGAGTTGTTATGTATGTTTATGAACTAATTACCTTAAACTCTAAACCCGAAAATATCCTCAATGTGTAATAAGGTATGTTGATGACTAATATTAAATATTAAGTAATGTTTTAAGTTCAGTACATATATACTAAATTTATTGAGATATAACAGTTAATTGAGGAATTAATTAGGGATATTGAATTGATTGAGAAAGAAAAAATAAATGAGGAATTAATTGGGGTTATTTAATTGTTTAATTTGGGATAACATAATTTATTAATTAAATATTGGGACTAATGTGATTATTAAATAATTAAATTAAATAATGATATTAATGATTTTAGTGAATTTAATTAATTAATGGGATTGACATGGAAAATTAATTGGATAATTAATTAAAGATATTGAATGTGATTATTTAATTGTGGAGTTAATTAATGGAAATGTATTTGAATAATTATGTTTTTAATTAATTGAAGGGATTGAGTTAGATTAATTAATTGTGGAATTAATTAATGAAAATGATTTGGATTAATTAATTGGTGATTTAATTAATGAATGTAATGTTATAATTATTGAGTTGGATTAATTAATTTGTGATTTTTTTTCATGGTGGTTGATGTGTTAATAAAATTTATTGAGTTTGATAAATTAATTATATAATTAATTAATATGGATTATTTTATTGAATCAATTAAATGAGTTAGATTAATTAATTTGGGAATTATTTAATGGGGATGGTTTTGATGGTTTAATTGAATGAATTGTATTAATTAATTGGTGATTAAATTAATGTGGATTGTTGGGTTATTGAATTGATAGAATTGGGCAATGTATTGTTGAATTAATTGTGGGAAAATGATATTTTGGAATTGGATAATTAGTTATTGAATTAATTATGAGATATTAAGAAAGCTGGTTTGAGATAATTAATTATGAAATTAATTTTGAGTTATTGAGAATGAGAATGAGATAAATAATTTTTGGAATTAATTATTGGAATTTGAGTTGTGGAAACTGATTAATTAATTTAAGAGTTAATTTATGGTATTTAAGTACAAAATTAATTAGTAATTAGTTAATGGGATTTATGTGGATATCTAATTAGTTAATTATTAATGACATTGATGTGACTATTTAATTATTAAATTAACTATAGGAATTTATGTGATTAAATATTTTTTAAAATTAATTATCTTTATTGATATAATTAGTTATTTTTTTAATTATTTAATAGAATTGATTTGATTAATTATTTTTCGAATTAATTAATATTTCTTGGTGTGATTAGTTAATTGTTGAATTAACTAGTGGATATATATGATAAATTAATTTTTCAATTAATTAGTAAAATTGATGTGATTAATTTATTTTTGAATTAATTGATAGACTGGGATTAATTAATTTATTAATTAATTCATGGGTGATTATGGTGGTTATTTGTGATAATAGGATAAATGTGGATTAATCTTGGATGATGTGATAATGTGAAAACTTGTGATATTGAGATACATCTGACAATGTCATATGTTATGATACATAGTTTTGATTGAGAAATGGGGTGCTTGAAATGATGTTATACACCCATGATACATATGTATGATTGGGAAATGGGGTGCTAGAAATGACATTTTACTCCCATGATATATACAAAGGGTTGATAAATGGGGTTCTAGACATGATTATATATACCAATGATATATATACATGGTTGATAAATGGGGTGCTATACATGATGATCTATTCCAATGATATATATATATATTGTTGATAAATGAGGTGATATGCATAAAGATATATGCAAGTAATATATATTAATAATTGATACTTGGGGTGCTACACATGACATTCTACACCCATGATATATATGCATAATTAAAAAATGGGGCGCTAGAAATGGCATTCTGCACCAAACAATTGGCATTGGACCATAGTTCCAAGTATTTATAATAATGAAATTTGAATTGAATATATAACATGCTTTAGAAAAAGTGAAAGATGAAGCAGGTATTAAAGAATGAGTCTCCACGGTATCTTGGTGGTTTATGTGGGAAATAAAGCTTAATTGATAATGTGATGTATTTTTTACCTATGAATTTTAATTATTTATTTATATAACTACATACAATTTTTAATAAACAGATTTGTTTTATACATCATTGGTGGTGGCCTACTTAGTTGTACTCACACCCTAGTCATGATTCTTGATTGGTAACTGAATAGATTACATGATTTCAGGATATGTTAAGTGTATATGTCATGTGATGAATAGCTGATTTGGGATGAAGCATGGATGGGGTAACCAGACATGTTTCAGGACCCACATAAAAGTTGTTAGTGTCTTTAATTTTTTTTTATATTGAAACATGGAATGTACTTTAGAAAGAAATATCTTCTATTCAATTTTGATATTGTTTTTCTAGTTTTGAGTCATCTTGTGATGTTAATATTATTCTGGTTATCTTATATCATTTGGTTATTTTTATTATTTACACTAGCGTTTTACTCTGATAAAGAAACAAATACGGTATAATTCCTCAGAGATTAATAATAGACCCTTACTACTAGACGATAGCCTCCAACATATGGGGATTTATGCCAGAGGTCATGTGGGAATCCAGCTTCAGGCACTGAAGCATGGCACCCGGGTCGGTAGGTTACACATGGTTTGAAATCAAAAACATTGAAAATAAATATCTAGAAAACATATTTCCTTTCACAAACAAGAACATTATTTTGGAATCATCACCTCTCAAGATAGAATCCTCTACCCACATAGAAACATGATCAACATCAATTAAGATATAAAGATATAAAAACCAATTTGTTAAAGGACCCACGAAATCCTAACCCCAGACATCAAAGACATCACAACAAAGTGTTTGTTGTGTCATCTCATTCATTTTGGAAATGTTACATTGAAATTGTCCATTTTCCATGTCATACAAAATTCAAAAGATATATAAAAATGATGGTCCAATATAATCCTGAATCATGCACTTTTCATACATTTAGTTATTGCCCAAAGTGAGCTACATGGCTCAAAGTGTGAAAATAATATTGGACAGATGAAAATTTAGAATTTGGAATGCATATCCTAATCATTTGATCACCACTAAAATACAATAGTTATGGATTATACCAAATGTGATTCTATGAATCAGTGACAAGTATAGAAATTTATTACTTGGAAAACAATCTGGAAACATCATCAATAGGAAAATAATTTACAAGATCCCAAAACCATGGTCTTTTTCTCTTAAAAGAACACACCACCTCATCTGGAATTGTTTCTTTAATTGGTGGATAGATCTAAAGTTTCCCATTCAAAACAGATGGTATCTTGTTGAAATGATAAGTAATAAGGTTCTCACTTAATTTATAATCCCTTATTTCGACATCAAACTCATGTAATAGTAATATCCATCTAAAATTATTTATTTTTCATCATGTCTATTCATCAAAAATATGATTGCGGAAAGGTATATGAAGAAAAATGCCTTGGATCCCAGGAGTTTGCATCTAAATTTTTCCAAAGAAAATAAAACATCTAATATTTCCTTCTTAGTTGTTTTTTAGTTTGATTAGGCCTGATATAAATTTTAATAAGCATAATAAATCATATGTTGTTTATATTCCATAACACAAAACTTCCCAAAGTGAAAATTCAAATGCATCATTAATTATTTAAATGGTAAATTTCCATTTGGGTACTTATAGAATGGGATGGGTTATCAATTGTTGTTTAAAATCTTGAAATTGATGTTTTACACATTCATCAATGAAAAATGGGTTGTCTTATTAGGGAAATATAGATAATGGAATAGAATCCTAACTAAAATATTTTATGAATATTCTATAAAAACCATCATGGATAAGGAAGGAGCTCACATATCTCTATGTTTATTTTTTATAGAAATGAATAAATATCCTCAAATTTGGATTCATCAACTTGAATTCCAATAAGAGACACAACATGACCAAGAACGATACCCGTATCCATCCTGAAATGGAATTTTTCATAATCATGAAAAAGAATATTATCAATATAAATTTCAAGAAATTTTGCCAAACATCTAAAACAACATTCATATGATGATTCATAAATAATGAATTCATCCATAAAAAATTCCACACAATATTATATAAATATAGGAAAAATTATCTTCATACACCTTTGAAAATAGTAAGGATCATTACACAAACCAAAGGGATTTATCCTATAACCAATGGTCTCAAAGGGGCATGTGAATGTGGTTTTATATTGATCCTCTGATGTAATGTGAATTTTTAATGATCCTTAGAATCAATAAATACCACAATAGTCTGTTTACCCATCTATTCATTCAAGTAATTGATCAAGAAATGGAAATGGGAAGTGGTATTTACTTATAATAAAATTTATTTTCTTATAATCAATTCTCATTCATTTTTTTGAAGGTTTAATTAGGATATGCTCACAAATTTTATTCCTTGAGATTTTAAATCCACCTTTTTAGGGAAAAAATTGGATAAAAATCACCCATTGACTATCATAGATTGGAAAAATAATTCTAGTATCCAACAAGGTGATGACTAATTTTTAAAAACCTCTACAAGTTTTGGGTTTAATATCCTTTAATATTTTCTCAATGGGTTATAATTTCCCTTAACATAATTATATGAATGCACATTGAGGGAATAATTCTATTTAAATAAGATATATTCCATCCTATTTCCTTCTTTTGGTTTTTGAGGACTCCTAATATTTTTTTCTCTTGTAATCTTGAATTATATTTTGAAATGATCATATGGAATTTTACATTCTCACATAAGAATTCATATTTAAAATTAATAGGAATTGTTTTTAAGTATAACTCTTGTGTATCTATTTTAATTGATCAAATAACACTACCAAAATGTGTAATTTTACAGTCAAACTCTATATATTAATGTAAAATTATCATTTTGATCACTTTCCATGTTATTGGGATTTTCTTCATGTGAAAAATTAACATCATCTCTAGGGAGACAACTAGCATGTTCATGGGTTTCCATAAAGTCATATTCATCAATTTTGAGATCAATGGACACATTTAAAGTTGTTTTAGCATTCCAAAACTCATTCCAAGATTCCTTTTTACACTCTTTCTGGTTGGGTTCAACAATATAAAAAAATTCATCTTTTAAAATAACAGTTTGTTTTCCATCATAAGAAATATCAAAAAACATACCATTATAAAACCAATCAATAATTTTTAACAGATGTGGTGAATTATACTCAAATTAGTGTTTCATAGAATAAATAATATTTAAGGGAATCAAATATTCACCAAAATAATGTGAAGGAGATCATTTTTTAATGTTTATTTTTACTTTTTTAGTTTTTTAAAGTTGTATCCCTAGAATTAGAGGTACATGGGTACTAAACTGATCACCTTATATATCCAATAAAAATATATATATGGGAAAATTTTGTCTCTAACCTAAATTATGACATCCTCTATAACTCTAGCAGGCTTGGTAGTACTTTGGTTTGAAAGTTGAATGATAATTCTATAGGGTTTTCGTTCTCCAACCTGAAGAGATGAGTAAACAGAATGTGGAATGACATTGATGGATGATCCAAAACCAAGAATAAAATTCTTGAATTTTCATTTCCATACATTTTAGGGAATTTTTAAGGTTCCTAGGTCTTTATATTTAATTTTAAAAGCATGTTTAATCATAGATGATGCATTCCTCCCTATGTATAATTTTTCACATACTTTGAATTTTATTTTATAGGTACATATCTCTTTTAAAAACATAACATTATGTGGAATTTTTTCACTTCATTGAGAAAAGGTATGTCTACTTAAACATTCTTAAAAGTTTAAAAAACCTCCTTATACAAATATTTTCAGTAGTTTACATCACGAGTTGTTCACTGTTAGGACATATCAGTAGTGTTTTGAATGTTTCTTGGCAATTATGAGCACTTCTTTGAGAAAAATAAGGACCAGACATCCTATTCATAACCTTTTTTAATCATTTATACAAAATTTATTCTCTTTAATTAATGTTTTTACATAAAGAAAAATCATGATTCCCCTCATTTCCATCAGTGGTGGGATTCTTGTTAAAAGTTTCAACAATAATTTTTTGTTTCTCAGTTCAAGGGTTATTGAATATTTTGACACTCTTATGTTTAAAAAAACTCACATTTTATTTCCCTTTATATCTTGGATTCACATGGTGTTGTGAAGGTAATCCTTTACTTATTTGATTTGTCATCTTACTGATATCATAGGAAATTTAACCCATTTGAGTCAGAAAGGTATTCAATAAGTGTTATTTTTGATCTTTTCTTTGTCACATTGTTTCTTTTTTTCCTCATTACATATTCAAGGTTACTCTATGAATTATTAGTGGGATAATAAATATTAATGTTTCTCATATAATGAGAATTGGATTTCCCATTGAGATATATAGGTTAATAATCACTTGATTGGCCTTGGACGAAGCTTCTGGGTTGTTTGGTATCTCAAAGGATTTTATTAGAGTGGTTGTTACAACCCTAACAGACGTTTTGGTTGTTTTTTAAAATGACATGATTGGTTTGATTTAATGGTATTTCCAGGAATAAAAATACTTAAATTATCACAGGGATCTTGAATTTGTGGGAATTGATCCCTAAAATGTTTGTTGGAATAAAAAATTATAAAATAGACTTGAATTTGATGATTTTATTTAGGTTTGAGTGTGGTTCGTAGGTTGTTTTAAAATATCATGGACCTCACTATAGTGGTAATATTATAAATTTGATCATAATAATGTTATTATAAGAAGTAAAAGAGGGGAATTATTTGGAAATTTTCACATGAAGAAGGCCTCTTTTTCTAAATTGTTTTGAATTTTGGGCCTTGTTTGCAATTAATGTCCCAGATCAGCTTGTGTTTTTTCAAATAAGGTACCGCTTTTTGTAGAATCTATCATGATTCTATCCGTAAGACATAATCATTCATAAAAATATTAAATCAAGAGTTGGTCATTGATTTTATAGTGAGGGAAACTATAATATAATCTTTTGAATCATTCCCAATACTCATGTAATGTTTCACCTTAAGTTTTACTAATCCCACAAATCTCCATTCATATGGAAGCAGTTTTGGAAGTTGGGAAAAATATTTCAACGAAAATATTCTTTTATTCAATCCAATCTCAAATAAATGTTGAATGTGAATAGAATACCCATTCTTTAGAAGCTTCATCTAAATAAAAATGAAAGGGCCTCAATTTCATTTTAATTCTATCAAACCATGTGGTTTCAAATTAACAAAATTCAAAATAAATTATTTAAGTATAATAATTATAAATTCACCTAGAAACCAATTTTATTTTTGTAGTTTTTGAATGAAACTATATTTAATTTCAACCCTAGTTGGTGCATTAGAGTCTCCCACAAGGTTTTCTATATTTTCATCACCAGATGAAGCCAATTATTTCAAGATTCAATTTTTATCCATTTGAATATCAGGTTCAAATAAATAACTTCTAAGAGTATAATTTTGTAGATTCACAACTACGGACATTGGGATTTCTAAAATCTCTAAACCTAGAGGATATGTTCAATAAATTTCAGTATCCAATGGTAACATTTTTGGGTTAGAATTTTAGGTCATGCAATGATATATTTCTTCAAAATAATCTCAATAAACCTCCTAAATAGTGGTTCCAATTGATTATGATGTTTCTTTTCTTGAAAACCACAATAAAAAAATTTATCCCCTAGTGAAATGAAATATAACAGCCCCTATATTCTCCCTCGAGGTGGTATCAATTTGAGTTTCAAAACTGTCACTTGGGTTTGTTTTGTTTTATAAGGAAGAAATATTTGGGGATTTGATTAAAAGATATAAATTTTTAAATTGATAGAAAGTAAAATGAAATAAAATTATACAATAAAAAAATTGAAAATAAAAAGGTTATGAAATCAGAATTGAAACAATAGTTGTGAAAGAATTTAAACCATCCAGACACTCCCCTATTACTTATTTAAAATTATTTCCCAATTTAATTCCTCAATTACAACCCAAATTACTCTAGATGAACACCCTATTTTTTAATGATTTCATATGAAGACCTCAGTATAATTGTTTTTCCTCATATAAAAGTAATTCAATTAATTAATGACTTCGATGAAATCAAACATAATCGAAATCTCTATGCTCAATAGTAAGAGATCATAGAAGAAATTTAAATTGAAAAGAAAATTATTTTAATCCATAATTTGAAAAAACCTACAAAAAAATAGTGGAAAATATATTCACGAAATAAAATTAGAATTTAATTAAAAATATAATTTCAAGAGATATTCAAAAGAGATTACACAAGAAGATAAAAAATCAGGAGAGAGTGCTTTTCAGTTGACTCTATCCACAACCATGTGGTACATATCCTCACATCACTTGAGCACTCCATATATTCCCAATTCAGACATGAATTCCCAAAATCACCATCATATTTTATACTTTATCCTTCCTATTTCCCTCTCAATCTAAAAACCCCTTGAAAATATGTGGAGATTTAAATATAAAGTGTAGGATGGGTGGAAATTTTCTTTCCATTTTCTATCCATCCGAACATGGATTAATTTTTCCACCTTTAAATTTGAATATCAACTAACGTACTTATAGAAAGTTATTTGAAATTAAACTCTCTCTGTACATAAAAATTTAATGTCATTTGTTCCAAGTGTGAAAAAATATCCATTAATTACTAAGGTCAACTTTTTATGGCTGAAGATAACCTTAATCTTAATTTAATTTGATTCATGAAATGATTGACTTAATAAGAGAATTTTTCCTTCAAACTAATCGTGCATGTTCTCCTTTGATTCCTCTCGCATCTCAAGCTAGAATAACTTCATGTGGAGGACTATATCAAGTGTTATAAATCATTTAATTATGTTTTTTTATTTATTTATTCAAAAAAAATTCTAACAACCCAAACTTTTATCAATGCAATTTCTCCTTTATTATATTAATTTTGTATGTATATAAAATCACATCTAGAAACACAATGCCACATTATGCTTAAATGAACTACTATTTGACCTTTTAACATACATTTTTCATGTCTGTGTTTTGAATTTTAAAAATATGACATACATGGTTACAATCAGAAAGATGTTTGGAGTCTCATAGAAAAAATTTTGTTTTTGGTGAAGAGTAACCATCCCTTATGAATAGTAACCC
Source organism: Viscum album (assembly GCA_963277665.1). NCBI lineage: Eukaryota > Viridiplantae > Streptophyta > Magnoliopsida > Santalales > Viscaceae > Viscum > Viscum album. The sequence goes on from OY728120.1 coordinate 582,993,493, forward strand.
ACCATTTATGAATAGTAATATGACCCTTATGAATCATAAATCATCAGAAAAATAGTATCCCCACCCATTATTTTATACATAAAATTTAGGCATCTTATAAGTGAAAATATAACCATAGGAAAAGTGATGTTTTTTTGATAATTCATAAATATTTAATTTTAATATTATCATTAATTTATTAATATAATAGAAATTTTATTTTAAGAAAGTGTGTTCATAAATTAATATTTTTATTTCTTATGATTATAATATAATTTTATGAGATCTTTATTAATATTTCAAATTCTTAGAAAAGTAGTATTAATTTTAAAATTTTTATTTTACAAGTAAATTTTGATTTTATTTAAAAATAAAAATTTTCATATTTATAAAATTATTTTTCAAAAATGGAGTTCATTTTTTGATTCTAAAGATCAAAAAATGGTTAGGGTGAATTTTTGAGATTTTTCTGAAATACATAATTTTTTTTGTGAATAGTGAAATACTATAATATATAAAATAAGATAAATATATTTTTACAGAGTCATAGTGATGTTTTTCTGATGTCAGTCTGTTTAGTTTGAACTCACAGGCTCATGTTACAATATTTCGTCAATAAATCATCAATATTTCTTGTATTAGGGATAAATAATAAATTAATGAATATAGTATTGTGAAAACCCCTCTCCCCTCCACTATAAATACCTCCCCACACACCCTCATTTCTTCACACCTCTCAAGATAAAAGACATGGAAAAATCTGGAAAAACTTTCTTCTATATCCCCTCCCCAACATCTATCAGTCCTTGGTCGGATAAAAAGACCCAAACCTCTTCCCTAATATGGCTCTCAATGAAGATATATTCAAGAGGTAATTTCCCTCTCTTTTCATTCAATTTCCTTTCAAATTTCATTTCTTTTATTCAATTATCAAAAAAAATTATTATCAAAATGTCTTGATAATATTGATATAATGGTATGATATCATGTTAATTTAATATTATTCATCGTACTCCACCCGTCTCTTTGTTTTCAAAAATGAAATCGTTGTCCGTGATGTGTTAATTTACATACATCATAGGAGATGCACATCAATTTTACTAAACTCCTTCAAGGAGATCAATGAAACCATTAAATGTTTGGAAAAATATTGTAATTTTTATTTTTTATCCCCTTTTATGGTTTAGAAAATAATTTTATTCATAATACTAATTGATGAAACAAAACAAGTTCATTGTGATCCAAAAACCGCCCAAATTAACCTAAATGGTCATCATAAAATTTTAACTAATGATTTATCTAGATATTATATAACATAATTAATTAAAAGATCATTTAATATTCTATAGTATCATTTATAACATTTAATATCCCTTCTGTATGTTTATCTATGTTCTACACGAACTTCCATTCTGGTGTACAAGTGAATCTTTCAAGAAAACTAAGGAAAAGAACACACTCGAACAATGGATTTAAACTCTATAACCCATAAAAAGGACCGTACAAGAACTTAATGAAATAATAACGAAAAATATTAATTTATCAAAGGTTCTATAATCACTAATTAATTAATATAATGTCAGTATATATGAAATTAATGTTAATAAATCCTTCAGATACATGGTAAGGGAAATTCTCGAACCCAACTTTCTTTCTTCAGGTTCTCCCTATTTCACTCTAGTTGTAGTATGGTTACCCCTTAAAAATCAATATTTACTCATTATATTATGTCTTATAGGATATAAATTTTTTCCACTATAGTTTATTTAAAACATAATGTCATCCAAAAGAACTCTTCTTTCAAAAACACACCTTTTACTTCTAACCCAGGGTTGATGGTTCTTGTATCAAGTATGTTATTCTGTATTTATTTTTGGAACCCAAAGATTATGAATCTGTTATTATGAGATTAAAACCATCCCATTACATGGTTTATTTATGTTCATGATTGATATATGTTTTAATGTGGCATGCATAATAATGAAAATTCAAGGATGTGATGGATGCACTTGGAATTATGTAGCGCAATATGAATGTCTGAATGTGATGGGTGCACCATGAATTATACAACACTCCAATGCATTGGGTAAATTGATTAATCTTATAAGATAAATTGAAATTATTCATGAACATGATGTTATATTTGTTCACAACTATTTATGGTAGTTTACAACTAATACATGTTGTTTCATTTTTATGCATTGCCAAAATCCATGCCTTTACCTAATGATCCCTCTCATGATTTTTATGATGATGATGTTATGATCACCCATTGTTATACTGTTTCATATTCTTATCTATCCTTTTACGAGGCTTTTATCTCACCCCTTTATTTATGTATACCCTCAAGTGATTAATTCTACTCTGGAAAATTCCAGAGCCAGTAAGACGCTGATGAAGAAGGAATTATATAAATGTTTATGTTTTTTATTGTAAATGTTATGTTTGGTTCTAGTTTTCCTAGGACACTACAACATTATATCTTATTTGTGTAATGGTTTGTTTATTAATAAAATAATGTAAATCTATTTTAATAAAGGTGTGGTCACTATCATTGGTATTATAGGAAAGGTTTAGTTAATTTGGAAATTAAGATTACTGAACCCCAGAGAAAACCTCTAGTGTGAACAAAATTGAAATATACATACAAGAAGCTTTGATAAATATTGGGTTCCCATAAAATGTAATTTTAGGGTAAATTAAATAAATGAATAATTTATTCATTATTCTTTGACTTATGTTTTGTTCTAGCCTATTATATTTTAGAAAATGTTGTGAAGAAGGATAAACTAGGCCTAAAACCCATTCGAGTGTCAATGAAATCATTGCCTGAATGATATACCCAATTCATTGGAGGTGGAGTTAAACAATTCATGGTGATTCTCACCCATCTATCTTAGGTTATGAACAATACCCTGAATAGTGAGGAACGTCCTCCTTCGCCTAAGAGTGAGAAGCTGGATATCGACTGTATTATGTGACAACAACAACCGACATTTAGTGGATCTTCTGATCCACTAGATAAAGAACTGTGGGTCTACCCCATGGAGAAAATTATTTTGGGGATTCCTATTCTGAGATAAAGAACGTGATTCTACACGTTAATCATCCAGATGGAGAGGACGATCAATGGTGGGATTTGATTATGAACACCAAGCCAGCATACAAAACTGAATATATGGAATGACAATACATTAAGATCATGTTTCTTAACATGTATTTCACAAGGCCTCTTCCAATAAATATGGAGAGATAATTCATAGAGTTCACGAATAAGTAAGGATAATCTGTCATGGCCTATAAAGAAAATTTCATAAGGCTTAAAAGGTATGCTTTGGGTTTTGTTATCAACAGTGATAGAAAAATTGAAAGATTATTTAATGGGTTAAAACCAAACCTTCTAATGGATCTTGCAATTTGAGACTTTGAGAGTTATGAAGAAGTTGTTCTATGTGCTCTCAATGTAGAGATGGAGTTTGGATAATGGTCCCATGGCTATTGTGATAAGAAATGAAAGGTGTAGTTTCATGCCAGATGATCTAATGATAAAGGGGGGATGAAAACTCAATTGTCGACATACACAAAATGTGGGAATAAGACTAATGTGGATTTCCGTAAAGGGATGAGGAAATATTTCTTCTATGGTAAAGAAGGAAAAAATCTCTTGAATGTTGAATATACATGATAATGTAGGAGAATGTGGTGGAAGAAAGTAGAACAGCACCCATGGTCCAATGATACAACTATAGGGGGAAGGGGAACAATTCAAGATAGTGCACCAAACCTCGAGCCCTTGAGATAAATTAGAATCCACAGTGACCAAAGCCAAAGGAATAAGAGAAGGCTTATTTCATCACGTCTAAGGAGGTTGAGAATGAAAATGAAGTCGTAAAAGGTACACTTACTATTCACTCAAGAATGGAAGGAGTCTTATTTGATTCTGGTTCTATGAATTCATTTATATATTGCATGTTTTTTAGAACTATAGAATCAAATCCCCTAAAACCATGAAGTAAAGATATCTATAAAAACACAATGTGGTGCAATCATTGAAGCCCTAGTGTGGGAATCTTCTCCTATTGGCGTATGTGGGAAGATTCCTCTAGAGAATATCATAATGCTTCCCTTGGTGGAATTAGATGCTATAATGGTAATGTATTGGCTCTCATTATATAGTTCACAAATCATATGTTAGGAAAAGGAAATATCTTTTAATAGCCTGAACGATCCCATTCCCCTCAACAAAGTATAAGGATTATCATGAATTTCCTTTGAAAAATCCTTCAAAGGTGTGGGTGTCAATTCCCTGTAAAGAGTCATACCTCACTAAAATGGTTGAGTTAAAGTAAAGTATAAACCTAGAAGAAATTCCCATCGTAAGGGAATGAAGTGATGTATTTCTTAAAGAGTTACCCAAAATTCCCTCGGATTGTGATGTTGATCTCTCAATATAACTCACACTCAGAGCTACTCATATCTCAAAGTGTCCCTATATGATGGATGCTATAAAACTAAAGGAGTTAAAGAAGTAGTAGAAAGGGAATTTGGACAAAGGGTTCATACACCCTAGTGCATCACCTTGGGGTGTGGCAGTGCTCTTTTGGAAGAAGAAGGATGAATCAATGTAGTTGTGTATCAATTATTGGGAACCAAACAAGATCACCATAAAAGAACAATTATCCTCTTCCAAGGATATATGGTTTTTTCAATCAACTATGAGGAGATCAGTACTTCTAAAAGGTGGTTCTTCATTCTGAATATCATTTGTTAAAGGTGAAGAAGGAATATATTCAGAATACTTCCTTTCATACAAGTTATGGGTACTATGATTTTCTGGTGATGTCGTTCAAAATAAATAATTCACCAAAAATCTTCATGGATTTGATATATAGAGTCTTTAGACATTACCATGAAATTTTTTTTATGGTTTTTATCCATTATATTCTCATCTACTCCAAGAGTAAGGAGGAACATGTGGAACATCTAAGACTTATGTCAGTGATATTGTGAAATGAGAAGTTGTACATGATGTTCTGCAAGTGTGGCTTTTTGATGAAGAAAGTCATGTTCTTTGGATATGTGGTCACAAGTGAGGAAATTTTTGTGGAACCTTCTAAAAAAGGAGATTGGGGAATGGCCTAGTCCCTTTAGTGTGATATTAATACATAGTTTTCTTTGATTAGTATGGTTCTACTTATGTTTTTCTATAAATTTCTCATGATTTTCAACCCTTCTAACAAATTTGACAAGGAAATGGGTAATGTATGTATGGATGGAAGAATGTGAGGAAATCTTTAAGGTTCTAAAGAGAAGTCTGATCACTGCCCCAATACTCACATTACCGGAAAGTGGAGAAAGGTTTGTGATATACAGTGATTCATTAAAGAATGTATTGGGTTATTTACTCATGATAAATGATAATGTGATAGCCTACACTTCATACCAGTTGAAGATCCAAGAGCAGAACTACATGATGCATGATCTGGAGCTAGAAACTATGATTTTATTTCTGTGAAAATCTGGCTACACTGCCTCTATAGTGAGAAGTGTGACATGTATATTTATCACAAGAGTCTAAAGTATATATTCCCTCAAAAGGACCACAAAATTCATCAAAGTAGATGGTTGGAGATATCCTGGACTATGATTTCTCTAGTCACTATCATCCCGGAAAGGTGAACAAGGTAGCTAATTCTCTAAGTAGAAAAGAACCTGCTACTCTATCAATGATGCAGATTGAGAAAGACCCAATCTTCATGGATTTGGAAATAATATATCTGGAAATCATAATGGTAGGGAATAAATCAAACAATTCCCAAATTTTTCCCAAAATAATATTCAATAGAAGATTAAGGAGGCACAAAGGGATGATCGAGAGTTACAATATTAAGTTGAATGCAGTAATGCAAGGGAAGCTACAAGAGTTCCATATCAATGATGATTGTGTAATTTGGATTGGAACATGGCTTCATGTGCCTTCATCACCCAAGATAAAGTAGAATCTGTTAAATAATTCACATATCTCAACATTCTCTATCCATCATAGTACCAATATGATGTACCAAGAACTATGTGAACACTTTTGGTATGATAACATGAAGAAGGATATTGCAAAATATATATCTCACGGTGCTTAGTATGTCAAAAAGATAAAGAAGAGTGGAAAATTCCCAAAGTTATGATGCAAAAATATATTATACCCATTTGGAAATGGGAGAATGTCACTCTAAACTTTTTCAAGGATCTCAAGAAGACATCACCGGGAAATAATGCAATATCGGTTTTGGTTGACCAACTCTCCATGAATTCCCACATTATGGCTATTAGAAAAGATCTCTCACCTGAAAAACCTAAAAAGATATATATGAAGGAAGTGGTGAAAATGTATAGTGATCCACCCCTAATTTTCTCTTATCATGATCCATGGTCCACATCTAATTTCTAGAGGTGTCACCAGCATGATTTTAGTATTGAATTAAATTTCATCATGACCAATCACCCTAAAATTGATGGCCAATCAGAAAGTAAAATTCAGATGCTGGAAGATATACTAAGAGGCTTATCTTTATAGTTCAATGGTGGAGTAGATCAGAATCTCTCATTGATTGAGTTCTCATAAAATAATAGCTTCCACTTGAGTATTCAGATATCTCCATATGAAGACCTGTTTGAAAAGTGATTTAGAACTCCATCCTATTAGGATAAAGTTAGAGAAATATAGCTACTTGGACATGATGTTGTACAAGATATGACAGAGAAGGATGAAGTCATCCAGCAATATATCAAAGCTGCTCAGAGTTGGAAAAAGAGCCATGCTGACAACTATAGAAGGGACTTCAAGTTCGATGTTAGAGATAACATCTTCCTTTGAATATCACCATGGAATAGAGTCATGTGGTTTGGAAAGAAAGGGAATATAATCCAAAAGTAAATTATCCCATTTTAGATCCTTGATCACATAGGAGCCACAACTTATTGACTTGCATTTCCTCTGAATATGGCTCAATTTCATGATGTGTTTCACACATCACTCTGGAGAAAATACATAATAGATCCCTCACATGTACCAAACTGAGAGGTGGTACCACTGGAAGATGATCTCTCTTATAAGGATCATCCAGTAAAGATTCTAGACTTGAGATATAAGGTTCTATGAAAAAATAAAACCCATCATGTCAAAGTGTTGTTCAAAAACCATATGTATGAAGAAGAAAATTGGTAATAATAGGATGCGATGAAGGAGAAGTACCTTCACCTGTTTATGTAAAATGAAATTTCGATGGTGAAATTTCAGAGGTGGGGAAGAATGCGACGACCCAATATTTTTTCACTGCAATATCTCCCTTATTATAGTAATTTCATAATCATATAAAATCACATCAGGAAACACAATGCCACATAATGCTTAAATGAACTACTATGTGACCATTAATTTTAAATTTTACACTTCTGTGTTTTGAATTTCAAAAAATTGACAAACACAGATGATATCAGTAAGATATTTTGAGTCTGATATGAAAAACATAATTTTTTCTTAATAGTATACTATCCTTATTAATAGAAATATGACCCTTATGAATAGTAAATCATCCAAAATAATAGTAACCTCACCCATGAATATGTAAATGAAATTTAGGAATCTTATAGGTGACAATATTACCATAGTACAATCATTGGTATTTTCATAAGTCATAAATATGTAATTAAAATTTTATCATTAATTTAATAATTTAAAAGAAAATTTATTTTCATAAAATGTGTTCATAAATTAATATTTTGAGGTCTTATGATTATAATATTATTTTATGAGATCATTATTAATTATTCAAAGTGTTAGAAAGGCAGCTTTAATTTTAAAATTTGTATTCTTTAATTAAATTATGATTTTAATTAAAAATTAAATGAATCATATATAGAAATTTATTTTTGAAAAATTGAGTTCATTTTTTTATTCTACTAATCAGAAAATGGTTATAGTAATTTTTTTTATTTTTCTGAAATACTTGAATTATTTATGAATAATGAAATACTGTAATTTACAAAAATAAGATAAATTAATTAATTATTGAGTCATGGATGATGTTATGATGATGTAATACCAACTGTTTCGAACTCACATTCTCAATTTACTGTATTTATTCATGGAATCATCACTATTTCTTCTCTTTGGGAGAAATAATAAATTAATGAATATAATATTGTGAAAACCCCTCTCCACTCCACTATAAATACCACCCCTCACACCCTCATTTCTTCACAACTCTAAATATTGAAGACTTGTCAACATTCTTCCCAAATATCTTACCTAGCCCCTCCCCCACGCCCTTCAGCCCTTTTTCAGATAAAAATACCAAAACCTCATCCCTAAAGAGGTTCTCAAAGAAGATACATTCAAGAGGTAATTTCTCTCTCTTTTCCTTCAATTTCCTTTCAAATTTCATTTCTTTTATTCTCTTAATATTATCTTATCCATGTTACAAGTAAAATATATTATTATTGATATAATTTTATAATATCATGTTAATTTAATATTATTCATTATACTCATCCCTCTCTCTATTTGATTATAAAAATGATATCATTGCCCGTGATGTGTTAATTTACCTACAACATGGGTGATTCCATTCTATTTTCCTTAAATTCCATCAAGGATATAATTAAATACTTTAAATGGTTGAAAAAAAATTTACAATTTGTATCTATTTTAACCCCTTTTTTGTTCTAGAAAAAACTTTTATTCATAATACTAATTGATAAAATAAAACATGTTCGTTGTGATCAAAAGACCACCCAAATTAACCTAAAACAATCATCATTAATTTTTTTCTAATGATTCATCCATGTTGTATAAAATATAATTCATTAAAATATCATTTAAACTCAATTAATATCATTGATAACTTTTAATATTAGTTCTGTATGTTTATCCGTTTTCTACACAAACTTTCATTCATGTGTATAAGTGAACCGTTCATGAAAACTAAGAAAAAGAAAACTCTTGAACAATGGATTAAAACTCTAAATCTCATATAAAATACCATAAAAGAACTTAATGAATCCATAATTAACCATATTGATGTATAAAAGGTTACTTAATTTCTAATTAATGAATATAATTCCATTATATATGAAATTAAAGTGAATAAAGCATTCAGATACAAGGTGAGGGGCAATTCTCGAACTGAACTTTCATTCTTTGGGATCTCCCACTTTCACTCCATTTTCAGTATAGTTTCTCCATAAAAATAATTTTTTTCAAAATTATATTACCTTTTTGAGATATACATGTTTTCCCCTTAAGTTTATGTCAAAAACAATTTTTTCCAAAATCACCCTTGTTTCATAAACACACTTTTTACTTCTCACTCGATTTTGATGGTTCATATATCAAGTATGTTATTCCCTATTTATATTTGGAACCCAAATATTATGAATTTGGTCTTATAAGATGAATATTATTCATTTATGTGGTTTACCGATGATTATTATTGATATATTATCTATGTGGAATGCATGATAATAAAAATGTTATGATGTGATGGGTGCGCCTAGAATTATATAGCACAATATGAACGTATGAATGTGATAGGTGAACCTTGAATTATATAGCACTCCAATGAATTGGGTAGAGTGATGAATATCATGTGTTAAAATGAAATTATTTTTGAACATTATGATATCTTTTTTCCCAACTATGTGTGGTTGTTCACCACTAAGAGATGAGGATTCATTTTTATGCATTTCCACAATCTTTGCCTTTATTAATGATCGCTCTCATGATTTTAATTTTGAATATATTATGATCACACCATGTTATATTATTTCATGTTCATATCTATCCTCTTATTAGCATTTTAGATCACCCCTTTTTTGCTGTATATCCTCTTGTGACTACTTGAACTAATTTGAAGTTAATATTTAATAAGGTGCTAGATAATAAGAAATTAAATAAATGTTTGTGCTCTATGTTTTAATTTTTATGTATGGTCCGTGTTTTCTCCAGGCACTAATCCTTTGGATCCTCTTCGTGTAATTTTTTATGTTTTTTATCATTAAAATTATGTAAAACTAATGTAATAAAATAATGGTCACTGTACTTTTACCCCTTGAATTCCTTATTTGGGCCTCAAGAAGTTCGATTAAGAACTAATCCAAGAAGAAAAAGTTGTATACCACAAATTATAAATCCTAAAAAATTAATTACTCAATTTTAATAAAAATTGAAAATTTTATTCTCCAAATTCAAAAGTGATTGAAAATATTTGAATTTATATAATTAATAAATATTCTATTTTAAACTGAAAATATTTTTAAAATAAAAAATATAAAATTGAGCTCAAATTGGTAAATTTCAGGAGATAAAATCATTGATGTATACAAGATAAACAATAAAAATATTAGATTTATAAGTGAATCACATTCTAACTATCACAATAGAGTACCCCCTTCTCCTAGAATCATCATAATTCCTCCTGAAATTAAATCAACCAAATCACTTACTTTCTTAACTAAATTGGATCAAAATATTTATCTTCCATGATAGACAATGAAACCACCAGTTTTAATTGAGATATCCAACTAACTTCCATCCCACCAACAATAAAAAGAAAATCATTTTTGCACTTCTAGTTATCCAAATCACCCAAAAATTATATATAGATAAACCCCTACATCGGATCATCTTACCTAAATAACAATGTTTTATGTTTCGATTTATTTTAGCACCCTATGGTCCCTTTAATTGCCTCACAATATTTGTTTCCTATATTTGACATGAAATGTCTCACAAACCCCATAGTAAAGAAAATATCCAACCATTTGCAAATCATTGTGTACATAAAACATAAAATAGTTTACTTAAACATAAAATTATCTGTATAATAAACCTCATTTTCCGTGTTCAACACATTTTCCCTAGAAATTTTTATGTGTACTGCCAAAAGAGTTGAGATTGTCTTACATCTAATAATCTCAAACCAAACTATTGTATTCCATATATACTCCCTCTGAGGAAGAACCAATTTTCTGGACTTCTTATCACTCTCAAATATCATTCCTAAAATATACTTGGAAGGTCTGAGATCATTTATCTTGAACATTTCAAAAAAATAACATTTCAAAAATAGAATCCATATAAACATTTAACCAATAGGTAATATTAAATCCATATATTCAAGAATAATGATATAACTTCTATCATACGACAACATATGGTAAAAATAATGGTTTATTATCCTCCATGTGAATCCTTCTTCAATAATGAACCCATTAAACTTCTATATCCATTATTGAGGATCATAATTAAATACAAAGATAATTCACTTTTATATACATACATGACATCCATTCTAATTATCCAAGAAAACCTTAGGTTACATCATGTAAATATATTCCTCCTTGTCCCCATGAATGAGGTAAATTTTTACATCCATATACTCAGGGTACAAATTATATGAAGCTACCTTCATTATCATATTTCATCTGGTATCATGTTAGACTACAAGTGAGAAAATTTAAGAGAAATTAATTCCAACTTTATATTAGAGACCCTCCACCACAAACTATGCCTTATATAACGTCCTTGTATCTTCTTCATATTTAAAATAGAAGACCCATCAATTCTCCATTATTGTAACATTATTATCTACCATTTTCTATTATACTATGAGGTATCCATATATTCTTCCATTTATAATTACCACTATTTAGAGTCACTGAGTGTTCCCTATTATTCTAGGATGTCATGTTTTTCTTTTATCTATTAGAATTAGTAAATTCATGTTATCCTCAAACTATTGGACTGGCCTCCTGACATAAGAAAATATTCTTAGCTAAACTTACTTCTTCACCATTTTTGATAATTCATTTCTTAGTACTCTATTTTTCATAGAACCATATTTAAACACAACAAATTTCAAGGCTTTACCACAAAGCCCAGTAGTTTTAGAGAATTTATGAATTTCTTCCACTAGTCTAACTTCTGTATAATATTTGATGAAATCTCAAACCAATATAAAAATTCATCTTCGAGTGATTCTATATATATTAAATTGAAATTCCTTAGTTGATTCCTTTTTTTTGCCTTAACATATGAATCATCCATGTTCCAGTCCATTCTTAGAACCTTCCCAAATTTACATGGGCATCCTTGAGTGTAACCGCTATCTCTGTGATTTCTCTATCAATGTCTAATTCATCCTTTCTAATACGAAATTATTTTTAAATCTTCAAGGAACTACCTTATCAATCATGTTCCCCTAATTTTTATTGATTTTTTTGTAACTTCGTACTATTCTACTCACCTCCATTTTCATATATTAAAATTTTTATTTTCTAATCATTCTCCATTCTATTGATTGATTTCCCCTGAAAAAAGGTTCTAATGACAAATTATTTACGAATAAGATAGTAAAACCAAGAATTACATTTAGAATCATCAATAAATCTAATGAAGTAAATAGAAACTCCATGGAACTGAACTATGATGGCCTACTCACATGAAAAGTGAAAAATCTATACCTTTTGGATCATGGGGTTTCGTCTACACAATTTAAATGAAAATCTCTTCAATATAAAAAATATATAACGTAGACAACATAGGGTGTCAGTGTGATCCAGATTTTATATTACATTAACCATTAAAAGTTATATATTTTTCTCTCTGATATGTCGAAGCCTACAATTCCATAATCCTTGATCTTTATAAATTATTGTTCTAGAAATTGAAAATCTATCTGATATTCTGTTCAAATAAAAAGTTATATTCTTTAATCCTTTTAGCACTACCATGGAACCTCAGGCCACATTCCAAACTCCATTGTAGAATAATTTTGGATAGTCAACATCATATAACTGAACAATGGAAATTTGGTTCTTCTATAGTTGAGGGGTGTGTTTGATTGCTTCGAGTCTCATTAAACCTATATTCCTTGTCTGGATACTAACAAAAAAAATTCCTACAATATATAAATATTAATAATTAATTATGGGTACCTTAATGGGACTTATAGATATATATTTTACCATGTGACCTTTCTTTCCAATAAATGGACTGAAACACAAGAATCAACATCCCATGATTCCAATAGAACACCATAACTTATTTACAACATGTTACTTCACTTATATGTACACAAAAAATTTTCACTACCATGATATTTCCTTATATTTACATCATTATTAACTCTTGAATCATTATTTATATTCCCACTTTTCTGAAAAATCTAACTTATAAGACCAGGTTTAGTAGACTTTCCTTAACTTTTATCTCAAGACATATCTTCTTATTTCTTCTTCTATCTCCTCCTCATAGGTGAGAACCCCTTACTCAAGAAATTCAAGTATTATCAGAAGGTGTATAGACCACCCTCTAAATTTTTTCATTGTTTATTAAGTTTCATAAATCCTGAAATAAAAAGTTAGCCTTTCTATAGGAGATTATAATTTCCATTATCATTTCATCTTATGATTCCATAAGTGATGATATTTTAAGAATTTCCCAATAATCCTTTTTGAATGTAACCATCCATGATTCATGAAATCTCTAGATCATGTTGAATTCATTCAAATGATCATCCACTATCATAACTCATGAAAGTCTAATTATGAAAATCAACAACATTAGGAACACCTTTTTAAGTATTATAGCCTACTCATTCATATCAACCAAGTATACAATAAAATCTAATGTAGTTTTATTCTTATAAGTGTTAAAAGAAATTCTTCATGATAGTGTCATTTTCAAAAATCTAAGAACTTTCATGTCCAACCTTTCCCATTTATCTTTCTTCATAATTATTGGTTTGATTAAATATAATGAACGTTTATGGTCCTTTTGGGTGATATTGATGAGAAAGTGTTTTTTTCAACATTATGTTATTTTATTAGGGGGATATTGTTGAGAACAATACTCTATCTTTTTCTGATGATTTTGACACTCACAAATACTCTTGTTTTTTATTTTAATGATTTTATCATAAGTATATTCCAGGAAGTTAATATTCTTTATTTCCTTACCTTGGAATAATATTAAACAATTTAATCTACTCGGAATATTTCGAAAGGTGTTCGTAAATCATTTTAGTGTATTGGCATGTTCTAGAAACACTGTTCATGATCTACATGTTCGGAAATCACATTAGTATGTTCATGAAACACAGTTCAAACCCTATGTTGAGGAGCATAGCATAAGGGTGGAATCTATGGTTCACTTTACAGGATATCCTAAAAGTATGGTTAAGAAACCATATGTTATCAAAAAAAGTATGGAAGAAGAACCCTATGTTTGGAAGGAACATTAAGTTCAAGATATCAAAAAAGTAAGGATGAAGAAACCTACGTTAGTATGTAACATTATATTTGTCTCAAAAGTATGGTTCATTAACCTTTCTTTTGAAAACAACCTTACGTTGTATCAAAAAGTATGGATCATGTACCTTACGTTTAAAAGCTGATAATAGAATGGATTATATACCTTACCTTAGAGATTTGAAGAAAAATGTATATGTGATCAGCCTTGCTTTTGAATAATGGATGATCAACATTAATTTTGAAGAGTGGATGATCAACCTTACAATATAAACCATATGTCCAGAGAATGTATGCTATGCAGTTCAACTCTATGTTTGGTGATAGAGATTTAAAATACGACCTTATCGAGCAACAGTATTTATGTAGATTACCAAGATAATTTCAAGAGAAATTAATAGCATGATTTTAAAGCACATATTTGACTGAATCGAAGCTGTTTATTTATGATTCAATGGATCGATTTAGTAGGATATTTTCATGCCATATATTTAGGGGACTTATTAATGCTCTGTATAAACATATTTGAATATTTTGATTCTAAAGGAGACATTTTAGGATCTAAATTTTTGGGGAAAACATTCTTTTTTATTCTACATATCGGTGATATTTTGTATTGTATAAAGAGAGGTGAATCATCGAAATGATGATCAGGATAATAAGCTCTCGAGTTTTTCACTACTATAGTTTACAAAGATTTATGAGTCACATAGATCTGCTGCTACCAAGAACTATCAAAACCTATTTGTTTGAATAAGAAGAAACATGTTGAAGATTCCTTGATTCTACATCAATTATATTTTGTAAATATAAAATTGTTGAAGTCGCTAAATTCATTTCAAGATCTGTTGCAACCAGATTGGCTCAGAACTAATTCTACCAAAAGATAATTCTTTCTAAAGATGATGATCCATCGACTGTATGATGCATGCTGTTGCAACATTGTAGAACAACTGGAAGGAATTTTCAAGACAAATACTCTTTTTTTAGTAACCGTCTTATCATAATAAGTTGTGTATTTTCTTCTGTGTATGAACCAGAAGGCCCTATTTTATCCATAACTTGTAAAGGTGTCAACAGCCTATACTCAGTAGAGGATTGTCTATTAATTAAGGGGCCAGATAGTGAATTTCTCAAAACTCATGGATTACAGCATTGGGGGAGTGGACTAGGGGCCTTCTGTTCCCCGAACTACTATACATCCATGACATATTTAACTTTTTATTTTTTGCTGCATAAACAACCTGATAAAGATAAATGGACAGACTCGACCATCTTCACGATTTGTGAATAATTTGTAAAAGACACAATTAACCCCCCCCCCCCCCCCCCCTCATGTGTGTATTTGGTATAACCCGGTCCAATAATTGGTATCAAAGGATGATATTTTGTTGAATATATAACAAGATGAATGGTTTTGGATTATACAAAGCACAATGGCTGATACCCAAGTGGGTATGTCAATGGTTTGAGATCTTTAATTCAAAGGTGAAAATTATCCATACTGGAAATCAAGGGTGGTCATTTACTTAAAGAAACTTGGATATAGAGTATACTAAAAAATTATGACACCCTATGTGATTCCAGAGAAACCTGAAATATGGAGTACTGATACAAAAGAAAAGTACGATATAAACTCAAAATCTACGATTGTTATCATATATGGTCTTTGACCAGATGAATTCAATAGAGTATCTCAGTTCCAAATGGCTTATGAAATATGGCAGATGATTGTAGTTACCTATTAAGGAACTGACAATGTCGGACAGATGAGGTATGCCACTGCTTAATTGAAATTTGATACATTCAGAATGTTTGTAGGAGAAAGCATCACCCAGATGAATAGAAGGCTTACAAAAATTGTTAACAATATCACTTCCTTCGGTGAGCCTATAAAACCAGCGGATGAGGCACTGAATGTTCTAAGAGTATTTCCACTTACGTGGAATGGAATTTTGACTACTATTAGGAATTCATCACTAGTCAAAGTTCTTACAATGAGATTGTTAATTGGAACTCTTACGATGTATGAATCTGAGATGGAAGAGGAAGCTAATGAGTATAATGTTTAAATCAAAATAAAAAATACTACTTTGATGGTAACATCTCAAAAGAAAAACAGAAAAATGAAGAATGAAATCAAAGTGAAATCAATGAGTTATGATTCATAAAATTCAGATGTGGAACTCGTTCAGCTAGCCAGAAAGTTCCGTAAATTTTACAAAAAGAATAAGGGATTAAAAAAATACTTCGAAAAGGATGAAAAAGAACCAAGGGAAGTAAGATTCTATGAATGAAAATAGATGGGTCACATTAGACATGAATTTACTCAATTAAATAGGGAAAATAATTTTTTTTTTTTCAAAAACAATGATTATAAGCTGAAAGAAAAAAGATAAATAAAATCTATGTGGAGTGTTTCTAAAGACTCAAGCAGCTCATCAAAGTCTAACTCAAAAAAAGAAGAATCAAATCTAAAAAAACATGTACTTTTTGGCAGAAGCTGATGGGGTACATTCTTATTACTCATCTGATTCTAATTCTAGTTCTAGTTGTTCAAATAATAAACTTGCAACCTACTTTAATATGCTAGAATTGGAATATGATTCCTTATTTAAGAATCATAAATCACTGAAAAATATTCTCACTACTTTTTTAGATGAAAGATACACACTTCAAAAACAACATCAAGAGTTAATTAAAAATATAACTCATCAAACACAAATTGTAAAGATAATGAAACTAAATAAAATCATTACAAATAGAAGTATAAATGTACAAAATTGATTCTCTTGTTTCTACAAAAGGTTAAAATATACTCAATGAAATTATTTTATAGAATGTGATTAAAAAGTAAAGATATGGAATATGCACTAATGGTGAGAAACTAAAACTCTATAAAAACTATTTTGTTCCAAGTACAGAAGGTAAAATTTGAAATTATTGTTGAAAAAAGGTCATATATCGTGGGGTTAAGAAAGACTTTGTTGCAAACAGTTTATATGATTATATTGATTATAGAAAAATAAAGCAAGTCTGGATTCCCAGGTATGTTCTAGCTAACACTTCTGGACCCAATAGAATATGGTGACCAAAACAAACCTTTGTTTAAATGCCATTGCAGGAAGCAGGTAACAGAAGCATAAAATATGAATGGTATGTGGACAATGGATTATTCTTGCATATGAGTAGAAACTAATCAAATTTACTAACTCTTAATAAAGAGGATGGTTGTCTAGTAACATTTGGTGACAATGCCAAATGTAATATAATTGGAATTGGATCTGTTTGAGATCCAGAAATAGTCTCAATCAATAATGTACACTATATTCATGCACTGAAACACAATCTGATAAGTATATCTAAACTATGTGATGATGGATATTTTTTTTATTTTTCAACCAACTACTGTTCTGTTTTTAAAGATAAATTTCTTGAATTTAGAGAACCCAAAACTGAAAATTTTATACCTTTGACATAAATTCCATGAGTAAATTAAAATTAAACTGCTTAAATACTATGATAAAAGAATCTTGGATCTGGCATAGAAGACATGGACATTTCAATATATATTATTTACATAAGTTATCTAAGAAAGAGCTAGTTTCTGATATTCCTAATCTCAAATTTGAAAGTGATAGATTTTGTGATGCATGTCAACATGGCAAGAAGTACAAATCATCCTTCAAATCTGTTAACAAAATTGCAACATCTAAACCTCTAAAACTTATCTATATTGTTTTTTTTGAACCTTTACGAATAGAAAGAGAGGATGGTAAATTATTTGTATATGTTTTAGTTGATGACTATTCTGGATTTCCTTGGATTTATTTTATAAAATATAATAATGAATCTTATAATATATTTGAATGTTTTTGCAATGCTGTTAAAAATGAAAAATGTTTTAAAATAATTTCATTAAGATAAGATCATGGTGGAGAATTTGAGAATGTGAAATTTAATTCCTTTTTCTCAAGTCTGGGTATTAAACAAACCTTTTCTACATCAATAAAATACCAACAAATTAGAATTGTTGAAAAAATAAATAGAACTATTCAAGAAATGCCTAGGAATATGCTAAATGAATACAGTCTTCCTACCTATATCTAGGTAAAACCTGTAAGTACAACTTTCTATATAATGAATAGAGTTTTAATCAGACCAATTGTTAAAAAGCCACTCTATGAACTCTGGAATAACAGAAAACCTAAATTAAATTACTTTAATATTTTTGGATTAAAGGTTTACACCTTAAACACCAAGGATAATATTGGTATATTCGATCCAAAATCTGATGAAGAAATTTTCATAGGATATTCTTCTACTTCCAAAGTTGGTAGAGTTTTTAATAAAAATCTAGGATTGTTGAAGAATTAGTTCATGTGAAATTTGTTGAATATGATCCCTTCGAGAAAAGGAAGGACTAAATTGATGAATATGACTCTAATAATAACATGAGACTTGAGAACATAAAATATGACTTTGAAAAAGATTTTTTTGAAATTCAGTCCAGTTCAGAAGAACATGACATTGAATATCCTAACAGTGTACTACCTAGACAGTCTAGAACCCTAAAAAGTAATCCTTTAGAAACTGTTATAGGATTCCTAGAAACAGGAATAAAAAGAATAAGAAATTTAGGAAATATTTTTTAATTCTCTATTTTTCTATCCCAATTATAACCTGAGACATCAAGAATAATACACAGTTGATGAATTTTGGATGATAGAAATTAAAGAAGAACTAAACTAGTTTAAGAGAAATGAGGTTTGGAAGTTAGTTGAAAAACCTCAGAATTATCAAGTTATAGACACTAAATGGGTCTTTAGAAATGAACAATATGATCAAGGAATAATAACTAGAATTAAATCAAGACAAGTAGCTAAAGTATATAATCAAGAAGAAGGTATAGATTATGATGATACATTTGCACCTGTAGGTAGATTAGAAGCCATTATGATCATTTTATCCTATGCATCTCATATGAACTTTAAATTATTTCATATGGATGTTAAGATTAAATTTTTTAATGGTTATTTATTAGAGGAATTTTGTGTTGAGAAACCTCCTAGTTTTGAAAATTCAAAAAAAGAATATTTTGTTTTTAAATTTACTAAAGCTCTTTATGATCTCAAACAAGCACCTAGAGTTTGGTATAAAATATTAAGTTCATTTCTTTTTAAAAATTATTTTACGATTGGGATGGAAGATCCAAAATTTTTTAAGAAAACAATTAACTCTAATATCTTATTGGTTCAAACTTATATTTATGATGTAATTTTTGGTTCAACAAAAAAAAGTTTCATGTGTTTTCAAATTTAATGAAAAAAAATTGAAATGAGTATGTTGGGAGAATTAAATTTTTTAGGACTTAAATTTTATCAAATGGATTTAGGAAATGTTTTAAATCAAAGAAAATACATTATTGATTTACTAAAGAAATTCGGACTTGAAGAAAACAAGACATATACAACTCTTATGTGTGCTAATATAAAACATTATTTGGATGAAACTATAAAATCAGTTGACAACAAGTTATATAGAGATATGATTGGTAGTTTATTATATATTACTTATTGAAGACCAGATATAATGTATTCAGTATGTATTTATGATATATTTCAATCTGATCCTAAATAATCCCACTTAAGTGCTCTGAAAATAATTTTTAGAAATTAAGGAACTATTTTTCAGTCACTTCTATGTCAAAAAATTTCTAATTTTAATTTAATTTCATATTCATATACTGACTTTAAAAGATGTAGATTATATAAAAAATCACCACAGGCACTTGTAACATTTTAGGAAAATCATTACTGTCATGGTCTTGTAAGAAACAACATTCAGTTTCCCTGTCAATAGCCGAGGCAGAATATGTAACGGCAGGCAGTTGTTGTGGACATGATTTGTGGATAAAAAAACTCTTATAGACTTTGGACGACATTTTAGTAACACACCTATTTTATGTGATAATTCAAGTTCTATGAATATTTCAAAAAACCCTACTAATCATTCTAGAAATAAGAATATTTATATCACACATCATTTTCTAAGATATCAAGTTCTTAAAAATGAAATATTCTAAGAATTTGTAATTACTGAAATTCAATTAGATGATATTTTTACTAAACCACTTCCCAATACGAAGTTTGATTTTATTAATAGGGAACTAAGTTTATTTTTTTAAAATGAAACTTTAATACTAATTTTTCTTATTTAATTATTTTAATTATTTTTGTTAATTTTTTTAAAAAATTTATTACTTTTTTTAGAAAAATTTAAAATTTTGTCTGTACTACTTTAAATTTTTTCTGTATACATTTTTACTTTTAAATAATGTAATAATTTTTATATACTTAATTACATAGGAATAAAGGTTGTTAGAAACCATTTCAAATTCCAAACCCGTTCAATTTCTCAAAACCATTCGAAAAAACAAAAAACCCGTACTGACTTCATCTACCTTTGACTAAACCGTCGAAACCCTAATCCTTCGAGCCTTCAGAAATATGAAACAGAAATAGCCAAGACAATTAGAATTGAGGAAGGAGAAGTAAGTATTTCCAAGAGTTGGAATACGGTAGGAAGAAAGATTCTATAGGGAAAATTAATCGACCGGGAATGGATGTATCAAATGAATCTCATGCTACGGAAAGCCCTAGCATTTTAGAATCTTGAGAAAACATTCAGTGGAGAAAATATAGAGTTCTATATGTGGTTGATCTTCTTCAATTTTTAAAATCTATTCAGTTCTGTCTTGTAGATACAGAGGACACCATATTTGTGAAAATTAAATATTGGGATTTTTGAATTTCATCTGTGGAAATAACTAGAATCTTTAACTAACCTCGTGAGGGAGTTTATTATTTCGACTAAAATAATATTGGCGATGATGAACATAAGTCAGAGGAAATTATAGCTTTTTTATTAGTTCTACAAGTATAAGAAAAATTTCAGTGATGGATCTGGAACCTTATCAGAAGATTCTTGTTATGTTTGTGCAAACAAGGATTGCACCTTAGATGTGACAGTTTGAGAATATATTGTTTCCTGACATGTACATAATGTTTTGTCTTATGAGTAAAATTATGATGAATTTCTTGAGATATATGGTAAGATATATCAAATAATAATGTCACCCAGAGGCTAGAATAAACTTCTATCCCTATGGAAGGTTAATTTCAAAATTACTATTTAAGTCTGATATTCTGAGATTAATAAATGAAAGAGTAAGATGCCATCACAGAAATGATTTCAATGCTGGAAATATAAGGATGATTGGATTCTTCTAGAGTACTGTGAAAGGAAAGATTATACATATTGGAGTTGAGGAAGACCAGGACTCAGTTCAGGGGGAGAAAACTGCTAAATATAAGGAAGGCATGGTAGAATCTAGACCAAGTGGAACTTCATGAAGATTAAGATTTTAAGCAGTCGATCCACCTACTGATGAGGGAAGTCAAGAGGTACTTCAGAGTAAAAGACATCATGTAGCTAAAACTAGTGAGGAGCTTGTTCAAGAAAATGCTGATGCAATTGAACCTCTTCTAAGCTACAGATTTAATAGAGAATCTGCAGTACATAAAATTGAACAACCAGTAGTTTCTCATATTGCGGTGACTCCTCAAGTGGAAAAATAAATTGTGCCTCAAACTATTGAAAAGCCTTGAGAAGTTGAAGTGGCTAGACTTGAATCTTATCAAACTGTACAGACTAATGAAATTGTTCAAGAGGAATTAGATCAAGTGGAACCTCTATTAGAGGATCCAGTATTGGAGGAAATCAACAAAGAAGATGTTCAAGAAGAGCCAGAACCTTTTAATATAAATCAAGAAGAGCACCTTTCTGATATTCACACCAAAATTATTAATGAGGATTTTTATGTGGATGAGTCAGGGAAGAACTTGAAGGAAGAATCAGTAGAGAAGCCTGTATAGAGATAGAATAAAGAGAAATCAGATGTTGAATCCCTACCTTTAGTTATAGTAAATCTAGTGAAAGATTAGTCTGAGAATCAAGCACATGATGCCTTTGATTCTATGAATGTAGAAGTTGAGGAGTAGTATAGAAATTTAACCAGAGTTGAATTAGAATATTCTACTTTGAGAAGAGCATTGGAAAAGGAAAATCAGAGATTTCATAAATTGAAATCCACTTCTGTTTTAAAACAAGAAGTTGATCTTTTTAAGAAGGATATGTTGGCTGATGTTAGACATTTGAAATTTGAGATGGTAATGAAGTTATATTTGGTAGATTTTATGATTTTTATAGAGCAACAATTCGCAACTTTCAGGAACAGTCAAGCAGGTACCTCATGTAATTCTCCTGGTAAGATAAGGAGATTTTAGGCCATTACAACAGTAATGAGCAATATAAATGATAGATTGTAGGACCTTCAGTGCAACATTTATCCATTGTCTATCTTGTTAGACAACCAAAATACTCTTGTTGAGCAGTTAACATCAAATGAACCTGGAATAAGAACTTTGTAGAATAAGTTCACATATAAGTAAACCCTTTTTATAGAAAATGAATAAAGGGTGCACGAGTTATTTAGAGTTAATTTTATTGAGCATATTCATATGACTCAAGAAGGAAGATATCTCATTATCCAGTTAGGAGATGGATTAATGTCGAGGCTAAGGAATTAGTTAGTAGAAATTGAAGAAGTAATCTTGAGATGATCAGACTAGTTTCAAACCATTGTTGAGACAAACCTTGATTCCCATTTTCATTACTGTAATTGTAGATATATTTTCAATAAAATATATTTTTATCCCATTTTTATCTGTTATTAGTTTGTTTTAATGTACTATCTATGTTAGAATTCCAGTAATCTAGTTTCACATATTGATATATAGTTTAGCATAGAATTTACTTAAGTTCAGTGCAATATTAAAATGTGTTAAATTATTTATTCAATCATTGTTTTTGATATCACAAAACGGGGGAGAAATTAGGATTAAAAAAATTAATTTTTTTAAAAAAATTATGCTTTTGAATCTTTTACTTAGGGGGAGAAAAGACATTTTATATTTCTTTCTTTCCTTAATAAGAGAAATTTTTGGATAAATACAAAATTTTATTTTCTTTATTTATAAAGGATGAGATATTATATTACGTTATAAATGGGAAAAAATGTAAAATGTAAAATTATTGTTTTTATATATTTATATGTAACTATGGATAACAAAAATTTTATTTATTTTTTACTTAATTTTTTTTAAATTAATTTTTTTTATCTTTTTAAATTTCTAAACTATATGCAATTAATTTTGGAATATAATTTCATTGGTTATTTCAAGGGTTTTGTGAAAAAGAAAAAGGGGGGGGGGGATTTTTGAGCAAGTGTTCTTTTCAACAGTACTTTATTTTATTAGGGGACATTTTTTAGAACAATAGTCTATCTTTTTATGATGATTCTGAAGCTCACAAATACCCTTGTTTTTTATTCTAATGATTTTATCTTAAGAATATTTTAGTAAATTACTATTATTTATTTGTCTATTATGGAATAATATTAAATAGTTTAATCCGTGGAGAAAATTTGAAAAATTGCTCGGAAGTTTTTTTAGCATATTAGCATGTTGAGGAAACATTGTTCATGCTCTACGTGTTTGGAAATTACATTAGCGTGTTCTAGAAAAATTGTTCATACCCTACATTGAGGAGTGTAGCGTAAGGATGGAATCCATCATTTATTTAAGGGATATCAAAAAATTATGGTTAAGAAACCATACATTATCAAAAAAAAGTATGGATTAAGATACTTACATTTAAAAGGAACCTTACGTTCGGGAGATCAGAAAAGTATGGAAGAAGATTCCTACCTTAGTATGGAATGTTATGTTTATTTCTGAAAATTACGGTTCATTAAACATAAATTTGTAAACAACCTTACATTGTATGAAATTATATGGATCATGTACCTTACGTTAAGAATCTCACAAAAGAATGTATTATATACCATACGTTTGAGAGTTGAAGAGAAAAGTATGAATGATGAACCATACATTTGAAGAATGGATTATCTACCTTACTTTTGAAGAATGGATTATCATACTTTCATTGTGAACCTTACGTTTAGAGAATGAATTTCATGTATTTCAACCCTACGTTTGGTGTCAGATATTTTAAATACTACTTTATTGAGCAACCGTCTTTTCTGGATTATCAGGATAATTTCAAGACAGATTTAAATCCTTATTTTAAAGCATGTATTATAATGATATAAATCTATTTATTTATGATTCAAAGGATTGATTTAAGAGGAGATTTTCATGAAGAATATTAAGGGTAGTTACCAATGCTCTGTTATTCAAACATTTGGATATTGTGATTCTAAAGGCGACATTTTGGGATATAAATTTGAGAGGAAAACATTCTTTTTTTATTATATATATCTGTGATATTTTGCATTAAATAAATAGAGTCAAATCATCTTAAAGAATTTCAGGATAAAAATCTCTCGAGTTTTTCACTGCTATAGTTTACAGAGATCTATGTGTCACACAGATCTGATGCTACCAAGATCTATCAGACACTGTTTTCTTGAAGAAGAAGAAAAATGTTGATGATTTATCTATTCTACATCGATTATCTTTGGTAAATCTACTATTGTTGATGTTGCCAAATTCATTTTAAGATCTAATGCAACTGGATCGGCTCAGAACTACTTCTACCTGAAGATCATTCATCCTGAAGATGACGATCCATCGACTGTTAGTTGCGTACTATTGAAACTTTGAAGAACAAATGGAAAGTATTTTAAAGATGAATACTCTTTTTATTTTGATTAACTAGCTTCTCGCACTATGTTTTATATTTGGTTATGTGTATAAACCATACGGCTCTGTTTTAGCATGAACATGAAAAGGTGTCAACTGCCTGTACTCTGTTTTGGACAGTCTGTAGATAAGAGGACCAGATAGTGAAAATCACCAAGATCGTAGAGTAGATCATTGGTGGAGTGGACTATGGGCCTTTTGTTCCCTAAACCATTATATGTCCTTGTGTTCTTAACTTTTTTCCCACTACAGAAACTACATGATAATAACAAGACAGACTCATTCATCGTCATGATTCATGAATAATTTGTAAAAGACACAATTCACCTTCCCACTTGTGCATATTTGTTATAACCTAATCCAACAATAGACATCCATGTATATCCTCTAAAATCCAATTCCAATTACATTAATATTATCAAAATATATCATAACCACTTTTGACATTATACCTTTTAATAATACTAAACTTCCACTCTAAATAAAATAACATCAAGAAAACATCATGAGGATTTCCAGAGATTCATATTGAGTATGTTGAGAGTGAGTAATGAACTAGAAGATTTGATACCACCTGTCAGGAGAAGATATCTGCATCAACTTATATACAAAAAAAATTTAATCCATCAAAACATATAAGATACAGGGGAATAAATACCTTTGTACTGTTCTTCTATCACTAAGATTAGTATAACTGGATAATTGAAGCTATTTCACCCTACTCACTCCACTAAGTGTGACAACACATGCACTCTATTAAACTCAAAAATCGCTCAACATGAAAATAAAATAAAATAAAATAATAATAAATCAAGTTTTAATGGTTTATATTTTAAGTCATATGTCCATGGGATAACACTTACAAGATTTTCATTATTCTAAAGATACAAGGATTTGAATTCTCCATCAATATTTTATGATATTTTAAATTTTAGATCCATGTCATTTTTCAGTAAAATTAAACATGTGTATGTGGTCCCACCCCTTCATTATAGTGTGTCCTAGGATGTCAACCATTAACACGTGACTTTATCTTTTGTGGGAATCTATTCATTGAACATAAGTTACTACTAATACAATATATCTTTCCTTGTATTGATCATCCACTATCTATATATAATTGTATGTTTCCTACGAATCATACATTTTTTAGAAACCTACTTAGTTATACCAAATATTACTTCTATTATTCTCTCATTCTAGTGAACTAAGAATATGAACCTTCCAATATCCACACAAATCCTTCTGAAGAACCCTTTCTGATTAACCATTCTTCTATAGTAATTTCCACTACGACTAGCGGCACTTCCAAGGAACACATGTATTTTAAAAAACACTCTTTCTGGTCAAATAGAATAGAAATATAAACTGGATTCACTTTTATAATAGTTATAATTTAATATTCACAAAACAATAAGTTAGTTCTCTAATAATGATAGACCCCAAATGGGATTCAAGTATTTTTAAAAAGTATTATTTAGGAATTAGAATGTGATAGGTTGAATAATTTCAATATCTAGAACCCTTATAGTGCGGAATATGGTGTGGTTATTTCAATATATAATGATAATATATCTTATGTAATGGTGTTTGGGTGATGATAGAGCCCATTCGGGTAATTGAATGTTAAGAGGATATAAGAGAAATCCTAAAATATAGAGAATAGAATAATATTTATGTGGGTAAAACCCTTATTTCATGTAGAATAATGGTGAATTTCTATAGTGAAATTCATAGAGAACCCTTATAGTACTGTTCTAGGTTTCATGTCAATATTTGGATGCAAGAGAATACAAACTATTAGGTTAATGACAAATATCTAGATCTGGGTTTCAATCTATGGTGATTAGTTGGAGTTAGTACATTTATTAACTAATGGATGTGAAATTTAATGTATATAAAAGGCAAATAATTGAAATTATAGATTATTTGTTCTCATGGTAATGTATTGTTACATGTAATATAGAGCTAGTATTTATATAAAACTTTTCTTATGTGTGATACATCAGAATCTAGTGTCGATATCTTAGAGGTTCTCAGATATAAATCCAAGTGGGAGACGTTGTGACATTCTTTAGTGACATAAAATATAGGGTTTTTTCATAAACAATTGGGTACTACATGAATTTCATCATGATATGAATATTCTAATTGAGTTAGTGAATTTAGTTTTTGTTGTTTTCAATAAAGTATACTACTAATTGTACCATTTTTTTGTGATTGGTGATAATTACATGTAATTAGATCCAAGAATTTCATTTATGGTGTGACTAGTGCATATGATGGTATATAGCATTTGGCTTCCAAATATTGTATTGTTTCGGTGTTTTGAGTATAGTGAGGGTTTTTTATAACCATTAGGATACCTAGAGATGAGAAGCGAGTGTTGAATCTCAGAAACTAGTGTATTCTATATGAGATATATGGGGACTATTTCTTAAGATGAGTAACGATATAGAGGATATTTTTTAATGACCAACCCCATTGGGTGATTTTGGAAACTGAGAAGATTGCAACTTTTGTAGAACAGATGTCGTGATAAATTTGTAATTTTTTAATTCAGATCAATAAAGGGAATCAAGGGATAAATCTAAAAAATTTATAGGAAGGTTATTTAGATGGAAACCTTGTCCAAAAATAACTAGAGTGAATATTCACATGTTGGGAAAATAAAAAAAATACAGGGTAGATTCTGCATACACTATGTGACTGGAAAAGTACCATCAAATACTTATTATAAGTACTAGGGGTCATTCTCGATTAATATTAGAACCATTCTCGGTGGTCCATTAATAGAGTCAACCAACTACAGGGAGGATATACAACCTAATTTTCTTCCAATATTGTAACTCCTTTAGTCTGAGGTGTTTGGGAGAGTTTGGTTCCATTTTTAGGTATGTTTTATACCTTCTCCTCATAATTATACTTCCTCATTGTTTTCCTCTTTATTTTTATGGTGAATAAAGTTAGTGATTTGATGATGATTCCACCGAAGGATGGTTAAATCATGTTATTTACATTGTAATTTTATTTGTAGAGTTTAGAGGATGATAATGACTGATAAAATCATGTAGTTGATCACTATTTCACTAGTGGTAACTCTACAAAATTATTATTCTTTTCTCAAACAATTTTTGTTGAATTTGAATGATGAAAAGAAGTAATAAATTACTGATTTTACTTGTGGAGGTACTATGAGTTATATATAAGAGATCTCCCATTAATTGTCTATGTTTTTAGTGATGGTAGGCCACTCTATGATTTTTACCAGGTTATACCTTAACGAATTAATTATGTAATAATTAATTAAAATAGCTATAAATTTTTAAAATTTTTTAATTGAGCCTTTTGATGAGTTAGTGGATCAGGGATTAGGTCACTAGATTATATGGGATTGGGTGAAGAGAATGAATGTAATGTGAGGGGGATAACTAAATTTTAAGTTAGGTGGTCCTAAAATTAATTTTTTTAAAATATAAATTATTTAATTATGTGATTTGAAAAAGGGTTAAATAGGTTTGACTAACTCAACTGAGATTATATGGTGTTTTTGTGAGTTTGATAAATTAGTAAATGACCTAATAAGGTCTTGAACAAAATCCATCACATGTTCTGTTGGGAAAAATGTCACATTTTTAGTGTGATTAGGTGATACATTTTTGTTAACGTTTTAATAAAACCCAATAATGTGTCTAACCTTATGAAATAAATTGAGTAACTAAGTGAGATGTTGGGTACCTATGTGAGACTATAAATGGAGAGTAGTGTTTTAGGTTTGAAATGGGTGGTAATTACACTTGAGTACTCAAATCAATAATAGATTTATTATGTATAGATATCTATAAGATATGTTATAAATCATAATGAGAGACCTTGGGAGGTCTAATATGATTTTAGTGGATGTTTTACCATTCTTTGCTACTAATTTAACCACCAATTGATCATTTCACCTTAGGGGTTCTCAAATAGAATGAGCGAGTAATGTGTCTTATGGAAGAGTCAATATACAAGAAGTGATACATAAGAAGAAAGTGGTTTATGTGGTATAAAACAAAAGGGTGATATAATAAAAATATGAGTAGTGAATTATCAAGGGCAAATTACCTTGTGATTATCCAATGTTGGGTCCACTTAAAATCTTAGGGAATGGGATACTCTGGGTTATGGGCTAAGGTATCATATCACAATAGAGGTGTTTTCTATGAGAGATTTTTTCCTGATATGGATGAGTTTCACCTACATTTTTTTGATAAATGTGGTGAAATAATTGATAATATATGAGGTCAAGAAGATAGAGATAATAGGTTATGTTATTCATGATCTAAGAAAGGTTTTCTCTTAGGGTTGGTGGTTAAGAAATGTATGTTCATGACTGTGTTGTGATTTTTAAATGAATTTTAAATTGATTATGTTATAATTTCTTTATTACAAGATGACTTAGATATGTGTGTCTCAACTGTAAAGGAGAAACTATTGGATTACATGATTTCAGGTTTTGGGTGTACAAAATGAAGTGGATAAGGCATGCCCAACACATCATTCTATCATGATTAATGATTAAGAGGAGATTTATGAGATGAAAAATATTATGTTCAATGGAATTGAATCAATGAATATAGATAATAAGAAATCACCATATCCAAATTGTAGGATCATCACAGATTACTTATATTAAATTTATTAAATTAATAAAATACCTTGTGATAAATTCTATCCATGTTGAGGGATCTGAAAACTCTACGACATACCATCATTACATTATAGGAATATAGAATATATTCCCACCAGTGGTGATCCACACTTGTTCCAAAAAACACTAGATGTCTTTGTAGGATTATTTAGATTCCAGCACGGTAGATCACAATGATTGTGTTTTTCACCTTTTATTTCCCAATTTATTGCTTCAAGGAAGGGTTCTCTTTGATCTCTCAACAGTTGAGAGCGGTGGTGGTTGAGGATTTCCCTTTTTTCTTGACAGCATTGTCAGAGAGGCATCCTTATATGGATTTGTGAATATTCTATCTGGATCTCATTGTGCCCAAAACTTTAATTGGATCACATGATAAAATAATATAATTGGGTTTATATACCCTCTAGGGTTAGAAAATAATAATTTTTCATGTTCCATTTATTATTTATATAATATCTACGAAACACCATGAATATAATAATAATATTATTATTAATATTTGACATGTCATAATATCATGAATTAAATGAAATATTATTTTTATAAATAACAATTCATCTATATTATTTGTCGCTCGACAACTAAACTCACTCTTCTATTACTCTACAATTTATATTAGGTCTGGAATAATGAATATTTATTTAATAAATAAATATCCTCACATTATTCACCAATAAATAATTATTATATTCAAAAAAATGAAAATATATATTTATTAAATATTCTTCTCTCATAATATCATCTTTAATGACTAGTGACAAAATATATTTGATCAATAAAACATTTATAACTATTAAACCACATGTGGTAATAATATTTATTCAACTTGTTAAGTAATATTATTATTTAACTGAGATTTTGGATATAGTTAGTGTGTGACCCTCTAGGCCTACTACACAGTATAATTAGAAGAATCATCCTAAAGTATGAGGTTAGAATCCAGAAACATGTAAAGGTAGCCATGAACAAAGAATTTAATTTCACAATGAAATAATACCTCAAACAGATTCTTACTGTGTAATATATTCTATTTATCATGATATCTCTAATCAAGAAGGTTACATGGTGGTCCATCAAACTATGTGATCAATGTATCTTTCTTTGACATTTTTTGAAATTGAACATTCCTATATAAAACCATGGACATGGATATATTTAAGTTGTATAATTTCCATCAAAGGGATTTAGATATCAAATTCTGTTATAGATCAGAAGGGATAAATCTTTTCTCACATTATTTTGTAATAAAATGTCACTCGTGATGCACCCAATATATCATACCTCGCTGTGAATATACATCATTATGGTTTTCATCAATTCATCAATTTATCAATGTACATTACATATAGTATTCATTAATAATAATAGTAAATTCTAATGATCTATACAAAATTATGGGGATAAGAACATCTAATGACACATATAAAATTGTATTTCCTATTGGCATGTATCGTTCTCTTGATATCCTATAGTGGATATTACCAATAGAGTAAACCATGAGAAGGTGAATCAAATTACTATGAGTCTCCACCCCATATTTCTTATATTATTTGTGTCCCAAAAATTATTTCATCATTATATAAAATGTATATTTAATAATAATGTCTTGGCACTTTTTGGTTAACATTATAGAGGGGGTCTTATGTAATCTTTCATTGTGACATCTACTCATAGAAATATATCACATATTATGTCATGTATATGAACAATAATGATTTGATAAAGAGTTTATTAATATTCAAGAAATAATAATAGAGGTTATCATAATGTACATATAAGGTGGATCTACGACACTAATGCTAATAGAATCACACTTGTAGTACAGGAAACTAATAACAACATTCAGTCCACTAGTTCTCAGATGATACTCATGATTCTTATGAGATAATCCTTTTGTCAAGGGGTCCTCCTTGTTTTCTTATGTGGGAAATTATCTTAACAAAACCTCACCCCTATAAGAGAAATATCTCAATAGGTTATACTTACACAATATGTTCATTTACCATTGGTGTGGCCTTGGATATATTCCAAGAGACATTGATGTAGTATTCTAACAATACAATGTGATGGGGAATTTATTGTTACGTACCACATCTAGCTAAAGGAAAAGGTTTCATTACCAAATATATTCCTTGGATGCAACTAAATATTTTATATACACTTACTCTATTCTAGAATTAATAACAACAAGACACTTTTAACTCTTCTATCTCATAGATCCTTAATTGATATGGAAAACCTATCCTAATAGTGATTTTAGATCAATATAATCTATTTTCAAATTTCCATCTGTATAACTCCTAATGACTATCTCCCCAACCCCTCAATAAACGAGGAAAATATCCTTATTTCTTCTCAAATACACAATTATATCCTTAATAGCTGGCCAATGTTATTCTCGTGGATCATCATGATATCATCCTACCATACTCAATGAAAAGGAAACATCAAATCTATTATACAATATTGAAACCATGATCGATCCTATAACTAAATAAAATGATATCTTAATCGTTATTTCTTTCTCCTATTTTAGAAAAGGTCATATTTTCTTATAAATATGTATACATAATGAAATTGTTACAAATACCGTCTAGGATTTATCCATACTAAATTTATTTTGTATCTATTCAATATATATACATTAACTTATTCGAAGTAGCTTCTTATATTTATCGTGAATGATATTGATCCTCAGAATAGAGGCTACTTCCCCTAAGTCATTCTTAGAGGAAAAAATTGATTAACTAGTACTAATATACTATAAGGATGATATTTCATTACCAATAATTAATATGTCATTAATATATAATACTTGTACAATGATAAATTTATACCTACATTTATTATAAACACATGGATCATATTCATTCTTAATTAATAAAAATTATTATAAATCTTTATCAAATAAAAATTTCTATGATCTAGATTCTTGATTCAATTCATAAATGGATCTCAGAAACATTCATATCCTTTTTTCATCACCTGGAGTCACAAACCCTTTTGGTTGTGTCATTTAGACATATTTATAAAGGCTATATTTAAGGAAACATGTTTTGACATCCATCTTCCTAATTTTATAGTCATGGTAATCTTCTATAGAAAGTTTAATTCTTATGGATTTAAAAATGGAAACTACTGAAAAATGTTTCATTATATTCAATTACTTGACATTTTTAAACCCTTTAGGAACTAGCCTTTACATGTAGGTATTTATTTCTCTGTCCATGTCAATTTTTCTCTTCAATACTATTTTCCCCATATGTTCTTTACATAAATTGGTGCATCGGCCAAAATAAAAAAATTGCTCAGATACATGGAATCCATTTCCAAATTCATGTATTATTTACCTCTTGAAGCTTCTGAGCACTATAATTTCTCTTTATAAGAGATAGGTTCATCATTATCAACCAATAATGATTCACCATCTTCGATTACTAGAAAACTATGTCTCTCTAGTTCAATTACTTCTCTAGTGCTCCAACAAAGTATATGTGTTTCATGAACTACTTCTTCCATAGGGATCTATGGAATCTATCCATGTAATGAATCTGGTGTATCTTGGGCATCAAATTCATTGAATTCAATCATGATCCCACTATCCTTTTTATGGATCAGATCCCTCTCAAATAAAGATAACTTGTTAGGAAACATTCACTATCTTTTATAAAGGTTTGTATAGGTAGCATCTCTATGTTTCCTTAGAAAACCCTATAAATATACAATTTTTCCTCTGTGGTGCTAGTTTTTTCCCTGTTAAGGGATTAAAAAATAACGTGAAAATTGATTCACATGTATGCAATAAAACATGTTTCTTCCCCCCCCCCCCCATGACTCAAAGGGGATATCATTTTCCATATTATTTTGTACTCAGATTAGTGTATATTCCACATTTTGTAATTCATATCCCCAAAATGATAATGTAATATCTAAATAACTCATCATCGACCTATCCATGTATAACAAGGTATGGTTCATCATTTAAATAACACCAATACACTATTGTGTGTAATCTGTGGTGAGTTGATATAAAATCTCAAACCGTTGAAGAAACCTAATAAACTATTGGTTAATATATTCACCACCACAATCTGTTCTATTTTTATTTATATTCATTCCATGTTGATTATATAAATTAATTATTGAATTGATTGAATTTCACAAAGGAAAAAATATGAATACCTCATTAAGTAGACAAAACCATATCTACTAAAGTCATTAATAGAATATATGACGTAAGAATAACCTCCTCTATATTCTACTAGAAAATGTCTACACACATTAGTTTGTACAAATCCTTAAATCTTTGTGGCCCTTTCACCCTATTCATCTAATGGAATTTTGTATATTTTTCTTTGTAAATCAGAAAGAAATATTTTGGTTGTTTTCATCACAAAAGATTCTAAATAAGTATCTTGACAAGTATTTTTCAAATGATTCTCATTTACATTACTAATATAGTGACTTCATATTTGGGTGTTATATGAGTCTTGTGAATAGGAATCATTAAATATTACCAATAATTTTTTAAAATCTAATACATAAAGACAATTATTTAAATGTTTCATACCATAACATATGTTTTCTTTATAAAAGAAACAAATTTTATATCCATATTTAAAAATAAAAACATATGTATCGTGGAAGGGTATTTAAATTATTTTCCTTATAAAAATTGGTATACAATAAAAATCCCTAAAAATCAATTTCATTCACTTTGGAAATCAAAGGTGGTAGTCTCCAATGGCTATAGCATAAATCCTTACACCTTTTGCAATAAGTAAATCCACCTATATTGTATATAAAACATCATAATATACATGTTTACATCATTTTGATAGATATGTGTGCACCAAAATATGTATCTAATTCCCAATGTGGAGAAATTGAAATACTACTCTTGATAATGAATTTATATTTAGCTACCCATTTCTTTGGGGAGAAATTACTCTTCTAGTGGCCTTTCATGGAACATTTATAACATATTAATTCATTTTCCTTACCCAAACATTGTATCTTCTTCCTCTTGCAGGGGCTGTGCTTGAGAGCCTTATAAATTTTATGAGTCTTGGGCCCCTTTTCCTTTTCCTTTATTTTCTTATTCAGTATAAAGATTGTGGGGTTTTTTATTCCCCATGTGCTTGTACACTTGCAGAATATAAGTAATAAGTTTTGAATGACTCTTCTCATTATTATTGATGACATAATTAATAATAAAAATTTGGAATGACTTGGGTAGGGAGTAAATTAAAACATTTGTAGGAAACACATCTTGAATTTTAATCCCAAAAAGGTCTAAGTGTTTAATATAGAAAATAATATTGACTACATGTTTCCTATATAGACATGAATCTCCAATATTTGATGTAATTAGATCATTGGAGATCTCATATCTCTCTTGTATCACCTTCTCTTGATAGATATCTCAATAGTGAGACATCATATTATATGAATCCATACCCTTAAGTTTCATTAAAATCACATTTATCATGGATGATAGTAGAAAAACTGAACATATATTGAATCATTAAAATATTTTTCATAGAGATACAACTATTCCACACTTTCATATTTATCAAGCACATCAAGAATATGTTCTTCCAAAACATACAATTTTATTTCATGGAGTAGGATAATACGTATATTACTTTTCCACTATTGGAAATTTGTTCCAGTGATAAGGTTATCTTTCTCATGTATGGATCGTAGTGATATGTTTGAATTAATGTTTATAGCCATTTCTACAAGTTTAGTTGTGTTTTAGTACTTTTTCTGGTAAAATTTTTTCAAATAAATAAATATAAAATTTATTAATATCCTAATATTTTCTCAAAAATCAATATCCCTCGACATTATGTTTGGAATATCTCATTTCATGGTCTTCTATGGGAAATGATCTATATTCCCCTTCCCATCACTAAAACATTGTCCATTCAAGCTATTTAAATGGTTATAGGTTTGTATTTCAAATTATAAATGAAAAACATATAGTTTCATGATCTGTAGAGTAGACACCCCATTCAGTATATACTTAAATTGGGTTCCCCAACCTTTTCCACTAAATTAAACCATCTATGTCTTTTTAAGTCAACCCTTAATGTGAATTAAGTTTAGTCAACCCAAAAATTCAAGTTAGAATTCCCCATTAATTGAAAACACCCCAACTTTGGCTGGTCAATCACTTTTAACTATGGTTTTATTTTAGATGAAGTAGTTGAAGGATATACTAACATAATATATATAATTGATCAATTATATATTTTTTGGGAAATTTATAGTTATTGTATTTATTGTAAAATTTTTAATATTAAGTTTTCTTACATAACTGATGAAACATGTCTAAGATAATGATAACTCATCAATTAGTTTATTATTGTTCATTATTGCATGCTTTTAAATTCACTAAATCATGGGATCAAGAAAAAACATCCTTAATGAATTAATCACGAAACATGATAGAAATAAAATAAAAAATTTGTATTATCATGTTCTTTTACCAATGGTTAGTTTATCTAGATAATGATAAATTAACCATCGAGCTTGGGGGAAACACCTTAAACCATTTATGATTCTTATTGTAGTCATACAAATATCCATCCATGTATCCCTCATAAATTAGTTTCTCCTTGGATCCAAATTTGAACCACCACCACTGGATTTGGTTCTCCATCCAATACATATTCATTTAATCACACATGGGTGAGGCTAACCAAAGGATTGGTTAAGGGATTAACATAAAATAAAACTTGGGAATCAATACCCTTACATACTGACATGAGGGATGACATGTAGGAAAACAATTTAATTCAATAATAAATTAAATTAAACTAATAAATTATTAGGTTCGGGTATAGTATCATGATCATCAACGTGAATGCAATGAATTATTAATTTAACAAATTTAGCCTTCATTTCGAATCATTCTTATTTAAGAAAAATTGTTCTCGAATAAGTTTATTATATGCTTTAATTAATAAATTATTTTATCACAATTCATATCTGAATTTTCTTAATATTCTCATCTGTCATAATTTTGAACTAATTAAATGAATTTATTTAAAATTAACTATGTATAAAAAATATACCTTGGACGAAACATGGTGAGTACCATTTCAAATGACAAAACATGTTTTATACTTGTATACTGTTTCTCTTACAACATGAGATATACACTACTTATCGTGTTAATTTATGTCATTTATATCAAGTTAATGACCACATTGAACACACAGTATTTAAAAAATATGTTATGATTTATTGAACATAGAGTAATAACTATAATATGACTTATACAAGATATGAAAATCTTAACATTATAGAAAATTAATTATAATTATATATATATATATATACCATCACATGGACTGTACTATAAACTTAATGACCACATAGAACACCTATTTATAATTTTTAATGTTTATAATAAAATATTTTTTAATATTTTATAATTTTTTAAAATTTCATGTCATTTACATTGAAGCTAAACGTTGTGTATTTTTCTCGCCATCTATCTACAACACATGCTAGGGAATCATCATGTATATGTTCCATAGAAAAAATGGAGTACATAACATGTAAATGGGATAAATGGTGTGTGGTATCTGAGTTACATGGTCACCATTCTTGTAGGCAATGTAATAAGATACAGAGTCCATCTATGACTAAAGGAATAGACATAGTGTAAGGAATTTACACGACATGTACTCCAGCTGAATGTACACCAGGATGGACTAGCCAATATGTGTTTTTTAATTAAATTCACTTCAAGTAATAAATGCACATAGATAGAATTAATTTTGAACTAATTTAGATTTCATTAAACATGAGTACACATCATGGACTTCCATGTTACATGACACATACTCTAGTGTTTCCCCACTAGACTTCTTGGAACTTCTAGATGATATATTTAAAAAGGTAGATCTCATAATTCAGATTATAGAATGATTAAACTGGAATTGAAAACTAATTATAAAGGTGTAAAGCAATCGATGAAATTTAATTAATTATTAATAATTATGTGACATATCTGATACAACATGTAGGTTATGGTTTTATTAGAAGCTGTGTATGGGGCATCCCCATCTAATCTCTTTTCATTATCAATGATTAATTTTATATTTATAAAATGATAAACATCATGACCAAAAACTTTTAATCAAATAATATGCACAATAGAAAAAATTTGGAACCATTTTTGAGGACTATCACATATTATTTATAATTAATTTATGCAATTTAAAAATTACCTTGCAATAATTTATTTATTTTTTGATGGATCTAAGAACTTATCTAAGTCATATCATCATTGCATTATTGGAATCAATAATTGATTACCTCTAGTGGTGGACTACATGTGTTCTATGAACATCAGAAAATCCTAATAGGAATCATTGAGTACTACTATGGTAGATCCTAACGCTTGCATCATTCTATTTTGATAACCATAAGAAATAATTCAAGGAAAGGTTCTCTTATATATCTCTATACTTTTAAGTGGTGGTGGAAGAGAACTACTCTCCTTTCTTGAGATAATTTATCTAGAGGGAGATCTCAAGGAATTTGAGAGGATTTTCTCTAGATCTCATTGTGCATAAAAAATGAATTGGATCCCTTACAAAAATAATCTAATTGGGTTTATATACTATTAGGGTTAGAAGATAATTATAGGACATACACCCTTTATTATTTATATAATTCCTAAAGATCCCCATGTCTATAATAATAATAATATTATTATTATTATTATTATTTCTTAACATGCACTAATCTTGTGAATTAAATTAAATATTATTTATTGAAATAATATTTAATATATATTATTTCTCACTCGACCATTAAACTCGGTTCCCTATTCCTCCACAATTTTAATCAGGCCTTGAATAATGAATATTTAACTAACAAATAAATATCACTTCATTATTCTACATAAAATAAATAAATATTATATTCACTAAATAGAAAATAAATATTTTCCAAAATTCTCCTTACATAATATTATCTCGAATAACTTGTGGAAAAATATTTTTGATCAAGATAACAAAAATAGTTATTAAAATATATTCAAGAATAATATTTATTCAACTTGTATAATAATATAATTATTTAACATAGATTTTGGTTACACATAGTGTGTGACCCTCTAGGCCTCTTTCTCAGTGGAATTAGGTGAATCATCCTAAAGTCCAAGGATAGAGTATTGGAACACACCAAGCAACCCATAGAGGAGGAAATTAATGTTGCAATGACATAATACCTCATATGGATTATTACTATGTATTATAAACACTTTATTGTGATATATTTATTCAAGAAGGTTGCATGAAGGTGTCATCAATATGCATGCTCATTGTCTCTTTCATTGATTTTTTTAGAAATCAAAATTTCTTATAGAACACCATGGCCTTGAATTTATTTAGTCTATATCATTTTCATCACATGACCTCTGATATCAACTTATGTTAAAGAAAAAAATGGATAAACCATTTCTCGAATGATTCATTAATGAAATGTTTTGCATGACACACCCAACGTATCCTACCTCACCATGAACATATGGCATCATGGTTTTCATCAATACATAAAATCACATGACCTATAAAAATAACGAATAATAATCCTAAATTCTAAGTATCAATATACATATATGTGCATAGGATCCTCCAATGATACTTATAAATGTGAATTTTCTATAGCAAGATCTCATTATCATAATATCCTACACAAGATATTACTAAGTTTTACACCCTGAGAAGGTTCCACAAAGTCATATGAGTCTCCACCATTGATAGTATACATAATTTCTATCCCGTGAATTATATCATCTGGGTATAGAACATATATTTAAAATATTTTCATGTTACTTCTTGGTTCTCATCGTAGTAGGGAACTACTATGACCTTTCAATGCAACAACTACTCTTAAGAAATTGTCACATATAATGGAACATATAAGAACAATTAAAATTTGATAAGGAATTTCTTAATATTGAAAAAAATGGATACAAGTTATCATAAAGTACACATAAGTTGGTTTTATGGAACCATCTCCAACAATGATGTTATCACCAAGCCTAATTGTAACATCCCAAGTAAGTAATGAATAATAGATATTTTTATCTATGTCTATTAATGATTAAGATAGTGTTACAGAGGCTTAAATTGAAAATAAATACAATATTATGCATGTAATACACTAATATTCTTAAAAGATTGTTTTACTGCCTTTTGATGGAAAACCATTTTTGAATCCATATTATGACAATTTTATAAACTATGTTTGCCAAAATAAACTTATCCTTTATGATTGGGACATCAAAATTTACCTTGTGTGAATTTTTGGTATTTTTCTGACAATGTTCATTTTTTAATGAATAGTGAAAAATACTGCATTTTACATCAAAACTGCTTTTTAAACTAATTTATTTATATGATTAGATTATGTTTTTAATTGGTTTTGAAGTGAAATTATAATATATTTTTACCATTTTATCCAATGGTGGTCATTGGAATCAATTTCACTTGAAATTAGACTTAAACTAGTGTCAATCTTTTGATACTTATTGTTTTGTAAAAACACGCTCTTTGCTCTAGCAGCGGGAATTAATTATTAAATTAATTAATGTGACTTATATGATTTGAATTTTGTAAAATAGAATTCATTTTTGAATTCATAATATCAAATATAGCTTAGGGTGATTTTTTGGTAATTTTCTGAAAAACTTCAATTTTTGATGAATAGTGAAACCACTAAGTGGTAATCAAGAAAACTGATTTTTCAGTTAAATAAAAGTTTACCACTAATGTGTATTGAATTTTGAAAATCCGACATACATGGTTGTCATTAAGAAGTAAAATGTGGTTCAATGAGATTAAAATAATTTTTTGGTGAATAGTAACTTATTAAGTTTTTAATCGCGATTAGTGGTAATTAGTGTAGTTTAAGGTATAAATAATGCTTTAATAATATGAAATGACCTAGACACATGTCCCAACCTTATTGGTTGTGTCATGACCGACCAAGACAAGCCATGGGTCAACTTGGGGACCCCAGGGAGACATTTTGGTTGGGAAATGACATAAATAACTTTTTATTTAATGTAAAAGTAAAAATGACACAAACATAATATGTTTTACGAAAACAATTTTTACACGGGGTTATAAAAATCAGATATTTGATTATAAATAGTAATTGGAAAGATAAAACGATTTCCTACATCATAGTATTTTTTTTATGATTTTTAGACATTAAATAAATTAAATTATTTATGACATAATAATGATGCAGCGATGACATCATTATTTGACGATTTAAATAAAATGGAAAGATAATGTAAAATCTATGAACTACACATGGCCAAAACCAATTGGATGAGTGGATTTCGAACCCTTATCACCTTATCCACAAATTATATCTATGTGGGACCTTTTAAAACCGAAACACATTTTCAAATAAAGTAGTATTTCTTTACTTTCCAAAAGTGCCCCTCCTCTCCTCTTATAAAAGGCCCCCACCTCTACCTCATTTCACACACTCCTCAAGCCTTTGGCTCGGCCAAACCCTGCCCATGTACTCTCTCCACTTCCCTCTCCTCATCCTAGAGGATTCCATTTGGGCATAATCCTTTCAAAGGAATCCTTTAGACTCAAATCAAAAGGAGTTACACTTTTAAAGGTAATTCGTTCTCTCAGGTTCATTTGTTTTATTTTGCTTCTCCAACCCCCTAAACTCTTTTTTTTTACTTATTTTGTAACAACACCAGTATCTCCAATATACTAGGATGTTGTTATAATATATATTTGAGCTACACTCTCACACAACTACATCAAATGGTTAAAGAACATACGGTTTCAGTGGATGGTGAAATTCTGCCTCCCGAAACAATGATTGTTCAATACTCATTTAACACCTTCAAAGGTGGACATTATGATGTCACTATTTTTATATATGATATATAATATGTTTATGTTTTCCTTAAGCTTATGTTTTTTTCATTTTGGGCATACCTTTATGGTTTCCATTATGGGTAAACACGATATCTTCATTTTAGGAAGTGCGGACTACCGCCCCCTGAAAGTGATTTGATTCGTTAATACCATATGTGGGT
The DNA here is from genome assembly GCA_963277665.1 of Viscum album. Classification (NCBI taxonomy): domain Eukaryota; kingdom Viridiplantae; phylum Streptophyta; class Magnoliopsida; order Santalales; family Viscaceae; genus Viscum; species Viscum album. The sequence goes on from OY728120.1 coordinate 583,035,362, forward strand.
TGTGTAAAGGATAAAGTTAATGATATTATATATGTTATTATACTGGAATTATAATATACTCTTATATCATTATGATTCCATTCCAGAAAATATGAAATAGAAATGGAAGTAGCGTTCATGCGTACGTACGGCTTACCATCTCCATGAATGGTGCATTTCATTTCTTACCTCTAAATGTGATGTAATATTATAAATACATGTATATGATGAATATATATGATATATATGTTATCCAAATCATTGATATCATTCTGGATATAACAAACCCATGACCAAATTAACAACATGTAAGTGTAAAAAGTCTATTTTTGACTTAAGAACCAAATACCGACAAAATGAACATTGTTAACTTAAATGATTACATGATGTTCATAACGTGGTATAAAAGGAATAATGAACTTGAAAAAGATTCTTAAGCAAGTAGAGATTAACTCAAGTTTATTATTCAGGAGATTAAAGAACGGTCGGGTCAAGTCGGATACGAGGTATGGGACTTCGTCTCAATCTCCTTTCATTGAGGAATATTTTATTTTATACACAACTTTCTTTTATACGGTGTATAAACCCCTTTGACTTTTACATTTATTCAAAAGGAATCTTTTGTATACGAAGCGTTTACTAAACGAAAAAAGGGAATGTTTTTGTCGTACGTATGCGGCGACAACGACTTCTTCGCCGTCGTGACCGTTATTTGAGTTTCGGCTTACTCTACAAGCCATACCTTCTTTTTAAAAGAAAAATAAATACCATGTTTTACTTTTCTTTTATTTTGGTATTGAAAATGGTTTTCATAATGTTTTTATATCAATGTGTTGTATTGATATCTCGTGATTGAAATTTGGAAATTTTATGTTTCCTTTATGCATGTTTTATGTGATATGATTATGTTATGGTTCTTGGGAATTATTATGAAGACGGGTGGTTCCGTGATAAACTAAGGGCGGGTGAGCCCGTTATAGCTCTCCAATGCATTGGGTAACACGAAGGACTGAAACGTTAAGGTTTCTCCGAAGAGATTTAGGGAATATACTGTGATGGATATTCCAAATGTAACCAAGAGGGTTACTCCCTACGTAAGAACGTTATGAATGCCTCAAGTTACCTTTATGTCTTATGATTTCTATGATTTATTCATGACTTGATGAGGTATGTTAAAGTACTTATGTTTTATGGGTAAAGTATGATCTCATCCTTATGTACATATGTACCCATGTTTTCTTTCCATATTTTTATAACCCATACTGAGCTTTTTATGCTCATCACAAGTTTTTTTGAAATGTTTTCACAGGTCAAGGGAAAGGTACATGATATGATGATAGTGTCAAGGAAGTTTCAAGAATGAATCCATGTTTTATTTTAAATATGTTTCCTTTGATGGGAATGAAGAATGTTATCTTTATGTAACCACTTTGTTTATATGTGGAATGTAATGCAAGTTTTATGATCTAATTCTCTAAAACTCTAAACCCGAAAAGATCCTCAATGTGTAATCTTGTAATAACTCAAGATTAAGTAAGGTTTAAGGCTGGGGCCTTATAGTTGGTATCAAAGGTCAGTTTAGATAACTTTAGGAGTTAGAATTATATTAAATGATTATCCAAAAATATATATATATATATATATATTGAAATGATATAGCATTTAAAGATTACCATGTGGCTTCATCTAAGACATGTTTGTTCAGAATGGTTTTCCACAGAGGAAACAGGGAAGCAGTGCTAGGAAGGCATACAGAAGGAAATAACCTTCCGAATCAGCATCCAGAAATGGTCGGAATTGGAACTGAACAGTTTGTTGCAGTAATGGCGCAGTTGACTCAAGCGATAAATGGTGGTGGTATCCATGCACGAGATCAGTCAGATCAACCGCGGAGGAACATGTTAGTGGTGGAACATTTCATGAGGCAACATCCACCATCATTCAGAGGATCATCTGACCCTTTGCTAGCTGAAGGGTGGATTAAAGCACTGGAGAAGATTTTTGATGTCATGGGGTGTTCAGACAATCAAAAGGTTAGTCTTGCTATTTACCGTTTGGAGGGTGAAGCAGATCATTGGTGGTCTATGGTTAAAAATATCAGGGACGCCGATGAGATTGATGCTCTTGACTGGGATGAATTCAAAGGTATGTTTCTTGAGAAGTATTTTCCTAAGGCTGTTCGACTTAGGATGGAAAAGCAATTCTTGGAATTAAGGCAAGAGGAAGACTCAGTGGCTGCCTATGAAGAAAGGTTCACTCGATTGGCAAAGTATGCTCCAAATTTTATTCGGGACCTTGATAGTAAAATCAATTGTTTTTTACTCAGGATTAAAGCCAAAATATCGAAGGGCATTAGCTTCTCGTGAGTTTAAAAGTTATGAAAAGCTTGTTCGATGTGCTGAGAAGGTGGAAATGGAGTTTGCCGATGACCAAGTTTTCTATAACAACCAGCAGAAGAAGAGACCGAGGTGGCAGGAGAAAGGTAAGAATTCTTCAAAAAAGTTTGATGGTAAGAGAACTAAGTTTCCAGTTTGTGATAAATGTGGCAAAAGGCATGCTGGGGAATGTCTTTTGAATTCTGGGAAGTGCTACCAATTTGGTAAGATAGGACATAAGGCTCGTGATTTCACTGAAAAGGATCAAGGTGAAGGTAAGAACAAATTTGATTTACAGTTAGTGAAATGTTATAAGTGCAATGAGATGGGTCACTATGCAAACGAGTGTCCGACAAGGAGCTTGGGTGATGGGAAGCAGTTAGACTACAAGCATAAAGGGGTGGTGAAATCCTTTGCAACTACTTCAGCAGATGTCGGGCCATCAAATGAAGTTGTATCACGTACATTGTTTGTTTTTTCAAATTATGCCGGTGTGTTGTTTGATTCGGGGTCTACACATTCTTTCATCTCTGAAACCTTTTCTAGTAAAATGGGAATACCATCTCAAGAAATGACTCCTGAACTTTTGGTAAAAACACCTGGGGGAAATGTCGAGGAAAAAAGAATTTATAAGAATCTTCCTATCCTTATCTGTGGAACGAACCTACTTGCAAACCTTATTGTTCTACCTCTAGTAGAGTTTGATGTTATCCTGGGTATGGATTGACTCTCTATTTACAATGCTAAGATTGACTGTAGAGCTAAAGAAGTTTCTTTTCAGAAAGACATTCAGTTTGTTTACAAGAATGAACCCTTACTTTTGATAACATATGAAGAGGCCGAGAAACTTGTAAAATATGGAAATGAATGTTACCTTGCACACGTCGTTGAAAATAAAGGAACTGTTCAGATTAATGATGTACCAGTGGTAAATGAGTATCCTGATGTTTTTCCTGATGAGTTTCCTGGAATAATACCAGATCGGGAAGTTGAGTTTACTGTTGACTTAGTTCCTGATGCTAAGCCAATTTCAAAACCCCCTTATCGAATGGCACAAATTGAACTTTTAGAGCTGAAGGAGAAATTGCAAGATTTATTAGATAAAGGTTTCATTAGACCTAGCACATCACCATGGGGTGCTATTGTTTTATTTGTTAAAAAGAAAGATGGTTCTATGAGACTTTTCATTGATTATAGAGCCTTGAATAATATCACTGTTAAGAACAAATATCCTTTTCCTAATATCGATGATTTTTTTGATCAGCTCCAGGGAGCTCAATTTTTTTCAAAGATTGACCTGAGATCGGGGTACCATCAGCTAAAGGTAAAGGAGGCAGATATTCCGAAGACCGCGTTCCGTACGAGATATGGACATTATGAATTTGTAGTAATGCCTTTTGGGCTAACCAATGCACCTTCTATATTCATGGACTTAATGAATAGAATTTTCCATGAGTTCTTGGATAAGTTTGAGGTGGTTTTCATTGATGATATTTTGGTGTTTTCTAAAAGTAAAGAGGAGCATGAAAAACATTTAAGGGTTATCTTGAAAACCTTAAAATAGAAGAAACTGTATGGGAAATTCAGCAAGTGTGAGTTTTGGTTGCAACAAATTTCTTTCCTTGGTCACATTGTTTCTAAAGATGGAATAACTCTTGATCCTGCAAAAACAAAAGTTGTGGAAGAATTGCCAAGACCCACAAATGTAACCGAGATTCGTAGCTTCCTTGGTTTGGTGGGATATTACCAAAGGTTTGTTAGAAATTTTTCAAGGTTATCTAGTCCAATGACTAAGCTAACTCGGAAGGGTGTTAAGTTTATCTGGACAAAAGAATGTGATGATTGTTTTCAGGAATTGAAAAGAAGATTGGTGAATGCTCCAGTTTTGGCACTACCTTCTAGGAATGGTGATTTTGTTATATACAGTGATGCTTTATTGAAAGGACTTGGTTGCGTCCTATTGCAGAATGATCAGGTAATTGCTTATGCTTCACGACAGTTGAAACCTCATGAGGTAAATTACCCTACACATGATTTGGAACTACCTGCTGTTGTTTTTGCTTTAAAAATTTGGAGGCATCATTTGTATGGAGTAAAGTGTGAAATATATACCAATCAAAAATGTTTAAAGTATATATTCACTTAGAAAGAGTTAAACACGAGACAAAGGAGATGGCTGGAATTAATCAAGGATTATGATTGTACAATTCATTACCATCCGGGAAAAGGAAATAAAGTGGCTGATGCTTTGAGTCGAAAAACTAATGCTTCATTAACAATGTTGCGTTTGGAACGTGATCCTTTGGTTAAGGATTTGATGAACTTTGGCAAAGAAGTTGTTGGTGCAGGAAGTCCTTCTGTTTTGTTTCAGGTATCAGTGAGATCATCTCTATCAGATAGAATCAAGCAAGCACAGAAGCAAGATAGTGAGTTGCAGAAAAAGGTAGAGCTGGTTCAGAAAGGTAAGTTGCCTGAATTCAACATTGATAATGATTGTGTTTTGAGATTTGGGAAGAGATTGTGTGTGCCTTGTGATTCACAGTTGAAGAGAGAGTTGATATGTGAAGCTCATAGTTCTCCGTTTTCAGTTCATCTGGGAAGTACTAAGATTTATAGAGATCTGCGGGAGTATTACTGGTGGGATGGAATGAAAAGAGATATTGCTGATTTTACTATGAAGTGTTTGACTTGTCAGCAGGTTAAAGCAGAGTGGCAGTTACCGAAAGGGATGCTTCAGCCTTTACCAGTGCCAGAGTAGAAATGGGAGAATATATCCATGGACTTTTTTGTTGGATTACCGAAGACATCTTGAGGTAATAATGAAATCTGGGTTATTGTTGATCGCTTGACCAAATCTGCTCATTTCCTTGCTATACGAGATACTTTCTCTCTTGATCAACTTTCCCGTTTGTATCTTAAAGAAATATTCAGGTTACATGGAGTTCCTCTCTCCATTGTATCGGATCGTGATCCCAGGTTTACTTCTAACTTTTGGAAAGGCCTTCAGAAGTCGTTGGGTACTGAATTAAATTTTAGTACAGCTTTTCATCCTCAATCAGATGGGCAGTCAGAACGAACAATCCAGACATTGGAGGATATGCTACGAGCTTGTTCTATGGATTATCAGGGAAGTTGGGACCAACATCTTTCTTTGGTTGAGTTTTCATATAATAACAGTTTTCATTCCAGTATACAGATGGAACCATTTCAGGCATTATATGGGAAGCAGTGTCAAACTCCGGCTTTCTGGGATGAAGTGGGTGAAAGGAAGTTGATGGGACCAGAATTCGTTGAAGAGATGGCAGAAAAAGTTCAGCTGATTCAGAAACACATGAGAACAGCTCAGAGCAGGCAGAAGAGTTATGTGGATAACCGGAGGAAGGATCTATCTTCCGAGGTAGGTGATCATGTTTTTCTCAAGGTTTCTCCTTGGAAAAGTGTGATGAGATTTGGTAAGAAAGGAAAGTTGAGTCCAAGGTTCATTGGACCATACGAAATTCTGGAGAGAGTTGGATCAGTTGCATACCGAGTGGCTTTACCTCCGAGTTTATCTCAGGTACACAATGTTTTTCACGTTTCGATGTTGAGAAAGTATATGCTAGATCCATCTCATGTTTTGAGTCCAGAGGTAGTTCAGCTTGAAGAGAACTTATCTTATGAGGAACAACCGGTCCAGATTCTTGACCACAGGGAGCAAGTGTTACGGAATAAGGTGATTTACCAGGTAAAGGTTTTGTGGAAAAACCACATGATTGAAGAGGCAACATGGGAATCTGAAAATGCAATGAGGGATAAGTACCCCCATTTATTCGATAAGTAAATAAATTGCGGGGACGCAATTTTCTAAAGGGGGAAGGATGTAACATCCCAAGTAAGTAATGAATAATAGATATTTTTATCTATGTCTATTAATGATTAAGATAGTGTTATAGAGGCTTAAAATGAAAATAAATACAATCTTATGCATGGAATACACTAATATTCTTAAAAGATTGTTTTACTGCCTTTTGATGGAAACCATTTTTGAATCTATATTTTGACAATTTTATAAACTATGTTTGTCAAAATAAACTTATCCTTTATGATTGCGACATCAAAATTTACCTTGTGTGAATTTTTGGTATTTTTCTGACAATGTTCATTTTTTAATGAATAGTGAAAAATACTGCATTTTACATCAAAACAGCTTTTTAACCTAATTTATTTATATGATTACATTATGTTTTGAATTGGTTTTGAAGTGAAATTAGAATATATTTTTACCATTTTATCCAATGGTGGTCATTGGAATCAATTTCACTTTGAAATTAGACTTAAACTGGTGTCAATCTTTTGATACTTATTGTTTTGTAAAAACACGCTCTTTGCTCTGGCAGTGGGAATTAATTATTAAATTAATTAATCTGACTTATATGATTTGAATTTTGTAAAATACACTTCATTTTTGAATTCAGAATATCAAATATAGCTTAGGGTGATTTTTTGGTAATTTTCTGAAAAACTTCAATTTTTGATGAATAGTGAAACCACTAAGTGGTAATCAAGAAAACTGATTTTTCAGTTAAATAAAAGTTTACCACTAATGTGTAATTAATTTTGAAAATCCGACATACATGGGTGTCATTAAGAAGTAAAATGTGGTTCAATGATATTAAAATAATTTTTTGGTGAATAGTAACTTATTAAGTTTTTAATCGCGGTTAGTGATAATTAGTGTAGTTTAAGGTATAAATAATGCCTTAATAATATTAAATGACCTAGACACATGTCCCAACCTTATTGGTTGTGTCATGGCCGACCAAGACAAGCCATGGGTCAACTTGGGGACCCCATGGAGACATTTTGTTTGGGAAATGACTAAATAACTGTTTATTTAATTGTAAAAGTAAAAATGACACAAACATAATATGTTTTACGAAAAAAAAATTTACACGGGGTTATAAAAATCAGATATTTGATTATAAATAGTAATTGGAAAGATAAAACGATTTCCTACATCATAGTATTTTTTTTATGATTTTTACACATTAAATAAATTAAATTATTTATGACATAATAATGATGCAGCGATGACATCATTATTTGACGATTTAAATAAAATGGAAAGATAATGTAAAATCTATGAACTTAACATGGCCAAAACCAATTGGATGAGTGGATTTCGAACCCGTATCACCTTATCCACAAATTATATCTATGTGGGACCTTTTAAAACCGAAACACATTTTCAAATAAAGTAGTATTTCTTTACTTTCCAAAAGTGCCCCTCCTCTCCTCTTATAAAAGGCCCCCACCTCTACCTCATTTCACACACTCCTCAAGCCTTTGGCTCGGCCAAACCCTGCCCATTTACTCTCTCCACATCCCTCTCCTCATCCTAGAGGATTCCCTTTGGGCAGAATCTTTTCAAAGGAATCCTTTAGGCTCAAATCAAAAGGAGTTACACTTTTAAAGGTAATTCGTTCTCTCAGGTTCATTTGTTTTATTTTGCTTCTCCAACCCCCTGAACTCTTTTTATTTACTTATTCTGTAACAACACTAGTATCTTCAATATACTAGGATGTTGTTATAATATTTATTTGAGCTACACTCTCACACAACTACATCAAATGGTTAAAGAACATACGGTTTCCGTGGATGGCGAAATTCTGCCTCCCAAAACGATGATTGTTCAATACTCATTTAACACCTTCAAAGGTGGCCATTATGATGTCACTATTTTTATATATGATATATAATATGTTTATGTTTTCCTTAAGCTTATGTTTTTTTCATTTTGGGAATACCTTTATGGTTTCCATTATGGGTAAACACGATATCTTCATTTTAGGAAGTGCGGACTACCGCCCCCTGAAAGTGATTTGATTCGTTAATACCATATGTGGGTTGTGTAAAGGATAAAGTTAATGATATTATATATGTTATTATACTGGAATTATAATATACTCTTATATCATTATGATTCCATTCCAGAAAATATGAAATAGAAATGGAAGTAGCGTTCATGCGTACGTACGGCTTATCGTCTCCATGAATGGTGCATTTCATTTCTTACCTCTAAATGTGATGTAATATTATAAATACATTTATATGATGAATATATATGATATATATGTTATCCAAATCATTAATGTCATTCTGGATATAACGAACCCATGACCAAATTAACAACATGTAAGTGTAAGAAGTCTATTTTTGACTTAAGAACCAAATACCGACAAAATGAACATTGTTAACTTAAATGATTACATGATGTTCATAACGTGGTATAAAAGGAATAATGAACTTGAAAAATATTCTTAAGCAAGTAGAGATTAACTCAAGTTTATTATTCAGGAGATTAAAGAACGGTCGGGTCAAGTCAGATACGAGGTATGGGACTTCGTCTCAATCTCCTTTCATTGAGGAATATTTTATTTTATACACAACTTTCTTTTATACGGTGTATAAACCCCTTTGACTTTTACGTTTATTCAAAAGGAATCTTTTGTATACAAAGCGTTTACTAAATGAAAAAAGGGAATGTTTTTGTCGTACGTATGCGGCGACAACGACTTCTCCGCCGTCGTGACCGTTATTTGAGTTTCAGCTTCCTCTACAAGCCATACCTTCTTCTTAAAAGAAAAATAAATACCATGTTTTACTTTTCTTTTATTTTGGTATTGAAAATGGTTTTCATAATGTTTTTATATCAATGTGTTGTATTGATATCTCGTGATTGAAATTTGGAAATTTTATGTTTCCTTTATGCATGTTTTATGTGATATGATTATGTTATGGTTCTTGGACATTATTATGAAGACGGGTGGTTCCGTGATAAACTAAGGGCGGGTGAGCCCGTTATAGCTCTCCAATGCATTGGGTAACGCGAAGGAGTGAAACGTTAAGGTTTCTCCGAAGAGATTTAGGGAATATACTGTGATGGGTATTCCAAACGTAACCAAGAGGGTTACTCCCTACGTAAGAACGTTATGAATTCCTCAAGTTACCTTTATGTCTTATGATTTTCATGATTTATTCATGACTTGATGAGGTATGTTAAAGTACTTATGTTTTATGGGTAAAGTATGATCTCATCCTTATGTACATATGTACCCAGGTTTTCTTTCCATATTTTTATAACCCATACTGAGCTTTTTATGCTCATCACAAGTTTTTTTGAAATGTTTTCACAGGTCAAGGGAAAGGTACATGATATGATGATAGTGTCAAGGAAGTTTCAAGAATGAATCCATGTTTTATTTTAAATATGTTTCCTTTGATGGGAATGAAGAATGCTATCTTTATGTAACCACTTTGTTTATATGTGGAATGTAATGCAAGTTTTATGATCTAATTCTCTAAAACTCTAAACCCGAAAAGATCCTCAATGTGTAATCTTGTAATAACTCAAGATTAAGTAAGGTTTAAGGCTGGGGCCTTATAGTTGGTATCAAAGGTCGGTTTAGATAACTTTAGGAGTTAGAATTATATTAAATGATTATCCAAAAATATATATATATATATATATTTTGAAATGATATAGCATTTAAAGATTACCATGTTGCTTCATCTAAGACATGTTTGTTCAGAATGGTTTTCCACAGAGGAAACAGGGAAGCAGTGCTAGGAAGGAATACAGAAGGAAATAACCTTCCGAATCAGCATCCAGAAATGGTCGGAATTGGAACTGAACAGTTTGTTGCAGTAATGGCGCAGTTGACTCAAGCGATAAATGGCGGTGGTATCCATGCACGAGATCAGTCAGATCAACCGCGGAGGAACATGTTAGTGGCAGAACATTTCATGAGGCAACATCCACCATTATTCATAGGATCATCTGACCCTGTGCTAGCTGAAGGGTGGATTAAAGCACTGGAGAAGATTTTTGATGTCATGGGGTGTTCAGACAATCAAAAGGTTAGTCTTGCTATTTACCGTTTGGAGGGTGAAGCAGATCAGTGGTGGTCTATGGTTAAAAATATCAGGGACGCCTATGAGATTGATGCTCTTGACTGGGATGAATTCAAAGGTATGTTTCTTGAGAAGTATTTTCCTAAGGCTGTTCGACATAGGATGGAAAAGCAATTCTTGGAATTAAGGCAAGAGGAAGACTCAGTGGCTGCCTATGAAGAAAAGTTCACTCGATTGGCAAGGTATGCTCCAAATTTTATCCGGGACCTTGATAGTAAAATCAATTGTTTTTTACTCAGGATTAAAGCCAAAATATCGAAGGGCATTAGCTTCTCGTGAGTTTAAAAGTTATGAAAAGCTTGTTCGATGTGCTGAGAAGGTGGAAATGGAGTTTGCCGATGACCAAGTTTTCTATAACAACCAGCAGAAGAAGAGACCGAGGTGGCAGGAGAAAGGTAAGAATTCTTCAAAAAAGTTTGATGGTAAGAGAACTATGTTTCCAGTTTGTGATAAATGTGGCAAAAGGCATGCTGGGGAATGTCTTCTGAATTCTGGGAAGTGCTACCTATGTTGTAAGATAGGACATAAGGCTCGTGATTTCACTGAAAAGGATCAAGGTGAAGGTAAGAACAAATTTGATTTACAGTTAGTGAAATGTTATAAGTGCAATGAGATGGGTCACTATGCAAACGAGTGTCCGACAAGGAGCTTGAGTGATGGGAAGCAGTTAGACTACAAGCATAAAGGGGTGGTGAAATCCTTTGCAACTACTTCAGCAGATGTCGGGCCATCAAATGAAGTTGTATCAGGTACTTTGTTTGTTTTTTCAGATTATGCCAGTGTGTTGTTTGATTCGGGGTCTACACATTCTTTCATATCTGAAACCTTTTCTAGTAAAATGGGAATACCATCTCAAGAAATGACTCCTGAACTTTTGGTAAAAACACCTGGGGGAAATGTCGAGGAAAAAAGAATTTATAAGAATCTTCCTATCCTTATCTGTGGAAATAACCTACTTGCAAACCTTATTGTTCTACCTCTAGTAGAGTTTGATGTTATCCTGGGTATGGATTGACTCTCTATTTACCATTCTAAGATTGACTGTAGAGCTAAAGAAGTTTCTTTTCAGAAAGACATTCAGTTTGTTTACAATAATGAACCCTTACTTTTGATAACATATGAAGAGGCCGAGAAACTTGTAAAAGATGGAAATGAATGTTACCCATGCACACGTCGTTGAAAATAAAGGAACTGTTCAGATTAATGATGTACCAGTGGTAAATGAGTATCCTGATGTTTTTCCTGATGAGTGGCCTGGAATAATACCAGATCAGGAAGTTGAGTTTACTGTTGACTTAGTTCCTGATGCTAGGCCAATTTCAAAACCCCCTTATCGAATGGCACAAATTGAACTTTTAGAGTTGAAGGAGCAATTGCAAGATTTATTAGATAAAGGTTTCATTAGACCTAGCACATCACCATGGGGTGCTCCTGTTTTATTTGTTAAAAAGAAAGATGGTTCTATGAGACTTTGCATTGATTATAGAGCCTTGAATAATATCACTGTTAAGAACAAATATCCTTTGCCTCATATCGATGATTTTTTTGATCAGCTCCAGGGAGCTCAGTTTTTTTCAAAGATTGACCTGAGATCGGGGTACCATCAGCTAAAGGTAAAGAAGGCAGATATTCCGAAGACCGTGTTCCATACGAGATATGGACATTATGAATTTGTAGTAATGCCTTTTGGGCTAACCAATGCACCTGCTGTATTCATGGACTTAATGAAAAGAATTTTCCATGAGTTCTTGGATAAGTTTGCGGTGGTTTTCATTGATGATATTTTGGTGTTTTCTAAAAGTAAAGAGGAGCATGAAAAACATTTAAGGGATGTCTTGAAAACCTTAAAATAAAAGAAACTGTATGGGAAATTCAGCAAGTGTGAGTTTTGGTAGCAACAAATTTCTTTCCTTGGTCACATTGTTTCTAAAGATGGAATAACTGTTGATCCTGCAAAAACAAAAGTTGTTGAAGAATTGCCAAGACCCACAAATGTAACCGAGATTCGTAGCTTCCTTGGTTTTGCGGGATATTACCGAAGGTTTGTTAGAAATTTTTCAAGGTTATCTAGTCCAATGACTAAGCTAACTCGGAAGGGTGTTAAGTTTATCTGGACAAAAGAATGTGATGATTGTTTTCAGGAATTGAAAAGAAGATTGGTGAATGCTCCAGTTTTGGCACTACCTTCTAGGAATGGTGATTTTGATATATACAGTGATGCTTTATTGAAAGGACTTGGTTGCGTCCTATTGCAGAATGATCAGGTAATTGCTTATGCTTCACAACAGTTGAAAACTCATGAGGTAAATTACCCTACACATGATTTGGAACTAGCTGCTGTTGTTTTTGCTTTAAATATTTGGAGGCATCATTTGTATGGAGTAAAGTGTGAAATATATACCGATCACAAAAGTTTAAAGTATATATTCACTCAGAAAGAGTTAAACATGAGACAAAGGAGATGGCTGGAATTAATCAAGGATTATGATTGTACAATTCATTACCATCCGGGAAAAGCAAATAAAGTGGCTGATGCTTTGAGTCGAAAAAGTAATGCTTCATTAACAATGTTGCGTTGGGAACGTGATCCTTTGGTTAAGGATTTGATGAACTTTGGCATAGAAGTTGTTGGTGCAGGAAGTCCTTCTGTTTTGTTTCAGGTATCAGTGAGATCATCTCTATCAGATAGAATCAAGCAAGCACAGAAGCAAGATAGTGAGTTGCAGAAAAAGGTAGAGCTGGTTCAGAAAGGTAAGTTGCCTGAATTCAACAATGATAATGATTGTGTTATGAGATTTGGGAAGAGATTGTGTGTGCCTTGTGATTCACAGTTGAAGAGAGAGTTGATATGTGAAGCTCATAGTTCTCCGTTTTCAGTTCATCCGGGAAGTACTAAGATGTATAGAGATCTGCGGGAGTATTACTGGTGGGATGGAATGAAAAGAGATATTGCTGATTTTACTATGAAGTGTTTGACTTGTCAGTAGGTTAAAGCAGAGCGGCAGTTACCGAAAGGGATGCTTCAGCCTTTACCAGTGCCAGAGTAGAAATGGGAGAATATATCCATGGACTTTTTTGTTGGATTACCGAAGACATCTCGAGGTAATAATGAAATCTGGGTTATTGTTGATCGCTTGACCAAATCTGCTCATTTCCTTGCTATACGAGATACTTTCTCTCTTGATCAACTTTCCCGTTTGTATCTTAAAGAAATAGTCAGGTTACATGGAGTTCCTCTCTCCATTGTATAGGATCGTGATCCCAGGATTACTTCTAACTTTTGGAAAGGCCTTCAGAAGTCGTTGGGTACTGAATTAAATTTTAGTACAGCTTTTCATCCTCAATCAGATGGGCAGTCAGAACGAACAATCCAGACATTGGAGGATATGCTACGAGCTTGTTCTATGGATTATCAGGGAAGTTGGGACCAACATCTTTCTTTGGTTGAGTTTTCATATAATAACAGTTTTCATTCCAGTATACAGATGGCACCATTTCAGGCATTATATGGGAAGCGGTGTCAAACTCCAGCTTTCTGGGATGAAGTGGGTGAAAGGAAGTTGATGGGACCAGAATTGGTTGAAGAGATGGTAGAAAAAGTTCAGCTGATTCAGAAACACATGAGAACAGCTCAGAGCAGGCAGAAGAGTTATGTGGATAACCGGAGGAAGGATCTATCTTTCGAGGTAGGTGATCATGTTTTTCTCAAGGTTTCTCCTTGGAAAAGTGTGATGAGATTTGGTAAGAATGGAAAGTTGAGTCCAAGGTTCATTGGACCATACGAAATTCTGGAGAGAGTTGGATCAGTTGCATTCCGAGTGGCTTTACCTCCGAGTTTATCTCAGGTACACAATGTTTTTCACGTTTCGATGTTGAGAAAGTATATGCCAGATCCATCTCATGTTTTGAGTCCAGAGGTAGTTCAGCTTGAAGAGAACCTATCTTATGAGGAACAACCGGTCCAGATTCTTGACCACAGGGAGCAAGTGTTACGGAATAAGGTGATTCACCAGGTAAAGGTTTTGTGGAAAAACCACATGATTGAAGAGGCAACATGGGAATCTGAAAATGCAATGAGGGATAAGTACCCCCATTTATTCGATAAGTAAATAAATTGCGGGGACACAATTTTCTAAAGGGGGAAGGATGTAACATCCCAAGTAAGTAATGAATAATAGATATTTTTATCTATGTCTATTAATGATTAAGATAGTGTTATAGAGGCTTAAAATGAAAATAAATACAATCTTATGCATGGAATACACTAATATTCTTAAAAGATTGTTTTACTGCCTTTTGATGGAAACCATTTTTGAATCTATATTTTGACAATTTTATAAACTATGTTTGTCAAAATAAACTTATCCTTTATGATTGGGACATCAAAATTTACCTTGTGTGAATTTTTGGTATTTTTCTGACAATGTTCATTTTTTAATGAATAGTGAAAAATACTGCATTTTACATCAAAACTGCTTTTTAACCTAATTTATTTATATGATTAGATTATGTTTTGAATTGGTTTTGAAGTGAAATTAGAATATATTTTTACCATTTTATCTAATGGTGGTCATTGGAGTCAATTTCACTTTGAAATTAGACTTAAACTGGTGTCAATCTTTTGATACTTATTGTTTTGTAAAAACACGCTCTTTGCTCTGGCAGCGGGAATTAATTATTAAATTAATTAATCTGAATTATATGATTTGAATTTTGTAAAATAGACTTCATTTTTGAATTCGTAATATCAAATATAGCTTAGGGTGATTTTTTGGTAATTTTCAGAAAAACTTCAATTTTTGATGAATAGTGAAACCACTAAGTGGTAATCAAGAAAACCGATTTTTCAGTTAAATAAAAGTTTACCATTAATGTGTATTGAAATTTGAAAATCTGACATACATGGGTGTCATTAATAAGTAAAATGTGGTTCAATGAGATTAAAATAATTTTTTGGTGAATAGTAACTTATTAAGTTTTTAATCGCGGTTAGTGGTAATTAGTGTAGTTTAAGGTATAAATAATGCTTTAATAGAATTAAATGACCTAGACACATGTCCCAACCTTATTGGTTGTGTCATGGCCGACCAAGACAGGCCATGGGTCAACTTGGGGACCCCATGGAGACATTTTGGTTGGTAAATGACTAAATAACTGTTTATTTAATGTAAAAGTAAAAATGACACAAACATAATATGTTTTACGAAAACAATTTTTACATGGGGTTATAAAGATCATATATTTGATTATAAATAGTCATTGAAAAGATAAAAATATTTCCTACATCATAGTATTTTTTTTATGATTTTTAGTCATTAAATAAATTAAATTATTTATGACATAATAATGATGCAGCGATGACATCATTATTTGACGATTTAAATAAAATGGAAAGATAATGTAAAATCTATGAACTAAACATGGCCAAAACCAATTGGATGATTGGATTTCTAACCCTTATAACCTTATCCACAAATTATATCAATGTGGGACCTTTTAAAACCGAAACACATTTTCAAATAAAGTAGTATTTCTTTACTTTCCAAAAGTGCCCCTCCTCTCCTCTTATAAAAGGCCCCCACCTCTACCTCATTTCACACACTCCTCAAGACTTTGGCTCGGCCAAACCCTGCCCATTTACTCTCTCCACTTCCCTCTCCTCATCCTAGAGGATTCCCTTTGGGAAGAATCCTTTCAAAGGAATCCTTTAGGCTCAAATCAAAAGGAGTTACACTTTTAAAGGTAATTCGTTCTCCCATGTTCATTTGGTTTATTTTGCTTCTCCAACCCCTGAACTCTTTTTATTTACTTATTTTGTAACAACACCAGTATATTAAATAAAATAGGATGTTGTTATAATATTTATTTGAGCTAAACTCTCACACAACTACATCAAATGGTTAAAGAACATACGGTTTCCGTGGATGGCGAAATTCTGCCTCCCGAAACGATGATTGTTCAATACACATTTAACACCTTCAAAGGTGGCCATTATGATGTCACTATTTTTATATATGATATATAATATGTTTCTGTTTTCCTTAAGCTTATGTTTTTTTCATTTTGGGAATACCTTTATGGTTTCCATTATGGGTAAACACGATATCTTCATTTTAGGAAGTGCGGACTACCGCCCCCTGAAAGTGATTTGATTCGTTAATACCATATGTGGGATGTGTAAAGGATAAAGTTAATGATATTATATATGTTATTATACTGGAATTATAATATACTCTTATATCATTATGATTCCATTCCAGAAAATATGAAATAGAAATGGAAGTAGCGTTCATGCGTACGTACGGCTTACCGTCTCCATGAACGGTGCATTTCATTTCTTACCTCTAAATGTGATGTAATATTATAAATACATGTATATGATGAATATATATGATATATATGTTATCCAAATCATTAATATCATTCTGGATATAATGAACCCATGACCAAATTAACAACATGTAAGTGTAAGAAGTCTATTTTTGACTTAAGAACCAAATACTGACAAAATGAACATTATTAACTTAAATGATTACATGATGTTCATAACATGGTATAAAAGGAATAATGAACTTGAAAAATATTCTTATGCAAGTAGAGATTAACTCATGTTTATTATTCAGGAGATTAAAGAACGGTCGGGTCAAGTCGGATACGAGGTATGGGACTTCGTCTCAATCTCCTTTCATTGAGGCATATTTTATTTTATACACAACTTTCTTTTATACGGTGTATAAACCCCTTTGACTTTTACGTTTATTCAAAAGGAATCTTTTTTATACGAAGCGTTTACTAAACGACAAAAGGGAATGTTTTTGTCGTACGTATGCGGCGACAACGACTTCTCTGCCGTCGTGACCGTTATTTGAGTTTCGGCTTCCTCTACAAGCCATACCTTCTTTTTAAAAGAAAAATAAATACCATGTTTTACTTTTATTTTATTTTGGTATTGAAAATGGTTTTCATAATGTTTTTATATCAATGTGTTGTATTGATATCTCGTTATTGAAATGTGGAAATTTCATGTTTCCTTTATGCATGTTTTATGTGATATGATTATGTTATGGTTCTTGGGCATTATTATGAAGACGGGTGGTTCCGTGATAAACTAAGGGCGGGTGAGCCCGTTATAGCTCCCCAATGCATTGGGTAACGCGAAGGAGTGAAACGTTAAGGTTTCTCCGAAGAGATTTAGGGAATATACTGTGATGGGTATTCCAAACGTAACCAAGAGGGTTACTCCCTACGTAAGAACGTTATGAATGCCTCAAGTTACCTTTATGTCTTATGATTTCTATGATTTATTCATGACTTGATGAGGTATGTTAAAGTACTTATGTTTTATGGGTAAAGTATGATCTCATCCTTATGTACATATGTACCCATGTTTTCTTTCCATATTTTTATAACCCATACTGAGCTTTTTATGCTCATCACAAGTTTTTTTGAAATGTTTTCACAGGTCAAGGGAAAGGTACATGATATGATGATAGTGTCAAGGAAGTTTCAAGAATGAATCCATGTTTTATTTTAAATATGTTTCCTTTGATGGGAATGAAGAATGCTATCTTTATGTAACCACTTTGTTTATATGTGGAATGTAATGCAAGTTTTATGATCTAATTCTCTAAAACTCTAAACCCGAAAAGATCCTCAATGTGTAATCTTGTAATAACTCAAGATTAAGTAAGGTTTAAGGCTGGGGCCTTATAGTTGGTATCAAAGGTCGGTTTAGATAACTTTAGGAATTAGAATTATATTAAATGATTATCCAAATATATATATATATATATTTTGAAATGATATAACATTTAAAGATTACCATGTTGCTTCATCTAAGACATGTTTGTTCAGAATGGTTTTCCACAGAGGAAACAGGGAAGCAGTGCTAGGAAGGCATACAGAAGGAAATAACCTTCCGAATCAGCATCCAGAAATGGTCGGAATTGGAACTGAACAGTTTGTTGCAGTAATGGCGCAGTTGAATCAAGCGATAAATGGCGGTGGTATCCATGCACGAGATCAGTCAGATCAACCGTGGAGGAACATGTTAGTGGCGGAACATTTCATGAGGCAACATCCACCATCATTCAGAGGATCATATGACCCTGTGCTAGCTGAAGGGTGGATTAAAGCACTGGAGAAGATTTTTGATGTCATGGGGTGTTCAGACAATCAAAAGGTTAGTCTTGCTATTTACCGTTTGGAGGGTGAAGCAGATCAGTGGTGGTCTATTGTTAAAAATATCAGGGACGCCGATGAGATTGATGCTCTTTACTGGGATGAATTCAAAGGTATGTTTCTTGAGAAGTATTTTCCTAAGGCTGTTCGACTTAGGATGGAAAATCAATTCTTGGAATTAAGGCAAGAGGAAGACTCAGTGGCTGCCTATGAAGAAAGGTTCACTCGATTGGCAAGGTATGCTCCAAATTTTATCCGGGACCTTGATAGTAAAATCAATTGTTTTTACTCAGGATTAAAGCCAAAATATCGAAGGGCATTAGCTTCTCGTGAGTTTAAAAGTTATGAAAAGCTTGTTCGATGTGATGAGAAGGTGGAAATGGAGTTTTCCGATGACCAAGTTTTCTATAACAACCAGCAGAAGAAGAGACCGAGGTGGCAGGAGAAAGGTAAGAATTCTTCAAAAAAGTTTGATGATAAGAGAACTAAGTTTCCAGTTTGTGATAAATGTGGCAAAAGGCATGCTGGGGAATGTCTTCTGAATTCTGGGAAGTGCTACCGATGTGGTAAGATAGGACATAAGGCTCGTGATTTCACTGAAAAGGATCAAGGTGAAGGTAAGAACAAATTTGATTTATAGTTAGTGAAATGTTATAAGTGCAATGAGATGGGTCACTATGAAAACGAGTGTCCGACAAGGATCTTGAGTGATGGGAAGCAGTTAGACTACAAGCATAAAGGGGTGGTGAAATCCTTTGCAACTACTTCAGCAGATGTCGGGCCATCAAATGAAGTTGTATCAGGTACTTTGTTTGTTTTTTCAGATTATGCCAGTGTGTTGTTTGATTCGGGGTCTACACATTCTTTCTTCTCTGAAACCTTTTCTAGTAAAATGGGAATACCATCTCAAGAAATGACTCCTGAACTTTTGGTAAAAACACCTAGGGGAAATGTCGAGGAAAAAAGAATGTATAAGAATCATCCTATCCTTATCTGTGGAAAGAACCTACTTGCAAACCTTATTGTTCTACCTCTAGTAGAGTTTGATGTTATCCTGGGTATGGATTGACTCTCTATTTACCATGCTAAGATTGACTGTAGAGCTAAAGAAGTTTCTTTTCAGAAAGACATTCAGTTTGTTTACAAGAATGAACCCTTACTTTTGATTACATATGAAGAGGCTGAGAAACTTGTAAAAGATGGAAATGAATGTTACCTTGCACACGTCGTTGAAAATAAAGGAACTGTTCAGATTAATGATGTACCAGTGGTAAATGAGTATCCTGATGTTTTTCCTGATGAGTTGCCTGGAATAATACCAGATCGGGAATTTGATTTTACTGTTGACTTAGTTCCTGATGCTAAGCCAATTTCAAAACCCCCTTATCGAATGGCACAA
Source organism: Viscum album (assembly GCA_963277665.1). NCBI lineage: Eukaryota > Viridiplantae > Streptophyta > Magnoliopsida > Santalales > Viscaceae > Viscum > Viscum album. The sequence continues at coordinate 583,055,249 of OY728120.1, forward strand.
ATTGAACTTTTAGAGTTGAAGGAGAAATTGCAAGATTTATTAGAGAAAGGTTTCATTAGACCTAGCACATCACCATGGGGTGCTCCTGTTTTATTTGTTAAAAAGAAAGATGGTTCTATGAGACTTTGCATTGATTATAGAGCCTTGAATAATATCACTGTTAAGAACAAATATCATTTGCCTCATATCGATGATTTTTTTGATCAGCTCCAGGGAGCTCAGTTTTTTTCAAAGATTGACCTGAGATCGGGGTACCATCAGCTAAAGGTAATGGAGGCAGATATTCCGAAGACCGCGTTCCGTACGAGATATGGACATTATTAATTTGTAGTAATGCCTTTTGGGCTAACCAATGCACCTGTTGTATTCATGGACTTAATGAATAGAATTTTCCATGAGTTCTTGGATAAGTTTGCGGTGGTTTTCATTGATGATATTTTGGTGTTTTCTAAAAGTAAAGAGGAGCATGAAAAACATTTAAGGGTTATCTTGAAAACCTTAAAATAAAAGAAACTGTATGGGAAATTCAGCAAGTGTGAGTTTTGGTTGCAAAAAATTTCTTTCCTTGGTCACATTTTTTCTAAAGATGGAATAACTGTTGATCCTGCAAAAACAAAAGTTGTGGAAGAATTGCCAAGACCCACAAATGTAACCGAGATTCGTAGCTTCCTTGGTTTTGCGGGATATTACCGAAGGTTTGTTAGAAATTTTTCAAGGTTATCTAGTCTAATGACTAAGCTAACTCGGAAGGGTGTTAAGTTTATCTGGACAAAAGAATGTGATGATTGTTTTCATGAATTGAAAAGAAGATTGGAGAATGCTCCAGTTTTGGCACTACCTTCTAGGAATGGTGATTTTGTTATATACAGTGATGCTTTATTGAAAGGACTTGGTTGCGTCCTATTGCAGAATGATCAGGTAATTGCTTATGCTTCACGACAATTGAAAACTCATGAGGTAAATTACCCTACACATGATTTGGAACTAGCTGCTGGTGTTTTTGCTTTAAAAATTTGGAGGCATCATTTGTATGGAGTAAAGTGTGAAATATATACCGATCACAAAAGTTTAAAGTATATATTCACCAAGAAAGAGTTAAACATGAGACAAAGGAGATGGCTGGAATTAATCAAGGATTATGATTGTACAATTCGTTACCATCCGGGAAAAGCAAATAAAGTGGCTGATGCTTTGAGTCGAAAAAGTAATTCTTCATTAACAATGTTGTGTTTGGAACGTGATCCTTTGGTTAAGGATTTGATGAACTTTGGCATAGAAGTTGTTGGTGCAGGAAGTCCTTCTGTTTTGTTTCAGGTATCAGTGAGATCATCTCTATCAGATAGAATCAAGCAAGCACAGAAGCAAGATAGTGAGTTGCAGAAAAAGGTAGAGATGGTTCAGAAAGGTAAGTTGCCTGAATTCAACATTGATAATGATTTTGTTTTGAGATTTGGGAAGAGATTGTGTGTGCCTTGTGATTCACAGTTGAAGAGAGAGTTGATATGTGAAGCTCATAGTTCTCCGTTTTCAGTTCATCCGGGAAGTACTAAGATTTATAGAGATCTGCGGGAGTATTACTGGTGGGATGGAATGAAAAGAGATATTGCTGATTTTACTATGAAGTGTTTGACTTGTCAGCAGGTTAAAGCAGAGCGGCAGTTACCGAAAGGGATGCTTCAGCCTTTACCAGTGCCAGAGTAGAAATGGTAGAATATATCCATGGACTTTTTTGTTGGATTACCGAAGACATCTCGAGGTAATAATGAAATCTGGGTTATTGTTGATCGCTTGACCAAATCTGCTCATTTCCTTGCTATACGAGATACTTTCTCTCCTGATCAACTTTCCCGTTTGTATCTTAAAGAAATAGTCAGGTTACATGGAGTTCCTCTCTCCATTGTATCAGATCGTGATCCCAGGTTTACTTCTATCTTTTGGAAAGGCCTTCAGAAGTCGTTGGGTACTGAATTAAATTTTAGTACATCTTTTCATCCTCAATCAGATGGGCAGTCAGAACGAACAATCCAGACATTGGAGGATATGCTACGAGCTTGTTCTATGGATTTTCAGGGAAGTTGGGACCAACATATTTCTTTGGTTGAGTTTTCATATGATAACAGTTTTCATTCCAGTATATAGATGGCACAATTTCAGGCATTATATGGGAAGCGGTGTCAATCTCCAGCTTTCTGGGATGAAGTGGGTGAAAGGAAGTTGATGGGACCATAATTGGTTGAAGAGATGGCAGAAAAAGTTCAGCTGATTCAGAAACACATGAGAACAGCTCAGAGCAGGCAGAAGAGTTATGTGGATAACCGGAGGAAGGATCTATCTTTCGAGGTAGGTGATCATGTTTTTCTCAAGGTTTCTCCTTGGAAAAGTGTGATGAGATTTGGTAAGAAAGGAAAGTTGAGTCCAAGGTTCATTGGACCATACGAAATTCTGGAGAGAGTTGGATCAGTTGGATACCGAGTGGCTTTACCTCCGAGTTTATCTCAGGTACACAATGTTTTTCACGTTTCGATGTTGAGAAAGTATATGCCAGATCCATCTCATGTTTTGAGTCCAGAGGTAGTTCAGCTTGAAGAGAACCTATCTTATGAAGAACAACCGGTCCAGATTCTTGACCACAGGGAGCAAGTGTTACGGAATAAGGTGATTCACCAGGTAAAGGTTTTTTGGAAAAACCACATGATTGAAGAGGCAACATGGGAATCTGAAAATGCAATGAGGGATAAATACCCCCATTTATTCGATAAGTAAATAAATTGCGGGGACGCAATTTTCTAAAGGGGGAAGGATGTAACATCCCAAGTAAGTAATGAATAATAGATATTTTTATCTATTTCTATTAATGATTAAGATAGTGTTATAGAGGCTTAAAATGAAAATAAATACAATCTTATGCATGGAATACACTAATATTCTTAAAAGATTGTTTTACTGCCTTTTGATGGAAACCATTTTTGAATCTATATTTTGACAATTTTATAAACTATGTTTGTCAAAATAAACTTATCCTTTATGATTGGGACATCAAAATTTACCTTGTGTGAATTTTTGGTATTTTTCTGACAATGTTCATTTTTTAATGAATAGTGAAAAATACTGCATTTTACATCAAAACTGCTTTTTAACCTAATTTATTTATATGATTAGATTATGTTTTGAATTGGTTTTGAAGTGAAATTAGAATATATTTTTACCATTTTATCCAATGGTGGTCATTGGAATCAATTTCACTTTGAAATTAGACTTAAACTGGTGTCAATCTTTTGATACTTATTGTTTTGTAAAAACACGCTCTTTGCTCCGGCAGCGGGAATTAATTATTAAATTAATTAATATGACTTATATGATTTGAATTTTGTAAAATATACTTCATTTTTGAATTCGGAATATCAAATATAGCTTAGGGTGATTTTTTGGTAATTTTCTGAAAAACTTCAATTTTTGATGAATAGTGAAACCACTAAGTGGTAATCAAGAAAACTGATTTTTCAGTTAAATAAAAGTTTACCACTAATGTGTATTGAAATTTGAAAATCTGACATACGTGGGTGTCATCAAGAAGTAAAATGTGGTTCAATGAGATTAAAATAATTTTTTGGTGAATAGTAACTTATTAAGTTTTTAATCGCGGTTAGTGGTAATTAGTGTAGTTTAAGGTATAAATAATGCTTTAATAATATTAAATGAACTAGACACAAGTCCCAACCTTATTGGTTGTGTCATGGCCGACCAATACAAGCCATGGGTCAACTTGGGGACCCCATGGAGACATTTTGGTTGGGAAATGACTAAATAACTGTTTATTTAATGTAAAAGTAAAAATGACACAAACATAATATGTTTTACGAAAACAATTTTTACATGGGGTTATAAAGATCAGATATTTGATTATAAATAGTCATTGAAAAGATAAAAAGATTTCCTACATCATAGTATTTTTTTATGATTTTTAGACATTAAATAAATTAAATTATTTATGACATAATAATGATGCAGCGATGACATCATTATTTGACGATTTCAATAAAATGGAAAGATAATGTAAAATCTATGAACTACACATGGCCAAAACCAATTGGATGAGTGGATATCGAACCCTTATCTACTTATCCACAAATTATATCAATTTGGGACCTTTTAAAACCGAAACACATTTTCAAATAAAGTAGTATTTCTTTACTTTCCAAAATTGCCCCTCCTCTCCTCTTATAAAAGGCCCCCACCTCTACCTCATTTCACACACTCCTCAAGCCTTTGGCTCGGCCAAACCCTGCCCATTTACTCTCTCCACTTCCCTCTCCTCATCCTAGAGGATTCCCTTTGGGAAGAATCCTTTCAAAGGAATCCTTTTGGCTCAAATCAAAAGGAGTTACACTTTTAAAGGTAATTCGTTCTCTCATGTTCATTTGTTTTATTTTGCTTCTCCAACCCCTGAACTCTTTTTATTTACTTATTTTGTAACAACACCAGTATCTTAAATAAAATAGGATGTTGTTATAATATTTATTTGAGCTAAACTCTCACACAACTACATCAAATGGTTAAAGAACATACGGTTTCCGTGGATGGCGAAATTCTGCCTCCTGAAACGATGATTGTTCAATACACATTTAACACCTTCAAAGGTGGCCATTATGATGTCACTATTTTTATATATGATATATAATATGTTTATTTTTTCCTTAAGCTTATGTTTTTTTCATTTTGGGAATACCTTTATGGTTTCCATTATGGGTAAACACGATATCTTCATTTTAGGAAGTGCGGACTACCGCCCCCTGAAAGTGATTTGATTCGTTAATACCATATGTGGGATGTGTAAAGGATAAAGTTAATGATATTATATATGTTATTATACTGGAATTATAATATACTCTTATATCATTATGATTCCATTCCAGAAAATATGAAATAGAAATGGAAGTAGCGTTCATGCGTACGTACGGCTTACCGTCTCCATGAATGGTGCATTTCATTTCTTACCTCTAAATGTGATGTAATATTATAAATACATGTATATGATGAATATATATGATATATATGTTATCCAAATCATTAATATCATTCTGTATATAACGAACCCATGACCAAATTAACAACATGTAAGTGTAAGAAGTCTATTTTTGACTTAAGAACCAAATACCGACAAAATGAACATTATTAAGTTAAATGATTACATGATGTTCATAACATGGTATAAAAGGAATAATGAACATGAAAAAGATTCTTAAGCAAGTAGAGATAAACTCAAGTTTATTATTCAGGAGAGTAAAGAACGGTCGGGTCAAGTCGGATACGAGGTATGGGACTTCGTCTCAATATCCTTTCATTGAGGCATATTTTATTTTATACACAACTTTCTTTTATACGGTGTATAAACCCCTTTGACTTTTACGTTTATTCAAAAGGAATCTTTTTTATACGAAGCGTTTACTAAACGACAAAAGGGAATGTTTTTGTCGTACGTATGCGGCGACAATGACTTCTCCGCCGTCGTGACCGTTATTTGAGTTTCGGCTTCCTCTACAAGCCATACCTTCTTTTTAAAAGAAAAATAAATACCATGTTTTACTTTTATTTTATTTTGGTATTGAAAATGGTTTTCATAATGTTTTAATATCAATGTGTTGTATTGATATCTCGTTATTGAAATGTGTAAATTTCATGTTTCCTTTATGCATGTTTTATGTTATATGATTATGTTATGGTTCTTGGGCATTATTATGAAGACGGGTGGTTCTGTGATAAACTAAGGACGGGTGAGCCCGTTATAGCTCTCCAATACATTGGGTAACGCGAAGGAGTGAAATGTTAATGTTTCTCCGAAGAGATTTAGGGAATATACTGTGATGGGTATTCCAAACGTAACCAAGAGGGTTACTCCCTACGTAAGAACGTTATGAATGCCTCAAGTTACCTTTATGTCTTATGATTTCTATGATTTATTCATGACTTGATGAGGTATGTTAAAGTACTTATGTTTTATGGGTAAAGTATGATCTCATCCTTATGTACATATGTACCCATGTTTTCTTTCCATATTTTTATAACCCATACTGAGCTTTTTATGCTCATCACAAGTTTTTTTGAAATGTTTTCACAGGTCAATGGAAAGGTACATGATATGATGATAGTGTCAAGGAAGTTTCAAGAATGAATCCATGTTTTATTTTAAATATGTTTCCTTTGATGGGAATGAAGAATGCTATCTTTATGTAAACACTTTGTTTATATGTGGAATGTAATGCAAGTTTTATGATCTAATTTTCTAAAACTCTAAACCCGAAAAGATCCTCAATGTGTAATCTTGTAATAACTCATGATTAAGTAAGGTTTAAGGCTGGGGCCTTATAGTTGGTATCAAAGGTCGGTTTAGATAACTTTAGGAGTTATAATTATATTAAATGATTATCCAAAAATATATATATATATATTTTTTGAAATGATATAGCATTTAAAGATTACCATGTTGCTTCATCTAAGACATGTTTGTTCAGAATGGTTTTCCACAGAGGAAACAGGGAAGCAGTTCTAGGAAGGCATACAAAAGGAAATAACCTTCCGAATCAGCATCCAGAAATGGTCGGAATTGGAACTGAATAGTTTGTTGCAGTAATGGCGTAGTTGACTCAAGCGATAAATGGCGGTGGTATCCATGCACGAGATCAGTCAGATCAACCGCGGAGGAACATGTTAGTGGCTGAACATTTCATGAGGCAACATCCACCATCATTCAGAGGATCATCTGACCCTGTGCTAGCTGAAGGGTGGATTAAAGCACTGGAGAAGATTTTTGATGTCATGGGGTGTTCAGAAAATCAAAAGGTTAGTCTTGTTGTTTACCGTTTGGAGGGTGAAGCAGATCAGTGGTGGTCTATGGTTAAAAATATCAGGGACGCCGATGAGATTGATGCTCTTGACTGGGATGAATTCAAAGGTATGTTTCTTGAGAAGTATTTTCCTAAGGCTGTTCGACATAGGATGGAAAATAAATTCTTGGAATTAAGGCAAGAGGAAGACTCAGTGGCTGCCTATGAAGAAAGGTTCACTCGATTGGCAAGGTATGCTCCAAATTTTATCCGGGACCTTGATAGTAAAATCAATTGTTTTTACTCAGGATTAAAGCCAAAATATCGAAGGGCATTAGCTTATCATGAGTTTAAAAGTTATGAAAAGCTTGTTCGATGTGCTGAGAAGGTGGAAATGGAGTTTGCCGATGACCAAGTTTTCTATAACAACCAGCAGAAGAAGAGACCGAGGTGGTAGGAGAAAGGTAAGAATTCTTCAAAAAAGTTTGATGGTAAGAGAACTATGTTTCCAGTTTGTGATAAATGTGGCAAAAGGCATGCTGGGGAATGTCTTCTGAATTCTGGGAAGTGCTACCGATGTGGTAAGATAGGACATAAGGCTCGTGATTTCACTGAAAAGGATCAAGGTGAAGGTAAGAACAAATTTGATTTACAGTTAGTGAAATGTTATATGTGCAATGAGATGGGTCACTATGCAAACGAGTGTCCGACAAGGAGCTTGAGTGATGGGAAGCAGTTAGACTACAAGCATAAAGGGGTGGTGAAATCCTTTGCAACTACTTCAGCAGATGTCGGGCCATCAAATGAAGTTGTATCAGGTACTTTGTTTGTTTTTTCAGATTATGCCAGTGTGTTTTTTGATTCGGGGTCTACACATTCTTCCATCTCTGAAACCTTTTCTAGTAAAATGGGAATACCATCTTAAGAAATGACTCCTGAACTTTTGTTAAAAACACCTGGGGGAAATGTCGAGGAAAAAAGAATTTATAAGAATCTTCTTATCCTTATCTGTTGAAAAAACCTACTTGCAAACCTTATTGTTCTACCTCTAGTAGAGTTTGATGTTATCCTGGGTATGGATTGACTCTCTATTTACCATGCTAAGATTGACTGTAGAGCTAAAGAAGTTTCTTTTCAGAAAGACATTCAGTTTGTTTACAAGAATGAACCCTTACTTTTGATAACATATGAAGAGGCCGAGAAACTTGTAAAAGATGTAAATGAATGTTACCTTGCACACGTCGTTGAAAATAAAGGAACTGTTCAGATTAATGATGTACCAGTGGTAAATGAGTATCCTGATGTTTTTCCTGATGAGTTGCCTGGAAGAATACCAGATCGGGAAGTTGAGTTTACTGTTGACTTAGTTCCTGATGCTAAGCCAATTTCAAAACCCCCTTATCGAATGGCACAAATTGAACTTTTAGAGTTGAAGGAGTAATTGCAAGATTTATTAGAGAAAGGTTTCATTAGACCTAGCACATCGCCATGGGGTGCTCCTATTTTATTTGTTAAAAAGAAAGATGGTTCTATGAGACTTTGCATTGATTATAGAGCCTTGAAAAATATCACTGTTAAGAACAAATATCCTTTGCCTCATATCGATGATTTTTTTGATCAGCTCCAGGGAGCTTAGTTTTTTTCAAAGATTGACCTCAGATCGGGGTACCATCAGCTAATGGTAAAGGATGCAGATATTCCGAAGACCGCGTTCCGTATGAGATATGGACATTATGAATTAGTAGTAATGCCTTTTGGGCTAACAAATGCACCTACTGTATTCACGGACTTAATGAATAGAATTTTCCATGAGTTCTTGCATAAGTTTGCGGTGGTTTTCATTGATGATATTTTGGTGTTTTCTAAAAGTAAGAGGAGCATGAAAAACATTTAAGGGTTATCTTGAAAACCTTAAAATAAAAGAAACTGTATGGGAAATTCAGCAAGTGTGAGTTTTGGTTGCAAAAAATTTCTTTCCTTGGTCACATTGTTTCTAAAGATGGAATAACTGTTGATCCTGCAAAAACAAAAGTTGTGGAAGAATTGCCAAGACCCACAAATGTAACCGAGATTCGTAGCTTCCTTGGTTTGGCGGGATATTACCGAAGGTTTGTTAGAAATTTTTCATGGTTATCTAGTCCAATGACTAAGCTAACTCGGAAGGGTGTTAAGTTTATCTGGACAAAAGAATGTGATGATTGTTTTCAGGAATTGAAAAGAAGATTGGTGAATGCTCCAGTTTTGGCACTACCTTCTAGGAATGGTGATTTTGTTATATACAGTGATGCTTTATTGAAAGGACTTGGTTGCGTCCTATTGCAGAATGATCATGTAATTGCTTATGCTTCACGATAGTTGAAAACTCATGAGGTAAATTACCCTACACATGATTTGAAACTAGCTGCTGTTGTTTTTTCTTTAAAAATTTGGAGGCATCATTTGTATGGAGTAAAGTGTGAAATATATACCGATAACAAAAGTTTAAAGTATATATTCACTCAGAAAGAGTTAAACATGAGACAAAGGAGATGGCTGGAATTAATCAAGGATTATGATTGTACAATTCACTACCATCCGGGAAAAGCAAATAAAGTGGCTGATGCTTTGAGTTGAAAAAGTAATGCTTCATTAACAATGTTGTGTTTGGAACGTGATCCTTTGGTTAAGGATTTGATGAACTTTGGCATAGAAGTTGTTGGTGCAGGAAGTCCTTCTGTTTTGTTTCAGGTATCAGTGAGATCATCTCTATCAGATAGAATCAAGCAAGCACAGAAGCAAGATAGTGAGTTGCAGAAAAAGGTAGAGCTGGTTCAGAAAGGTAAGTTGCCTGAATTCAACATTGATAATGATTGTGTTTTGAGATTTGGGAAGAGATTGTGTGTGCCTTGTGATTCACAGTTGAAGAGAGAGTTGATATGTGAAGCTCATAGTTCTCCGTTTTCAATTCATCCGGGAAGTACTAAGATGTATAGAGATCTGCGGGAGTATTACTGGTGGGATAGAATGAAAAGAGATATTGCTGATTTTACTATGAAGTGTTTGAATTGTCAGCAGGTTAAAGCAGAGCGGCAGTTACCGAAAGGGATGCTTCAGCCTTTACCAGTGCCAGAGTAGAAATGGGAGAATATATATCCATGGACTTTTTTTTTGGATTACTGAAGACATCTCGAGGTAATAATGAAATCTGGGTTATTGTTGATCGCTTGACCAAATCTGCTCATTTCCTTGCTATACGAGATACTTTCTCTCTTGATCAACTTTCCCGTTTGTATCTTAAAAAAATAGTCAGGTTACATGGAGTTCCTCTCTCCATTGTATCGGATCGTGATCCCAGGTTTACTTCTAACTTTTGGAAAGGCCTTCAGAATTCGTTGGGTACTGAATTAAATTTTAGTACAGCTTTTCATCCTCAATCAGATGGGCAGTCAGAACGAACAATCCAGACATTGGAGGATATGCTACGAGCTTGTTCTATGGATTATCAGGGAAGTTGGGACCAACATCTTTCTTTGGTTGAGTTTTCATATAATAACAGTTTTCATTCCAGTATACAGATGGCACCATTTCAGGCATTATATGGGAAGCGGTGTCAAACTCCAGCTTTCTGGGATGAAGTGGGTGAAAGGAAGTTGATGGGACCAGAATTGGTTGAAGAGATGGCAGAAAAAGTTCAGCTGATTCAAAAACACATGAGAACAGCTCAGAGCAGGCAGAAGAGTTATGTGGATAACCGGAGGAAGGATCTATCTTTCGAGGTAGGTGATCATGTTTTTCTCAAGGTTTCTCCTTGGAAAAGTGTGATGAGATTTGGTAAGAAAGTAAAGTTGAGTCCAAGGTTCATTGGACCATACGAAATTCTGGAGAGAGTTGGATCAGTTGCATACCGAGTTTCTTTACCTCCGAGTTCATCTCAGGTACACAATGTTTTTCACGTTTCGATGTTGAGAAAGTATATGCCAGATCCATCTCATGTTTTGAGTCCAGAGGTAGTTCAGCTTGAAGAGAACCTATCTTATGAGGAACAACCGGTCCAGATTATTGACCACAGGGAGCAAGTGTTACGGAATAAGGTGATTCACCAGGTAAAGGTTTTGTGGAAAAACCACATGATTGAAGAGGCAACATGGGAATCTGAAAATGCAATGAGGGATAAGTACCCCCATTTATTCGATAAGTAAATAAATTGCGGGGACGCAATTTTCTAAAGGGGGGAGGATGTAACATCCCAAGTAAGTAATGAATAATAGATATTTTTATCTATGTCTATTAATGATTAAGATAGTGTTATAGAGGCTTAAAATGAAAATAAATACAATCTTATGCATGGAATACACTAATATTCTTAAAAGATTGTTTTACTGCCTTTTGATGGAAACCATTTTTGAATCTATATTTTGAAAATTTTATAAACTATGTTTGTCAAATTAAACTTATCCTTTATGATTGGGACATCAAAATTTACCTTGTGTGAATTTTTGGTATTTTTCTGACAATGTTCATTTTTTAATGAATAGTGAAAAATACTGCATTTTACATCAAAACTGCTTTTTAACCTAATTTATTTATATGATTAGATTATGTTCTGAATTGGTTTTGAAGTGAAATTAGAATATATTTTTACCATTTTATCCAATGGTGGTCATTGGAATCAATTTCACTTTGAAATTAGACTTAAACTGGTGTCAATCTTTTGATACTTATTGTTTTGTAAAAACACGCACTTTGCTCTGGCAGCGGGAATTAATTATTAAATTAATTAATCTGACTTATATGATTTGAATTTTGTAAAATAGACTTAATTTTTGAATTCGTAATATCAAATATAGCTTAGGGTGATTTTTTGGTAATTTTCTGAAAAACTTCAATTTTTGATGAACAGTGAAACCACTAAGTGGTAATCAAGAAAACTGATTTTTCAGTTAAATAAAATTTTACCACTAATGTGTATTGAAATTTGAAAATCTGACATACATGGGTGTCATTAAGAAGTAAAATTTGGTTCAATGAGATTAAAATAATTTTTTGGTGAATAGTAACTTATTAAGTTTTTAATCGCGGTTAGTGGTAATTAGTGTAGTTTAAGGTATAAATAATGCTTTAATAATATTAAATGACCTAGACATATGTCCCAACCTTATTGGTTGTGTCATGGCCGACCAAGAAAAGCCATGGGTCAACTTGGGGACCCCATGGAGACATTTTGGTTGGGAAATGACTAAATAACTGTTTATTTAATGTAAAAGTAAAAATGACACAAACATAATATGTTTTACGAAAACAATTTTTACATGGGGTTATAAAGATCAGATATTTGATTATAAATATTCATTGAAAAGATAAAAAGATTTCCTACATCATAGTATTTTTTTATGATTTTTAGACATTAAATAAATTAAATTATTTATGACATAATAATGATGCAGCGATGACATCATTATTTGACGATTTAAATAAAATGGAAAGATAATGTAAACTCTATGAACTACACATGGCCAAAACCAATTGGATGAGTGGATTTCGAACCCTTATAACCTTATCCACAAATTATATCAATGTGGGACCTTTTAAAATCGAAACACAATTTCAAATAAAGTAGTATTTCTTTACTTTCCAAAAGTGCCCCTCCTCTCCTCTTATAAAAGGCCCCCACCTCTACCTCATTTCACACACTCCTCAAGCCTTTGGCTCGGCAAAACCCTGCCCATTTACTCTCTCCACTTCCCTCTCCTCATCCTAGAGGATTCCCTTTGGGAAGAATCCTTTCAAAGGAATCCTTTAGGCTCAAATCAAAAGGAGTTACACTTTTAAAGGTAATTCGTTCTCTCATGTTCATTTGTTTTATTTTGCTTCTCCAACCCCTGAACTCTTTTTATTTACTTATTTTGTAACAACACCAGTATCTTAAATAAAATAGGATGTTGTTATAATATTTATTTGAGCTAAACTCTCACACAACTACATCAAATGGTTAAATAACATACGGTTTCCGTGGATGGCGAAATTCTACCTCCCGAAACGATGATTGTTCAATACACATTTAACACCTTCAAAGGTGGACATTATGACGTCACTATTTTTATATATGATATATAATATGTTTATGTTTTCCTTAATCTTATGTTTTTTCATTTTGGGAATACCTTTATGGTTTCCATTATGGGTAAACACGATATCTTTATTTTAGGAAGTGCGGACTACCGCCCCCTGAAAGTGATTTGATTCGTTAATACCATATGTGGGATGTGTAAAGGATAAAGTTAATGATATTATATATTTTATTATACTGTAATTATAATATACTCTTATATCATTATGATTCCATTCCAGAAAATATGAAATAGAAATGGAAGTAGCATTCATGCGTACGTACGGCTTACCGTCTCCATGAACGGTGCATTTCATTTCTTACCTCTAAATGTGATGTAATATTATAAATACATGTATATGATGAATATATATGATATATATGTTATCCAAATCATTAATATCATTCTGGATATAACGAACCCATGACCAAATTAACAACATGTAAGTGTAAGAAGTCTATTTTTGACTTAAGAACCAAATACCGACAAAATGAACATTATTAACTTAAATGATTACATGATGTTCATAAAATGGTATAAAAGGAATAATGAACTTGAAAAAGATTCTTAAGCAAGTAGAGATTAACTCAAGTTTATTATTCAGGAGATTAAAGAACGGTCGGGTCAAGTCGGATACGAGGTATGGGACTTCGTCTCAATCTCCTTTCATTGAGGCATATTTTATTTTATACACAACTTTCTTTTATACGGTGTATAAACCCCTTTGACTTTTACGTTTATTCAAAAGGAATATTTTTTATACGAAGCATTTACTAAACGACAAAAGGGAATGTTTTTGTCGTACGTATGCGGCGACAACGACTTCTCCGCCGTCGTGACCGTTATTTGAGTTTCGGCTTCCTCTACAAGCCATACCTTCTTTTTAAAAGAAAAATAAATACCATGTTTTACTTTTATTTTATTTTGGTATTGAAAATGGTTTTCATAATGTTTTTATATCAATGTGTTGTATTGATATCTCGTTATTGAAATGTGTAAATTTCATGTTTCCTTTATGCATGTTTTATGTGATATGATTATGTTATGGTTCTTGGGTATTATTATGAAGACGGGTGGTTCCGTGATAAACTAAGGGCGGGTGAGCCCGTTATAGCTCTCCAATGCATTGGGTAACACGAAGGAGTGAAACGTTAAGGTTTCTCCGAAGAGATTTAGGGAATATACTGTGATGGGTATTCCAAACGTAACCAAGAGGGTTACTCCCTACGTAAGAACGTTATGAATGCCTCAAGTTACCTTTATGTCTTATGATTTCTATGATTTATTCATGATTTGACGAGGTATGTTAAAGTACTTATGTTTTATGGGTAAAGTATGATCTCATCCTCATGTACATATGTACCCATGTTTCCTTTCCATATTTTTATAACCCATACTGAGATTTTTATGCTCATCCCAAGTTTTTTTGAAATGTTTTCACAGGTCAAGGGAAAGGTACATGATATGATGATAGTGTCAAGGAAGTGTCAAGAATGAATCCATGTTTTATTTCAAATATGTTTCCATTGATGGGAATTAAGAATACTATCTTTATTTAACCACTTTGTTTATATGTGGAATGTGATGCAAGTTTTATGATCTAATTCTCTAAAACTCTAAACCCGAAAAGATCCTCAATGTGTAATCTTGTAATAACTCAAGATTAAGTAAGGTTTAAGGTTGGGGCCTTATACTAATGATGTTTCTCTTAAAATGTAGGACATCAAGGATATATCTGAACCTATGATACCATGAGATGGATCAGATGTGATAGGTTATAGGAAACATATTATTTCAATGTTATAAGAATGACATCATATTTTCTTATACCTATAGGACACTGAGTCTATCTCTAAGACTAAATTATCAATATTTTTAGGAAACGTTGTCATACTAGGATGGAAAACTATTATGAAGTGGTCCTACCCATTGTGTAAGGATATATAGTAAATTTCAATACACTAGGATCCATTCATTGAGTGGTTGTACCACTGCTATATTATTCCCTTGAGTTGGATATATTTATGTTAACTCGATACCAAGTGGACCTTGGGGTTAACCAATGTATGGAGGTCCCATATATATCACTAAAATCTAGAAAAACTTACCCAATAATGATCCAGAAACTACATGGTGTTCTCACTAATAATCATGTTATTCAACCTTGGGAATATTCATCTCATATGCATTGACTAGACAAAATAGATATGATTTTACCATCAAGGTGGGTTCTGAAGAATCAATGGCATGTCCAGTGATATGCATGTGATGGTTTACCACATTAGTATTTATATTTTATATAGATACACATATATTATGGTATATATTAGGGTAACCTTTGGTGGTGTTCAACCTATTTATATTGTCACACCACCCATGTTCACCTCATTGGATTTGTAGACCATATTTTTTCAAGTATGTCAGGGAAAGATCCCTAGTATAGGTGAAAATATTAGAGTAACATAATGGGGGTGAGGAGACTGTTCCATGGTGAGGATGAAGAATTATGAAAATGAATCTCTTTTATTTTATATTCTAATCGATTATGAAATATATAGCATTATCCCATTGGATATTCGATTTTTAATGTATGTCTTATATATTAACACAAGGGATTCATTTTTTATAATACTATATATATAAATTATATGGTTTAATTTCAGCTATAATTCCATATGCCACACTCTATTTTTAGATATGTTATAGATGTTTATGTAATTTATCATCTATTGTGAGATATTAAACGAATGGTATTGTCACCCCCATGAGAAATTATCCAACCATCACTTATACTCTATATCCTTTTGTATACAAAGAGGAATTCCTAGGGTATAAAACACTTTGGCTTGGGTTATACAGATGGATAATTGGGCCAAAATATTATATACAACACCCGATCATTCTATTTAAAATACTAAATATATTTTTCATCATAGAATACAATTTTAGGATATACACATTATAATTTCTATATTTTATAATATATCTATACAATATTGTATTTTTGTTTGTATCATAGAATTCCATATTCAAATTATTCCTACCATGTAAAATTATATATGGAATGAGACTTCCACATTTTCTCATTAGAAGACAACATCTAACTCACGTATTTTTAATAACACATCAAAATAAATTTTTCATCTCTGAATACCACCTAAAAATATTCTTCTAATTTCCATCACCACCCAACTCATTGGAAATACTAAATACATATGCCTATTCAGGATAGAACATATAATTAATTAAATTGGATTGCAATATTCAATGTGTATTCTTCCATTAATTTCTTACCCATCAATCCATTTTGATCAAATAAAAATTATATATAATATAAAAAACCAAAAATAAATAATTCATTACCCCACCATAATTAATCTCATAACCCTTCATCATATTTATATGAAATCATTAATCGAACCACCCATGAGTAGTAGAATATGATAAATCTCAAATAATAATTAATATGATCATAATTTTTAATTAGATATCTCAATTCATCATTAAGTGTTTTATTTTAAAAAGTATGATCCACTAGCCTTGGTTTTTAAACCCATATAATAAAAATAATGTAATGAATCATCTATGTAAATTTTTGAGATTCCATAATTATAAATCTACTCTATGAGATATATATTCCAATGTGTGATAGACAGAGGAGAAATATAGAGGGAAATTAGATTTGGGGATTTTACCTTGATTCAAGAAACATTTAATTTTATTCCATGAATAAATCCATTATTTATTGATATTGAACCTTCATAATCACTCCAAAATTGTCCTGGGGATTGTATCAATAATCCAAGGATTTTATGAGAGTTAGATGCATGTTTAAATGATTTTTAATTTTAAATGTGTAACTATTTTTGATTTTCATGGTCAATTTCCATTGTCTCTATATACCATGAATCTGGATATGTATTTTTTAACCATCTCCAAATAAATGAATGATATTACTATATGTCCCCCCTCCCATTTATAAGACCATGAAACCATGTTAAAAACACCCCTAGATTCTTTCAAAAATCGAGATCCTCAAAAAACATAAATCCATAAGGTAAACAACCCATTTTATATCTAACTGAGAAATTAAATTTAACTTTGATGTTACCTAATCCACTTTTTCACAATCTCTATTTTCAATGTTTTTTAACACACATTAAAATTCACAAAGTACATGAACATAATTCTCAAATCAATACATTATCAATACTAAATATAGTTTGGAGAAAAACAAGATAAATGGAAATGAACAAAGAAAATGTGACTAATTAATCCCTAGTTGATGATCCACCATTCAAAAATATAGATTGAAATGGAAAAAAGTCAGTACGTGAGGAAAAAATGGGGGCTGAAATGGTTGAATGAATACAATTAACCAAACCCAATATTTTTATTAAAAAATTATCATAAAAATAAAAATATGAGAGTAAAATAAATAATCACCCTATTCACTAATTTTTATAGTATATAATGACATGTACATTGATATAACCATATCAGCATCATGTATAATAAAATTAGTTTGATCATTTTATAGGTAAATATAATCCATAATTGTAAATTAGTTAAAAAATATATATCATGGGATAGTCAGTCGACAAACATCTATTTTTTAATTGAATATAATATGTTTAGATAATAAGGCAACTAAAATTGGTAAATAAAAAATAAAAAAATTATCTAAAATCATATAAATATTCATGTGATTTTAATATAATTTGTAAAGAAGAAGCCAACTTCTAGATAAATGAGATTTTTTTCATATAATTATATTTGTAAAAATTATAATAAATTCAGGCATTCTAGGTTTCTAAATATAAATCTATTTATTATTATTTTCAAATATCACATCATGAATAGGGAATCACTGATTTGAGGAAAAATAATGATACCATTTGGAGAAAATATTGGAAGTAATGAATGCTTGATGAAGTTGTTTCGAACTAATAATTTAATAGAGAAACATAGAAGTAACCAAGGAATACCCTCCAGGTTCCATGAATGATCACATTATATTGTTAATTATCTTACCTTCAAACTCCCATATTTAAAATTTAAAATGAAAAAAATTAAAGTTTATAACATAGTATTGAGATATTTTTTTCATGAGAATCATTAATGTTATAAATGAACAAATGAAATTAAATGTGTTGAGAAATTATTTTTTTACCCCTTAGATGAAAAATAAAAACATATATTCAAATTAAATTGTAAAAAAAATTAAAAAATCACATAAACATGTATAGTGTCTTTTTGAACATATCCATAACGATGTTTTATATAATAATGTATAGAGTCCTAAAAAATTATTCCAAAATTTTTCACTATGGAAAACTGAGGGATAATGTGTAACAGTATAAAAAATAAAATATTAATTATGAATTCACAAATAATATTTATTCCCTTGACATTTTTTTGGGGTGATTCAATTAGTAATCAAAATGATCATTACATTTGAAAATCAAATTAATGTATTTGGAAGATGAAAAAAAATTTAAGTCTAAAATAGTGATCCATCATACCACAACATAGAGTGTGAGGGGAAAGATTTGGGGAATTGATGGATAAGAAAGGGTTGTGATTATAGCAGCCATAAGTGTGTGCTACAGTGAACCAATGATTTTTATAATAAAGTATCATAAATAAATAAATATGAAATCAAATAAATTATCACTATATCTACTTATTTTATATAATGACATGACATGTTCATTGATATATCTAAAATAATAATAAATAGATTTTTTGTGGTGAATATACTATATGAAAATATATTACATATTTTGAGATTTATTTTAAACTAAATTTCACATTATGATCATTTAATAATATTTAGAGTTTCTTTTGAAAATAATATGTCTAGGTAAATAATAAAACCTTGATCTATAAATAAAAAATAACATTATTAAAGTCTTAAAACCGTGCTATAATTATTCTTATATATCTCTTCCCTTTCTCTGTACTTCTAAAAACACTATGAAATCCTAGCCTTTCTCAATGTTAGATTAGTGCCAAAAAAGGTTGATATTTCTCAGTTTTAAATAAGTGTTGAGAAAAGGCCACTTTCACAACACTTTTCATATATTTCAAAGAAAGGGCCTCCAGATTTAACCACGTATTCCCCCTTCTTCATTCCTTCTTATTCCCCCAAATGATTTATTGTAACAAACCACTATTTAATCATCTTATTTCTTGATTTTATTCATCAAATAAACATAATATCCTTGGTATGTTGTAAGATTTAGTTCCCTAGATCCAACATGATTTTTACTTTTCATTGAATATATCTTGTATATAGTTTGACTTATGTATGATTTGTTTGTACCATGGAAGTGTTGTCACTTATTCATAAAAAACATATATGTTAATTCCCTTACATTATTTATCATATCAAATGTTTATAGTAGTTCCCATTTATAACAGCATTACTGTGATACTGTGAAAATAATATTAAATATATTTCATATGGTCTAAACACATCATACTAACATGATATAAAAGATTACCTATAACAACCCTTCTCTTTATTACACACATAAACATGATTTATTACAAAAAAAATGCACAAAATACAACTTTTGATATCGATAGGTCTAGTTTCTTGGGAAATTGGGAACATTACATAATAACTTAGAACATAAAACCCAACATCTTTATTGAAAACTTATTTTACATCACCACAACATTCCTTCATACATATCATTGTATGGGATAGCCTAAAGACATGCATAAGAAATGGGTGATCTATAAATCCCAGTAAATGAGTAAAAAGGACTAACATGATGAATATAGTAGAGTTTAGTCAATAGTCATATCAGTAGAGCAAAAGAGAAACATGAATATAAAGCCATTATATATAATGATTATCATAACATGGAAATGTGGCAACAACATTTAACATGATATTAACATGATCCAAGGCTAATTTAACATGGAGAATGAGTAAAACCTAATTGAACTTGAATTAGAATTAGTAAACCATCATTTAACTTGATTTATCATGATACTAATCTTGACCCAATGCGTTGGAGCACTATCAGGGGCACCCTTCTTAATCATTTCATTTCATACATAAGTGTGCCATATGGATCATACAATGAGTAATCATTCAACATCATCATTTATACCACACTAAAGGAATGTGGAATACGTACATTAAAATATATAATAAATCAGTAAATGTTCATAATGTTGAATACCCTTGATAGAGAAATGGGCAAGGTATTCACTACACAATGACTTGGGCATGGAAAACCACGATGCAAATTGGGAAGCATAACGGCGTGACATAAGAATTCATAAAAATTGTAGATGTAAGATAAAGTGTTATATCATCATATTTACCTGAAATTTACATTAAGGGGGTCATATAGAAAAATTTACCAAAATATTAAATGGAATTAAGACGCAAAATATAAAATAATTTCTTGAATGTAAATGAGGTGGGAGAAATCCCTTAAGGAATTTCGGCATGGTAATGGGTGTACATGGGAGGCATTAATGAGAGTGAAAGGGGTATCTAATAATTCCAAAATAATGAGGGAAGTATAGGAGAGATGATAAATCATAACCCATAATTTTTAATTCAAAATAACAGGGCATAACAATATATAAAAAATTGGACAAAAATGAGAAAGGAATAAATCCATTACTTGGAAGTGTGATATCAAAGGATTGGGAGAGTGTTGAGAAAGGATTTTTGGGAGCTTGGGGCTACTTGTGATGATTATGGAGAGATTAGTGTAGATGTTACTCGAGAACCAAATGGTTTGAGTGAAGTGGAATGGGAGATTATGTGGTTTTATAACGGAAATGAGAGGGAATTCATTATTATTCAGGTTTTGGACACTACACATTAAACTAATAAAAACTACAAACCAACCAATGGTCTTTCCCAGGGTTTTTCCAATGTATAGTGAAAAAAATTATTTTATAATTACAATTTCCTAACTTCTTGAAATATTAGTCTTTTTTATGTGGAGGCGAGCCACACTCTTAAGAAAATCATTTTAAAATGTTAAAATAATTTATAAGTCTTGGAGGGTCCACTAAGGTATCATAATATTAACCAAAAAATATATATAATCACATAATTTTAATGTTAAAACATATTTTGGCCAAATAACCCATTTTTAGTATTTTATTAAATCAATATTGGGTAATTAGGATGTCATATAATAAATTATATATTTAAACAGAATTTAATTTTTACCCAGACATTCACCTATCTCAGAAAATTATGAAAAATTCACCTTTAGATAATTTCAACATCCTGAATCCAAAAATAATATTAATTTTATCTGAATATTTTTCTAAATATTTGACTTTTCACTTTTAGAATAAAACTAGACAATTATTGAAATTTCATGGGTTTTGATGAAAATAGTATTCAATCCTTAATAAAAATTACAATTTTGTTCCTAAATATTATACGATCATTTATATTTAATAAAAAATAATTTACTAATATTATTTTTTAAAAATATTATTTAATTCAAAAATCCTTTAACTCATAAAAATATATTTTTTAATTGATTTTGAATATTAATTAAAAATACTATTTGTGCTTAAAAACATTTACAAAGTAAAAATAATAAAATGAATATATATTCTTTATAAAAAAAATAAATCACATAATCATAGTGCTAGGTTCATGGTACATAACCCCTTATAATACCCTCATGAGACCTTAGGGTAAGTTGTGCGATGGTGACAAACTCATGGGGCGGCTTAGAGAACATTACTCAGGTGGAAATCTCTATTAACGAACACTTCTCCCATAGGCGGTTCCGTTAAAGCTTAGCCTATTTAAGATTATCTTGATATTGGTCTAGGGAGAAACACATTGATTCTACCTTCTTCCCTAGCTCCAACAAATGGGATTTGTATGGATCAATTCTACTTGATGGGGCCATCTCTTTCTTTATCTGAGTAAATTGGATTTGTTAAAACCCTATATTTATACTAATCATGTGATCATTGTTAAATAGTTATGTTAGCAATGGTAAAAATTCATAACGAGTATTTTAAAATCTAAAAACATAAAACCAAGGATGTTCATAGGTTTTATATAATCATTTTACATAATAAGACATTTAATTAGATCAAGAAGAATATTTATTACCAAAAGTTTGGGTTGTTACAATCTTCCCACTTACGAAATTTCTCTATATAAATTTATCTATTCACGTAGTAATATAGATAATGGAAACTCTTCTTTTTCAATTACTCAGATTACCATGTTTCCTCTTCATACTTGTGGTTTCACCACAACACCATGACGAGGGGAATTTTTTTATTTCATAGAACTTTTTACCTACGATCTAAGATATTACCAAGATTCTCTTCATAGGAGAGGTCATTCTCCAATGGTACCACATCTGGATTGACTAAATGCTATGGTTTAGGTTTGTAGTTCCTCAAGAGTGATACATGGAATACATCATGTACATGAGATAGGTTTTGTGGGCATTCTAGTCTATAGGCCACTACTCCAATGTGATTAATGATCTCAAAAGGGCTGATGTACCTTAGACTAATCATTCCCTTCTTTCCAAATCTCATAACTCTTTTCCATGGTGATATATAGAGGAATAACATGTCTCCAACATCAAAATCTAGGTCTCATTGACGGTTGTCAATATAACTCTTTTTTCGACTCTAAGAAACTTTAATGTGATGTTGGATGGTCTTCACCTTCTCCGCCATATCTTCAACCATTTCTGGACCTAAGTGTTTTTTCTCCCAAACATCATCCCAACATTATAGTGTTCTACACCTCTTCCCAAAAAGGGATTCATAAGGATACATTTGGATTCTTGAGTGGAATCTTTTATTGTAAGAGAACTCAACTAGAGAAAGATGTTGATCACATCCTCCTTTAAAGTCACTTGAGCCTGATTACAACATGTACTCACGTTTTGGATAGTCCGCTCAGATTGGCCATCAGTTTGAGGATGAAATGTCGTACTGAAGATCAGCTCGATATTCTGATCATGTTGGAGACTCTTCCAGAACGTAGAGGTGAATCTTAGATCTCGATCTGATACAATATATAGTGGTACTTCATGATGCCTTACCACTTCTCTGATGTATATTTGTGCCAGTTGATCTAATGATAAATCCTCTTAAATTGAAATGATGTGTGAAATATTTATAATATGGTCATAAATAACCCAAATATAAGTGTTTCCTTTGGATTTATATGAATCTATGGTTACAAACTCTATGGTGATTTTCTCTCATTTCAATGTTGGTATGGGTAATGGTTGCATCAACCCCTTAGACTTCTGCCTCGCAGCCTTCACATGCTAACATACGAGGAACTTTGATGTATACATAGTGATATCCTTAATCATGTTATCCCACCAATAATTCTATAGCTACATTAACATTTTACTTATAACATTACATGATTTTAAGCATAAATATACATCAGAGTACAATCCAATGATCGTTTAGTCTAGTTTCTTTGAAAATGAGGTAGATAAAACATAAAACATGTTTCTAAAAACCATTCTTTATTAAACCTCCATAATTATCTCCTAACTTCTATTGTTCTCATACATCGACAAAGGATATCTTGGGGAAACACATGATCAAGGGATGAGCTAAAAACTTTAGTAAAGGAATGAACATAAGAATAAAGCGTAAGAACATGAGTTAAGAGGAATGACATAATGATGTCAAAAGAATAGAATATATGGAATCATAACATGTAAAAATTGGATCAGATAAACATGGAATCATATAAATGTGGAATATATGTAAAACATGAATTTAGTACAATTCAAGGCTAATTTCCGAGATCATCTCACATAGTAGCACAAGCTAAGTCTAACCGACAGACCATTGCACATAACATCTCATGAGACTTTACTTTAGCCAATGAATTGGAGCACTATATAGGCACCCCCGTCATAAAATTTCTATGAATATGATTTCCACATTAATAATCATACATAATCAACCACACATAAACATAAGGGTGCCCAGGGAAAGAAGTGGGTATCACAATCATGTTATAAAACATAATAAATGTGTGTATCATGAAAGAGTCATTGAAAGAAAGGATCTAAAATATACATTAACATTCATAAGGTAAAGTAGGTTTGTATCATCTTGATTTATGTCAATTAAAAGTGACAACATGAAAGAAATTTATTTATGAAACTTTAGCATTAAATATTTTTTGAGCAGTTTTAAAGGAAATTACTATTGATCCTTTAAAATTGAAAAGGGAAAAATCATTTATACCAAAACAGAAGTGAACAATAAATGTTTTCACATTAAAAGGATTGATTTTATAAATACCATGGTCTCTTAAAAAATATGATAGAGTGTACTTAAAATCAGGTAAAAATTTAGGATGTTCCCTTTAAATAGGTTTGCTTATCGAAATAAATTAAGTAGGGAATCACTTAAAAACATGCATATCACCGATAGAGAATTATGGATGGATATTGACACATGATTTTTGATCATATAAAAAAAATTATAAGTTGTTCATAAAAAATAAAACAACTTCTTTTGGGTAAAAATAATGATAGAGAAACCTGAAGGAATAAAGGTAGTTCAGGTAGAATCCCATACATTAAGTAAGATGGTGTTCTCCACTTGATATTAATGACATGAAATATCAAATTAGGTTCATTAGTTAATAATTTAAGTACCTATTATATATGAAAATGACATAGTAAAACCTTTTATAGTTCATTCATAACCTTTTGATTGGTTATGAGGTTTAATTATATTTTTCAGGTCCATTTGATTCCTTTGTTCAAATGATTAGTTCAGTTATATTCAAGTTCGAAGAATTATGTAAAATGGGGAGTGTTGTCCAAAATTGGAGTTATATTATATAAGTGAAAATATAGGAGGTTACATGATTGGAAATTATATTTGGTTACTTGGCATGAAGGTGAATCATTATATAAATTATTTAATGATAACTATTTGGGTTAATTGGCGACTTTGAACCATAAGGAACATTTTTTGTTTTTATAAATCAAAAACATGTGTAAAAAATGATTCCCGAACCATATATGAGACAGAATACATATATTATTATATATTTAAACCATGAAAATGGTTTCATGACCATAATGGAAAACGTTAATGGAAATTGAAAACCCATCGTCCTTGAATGTGGTAAATTAGCCCATCTCGGATGGTGTTTTCTTTATTAGTATAAAAGAAACGGAAAGGAAATATGATGATAAATTATTCCTTTATCATGAAAAAATTATAGTACATTTAAGGTAATGGATTCATCAAAACATTTTTATGAATGGAGGGGAGTAAAATATGAAATGATATGATCGTGAAAATAAAAGAAAAGTTGAGAGATCCCTTAGGAAAATTCGGCAGCTTAACGGTGTCGCTTAAAAGATCATAAAATTAATTGATGAGATAAAAAGGGTATCTAATCATATGGAAATAAAAAAGGAAAGTAACAGGGATACATAATATCAAAACCCAACATATTAGAATGGAAATTAAAATAGATGACATAAATGAAGTGTTGACTAAAAGAGGAGGGTGAAAGGTTCCCTTACCTTGTGGAGTAACTCCATAAACATGATGGTTGGGACCTTAGGGGCCTGAGAACACCTTGGGAGGGATCCTATGGAAGAAAATAATCAGATATTCTAGGATGAGGTATTTTAATGATTAAAAATGAATGGAATAGTGGGTATTTATAGTAAAAGAGATAGAGTTTTTAATTAATTTTAAAGGCCACCTCATTAGTGGTTTTTGCAAAACCATGGGCTTGTCCATTGTATTTTTCCATGGTATTAGCTACTTAGGAAACCTCATATATTATTTTACACTACAAAAGTTGACCAGAATTTTTTATTAATTATAACATCATTATGATGTCATCAAACATACCGAAAACTCCAAACTGTATTTTTACTGTTCACGGAAAATTCAGGTATTTTGGAAAAATCCTAAAAATTTACCCTAACTATTTTTCAATGTTTATAATTTAAAAATAAACTAAATTTTTTGAAAATAATTTTCTAATTATTTTTAATTTATGTTTTAAATAAAATCATAATTTATTCAACAAAATCAACTTTAAAAATATAACTCGTTTTATAACACCTTGGAAAATTATTCAAGGTCCCATAAAATTATATTACTACTATAAGAAAATAAAGTAACAATTTATGGTTAAAATTTATTAAAATAAATTTCCATTTTAAATTATTAAATTAAACATAAAATTGTAAATAAAATATTTTTGACATATAGAAATACCTATTCTTATACAATGATCATTTTTCACTTTTAAGATATCTAAATTGTATTTGTACATTCATGGGTGAAGTTTATATTTTTTTGTATGATTTTCTATTCATTATGATTCATTACTATTTAAAAAGGTATTCCATTATTCGTAAGGTTATGTAACTATTCATCCAAAATTTTGTTTGTCTTATCATACTCCAAATCACTTACTGATCACAATTGTAGATATCCTATTTTTGAAATTAAAAACACACAAGTGACAAGCTTAGGTATAACGATCACATATTACTTAGTGGTTCATTTTGATGTGGCTCCATATTATTATATAAAATGATTATAATACGGGATTCCATTGGAAATATTGGGTCATTACAAATTATGTCATAGATCTCGATACATCTTTGTGTTTCCTGAGTGAATGGAGAAATATGAACTATGTGCATCATCCAAAAGTTATTTGTTTAACTATGTATTTTATGGAAGAAATATTTTTTACCAATATCTCACAATTCCTTCTTCATTAACATTTAACTTCATGGATTTCCCTTTTATGATAGTCTCCAATTTCTTTGGAATTCCCACATTATCCTTTTGAGCATCCTTTAACCTTTCCCAAAAAGACGGTCGAGCAACCATTTGTGAACGGATTTATTATGTTCCATTCTTTATGGTTCCCATGTCGATCATCATCAAATCTAAAGAAGATTGGATCCTTTTGAATTCTTATCAATGATAGAATCATTGGGTGATTTCTATATAGAGAATCAACCACCTTGTTCACTTTCCTAGGGTGGTAATATATTGAGAAGTCATTGTATTTAATAAGCTCAAACCATCTTCATTGGCGTATGTTCAACACTTTCGGTGTGAATATATACTTGAGGCTTTTTTGATCCATGTATATTTCAAACATCTCCCCTAAGAGGTAATGTCACCAAATTTTAAAAGCGATGATTACTATTTTGAACTCAAGTTCATGTGTTGGATAGTTTTTCTCATTAAATTTCAATTACATTGAAGCATAGGCAATTAATTTGTCATTTTTCATCAACACATAGTCCGGGCCCATCTTTGAAGCATCTCTAAATACCAAAAACAGTTATCCACTTGTGGATAATATTTCATGAGAGCAGTGAAAAGCCTCCTTTCCAACTCCATTCAGCTCTATTTGGATTCATTACTCCAAAAAAAATTGAATCCCTTCTGAGTTATATTTGTAAGAGTTCCCGATAATCAAGATAAATTTATCACAAATCAGAGATAATATCCAGCTAACACCCAGAAGCTACAGATATCAATCCCCAATGGTGGCATAGGCCATCCCTCTATTGCAGATGTCTTGGAGGGATCTACAGATATACCATTTTTTTATGATATAACCCAATAATGAGACGTCCTTCAAATAGAACTCACAGTTGTTGTACTTTGCATAGTGCTTCTCCTTTCTCAAGGTCTCCAGTATTCTTCTCAGATTCTCCTCATGTACCTCCTTGGTCTTGGAATTTATTATAATATCATATATAAAGACTACTAGAAATTTGTCAAGGTAATCTATAAAGACTATATTCATCAATTCCATGATGATTACTGGATCATTAGTGAGTCCAAAAGGCATTACTAGGAATTCATAGTGCATGTACCTGGAATGAAAAGCAGTTCTGGGGATATCCTCCTTCTCCACCCTTACTTGGTAATATCCCAACCGCAAATCCACATTTGATAAGTATTGTGCTCCATATATCTGGTTGAACAAGTCACCAATTTAAGACAGAGGGTACTTGTTTTTATCGTGATTTTGTTGAGTTCACAACAATCAATGAAAAGTCACATTGACCCATCATTATTCTTGATGAAGAGGACTTGTGCACCCCATGGTGAAGAACTTAGTTATATAAACCCTTTATCTAGATTCTCATGTAGTTGTTTCTTTATCTCCTCAATCTCTACAACAACCATTCTATAAGGATTCATGGATATTGTAAATGCCACATGTAGAAGATCAATTTAGAATTCAATGTCTCTTCTAAGAGGAAGAACAGACAATTCCTCGGGAAACGCTTCAGTGAATTCCCTCACAATAAGAATGTCTTCAAGGATGGTTGGTTCCTTATACTCAATCATCTGAGCAAGATATGAATGCTCATTGGGAAGTAATATCTACACTTTAGATGATGTTTCTAAGTAAGATTCATCCTCCTCCATGAATATGTACATAATCGGGGGTCGATTCTCCATATGGAGAGTGATTTCACTCTCACAAAAATTTATGTCGGATATATATAGTAAAAGACAATTAATGCCAAGATTTTCATCAAATTTCACTAGAGGGAGTATGGTGAGGTTCATCGGGATGTTTAATCCACAAATTGTGATGGGGGAGGAGTCATATTCATGGGATGCAATTATTGTCCCATTTTCCATTCTCACCAACATCACTACTTACATTATTTGTGGTGGTGTTGGGATAGTTCTACTAAACCTTCACGATATAAAATAATGCATAGAATAAATAATCAAAAATTATATTCACTATTCATTAATGAATAACTAGAAAACATGTCCCCACTTTGTTTTCGGGGTTCCTTTCGGTGGTGGTGATGGAAAAATATCACCCATGATGCCTTAGAGGTTGTTGGTTTCCTCCAAAAACCCATGTCTTAGGGAACTTGTTTGGAATGTTTCTTGGTTATTTGAAATTTAAGTAATGAATAATGCATTGAGGGTTGAAAGAATAATTCCTCTACTCTATAATAATAGCGTATTTTTATTGGGAGGAATTTATTGTCATGTGCCCTTATCTTCCACATCTAAAGCTATCCTCATCCCCTTCAGGCAATTTCTGGGGTACTTATTTCCACACCTTTGGAAAGTGGGGTGTTAGAATTTCATAGAACCATTGGATTTATCCATCAGACAAAAAAAATAAAGTTTTCTTTCCTCTTATTATCCCCATGATTCCCGTGAGATTCTTGGATCTCCATTTCTACTTTGAGTTTACATTGGAAAATTTCTTCATAGCTATCGATGTTACAGATCTCTAGGGATTTCTGTAGGCTAGGTTTGTTTTCCGACAAAGAGAGGCCGACCTTGCATTAGGGGTAACGACAATGCTAGAGGCATATTGTGCAAGCCTTGTGAAGTTTTCCACATACGCTCCAATGGATTCATCGACGTTTTTATAGAGATCAAGGAAGTCACATTCCATCTTATGTCAAAGCGTATGAGGAAAATATTTGTCAAAAAAAATTTCTAGAAATTATTCCATTCCAACACCTCAATCTCTTCCTCCGAATTTATATTTTTTATCAATTTACACCATTGATCAACTTCACCCTTTTTAGGACAAGCAACCAAAAGAACCTTCTCTTGTTCATAAAATTGAAGGATGGAGAATATATTCTCAATGGAGTTGATCCACTGTTCGGCTATTAATGGATCAAATGATCCATTAAAAGTATGAGGACTTTTTATCATGAAACTCTCGATTTTGGCATGTTCATTATGGGGGGTGGGGGTTGGAAGATCCTCTTGAAACAGGATTCTATTCAAAACATGTGTTATTTGAGAGGGTATCATGGCAATGTTGGCGATTCATGCTCTTATCAGATTGGGAATCTCACTAGAATAGTCATCACCTTGATCATTGCAATGGTTTTTATCCCAGGTCCTCCTATTACCAGTCATTTTCTAGAATAAAAGAAATTTTAGGAGTAACCCATAATGGGGAATCTAAAAAATGGATAACTTATCAGTTAAATTTATTCCTTTTACTTATTAATTTATAGGATTCAATCGTTTTTATCCATGATCTATATCCCATCATATATTCTTATGGGAATTTTTTTTATTCCCATAATAATGGTTCATACTACAATTATGAATTTATCAAATCATATCCCCCTGGGAGTGTCAAACCAAGAGTTCAGAAAGACCCATTTTTGTGCACCATTACCTGTTTGAGTCAGTCTCAAAGTGGTGTTTTCAGTTTTCACCCCTAGATACATTTATGCCAGAGCCACCTCTACTTGTTCATATCCAAAAAGGGATATATTTTATTGATAAACCACTTAATCTATACTCTCCAAAATTTAAGAATTATTTTATTATACATAGTCTTATCCTTAAGTCTTTCACTAGGGTTTTATAATCCTATTCCCAAAAATAACTAAAAATATCCTCTGATACCAACTATAACAACCCTACTCCTTATTACAAACTTAAACATGATTTATTAAATAAAAATATAATTAAGAAAACTATGAGAATTTATAGTTATAGTGTTTTGGGAAATTAGGAACATTACATAACAACTTATAAGATAAAACCCATCATCTTTATTGAAAACTTCTTTTACATAACCACAACATTCCTTCATACTTAGCACTGCATGGTTTGGCCTCAGAACATGCATAAGAAAAGGGTGACATATAGAGACCAGTAAGGGAATACAAAAGGAATAACATGAGGAATATATTAAATGTTAGGAAATAGTCATATAAATGGAGCAGAAGAGAAACATGAACATAAAGGCATGATATAGCATGATTATTATTACATAGAAATTTGGAAATAACATTTTACATGATTTCAGTATGAGCCAAGGCTCATTCCTCATGGAGAATGAGTAAACCATCAATGAACATGAATTAGATTGTTTAAAAACTCATTGAACGTGATGTATCATGATACTAATCTTTACCCAATGCATTGGAGCGCTATCAGGTAACACCCTTCTTAATCATTTCATTTCAGGCATAAGTGTGCCACATGGATCATATAACATGGAATCATTCAACATCATCATTTATTACAAGATAAAAGAATGTGAAATACATAAATTAAACTATATAATCTATAAGTAAATGTTCATATAGTTGAATAGAATTTATAGACAAATGGGCATGGTATTCACTACACAATGACTTTGGCTTCACCAAACGTAGTGCAAATTGGGTAGCATAACGGCATGACATAAGAATTGATATAAAAAGGTTGATGGCAGAGAACGGAGAATATAATCATATTTTCTTGAAATGGGAAGTAATTTGGTCATATATAAACATTTACCATCATATTTTATGGATGTTATATGCATAAAATAATATAATTTCTTGAATGTAAATGGGGAGAGAGAAATCTCTTCCGGAATTTTGGTATGTTAACAGGTGTACGTGGGAAGAATTAATGAGAGAGAAAGGGGTATATCATCATTAAAACATACAAAGGGAAGTATATGGTAGTTTGGAAATCATACCACAACATTCATAATTGAAAATAAAATGGCATGACAATGTAAATAAATTTGGACAAAATGAGAAAGGAAGAAATATCTTACTTAGAAGTGAGATCCCAAAGGATTTTGAGAGGCTTGAAAGAGGATTCTTGGGAGGTTAGGGTGCCTTGGGAGGATTTTAGAGATAGGAGGGTATAGTTTGTTCAATCTCCAAATGGTTTTCATGAAGAGGAATGGGAGATTGAGTGGGATTGTATAAGAAATGAGAGGTAATTCTTTATTATTTATGTTTTGGACACTACACCTTAAACTAATCAAAACCACAAACCAAACCATGGTTTTGGAAAATGGTTTTTTTCCAAAGAGGATTGGAAAAATTTATATTATAAGGCCAATGGAAGAACTTCTTAAAATATTACACTTTCTTATGTGGAGTGGAGCCACACTCAATATGAAATCATTTTGAAATGATTAAATATTTTATAATTCTAGGAGGGTCCACTAATAATCATAAAATTAACAAAACATATCTAAAACAACATTATTTTAAATTAAAAACATATTTTGGTCGAATATAAATTTTGTTTTATTTTATTACTTCAATATTGGGTCATTATGATGTCATAGAACACATTACATATTTAAATGGTTTTTAATTTTAACCCAAAAACTTGACTATCTTAGAAAATTATGAAAAATTCATCATTAGATAATTTCAACATACTCAATCCAAAAATAATTTTCATTTTATTTGAATAATTATCTAAATATGAGAATTATCTATTTTAAAATAAAAATCGACATTTATTGAAAATTCATGGGGTTAGACAAAAACAGTATTCAAACCTTAAAAAAATTAAAATTTTATTCCAAAAAATCATACGATCATTTATATTTAATAAAAAGTAATTTAGTAATAATATTTTATTAAAATATTTTTTAATTCAAAAATCAATTAATTCATCAAAATATATATTTTCAATTTAATTTAAATATTAAATAAAAATACTATTTGTGCTTAAAAAACATTTACAATGTAACAATAACAAAATGAATATATATTATTTATACAAAATATAAATCACATAATCATAGTTCTAGTTTCTTGTTACATAACCCCTTATATCAACCGTATAAGACCTTAGGGTAAGGTGTGCGATGGTAAAAAATTCTGGGGGCTTGGATAACATTTCTCAGGTGGTAATCTCTATTAAATTCTACTTCTCTCGTAGGTGGTTCCATTCAAGATTAATGTGTTGAAGCTCATCTTGGGATTGGTATAGAGAGAAACCCAATGATGATACCTCCTTCTTGAGCATAGAAAAATGGGATTCAAATGGATCAATTCTACTGGATAAGGTCATTGCATCCTTCGTTTGAGTAAATTGGATTTTTTAAAGCCCTATATTTATACTAATCATGTGATCATTGTTCAATAGATGTATTAGAAATAGAAACAATTCCTAATGGTATTTTATAATAAAAAAAATTAATCCAAGGAAGTGAATTTGTTTTAAATAACCATTTTACATAATAAGACATTTAATTAGATTACGATGAATTTTCATTAATAAAAATTTGGGTTGTTACATTACCAACTATCATGTGTTGGGAGGTCATTAAAATCATGACTTATTCTCAAGAGGTCTTTACATAGTGATATATATTATAAGATATCAATAGAACTAAACTTCCAATTGGAACACCATATATTTTAGGTGTAATTTGATGTTCGGATATATAATATTGTGTATTGGTCTATCAATTTGAGATAATTATAAATGTGTATAACTAAATCATGTACATTTATGCATAAAAAAACTATAAATGTTTTTTTTTGTAGAGAGGTGTCTTATGGTAGGTGTCATTAGTGATTTTTCAATAGTTAATTATCATGATAGGTTTTGTAACATATGAATACAAGAAAAATATGTCTACATATATTTTACTATGATGATAGTTCCTTGAATAAATCAATATCAATGGTAATCATAGGAAATTCTATATAATACAAGTAAACAATTATAATTTATCATGAATGGATGATGACACAATGTATATATTTATCTTTTTAAAATATTATGAGTGAAAGAGATTATATTATGCATTAAGTGTTGTTAGTAGTTATCACTATATATTTAGTGGTAAGTATGTGTTTCTAGATATTAATATTAGTTTGGAATCTTTTTATAAATTCACAACTATTAGGGATATCATATTTTATGATATCCCTGAATTATTTCAAGTGATATAGGTTTAAGACCCAGGATTCTTATATGAAGTTAAAAACTATATACCGAAAACTATCACACAATGAACATTATATTACCACATCATTATAGTGTTGTAGAAATAGATTATATACATTAATATATTTACATATTATATCTCTAAATTTTAGAATACGTATTTGATTAAATATAAATTATTTTTGGACATCCGATATCAAAACAATCTTAGGGTGGATTGTAGGGGTGTTCTAAAAAATGGTTAATTTTCAATGAATTTTTTATTTTAAGTGTCATGTATTTTATCTAAATAAATTAAATTATATACCTAAAATGATGACTGTAATGAAAAAAACATTATAACTCATTTAACTATTTGTTGATTGGAAATAATTAAAAAACCCTTATTGTATAAAAAGACATTTTTCTATAAAATTGATTTTTCTATATATTATTTTTAAATTTATAAGTAATTTTTTTATATTTATTTATAAAATTAGAATAAATGGATTCCAAATTCGGGATTATCCAATTGAAATTTGGTAAGAGGTTTCATCTTGTATTTTTAGTAAATGATTAATTACAGTGACAAATATATAATCAGGGATAATGGGGTAAAAAGCAGTAAATTAAAGTGGATTTAAATTTTTTGGAATAAAATAATACAAAAACCTTCTAGAAATAATTTGTTTGGTAGTAAATTATATCTCGTATGTCTCACCAATATCTAATTATCTAACTCATATAACCCCCATGTGATTTCACCCTTACCATTTTCCTAAATTAGCTTTATAATGAAATTTTCCTATTTTAACATATAGAAGAAGAACTCCTCCACACATTCTACGATTTCTCTCCACTCAAATTCCATTAATCACAAATTACCAATAATTTACTATCTCAATAGCCCTAATAGTGATTTATAGGGTTTTATGTTTTCCATTTCAAGATTTAAGAATATAATTTTCAAGGAAGGTGTTCTTAACTTCTTCTCTACCTTTATTTTTTCAAATATTTTCATTTCTATTCTTTTCAATGAGAAATTTTATTATTATCTGTTGTTATAAATTCCTTACAATACCATCAATGAGTGATCAAAATTTATTCTCATTATACTTTTTTATATGTCATTATATTTATCAAACACACTCGTAGGCATAAAACATCCAATTTTTTAAAAAAAATAAAGTGATTGTGGTTTACTATCATTAACATCCCTATTATGATGAAAACAAGGTGATATTGTAATTCTATGAGATATTGGAGTTCTTTTAAGTTAATATTTTGTTTAATAGCGTTTTACACAAACAACACTAAACCCAAATGATCTATGGAATATTACATTATTATGAAATTATAATATGTGTTAAACTTATAGTAAATAAATAAATAGTAATCAAATAAAATATATTTTTGTTTAAGTATAAATAATTAATGTGATTTAATTATTCATTGTCAAATAACTATTTAATTGGTTAATAAATTAAATCAATAACTATTAAATGATTATTATCATAATATATGATATTATAATATAGGGAATAATTTAATAAACATATTTTAATTATAAATTTATATAAAACAATATTAAGAACACTTAATGTTTAAAAACATCAATTTTCAATAAAAGTAGTTCTACTTAATATTATGATTTTCATTTAAAATAAAAATTTTAATTTTTTAATTTTAATTTTAATAAATTTACTCCATTTTTTAATTCAACATAGTAGTGTCTTCCAAAGGGTTATTTATAAAACATTTCAGAAATAATTTATTGTTATGTTAATTGGGAAAAATATTATTTTTACTAAAAACATAGAGTTTGTGAGTATATCAAGAATTACGTATAACTTAAAAACGTATAAAACATTTTTAATGAAAAAATATGTATTCATTATTCAAAATATTAATTTTTTAATACTAATATGAATTTAGAAAATAAATTTTTAACAACATAAATGATATTTTCCTTTAAAAGAATCTATTTTTGTATTTTCTTTAATGTAAATATTATTTTTGTAAAATTTAGTTTTTGATTAATTTTTAAGCCATATAAATGTAATTTATTTTATAATAAAACATTTTTTATAATTATAATCAAATATATTGATAATTTTATCCAACACATAAATTTTTATCTAAAAAATAAACTTTTTTGAAAGTTTCATTTCTACACGTTACATGCGCTAGTCTAAAAAATTATTTATTTTCACTATTATTAAGTTTATCTGATAAAATTTATTTCATATTTGAAATCAGTAGGTATGAATTATTTAATTATTATAGTAATTCTATTTATTAATGTCAAATTAGTTAGGGAAATTTAGTATCCATAGTAAAATAGAAATGGTAAAAGAGGAAATTATAAAAATTAATAACATAAAAATTATCTAAAACATATGTTAAAATTAATATTTGAGGGTTTATTAACCTAATATCATCCCCCACTCCAACATATTACATTTTTTTTAAACTTTACATTTTTAATATGTTCTCCCTAGAAATTAATTTGTTAAAATTATAAAAATGTCATTCTCAACACTTATAAAAGGGGTCTCCCACCACCCCTTCAAGATCACTCAAAGAAAAAAATTTCCACATAAAAAATAAAAACATTACTTAATTTATAATCATATTCCTTTTTCATAAGACTCTATTAAAAATATATTTTCCCAATACATCCATTTTTGAGGATTCTTAAAATTAAAATGCAATGATTTCAGTGTGAGAAATATTTTTTTCTTACTTATTTTTCTTTCTATCTTAATTTACCAAATATAAATGTATAATTTTTATATAATTATATAATAATTGCTTTTATATGTTTTTTTATTATTATAAGGTTAAAATTATTAACCACCTTCCCCTTTTCTATAAAGAAAAATGGCACATTCATTCATGTGTTGTGCATACTGTAGCATTAAAGATGTGACGACTTCCATTTTTTCACTAACACCTCTCTTCGATGATTTTAAGTGTGAAATCGAAGGATAAATATGAAATTTTTAGTAAAATTTTGTTTAGGAATAAGAAAAATATAATATACCTTATTTTCCCCACATTCTTTTTGAAATAAAAATGTTAATCGTACATTGTGCGGACTACCGCCTCCATGAAGTAATGTAACTTTTTTTATCTAGTTTCATTCTTATTTATTAAAAAATTGTTAAAAAAGATTAAAAAAAATCAATTTCATCTAAATAATATAATTATTCTTAGATAATAATTATATTATGCTCAAAATAAATCATTTTCATAACAATACTCATCCATTAATTATGGTATGTTCATGTATGGTCCAGTCTATAACAATCTGCTTGAATAATGATTTAAAATGATATATGATATAAATAATTTAATAATTATTTTGGTTTTGGTTTTATAATGGTAAAATTTTTATTATACTCATTCTTTATGATATCGTTGTTCATTTTTTTAAAACAATGAAACATTCATGTCCCCAATTGTTTCTATAAGAATCAAAACTAAAAAACCCAAAAAAATGAAATTTTGAATTTATAACTATCATAAAACATAAATTATAGAACCATTTATGATTTTATAATTATTAAATCTTTTAGAATAACGAATAAAAACTATTCTATTATGAAACTAGATCAAAATGATGAAGATTACTTAGACCCGATATTAAAAATTGATAATAACTAACTAGTATAAATGTATAGAATAATTGGAAATTATGTTCAAAAAAGTTAATAAACAAAAAAGGCTCCAAAATAAGGGATTAATATATCTATTTTGATATAAAATAGGTTGGAGTGTGATCAACTAAGAAGGAAATCAAGTTATGGGCTTCTTGTCTCAAATTTTCACCCCCTGAGATATACTTTTTATTATATAACATATAATGTTTAGAATGGTGTATCTAATATCTATTTAATATTTTTATCATTATTATTTCACTATTTATGGTATTATATGTTTCATTTCAAACCATATCGTTCATGGGGTTTTAATTCAAAATTTTATAACATTGTAAGGGTTTCACTGAATCAATTTACGATTCATTGGGTCATAGCCTTTATTAGTAAATATATAATTTTCAATCATTATTTTATCTCAATATTCCACTACTTTATATGGTATTTCCTATTATTATATGTGTAGACTAATTCTAATTAAAAATAACCACTTCTAATAAAAAATGTTTTCTAAAATAAAAGTATAATACTGGTAAGAATAACACTTATTATAACCAATGGATATTTTATCACAAGTCCATCATTTTCCATATCTAAATTATTTTCATTAAGAAAGAAGAATATGTTTTTTATTTTAAATTATATATATTTTACTTAAATTTTTTTAAGAAATTAATGTATTTTAATATTTCTCCAAAGTGAGTTTTTATTTAAAATAGACTAAAGAACTTAATAATGGAATATATTTTCATTACTTAGAACTTAGGATTTATTATAATGATTTTTGTTTTATTTTTTGGGATTGATTATTTTTAGATAATTATAATAATTTTTTAAAAAGAATTCTCTTTACATTTTAATGAATGTTTTTGAATGTTATTTTCACTTCGCCTTTTACAACAAGGTTTAAAAGGTCTTTCGAATACTTTTGTATTTTCACATCTATTTTTCATTTATGTTTTCTCTATCATAAATTGATTTTTTTATAAACCGTTATTTTATTATTATATGATTCCTTTTTGAAAATTGTGATTTCTGATGTCTTTTGTCTTCATAAATTAATGTTATTTGATAAGATCAATAAACCCATTTAGTCTTGATTTCTTTCATATATGATTGTTAGTTATTTTATTTACAAATAATATTTGAGGATGATGATGGTTGGGATCATATATCACACTTCAATGATTGATTTATGTATATATCTCATGAGATAGTCAGGAATGGACATAATAATTTTCTTCACACAAGCATTGGAATAATGAGTTTGATCATATTTTAAAGAATTTACATAATGAGTTTGTTCACAATGACCTGGGCATAATGAGTTTACTCACATTTTAAAAAATGGACATAATGAGTTTTCTCATGTTATCTAGCATGGAAACAATGAGTTTTTTCACATAAACATGATAATAATTACATTTCACACAAATGTTTCTCTACAATTATTGTTATTACATATTTAAATGTTTTTATCAAGTTATGACAATTTTCTAAGACACATTTCGTTTTCAAGATATTCCATGTTGTTCTGGTATGTGTTATTCCATAATAAAACATGTTTTTTATAAAAATCTTGTAGAAGTACAAGAACATCACCAAAATATAGTGCACTAAAAAACAATGTAAAAGTGGAATGAAATGAGGGGCCATGAAGGTCTTAAGTACCGGAGACCAAGGGAATCTGCTATGACAAGATTCACCCCCTCACTAGGAAAAGATCTGAGCCCTGAAAAACAATCAATCCACTCATCATGGTTCACCATGGATACAAGATAGTTAAAAACATTATTCCCTTCATTCCACATATGGAGAACCTCCATGTGGTTGAGCAAAAGCACCTTGCACCAATTAATAATGTCTGTATTTGACTGAGGTGAAAGATCAAGACCAACCCTAGAATTATAAATCAGGAGTGAATCAATTTTAACTAACCTGTAGTGAATAGTTTTCTACATTCATACAAGGATTCTAGTGAGAATCGCTTGGTCCTCTAGTTGGAGGGATTCACCGCATTAAAAATTCACATATAAGGCCAGAGACACAGAACCTCGAGAATTATATCCCAAACTACTCACTACTGGAATTATGGTTTTTACAAACGGGTGTTTACCAACGTTTTGCTGAAACCGTTGGTGCTGAAGGATTAGGGAACTCTTTACCAACGGTTTCATAAAACCGCTGGTAAAGAAATGGTCAAGGATGCCTTTCCCACAGTTTCAGTGAACCATTGGGAAAATTCACCCCTTTGCCAACGGTTAGGTTCCCTTTTTCCAACGGTTCAACAGAACCGTTGGGAAAGGGTACCCTTTTTCCAACTGTTCTAGAGAACCGTTGGGAAAGGGTACCCTGAATATCTCTTTCCAAATGGTTTTTAAAAACCGTTGGGAACGATTTCCCCCAAATACAGCCGCGGTGCTGCTCTCCCCCATTCGCGACAGAACCCTAAATTCATTCCTCCTCCAGCGCTCTGCTCCTCTCGCGAACTCCCCCATTCGAAGAGGTGAAAACCCATCTGAAATCAGGTATTTTTTCAGTTATACACATATACTACCTTATTTTTATTGTTATTGATCTAATATTTTAGTTTTCTGTTATCAATCCAGCTCCAGCTCTCTGCTACTCTCGAACTCCCCCATCCGAATAGGTGAAAACCCATCTGAATCATCTCAAATCAGGTATTTTATTCTTTATACACATATGGTACCATGTTTTTATTGTTATTGATCTAATATTTTAGTTTTAAGTTTGGATTTTGATGTGATTTCACCGTGAAAAATAGGGAAATGAATGAATATTTTGTTAATTAATTAGTTTCCCCATGAATATCAGTTCTGTTATAATGTCCATGCTAAATAAAGGGGTAATGTAATAAAAGACCTTGAATAAATAAATTTTGGAAGTTGGGGTATGTTTCCTCTATGAGAGGTTTTTTGCTGTGTTTCATTGTATGTTGTAGGCTGTTTTATGGGGATTGAGGTGACCAGTTGGGCTTTGTGATATGTCGGGTTGTAATGTGATGGTTTGTGGGCATGGATGTGACATGTGAAGTTGTATGATAGTGATAATGTGTAGTGGTATTGTGTCGTGTGGAGGTGTTGTGTGATGAAGTTTTGGTGTATGATGTGGTGAGGTGGTTTTGGTTGTGCGGTGGTTTGTGATGTGCAATATTTTTGTTGTGATATATGGTTGTTTTGGTGAGATGGTTAGTCGATGTAACATGGCGTCGATGGTTATTGTGAGATGGTGAGTTATCGTGTGGTGGTTTTATTAGTTTCCTGGTTATCTATGGAATAAATTATGTTGTTAAAACAAAAAAAACAAGATATTAAATAAATGATATGGAATCGAAATGGATGTGTGGTAAATGGATTTAATTAATTTAACATTAAATGAATGGACAATGTAAGTGTGAATGAAGTGGATTATAAATGAATGTGAGAAATGTATGTGTCTTGTGTGGTGGTGGTGTGGTTTTTGTGTTTTATGGTAGTAGTGAAGTGTGTGATTATGTAGTTAATGTGAACCCATATGTTGAGTATTTTGTTCTATCTATATATCATGTATTTTTATGTTATTTCTACACATTCCGAACCAGAGTTGGATAAACATACCAACGATCAGAGGTTTTGAGTTATGGGTATTTTTTCTAATATCTAGGATGGTGGTTATATGGTTGGATAGCTACCATTTCTTCCCTACTCTTCCTTAAAAAGTTATTTACCATGTGTTTTTAGGAAAGATGCGATGTGATTGTCCATGTGTCTTCAGGTGAGATGTACTATGATTTCCCTAGTGATTTCCGGTGAGGTGTGATGTGATAAGTCTATAATAAGATGTGGCATGTGGTTGGGGTAATGTAGTGTAGGAGGATGGCACAAGGTTGATTTTATTCATGTTCATGATACCCTACTAATATGGTTAGGGGATGAGGCATGCTGTGATGTGATATAACACATTAAGTTCTTGTTGGTTTTACATTTTTTCAATAACACATGTGTATGTTTTTTTCACATGTTTAGTTGATACCTTGATTATTTTCTTCCTTCATCATTTACTTAAATGTATTTTCTATTAAAGTTCAATCCTATTGAATTTTTTATGACAAAATGACTTATAAAAATTCTTTTTACAGAATGGACAGAAGTTTGATGTATGAAACCGATCGGATCTTAAGCGATTTTCAAAACAATTTGGAGAGCTTTATAGATTTTGCATTTCACAATGCTTCAGATAGTGGTCTCATACACTGTCCATGTTCCAATTGTGTTGGTAGACCTTGGTTGAGCCGTGAAGAAGTCAGTTACCACATAACCAAAAATGGTTTTCAAGAAAACTACTTTGTGTGGTATCACAATGGGGAGAAAATGAAATCTCAAATTGGTGATGATCAAAATGAAAGGACTGGAATGGAGACTTTGTTAGATGATCGGTTTCTGTTTATTCTTCATCATGAAAAAGAAAGGATTTCGAATCAAGAAGACTTCGATATGAGGACAGTTGATCCATCTAGTGAAAATGATGATATTGATAGGGTGATAAAATTGAATGATGCTGCCATGACTCCAGTATATCGACAATGTGATAAAATGAAAAAGCATGAATTTTTAATCCGATTATTTCATGGGAAAACTATGTATGGAATTTCTAATACAGCAATCGATTACATTCTTACCCTCTTGAAGGATTTACTTCCAGATGATGCAGATATTCCCTCAAACCACTATATGGCATGGAAGTTAGTTGAGGAACTTGGATTTTCACGAAACAAAATTCATGCTTGCCCGAAAGATTTCAGTTTATTCTGGGAGGAAACCGCTGAACGAAATGATTGTATAAAATGTGGCACATCCCGCTAGAAGTCAAAATCTGATGGAACACCATCCCGCGTTCCACAAAAAGTAATGTGGCACTTTCCATTGATACCCAGACTTCAGAATCTTTTTATGTCTGATGAAATATCAATAAAAATGAGATGGCATGATAATGAGATAAAGAAGACTAATGATGAGTTGGTTCATCCTGCAGATGGATTTGCATGGTAGAGATTTGATGCTCGACATCCTGATTTTGAAACTGACGTGCATAATGTGAGGCTGGGTCTTTCATGCGACAGTTTTAATCCGTTTGGGCAGATGCTTACTTCGCACAGCACATGGCCAGTTTTTATACACATTTATAATCTTCCCCCATGGTTGTGTATGAAAAAATCTTTCACTTTCATGAGTATACTCATATCTGGTCCTTCTGATCCCGGCATTGATATTGATGTATACATGCAAACTTTAATAAAAGAGTTGAAACTTCTTTGGGATGTGGGTGTGTGCACATATGATGCATGTTCGAAAGACATATTTTAGATGCGTGTTGTGCTTATGTGAACAATCAATGATTTTTCGGCTTATGCAATGATGTCTGGATGGAGCACGAAGGGAAAACTGTCATGTCCAGTTTGTATGAAGAATACACAATCCAGAAGATTGAA
This sequence comes from Viscum album, assembly GCA_963277665.1. Lineage (NCBI taxonomy): Eukaryota > Viridiplantae > Streptophyta > Magnoliopsida > Santalales > Viscaceae > Viscum > Viscum album. Next base: position 583,098,027 of record OY728120.1, read on the forward strand.
ATATTCATGTAGTTTCAGTTTTATGGGACATCGACGATTATTTCCAAAGGATCATCCATATAGAATGAATCATCGAAGATTTGATAATACCATAGAGACTGATGATCCACCTCAGCATATCTTTGGAACTGACGTGCTTAATGAATTTAAAGATTTCAGTTTTTCATTCGGAAAGGGTCAAATGAAAACTTGAAATAGAAAGAATGTTTCCAATGAAACCTGTTACAATTGGAGGAAGAAGAGTATCTTTTTTTATTTGCCTTATTGGTCAACCAATTTTTTACGTCATTTCGTAGACGTAATGCATATTGAAAAGAATATATGCGAAATGTTGCTTTTGTTTCTTCTAAATGTCAAGGGGAAGACAAAAGATGATTTAAGATCTCGGCGTGACTTGGTGGATTGGGGCATTAGACCAGAATTGCATCCTGTGTGTATCAGTGAAAATAAATGGAAACTTCCATGTGCTTCTTATGTGATGACACCGGCGGAAAAAAACAATTTCTGGAAGTATTAGATACTATTAGAGTTCCTGATGGCTATTCAAGCAATATATCTAAACGGGTCAATAGAAGAGAGTAGAAGCTAAAATCTTTGAAGACTCGTGATTATCACGTTCTACTGCATGAGTTGCTCCCAATAGCAATCTATCATCTTGTGTCCAATAATGTAAGGGTGGTTGTTATTCGGTTGTGCCATTTTTATAGAGATCTTTGTGCCAAGATGTTGTCCAAGTCTTTATTGCAATAAATGTTGACAGATGCCCCATTAATGTTTTGTGAGTTGTAGAAAATATTTCCTCCATCATTTTTCACATGCATGCAGCATCTGACTGTCCATATTCCCACTGAAATACTTCTCAGAGGACCTGTTTCTTTTCAATTGATGTATCCAACTGAAAGAAATATGTTCACATTAAATTCTTATGTCTGAAACAGAAATCATCATGAAGGTTCTATCGTGAACGGTTACTTGGCTCAAGAATGTATGGATTTCTACTCTATGTATTTGTCTAATCTTGCTACAAGATTGAACAGACCAATGAGAAATGAAGAAGAACAGTATGAGAAAATTGAACCCAGTTTTCCATCACTTCCTCAAATAGGAGGAATTCCTGGATCATATACATTGAAGACATTAAGCCATGAAGAGCGGGAGATGGCACATCACACAGTTTTGTTCAACTGTGATTTGTTCGATGACTATATCAGGTAACTAAATTGATTATGTATATCTTACATATATATCTATTAATCTATTAATGATTTTTATCTATAGGGAACATAAAACAATGATAAATAGGAAGCATCGTTCTTTATCTTTGAGAAGGAGAGATAATTTGCATAGCAAAGAGTTTTCTGATTGGTTAAAATTGAAGGTATAAAAAAATTAAAGTTTAAAATAATTATATCAATATTTAATTAACTCTAATAGTCATTTATATTGCAGGTATTGAGTTTGTCTGCTGACTCTTCCTCTGAGGAAATAAGAGCTTTGGCTTTTGGTCCAAAAACCGTGGTTCGTGACTGTAAATCAATTATTATCACTGGGTACAAATTTATTGTCACTAAACGAGAAAAGAACATGATAACACAACATGATGGTGTTATGGTTACTGCCACAATAGATTTTTATGCCAATGCATCAGATAGAAGACCGCGATTTGAAAATGAGGGTTATTATGGAGTTGTTGAGAAAATAATAATATTGGATTATTACTCTCATGGACGAGTCACAAGGATGAAATTTCATTGGTTTTATTTGATGATGATACATGACACATTTATTGATGATTGTGGATTTCGAGTAATTAATATGACTCGCACTCTTGCTACCGAAGAACCATATGTGTTGGAATCAATGGCTAAAAAAGTTTTTTATGTCAAAGACCAACTTTGACCTGAATTTGGTGTCATAGTTGAAGTAATTCCAAGACATATTTTTGATGATGGTGATGATGGAATTGACAGTGTCCCTAGTGCCATTGGAACCAATCCATTTATTTCTTTTGATGACTCAAATAGCTCAATTTTCAGAGTTGATTGTGACCCTAAGGTTGTGGTTGAAAATATATAGAATCATTCATCCATGTTCTCAATTCTTTTGGTTTACCTCGAGTTGGGTTGTTAAGGTTGGAAATATTCAAATTGATTTATTATTGGTCACAAATATGTTTTAGCTGACTTGACAGTTATGTGAATTTTCAATGTTTATTAGTTGCAGTTTTATTTGAATTTCATTTTCTAATTTGGAATTGAACTGTATTCAAACATAGTCAAACAATATTTCTAACATGGTGAACATTACAACTTGTATGATTTATTAAATACATTCAATCTCTTCTAAAAAATTTTATAGCTGACTTGACCGTTAAGTGAATTTTCAATTTTTATTGGTTGCAGTTTTATTTGAATTGCATTTTCTAATTTGGAATTGAACTGTATTCAAACATATTAAAATAATATTTCTAACTTGGTGAACATTACAACTTGTATGATTTAATAAATCCATTCAAGCTCTTCTAAAACAATTGATAGCTTAATTGACCATTATATGAATTTTCAGTGTTTATTGGTTGTAGTTTTTTTGAATTGCATTTTCTAATTTGGAATTGAACTGTATTCAAACATAGTCAAACAATATTTCTAACTTGGTGAACATTAAAACTTGTATGATTTATTAAATCCATTCAAGATCTTCTAAAACAATTGATAGCTAAATTGCCTATGAATCCCCTATTCCATCATATATTTAGTTTTTTCGGTTACACATTAGTTTTCTTTTTCTAATTAATTACATATTTGTTTTCAAAAGAGGTAAATGAAGCCAATTTAAGAGAGACGAAGGAAAAAAATTATGGAGAACAATTATCGAATGACGGAGATGGGTGTTCCACTATTAGTGCCTACAGTGAGTACTTTATTTAAAATTGATATATTTAAATAATATAAAATGTCATGTGATTAATTTTTTTTGTAAACATTTTTGTAGGATCCACCTTTACGTCGACAGTTATTCGACGAGGAGCCTAGTACTAGTCCTAGTACTCAGGCTGGTGGTACGAGGAGGGTTCGTAGTAGAGGTGGACGAGTAGCTACGCGTACCCGACTAGACCATGCCCCTCCCACTAACCTGTCATCCTTCCCACATTCTGTTCCCAGTGTGTTGTTAGAGACACATGGGATATTTAGGCCTCCCATGTTTTCGCTACCTTCAGCATCTTCTGGCCCATCATTTTCACATCCCAGGATGATTCCCACTCCTCAGTCAGAATCCGGTCAGATAGTTGTCCCATATTTTTTTATGTCTACTTCTGTCTCTCCAAACTTCTATACTCCATCGTCTTCGACTCCTGTTCCACCACAGGGTGTTCCATTAGTTTCTGTGGATCCAGCGGCACTCATCGATCAGACCGGCACATGTATATTTATATAACCCTAACAAATTTTTATAGAAATATTTATTTTCATTATAACATGTTTTGATAAAATATTTGTTTTTCTTTGATGACAGATACATCTACTGACAGGATGCGTGGGCGGGGGCGTACACACATGCGTTCAGTGTGGAACCGCCACACACAGGTTATGGTGGATTATAATGAAGACAACCAAATGGTTTAGAAAATAGGGCAACAATGTCGGAGTTTTTTGGCGACGCTTTCCAAATACTCCGACATCATTCCTATCATCCCACTATCGTGGAGAAATTTGCCACATGAGGTCAAGGATAGAGCATGGGCAGAGATATTGGTAAAAAAATCTGTTCTATTTAATGCCATGAATTATTTTTGTATTTATATGAATTAATATTTAGATTTCAGCTTCGATTTAATTTTCTCGATGGTGAGGGTGCACGATCGGAACGTCTAAAGGATTTAGGCGAGCATTGGAGAGCCTACAAGCATGAGTTGTATATTGGATGGGTTGATAGATTTGGCACTGAGTTCGAGGCGGTACCAGTGGTGGATGATTGTCCTATAGAGAAGTATCATCAGATGATTACTCATTGGATGAGCACCCAGTTTAAGGTATTAATAGAATTTGAGGTATTTAAATAATAACTTTCATATTCTTCATTAATACTATCTGTTGAATTTTGGAATTTTATTTAGGAATAATCTGGACAAAATAAAAAGAACATTGATGCACAAAAATAGCTCCACACACTGGGATGCACTACGATGCCTGATCATGAGTGGAAGAAGGTAAAACAATTGTTTATAAGTTTTCTTTATGACTTACACTTTCTTTTGTTTCTTCAATTATTTAATAGTTTGATAAAGTTTTCATATAACTTTAGTTTTCAATGTCATTGTAGATGAAAATACAAAATATTGAATGACGCGTGCCTCGAGCAAAACTGTTTTGCTCGAGTAGACGGAAAAAGGATGGAAGTTCCGTCAACAAAGCGACTCAGTAGAAAATTGTAAGTTTTAATCTGTTGAATTTATTTTTTTAATCTCTATTTTGTAACTTAATTATATATTTATATTTGTAACAGGCTGCTTTAGAGGCCCTCGATGCCCAAGAACCAGACAATTTTGGGCCAACAGATCACTTACATCAGGTGTTGGGAGAGGAGTATTCTAGCAGAGTACGCTGCCGACCTAGGATAGCCCTGATGAGGTATTGGCCCTCCTCAGGTACGAGCTGTAGTTCCACCGAGCTGCAGCAAGTTAGGGCATAGGCAGAACAGGATGAGAAAAGGGCCATAGAGACGGCAGAACAGTCTACTAGGGAAAACAGTGTGTTTATGAAATTTATTGAAGTTCTACGTCCTACACTTCCAGCAGAGGCCAGCCCAGCTTTTGATGAGTATATGTCGTCGATACGTTCTATATACGGTGCACCATGTGGCAGTTCTAGTGGTGTTTGAGATGATGTATAGCTTGACGATGATGATGGTGAGGAGTCTGATGGGGAAGAGGAGGGTGAGGAGGAGGGTGAGGCGGGTGGCGAGGGCGAGGAGGAGGGAGAGGGTGAGGAGGAGGGCGAAGGCGAGGACAATGATGGGGATGAGGATGAGGGTGATGATGATGATGGTGATGATGGTGATGGTGATGTGGGACAAGTTGATCCATTACATTTTTGACTGATATTACTAAGATTTGATATTTAATCTATTCTAGTTGTTGGTTTTATCTAGACTCGTAGTATAGTATTGGACTTGAGTTATTTTTATATATTATCTATTTTTATGGGTGTTCTTGTCTTTTAGTGGTTGTGTGTTTGGGAACCCCCCTCCTTCCTAGACCCTGGACAACCCCCCACCCTCCTCCTTGGACCCCGGACAGCACTGTCGGACAGCCCCCCAGACAGCCCCCCCACCCTCCTCCCTAGACCCCGGACAGCCCCCCCCCCAACCATCTTCCTTAGACCATGGACAACCACCCGAACATCCCTAGATAGCCCCCGAATAGCCCCCCGAACAGCCCCCCGCACAGCCCCCCCCCCCCCCCCCACCCTCCTCCATGGACCCCAGACAGCCCCCCGAACATCCCCCCGGACAGCCCCTAGACAGCCCCCCCCCCCCCCACCCTCCTCCTTAGACCCCGGACAACCCCACAAACACCCCCCCCCCCCCCGAAAGCCCCCCGCATAGCCCCCCACCCTCCTCCCTGGACCCCAGACAGCCCCCCCCCCCCAAACAGCCCCCTGGACAACCCCCCATACATCCCCCCCACCCTCTTCCTTGGACCCTGAACAACCCCCCGCACAGAGGATTCTCATAAAATGGACAACATTTTAAGTACATACGGAAAACTGACCAAATGCTTTCGTATTGTGTTGATACATTAACACAACGATCCATGGGTCATATGTGACGTGTACAAGTCAACCCCGCCTCAATTCGAGGTGCGGTGTGGCCGCCACCACTCAAAGTGTATGCCTTTTGTTTCAAAAGGATGTCATTTTATTTGAAAAACATCAACTGGCATATGGAAAACCGATCAAACGCAATCATATTGTGTCGATACAATATCACAACGATCCATGGGTCATATGTGACGTGTACGAGTTAACCCCACCTCAATCCGAGGCGCGGTGTGCCCACCACCACTCAAAGTGTCTGTCTTTTGCTTAAAATGGACAACAATTTAAGTACATATGGAAAACCGACCAAACGCATTCGGTTTCCATTGAAATGTTAGGAGAACGATACATGGGTCATATGTGAGGTGTACGAGTTAACGCCGCCTCAAATCTGAGGCGTGGTGTGGCCGGCACCACTCAAAGTGTCTGCCTTTGGTTTCAAAAGTATGTCATGTTAATTGAAAAACATCAACTGGCATACGGAAAGCCGACCAAACGCATTAGGACTGTGTCAATACATTAGCACAACGATCCATGGGTCATATATGACATGTATGAGTCAACCCTGCCTCAATCTGAGGCGCAGTGTGGCCGCCACCACTAAAAGTGTCTGTCTTTTTCTTAAAATGGACAACAATTTAAGTACATACGGAAAACCGACCAAACTCATTTGGTTTCCATTGAAACTTTAGGAGAATGATCCATGGGTCATATGTGACGTGTACGAGTCAACACTGCCTCAATCCGAGGCACGGTGTGGTCGGCACCACTCAAAGTGTCTGCCTTTTGTTTCAAAAGTACGTCATTTTAATTGAAAAACATCAACTGGCATACGGAAAACTGACCAAATGCATTCGGATTGTGTCGATACATTAGCACAAAGATCCATGGGTCATATCTAACGTGTATGAGTCAAACCCACCTCAATCCGAGGCACAGTGTGGCCGCCACCACTCAAAGTGTCTGTCTTTTGTTTCAAAAGGACGTCATTTGAAGTGAAAAACATCAACTGGCATACGGAAAACCGACCAAACGCATTCGGATTGTGTCGATACATTAGAAAAACGATCCATGGGTCATATGTGACGTGTATGAGTCAACCCTGCCTGAATCTGAGGCACGGTGTGGCCGGAATCATTTTAAGTGGCTCTCTTTTGCTTAAAATGGACAACAATTTAAGTACATACGGAGATCCGACCAAATGCATTCGGTTTCCATTAAAACTTTAGGAGAATGATCGATGGGTCATATGTGATGTGTGCGAGTCAACGCCGCCTCAATCCGAGGCGCGGTGTGGCCAGCACCACTCAATGTGTCTGCCTTTGTTTCAAAAGTACGTCATTTTAATTGAGAAACATCAACCGGCATACGGAAAACTGACCAAACGCATTCGTATTGTGTCGATACATTAGCACAACGATCCATGGGTCATACATGACGTGTACGAGTCAACTCCGCCTCAATCTGAGGCGCGGTGTGGCCGGAACCACTCAGAGTGTCTGCCTTTTGTTTCAAAAGTACGTCATTTTAATTGAAAAACATCAACTGGCATATGGAAAACCGACCAACCGCATTCGGATTGTTTCGATACATTATCGAAATGATCCATGGGTCATATGTGATATGTACGAGTCAACCCCGCCTCAATCCGAGGCACGGTGTGGCCTCCACCACTCAATGTGTCTGTCTTTTGTTTCAAAAGGTCATCATTTGAAGGGAAAAACATCAACTGGCATACGGAAAACCAACCAAACGCATTCGGATTGTGTTGATACTTTAGAAAAATGATCCATGGGTTATATGTGACATATATGAGTCAACCCCACCTCAATCCGAGGCAGGGTGTGGCTGCCACAACTCAAAGTGTCGGTCTTTTGCTTAAAATGGAAAAACATTTAAGTACATATAGAAAACCGACCAAATGCATCCGGTTTCCATTGAAATATTAGGAGAACGATCCATGGGTCATATGTGATGTGCATGAGTCAACACCGCCTCAATCCGAGGCGCGGTGTGGCCGGAACCACTCAAAGTGTCTGCCTTTTGTTTCAAAAGTACGTCATTTTAATTGGAAAACATCAATTGGCATATGGAAAACCGACCAAACACATTTGTATTGTCTCGATGCATTATCACAACGATCCATGGGTCATATGTGACATGTATGAGTCAACCATGCCTCAATCTGAGGCACGGTGAGGCTGCCACCACTCAAAGTGTCTGTCTTTTGTTTCAAAAGGTCGTCATTTGAAGTGAAAAACATCAACTGGCACGCGGAAAACTGACCAAACGCATTAGGATTGGGTTGATACTTTAGCACAACGATCCATGGGTCATATGTGACGTGTACGAGTCAACCCCGCCTGAATATGAGGCACAGTGTGGCCGGAATCACTCTAAGTGTCTCTCTTTTTCATAAAATGGACAACAATTTAAGTATATACGGAAAACTGACCAAACGCATTTGGTCTCCATTGAAACATTAATAGAACGATCCATGGGTCATATGTGAGGTGTACGAGTCAACGCTGCCTCAATCAAAGGCGCGGTTTGGCCGGCACCACTCAAAGTGTCTGCCTTTTGTTTCAAAAGTACGTCATTTTAATTGAAAAACATCTACTGGCATATGGAAAACCGACCAAACGCATTCAGATTATGTCGATACATTAGCACAAAGATCCATGGGACATATGTTACATGTATGACTCAACCCCGCCTCAATTCGAGGCATGGTGTGGCCGCCACCACTCAAAGTGTATTTCTTCTGTTTCCAAAGGACATAATTTGAAGTGAAATACATCAACTGGCATACGGAAAACTGACCAAACACATTCATTTTGTGTCGATACTTTAGCACAACGATCCATGGGTCATATGTGACGTGTACGACTCAACCCCGCCTCAATACGAGGCGCGGTGTGGCCACCACCATTCAAATTGTCTGTCTTTTTCTTAAAATGGACAACAATTTAAGTACATACGGAAAACCGACCAAACGCATTCGGTTTCCAGTGAAACTTTAGGAGAACGATCCATGGGTCATATGTGACGTGTACGAGTAAACGCTGCCTCAATCCGAGGTGCGGTGTGGACGGAACCACTCAAAGTGTCTGCCTTTTGTTTCAAAAGTACGTCATTTTAATTGAAAAACATCAACTGGCATATGGAAAACTGACCAAACGCATTCGGATTGTGTCGATATATTAGCACAACGATCCATGGGTCATATGTGATATGTACGAGTCAACCCCGCCTCAATCCGAGGTGCGGTGTGGCCACCACCACTCAAAGTGTCTATCTTTTGTTTCAAAAGGTCGTCATTTGAAGTGAAAAACATCAACTGGAATACGGAAAACTGAACAAACGCTTTTGGATTATGTTGATACATTAGCACAACGATCCATGGGTCATATGTGACGTGTACGAGTCAACCCTGCCTTAATCTGATGCACGGTGTGTCCGGAATCACTCTAAGTGGATCTCTTTTGCTTAAAATGGACAACAATTTAAGTACATATGGAGAATCGACCAAACGCATTTGGTTTCCATTGAAACTTTAGGAGAACGATCCATGGGTCATATGTGACGTGTACGAGTCAACGCCGCCTCAATCTGAGATACGGTGTGGCCGGAACCACTCAAAGTGTCTGCCTTTTGTTTCCAAAGTACATCATTTTAATTGAAAAACATCAACTAGCATATGGAAAACCGACCAAACGCATTCTGATTGTGTTGATACATTAGAACAACGATCCATGGGTCATATGTGAAATGTACGAGTCAACCCCGCCTCAATCCAAGGCGTGGTGTGGACGGTAGCTCTCCAGGTGTATGTATTATGTTTAAAATGGACATTATTTCAAGTAAAAATATATGGTATACCAAAAACTGATCAAATTATTAATTGACTTCCAGATTCCACATATAATTGTCCTCTAAATTTTAAATTGAATTATAAATGATTTATGTATGTTTATAATTACGTTATGAATTCTAATTTAATTATGGATGTGTATAGTTCCACCATTATATGTTAAATGTGTATGAATTTGTTCTCTATATGTTAGTGTTAGTCGGTTATTGCAGGTACAATAATTGTATATGTATGTGTTAGTTTATTGTAGGTACAATAATTGGATTGAAAATGAGAGGGAACCCACAAAATGATACCTGGTGGGAAAATTGGAGAGCCGGTGGTCAAATTGGAGAGCTGCTGGGTAAATTGCAGAGCTGCTGGGCAATTTTCCCAGCAGAGGCTATGCCAACTATTCAAAACTGTTGGCATCGAATGTGTAGGTCTTGTTTTACCAACGGTTCATAGAACCGTTGGTAAAACACTTGTCCCAACAGTTCTAAACCGTTGGGAAAGAGGATATGTTGGGTTTTTTCCAACGGTTTTCCGAACCGTTGTGAAAAACATGATAATTTTGTGCAATGTATCCCAACGGTTGTGAACTGTTTGGAAAAAGATTTCCCGACAGGTTTCCAGAACCATTGGGATAGGGTAATTTTTCAGCACCATATCCCAACGGTTCACTGTAACCCATTGGGAAAAACTATTCCCAACGGCTTACTTCCCTACGGTTTGCAGAACCATTGGTATAACATATACCAACAGTTCTGCAGCCTTTCCCAATAGTTCTAAACAGTTGGGAAATCCTGCATTTCCAGTAGTGACTAGCCTTTATGGTACCCATACTTAATGATCCTTCAATGTTCATTTTTAATTTTGAGTGGTGAGGGAACTAGTGGACCTATCACCCCTAATTAGTAGTGTGAGCATTGTTGAATGTAGAGATGGTATATAGAAATGATCTCAAGGAGGGGGAATCATTACAGTTCTTACACACAATAACATGGTCAAGAAAGGCGGTCTTATTCTTCAGAAAAATATATGTTCTGGTGCCAGTAAGTCCCTTATAAAGGGCATCATTCCATATTTTCCAAATACACCAACATCCCACCGCAAGGATAAGAGTCCTCACCTTCTTTTCTGGACAAAAACATTCTCCCTAGAACCACAAATTTAGAGTGGATAAATATGCGATTAATGAGGTGATATAACCATGAATCAATTGAACGATCGCCACATTGTTCTTTATCGTTCAACATTTAAGAACAGGTGATCAGAGGTTTCAGTTTGTGGCTCCCTACAAGAGTAACACCTTGAGTTTATGTTGACCCCCTAAGTGCTTGAGGTTATCCTCTATTTGAATCTTGTAGCTCCTATCACTAAATAGTAGAACATTAAACTTCATTGGGATCTCCTTACAACACAAAATTTCATAAATGACGTCATTATCATTTAAAATCATCTACATTCTATGTAATCCTTTAATATAGATGACAGCTGTGGAGGATCTAAGGAAAACTCATTGGTCCAGCTCTGAGATGAACACAATTCTATCAAAGATAACCTAATGAATCTTGCACAAAATCTCAGGAATTAAACTTGGATGGTTAGAATATATCCTGAATTCACTATCTAGTGTCGTATATTTGATGAAACTGAGGTTTTCACCCCCTGGTTCTGCCATGAGAAGTTGATATCCCCCACCCCACAATCCAGCAAGAGTAGTGTTATAGTATTGGAAGGTCAAGATGGATCATGAGCCAAATATTAGAACCTCTAACATTTTTCATGTCAGTGTCAGCCCAAAACATGTCCTATATATTCCTTCCCCAATTTTTCCTCCACTAAATCACTTCCCACTCTAATTTAGCTTTAAATCCTTACATATCTCTAGTAATACTTATTATATTAACACCCCCTAAAATAGAGGTCTAGTCGTCCCAGTCTAAGACACCCGATAAAGCCATCCCTCTGACCATGAATCCCATAATAAAGAATCCATGATGTTATCCATCTGATATATGACCCATTTTTGAACCTTAAGGGTAGAAATAACATGCACTAGGATGGAAGAGAGCACATTGTTCGGTAGAGTAATTCGTACTCCGAAAGATAAAAACCAATTTTTTCAATTTAATATTTTTCATGAAATGTTGTTAAAAATATATAAATGTGATAAATATGAATCTTCATTGATGATATTGTGGAACCTAAATAATCCTTAATAAATTTCCCTCTTTACATATCAAGTCTTCCCTCAAAGTCCATAACATGCATGTCCGAACATTTATTCGAATTATATAGACTACTCTTACCATGGTTCACCAATTGGACACTCCATTTATAGTATTCTTTGATAATGAAATTGAACCCTAGAATATATCTATTTCTACTATTGAAAGAAAAATATGTTTTTGTTAGAAAAAATAATATGGGAAATTGGATATAGTGGTACCTACCTCAATAAGGGGGGATACTACCTAACACCATGCATTTGTCTTTGTTGTGACTAATAGATTCTTGGGTAAGAATAAAGTGGGTATCCATTCCTTAAACCAATGACTACCATGAAAAACAATAATGTCTACTCATAAAAGAGGTTGAAATCCATGATGAACAAAAACACTGAAACAAGAGATCAACCACCCATGTAGAGAATCCCATCCTGGTCAAAACCTTGAGAATAATGTTCTATTTGAGATTATCATTGGATTTTTTCCTATCCACCTTGATTTCTAAAATGTAACCAAAGGTATTTTGGTCAATATCCTCAATGGCCTCTTGGTCAAGAATAATAGCCCCTAGATTGTCTGTAATTTAATTAAAATTTATTTTTATTAAGAAATACAACCATGAAAATGAACAGACATTATTTTATTAATGATTCTTTCTTGTACCTTGTATGAAAATTTACAAATACAAATTGGAATGTAATGATAAAAAGTCTTCATATCCTGAACCTTTGGAATCGTCACAAGATTCATAGCACATGAAACACGGGGAAGGTTTCCACCAAGGAAGAAATCATGAACAATCTATACCATCTCACTCTTTACCAAATCCCAGATAGTATTGTTAAAAGATATTAGGAATCCTTCTATACTAGTTTCACATTCCGGATTATGTGTCAAACTCACTTCATGGATCTCTCTTTAATTTGTGGTATCTTCCATGGACTCGTTATCGAGTACATAAACCACACTCATAGTTGCATAAAGAAGTTCAGAGTGACCCCTCAGGTATCCAACTAGCATATTGGGATTGGGACCAAGAAAAATATATCTAATGTGAGAATCTTCTATATCCCCATAACATTTCGATCATCTATGTATGATCCATCTTACAATAAAATATTTGGTCAGTTGATATATCGTTTGTCCCTAATGCAAGCATGGAAGTATCATGTGTTTTAATCACCTTCACTAATATTTTTAATTATTTATTATTCTCATGCCAATCATTCATGTTTTAGTATCACATCTTCTAGAATGTTATTTCTTCTAGTGGTACCACCAAAAAATAGGTTATTCTACTTATTCTCTAAGATATATTCAAGATGTTCAATTTCTTTGTTGATAACCCCGATGTTCATGGCTAAAGGGGGGTTCCTTATCCATGGTTAAAGATCTTACCTAAGGCATTTAATTTTATTATAGATGGTTTTCCATGAGTTTCCCTACATAATCCTACTCCATTACTCCTTTTCTATTTTGGAATAGCTGGGTCCTATGTCTGAAGTGGGAAAAAATGAAGCGAGTACTGCTCGTTTGCCTGGGATAAAAAATAATCCAATATAGGAGTAGTTAGATAATTCTCTTATCAGATGAGAAACCTTAATGTTGGGGTATGATGAAATGGCATAGATATTCCCAATACATTGGTTATGGTGAAACCATGTCTGGATGGCACCCCTCTGATTGTTACACAATGTGATCTGATTTACCACACTACCAACATCTAATAAACCACTAATGTCTATGAAGGAAATGAAATCAAGGCTATATTTATAAGTAAAGGTATCACATACATTATTCTCATTCATATCTACAACGAAATTGATGTATACTCCCACCAACCATGGAGTACCCCTGGTGCCAATAGTGCTAATTTCCTACCATAAATCTTCTTGTTCATGTGCCTTGCATTTAGAATAAAAAATGAGAAGAGAAATACTCGAAATCCCCAAGTAATTTTGGTGGTCATAAATTGATCTAAAGTAGTGAGAAACTCTGTTGAGATATTTTTCATCCAAAACAACTAAATGTGTAGGTTTTGAGGGCTTACAAGCATGTAGTTTTGCACCCAAATGTTGTGTGGATATTCAATTATCTTAGTGGAATTATGTTTGGGCTCCAAGATAGAATCCAGGGAGACCAAATTACTATGAACTTCATTAGTAATGAAATATATCATGACTAGGGAATCCAGGTCACGGGTGTTCTAGATGAGGAATAGAATCATCGAAGAGAATCCCAATGTTTTTACCCCAAAACTTTTTCCACACATAATGTGACACAACAATATAATACCTTTAATCTTGGACTATTATATAGTGCCTAATCTATGTTGAAGTAGTATGGGAGTCACCATTAGATATTCTAAGTTCCCATGAATATTCGTATCTGTTGACGCTTCACACTGAACGAGATATGGGGAACCACACACAGCGACATGAGAGGATAGTTATCCAAAGAAAACAAACATCAGGGGAGACTGGAAACAATGTGAAGGGATATTGGGTACATGCTCATCTCATAGAGCTTCCAGATATTCAGGATGAGATGGTGCTGACCGAGCATGCGATAATACACTACTACCATGGGACGAGTGATGTGGAAATGAACCAGGGGGACATAATCTATAGAGATAGTCAGGTGAAAGAGAAGAAGGCCTATAGAGGACCAAGTACAGGCGCAGAGAACCCACCACATTTGGATTAGAATCCTCATGTCTAGACTAGATATCCCTACTCATAGGAGGTGATTCAAGAACCTCCTTACCTCATAATCTATCACATAGATATGATATCACAAATAGTGTAATATTGATATCCCTATATATTTAAATCTCTTCCTGGCTATAGGAACTCCCCTGAAATTGAACTTTGAAGAAGCAACGACTCATACTGGGGATAAGAAATGAGTAACCTTGGAGATGATAGCTTGAAAAATATTTTCGGTGAGAGATAAAAAAGGTCTTGCAACCAATATTTCATTGCCTTCATCCAGAGAAAAATTCTCACCAAAAGAGGCTAAGCTGGGTCCACTTCAACATAGACCTTGACACCACTACTTCCTTAAGTTAGAGAGTATGTTTTTCATCACAAAGAAATGTATCCAATGAATCCTCAATCCCATGCATTATGGTGTTCTGAAAGAGTAATGAGAGCCCCGTAATAAAAATATACACCACTACATGAGAGGGATCTTAGCCCATGTAGACCTAAAATTTCTATTGATATAGGTAAAAAATCAATCTTACCATAGATTTGGTACTATTACACAAGGACTTTAAAATATCCACCTTGGATTTTAACACGATGCAAAATGCATTCTAATTTAGCAACAAAACCCTAGAAGGAATTTACTGGTTCCACGAATTCAGAAACTCTTATAATAATGCAAGAAGAGGATTTCCAAAACCAAATCAAGTAATAAGAGTCTATTTCATGTGCACCTACACCTATGCAAAGAAAGAATATGGGACCAAAAGCATTGGGCAACCACCTTCCAAGAAAGACATCAGTTCAAGGGGAATTATAGGAAAGGAATAATCCATCTGAAGTGAAGGAGACACTGACCGGAAAAGAGCCTCCATGAAAGAAAGAGATGGCAACGAAGAAAGACCATAAAGAAGAGGAACCTCGTCTTCCAAAAGAGCTATTTAAAATGAGGAGGGAGGAAGTATCAAATAAAGGATATACCATAGAGGATTGAGCAATTCCAGTCAGAAGGAATTACAACATTTGATAAAAAAGTATGATGAATTTCAAAAAAATGGTGGTGGGTGTAGCATGTTCTATTAAAAATCCATCATCAACCAACCTAAGGGTTATTCACTTCCCTTATGCCTTATTGCTAATTTATTTTTCACTATTATATCATGCTCACATGTTTTATGATTATTGCGATGCATTTTGAGACATTTTATAACGTTTATTCTTCTTTAACAATATTTTTATGATATTATGTTTCTTTATAATAATTTATGATTATCAACAATGGTATTATGATTATATAATGATATATTTATCCTATTTATTATATTCTCGTTCATGTTTATGATATTATACATGATGATATGTTTTTTAATTACTAAGTTCCATAGATCACCTATTTATTTTTTTTCCATTCCCCATGTTATAAATATGATTATGTCATGTGATATATTTTGTAAAAGGTTTTATAGGAGCATGATTATGGAGAAATTTTCATAGAAAATGTTGTAATAAGATATATATATCTATTCTCCAAGACAATAAACCTTTTGGTTCTTAGTTTCTGTGACTATCTATGAGATTTATTATTTAAATCATAATATTATTATTTTATTTGAGCTTTTTTATCTTGGGTCACATTAGTTTCTATCATAAGAGGTATTAATTAATTTATGGATTAGTTTAGATAACATTAGTGAAAACACTATGGAAAAGTATAAGGGATAAGTCTAAGTATAACATCCCGAGATATTGGTAAAGTTTATATTATGTTATTTCTATGGAAATAATATCCTTATATAGATCCTATAAGTGGATTCAAGTCTTTTAATAGATGTAACTAGTGGTAATAAATCTAAAAAGGATATGTTGAGTATTAACTAAACCAGCAACTTATGCATGATAAAGAGGCATAAATGCAATATAGTTTGAAACTTCTAGGGGATATGTTTTATTTAATCACATTCTCTTCAAAATCCATTATGAATTTGTAATTATGTTAATGAACTAAAAAATAAGTTTGAGAAAACTCAACCAAAAAACACTATATTGAAACGAGAGTGATTCATGTTGAACTAAAATATAAAGTGATTGTTTCAAAGAGTAATAAGTTTTTATATTATATTTTTATAGATAGATTTATTAAAATTATATTATTATGTTAATAAATCTTCACTCACATTGACCACTTTTTTATTTATTAATGGTAGAATCTCTAAGGAATCATGTTAATAATGTATTACGTGGACAATGAATAGATTTTCCCAAAGATAAACCAAATTCAATAAGATATAGAGTTAGAAAAACTGTGATAATTCCAAACTAGCAATCAATAATTCATATTAATAATATGAACTTAGTTGATTTTCAAAGCACACCCAATAAGGGAAGGATGTAGTTTCATAGAGATTCACAAGAAAAATATGATGAAGGAATGAAAATTAAACTTTCTACATGTTAATAATGTTGGAATAAGAGCCCAAGGAAATGTATCAAAATAAAAATAATGTTGTTCAATTGTAAAATTATTTTCCATTTAGTTAGTGGTTGTTAAAGAGAGATAAAGAGGTTATTCAATACATTAGATGGAATAAAATTCCAAACTAATAAACCAACCAAACATTAATAATTAAAATGAAAATTGTTTTGGAATTATATAATTGATTCCCAAACAATAGACTAATAAGTATAATAGGCATGAATTATCTCTTCAACCAAGGGAAAACTCAATTACTGAAATTGGGTCATGAAGGAAAGGGTAAAAGGTACACTCACCCTCCACTTTATATTTGTGGGTATTGGAATCTATTCAAGTCATATTAGTATGAAGATGATGTTTTATATGAAAATTAAATCATTACCATAATTACTTGAATATAAAAGAAAAGTTCTAGTTTTACCAATATTTTATACAAATTCAATGTTATGAAAATACAATTTTTTTCAATCTTATTATTATTATTTTTGAAAAATTTACTGTGATTCTAGAAATGAATTGGTTCAATCCACATAGAAGAAAAAGTATTTGGAATAGTGCGATGACATTTAATATAATTCTATGATAGTAAATGTAAGGTTGATTATGAACACTATTTATAATGAAATTATATAATGTTTGTCTTGATATAGAATAATTATTGGCTCTTGGATCAGATGGATGGAGATAAACTAAATATTAAGGATAACACTATGCTAAGGGAAAATATATGTTTCCAATGTTTGAAAGGATGATATCTCTTTGAAAATTGAATTATGATCCACATCTATCATTTAGTCACCCTTATGTATTATCATTAGTTATGAATATTTTAAACTGTGAGTATTTAATTTATTTAATATGGGGGGATGTTACTACCTAAAATTTTGTATTTTTTAAAAATTAATATTGTGTTAAATAGATTGTTCCATACACAACACCAAATAAAAATAATCCATGCCAAATTTTATTAAAATTATTAAAAATTTATTATATTAATAAAATCTCTAGTAAACTAAAATATAGTAATTAATTATAATTTCTTGTGTTTTGAGGATAAATAATTAAGATGATTTAATTGATCATTCTCAAATAAAGGTCTAACGTGTTAATAAATAAATGAAAACATTATATAATTATTATTATGGTAATATATGTTATTAAAATATATGAACTAATTTATTAAAATTATTAAAATTAAAAATTTATATGATATAATATGTTGAAAAATTAATGTTTCAAATTTTCAATTTTTAATAAAATCGGTTTTAATTTTTTTTTTGAATTTTCATGTTAAGACAAATTTTACAAAAAAGAATTTTAATTTTCAAAAAATAAAAATAATTGTTTATTTAAAAATATCTATATTATCCTAAGGTGAATTTTTTACATTTTTATGAAATAATAAATTTTTAGATGAATAGTTAAAAATGAAATTTTTCAAAAAAACACATCATTTTTGACTATATTAATAAATAAGTGTAACATAAAAACATAAAAAATATTTTTCATCAAAAAATATATATTAATTTGTAAATGTATACATTTATAAATACTATTATTAATTTATAAAACTTATTTTTAACTACTTATGTGATATTTTCAAATAAAAGAAATTATTTATGTCTTTTATTTTAATTATATATTATTTTTATAAAATTTAGTTTTGGATATATATTAATAAAAAATAAATTTTATTTATTTTATAATAATTCATTTAATATAATTATAATAATATTAATCTATAATTGTATTCTACACAAAAAAGTTAACCTAAAAAATACACTATTTCTAAAATCTTCTTTTTACGGGTTACATGCGCTAATGTTGATATTGATTTTCCATAAAAATAGAAATTTTATATGATAAAATGTATTTAATATTTTTTATTATCATGTATAAATTATTTAAAAATATACATTTCAGTGTTAGGTATAAAAATTAAATTGCATTTTTAAAAATTAGTCACCATGATAATACCTAGAATTGTAAAAGTACAAATTTTAAGACTAAAATTTCTTAAAAATGTTTAAAATATGTGTCAAAATGAATGGTTGAGTATTTATTGACATTATATCATCCCCTAGTCCAATATTTAAATTTTTTCAAGAAACTTGACATGATTAATAGGTGCTCTATTTATATTAAGTGGTTATAATTACAAAAATGTCTTTCTCACCACCTATAAAAGGGGTATCTCTCCAACCCTTCAATAGCAATAAAATAATTCATTTCCATTATAGAATATGTCAATTTTATATAATGTATAATTTTATTCATTTTCCTTTCACGTCTATTCACAATACACTGTCCAAATACCTCCATTTCTGAGGAACAGAATAAGGAAAATGCAAAGATTTCAACTTGAGTGCCCTTTTTTCCTAATTTCATTTTCATTCTGGAATAAATTCATAAATATAATTTTATAATTACTGTATAATGAAATAATTATGGTTTTAAAAAAATTATTATTCTAATTGAATAACTATTAACCACGTTTCCACATGTCAATTAATAAAAATGAAACAAACCATTAGTTCGTTGTGTAGACTACCACCTCTACAAAACAGTGACATTCATTTTTTTCACAACTAAATCATTGATTATTTTAAAGGTGAAATTGAAGAATAAATATGAAATATTTTACAAAATTTTATTATGAATATAAAATTTATATTCCACCTTATTTGCATCTCATTCATTGAGAAATGAAAATGTTAATTGTGTGTGTTAAGGACTACCATCTCCACGAAGTAAAGTATCTCATTTTTAATCTAGTGTATTTAGTATATTTAAAATATATTAAAATATGATTCAAAACATTAAAATTATATAAATAATTAGGTTATTATTCTTTAATAATGAAATTATTCCCAAAAAAACCACTTTTATAACCACACCCATCCATTAATTATGATAGGTTCAGGTGTGAGTGGGTCTAACCACCTACATGGAAAATAATTTAAAATAATATTATGGATGACTACAAGAAAATAATTAATAATCATATATGATAGGAATTAGTAAATAATGATTTTTTTAAATGTTATTATTAATATTAAATGAATTAATTACGATACCATCATTTGTTTGTTAAAAATCAATAAAACATGCTTGTCACCAATTTTGTTTATAAGAACCATTACTAAAACTCTCATAGTATGAAATTATAACATTATAAACTATCATAAAACATCCATTACAGCACCTTTAATGATCTATTAATGTTGAACTTTATGATAAGAATAAATAACATCATCACTCTTATGAAACAAGTTCATAACAATCAAGATTACGCACACCCGATATTGAAAATATATAATAACTAACTCATATACATGTAGATAATAATTATAAATTATTTATAGAAAAGTTAATATACATTAATTTTTTTACAAAATAAGTTATTCTGATGAATATTTTTGTAATATAGGAGGTTATAATGTGATCAAGTTGGCATGAATTCAAGATATGGTATTCTTGTCTCAGATTTTCATTCCTTGGGAAATAAAATTTATTATACAACATGATTTACTTATATTGGTGTATGAAACATCTTGGTCTGGGATCCACTATAACTTTTTCCCTGATATGGTTCTCCATATAACTTCATGTGTGCCTATGTATACTACAACATATTCCAACTAGAGGTTCAAGCCTCAATGAAATTATGGGGATACTATACCCACTTATCAGAGTGAAACCAAAGAAGAAATAATATCAACAGATATAAAAAATGAACAGTTAATGGATAGAATACAACAAGATTTAAATAGAAACCATGTACCAAATTCTATAACAATATGATGGACAACTAAATTTCAAGAAATCATACAAATAAGGACTCCAATACCACAACCATAAAAGACTAGAAACACAACCCCAGATCACAATCTGGTCCTAACATACCATACTCCAATCCATCATCCCATGCACTGACCAAACATTAGGTCCCATTCCTAAACTTGTACAATAAAATAAGTATTATCTAATTAGGTGCCCAACTTCAATAGTGGCCCGGGAAAGGTGTGAGTACAACACAGTAAACCACCACCAATAGTGTCTAAAGAAATAACATGTATATACAGTACTGTATACAGATAATCAAGGTGAAATAAATAAATGGGGAAACCAAATGATCCACTTTTCACATTAAAACAATTATTACTTAATCATTTAATCTATTCAGCTCCATTGTGAAAACCAAAAGTCCAAACCTTCTCTGTTTATCTTGGGATACTAACTGATAAAAAAAAATTTGTCACATGCTTTTAGTAATAAGGGGAATTAATTAATCAATTCAATCTATCCATACACCTTGGATCATCAGTCCAAGAAACCATATCATTTCCATTCACTACGAGCATAGAGACATAATCCAGCATCCCAAACTATGAAATAAGTTGGTGGGGCCTAGATAATTAGTCTAGACAAACCTAAGGGTTAGGTTCCTCATTCTAAACTCTAATCATATGATATAATAGTGATCATAGTGCATCATTCTATCCTAACACAAGATGAGGTTCATTAGTCTAATATCATATCAATTCAATATATTGGTGGGCCAAGAGCATCATTCAAGCATGGAATGTGATGGTAGAACTGTATTCCAAACCATGATCATACCATTTACCACATATATATGATTATTTAATCATTTATCACACTTACCCGCATTATATTCCATAACTCATTTAACTCTCCTATTTCAACAAAACATCCCTTTATGTCACCCTTCATTTCCATCTAAATCATTACATTATGAAACACTTTGGCCGATGACACTATTTGAAACACCTCAAAGACACGCTCTAAATCATTGGACTTCCTTTTAAATCCAAATAAGGCCATAGACATTCATTTTAAACAAAACCATCCAAAAGGACCCTCGCAATTTTTCACAAAAATAGATAGCCACAACCTCATTCGGAGTCATCTTTCAAAATCAATAATGAAAATCCCTTTTTAAACCACCTTGAGATAACCAACTCATTTTAAAACACTTCCCACTTTGAAAAAAACCATTTTCCTTCATTTAAAATAATAACTAAATAAAATTTAAAAACACATCATTTGAAACTTTTCAAAATCATTCTAGGAAACTCACCAAATATAACACATAATCATTTCAATCATCTATTTTACCATTCCCATTTTTTATGTACCGACTCCTACACAATATGTCCCATAATTTCCCTAACCCAACATTTACTAATTCATTTTACCATTTTATATGGTATGGAATACCACATGAGAATCTCTAGGTATGGTCTCACATCACCCATGGACCCAAAGGGGTCTGTGAATGGTCTTCCACCTCAATTAGTTCACAAACTACCTTCATTAGTTAAAGACACATAAAACCCAGAAAATAAGTACATAGGGACAACCACATATACTTATAACTAACTGAAAAATAATTTTTTTTATTATCAAAACACTTTTGGGGAAAAGTGGGAAACCACAGGTTCCAAACATTACAACCAACTAAACCATGAAAATATAACCCAGATCAAGCCTGCAGGATCTGCCCCTCCCCAACGATTACGTCATGATGAAAATCTATCACCGTTGCATGAACGATCGGCTAGTTGTCCCGTGCAGGGCTGCACGGGCATAGTACCAATGGAAGAGACATACCCTCTCGAACATCCAAATCCAAATGGCATGCCGAAAAGAAGACTTTCTGCTCTGGACCTCATCTGAAGAAAATCCATGCAGCATGCTGGTTTCAAACACACCAAAATGAACAAGAAAACTATAGCCACCGACATGCCCCAACAGAATCCAAGAACCTCTATTGTAAATTTAAAATTTCAGAACCAAAAGAAAATGGAATCCAAGAAACTCCACTGAAAATTTACAGAATCAAAATCATCACTCGTTCACACAGAAGAAAAATTCAGCACACTATGAGTCTCCTCAAGGATCAACCAACTTTACCTCTTCATTCCACCCCTCCTCCTAAGATAGCAGGAGAAATCTTGGAAAGAAAAAATCATAAAGGACCTTCATGTGACACTTTGGTCTTCCCAATCCTAGTCCTTCACCTCCCTTACCATGTACAAAAATCATACAAATAGACATTGGAAATCAAAACAACTTCCGAAGCCGAAGAGAGTCCTTCCCTACCTCATCCATGCATAGACAACATCCATGGCCGTCACATTATTCCTTAAATCATGCTCCGTGAATGCAAAAAAAGATATATCCAAAGCAATAAAAAATAACCAGAAAAAATGAACACTAGATACACACACAAAGAGCAGACCACATCCAATTCTAGCAAGCTACCTCACCCAAAATCATCACCAGTAGAACCACAAAACCAATCAACACTCCTCCACTGCAAACCATGCCGGAACAGAATGAACCGAAAATGCAAACCCATATCCCAGAAAAATCTCATCCAAAACCAAAATACAGGCAAAACATGAAAAACAATAAGAAACCATTACCGCATGGATTCCTACCCGAGTTCCATAGCCACCAATAAAAGAGCTTCGCGTAGAACCAGAACCCAAATATCATTACCGCATTCCAGGTCAGTTTTGGAGACCACGACTAACCACCCAATGCACACAGATGGAGCCAAGATGACAATTCACAAACCACAGAAGGAGGATCTTGGCTGTTGGATGAACACCGCACCACCAAGGTAAGCCCTATCCAACATTGGTGGAGTTGAGCGAGAAGCAGGCCAGCAGGTATGCGAAGCGCTGAAACAGCCAAGCCCACGAGGTCGACAATGCCACCACGATAGGGGAACCACCGTCATGAAATCACCGAGTACGAAGAGGGAATTTGAGCCAACCCACAAAGGAAGGCGGTGGCGAGAAGGGGAACTCCTTCTCGTATAAAATAGATCATCCAAACTTTCCCCTTGATCCTAGCCCAAATAAAATTTAACATCCAATCTTATAATCTATTTGAAAAAGAATGTTTCAGGTATTTGGAATAAAGGAAAAAAACACCAAGAATTATCTATAAATTGAAGAAAATGGAATCAATGAATTTCCTGAAGCTTCAATTCACACCAAACAGCACTCAAAATGCAAAGGAATCGAAGTAGAAACACCCTTGTAGGAGGAGGAGGTTGATTGTTCCTCACCCTAGATATTGGGGTCGAATGCGATAGAGATTTAGGAGAGATATAAATAACATCATGATGTAAAAAGGTAATAACATCACTTTTAATGTGTTTCATGGTTTATCCTCACGGTTTTCCAAACTATGTTCCAACTATGTGGTTCACTTTGTCTAATCGGAAATCGAGCTATGATATTTTCCTAGTCACACACATGGTTTGAAAAATAGTGTGATGTCCATGTACTAGCCATTTTCCAAGGGGACCTCATGTTTCACTATCTCCTGGGACACCCTATACAATTTTTCAAAACCACTTCCATATTTTTTTTGGCCACATGGTTATGATTCATTGTTACTCCTAACCATGCACCAACTATGTTCTCAACCCAAATTTGCCACTTTTCCGTCTTTTTTGTGTCCCAACCCATCGAAAAACCCTCAAGACCAATCATACTCCTTATAATCATCCCATAAACTAAAAATTAAATTTGGTACATGCCTTAGCTTAGTGGTGGGATCTTAAAACCGCCCCACCTTATAACATCTCATCCTCAAGATGCTTTTCCCAGCATCACTAAGCCTCTGAGACAACCAGTCAGGCCATGGGTATCACTTGTCAAATTTCATCCCTATGTTTCCCCCATAACATGGTTATGTAGTCACAATAATTAGAACAAATTAATATTTCGACCCTCAATAATTTCCCTATTGTGATCCACAACACGAACCTAATTCTCTTCAATGGATGCATCAACCTCAAATAAAATTTATTAATACCAACCATACAAACCATGTGAGAGAACCAGGGAAATACCTACTTCCTACTAATAAAAAATAGCTCATCCAAACATTTTCCTTGATCTAATACCAAAAAACATTTGACATCCAAAAATAGATTTTTTTTAAAGAAATAGTTTTTTAGGGATTTAGATGGAAGGAAAACAACACACCAATACTATTCCAAAAAACTAAAGGAAATAGATCTGAAGACTTACCTGGACCTTTTATTCTCACCAAAAAACACTCCAAATTCCTATGAATAGAATGTAAAATATCCATAGAGGTGGATGATTTTGTTGGTTCATCACCCAGGATATAGGGTCTGAATGGGGGAGAAAATTGGGGGAGAAATAAATTATATCAGGATTGAAAAATGATAAAAAAAACCTCACCTTTAATGAGCTTCCTGGTTTGGTCGGATAGTTTCCCAAACCATACACCAACTATATGGTTCACTCTTTCTAAGATGAAATGAAGTTGCACTTTTTTCTTGGACACTCAAATAGTTTGAAAAAACTTTGTCATATACATGCACTCACCACTTTCCAAGGGTAACTCAAGATGCACTATCTCCTAGGCCACCACACATGGTTTCCCCTAACTATGTCCACCTTTCTATAAGACACACGTTAATGGTGCATGGTTACTCTTAACTATGATCCAACCATTCTCTCAGAAATAATTAGCCTCTTATATTTCTTTTTCATGTCTTGGACCCCCGTAACACCCATGCGACCTATATTACTCCCCAGATTCATCCCATAAACCAAAATTCAAACTAAGACATACCTTATCTTAGGGTCGAGATATTATAGTGTGTCTAATTCCTATTTAATATTTTCAAGTATGATCCACCCATTTTTCAAGGTATTTTATGTTTAAATTGAGACAATATCCTTCAAGGTCTTTTGATTTGAATGTTTCTAACATATTAAGGGTTTCATCAACTCGATTTCTGATTTATTGGGCCCTAACATTTCTTAAATGGATATACTTTTCAATATTTCTTTGATCCTGAAATTCCATTATTTTATGTTGTATTTCCTCTTATTATTTTTGGGAATTGCTTATCTTAAACAACAACCACCTCTTCAATAAAATATTTTACAAACTAAAAATATAAAATTTTTTAGAACAACTCTCATTCTTACTAGTGGATCTTCACTTTCATGTCCAGGTTTTTTCTTATAAAAATTATTTTATTTAGATAAATCCAAGTATGATTTTTATGTTACATTTTTTTATATTTTCATTTACCAATTTTATGATATTAAATTATTTTAATGTTCCTCCTATGTAATTTTTTATGTAAAATATACTAAAGAGATTAATAAGGGAATTTCTTTTCTTTATTTAACATTCTCGATTTATTGGATTGATTTTTTTATTTTCAAGGATGTATTTTTTGTAACTTTATATAAGGTGTTTCAAAATTATTATATTTATATTATCAAAAATATTTTTGAAATTAATTCTCACATAAACTATTATAATAAAGTTTAAAATGTTTTGTGACAGATTTTTTTAGTTCTATATTTCCACCAAGTTATATCTATGATAATGTAACGTTTTGATAACACGTTATATTTTATTATTACATGTTTCCTTTAGAAAATTGATATTTTGGATAACCTATTATTTCTTATTTTCATGTTACATAATAATCTTAAGAAAACCATTATTTTCCATGGGTTCTTTAAGATATGACTATGATTTATTTTAATTAGAACACATATGTATGTATGGTAATGGGAGGGGTCATATGTCACCCTTTAATACATTATTTTATATTTATATGTCATGAGATTGTTTGGATGAACATAATGAGTTTGTTCAAATAGGCATGGGAATAATGTGCTTTCTCACATTTTCAAGGGTGAACATGATGAGTTTTTTCACATGGGTATGCGCATAATAACTTTGATAAAGTTTTCATCCATGTGAAAAACGTTTTTTTATACCAACGTGGGAATATTTTGTTTCCTCACATTTTCATGCATGAACATAATGATCTTTTTAGATAGGTGTGGGTATAATTATTTTTCATGTAAAATTTTCCTATTTTTATTGAGGATACCCAAGAATAACATACTTTAACATTATGTCATTTTATATAAATATTAAATACATAACACTATTATACCCACCCAAAAACCCTAATGTTTTAGTGTATTTGAAGACTAGATAAATAATTAACTTATTTCAGGAATGATATTTAACATATTCGATAAATTTATTCTATTAGTGTACCATTCTTAGACATACCCTACCTAAATAATTTCATCATAACATGGGTAAATGGAAACATAAGAAATGGTTATCAATTATCCTCAGTAAGATTTTTCATGGAGATATCAATCAACAATTATATGTTAGATAAAGAGTATGTACACACGATCATAACATAAAAAATTCATACACAATCAATTAAATATAATTAAGCATGAGATGTAAATTAAGTGTTTTTCATAATAGGTGAAATATTTCATAAGTGTTTAGAATCAATAACATTTAGTCATGATCCTTGAGATTATATCATAAATATAATAACATTTCATAGGAATATTCTAGCACTATTATAAGTATATAAATTCATAATAATATCTTCAGGAATTATTCTTTCATTATGGAGTCCCTTAAATAGAACAATTAAATAATTATGTTTTGGGTAACTAACCTCTAGTTTACTCTATCATCTATTAGGATCATCTTAACTCAGTCATCTCTTAGTAGTTTCTTAACATAATCATCTTTTAGGAGTTTCAAAAATTCATCATCTATTAGGAGTTTATTAAAATTATCATTATTACCCAATGAATTATAGGGATATAATGGACCCACCCATATCTATTTTATAACCATACCAACCATAATTTTTTTATTATGAAACCACTCCCCACATAATAAAAACCAAACATATGTGTGCTACAATATAATAAAATATTAATCATATCTTCATAGTATAACTCCTGGAAAATAAATATCTTCCATTAAAATTTAATAATATTATTCATAAACTATCCATATAAATACTATGAGTGATATCATTGGTTTATATCCCTAGTGAATCCTGAGTAACATCAAAGCATGTTATCATATATATAATATTTATTTAGAAGATCACTGGAATATTTCATATAGAAAATACACTTTTCTTTTTGAAATAAATTATTTAAAATCTAAAAAAATCCCTCATATTAGGGAAAACATTTTCATAAAAATAACCCTGGAAAAATTTAAATAAATATTCATATAAATTTTTTTTCTTGACGGTTGGAAAAAAATTCATTTGGTACACATAAAAACAAATATTACATTCACACCTTCCATAAAAAGTAAAAATGTCTTCATTTGAAAAATAAAAAAGTAGATTGAAGTTTATGTTTTATTATAAAGTAAAACATGGGTAAAAATGACTTATAAAATTATCTAAAATTTTTAAAAACAATCTTGAAAACTTTATATATATCATGGATTTGGAAGAGAAACGATTCCCAACCAAATCGAAAAATAATGTAAGTTTGTATTAAAAAATGTTTATCTATCATATTAAGTGAATAAGAGAGGAGAATGAATGGAAAACCTGACAACCCCATAAATTAATAGAGGATAAAAAATATTTTGTTTTAATTGATATGGATCTTATAATTTCTTAAATGAAAATTCACACATAAACAATATCGATTAAAATGAGTTTGAATCATAAATCTCATACCACTTTGGTAGCTTTTGAATCGTAACCCCGATGAAAGAAATAAACTCAAATGAAACATTAAATAACATTTATATAAATATATTCATGATATATCATATCAAATTTTTATTGTATACAACACATGAAAAAAAATTATTGAATATAGATTATGTCTCATAAAAACAAAAGTATGACGAGAAACCCTTACCAAAATCCTCATCTTGCTTCATGCTTGTTAATAAATCATGTATAATAAATATAGATTAATTATACATATATTTAATAACCATTTCCATATATAAATTATTATTTAACACTCATTTATCATTTCTAATTATCCTTTTATGAAAATTTCTTTATTCAAATTAATATTGTTTCAAAAACTAGTTTGTTTTAATGTTTGTTTGGATTTAATGGTTTTGTTTCTTACACCTTATCCATGAACTAATAATATAAATAATATTAATAATGAAAAAATTATAATATTTATTCATTATATACAATTTTGTATCGATTCAAAAATTTATGTTGAAAAAAAAATTATCACTTCTTGGGGATGGTAGTTAGTACATACAGGCGAGTGATGTTTTCACATTTTGATGGATAGAGTGAATGAAAGGTATGTAATAATTAACCATTAAATAATAATTATTATATATTAAATATAATATATATTAATTAAATATATCCTATTACCAACCATGTTAAATGGAAATGAAAAATGAATCACATTGGGTCGTGGAGGTGGTAGTCCACACTTACAAAGAAGTGACCTTATTGGGTTACAATAGATGCAAAGGTAAGAGGGTAAATAATATATTATAATTAAATTTGAATAATTATTTCAAAAATATTATATATAAATATTAAAACCATCATCATAACCAACAATGATTGATGGTGATGGAAAATGAATCATATAGCTATGTGGATGTGGTAGTCCCCACACACACATGATCGATACTTTCATTTACTATTTGATGAAAATCAGGTGAAAAAGGGTTTCCCGTAATAATAACATCTCATTGAATTTATTATTATTAATTAAATATTTTTTTTATTGATAAAATATATTTTTAGGGTGTATAATAAGAATTAATCATTGAAGGAGTAGGGTAAAATGATTACCACTTCCTTGTGAGATCTACTTTGGATTAAACCTTATGCCTTCTTAGGATGGTGTTAGGGGAAGAAAATAATGTTTTGGGTGAATGGAAGGAATATATGAAGGTAATATGGTAGTTATTTTCTAATATATATTTCTCAAACATTGTAAATAATGGATAAGCGGTGGTTTCATTTTATAAGTGAGGAAAAGGACACCCTTGAATTTTTAAACGATTAGAATATAATATATATCATAATCATGTAATGTGGAAAATATTAATTCCAAATTTATATATAGGATTTTATATGGAATAAATAAACTCAACGAATCATATTTACATAATTTATAGAGACATTTTAAGCCTTATCTCTTTGTCTAACCACTTTAATCCCATTTTAAACTTAACCGTGATAAATTAAATTTTTACCATGATAACATAACTATATGACCAAAATTAAATGGTGGATTATAACCAAATTTGAAAATTAAAATTAAAAATATTAAGTAAATATTATCATATTAAATATATATTGGTGGAAGAAATTACATTTAATATAAGAACATAAAACACATGAAAACCCGTTTTTATAAAAAGACCCAATTTAAGAATAAATAGAATTTTACATTGAAATCAAGTAAAGGGATTGATTTAAATAAATTTATTTTTATATATAATAAAAATAAAGGTTTTATACTTTTTTATCAATCCAAAATAGAATTCCATCTTCTTAACATAACATTAAACACAAAGACCCAAAAGTAGTTTTTAATTCGAATTAAATATAACTTATGTTTACAAAACAAATATAAGGTTTAGAAACTAGAAATAATGTTTTAATAAAAAAACTTTCATCCAAAAAATATATATTTTTTGGGATAAATTTTTTAAAATTTATTAATTCACTATTACAACCTAATAATCAGATAAAATTGACACTGTTGGAAAAAATCAAAAAATTTACTATTCACTAAAAGTAAATCTTTTTAGAAAATTACCAATAAATAATCCCAATAAAATTATTAAATTATATTTAAAAAATAATATAAATTTCTTTGAAATAAAATTTATAAAAGTGGAAGAAATTATTTATAATATCCACACATAAAGTGAAATAAAAACTATTTTTGAAGAGAACATATTTTTGATGCATAAAATGTATTTCGTATCATCCCATAACTAGTGGAAATAATTAAATGAAGGTTAATATATTTTATTGATTATATTATCTAAAAATGTTTTTAAAATTACTAATCATTATTTATTAATTTAATTTATTAGGATAAATCCACATTATTCACACAAAAAATATTTCTCAAAAAAAATCTCTTTCACCATTAAATTGTTTTCATTGTTTTCTTACCAATTGAGGACCAATGAATTAATTTTATACACGTGTAAATAATAATTATTCATATTTTTTTATTTATATTCATACCCTCTATTCTAACATCTAGCCAATAACTATCACCACAAATAATAATAATGAAATAGTATATCGTGATTCTTTTAAACTTGATGTTGCATGTATTGTAAAATATATATA
This sequence comes from Viscum album, assembly GCA_963277665.1. Classification (NCBI taxonomy): domain Eukaryota; kingdom Viridiplantae; phylum Streptophyta; class Magnoliopsida; order Santalales; family Viscaceae; genus Viscum; species Viscum album. The sequence goes on from OY728120.1 coordinate 583,129,323, forward strand.
ACATAAAAATAACTATATATATATCATAAAATATAGAGTTGTTAAATTATAAACCCTTATAATAATTTCTCCCTCAAAATTTCTTCACTTTGAGACAAACAAATATGGATAATTCTACCTCATCACATCATCAATTTCCCATATTGCTTCCTCAAATTGATGGTTTTTACACAAATATTTGACCGAGTGAGTGGTATTATTATATATGAATTTTCTATTAAATATTGAAAATCTACCATTTTTTACTCATATGATATATCATTCTTCTATGGTAGGACCCCTAATTTCATTACATGTGAAGGATCAAGCATGTACTTCCTCAAAATTGATACAAGGAATACATCTGGAACATGATGGAGATTCAGTGGAAGTTTGAAGTTATAATCAAGAATCCTTATATAATCAAGAATATAAAAATCTATGATAAGTGTCAGGATATTATATACATTATTTATAAATATCATGAAATCTTACCATGAATTTATCCATAGAAACACCTTGTCACTAACATTGAATGCCATAAATTGCCGATGATTGACAAATTAACTTTTCTATTGAATATAATATTACCTGATATATATTTTAATGGATCTAACCTCCTCTTCCATATCTATATTCAGTCCCAACAGATTTTCTTCTCTAACTTCATCCTGGAATTTTGGATTTCTTCACTTCTTGCTGGAGAGGTATTCATAACGATCTATCTAAACACTTGAGTGAAATCAATTATTGTATGAAAAATAAACTATAGAAATGTACTAATCACTACAAAAATCCTAATAAAAAGATTATTCTCTCAATAAAACATATTGGGTTTTAGTGGTCCTATCATACTAACCATCTATATAAGGATCATATTGACTTCTAAAATTCAATAATGTATTCAAAGCTAACTAAAGACTCCTCGAAAATTTTGAGGTATACCTTATATCCTAATTATATACAATAGAAATTGGTAATCCATGTATTCTTAATAATTCCAAAAGGTATTTCTCATAAGTTTTATAAATATAGAAATATTTTTCTATTACAATGAAATGTGATTAATTTATAAGGTGGTCAAATATAACCAAAATTCAATTATGGACTTTGGATTTTTTGGAGAGTTTGATGAAGAAATACATAGTGAAGTATTCCCATATCAATTGTGGTACGGTTAGGGGTTATATCATCCCATTAGAATTTTTTTCTCTCAGACATGACATTATAAAAACTATTAATTGAGATATATACTCTAAAATAACCCTTTTAATGTTTTCCAAAAAGAAATACAATTTTGGATCTCTATACAACTTCATACTTCCATAAGAAAGAGAGAATGATGAACTATGAGATTTATCCAATTAATCCTTCTATAAATATAGTATTTAAGGGACACAAACATTTTTTCTAAACCTTATTATTGAATAATAATCATTGCTCGACTTGGGAACATTCATCACTTTCCCTTTAATATTTTCATCTTCCATCTACAAATCATTCATAGATACATGGATGGATAGTTTAACATTCATCTGAGAATGATAAGATATGTCCCCTTACCATATGATTTTAATATCCATATTAAAAAAATCAATAAGTATTGTATCAATTTTAACCCTCATCATTGATAATTTATCATGGCCTTTCAACTCAGAGTATCATCCACCTTGTTCTCCTTCCAAGAATGGTAGTGTATTGAACATACATAATCATTAATCAACTTTAACCAACTCCTTTGGATCATATTTAACTACTTATATAGGAATATATATTTTAATTTTTTATATTTTGTATATATATCACATATTTCACCATAATGAAAATTGCCCCATATTTTCAATGAAAAAATTACTGGTTCCAACTCTAAATCATGATTCGAGTACTTTTTCTCAGGAATTTTCAACTATCATGAGGCATAAGTTATCACCATGTAATTTTATTAGATGAAACATATTGGTCCATTTTTTATGAATCTCTATAGATAAAAAAACTCTACTCTACTACATGGAAGTTTGATTATAGGTTCACTGACCAACCTCCACTTCATTATCTTGAAATTTTTCTCACATTTTTTTGTCGAGATAAACTTAGATTCCCTTCATGTAAACATGGTATGTGAATTCAAAAGATGGCACAAATACACCACAAGTAATCAATATTATACTTCCATCTAAAGAAAACTATGTATCTTTGTTATTGTGGTTGGATTGGGAAATTTTTCATTACATTTATTCTTTCAAGGGTCCACCGATATACCCTCACCTAAGATTAAATTACCCTAAAATATGAGTTTTTACAGAAAAAATTCATCCATGGTAAATTATGTATAGAGTTTTTCCTTCCTCTGGGTCTTTAGTAAAATCCTTAAATATCATTCAGTGTTTTTCTTACATTGTGAATATATAAGAATGTCATCTATAAATACAGCCAGAAACTGATGGAAATATTTAAATACACTATTAATTAGATCCATGAAGATTGTGGGGCATTGGTATGCCCAAATGGAATTAATATAAATTCCTAATGACCAAACCTATTATGAAATATTTTCTTTTAATATATATTATCTGTTTGCCATCAATTTATGTGACTTGGAATAAAGGTCAATCTTGTAAATACATTAAGCTCTATATAGTTGATCAAACAAGTCATCAGTATATGGTAGATGATTCTTTTCATAATACAGATCTTGTTATTTTCACAATAATCAAGGAGAATATGCATTGACCCATATTTATTTTTAACAAAAATAATAGGTTCATCCCATGGTGACACACTCAGGAATAAAAATATCTTTTATAGATTCTCCTAATGTTTATTCTTCATTTTCTACAACTCAATCATGGATATTATATATAGAGTATTTGAAATTTTTGTATCATTATGAATTCTTACTTTTTAAAACTCAACATCATTATTTTGAGTAATACTGGGAAAATATTTAGGAATTATATAAAAAAACTCAAGTATAATAGGAATATTTTCAAGATTGAGTTTCTCAGAAACTATTTGAGATAAAAACCACATATGAATAGGAATATAGAAAAATAAAAAATAATTAGTTTCCATTATAAGTTTATATTTATACTTGCACTAAAATAATTTCATATATTGATTTATAATATCAAATGTGAGTTCATTATTCTATAAAATTATATGGAATCTATGTAAATATTGATAATACAACTAAAAATCACATAAAATTCTATAGAATGATAAAAAATAATATTTTCACAAGGAACATTCATACAAAATTTAACATTAAATCCCAAACTCTAGAGTGGATGACAGTTGTGCCTTATCCATTATGATACTATTCAATAATTGATATATTATATCCCTTTACTTGGTCAATGAGTCAAGCCCTAGATTTGGGAAATGACTCAAATAAATCCCAAGTTCTCTATACATAATAAATTTAACTTTTAGGATGTTATTTATTTCCCTCCTTCAAAATATTCATCTTACTCAAAGATAACTCTATCTATTCTTTTATTTTATACAAATGAAACATATTCTTGATAATTTGATACATTTACCTGGGTGTGTTTTTCCAAAATTAATGACATTTAGGAATTTGAAGATTATTTAATTTGTTGTCTCAATCAACCAAAATATCATGAAAATCAATTCGTATCTTATTATTAATGTTAGTAATCTCACCAAAATTTAGGTTTTTAATCAAATATCGTGATATATGGTTAAAAATAATCACATTTTTCACATTTTAACTCCAATTTAATTTATTTTTCATGATTAAAATTATTTAATTCTCCATCATGTTCAATTTTAACATGATTCCTCCTAGTTCTATCCATTTACTAAAATGAAAAAGTATAGTGTGAGAAAAAAAATCATAGTGAGAAATCATATAATCCTAAAAATTCATTGAATGTACAAATCATGAAGTTATTATTTTCTATCTATGACACACTACGTTTGAACTAGGTTATACTTTGTAATTATCTATTCAAATACTTCATAATGGTTTATAAATAATATGTTAATGAACCGAAGAATATCCCCCAATATTGTCTATCTAGTTTTTTTGTCTTAGGCTCACTCATCCTGCACTAGTGACCATCACATTAATACTCAATATAGCACCTTGAGAGTATTTACCCCTAGTTGAATATATTTCACATCCACATACACCTTTAAATATAAATATAAGTATTTAATTTCTTGGAAACTACTCAATATCTTCTTTACCAAAAATTTAGTATTTTATTCTACACTTAGGCTTATCCCCAATAACTTCATCAATGTTCCATAATCATAATCTCTAAAGATTAGCTAAACTGTACTTTGATTCCAACTATGGAAACTCAAGAATAACATATATAAATATTACATCATTTTATATGAATATTCTACATATAAAATAAATATAAATTCCTTCAAAATATACAGGTTTAGTGTCTTTGGAGACTTAATGCATTATGAAATTTTTTCATGAGAGATCTTTAACATCTCCCAGAAATTTATTCTATCATTTCTCACTTCATACAAAATCCTTAATTAAAACCTTTCCCCATAATGTAGGGGATTAAAAACATAAAAAAGTCTTAGTGTTGAATCTTAGTGAGAGTAAAAATTGGTTATATCAATCAATGATCGCAAGTGATAAAAAGGGAATGAAAATATGATCATAAAATAAAAAATTCATACCCAATCAATTAAATATCATTAATCATGATTCATGGATTAATGAGTTTTCATAAAAAAATAATAAATTACTAAGAGTGAAGTAACATCAATAATAATTCATTATCCATGATATTATATCTTAAAATTAATAACATGTCCAAGTAATTTTCAAGTGCAATCAAAAGAGTAGAAAATCATACTAATATTGTGTGGAATCATACATTCATCGTGGAATTACATGAAAAAAATAATTCAAAAATTAAATTAATATTATCTTATATCAAGTTAACTTCATCATATCTAGGAATTTTCTAAACAACATCTTCTCTTATGAGTTTCCTAACTCCACCATCCATTAGGTTTCTCTAAACTCCGTCATCTCTTTGGACTTTCATGACTCCACCCTCATTACCCAATGAATAAGAGGGATATAACAATCCCACTAACATCTAGTTTGTAATGTAACCACCCATCCGTTTTTTACAATGGAATAACTTATCAAATACTAAAAAACATAAATATGTTTACCAAGATATTATAAAATATTCTTCATTTCATCATAGCATAACATATTGAAAATAATAGTGTTTCATAAATATCTCATCATCATAATCATAAAAAATCTAGATAATGAATAAGGATAGTATAATTGGATCATATTATTAATGAAAAATAAGTAACATTAAAGGATGTTATCATAGATTAAAAATTCCTTTAGAAGTTTGATAAATTTTTTATTGATAAAAATACACAGTTTATTTAGAAATCAATTATTCATCTTCTAAAAAAATTTAGAATATTAGAGAAAATATTTTCCTTGAGAATATCCATGGAAAATTTTAAAAGAATATTAAAATAAAATATAATTCATGGTGATTGAGAAATATATTTGTGAAGTAAACATAAATAAAAATAATCATTTCACAACATCAATAAAAAGTCAAAAGTACTTCATTTGGAAAAAAAAGAAGATTCCAATTAAATTTTTTATAAAAAGTAAAATATCGGTAAAAATGATTCTATAAATTCATATAAGAATATTAAAAACATTATTGATGTCATTTTGTAAAAAATAGATATTAATGAGAATAGATTCCCAACCAAACTAAGAAATAAGGTATTTTTTCATAAAAATTAATTATTTTTAATTTTAAGTGATAAAGATAGTGGAATTAAATAAAAAAATGAAATCTCTAGAAACAAACACAGTATAATAAAATATATGGGATTTAAAAATTAAATATCAAAAAAAAATTCCTCAAAAGTAAAGCAAGGATAAACAATCTCGATTATATTAAGATTGAATAGTTACAAAACATATATGGGTTGGGGTGGGGAGGGACAAGAACATGAGGGATTGGGACCATGTAGGCTTGATATCAAAAAAATCCCACATATTAAATGGCATTATTTATCATGGCATCCCCACCTCATAGTATATGCAGGCAATCCCACATGTAACAATCATTATTTATTACTATTATTATTATTTATTTAACTTTTATATATAATGAAAATTATATGATATATTGATACATATAAATATATGATAAATTAATGGTGTTGTGTCATTATTTAATGTTTAATGATTTGATTAAATAAAGACTAGTTTTACATGTAAATTTTTTATTCTTTGATATTGAAAAAAATGTGTGATGTCGTAGTTTAAAAAACACGTGTTTTGTAATTAAATGAAATCATGGATTAAAATTTTAATTAAAACAAGAATCATGATTTCACATTATTGTTCTTTCATTGAAATAAATAAAAGTGAAAATTTTTATTTTATAAATAGAACATCAGTTATGATTTTGATGGAAATAGTGTATTGTGTTTCGAAACAAAATGATGATTTATGAGGAAGGTTGATTGTGGAGGGAGATCAAGCACATTAGGACTCAGTGGGGTAGCCATATGGAATTGGAAGAGGGAGTGGAATAAATGGTTGGAATTGGGATCAAACCATTATGGAATTAGTACCCAAAAATATTCTTTATTAGGGGGAAATGTACTATATTCATGACGTGGAAATATTTTTTATATAAAAATCACTTTTTTTGATATCCTTGTAGTCTAATCCTCCAATTTCACTGACACCATTTGTTTCTTATTTTATTTTTTTCACCTACTATATTTTTTTATTATTTAATTACGTTATTTTAATTAGTTCAAAGAAACAAATAAATTTTATTTGAGTTAGTTATTATGTAAAAAATATATATATTAGAAGATTTTAATTTCAAATAATGGGCTCTCGAGCTAGGTGACACAAATGCAGGCTTACCCACCTGAGCCTACATCCACACAGTCTCAAAATTCATAGTCCTATACTCCATAAATTAAACATATTTCGTCCCTCCTCACCCTATATATACCCCTTTTCTATTAAACCTTCATTCCATGATCCCATTCTCCATTGATATGTTTGAAACAAAAATCACTTCCCGATTTGGTAACATTTGAATCATTACACCCATGAAATAAATAAAATAAAATGAAAAAAAAATATTCCCTGAATATAATTTTTTTAATGATATATCATATCAAATGGGTATTATATAAAGCACAATAAATATATAACTAGTGAATATGGAATATATCTCACAAAACAAAAACAGTGAGACGAGAAACCCTTACCTTAAGCCATGTCTTTATTTGTATGTGTTATAAAATCCTATATAATAAATATAAATATAATATAGAACCAAATTAACACATAAATTACTATTTATCATTCTGTTATCATTTCTAATTATCCTTTATAAACAATTTCTACATTAAAATGAATGTTCAGGTGAAAACTGGTGTGTTTTCCATTCATGTTTCGGTTCGATCATTTTGATACATTCACCGTGATCGTGGATTCATTATATCTATAATATTAATCATCATATAAGTATTATATTTATTCATTATATAAACTTTTAGAACCATTAATAATAACTAGTGATGAAAAATGATTTACATCCCTTCTTGGAGACGGTAGCTCGTACACACAAGTGATGTTTCCACATTTTAATGGATGGAAAAAAAGAAAGGTATATACATTTAAATAATCAAATTATAACCTAAATATAATATATATTAATTAAATCTATCATTATTACTATTCAGGTAAAATGTCAATAAAAAAGTCACATCCTTTCATGGAGCTGGTTTTCCTCACTTACGCAAGATTAATATTATAGTTTTCCAAAAAAATGGGATGGTAAGAGGGTAGAGAGTATATTATAATTATATAAGAATAATTATATCAAAAGAATCATAAATAAAAATTAAACACTTTATAAAAATAACCCTCAAATATTTTGATGTAAAATGAATCATATTATTACATGGAGGTCGTAGTCCACACCTTTGCACGAGTGATACTTTCATTTATTATTTGTATAAAGGATATGAAAAATGGTTATACCATAATCAAAAAATAATAATTATATTTATGATACATGATTAAACATGATCGGATGGATATATTTTATTTTTATTAATTTTAAGAATAAATAATCTATGAAAGAGTTGGATAAGATGATTAGATATTCTTTGAGAGACCTACTTGAGCTCAAACCTTAATACATCTTAGGATGTTATTGGGGTAAGAAAAATATATCTAAAATAAATTGAAGGAATATAGTATGGTATTATTTTAGGAATTTTCTAAGAATGAGTTTTCAAACATTGTGAATAAATGAGAAGAGAAGGTTTCTTTTTAAAAGTGATATAAAGGAGACACATAGAATTACATATAATATTTAAATATAATATATATAATAACCATATTGCATGGTACCAAGGAACAAAAAATTCATAGATAAAATGTGATGGGGAAAACATAAACTTATCTAATAACATTTTGAAAAGGTTTGGAGAGATTTTAATCCTTATCTTCTAGTTAAACCACTTTAAACCCATTTTAACCTCAACCATGATAACTTAACTTTTTACCATGATAACCTAATTATAATACCACAAATAAAAGTTAACTTTTCTCAAAATTTAGACATTATTATTATAAATTTTGAATAAATTTTATTATATTTAATTTATGTTATATCATGTTACCTGTTATAGATATTCCTTGAACCTTGTTTTGATACCTTTTGATTCGGGTCTTTTTCTAGTGTCGTTAAAGGATAATTCGAGAATTTTTGAAATAATTTTGGCCTATATATTGTTAGTGCATAGTTTAACTTAACCATATCCCCCCCCCCAGCTCAAACTGTGCACCTCGAGACATTTGGAAGATTCATAGTTGGGGAAAAGTTTCCTAAATCATGCACTTACCTAAGGGAAACTATGGTACCATGTACTATAACTCCAGAGGGGGTGAAGGGTTAGAGAGCCCAGTTTTTTAACAATGTGGTCCTCCCAAAAAAACATGTTTGCAGGTTTATTTTATTCTGAAAATTTATTTTAAAATACAAAACCCCCTCGTTTAGGTTCCTAACCCACCCATTCAAGCCTAACATGATTTCCTTGGCATTAATGACTCTCAATAAGAAATTTTAACTCTTTTAAACCCTCTACTTCATAGATCAAATTTTCTTTGATCTTATTTTATCCCCTCAAGGTAAGTAGATGTCCTATCTAATGGAATATTTTAATATCTTATAATTTCTTCCTCAGAGTTTTGTGGATAATCACGAATGGGATGGATCTAATCTTTATTTAGTTAGATCACAATTCTAGGCTTTATTTCTATATCTAATTCTCCATCAATCTATATTGTCATTCCTATTGTGGGTGTTGATTATTTGATTTCCATGATTAAGGGTAAGTGGTTCCATTTGATATTTTCCATGAAATTGAAACCATGATTTTATTGATTTATTTAAAATGGATTGCAATTGACTTATAAAACCTTGATTTGGAGTCATTTGATTATGGAATTTTGAAATGGAATAGATTTTGAGAAAGACTCCAATTAAAGTATAATTGGAATAATGGTGTGAATTTTTTTAAAAAATTATGTAATTTATGAAATGATTTGTGAATTGTTTTTATAAAAATGGCTTAAATTTAAATGATGAAAACATGTGGTTGTTTTTATTGAAAAGGAATGAATTGATGAAAACCCCTTGTTTTGGTTTTGAAATTGAACAGGAATATTGAAACTAAAAATTAGATAATTTAATTTAAAATGAGGATTGATTTAAAATGAGATTATTTTCCCTTTTTATATTTATTGATTGAGAACATGTGATCTTAGTTAGTCATTGGGTTATTTGGTATAATTATTCTAAGATCGTTATCCCCAAAAAATAGACTGATGTTTTGAAATATAACAAAAACAAAGTCATTCTTAATTATCCCCAATCTGATGTTGATGAATATTTTTCATACTAAGATTGAGGGTTATGTGTATATAGGTTTTTCTATGATCATATATATGAGAAGTGTGAGGATCCTATAACCCGAAACTAATTTACTTCAAGAATGATGACCACAGTGCTTGTTGTGATTTTCTTGATTATATATTCTATTGATTGTAGAAATGATTTACTCATTAGAAATGATTTATATAAATGCTTTTATATAAAAAATATGTAATCCATGTTTGATATGTTTTATATCCATTGAAAAAAATCAAGTTCGGTTTTAAATATGAAAATGATATGTCATGAAATACCCAATTTTACTTAAATTGAAAGCATGATTAGGATTATAATTATGTAATATATTATGGAACAAAATATGATACCCTGCTTTGCTTTATAGCTGACACAAAACCTTAGCATTTTTGTGTTTGTAGAATTTCTTATGTTAGGTCTAAGCAATGGGAAATTTCCACTTGGAGATGGTGGATGTAATTGATCATTTGGTCTTAGAGTGATGGTGGTGACTAGTGGTGATGTTATCCACTTTTTTCATGGGAAGTTTGAGTTTCATATTTTCAGATACTTAGTACTTAGATGATATACTACTTTAGGATTTATTATAACTGTTTGGTATCATGTGATTTCTCCCTTTGGAGTGCTGATCATACCAACCTATAATATTTTTTCATCCATTGTTTTGTGGAAAATATATTCCCTCTTTGATCATGTATGATTTCACATTCTAGTCTTTAACTTGTGGAGATATGGAATTCCCTTCATGCTCTATCAATGTCGACATGGCTATTAGGTTACCAGTGTATCTGTGATGGATCATGAATTTTTTTTATCAAGGTTGCAGTTTTAAAATATTTATTTAATGGTAATATGAATTTTGGGTTTTCCTGGTAGACATGAGGTAGAAATTTTAGGACTTATGAGGTAGTTAAGAGAGAGTTCTTGGACATCTCTCATCATAACGAACCATAATTCACCATGGGTGGTTTGGGAAAGGATTATTTAGGAATAATTTAATCTAATAATTGTCTTTTCCCTTCTATTAATTTGGATTTGTTGAAATCCAAATATTCATATGTTATCTAATTTGATTGTTATTCTTATTTATCTTATTTGAATTGTTGATCTATGTAATATTTTGACATCTTTAGTGTTTTTGGTTGATGTATTTTAGAATCATGCCTCTAAGAAGAGATTTGAATTGGATCTATGAAGAAGATTATAGTTATATATATCAAGAGGATCCTCCTATAGAAAAAATCATTATTGAGATTATTATGCATGTTATCCATGATTTGGGATAGACACATGTACTTGTTTCTATTCAGTCTCAAACTGTGGATCCTTAGAGGGATGAATCTTGGAATCATGCTAAAGAGATCATTATCTAGAATCCACCACAATTCCAAGGCTCTAATTGTCCTCAAGGGTCTATGCTTTTTTATTGATATATAAAGATCTTTTATTTTATTTCATGGAAACAATTGATTCAATTAAGGTGAAATGTTCCACCTTAAAACTATAGGTACTTAGAAGAAGACGTTTGGAATCGACAGTAATAGAGAAGATATATGATGTTTTAGAGTGGAAGGAAATAAGAGTTATTTTTAGATATCAGTTCTATCTAGAATATATTGTGTTTCTTAAAGCTATAGAGTTTTTCAATATCCATTAGGCTAATAATATTGTGGTTGAGTATGAAACCCTCTTTACAGATCTTCTGTAATTTTCACATGAGATTGTATCAAAAGATAAGATAAAGACTTGAAATTTCAAGATGGGCCTTCAACCATATATCTATTATGAGGTTTTATTACTAAATCCCCCTTCATATTCTGATGTTCTAGATAGAGATTTGATGGTTGAGCTTGGCCAGGATTGTATGATAGGGTTTATGGGTGTCTACTTTTTCCCCTAATAGCAGTAATGTGAGTTATTTTAAAAAGGTAAATACCTTGATCACGTCACTCCCCAACACTTGTTCCATTGCACTCCTGGACAAATTATAATTGAATTCAATTACAATCAATCATGTCTAAACTAAATTTAAAATCCATAGTTGAAACAGTACATAAATTCATACACTACTCAAGTCATCATTACCCATTTATAAATAAAAATACTACATTACGTTAACTTACTAAAAGTATTAGTTTATGAGTGGATTGAATAGATTCAATTGGAATCAAAATTTTTACAAAAACATCCTCTATAATGCATCTTTCTTATGTTACTTTAATGAAATTTTTGGATTCCACTTATTTGAGACAACATAAATGAATTTTCAATGATTCGATCTATACCCTTTCTATGGGTTAAATATTCATCCCACCTAAATGAAAATATTTTTTAAAAGGTGCCTTTTGAATATATTTTTCTCATCTATAATTGTGTGAAAAGAAATAAGTATAGAATTATTAAGAAGGATTTATTTAATTATAGAAACACAAACATTTCCCCATGTCTCAAAGATCCATTGTGGGTTCCCAATTACCCATTTTAGTTTGTGGTTTAAATAAATTATATAATTTTCATTTATGTTTCCTTCCTAAGGTTTTTTTATCACATCGGTCATGTTTACATTATATCAAGTTCAAAAATTATAGTGTATTAAAGTAAAAAAATTATTACTACCAATTATATTCACTCTCACTATATCCCCTAATTATAATATTAATCTTTGATAAAAAAGTGATCAACTAGTTTTTTATTCATTTAAAATCTATCAGTTTCAGAACACATGAATTATACTAACTCTAGAATGGTATTTTCAAACTAGACAAGGAAAATATGATGTTAAAGATAAGGGTAAAAAACTAAAACAGAAACTGTAAAAAAATTTATTTGTAGGAAAAATATTTACTAATTCAAGTTGATCACTTCCCCAACACTTGGTTCTAATATTGTTCAAGTTTGATTTTAGTATAAAATTATTTAATAGAGACAGTTCAAGAAAATAAACATGAAGACTAAAAGGAGAGAAATATACAACCTATAAGTGTTTAATTGTCAGTAGCTAGGAGGATATTAGACTCCTAGATTGGTTTATTCTAAAATTTCTCTTTTTATTTATTCAATTGTTAGTAGTTCATTTTTAATGGTTTCTTTGAATCATATCCATTAATATCAACTGCACCAAAATGGAATATATTAGCTATTGTATAAGGTCCAGACCATTTGGAATGAAGCTTACTTGGGAAGAGTTTCATCCTTGGATAAAAAATATTTTTAATTTATCTCCCACTTGAAATTATCTATTTTGGATTTACGTATCGTGCTAAGATTTTGTTTCTCCTTGTACAATATCAGGTTCTCCTATTATTCTCTCCTTAATTCTTTAATATCTATTAGTTTGCAATCTCCTTTCTTATCCAACCATATTAAACTTCAGGTTTACATGTTTGATATACAAATAATCTTTGTTCTGCATCTCAACAAACAACTGGTAATGATTAAAATAAACAATTTTGTAGGGAGACATACCTAATCGGGTTTTGTAGGTAGTTCTTTATGCCCACAATGCATATTCTAGCTTCTTACTCTAATATTTTTAGCTGATTTGTACAATATTTAACAAGATCATTTTGATACCTATATTGGATACCTATACCAATCCTTTCTTTTGTGGGTGGTAGGTAGTGGAGTTATAATGAGGAACTCTATATTTTATCATGTAGGCTTCCATATTCTTATAATAGAAATGTGTTTCTTGGTCACTATTTAAAGCTCTAGGCATTCCAAACCTAAAAAATGTTTGATTTTAGAATTCAATTATAGTTTTTGATTCATATTCTAGAATAGAATTGGGTTCATTACATTTAGAAACATAGTATAATGCCTACAAAATAAAGGAAATATCATAGGACACATGGAAGGGACCCATGAATTCAACCTCAGCAGTGTTAGGTAGCCCGCTCATGTGGTTATCCACTATATTTTCATACCCATTCTTGTATTTAATATTGAGGTCATAATATTATAAAAACAATATCCATATTACCAAAATGGGCTTGTCATCAGTCTTATTGATAAAATATCTTAAAGTTCTATAATCAGAATAAACAGTTACCTTACTCCCTATAAGATAAGAACAAAAATTTTCTAAATCAGTGAAAATATATAGATACTCTTTCTCTGTTCTTTTGTAGTTGATCAGGATAGTTCCAATAGTTTTTTAAATATACTATATCACTCATAGAACCCTATCAATATTTTGGAATTGAATGACCCCTAAAACTCTATTGAAGTGTCACATAGTATCCCAAAAGGGGGACTCTAGTTGGGTGGGAAAATTATTGTTGAAGTGGTTAAACATTTTTCCAATTTTTCAAATGTTTTATTACAAGATTCATCAAATAAAATGTCAGTTTCTTACATAAGTAGTTTAGTTAGGGGAAAATTAATTTTTCTAATATCCCTACTAAATATTATATAAAATCCATCTTGGCTAAAAAATCATCTAATTTTCTTGAAAATTGTGGGATAGACTAGTGTGGAAATGATATAATTTTTTTATTTATCAACCTGAATTCCTTATTTAAAAATTAAATTCCCTAATGTATTCCCTTTTCTACCATAAAATAAAATTTTGAAAAATTCAAAACAAGTTGTTTCTCAATACACCTTTATAAAAAAATTCCAAACTTTTCAAACAGTTTTGATAGAAAGTCTCAAACACAGTGAAATCATCACCAAAATCATCTAGAAAAGTTTCAATTAGTTCTGAAAAGACACTTAACATAAATATTTCAATAGTTCTAAGAGAATTACCTAAACCAAAGGGAATCCTTTGTTAAGAAAATTTACCAAAGGTACATGTAAATGTGTTTTCTTCTTGGTCATATGATGCTATTGGAACTTGGAAATATCCATAGAATCCAAATAGGAAAAAATAATTTAATTTCCTAGATAATTAGTCTAAAACATTGTCTAGAATTGGTATGGTGATAGGGCCTTATCTTATTACACATTTTAATTTCCTATAATCAATTCAAACTCTCTAACTATTCTTTATTTAGGTAAGTTTCAATTCATTGTTTTCATACATCACAACTGTGTAACTATTTTTTCAATAATTTTAATGGGTCTCACCCACTGGGAAAATTAGATGGGATAAATTATTTCATCTTTTAATACTCTCTCTACTTATTTGTTAACCACCTCCCTGAGGATTGGGGTGGGTCTTCTTTGGGATATCTTACTGATTTTTATCCATCTTCAAACATAATTTTATGCATTAAGGTGGTGTGAATAATTATAGTAATATCTCCCAATGTACATCTTATGGATTTAACATTATTTTTCCGGATTTTAAACAATTTTTTTCATATTCAGGTTATATGTTGTTGGAAATTATTACTGGCATAGTATTCTTTTATTTTAAAAAAAATTAAATTTGATGGTATAAACATTAATTCGAATTCAAGTGGATTTCAAGGGATGCTTTTATTTTTATATTCCTTATTATATCCCCCAAAACATTTAAGGAAAAATTATTACTATCAGATTTAAGTAACTCTTCTAAATAATTTTCATTATTTTTTTAATTTGATTAGTAGTTATAGTTATTTATATATTAAGTTCATTTGCAAAAATAGATTTTTATTATATGTCATTTATTACCAAATATTCTCTTATTATAATTATATCATTAGACATCTAAATATCATACCTAGAGGAAGAGTAAAGATCAAAATTCTTTAAGGTTAAAATGGAATGTTCTTCTTGAGGGTGTTTTATTAATTCAAGAATATTGAAATCTATGATTTTTTCACTAAATTTCATAGAAGGGGTGATTTAATAGAAATTTTTTATGGTTTTATAGGTTTTTTATAAGGTATTACCTATAATTATTAGTTAATGGTATTTACCTTTTCCTTCTTCTATGTTGAGGATGTAGAAGTCGGAAGGGATTGGGTAACATTATACACTTTCCATGACATCTTCAAGGACACCTATTGAATATGTAGTGTATATATTAGAATGTTGTATAACCAAAATAGTGGATGTATGTTCTCCTATAGGTAAAGAAGAATAGAAATAAAAAAATGGAACTATTTAAATCACCAAAGTCACATAATTTATTCAAAAAAGTAATCTTCAATAGTGAATGGAATTGAAAAAGTACCCGGTTTTTGACATTTTTGGGGAATTTTGGAGGAGAAAAGATTAGAAAAATTCTTACCTAGTCTCACATATTCATTTACATTAAATATTATTCTACCAATTCACATATATTTAATGAATTTTTCATACCTTGGAATCCATAGAATGGCTTCCAGTATGAGATATTGATTTATAATTTCCTGAAAACCTTTTGCATCTCTTACTACAATGACTCCTCATAGGTTCTTCTTGGATATTTCATTATTATAGGGAAAATATTTGTTTTTGTATTTTCAAGGATTTTCCTTTTATCTTTTTATGGTTCTCTTCCCACCTCCTCAACAATATTTTTTCCTAAGGTAGGTTATTACTACAGGTTACTTCCTTTTTCAAGTTCCAGGGGTATGCCTATTTTCTCTTATCGTTATATTCCACTTCTAATTGTAATGGAACAAAAATTTTCATCATGATTTTTAATTTTATATGAAGAAAGATATCCTATATGATGATTTTCCATATAATTTAGGGTAATCATGACCTAGATGAATTTTCCTATCAATTATTTTAATTATAATCCACGGGTGGTGAGGGTGGTGTGATTATTATTTTTAGATTCTGTTACTTGTCTCAACATGTCCTTCATGGATGGTTCTTGTTTTTGTAATTTTAGGTAACCAGTAGATGGTTGGAAATTATATCATTAGAATGGGGTGTTTGAAAAGTTTTCTTAAAGGTCTGGTAAATTAGTGTGCTGGGATTTCGATGGCTCTCGTCACCAATTGTTTAGTGGGGAATTCCTTGAATCCATGGTTTCCAATCAATTGGTTCTTTAATTTCCTTTCATACATGGTATCACAAATTTTAGTTCCTTTAATTTGAGGGAATCTATCAGTAATTTTTTGTGAGAATATCATTGTTGAAAGGCCCTTGGGAGTGTGGTAGTTGATTATTTTTGAACTTTTCTTATAGATAATTGTCTCAAAAGGGATGTCAGTTATTCAATTTTATTTTCAAATAAGGGTGAGTTGGATATTTTTCCTACATGTACCCCCTCGTTTCATTTTTGGTACCAAACTTTTAGGAATTTTTTGAGACATTTTTAATGAGTTATCTTACCTCAATTAGTGACTTGTCAATGACTACTCCTCCTGAAGAGGCATTATGTGGGTTCTAGTCATTTTCCATCAATACTTGTTAGAAAAAACCTATAAGTGATGTTATTTATATGTTTAATATGGGAAGGATGGGGTTAAATTCTTTAAATTATTCCCAAATTCGTAGATTGATTCCCTATTTGACTATTTTATTCCATATATATATATCATTATCAAGCTAAGAACTTCCAAAATTAGGAAGTAATTTTTTGAGGAACGTCTTCTATAGAACCTCCCATGAGTAGAATTATTTGGCCTATAGATTGTAGAGAAACTCCTTGGATGTTCCTTCATGTAAAAATGGGAAATATTATCATCTGATTTGAGATCCAATGAATCCTCTAGTTATAAATCTATTACAACCATCCTTAAATTATATTAATTTCTTATTTGAGTTTTTACCAGATAGACCATGAAATTTAGGTGCTATCCAAATAATTATAGTTTTGAGTTGACAATCTTATTTAGAATTTAATTGTAAGTGCTGGTTTTCAATATAGAAATTAGGTGAATACATTTCTCTCAATGTACTATCAACTTAATATATATTACCATCTATATCTTCGTGTTATATTATAGATTTTGAGTAATATGAACACGATGGGAGAGAGTAAACTAGTGTGATTATGAAAAATCACATTTCCCCATGGTATGTGTTTCTTAACATTTCGATTCTTGATAGTAGAGTTCTTTCAACCTATGGATCAAAACTAGTGAGATTGGATGAGATAGATCTGGTTATTGGAAAACATTTAATTAAGAAATATTTAAACAAAACACAAATATCCATAGCAGCAACGCTATGTTTGATGATAAATTTTTCTGGGGTGCTCAGCAAATTAATATTTGAACCTGATAATAATGCATTAAAAGTTGGAAATGGATTTTCTCTAGGGAAATAAATTTTAAAAGTGGGTTTAAATTTTATTTTTGGGGTTCAAATTTTAAATAAGTTGAAAAACATTAGTTTGGTTTGAAAACAATTAATGAAGTAATGATTCAACATTATATTATTTACTCATTCACCTGTTGATTCATTTTTATAAAGTATTTAATATCCCTCTCATCAATGGAATCTAACTAAATACTTTCATCATGAAGTTTCAGTTTAGATAAGGAGTTTAAATAGTTAATGTATATATTGTCATTTCCTAGCCTGGTATTGGGATATTTCCATTTTCCCTTGAATTACCACCATTTTTGTATACCATGTGTAGTTGAATTAAAAAAATTGTAATTTCTATGAAATTCCTAAAACAAGAAGAATAAATTAAAATCTCATCATAAGAGACCTCATCTAACCAAAACATTAACTTCAACAGAGGATTTATTACTGTATTGAAAGATTATAATTCATCAATAGAGAAGAGAAGTAGAATTATCATTAGCTTAACCACTAAGGGTTTAGTGTTCCATCACTATAGTAACACAAAAGGAAAATAATCAATAAGATTCACATCCCTCGTCCTATTTCTTAGTATCTTTTCCCCCTCTAGTCCTTCCATATCCTTTATATTATCTTCCTTTTATATATTATTGGTGACCTCTTTTCATTTCTGAGTTAAAATATTTTATTTTAGGAATTTTTGGTAGTATGTATATTTCCCATGGTCTAGTCTATTTTACCTTTTAGGGTGGAGTAATCGGCTGCTTTGTAGTTGTGGGTAATGGAAAATGGTCATGGGATTTTATGTATGGGGATTATTTAAAATATAACCACTGATGAATTATTTTTCCTTCAATACATCACTTCAACAAAAATCTATACTTGGAATCTTCCACCATTGGTCGGTGAAATCCAACCATTTCCTAGTAACTGTCACTGCATCTTCCATTTAGACTGGTTCATTCTACTCACCTCATATATAGAAATCACACCCAACAGAAGTTCTATGAAATGAATGTGTTTGATTCTCAATTAAATGTTTTAATTTTTTTCCCTTTATGTTATCCTGGGTGCCTAATATTTTTTCTCGTGTATCTGGTGTTGATATACTGCATTTTCCTTCCATACATATTGGAATGATTGGGTTCCTTCAAAAGTTGCACGGGCTGGGAGGATCTGAACATGCCATGCTCAGATAGACCTCACTCTGGGTGGGTTCAGAGATAAAATTAAAGTATACTAATTCCATGAATATTATGGAAAAGTATCTCCACTCCATCATCATATCAGATTCAAGGACAATAACTAAAAGTGGCGTTGGTAGGGAATGATTCATCGTGTTCTTCCACAGGGTGGAGATGCATAAATGGGGGTGGCATGTCCCTCTTTTGGAGAATATCCCATACTATGTATCATATAAAATATGAATATAAGTATCTGTGGTCATCATTATAGGAGTAGGCTCGAGTTACATTAATGGCCATAAGGAATTAAGAACCACGGTTGGGTGAGTGATGATTATGGTAAGCATGATTACTATGAGGACCACAATTAGTTTCCCAAAAGCAATATGTATATAGAGTGGGGGTTTATAGTAGGTATTTTTACCAAAAGGGTTATGTGATTGTGAGTATAATTCTTGATGTGGAAATCTCTTGTGGGTTTTAAGGATTTATTTTAGCACACATTATCAACTATAGATACGCACAATATGTATGCCAACCATGAAAAAAGGGTGAGTTAAGGAGAGAGGGTGAATATGAGAAGTTATTCTAGTAGGATTATGTCATGGTCACCATTCCTTCCATGATAATAGGTTTATATAGGGGAATCATACGACTAGAACATGTGGTATTCCTAGTGACCGTGGGTGTCAGGGGAACTTCTGGCCTCATTAATTTCCATTCTGAAAATTATAATTTTTTTTAGTGAAGAATTAATGTCCACTTTAAAAAAAATTATCCTTAATCAGGGCCCCAATATTTAAATTAGAAGACATATTTATCAAGAAATAATATATTTATATCCATGTTTCAATTAATTTCAAATTTATGAATTTTAATAGAAATGGATATTAGCCAGAGAATTGAACTATAATGAGGGGTATTTTCAATGAATAACAAATAAAATAAGCGAATTTCCTTGATAGCATCACATTTTAGTGTCAAGAACACCAGAACTAAGACTTTACCAGTGTTTATGGAAGAGTTATTAGGAAGATTAAAGATCCTTCTAAGGTGTTAGTAATGATGGATGGAATTATTTATGTGTCCACAAAAGGATAATTCATGTATAATATTTTGTGTAGTCAATGTGAAGTTTGTTATGAAATGATCATCAAAATTAGATACCAATATGACCTCAGTTAGATCCACTTGATTGTTTTTAACATTCTTATGTACCTCAAAATAACAAATAAAAAACTATTTTTCTTTGGATAAGATGATTCTCTCTGTGCTAGAGGTTACAGAAATGAAAGTTTTCAATCATAAAACTATGTTACGAGATATTAGTTTGAAAAAAGAACTCTAATATCACTGAAGGATCATATTCCTCCTTCAAAAATACATTATCATTTGATAGATCATTGAGAGGTGAGGTATTAAGATTTTTGGGTTGCTACAGAGGATAATGCAATGAATCCATTGAAGAAACCATCATCATGGTAGATTCATGGGAGTAATAGTTAATCTCTTATTATAAGTTACAGGATACATTTGATATAATGGTTATAAAATTTATCATTATTTTATAATAAATTTAGTATTCATTTTTCATTCATTCATGTGTGTAGTAATTTATTTTACATGAGTAGTATAATAATAATATCCCCCAAAGTACAAATTTGAGTTATCTCAAATCGATACTCATTTTAGAGTATTATGGGTTATGATTATATGTTAATATTAGCCTCAGTACTGGATTCCTGATATAATAAGTAAAAACAAGTTATTTATACTCACCCAGTAAAGTATATCTCATTAAATTTCATACATTCATCGATATACATAGGGGTGTATTTTTATTATAAATATTTTTTACCTGAGGTTGGTGAGATATATATAATGAGAACCTATTTAATTTTATACCTTAATTAAACAACACTTGAGGATTTTATAATTAGTGTTGTTTTGGTATATTTATAATCATATCCTAAATTGGATCTTAACCATGATATTATTTTCCCACTCATATAACGAGAAAATACATATATCTCTTGATTGAAATGGACTTAATAAATGCATGGTCATGATTAGTTCAGTTAAATGTGACTTGTTGAACTAATTTTATGAGGGACATATGACGTTATCATCTTCTAGATGATTGATATGTTATGTATTCATTAAATAGTTAATATTGATTAGAGATACATGAATGGATGATATGGCCTATACTAGATCGAACTGTTCCATGTCTAGTGGTCACTCTATGGAATAGAAAAAGGGATTATATAGGTATAAATATGATGTATATAATAAATATTATGCTGGATTGGTTAATATATAGATATTTGTATATTTTATTAAGGTCTCACTATAACCATTTGTATGTTGAGTATCATTGATGGTTTTCTAGAGGTCACACTTTTCTTACATCAATGAATTATAGACATTATATTTGTTTTCAATGTTTTAAATTCCTATATGGTCACACATTTTGGCCTCAGGATAAGAATTATGTTTTGGAAAAAATTTACAAAATGAAATTAATTTGATATACCGTATCCAAAATAGTTTTTGATTGATACATTAAATGTTTGGATGTTTTTTTAATGTCCTTATGGGATTTTTTTTGCAAATGGGGATTGTTGAAAATGAACAAAAATTAGGGATATCATATTTTATGATATCCCTGAATTTTATTAGATATATGTGAAAATGGATATAAATATCATATCCTATAATTTATTACTGTCATAAAATATGAAAACATGAAATATGAGATATTTCAAGCATGTATTCTACCACTTCTTCCCGATCAGTTTCCTTTGGATATAAATCAATTTTTTGATACAAGTATGGCATGAGAAAACTTTTGAAATTTTTAAACAATAACATAGACCTCTGGGAGTGCAATATGTCTATTCATGTTTTTTTTATAAAATATAATTTGATTATCTGACTCTCTTAATTTAATGAAGATATAATATAAAAGGTATAGTATCCCCCTCTTGATGGGTGTTGTGAGGCATAAAAATCATAATTGATGATTTCATTGCACGACATCAACATTTATCTCTAAAGAGAATGTTTTATCACCCATTTGGGGATTTGGGCTCCTCTTGTAATGAATAAGGATCCATGGCTAATGTAATTCCTTCAAAGGAAGGATTCTCTTAGTTGTTTCTTAACTGATCCAAATAAATCATAAATTATCACGTTTATAACAAATAGAGTTCAGAGTGATGATGTTATACTTATTTTATGTTCTTTATTCAACACATTTTTTAGTGGCCAAATTTTCCTTCTCATGGATTTATTCTACTACTAATGATCATTTTATGACCACTCTAATCCCATCAAGTATAGCACACTTCTTTCAAGATAAGTTCCTAGAGAATCGCATGAAAATTTTATCCATATCTTCCACTATTTTAAATGAATTTCTTTTTAGGATGAAGTGGGCCACATGTGTGTGCACCATTGAAAATAAAAGTGTGAACAATCCAAAGTAAACAGTAAACAAATTTAGTCATATTTTAATAATGTTTAAAATGGTAAAAATTTAATTTATTTCTCAACGTATTCAAAAGTTATTTATGTATTAAAAGTAAATATGAGGAAATTATTTTTCGAATGAAAAATAATCAGTCAAGGTTCGTTAATAATATTCAAAAAGGAATGAGATGATTCAATGGTTCATATTTTATCATGAGACATGTTAGTGTTTTATGTGTGAGTGATGAAATTTTCATGACATTTTTGTTGAGATAAATAAGTCATATATGCCATGTTGCATGGAAAATATAGTTTATGTTTCATCAAGGGTCTAAAGTCAATTTTTGGAAACATAAACCTTGATATTTATGCTCATTTATGATCCATTAATAGTACCTTACAACATTTTAATGAATTTATCTCCTTGAATTTTTATCGTGGTTCAAATTGAGAAACTAGAGAGAAGAACAAGATTGGATTGATTTGGCCTTCTGGGATTGAGTCCTTATTCTTTATGTGATCATGTATTTACTATAAGCCACTTGTATTACATGTTCTATAATATGGGATTCCATGATTGATAAACCAAGATCTATGGTTCACATACGGAAAATATATAGGGCTCTTTGGTTGGATCCTTTAATCTACAACACACCAATGATTAGTGTAACATGAAAAGGTATTCAAATAGAGAAAAGTACTATTTTTATTTATTTATTCATCCATAATTTATTTTCATAATATCTATGATGTGAAATGGGTATTTTCATTTAATTTTTTATATTATAGATTTAGTAAAAAAATTATGAGTTCAAATATACTAACGCATACCTAGTTCTTTCAGTTGGTATCAAAACAATCATTAAACTTTATAAGTAAAAATTGTAATTAAATTATATAGTATTAGAGTATAGGGATTTATATGGTGTTAATGTCACAAATAGTTCAATAAAAAGAGTTTGGATGGCCAAGATTGATTATACATACTACTTAGAATGAATCTAATAATGTAGGGATATGTTTATGTATTTTAGGTATTCACCAAGGGGGAGGGGGTAATAATGCGTTATTTACATTAAATATTATAAAAAATTAAAATAAAATAAAACAAGTTTGCGAAATGTATTTCCTACCTTCCCATATATTTCATTATTTATTCATTGGTGTTGATTCTTTTTGATGACCCAAGCATTACATAGGTTTAAAATTTAAATTTTTTATAAAAAATTTCACCCACATAACTCGGTCGATTGCTTCCCTCCCCCAAATTTAAGATTCACCATAGTTACCCCTCTCCCCAACCCAGTGAGTAACCCATGGACTAGGTAGGTTGAACCGAGATGGACCAAGTTAGGTTGAGCTAGATCCAAATCACCCATCACAAGAGACCAAGCCTAGGCCGAGTAAGCCGACTAAGGGATACTTTTTGGCCCAAATAATCCCAATAAAATAAAAATAATTAATTTGTAAAATTTATTAAAAAAATGAGTTCCACGAGACATGTCATTAATTATATAAAAAATTAATTTTACATTAATAATTTAAAAAAAATCTGAAAACATTTTCATATATAATCATTATTATGAAATGTTCATACATTTTTACAAATAATGAGTTTAGGATGACCCATGTATGTTTGGATTAAAATTTATTTAATTATTTTTATTTTTAATTAGTATTATAATTTAATAATTATTTATTAAATAATAATATTTTGTGATATATATATATATATATCACTACTTCCTTTAAAATATGTATAAGGATTTATGGGTCCCAATTTTTTAGAATTTAATTTTATCATGCTTCCTGATTCCCCCATTGATAAGTGTAATTATAAATTTTTAAAGAGGAGTATTCTATGATTATGAATTTCAATGATATAGTTGGAATAGATAAAGGAAAGTGCAAATACATGGGAGTGATATGGGTTCTAAAAATAAATTTGTTATATGATCCATGGAATACTCTTATGGTCTTAGTTTATAAATAATTTTTTTGATGAATCAATTAGTAGTACACATCTAAGGATCATGACTTTTTTATTTAATTTTATCACACATGGTAAATTATATTATGATTGTGTTAATGATATAATATCACTTAGTATAGTTAAAAATGAATAGATAAAATGAAAAAAAACATATAGTGAATGGTTTCTATTTATTTAGGGTTAAAATTACGAAATTAATCACATAATAAAAATAATGAAAAATAAAATTGAATCCCATTTATGAAGAAAAATAAAACCTTCAAAATATCCTAATGAAATATTTATTTGAGACATATTCCATCACTTATTTTTAAATGAAACTATATTTTGGGGTTCTCTTGAAAAATATTTTAGGGTTCCTCCATTTATTGGAGAGTTTTAATAAGATTGGAGGGTTGAATTAACTAAAATTTTCATCAAAAATTTTATCATACCTAAACTGGTTGAATTTTAAAGAAACTATAGAGAAAATATACGTTAAGGATTTATGGGAGATGACAATCCACTCAATAGATCAAGGATACCTAAGTCAATATAGTTGGTGAGCCAAAATCCTACATTAAGACTTCTTGTTTAATGTCATAGACAGATCTTGGACAATGAAGATATGTTTTGAGGATCCTTTTCTACAAAAGTATTCATGTGACTAAATATTATGAATCTATTAGTTTGAGTTCAATTATGGTTTGAATATTATAGTGTGAAAATTTTAATATTAATAAATATATAATGTTTAAAAAATCTATAATCAGGATAAAAGTATTTATATTCTAAGATTAAATTTATATAAAAACTTCAAGTCATACAACAGAGTCATTATAATATATTTTGGAAAAAAAACATTTCCTCACTAATACATATTTCTATGAGTTATATAGGAACTTACGTATAGTATTATGACATGAAGGTAAATTTTATGTGTTTGGGTTCCCAGTACCGAATAAGCTCCCTAAAAAAGAAATTGAGGGTGAAATGGAGACATATAGGATATGGATGGATAATAAATTCAATGAGTTAATTATTATATTATCCTCAATTTCTAGTGAAGAAAAACAATAGCATTGATGGCTACACCATGTTGTATCTTCTAAAAAAGTGTATAAGGATAATGTTAATTAATAAATAATGATATTTTCAATGCAATTTATACATGTTTAATGGAAAATGGAATCATGTTCAGTCCACATATACTTGAGAAGATATATTAAATTGATCAATTTATTGAGTTAATATTTATGTTGAATAATTATCTTCCCATAATTCTCATACACATACGCTTATCAATTGGTTTCTACAATTTTTTTAGAACTATAAAATTAATAGAATTAAGAAATCAGATAAATGTATTTAGTATGAGGCCCAACATGTAGATAAGAACTTAAATAATATGAATATATTTGTTCTTATGGTGAAAAAAAGAAAAGGTAAAGAAAAAATTACAATTGAAATTACTTTGTTAAAGTCACATTCCTAAAGTCCTTTCAAGATACCAGAGATTTAGAGGGAGAATATTGTACATGAGTTTTTTTTCTTCACATGTCTTATGAATGGCCATTGTAAAAGGAATTATAATGAATTGAATAAGAAATTAAAATATTCAACTCAAAATATATTCATCATTCTTTGATATATTTTAATTTTTCTTCATGGTTAGATGGTATAATTTTTGATTAGCACATTTCTATTCAGATATAGTAACCATGTCATTTTGAAAAGATTGAAAAACATAATGTAGTTCTTGAAATTTGTGGAGGATCTTGGAACCTACATTAAATGGAGAAGATCAAAACATCATACTCATAAGAAAATAGATTCTTTTATTTGAAAAAAAACTATTATTATATATTCGGAGTTATTGAAAATATTATCTCAATGTTAGGTTTTGACACAACAGAATTTCATTTTATGTATATAAATAAATTTTCTTTTGGTATACCATAAACAAATAGTAGTTTAATTATACTCTAATAAGAGATATCCTCCATTGTAAATTAATTATAAATATAAAGCATAAGGAAAAAATAATACCATGTATTGGAATAAATACTTGGATATATTATACCAAATAGAAATGTATAAGATTTACAAAGAATGGTGTTTAGAATACTTTGATCCAAAACTATTAGGTATTTTAAATGTTTATCTATAAGTTATAATGAATCATAAACCATTTACTTTAAATTCATAAAATCCACGAATCTTATATAAATAGTTTAGTAAGATATGTATAAACTATTTCAAGTAGAGGATATAAGTAAATTATTATACATCATGATTTTGATGATATCATTAGTAAATGAATAATAAATGAAATTTAGTTAATATAATTAATGAATATTAAATTTAAAGTCAATAATGAGTCTGTTAATAATATAAATGATTATTTGTGCAGGTGAACCAAATAATCTATTAACCAAGCATTCATAGATTATTAAATATAGAGTATAGGTTATTCTTATACTCACTTTTACTTATACACACCACAATTTTTGTGTTGGTAAAATGGGTAACTACACCCTTCTTATCATAGTAATATTGAAGATGAATCATGTAAGTCTTGTATTATCCTTTTAGGACATGCTTTAAAAAATAGCACCATTAACACTTGAAAATAATCCACCTATAATGAAAAATGAAATTTCATATGATTTTTTATATAAAAGAAAAATATTATGTCAAAAATTCATGTTTTAGTATGTAAATAATTTTTTAAAGATAATTATAGAGACAAAATTACAATAAGAAAACCATAAAGTGAATATTATTTATTATCATAATGGTAAAAAGGATGTTATATAAATCCCTGATATATTAAATATTATTTAATTGAAAAACTATATTGTTATGAGTTTGAAGAAATATATATTTAATATAATGGAAAAATATCATCTTTGATAAAATCATGTATCATTATGCATAGTTATTTGGAATAGGAACAAGTTCCATATGAATATATGGAAAATAATGTTTTAGATACACATAATATGTTGGAAAGTTATAAAACCAAAGAAACATGGATATATAATAACCAATTTAGGTCATATATATTATTCATTATGAATAATAATTCCATCAACTATGAGGAAGTAGTAAATATAAATAAGCTAAAAATTGAATGTAGATATGAATTCAGAAAGATATTTCACGTACAAAGATCAAGTTAATATTTTAGTATTATATTCAGTTGATGTAACACCCATCGGGTGTGAATGGGTAATAAAGAGAGAGATAGAAATTAATGGTAAAGTGAGAACTTATAATGAATGATTGGTTATTAATGGTTTAAGATCAGCCAAGATATTCCCTTTGTTGAATCCTTTTAACCGATAGGGAGGTTGATGTCTATTTTAGTTCTAAAATCCATAGAAACTTTCCAAGATAATTATATTTTAGTGATTCAATTTAAAAACCTAAAACTTATAGAAATATCATTTAGATATACTCTGACGTGTTAGTGATATTTAAATTATAAAATATAATTATTTCGGACATAACAATCCATTTATGAATTAAAGTTGCATTTACATCAAGGGATTATAATTTTTCCTTTTGTCTATAAGAGGTTTGTGGGACAGCCATTATTTTTAATCTAATATATTCTAAAAACATATGGAAAATAGATACTTGTATTACAGTTAGTTTAGAAATGTTGAAAATATTTATCCTTGAATAAATTAACCTATTAACCTAATTTATAAATAATAATATCTACTAGGATTGATATATGACTTTCTTACACCATGTTAATTTGTATAAATTAACAAGGTATTGAATGAATAAAATTCAAAAAAATTAAAGAGGGAATTGTTACCTATGTCGCATTGCATAAGTATCTCCAAAATGAAGTGTTTAAGACATATAAGAAGTTTAAGGCACTGGTATGAAATACCCATGCATTAATGATAGGTTTTACTAAATTTTTAATATTATTTACTAGATTTTAGAATTCATATACACAAATAATAGTCGAAAATATAAAATAATTCATGGAAAATTATATCTAGAAACTATTTTTACTATTCAATATCACTAGAGAAAGTGAAACAGGTAGGTTCATATGACATTGGGAGGAAGGATATCTAATTATCAAGAATTACTAAAATATTGATTTCAAATAGATAAATTTTATCTTGTCTCGTATTTGGGATAATTAAATGATCAAGATAAGCTAATTATAACCATTTGTAAACAATTCAAAAAAATCTATGTTCGTTGCGGATTTTGATGCATCTAATGAATTATTTTAAAAACTCAACTATATTCCTTATCTTATAGTTGTTGAAAGAAAGTGTAATATTTTCATAATACTCCATTTTTCTGTAATAATAATATTGGTGTACGAGAACCAAGGTGCCCAATTTATGGGAGTGGAAAATGTTTATACATTGAAAAATAATTTATTTGGAAATATATGAAGTCAAAAAAGTATATTCGCTATAAATTCATGTGCGGAAATCCCAATTATTACATTCATGGCTTAAAAGAGGCCTGAATATCATGTGAGATATAATATTTTGATGGTATGAAATTTTACACTAGTTCAAGTGGGAGTTTTGGGATACTGGTTTTCTTATACCCAACTAGAGTAGTAATTTTTTATTACCAAATCATGTATATAATTGAAGTTATGTATGATTTATTCGCACCATGATAGTTTTATTACTTTTAATTACACTATTAACATGGTAATTACCTTAAATTATTTATCATATAAAAATTTTACATCAATTCCCATTTATAATATAAGCCTCAAGATACCGCAGAAATAACCTTAAATATATATCGCATGTTATAGATACATTATAATGATGAGACACATATGATGTATGAAAATTTTGTGATGATCTTAAGTATATGATATCAAGTATATTGGCCCACCAGTGTAAACACCACATGTTTTGGGAGTCATTGCATGTTCCTATCTACAATCATGTGTATTAGTATCTTGACTTAAGATCAATAACTATATACATCATTCAATCATGTACATTGATACATGATGATAACCATGATAATTTATTTTTGTGGTATGTTTCCTTGTGTTGGGAGAAACATTATTAGTTTTCAATTGTTTTAATGACAATGATATGATTGTTTGCTTCCAAATATAAGAATTTGATACCTCTATGAATTTTTTTGGGAAATAATGCCTTCACTAAATTCATGGACATGGTAGACAAATTTTATTTGATCCAATATATTAAAACAGATATTAATAAAACATAAAAGGATTTTGACATAAATTTTTATTCTTTCTTTATAGGATATCACAATAAAATGAGATTATAATTTATAGTAAGTGGTTTTCATAGGTATGACTTATCCTTGTCTCTTTAAAGATATTTATTTTCTTATATATATCATTCTTTGTTTGTGATAATGACTCACTTCTATCATGATACAGACTTACAGGGTCACCCACAAATTGTATCCAAATGTTTAACCAATTCAGTTTAATTGGTGTTTAGAAGGATGTGGGTCCCATATATGTGCATTGATCAATGTCCAAGTGTGAATGAAAACAAGTAAATTATAAAAATGTTATTAATGCCTAAAATAAATATAATTGAATTTATTTCTCAAGGAATTCAAAAGATATTAATGTATAAAAAGTGAATTCAAGAAATTTTTTATTTCTAAAGAATATTTTAAATTTAATGTTTATAAAATTTATTTTGGAGGTAGACTATAGGTTGACGGTTAATATGCCTTCACAATACTTTGTATAGTGTTACATGTGTGTGCCTTAATTTTTGTGACATTTTTTGTGAGTTAAAAAACTCTTGACTGACATGATGGGTTAAAAATATGATTTAAGTTTCCTTAAATTCCTAAATAAATTTTTTAGAAGCATAAAACTATTCATTTAAACACATTTTAAAGGAATGAATAGTAACCAATATAATTTCTATGAAATTATCTCATCCCAGTTTTTCACTCAAGGTTTAGCGAGGGAAGATTTCTAGAATAATATGATTGAATCAATCACTCCTTTTTTTGATCGAGTTCAGGTTCTTCTTGCAATCTTGAGATCATCATAAGGCACTTATATTTCTTATGCTAGAACATGGTAGTATAATATTAATGAACTGTGATTTTTTTTAATGTATGGATAATTTATAAGCCTCCTTTATTATATCCTTCAAGATATTACACACAAATGATGAGTGGAACATGTGGAGTTCTTCTAATCAAATGAGGTGCTATTTCAATTTCATTTTCCATACTTAAATTAATTTCCTGAAATTCTTGATGGAAAATGTAATGTCTATATTGGATCAATTTTTTCGTTATATATCTTGTTTTATAATTTTATAATTTACCCGTTTCATACTTTTTCTACATACCCGACTCTATAATGTGATTCTATTTTCTTTTCTATATTTAGTAATGTATTTTTTATACAAATACTTCCTTGTTTTCAAGTTTAATTTATTCTTCATAATTTTTCATCATAAATCTTGATAGTAATAAATTATATGTATATATTGTGTATAAATATGTGTTTTTGTATATATATATATATATATTTATTTATACATATTTATATATATGTTTTATTTGTATTTACTTTCTTTAGGTATCGTATATATATTTTTTGTTTACAATATATATATATATATATATATATATATGTCTGAGTGTGTGTTTTATAATATATATATATATATACATTCATAATGACATCTTTAAATGTTATATTTATATTATTTTCATTTATGTTATATATATATTTATGGATTTTTACATATTAATATATACATGCTTATATATTTACTTTTTTTATGGATCTTGTTTATATTTTTCTTATAATATATATACTTATATGTATGTATGTATGTATTTATTTATTTATGTTTGTATGATTTTGTGTATGTATTCATGTATGCATGTATGTACCAATTTTAAAATATTTATATAAAAAAAATTAAATATTTATATATATGCTCAGAAGGTTATGTCTAAATATTATATACATAATATTTTCATTTATGTTATATATATTTATAATTTTATATTATGTTTATAATATATGTATATATATGCACTATATATTTATGTTTTTAGATAATATTTATATACACATATTCATATATATGTTTTATTTTTTAAATGAATATATATTATAAAGAACCCGGAAATTTAATTTTAGAGTTTGTGAAATTTCCAACACATTTTGATAATTACACACATAATGGGGGAAAATAGTTATTTATCCTTGTAAAAAATCATAATTTCTTATTGTAATTTTGATCATAGAATGACAGGTTTATCCCAAGGTATATGTTTTGGGTCTATCATGAGTGTTTTCATTTGTGGTGAAATCGATGATTTCTATAATTAATTATTTAAAAAGCTTTCATACATTTTTTAAAATTTGGGAGAAAAATTATTATTTCTAATGGATGAAGATTCAAAAAAAGTACATCATCATTGATCCTATAATACAGTGTTTACCATAGTATGAATTCTTGGTGAGTTTTAGAGGACATGAATTTCAATGAATTTTATTATATTATATTGATTAATTAGTTAAAATTAATTTATGTGTGATGCATTTAATTAAGATTCTTCAAAATAAAAAAATTGAATTTAATTCTGTTAGTACCATGATTCTTGAGACATGGTGTTTTATTTATATTAAATATAATTTTGTATAGATATTGGGATCAACTTGGGAATGTTTTCAACATTTGACTATAAATGCACATTCATCTGTATTTTTTTAACTTTTCACACATGTTTTATGATATAGAGATACGTAGAATGAGAGGAAAGTATTGGTGATCTCTCTACAAATAGGATAATTTGAACCTATCAGTTAATGTTTTGGAGGTGAATCTAATTTATATGGTGAAACATTATTGGATTAAAGATTATGTTAAGATTAA
This sequence comes from Viscum album, assembly GCA_963277665.1. Lineage (NCBI taxonomy): Eukaryota > Viridiplantae > Streptophyta > Magnoliopsida > Santalales > Viscaceae > Viscum > Viscum album. The sequence continues at coordinate 583,161,976 of OY728120.1, forward strand.
AACAGATTTTATTAAATATAAATTTAATTTTACATAATTATTTTTATTAAAATGACATTTTTGTTTTTTCAATAGAGAACCTCATCCATAGCTACCATGATATAATAGTATAACTAAATAGAAACCAGGACCTATTATTCTTGGTTTGATATTAGACACAATTTTCACTATCATCTAGAAAAATGAATGTGATAGTATAGTGGTGGAAGCCCGGTCTGATTGACCTTATGCATGGACAAAAATTAAGGTACCACTCTGGATGGGGGTCTAACTCTGAAGACAGGGGGAGTTTTCTGGTTAATGTGTTATGATGAAGAATGAGTAAATTATATGGTTTATGTGTTATAATGGAATTTTAAACAATATGATGACATATGTGATGGTGACATCGATCAAAGGATGATCCTATGAAAATGACATGTCATCCATTAAAATATCATGTCTTTAAATAAATTATTATGGTGATTATTATGACTAAGATTTGATGATGGTTTTTATTCACCTATTGATTACATTATGAGGATCATGGGGAAAATTTAAATGATAATTCAAAAAATTACCCTTTGATGATTTTTATGGTAAAAATTACATGGATGATTTTCCTGATGTGATTTTTTCTATGATTAATGATACATTATACCATATATGATGATCATATTAAACCATTCTAATTGAGTGAAGTGTACTAAATTGGTTACATAGATACAGTTCTCCTTGGATGTGTCTACCTATTTAGAGGGAAATGAAATTATTACTAATAATGTTGCATTAACAATATGATAGTTTCAAGTAGGGATAAAATGATGATATGGGAACTTATGAGGTTTAGTTTCCACACTCATTGGATAGTCAAGTGTACAATTTTCCATATATGATTTATACATCACACATATTAGTTGAATTGCTTGATTGGATATCTATAAAATATAGTTTTATTGGTTTATTGAAAAATTATAGTGAGTAGTGTGGGATCCATTACTTATTATATTTTCATGTCATTTCAATAATTTCATTACAATTTGATAGGTATCCAATCACTTAATTTCATCTTCTTGGGTGTGACCCAATATTCAGTTGGAATGGGAAAATTTAATTGATGGCTTAGAAGACAAACTTTCACCTACTTATTAGAATAAATTTTTATATAGATTCAATTCTCATATGGAAACTGAATGTGATGTGATAAGAGATAAAGATCATTTATGGAAACTAGATTTAGTGTGATTATGATAAGGTTTTAGTCATAGATCTTAGGAAAAATGAAATAAAGAATATTATCTGGTAGGATTAAATTTTCATATGCCCATATATATTTTTATTTCTTTCATTATACTATATATACTTGGTCTTTGGTGAGTTACAGTTAAGGTGAGATTAGGCATAAAAACATTAGTCCAAATTCACTGTCTGATTAATCCACCATATGATATGCCACTAGAACATAAAACCTAAATTAAAAAGTTCCTAAAATTTAACCCATTTTACATTGATCAAAACTTATAATTAAAACTCATACCCAAGTCACCTCACTATAATGGACATTCTCCTGTGGGAGACACAGTCAAAAACTACCAAGAAAAATGATAGAGAAAAATAAATGTGGCACAAGAAAAAAACAAGGGAATATGTGATTTAGACTTGTTTCTTAATCCATGAGTAAATGTTACATCACATTATTAAAGTGGAAAGGAGAATATTATAATGAATGATTTGTTTATTATCTAAAAATTTTGATCACACCATAATATTATATTAGTGCTCGACCAATGCTTTCAGTCACAGCCACTTTCCTATTTATCTAGTATGTCATCCATCAATGATGATATTCATAGAATAATCTCCAATCTATCAAAGTCTCACACCCTTATCTAGCTTATATAGTTTAATATTCATTATTTCCAAATATAGCATAAGATATACCACTTGGTTTATCTTCTAGTAAACCATCATCTAAGGGATTGGTATCCATTTCACCTTCCCACCTATCTTCCAAATATAACTAAAATTGTTCCCAAATCCTACCACTATCATATAATTTTCAATTCTAGTTATTTTATGTTATAATACCATATATTCTCCTTACATTGGTCTTATTTTCCCTAGTGTAGAAATTATTTTCACATTCCCTAACAAAATACCACAAGATATAATTTCCTATGACTGAGACTAAGTCCTTTATCATCTATAATAAACATATTCCATTCATTTTAATTGTTTTTAATGGATACAAGTTTTACCAACCATAATTTATGGTCATCCAATACCAAATAATACACGAAACCTCCCCATGACTTCCTTATAAATAAACTTTGTCATCATGTATTCTATATTCTTTACTCTTTATATCATATTTAGGTCTAAAATTGAATTAAAAAACAATTTTTAGATAGTGTGGTACTTTAAATGAACTTTTTTCTTCCTATATTAAAATATCATATTTCCATCCAACTGAATCATGCTCTGTGAGTCGAAAAATAATGTTCCAACTTATGGTATACTTCTGAGATCCTCAAGAAACCATTTCAACAAAGCCCACTCATTTCCTACATCTATCAAGGTGGTTCACTAAAATTTTATTATTTAGAGGATGACTAATATTTGAAACATCAACACATTACTCATCATCATTATACTGAAAGTAAACACATAATCAAAAGTGTTGTTCCATGTACATGAATCTCCATCAAAGATCAAGTTTAAAAAATATTTCAATGGATGATCCAGTATTAAAAAAAATTCTATGCTTTTGGAAATATTTATGTACTAATGAATTCATCTTATAACCTATTGGTTCTCTATTATGATGTTGGAGATAAATATGTTTATTACTCCCAATAAATGGGTAATTTCTAGAGGATTACATACGATGGAGTACATAAAACTTCCAATAGTTAATGCATATGGAACTGTTGACCTGTACTCCATTTTAGCATCTATTCATGGGAATTTATTTTTTCTAAGCCTGAAGTGTTCTTCTATTGGTGTGGAATCTATTTTTTTATCATATATACAAAATTGTTCTAATGTATTCTTTAAATAGTCATAATTATTTAGGTACAATTTATTGGAGATTAGGTTTCTCAAAATCCTCATCCCTAAAATCTTCTTCATCGGAATGAGGTTCTTCATCCTGCTACTTCTAAAGAACTGCCTTTATCTCTTCGATTATTTACTATACTAGACCAAAAATCAATATATCATCAGTGTAGGGATGTAGGATAATAAAAATACTATCACAAAACACAGTACAATAACACTAATTATTGATATTTATATGGGTGAACATAATCTTCATCATGAATTCATTGAACTTGTAATTCCAATTCATTGGTTGTTTCTTTAAATCATAACGAATTTTTCTCAGTCTTCACACAAGTCCCCAGTTTCATGGATCATTAAATCCATATTTTTTACATATTTTCCAGATGTAATCTCTTGGAAACAATAATTATTAATATCATTTGGATAGTTAGGTGCATAAATAAAAGAGAGAAGATATATGGGAAATTCTATCCTTTGCATTGATATCCATTCACAACTAGTCTGGGGTTGTTCCTCCATTTGTTATCTACTTCCTCTTTCTATTGATAAACCCATTTTTTTTATAATAAATTCTTCTTAGTACTCCATGATGGATTTGGTTCCATAGTACCAACTTCTATGTACTTTATGGTTACCTATATTCATAGTTTTTAATATTAATAAACACCATATCACATCATGATTGTTCTTCTCTGTAACATAGAATGTGAAAATATACTAAGAGTATCTGTTGCACTAAAAGGTAATAGAAGTTCCCTGCTATGATGAGAACCACAAAGTGACATGAATGAATTATTAAATATATGTTCTACATTATATTGATATCATTTGAGGGACAAAATTGATATAGGCTATCAGGCGTGGAGACTCATCGGAAATTGAGGCACCTTCCCATGGTGTACGTAGTTAGGAATATCCAGTGTAGATACCATGAGAATGATACTTGCTATTAGGAAATGGACATTTATATCCATCATTGTATGTTTCTATATGTGGACATGTGTATTGATCCTTATACATTTATGTTATTATTAATGATTATTATGACTTATGTACTCTGATTTATTAATGAAAAAAATTATGAGATATGTTTTTGGTGAGGTAGGATACGTTGGATGTGTTACGAGTAATATTGACTTAATGAATAATGTGATAAAATATTTCTTCATTATGTTATTTAATGTAAGATGATATCTAAGGAACTTTAATGAAAATTAAATACACTAAATAAATCCATTTCTATGGTGTTTTATAGGTGATTAATATTTCCGAAAAGTCAAAGAAAGATACATTGAGCATATAGGTTAATGGAACCAACATGCAACCTTATTTATTAGAGAGATCATGATAAAGGGATTATATTACCCAGGGAGAATCCATATGAGGTAATATATCATTCCTACATTAAATTGTTTTTCTATTGGTTCCTTGTCAAGTTGTTGTACGCCAAATTCCACTAAAAAAGACGAATATAGGGTAACACGCTATGTTAATCCAGAATCATTGTTAAATAATATATTATTATTTATTATTTAACTAGTTAAATAAATATTGTTTCCAAATGTGATTTAATAATTATTCATGTTGCCTTAATCATATGTATTCCATTACCAGTTATTCGATAGAATTCTATGTGAGTTGAATATTTAAAAAATATTTATTTTATATTTAGTGAATATAAAATTTATTTATATATTAAAAAATAATAAAGTGATGTTGATTTAAAAAATATATATATATTATTCAAGGCTAGATAATTATTTTGGAGGAATGGAGGGCTTATTTTAATGGACTTTTGAGAAATAATATAAATTGAATATTATTTGAATAAATAATATTTAATTTTAATTCACAAGTTAAGAGCATGTCGAGAAATAATATAATTATTATTAAGACATAGGGTTATGCAAGGGAATAAATAAATAATAAAGTTCACTTATGAAATTTTTTATTTCTAACCCTAGAGATATATAAACCCAATTATAGTATTTTTAAAGAATGCCAATTAATTTATTTATTTTTGTGAATAAAGAATCCAGAGAATCCTCTCGAAGACCTAGAGACATACCTTACCAAAGAAATCTCCAAAGAATGGAGAGTGATCTTCCTCCACCTCCCACTATAACATCTAGAGAGATCAAGGATAATTATTTAGAAGATATACTCATCATGTCCAAAGTGGAATGATGCAAGTGATAGGATCTACAATGATAACACTCAGAGACTCCTATGGAGACATTCAAAAATTTGTGTAACATGTGTGGTTCACCGCTACAGGAAATATTCACCTGATTTATTCAAAAAAATGAAGGAACAATGTAGATCTATTTTCATATCCATAAATGAAGAAATAATTCTGACAATTTTATTCTTAATTAATTAAATTATTTATAAAAATATGTGTTGATATTGCACTTGTTTTTTGGCATTCTATCGCTTTTCTATTTTTATTTGATTCAATTATGTTGATCATGATTTTTATCATTGTATAAATCTTAGATTGATCATAAATCATGAAAAAATAAAAAGTTAGGCATGAACTGTCACATGATTCTATTGATTTCAGAAGCTACAAGTAGTATTAGAGTGGTCATAAAATTATTTATAAATATTTAAAATATTGTTTATTTATTTATGAATTTTTCAGTTAGTTTTCAATTCATGTTTAACCATTATTTAATATGAATTGTCATATCTTATTCATATTATTTTTTTGTCCTAAATATAATAAATTCAATTAATTTTATGAATGAAATAAAATAGAATATATCATTAGGAGGTGCTGATGATTCGGGCCGGATAACACTAGAGTACATGACATGTACCTGAAGGTATGTTTCATGTACTACTGTTAAATGCACCAAGAATTAATTCATAATTAATTCAAGTTGTGTGAATTTAATAAATGTGGTTCATTTAATTATACACTGCATATTGACCAAGCCATCCTGGTGTATGTTCAGCCATAGTACATGCCGTGTATCCCACATACACAGTTTGTTGTCCTTTAGTCATGGATGGGGCCATGTATCTTCTTAAATAGATTACCTGACTGGTGATCTGGTAACTCGAAGACCGCATGATGTGAATCCCATATACATGCCATGTAGTACATTTTTTTCATAGAATATATCCACGTTGAGTCCCTAGGATTGTGTCATAGATATATAGGGAAAAACATACATGCTGTGTATCTAACTTGTATACATCTTGTACTTATACCAAATTGAAAATAATTAAAATTTATTTATCATATTGAGTAAACCTTATCAACATGTTCTTTCTTGAGGTCATTAAGTTCATAGGACATTCCATGTGATGGGTTTTAATATAAATAAATATTTAATTAATTTTTGTGTACTTTTTGGATCTTCATATCTTGTATGATTCAAATTAATATAATTACCCTATGTACATTGAAGCATAGCGCATGATAGTAAAACAATGTAATATGTGTAATCCTTAAGTATATAGTACATTGTATAAAAGTATGTGATAAATAGTGTATTCCACATGTCTCTAGAGTAAACAATATATGAGTATATTAAATGTTGGGTAGTTCAGATCGGTACTCCCTGTGTTGCCTCCAAGGTACATTTACATACACAAATAATTTAAAATAAATTTTTTTAATTTTTTAAAAATTATTTTGGATGAGAATCTCCATGAAATTTAGATGAGAATTAAGATAAAGTAATTGATTAATTAAAAGAAGACAATTAATTGATTCGTCTATGATTTATATTAAATAAGAATGATTATAATTGAATGCTAATTTTATTAAAATTTTAATGTGTTGCATGTTAAAGGATGACCATGAGCTTAGAACAAGACTTCTTTATGTGATTAGTTTTAATTAATTTATTATTATATTAAATTTTTGACATGTGTGTCATCTCTCATTTCATTATATAAGGGTCTAAATTCTTATGGTTTATTTTTTGTAAACTCGTTATTTCCCTCGCCTATATGTTAGTAAAATCACATGTAAAGGATGGAGATCACAATTTATTATAGGTGGTTCACATTTGGAGTTGAGGAAAAACCAATCCAAGTGAGATATAAAGGTGTATCAGTTGAAAGATGTAATATAAACCTCAATTGGTTCAAGGTGTTTTTCCCCTATGTCGATGGTTAGTTTATCATCCACTAGATAAAATAACCACTAGTAAAATAAAATGATCATACCACATAAATATTTTATTTATATCAAGTTTCATGGTTATTTCATTATGGATGTTTTTTCCCTATCACATTAATTAATGAATTAACAATCATGCATGATATAACTAAAATAAATTGTCTTATGTGTAAATATTATCTAATACATGGTCAATAACATAAAGTAAATCTACATAATATTAACAAGCATGTAATAAAAATGATAATTAGAAATTTATGAATGAGATGATAAAATCCCTCGCTAATATTTATCAAGTCATTATAGCCTTACATTACATTAGTTAAAATCACACCACAGTTAAAAGTTCATAACCAGCCAAATTTGAGGTGCTCTCATTTATCAGGGAATTACAATATAAATTTTTTCAGTTGACTTAACATATTTTACCTCAAGGATTAATTGCTAATGTAGTACATAGTTTAAATATGATGTAAGAGTTGATGAAATCCAATTTAAGGATTTCATGGTTGGGGAGTCCACTCAAAATATTAAGGAACTTTGAGTTAATGAAATTAGAATTTGGAATGCCTACCTAAAACCTTTAATGTTGACTGAACAACCAAATTTGGGGTAACAATAAGGGGAATATGGATACTTACTAGTAAGATTTCCATGAAATATGATATTATGAATCCAATGGTGAGGCATGTCAGGTTTCAATAAAATATTGGGAGATTAATAAATATAATATTTTTTTATTTATCTAAATTTATTCAGATAAAGTCCCAGAATTCTACTCATATTATTTTTAGAAACATCAATAAAAACGACTTCAAACATATCACTATGGTCTATACTTTAGAAGGACAACCTTCTCACTAAAAACAAATTTACAAGAGTTGAAAAGGTGCTTTATGTTTTAACATATGTCATGGAAGGAAATCATATATATTGGAATAACATATTCCTAATGCACCTGGAAATGAGGACTGTGATAAAGTGTAAACTATCTATGAGAAACATTTAAAGAATTCCATAGATGTTCAGTTTTTCATGCAATCACCCATATCCAATTATATTTTAAAGAAACAAGAGGACATGGATTCATATAGCATCATGTATCACCTTGAGGATCCCTATCAAGATAAAGTGATAAAATAGAGATATGAAATATCAAATGATTTTTTTATAATTGGGCTTATAGATTTTTCACCAGATGGGAATGTATTCAATATTATTGGATACATTGAACTCTTAGACATATTTGAGATTAAATTCACTAATTATTTTCACATGTATCTCATTATTTAATCAATTACCAATACCTTCATTGGTTTTATTGTTAATTATAATAAAATTAATAATGAGAAGAGTCTTTCAGAACATCTTAAATTGACTCTCCAATTGGATAAATACATGGGGCATGATAAACTTGTGGTCCTTATGGTGAATAAGAAAAGAGAGAACAAGGAAAAGGGGGCCAAGAATCATAACAAGTCTAAATATCTCGTGAACTGTCCTTCAAAAAAGAGGAAGATCCCTAGGTAGAGAAATAAAAAGTAGGAGGTATGTTTTGCATATGGAAACCAAGACCACTAGAATAAGAACTACACCTAGAATTAAGGGGAAGATAAAGGTGCATTCTTTATCTAGTGTAATCTTTCAGTATCTACACATTAGGAATTAGACGCAACTTGTGGTTCCCAAATCTATATCCAAATTTATGAACCAAGTAGATTTAGAATTATTTCTAGAGGAGAGGTCGATTTGAGAGATGTTAATGTTGTGAGGCTAACTAGTCAAGCCCTTGGTGACTACCACCTTTCACTACCAATTTGAATTATTTTGGTTTAAAAATATTTTTTTAATATACCAATTGTTACCATGAACATAATTTATGTATCATTACGATATTCAATTGGGTTTATTTTCATGTTTGGATTGAAAATAAGTTTCTTTTATAAAGACAACATAAGTTATGGTATAGCTCATTTAAATAATGGTTTTATGTATTAAATTGGTAAAACAATGTATTGGAAATTCATAACGATTCATGTTCACATGAATTATATAACACTAAGCTATGGAATAACCATCTTGGTCATGTAAATAATTAAACATTGAAAAAGCACTGTCAAGATGGTTATTTAGAATCTTCCGAGCTAAAAACCAATAGAAATAGGTCATGCTTTTTTTACATGGAAAAATAATCAAACCTCGATTCAGTGGATAGGGTGAAAAAGACATAGTGCTTCTAGTATTGGTATGAACTAATGTGTGTGGACCATTTATAATAGAAGATAGAGGAGGGTATTCTTAATTCATAACATTTACTAATGACTTGAGTAGATATGGTTATGTCTACTTGATAAGGTATAAGTCGGAGTCCTTTTATTAATTCATGAAATTCGAGTATGAAGTAGTGAATAAATTTAGAAAGAAGATAAAGAATCTTAGATCTGATCGAGGAGTTGAATATGTTAATCATGAATTTATGTAATTTATATATGATTTTGGGATCCTATCTCCTCTCACTTCACCTTACGCACAACGATGGATAGGTGTTAGTGAAAGAACTAACTATACCTTATTTTATATGGTAAGGTTGATGATAAGTCATGTAGATCTTCCATTATCTTTTTGGGGATATGCATTGAAAAACATGGAATAAACATTAAAATGAATACCAACTAAAGTTAAAATTGTAATTACCTTTCATTTATGGAGTGTAAAGAGTCTTGTTTCATTGTATTTAGATGTATATCATTTCAGGGCATTTTTTAAGTCCTTATCATGAAACAAACTAGTGCCCCAGGAAACAAAGTGTATCTTTATAGCGTAACCCATGGAAAAAAATGGATACTACCAATACAATCCCTCAAAAAATAATTTGATTGGGTCAATACAAGCTGAATTTTTTTAGATTGAGTATATACCCCAAAATAAATATGGAAGAAAGACTGACTTAGATGATGTTGATGCACAAGATACAAAAGAGTTGTTTCAGAAACAAATTCCTTATATCCCATTAAAATAAGTAGTTTTTGAAACCCAAGTACTACATAGAAACACAAGAGAGGTAAGAGAACCATATAGATATGGTTTTCTAATCACCAGATATGGTGACACATTGTTGGTTGAAAATCATAAACCTCTCCCCTATAAATAGAAAATATGGATCTTAGAAGCTGCAAGATGGAAATAAACAATGAATTCTGAAATTCACACCATGTTTCATAACCAATTTTTGGTTCAATTAGATTCTCCAATTGATGTAAATCCTATTGGAATAAAATTTTTAATCAAGAGAAAACTAGACATGTAAGGTAGAGTAAATAACAATAAAGAATGTCTAGTGGCTAAAGGGTTTAAATAGTGTTAAGGATTTTAGTATGATGAATCATTTTCACAAGTTTCCAAGTTTAAGTTCATCAGAATTATACTTTCTATTACATCATACCAGGAATATGAAATTTAGTAGAATGGATGTTAAAACTGCATTCCTTAGTGGGAATCATCAGGAATATGTCTATATGACACGCCCAAAAGGGTTTGTGACTTTGGGATATTCCAAAATTATTTTCAGGTTACAGAGATCTATTTATGGATTCAAGAAATCATCCAAATAATGGAACATTCAACTCAATTAATATGTAAAAGAATTTATTTTTACTAATAATTAATGTGATCCAAGTCATTAAAATAGGTTTAGTGTACATGTAGTCATTATCCTACTTGTATATGTTAGTGAAATATTACTTATTAGAAATGACATACTAGTTTTATAGTCTATTTAGGAATAGTTAAGAAAATGTTTCTTCATGAAGGACTTAGGTGAATCAGCCTATATTCTAGGGATCCAGATCATTCATCATAGATCCAAGAGGCTACTCGGACTATGTCAATGTTCATACATTGACCAGATACTAAATACATTTATTATGGATCAATCCAAGAGGGGATTGGTTCTACATTAAAATTGTATACATCTTCCTAAGAAAATGTGTCATGAGACCCAACATGAGAAATATAGAATGAGTAATATACCAAATTATTTTTAAATAAGATCAATCATGTATTCTATATTATGTATTAAATGTGATGTTGCCTATGAATTGAGCATGCTAGGAATATATCAAGTACATCCAAGAAAATATCATTCGTCTTCTATTACGGTTATCCTCAGGTATCCGAGAAGAACTAAGGATATGTTCTTAGTGTATGGAAGAGATTAGGATCTTGTCATCAAGGGTTATACTGATGCCAATTTTATCAAAGATCATAATTATATGAATTAACATTTGGGATATGTTTTCTATTCAATGGAGGATTTTTGAGCATGAAGAGTTCAAAGAAGCCAGTTGTCGTTAATTCTACAATGGATTTTGGGCATATAGAGGCATCTGATACATCTAATAAAGCTATTTGGATATGAAACATTGTCCATAATCTTGATTTGGTACCTAGTAGTAAAGATCCTTTCATATTGTATTATGATAATACTATGGTGGTGGTCTTGAATAGTAGGCAAGGTAACACCACTGGAAAAATCATATACTCTTGAAATATAACCTCATGAGGTATTTTTATTAAAGGTGTGAAGTTATAGTAAGCATAGTTTTCATAAAAAATGTAATTGACCCCTTGACTAAAGTCATGTCTTATTAGACGCATGAATATCATGTGAGTGCTGGAAGACTGAAGGTTGTTAGTAGTTGGATATAGTACAAGTGGGGGTATGTTAGAGTCGGGGCCTTAAAACCAACTTATGTGTACTTTATTATTACAGGTATTCATAGTTTTTAATATTAATAAACACCTTATCACATCATGATTGTTCTTCTACATAAATATTATGTGTTAACATCACAAGAGTAGTTGTATCACTAAAAGTTAGTTACAGTTCCCTACTATGATGAGAACCAAGAAGTTCCAATATAGTATTATTAAATGTATATGTCCTATAGATTTATGATAACATTTTTGGTACAAACATTATACAGTATATCATGGGTGGAGACTCATCAGGCATTGAGGCACCCTCTCATGGTGTATTCCCTTGGTAATATCTTGTTTAGTATATTATGAGAATGAGACCTACCAGTACGAAATATACATTTATAACTCTCATTGAATGTTCCTATCTATGGTGTGTTTATTAGTCCTTAGACTTTAATATTAGTATTAATGAGTATTGTGAGTTGTGTACTTTTATTTATTAATGAACACCATAATTACATATGGTCATGGTGATGTTGGATATGTTGGGTGTATCATGAGTATTATTGCACTAATTAATAATGTGAGAAAGGATATGCCCCTTTTATTCATTAATGGAAGTTGATGTCTTAGGAACTTTGTTGTAAATTATATATCCTAAATAAATCTGTTTCCATAGTATTCTATAGGTAAGGTTGATTTACAAAAACGTTAAAGAAAGAGACATTGAGATCATAGGTTGATGGAACCAACATGAAACCTGCTTGATTAGAGATATCATAATAAATGGATTATATTATGAAGTGAGTGATCATATGAGGTATTTTTCCATTGAATTGTTAACTTATTTCTATATGGTTGCTTTGAATTTTTTTATACGCTAAACTTGGACTTTAGGATACTTCTCATAATGTCATTGAGAAAGAGACCTAGAAGGTCACACACTATGTGTATCTAGAATCTTAGATAAATAATATATTATTCTCACATATGGACTAATAATTGTAAATTTATTCTTGATCTTATATATTCCATAACCAGTTATTCGAGAGAAAATTATCTGATCATAATATTTAATAAATTTTTATTTTCTATTTAATGAATATAATATTTATTTATTTATTTTCTTATAGGAAAATAATGAAGTGATATTAATTTAATATATAAATACACGTTATTCATGAATAATAAATACTGTAGAGGAATAGTTAACCAAATTTAATTTTCGAGTTATAAATAATATATATTGAAAATTATGTGAATAAATAATTTTTAATTTTGATTTTAATGTTCAGAGCATGTCGAGAAATAATGCTATTATTATTATTGACCTTGGTAATACAAGGGTTTAAATAAATAATAATGGTAACTTGTAAAATTGTTTATTTCGAACCCTATAGATATATAAACCCAATTATAATATTTTCAAAGTGATCTAATTCATTTTTTTTATTGTGAACAACGAATATGAAGAATCCTCTGGAAGCCCTAGGGAGATCCCTTCTCTAAGAACCCTCCTTAGAATGGAGGGAAATATCCCTCCACCTCTAACTATAAAGTCTAGAGAGATCAAGTGGAATTATATTTAAGTGATTCTCAAGGAGATAAAATGATAATGACACAAGCGATAGGATATGTCATACTAGAACCAAAAAATTCCTACGAAAACATTTGGAGATTTGTTGAACATGTGTGAATCATCACTAGAGGAAATTTTCTCATGATTCCTTCAACATAATGATGTTATAGAGTAGATCTGTTGACATATCAATAAATGCAGAAAAAATTCCCACAATGTAATTATTCATTAATAAAATTAATTCTAAATAATATGTGAAGATCTGGTTCATGGTCTAAAAATTCTATCCCCTGCCTATTTTACTTTTATTAAATTATATTGATCATGTTATTAATCATTGTATAAATATCATATTGATCATCAATCGTGACAAAATAAAATTGGGAATTACCCATCACAATCTTCTATTTTGGTTGGAACCTACAGGCCTCCCAATAAAATAAAATTTTCCAAACACATAGAGTGAATCAATTTAATCCCTCTAAGAAAACTCTTATTATTCATATTCTACAAAACTCATTACCACTTTTATGAATTTATGCTCTCCTTAATCAATTAGAAGAAATTTGTGAAAATGAATTTCATACCATAAAATTGGGAACCAATCCCTAATAGAACATCGTAGTCATATCTATATTCAATTTCTTTTTTGAACTATATATTCTACAGTTATAATTTCTTGTTATCAATATTTTATATCCTTAATATTTCTAGTACATATTGTAACTCTATCGGATGGTCTAGTTTTTCTATGACTAATTGGTTCACTAAATTTTATAGAACTTATATATCATCTAGAAGTCCTTCTAATTGATCCTTAACTTATTATGTTTCTATTTTTTCATTGGAACAATATTTTATGTTATTATCCTTTCATAGAATCTCTTTATTAAGGATCATATTTTTACTTCTGATGAATTTTTGGGATTCATTATCACATAGTAAAAATAAAAAATCTTTTTCAACATATCTAACAAAATAAAATACTTGAGTCATAGCATCCATCTTACCTCATTCATTGGCATCAACATGGGTATAGGAGAGTACTCTAAAGATGTTTAGGTGTTTGAAATTTATCTTTCTTCCGGACCAATATACCTCTATAAGTTATTTCCCAATTGGAAAAGATGAATTCTAAATGAATAGTACACTTCATCATTCATATCATCTACTAAAAACACCTTGGGTGACCTTGTGTGAATTCCCAAAACTCCTTTCCTTTTCCACCATATTCTTATTCATCCACTCCAAATCTTCATTTTGTTTCAGATTCCCTAAAACAATCTTCATAAATTGATCCCCCTTTACACTAAAACCTCAGGAAGTCTATGTGTACATACCCCACATAATTTTGCAACTATAAGAACTTTGGTTTTCACCTAGTCTAATTCTCCAACATGGTCCTCCACTGGATGAAAGTCTCAAACACCTTAGATTTTTTATGTAGGAAGTCTACTAAAACATTTCATGCAGAATCATTGATGAAGGTTATATATAATATTGATACCATTTGATAATGAAATAGTGCTCACCCCCAAAAAAACAAGCGATCCAATTCCATTTATTTATTTTTTTATATATTTCCATTCCTTCCATAAGGATACCTTGTAACGAATTGATATGGGTCAAACTGAACCATCAACTGATCCACCCCACCACTTAGATTGATGTATGTTCCTGATCGATATGGGCTAGTAACAAGCACCAAACATAACCAACAATCTCTAGGGAATGGTTTTCCCTTGGTAAACTGGTATGACTCATCCATTTAATGGTATGGAAACATCAATAACATCATAGACAACAACATAAAATACCCTATATAGTTATATGAAACAATGACTAAAAAATACCAGAATAAATAACATACACCATATATAAAAAATTCCACAAAAAGACAAATACATGGTATCATATCTCAAAAGATCAAAATTAAAAGAATGGGAATAGGTCTATTAGGATACCACCTTGACTCTATTTAAAACATTGACCCATGAAATCCAATAAACTAGTTGGAAGACAATTTTCAAAAACTAACCTACATTGAAAACATTTAACTATCAAATAATCCCTTGAAATCCATTTTGTATTCCATTTGAAATAAAACATATTTTCCAAAATTATACTCAACATTAATCAAATAAAGATAAAAGACCCAAGGAAAAATATGATCAAAATATCCGACATTACATAATGAGGGTCAGAATAAGCATCATCCATATATAAACATTGAAATGGAAAGGGTATAACATGCATTATATCCTAACATCATGGAACTAATCAAATGAAAAAATAATATAAAATAATATGGCATGAGTAATTTTCACTTAGGGGTTTAACCCTAATGGTCTAATGTTATTAAGTTATAACCAAGTATGAAAGTTGTCTATGAAAAAATGAAATTCCCCACCATCGTCTCTAATCCCAGCTTCAAGAGATCTCATTTTATCCTTGTAAATAATTGTATTCTCTAATAGTTTTCATATCCAAAAGCTATTATGGTACCTTAGAAAAAAATGGATGCTATCAGGGTCTTCATAGCCAAGGTCACTCATGGTCTCTTGGAAACACATGTAATATCTCATGGTATTTCTCCCTAAAGTCTCTCACGGTCCCCCACACAACCCCTCTCTCAAACCCCAGTTAACTCATCTATTACTCCATGAAAACATAATCACAAACAAGTTCCATGTATTAAAATCCATTTCATAACCCAATTTCCCAATCCAAAATTCCTATTTTATAAATCACTTTACCACAAGGTTAAAACATTTCTAAAACCATTTTAAAAATCCATTTAAAACCATAAATCCCCTTTTGATCCATTTGAACAAATAATGGGTGCGCATAAAAGCCACACCCATTTGGAAACTTCTCTTTAAACACCCAAATTGAAAAACACCAAGGCATGAAGTATATCTAGAATGGAATACACATCAACCATAAATCAATAAAATAAAAATTTGAGAATCATAATCCAAAGATTATTCATAATTCAAAGGTAATCTATTTAAAACTCCCTTAAATAGAGACACATACCTCAAAATCAATTCTAACTTGATCACCTTTGACAAAAACCACAAAAACAATATAGTAAAAGGACTCATACACCAAATACATATGTAAATAAACTAAATAAATCATTAAAACTGTATTATCAGACATCCCTACAAACTATTTTTCCATACTTTCATGAAAATGGACGAATGAGAAATAAGACGGGAAAAGAAGAATAAAACTCGTGGAAGATTACTTTCCTCAATCCAAACCACCAATATTCAAAGATAAACCCCAAATTAATGAAGGGGAAATATTTCAAGCCAAGTATGGGGAATATGCATAATTGGGATAATTAATGAAGGCCAAAATCCAAAAATAATTGATAGGGTAAAAAGGAAAAATACCAATTTTTAATTAGTTGGATAAGGATGCATTGTTTTTCACATGATTAGAAAAACTATGTTCCAACCATTTGGAGATACTATCTCCCTAAAACCCAAGCCACACAATTATCCCTAGGAGTAACACCGTTTGAAAACCCATGATCAAACCATGAAAAATACCACTCTACCAACCTACAAAACCCTCACATAGTTAGCCTCATGTTTAAACAAATTGTGCACTAATCATTCTCCAGGTCTGTTTCTCCCAAAAACTCTAATTTTCAACCCCCAACACCTGGGAACTCAAATGGTAAGCCACATGGAGAATAAAAATAAAAATTTCACATATTAGTGGCCTAGAGAGTGTCACAAACTCCTGAACATTACACACTTTACCCCCAAGAAGTACTCAGGAATCCTTGAAAGAAAATAGTTAAGGCCACTAATCCCTCACCAAGGCTTTTCGCCACCATGTATTATGTCTATCTACACCTCAATGTTAGAGAAAATGGACCAAAAAGACCATTTAATAATGGATCACCTTGTTTTGATAATTCAAAACATGAATAGGTTTCCCTAAGATGGTGGAATTAGGCTTAACCACAAAATCTTCCCACTCTAGCACATGAGATGGGTCTTGATGGTGTCTATTCCACTAGGAAACATAAAATACATCATCTAACAAGGTTATCAATTTTTGAAACTATAGATGATAGGATATACTCCCAATATGATATATTTCATGAAACGACATGAAATAAAATGGATCCAACATTCCCTACTTCCCCAAGATATGATGACCTAGTTTAATAGATACCTAAAGGAACACCTTATCACCTAACTAAAACTATAGTGTGAGAAAATGATCATTGGAATATGAATTATAGTGACTTTGAGTTATCTCAAAACCTTTTTTGGATAATACTCACCATATCTATCTTCTCTTAGATGAGACAAAATCCCACTAAAGAACACTCACTATATCATCCAAACACAACTGTGACTGACATATATTCCTATAAAACACTTCAATTAGTGACATCCTCAACAAGGATTTATAAATATTATTTTAAGAAAACTAATCCAACAGTAAGTGACTTTCCCACAAACCCTTAATATTTGGAACTCGTGATTGCAACATTTCCTTGAGAGTCTGTATGTTCCACTCAAACGGATCATCCATCTATGGGTGATATGTGGTTCTCAATCTCAACTCAATTTACAAATCCTTATAGATTCCCTTTAAAAATTAGTAAGTAAAATTGGAATCCTTATCTAAAACAATCCTTGAGGTTACTCCATGAAGATAAACATCCTCTCTAACAAATAGGCATCTAGGATCTTGTACCTTTGTCAAATTTCTAATTGTAAGTAAGAGGAATGATTTTTTTGAAATTATAGACAATAACCCATATTTCATCTTTCACACTCAGATTTCAAGGTATCCTAACCATTAATTTCTAAAATATCCCATCCCACTTACATACTATAATGGGAAGTGGTTGAAATAACTTGGATAGTCTCTAGGGTTTGTCTTTTATCCATTGGTAGGTTATGTATATAGGAATGAAATCTACAACTACACGTCTCTCCATGGTCACCAATATTAACCTATCAGATTGTAGAACATATTAGTTTCCCCAGGATTAACAACCCAACTTAAATGATGTACCACTTACATAAACTCATGTATCATGCTCAATCGAACTACAAGATGCTTCCACAAAAAGAGATAACCATTGGGTGATTGAGACCACTCACCTAATGTATCCAAACTATTTAAATAGATGTTAATCTATTATAACTCGGGGTCGGATACCTTCTCACTCCTAACCCATTCGATAAGAGTGTGTATGGCCTAAACATTGGTGAACAACACCCTTTATCCATCCTCCTACACCACCAATCCTTGATCATAAATAATACTCATTAGAATATACTCAAGCACTGATCCTTAAATGTCCTGCAATGGAAGATTCCTTCTCAAATCATCGGCAACCACATTCCCCTTCCTAGGTGTATACATAGTATCAATGAAAAAATTATGGAGATATTCCACCCAGTATCTGAGCCTGAGATATAGTTCCCAATGGGTGAAAATATACTTTTTTATTTTATAATCCAAATAGATTGTAAAATTATCACCAAAGGGGTAATTTCTATATATTATTAATACATGTATTAAGAAATCTAGTTATAGGTTATGGGTGGGATAATTTATCTCATGTGGGTGTATATTCCCTATGCCATAGGACAACAGAGGGTCATCCTACAAAAACAAACAACTGAAACCCTACAATAAGAGTAACAATACATGGAATAAGCTCTCCGAGACTCAAGAAGAATCCAAACTAGTGCAGATGCCAAATGGGTCTTAAACTTCTCAGAAATCACTCTTTCACTTCTCATACAACTCAAACTTCACCCCTTTCATATTCAAATCTATCAAGGGAGAATATATTTTGATGAAGTACTAGAATAAATATCTATAAAAATCCATAAAATCCCAATAATATATGGATCTTGAACACATTTTTAGGATACTCCCAAGACATGACTACTCAAAATTTCTCTGGGTCCACTAAAACTCATACCTCAAAAATCATGTGTTTTAAAAAACCCACTTACTGGATCCAAAACTGGAACATAGAAATCTTTTCATATAGATGGTTCTCCCTCAATACACCAAATATAACATCCAAATGGTCAACATACTCCTCATATGTATTGAATTACACTAAGATGTGTTCCATAAACATGACAATGAAAGAGTCTAAAAACTGGTGGATGATATGGTTCATTACTTCTATAATGACTACAAAAGCATTGGTAATCCCAAATAGAATAACCAAGAACTCAAAATGTATATACTAGCATTGAAAGGATGTATTTTGAATATCCTCTTCCTGAACCCTCAACTAGTGGAACCAAGATCTCAAGTTAATCTTTGAAAACCATCAGGATCCTCTTAGCTGATCAAATAGATAATCAATTATGGAAAATGGATATGTATTATTCATAAAAACCTAGATAGGATTAAAATAGTCAAAGAAAACTCAGAGGCCTCCTTATTCATTCATTGAAATAATATAGGAGAAGCCTATGGTGATATTTTATGATAGATAAATCTATCTCCCTTGAGATCATCAAACTAAACCTTCTTCTCTTTCAACTCTGATGGAGGCATTTGAATAGGTAATAAGTATATTAGACTCATCCATCAGAACATATCTATAGAAAATTCAATCTATCACTTGGGTGGTAATCCCAAAACCTGATTATACTCTAAAAACACAGCAGGGTACCTATCCATGACCACTGAAAGGTCACCCATTGGACTTTTCTTAAAAGACTCAAGAAAAAACCTTGACAAAAGTCATGAAAACATATTTATTTCTAAGGAAACTAGTCTTTCCCTCCTTAATCAGATATCCCACTCACCCTGAAAGACATGAGTGATCCCATAAATTGTAAGAAATTAGACCCTATGGTGGTAGCGGTAAACCTGCAACTTTAACCTAGTCAATAAATCCATACCAATGATGAGGTCAAAAACATCTAGGTCCAACATGACTAAATCCAAAAAAAATCTACGTTAGTAATTAAAATAGGAAACTACAGGAACCGAAACCCTTATCCTTCTTTATACTGAATAGGGTTACAAAATCCAAAACAAACAACATAAAATCCTCATGCATAGCCAGAGAATAAATTATTTTAATCAAAATGAATGAATGGGATTCACCAAAATAGAATGGAATATATTTCATAAAAGGATCAAAAAACCTCGTACACATCACAATGTCTAGCTCAGAATCTAAATCCTTTGGAACAACCTATGATTTATAAAGATGTGTATAACCTAGCCTACCTGAAGACTTCTTCACATAGTGAGAATATCCTTTTCCTTTAGGGAGAGATCCTCCACCACTAGTAGTATCAAAATACACCTATAAACTATGACAACAAGTAACATACCTCGCTCCCCCATGAAACAAACAGATAGATGTGAAAAAGATGTATCGAATGTCCACACTTGTAACATGGCCTCAGAGTATTTAGGTAATTAGGCCTGGTTTATCCACTCTTCCTGCGTTGGTAGAATAAAAATAGTATATTCCCAATTGAAGACACATTTTTTTATTCCCAATAATTGTTACACACACGTTCCGCTGCCCCGAGGAGACTCTTCCCACTTCTGCATTTGTGCTGACGAAGAGTAGTGACTGCTAATTGAGACCTATATTTTTAGTTAAATCTTCATCTTCCATTACTTCCTTATCAGCCACCTTTTAATAATTAAATAGACATAGAATAATAAGCATATATCACATCTATATCCTCAATCCAATATCAAAATATCAATACTTAAGGTAATCATTTGTGATAATATACATATAGATGTGTGATAGAGCTCAGTTACGAAAAATGTATCACTGAGGGTGGGTCATAAATCCCTGATACTATTTTCTTTTAAGTTTCCTTTCTTATAAAACAAAATTTTCTTCTTATTAAATAAATATAACTTTTCTATAAAAAAACAATCACACATCCACAGGAAGAAAAGTGTTTACAATTTTAACTAATCAATACGAGTAGAAACATCCTTAGAATTTTTTTTAAACATTCTGATACCACACAATCAAAATAAAAAAAATATTTTTGGGTGGATTAAAAAATTAGATATACCCTTACACTTGTGTATCACTATGTTCAATACAAATGTTCATGTGCTTTAAGTATCACAAAATGATGTAATACATGTTTTTATAAAAAGATAATAAACATTCACCAATAACTTATAAACATGTTACTGTAAAGCCTTGTCAACTTCCAAAAATATAAACATAAAAAAAATAATTACTTTACTACCTAGTAACAAGTAAGGACTTATTTAGAATTCTTATTGATAATCAGTCCAATTCGACAGTCTAATTCCTTTGTCTGATTACTCAATCTAGATATATAAGTCTGCCACAATACCACCGAAATAATTCAAAATTGCATCTATCTTAGTCTAAAAATCCCAATATGATTTCTCATTCTGATCCACTGACAACTAAATATAATATTCCTTCTTCTTATTCTATCTGGAAAACATTCTTAAGGATACTTAATCTAGAAAATTATTCTCACAAGAACTTCATAGATTCTCTATATTTATCAATATCTGAATAGTGGTTAGATTAGTTAGAAAGTACAAAGTTCTCTCCCCATTTTATAGGCATGGAAAAAAGGTTCAGGCTGGAATCCAAAACATTATCCCACTTAACCAAATTTTCTAAAACATAAAATTAAACTTTCATTTCAAAAACATATTTTACTTCATCAAGGTTTCTCAAATAAAATTTATTCTCAAACCTCCTCAAATCCTCTCACAACTTCATCTCTCTTCAATATTTATAACTATTATTTAGTCTGATTCTGATATTCATTCTGATTTCTTCATTATGATGAAGACATATGTACAAGATCAGATTCATCATTACATTGCTCCATAAAAATTGAATGAAAAAATAATCATTCTGATTCTTGAAACCAACTGATGCATATAAAACTATGAAACTATTTTACCTTTCAAATATTTTTCCCTAAATATTTTACAACTTATAAATATTCTATCAATTCCATGGAAAAACTTCATCACTATCATCAAACTCTTAAATTAATTTCTTGAAACACTTTGAAAACAAATTTAGAAAAATTCTTCAAACAAAACACTTTTCTTATTTTCCTCACACCGATGATCTTGCATCCGATGAAGTATTATTGTTATCATGCATCCAATTAATCAGTCTCTTTCTTCCTATTATGGATCAAGGTCACCCCTAATCCAATAGACGAAACCAAAAATTTCCTGATTACTCTTAACCCAATTGATAACATATTATAATTATTCTTTCATTATTGACCCACTTGAAACATGAAATTCAATCTTATTAATTTGGTTTACTACATTGTTTATTTATCTCTGATCCCATTTTTTATCGGTCTAAACAACTTATACATTCTCATTAGTCCCATAAATCTCTACTTACTAAAATTATTTACCAAATTATTTTAACTCTGATTCCATTTTGTAACTGGCACTATGTATAATGATCGGTGTCTGGATTACTCTGATGTTTAGTCATACACCGCGTCCGATGAACTGGTTTCAGTATCAACCTCTCTACTTTCTAACATCTTTCTCTATATATTTGAAACTTTTTTTCTTATTATTATAACTAAAAACTAGAATTTTTATCTTCTCATGTTTCAAACAAAACATCTCATTATACAAATAATTCTAAATCTGGTGATCTCATACTGATGAATTGAGACAAAAATTCTTTGAATTTAGAAACTTCCTTCTCCAAAAAACGTTTTTTTATATCATGAATTCCTCACGATAGTGAGATTTTTTAATATTGGAATATCATTGTATAAATTACATTAGAAAATTATTATAAATTTATATTATTACATCCATCTCTTTCTTTCCTATAAAATTTCAATTGGATTGGAAACACTAGTTCTCCCCCTTTACTTCATAAGGATTTCATCACAAGTTTCTAAAATAAATTATTATTTATAAGAATTACAAGATCAGAAAATCATCATTTGGTTTATATTGGATTATTTTATACTCTAATATCCTTCCTCATTATGATAGAAACTTTCATTATGGACCCAAGGTGAGTCTGATGAACCTTTTCTTTCTGAACAATTATTCACAAACTATTGTAATTTCTTAAGAATTTTGTGTCCAATATTCAGATTATGATGATTATTCTGATCCCCAAATATTAAAAATTTAGGTGAGTTCTTTTTATTAGAAAAAATATTCCTCATATTGATCTATTGACAAAAAACACAACAAAAACACAACATGGTCATAAAATTATCCCCCTTTATGTATTTATTAAATACTGATTAAAACTACACTCACTTAAAAAACTTCCTCATTCTCCATATAAATTTCCACTCTCCTAGAATATATTATCCCCCTTATTGACAACCAGATTCAAAGTGGCCACCCATGATGATTTTTATTAATCTAAAAATATCAAAACTCTTCTTTAGAGGGAATATAAGTATCACATTAGTTCCTTAACAAAGAGACATTAATCACACAACTCTAAATCTATGTGGGGGAACCCAATTTAGAAAAAGAGAGTGTATAATCAAGGATGTCAATGTTATCCATATAAAAATATTAATGTATTACTTTTCATGCTTCTATCATCCTTCTCATATTAATGGAAATATGATAATATTTGTTTAAGATAAAATTAACATGAAACCATCTCAATAAACACATTAAAAAGTTCAAGTATAAAGACACAACTTTCCCAACACTTATTTTTTGTAACCTAATAACTTTTTATTCCATAAAATGTATGAGACTCACACAAAAACTTTCTTATTTAAACTCCTTCAATTACATTCATGTTAATACAGATGCACAATTATTTTGGGAATAATTAGAAACCTAAAATGTTTCTTATAAGAAACAATCGAACTGAGAGTCCTCTCTCAATCATGACTTTTTCTTCTTTTTCTTAGATTTTTCATTCGACTTGTTTTCTTCCTTCTGTTCATCCATCTCAGGTTTTCTAAAAAATTTATTAATATTTGTATATTATTATGATGAGGATGTTAATTTCTCTTTGACTACCGTAACATTTTTGTTATAATGAGTTTGTAACAACCTGTCTATGACATTACATTATTCTGAAAAAGCAGTCAAAAAACTTTTGGTAGAATTCCCTTGTTTCTCACATCTATGATATCTTTTATTAATTCTCAAGCCATAATTTATTGGTATATTTTTATCATCATTTCCCACATATTTCAGAAAAAATTATTCCAATTTTATTCCTATGATTTTTGGGCTTCTTCTATCTTTCTAACAATGTTAACTTTTTATGGCTAAATAATTAAGCACTATTTCTTTAGAGACTCGCCATTTTTACTCATTACAAATTTCAAAAAACCTTTCTCATATTTATCCTTTGGGAGAATGTAATACTCCTCAAACATTACCTTTTTTAACTAATATAATAGTTATAATGTTGTTGGTTAAACCAATACATATTAGTCATATGCCCAGCCCCACCACAATACCAGTATACCCATAGAAGGAATACTTTCCTCTATAACTTCCATACTATCCCTAATTGTGAACATGGTTCTTAGTAACTATCCTCTCTTTCTTATCATAACTCTATTGAGATGAAAACTTGTTATTATTGCACAAAATATTCTTCTTCAGTTCATATTTATTTCCAACCTTATTAGAATTAGTACTACTATAAATTTTTCCAAACTTATAAATTTTAGAAACTTCTAATAATATAGCTTTGTTGGTTTTGTAAGCATATATAATTTTCCCAACATTATTCTTCATAGGAACATCATAAATTTCATTCCAACCATTGGAGGTAACTTTTCATTCCTCCGAATTGGACCCCTTCAAGAACTTTCACAAACATCAGAGATATAATTCTTGAATCTTGTCAATTCCTACTCAACTTTAGTAAAAATTTGTTGGAGAATTTAAAACTCTTCTTTATTTTCCTTCAATTTTACTTCAATACGTTCCTTCTGATTCTTTTCCTTATCAAGATAATTTTCTATACAATTAACCTCTTCATGTAACTTAACTCCCTATTCATGAGAACATTATTGAATTATTGTTTTTGTACTTTCTTTTTTAACTTCTCGATTTCTTTTTCATGTCTTCCATTCTTCCCTAGTCCTTATTTCAATTATTATTTAATATGAAGTTCAAATTGAGTCTCTTTTTCTTCAATACTACTAATTTCACCACTAGAAAAAACATCATCACTAACAGTTTCAATAAATGTGTTTTCTTTAGAAACATTAGTTTATAAGTCACTCTCATCATATTTGTACAAAATGGTTATACTTTTGGATTTCGAAAAAGTCTTATCCTTTCCTTTGGAGTAAAATTTATCAACTTGTTTCATCCAAAGATCTTCATGAACTTCTTTATTCTTCATCACATTCTACTTTATTTCTTTCTTCCTTATCCCATTTCTTAGGAAATTTTTCAAAAAAGATAACCACACCTCCACATCCCTAAAAAATTAATGGATGTTTTACTTTATACATTCTTATACTTCTTTTCATATTTTTTTAAAAAAATGACAAAAATTCATCAAGATTTTTACATACATCATTTTTGGATTTAGATTCAGGAACATCTTCTTCTTCATTGAGAATATTATTAAACTTTCCTTGAGTATGGGATTTAAAATAAATTTTTTGATCAACATTTTTTTCATTTCATAATATTATCCATTCTCATTTCATATGTAATGAGAGTGATAGGAAGGTCATCCAAAGATATAGTTTCAGGATATCTTTCTTTGAAATTTGAAACATTGGCATCAAACTTATTTGGAATAATTATAAATATATTTTCAAAAATAGTTGAGTATTTTATATTCTCACCAAGACATCCAATGGTACTAAAAATTTTATACACCCTTGAAAATAAGTCAGTAATAAATTCATACTCACTCATTTTTAGATCATTATACTTCTTCCTCTAGATTTGTAATGGTTCCTTTTTCACATTTTTATTTCCTTTATAAATTTTCCTCAACATATCCCACATACTATTGGTAGTTTTAATCCCTTCTCTATAATAATTCTTCTTCTAGATATTGATGATAGTAAATAATTTTTATCGCTTCTTTTTTTTCTCAAGGTTATCATTATCAGCAAATTCAGGAGGAGAACTCTCAATATTATAGGTTCCGGGAAGAGAAGAAGTTTGATTGGTCTGGTTCCCAAATTTAATTTTTACCATGATAAATGATTATTCGGGGATCTATACGACGATGAACACCATTATCCATTGAATAGAATCAAAAATTTAGATAAACAATGACGAGTCCTGAAAACATTAGAAATGCTCTTTCACATCATGATTATAATTATTTTAATTAATTTCAGAAACAAAAGAATACCTTGATAATTGTTACTTTCTTTGTTGATGATGTTGATCATCCGAAATGACCCTTATGGAATGTCTCATTGAAATTGCGAGGATCCAAACCAGAATCCCTCTATTAGTGATCCACACATTCTCTGATGGTCGTTGATCAACACCACTCGTTCTTAAAGAACTTGCATGGTGAAGCGAGAATCTTGTGTCAGTCATTCTTGATCAGTTGTTCTTCAGTCTTGAAGAAAGTCTCTAGTTCTTGAGATGGGTGGGAAGAGGATTCAACAGAGAAATTTTTTATCTCAACAATTCTCAATTCACTGGTCGTTCAGTTCGATGCATGGCACAATAGACATATGTGTCTATTTATCGGCATGGCAATTCGGTTAAAATTATTAATTTCGTAAGAACAATTAAATAAATTCATAACCATAGAGAAAACCCATTATCTAAATAATAATATCGTGTCATTATTTATGGTGCTCCAACTTCTGAAAAATGGAATTATAAATAAAATTCCACGTCACAAAATAAGAGCATCGTTATTATTATTTTAACTTGTACCAACTAGTCAAATAATAATTAAATGTCTTGCAAATAATTATTTTACTATCGGACTAACCTTAGTCCACTTGAACTCTACTTCCATTTATTGAACACCTGAATAAATATATAAATAATTTATTCTCTTAAATAAATATTTTAATTAAAAACTAGTAATTAAATATTCATTAAATGTTCAACAAAAGAAATAAATATATTTTACTCACAGTCTTATGAATAAATATTTATTTAATTTATGTGATCACTTTAACTTGAATAAAATTATAGCATGATCTTGAGAATAATATTTGTTTAATCAATTAAATTCAAATATAATTTAACCAAGACCACCAAAAATCATAGTGTGTGACCCTCTATGATTCTTTCTCATTGGCGTTAGGCGGGCTTGCCTAAAGTCCAGAAGTACTATCTAGCAACGGTTAATGGAACCCAATAGAAAGAACTTTAATTCGCAACAACAACATCCCCATATGAACACTCACTATGTAATAAAATCTCTCTGTCTCAATACCTAATCAAGAAGGTCTCATGATAGCATCATCAACCATTGTGCTCGATACGAAATTCTTTGACTACCTAAAATAAACTTTTCCTTAAAAAATAAAAATTTAATTTCGCTTGAAGGTTCTATTTAAATCAATGGGCCAAGATATCAACATCCATAAATAAAAGGGAAAAATCCTTCCTCAAATTATCCATTAGTTAATGCCACTCGTGACACACCCAACGTACCATACTTCCTTCCAACTGTCTGCATGACAATTTTCTTCATTAAATCAAAGTGATCAAGTTTTGACATGTATTATTGATAATATTAAAGTATAAGGACCATTACACAAGCTCAAAGATAGTAATATCTTATGAAAAAAAACATTCATAATTCCTATTAGTGGGTTTGTCCTCATAATATCCCATCTTGGATATTACCAAGTATGAACATCATGAAGGGAATTCTCATCTCCTTACGAGTACTCGCACCTGACAGTCGGTAAACAATATTTCCCATTATAGATTTTTCCCCACCACAGAACTATATTTATGAATATTTTCATATCATGTCAAGGTTATCATCATAGTGGAGAACTTATATTTCCTTGTTAAGGCGAAAAATACTTAGGGACGTTATTACACTATAGTCATGAAGAACAATTAAAAATTTGTAATAAGATGTTTAATATTTAAATATATTAAATATTCATGTAATAAATGTACAACTAGATGTTTTCGAACACCAAATCTTACAAACTACTACTTGGATGAGATCCAACTACCTACGACTTTCTGTCCTCTAGACCTCACGTTGTGTTCCATGGAAATACTAAGTCAAGGATTTAGTCAAGGGGTCTACCATGTGGTATTCCGTGGAAATACTGCTCACTGAAACTTCACCTCTCTGAGAAATATCCCTCAAGAGATGATACATCTAAAGTATGTGATTTGTTCGCTGATGCGACCTTGGATCTTTTGTGAGATCCATTGTTGCAGTATTATCACAGTATAGTATGATGGGATCTTTAATGATAGGTATCACATCCATCTCCATGACAAAGCTTTGCACCCAAACTACTTCTTTAGAAACCTCAGAAGCTACGATATACTCAGACTCTACTATATAATCTTTGACCCAACTCTGCTTTAAGCTCTTCTAGATCACTGCACCTCTATTAAAAGTGCTGATGTATCCCATTTTCTACTTCATGCCATCTAGATTAGTCTGAAACTAGCATCTACATATCCTCTGATGAGTAGTTCCTCATCTCCTCCATAATATATGAACATATCCTTAGTATTCCTTATATACTTTAAGATATTCTTGATTTTCATCTAATGGTGGCCACCTGGGTCGGCTTGATATTATTCTACCACACTCAATGCATAGGTGGCATACATCCTATTACATAGCATGGCATACATGAATGACCCAATCGCTGATGCATATAGAGTCATTTCCATTATCTTTCTTTCCTAATTTGTTTGAGGACACATTTTCATGGAAAGAAAAATGCCATGTGACACTGCCAACAATCCCCTCTTGGATTGTTTCATACTGAATCTCTTCAGCATCTTATCAATGAATATACTTTGACAGAGGCCTAGCAATCTCTTATATATATCACGATGGACCTTGATCCCAAGAATATATGTTGCCTCACCCAAGACCTTCAGGGATATACATTGATCCAACCATGCATTAACAAACTGTACGACAAGTATCTCGTTTCCAATAATTAATATTTCATCAATATATACTATTAAAAAAATGATTGTACTCCCACTAAATCGTTTGTAGGCACAAATCTTACATGTATTCTTAATAAAACCAAATTCCACTATGGCTTCATAAAAATGAATAAACCATGATCTGGATACTTTCTTTAATCCATAAATGGATTTCTACATGTTTCATATCTTATTGGCATCATTTGGAGTCATAAACCCTTCAGGTTGTGTCAAGTAGATGTCTTCCTAAAGGTTCTCATTAAGGATGGTTTTTTTGACATCAATATTCAAAATTTCATATTCATGGTAAGAAGAAATGTCCAATAGAATTAAGATGGATTTCAGTATTTCAACTGGTGAAGAGGATTCATCGTATTCAATGCCTTGACACTTCTTGAACCCTTTTTCAACCAGTCGTTCCATATAGGTATTGAATTTTCCTTTAATGTCCAGTTTCTAGTTGAATATCCATCTGCAACCAACAGGATTTACATCAACTAGAGTATCTACCAAAATAGATACTTGGTTTTCATACGTGGAATCCATTTTATAATTCTTGTCTTCATGACACTTGGAAATTTCTGTTTCACATACTGCTTCCTTATAGGTTAGAGGATCATTATTAAAAAAATGATTCACCTTCCTTTGTAACTAGAAAACCGTATTGTTGCTATTCTCAAACCTCTCTTGTACTAATACGAAGTTATTATGTATCTGGAATAGTTCATTCTTCCATGGGGATTTATGGAATATATTCATGTACCAACTCTATTGTAATATGATCCTCGACTTCATTGAAGTCTATCTCTCTCCAACTATCTCTTTTAGAGATGTTCTACCTCTCAAGTAATATGGAATGTCTTTCCACAATAACCTTCTTTCCTGAGGGGTTATAAATGTAATATCTCCTTGTTTCCATGGGGTATCCTATAAAGTTACACCTTGTGCCTCGAGGGGAAAGTCTTTTACCTGAAGATGCCTTAACAAACACATCACATCACGAGACATGAAAATTCGATAATATTGAATTTATTTCTACTCCAGAACACATATGGAATATCATTTATTTATTTAGATAGTACTTGGTTTAGTATGTGCACCATTGTTTGTAATGAATATCCCCAAAAGGATAATGAAAGACTCTCATGACTCTTTATTTTTCTCACCATGTCCAACAAGCTGCGGTTTTTCTTTTCACTCACACCATTTCATTAGGGAATGTAAGGAGGAGTGAGTTAGGATATGATCCCAAACTCCTGTAAGTAATCAATGAAGACTTGAATAAGATATTCTCCACCTCTTTCTGAGTATGGTTTCATAATATTCATTCCATGCTTGTTCTCAACTTCATTATTTTATTCTTTGAACTTATCAAAAGAATCTGACATATACCTAATTATGTATATATATCCATATTTACCAAAATATTCTTTAAAAGTTATGATGTTTGAGAACCCTCTCCTTTCTTCAAATGGAAATGGTTCACAAAAATCAGTATGGACCAATTCAATAATCTCTTTAGCCCTTTCACCTTCCCCACTAAATGGGGATTTGGTAATTGTTCCTTGTAAACATGCATGACATACACCAAGTGTTTTTACTTTTAAAGAATATAAATATCCATCTTGATGTAACTTTTCAAATAATTTCTTGTTTAAATGACCTAGTTGGTGATGCCAGAGATGGGTGTTGTATGAGTCATGTGAAGTATCATTGTTATCGATTTCCATTACTTGGTTTGTGTAATCCAACACGTAAGGACTGTTGTAAAAATGTTCCCTACCAAAACAAATTATATCTTTGTAAAAGAAGCAACATTCATTTCCAAACATAAAAAAACACTTTGTATCTAATATGAATACAAAGATAATTTTTTTATTAACTGATGGCACATAATTACAATCCTTTAATATCAAGATCATCCTAGTTGATAACATGATGTGGTAGTCCCTGACAACTACAGTAGAAATTGTGGCTATGTTGGCTGCTCGCAGATCTAACTCCCCTTGATCAATCTTTCTATATATATATGGTTCCAGTATTTTGATACATATTTTAGAACCACAACCTGTATCTAATTCCCAATTTTTAGAAACAGATGGAATACATTTGATAACAAACACACCTGAAGCTTCTCTTTTCTTCTGAGGATGGGTGTAGTTCTTCTTCAGGTGGCCCCTCTTGTCACATGTGAAACAAACATCTTCTTGTTCCCTTTCCTCCCCTTTGATCATTATTTTCTTATAAGATCGTGAATACGTTTTGGGCTTAATGCTCGTAGGCTTCTCTTTCCTCTTATTCAACATAAGGACATAAGGCTTTTTGTGCTTTATATCTCTGTCCACCTCGAGAATAAGGATAATAAGATCACATAGATACTTCTCAATCCTTTTCATATTGAAATTAACAACAAAGCTGGTGAAGCTGTGAGGGAGTGATAGAAGAATGAAATCGGTACCCAGTTCTTTAGGGAGTCTAAACCCTAGATCCTCGAACCACTCAATGTATCTAATGATCTTTACTACATGAGGCCCAATTGGGGCACCCTCTCTAATCTAACACTAAAATATTTCCAGGGAGATCTCAAACAGTTCTTGTATTATTCTCTCCAAGTAAAGACCACAGAGGTGCTCGAGCATGCTATTGGCATCCATGTTTTCATAATACTTCAGGAGTTCTCTAGACATTGATGATAGCATCATACATTTAATGTCAAGCACATAGTTCATATTTTTCTCATAGAATAATAACTCTTCGTCACTTTCCCCTTGGGAAAGCAGATAAGTTAATGAAGACTCCATCACATAAGACATCCATTCATGGAGTAGAATAACTCGAAGGCGACTAAACCATTCCTTGATGTTACTACTAGTGAAGTTGTTTTAATTACCCAGAATTGATCGTAAGGATTGGGTGGTTGAAGAGTTTGTAATTTTATTCTATAATTAAAAGATAAAATCATTAGTACATTATTGATTACATTTTATGATAAATAATAAATTAATATTATTAAATGTCCCAGTATTTTAACAAGTCCCAATTTCCCTCACCATTAAATTCATAATATCCAGATTCCATGACATTCAAGTGGAAAGGATCCATTTTACCCTTAGCATAACCCATAAAAGGGTTGGTCAAGCTATTTGATGGTATTTAGGTAGGCATGTCTTTTCCAACTACGGGATTGCAACTACTTGATCTGTTGAGTGGAATCCCCAATCTTGAAATCCTGACTTTGGATTTCCTCAACTCTTGCCTCCAATATTTCACCATGTCTAGAAAGGTCTACTCTTATTAATGTAGTATGGTTAATTCAACCTAAAACCATTCATAACGGGTTCTTGTATAAAAGTAAGTGTCCCAAAAAGGGTTGGTCAAACGCATAGTTTTATTGAGTTTTTTCCTTAATCATGGAACAGATGGTTTGGTGTGACATAATATTTTATTTGAGGGATTTTTATCTTTTATTCATGAATTTCTTATTATAATTATCACATGATTGTAAATAATACATGGATCTAACTTAACTGATTAACCATGTCTTGATAATATTTGTGCATAAGCCTTGTTTATTTTGGTTCCATCATGCATGCTTCTTTAATTCATTAATTATGTGATCATGACAGAACATCCATAATGATAAGCCATGAAACTAAAAGAAATAAAATAAAGAAAAGGGAATGATCATTAGATTTTCTAATGGTTATTTTATCTAGCGGTTGATAAAATAATACTGGCCAAGGGCAGAAACACATTGAATATTTTGGGTTCTTGTTGACAACATTCCACATGTACACCTCTATATCTCATGGGATTGGTTTTGTCTCTTCTCCAGCTTGAACCACCTCCTCTACATTGGGAGTTCCATCTATTACATTTGATTTTATAACTCACATGCAGGTGTGGGGTAAAAGGGGGGTTTACATAAAAAACACATGGGCACGCAAGTCCTACATATTAATGAGGAGAGATGGATCACATGCCAATAATAAATTTAACGAATAAATTAAAAGGAAACCAATCACATACAAAGTTATTGGTCTAGATCACGATCACCCACATAAATTCAATGACTTGCGTACTTAATAAAACTAGTATTCAATTATTTAATCGTTCTTATTAAGATAAATTGTTCTTGAATTGATTAATTATTATATTTAATTGATCAATCATTTTATCTTAATATTTTTTTGAATTTCCTTGAGATTCTCATCCTTGTACATAAATACGCCATAGAGGTAATCTAGATAATACTCTTTCAAATCTACCCAAAATTTACTATATTCATATATTGTTTTACTCTTCTTAAATATGGCATACCGGATGCTTCAATGCATATAGTAACCACCTGCAGTACAATTTATACATGATAAGTAGTTATGAACATTACAAAAACATTAATGTTCTAAATTGTTTTAATTTGGTAAAGTACAAGACATGTAGTTATGACTACATGTCATGTACTACCTTCACTGTCATTCCTGGAGTGCATTCCAAGGGACACGACATGTGAGGCGAACTTTGGAAATTTTGGAGTACACTACATGTACAGTGGGATACACATCTTGTTGTCTCCGCGTTACATAGTTATCGGTTGGCTTAGCCATGTATGGGATACACGGTTTGATCTATAGCCTGAAGAGACTACCCACTATGTCTACTAGACCACACAGAATGTAATCTGGTATATGTGTCCCTATCTATCGTAGTCAACATGTGGGGTAAAATTTAATGCACTGCATTTAATAAATGCACACGGCTTGAGTAACTGCTGAAATACTCCCGATGCATTGTACATGACTATCCAACAAGTAGTCCAGATTACATGGCATGTAAGTTTGATCACATGGTGTGTACTTTCGTATCACCTGGGAAGAATCATCAGCACCTCTTGATGAGTTCTCTATTTTAATTTCAATAAAAATATCATTTGTTTCTATGAAATATGTGAGAAATGAAAAGATAGAGAAGAGATCTCAAAATCTAGATTACAAGAACGATTAAACTCTAATTGACAAACTAAAATATTAAACCATAAATAATCAATGAATTATTTAAATAATCATAAACTGAGATTTAACCCCTTCGATGCCA
Organism: Viscum album; assembly: GCA_963277665.1. Lineage (NCBI taxonomy): Eukaryota > Viridiplantae > Streptophyta > Magnoliopsida > Santalales > Viscaceae > Viscum > Viscum album. Next base: position 583,196,661 of record OY728120.1, read on the forward strand.
CTTGTAGGTTTTGGGTGCTGCAGAAGCGTGGTTGGGCTGGCACCCAATATTAATTTATACCACGATCAATGATTATTCCAAGATCAACACGATGATGAACACCACTCTCCATAGAATAGAATCAAATATTTAGATAAAGAAAGAAGAGGCCTGAAAATTTTAGAGAGGATCTTTCACATCATGTTTATAATTAATTTAATCAATTTTAAAAAGAAAATAATACCTTGATATTTGGTACTTTATTTATTGATGATGTTGATCAACTGAAATGACCCTTCCGGATTTTCCCTTTGTTCTTGAAAGTATCCAAACCTGAATCACTCTAGCGGTGATCGACACGTTCTCCAATGTCCATCGATCGACACCACTCGTTTTCTACGTGCTAGCGTGGAAAAGTTTGTGTCTTGTGTCGGTCGTTCTTGATCACTTATTATTCGGACTTGAAGAACATCTATCATTCTTGAGAGGGTCGAGAAGGGGATTTGGGAGAGAAATAATTTAGCTCAACAATTCTAAATTCATCAGGTATTCAGTTCAGTGCATGGCACAATAGACACACATTTCTATTTATAAAAATGGGGCTTCAATTACAATATTTAATTGCCTAATAGAAATTAAATACATTCATAACCTTACAGAAAACCCATAATCTAAATAATAACACCACTTCATTATTTATGGTGAAAAAACTTATGAAAAATATAATTATAAATAAAATTATTCATCACAAAATAATTGTAGTGTTATTATTATTTTAACTCGTTTTAACTAATCTAATAATTATTTACTATCTTGCAAATAATTATTTTACTATCGAACTGGGATTGGTCCACTCGAACTCTACTTCCATTTATTGAACACCCAAATAAATAAATGAATAATTTTTTCTTTTAAATAAATATTTTATTTAGAAACTATTACATAAAATTTATTAAATGTTAAATAAAATAAATAAATAAATTTTACTCACAATCCTATGAATAAATATTTATTTAATTAATGTGATAATTTTAACATGAATAAAATTATTCTGCAGTCTTGAGAATAATATTTATTTAATCAATTAAATTCAAATATAATTTAGCCGCGACCACCAAAAACACTTAGTGTGTGACCCTCTAGGATTCTTTCTCATTGGAATTAGGCTGGAATTCATAAATTCCAAGTGTATTGTCTTGAAATAGGTCCCAGCACCCAACAGAAAGAAATTAAAGTCCCTACAATGACATCATCATAAGAATGATCACTATGTAATATAATCCCTTTGTCTCAATATCTCATCAAGGGGGTTTTATGACAATGTCATCAACATATGTGCTTGATACATCATTCTTTGACTACCTAAAATGAACTCATCGTGACACCATGGACATGGAATTTCTTGGGATGGTTCTATTTTTATAAAAGGTTTGAGATATCAACTTCTATAAATTGATGTGAAAAATCCTTCATTGACTAATCCATTAACAATATGCCACTTGTGATGCACCCAACGTACCCTACTTCTTTCCAACTGTCTGCGTGATATTTTTCGTCAGTAAATAAAAGTGTGTGAGTCATGAAACGTATTAATGATAATATTATAGTATAAGGATCGTTACACATGCTCACAGATTGGAATATATGATTTCACCAAAACGTGAAGAATTTCTACAAGTAGTTCTGTTCTCATAATCTCCCATATTGGAGATTACCAAGTATAAAATGCATGAGAGGATGTCCCATCTTTTTACGAGTACTCGCACCTGATGGTATATATACTATGTGTCTGATTATAGTATTTCATATAGTCATAGAACTCAATTTAAGAATATTGTAATAGTACTTCAAGGTTATCATCATGGAGGGGAACTTCTATGACCTTGTCATTACGATAAATACTCCAGGAAATTATTACACTATAGTCATGCAGAACAATGAACAATATGTAATATGATGTTTAATAATTAGATATATTAAATATTCATGTAATCAAACTACAACCAGTTGGTTCTAGGACACCAACTCTTACATATATGAGGTGGTACATCTATACCATCTTTCGAAACATCATATCTAAGAGACATAAGATATATTAGCATTCTATCTTTCCATATATGATAATTCCTATAATTTAAGATTGTAATCCCCTTATTATTCCAAAAAACTGAAATTTTCCATAACAAATTCTTCTTCATACACATCATGAAAGAGAAAAAATGGAACCCACCCTCTGATACTAGTATATAGTTCCTAGACAGAAACAATGTATCATTAAGAGGGGGTTAAAGCCATGATACTCTCTTCTTTTATGTTTCCTTCCTTATTATACAAAATTTTCATTGTGTTAAAAAATTATCACATTTATAATCAAAAAATCATTCACACGTCCATAGGAACACTAGTATTTATAAGGTTTACTACTCGACAAGAGTAGATACATGATTGGCATGGTTTAGAAACAATCAAATGCCACACAATCTACTAGAAAACAATCCTTTTGTATGGATACAATAGGTATGATATAACCTTACACTTGTGTATTACTATATTTAATACAATGGTGAATGTGCATTAAGTAGCATGAAATAATGTAACATAGGTTTTTATCACAAGTTTACTAAATTTCACTAATTACTTAAAAACATGTCATTGTTCTACCTTTGAAACTTCCAAAAATATAACCCTTAAAAAAATTATTAACTTTCCTACCCAGTAGTATGTAAGAACATATCTGATCTTTGAATTGATACGCAGTACAATTCCCCAATCTGATTCCTTAGTCTGATTGTTTGGTATGGAAATGTAAGTCTTCCATAATATTGTTGAAATAATTATGAACTGCATTTGTCTTAGTCTGAAAATCACAGTCTGATTCATCAGTCCGATCTAGTTACCACTAAATACGATCTTCCTTATTCTTATTCCATTCAAAAAAACATTCTCAAGAATGATTAATCAGGAAACTTATTCTCACTAGAACTTTTGATCTTCTCTCTCTTCATCTACATGTGATTAGTGTTCTTAACTATCAGAAAATACAAGTTACCCACCTTTTATATGTTCACCAAAAATGCTTTACGCAAGAATCTAAAAATTTTTCCTGCTTAACTTAATTTACCAAAAATTTAGTATATCCTTACATTTTAGAAACAACATTGACTTCTTCATCACTTTTAAACTCTTCTCATTTCTTCTTGAAGCTTCTTGGATCCTATCACAACATTATCTTAGTTCAAAAATTCAAACCATTCTTCATTCTGATTCTTATTTTCATTCTAATTTCTTCATTATGATGAAGACATATGTACTATAATAGATTCTACATTACATTTTTATATAACAACTCATTTGGATGATTTGAATCAACTAATGGATATAAGAAATTAAAACCATTATTCCATACCATTATTTTTTTCAAAACATAGTCAAAACATCTAATGATTACTTCACTTCCTTAGAAAAACTTCGTCACCAACTTCAAACACTTCAAATAATTTTCTAGACCCCATTTGACCACACTTTTACCATAACTCTTCAAAAAACTCTTCTTCTTCTTTTCCTCAAACTGATGATCATGCCTCCAATGAAGTATCTATGTTGTCCTGAATCATATGAATCAGTATCTATCTTCCTATTATGGATCGAGGTTTCCTCTTGTCTGATAGTTGACACCAACTATTTATTGATTACTCTTGACGCATTTGATAACATATTAGAATACTTTTTTTGTTCTAGACCAACTTGAAACAAGAAACTCAATCTGATGAAAATAGATGACTACATTGCTAATCAATCTATGATCCCATTTTTCATCGCTCCTAAAACAATCTACTTTCTCATCAGTCTCAATAATATTAACTTACTAAAATTCATTAAAAAAATTATAAATCTGATTCTCTTTTACAACAATAATTGTATCTGATAATGGGTGTCAGGATTACTATGATGATTGGTGGGACACTACGTCTGATGGATTGGTGTCAAGAGAAACCTCTCTCCAATCCAACATCATTCCATAAAGATTTCTATCTTGTTTCTTATTAGTCTAACTGAAAACCAGTATCTTTGTCTTCTCAAATTTCGAACAAAACTTCTAAGTCTAAAAAAACATCAGCATCAGGTGATCTCACACTGAGGAACTGAGACCTAAAATCTTTGACTTCATTAAATTCCTTCTATTAAAAAAATTTCCTGTATCATGAATTTCTCATGAATTTGAGAGTTTTCAATATATTTATAGTATCATAAAACATACATTGGAAATTTTATTAATTTAAATCCTTCTAGTGACTTATTTCCTTGTAATCAAACTTCAATATGATTTGTAGTACTAGTTCTCCACATATCATTCATAAGGATTACATTATAAGTTTTCTAGAAAACATATGATTTATGAGAACTCCATGATCAGCAAAGCATTTTTAGGTTTTCATCAAAGACATTCAGACTCCAATACACTTCCTCATTATGATCAAAGCCTTCATTCTGAACCTATGGTGATTCCAATGAACCATTTCTTCTATAAAACATCTTTACAATATGATTGACTTTCTTAAGAATTGAGTGTATAATCTTATAATTAGGATGATGATTATGTTCACCAACTATTACAATGTTAGTTAGGTTCTTTTGATTTGATAAAATATTCCTCATATTGATCTATTGACAAAAAAAACCCAAACACAACTTGATCCCAATAATGTGTACCAATACTATAAAATGAGTGGCATAATTCATTGTCGAATGATCCCCTTGGTCCAACTTCTAGAACTCACAAGCCTTCACCACATGAAAAGTCTTTGGGAAAAACTATTGATTGAAACCCACCTTGAAATTTTTCCTTGTGAGATCTGCATGACTCCTTGAAAGAACCATCGACTCCCACCACTTATTACCCAGTCCATCCAAAAAATATATAATGAATCGCACCTTTTATGTCTCAGTGGTATCCAATAACTCAGAGATTATCTTGATATGATCCAATCATTCCCCATTCTCATTACATCCCTTGTCACTATACAATAATGGACGGTTTTTCATCATAAACTAATGGTCTTGGTATTTCATATGTTTACTCTCTTGACCACCCACTTGACCCAAGTATTAGATCATATGAATTACTATCTCTATCGGAACTCGATCAAGAGGAGGGTTTTCTTAGAGATTATTCACTGAAGTGCCCTCTCTATTCCTAGATAAGGTCCTTTTGGGAGGTATCGTCTACAACACATAAGAATATAGGCTTCATAAATAGTATTTCAATCTTGAACTATATCAAACAAATTGAAAAGAACCCATATCATGTGCCTCAACACATAACATAGTCAAAAAATATACTCTAAATTAAAAAAGAGTTAAAACATCGCAAATATCAGGAATTTAACACTATTTATGGTTTGGACACATGGTTAGACAACCCATTAACTAACCATGAAGGTGCACTAGTGTTGGTATAAAAAGCCACATGGGTTGAGCATAGTTATTATTAACCATTTGACTTTACCACATGCTCCTCTAGTCCTTCCTATTTTCACCTCAAAACTAAAAATGGCCAATAGATCACCCCAAGATTTAACTAAGACTCGGAAACACCTCAAAATATCATCAAAGTAACCCATTAATGGGATAAAAAGATAACCAAAATCCCAGACCACCCATGGAAACTTGGGGTTCAACATGAATAAGAGATGGACAATAACTCCCTTATTCCTGCCTCATGTGTACCTACAGTCAAAGATCCAGTATACCAAAAATTCCCAAATAAAAATCTTTATCGGATACCATTTTGAAACAAACCAACCATGGTTGACCCGACCCGTCACCCAGTCAACCTACTACATGGCCTGAAGTATGATATTGATCGCTAGAGGCTGGAGACAAGTGTCAGGCATAACCAAAAATCTATTGGGAATGGATTCTCCCATGGTAAACTATCATTAACCATCCCTAAAATATGATTGAAACACCAATTAAAACAGTGTAAACATGATAAAATTATGCATACATATCAATTCATCAATGACTAAATAGATACTATAAGAAAAAACTTACATCATAAAAAACAATACTTAATATGGAATATACCTAGTATCACAAGTCAAAAGATAAAATCATAAAAGAATGGGAACAACACTAAACAAGACATAATATATATATATATATACCATTTATATAGAATCTAAAAATGACTCTTCCTGATTTGGCTTGATGAGACCATGTCACCTCCACCAACAACAGATGGCGGTAATCAAGAAGAGACACATATTAATATAGTTCTCTTGCCTTTACCTATGTCCTGCAAAGAGAAGTATATATACACTCGATGGAATATATATGTTGTAAGGAAAAAATCCATGTAGAATAAAACCATTAATCTATTTAATAATTTTACCAATGTAAAAAAATAAACATGTTTGAAAATCCTTTCCAAACTAATCCTCTCGGAATGTATTCCACTTTAAAATAATCTTTGAAGGCCCTTTGTTTTTTCATTTCAAATAAAACATGTTTTTCAAAACAATAATCAATATGGATCAAATAATGAATCAAGGCCCAAGGAAAAACATGGTCAATATATCTAACATTTCATGATAAGGGTGATCATAAACATCATCATCATATAACAATGAAAATGGAAATGGGATAAAAATAGATGATATCAAAACAACAAGGAATAAATAAAATGAATAAATCATATAGAACAATACAACAGGAGTAATGTGCACCTAGGGATCCAACCTAATGTGTATAACATGATTTATTCTATAAAAATTACACTATCTGGCTAAGAAAAAATGGAAGCTCTCACAGTCTTCCTTAGGAAAAACTCCAAGAGCTCTCGTGCTCTCTTAAAAAGTAAGCATCTTTTCCCCTAGTCTTCCTACCCAAAAGTTCTCATGCTACCTTAGAAAGAATTGGATTATTTCATGGTATTCCTATTAAAAATATCTAATGATACCTTGGTTAAAAATGGAATATCTCATGGTCTACATCCCCAAATGCTCTCATGGTCCCCAAAAAAACCCCCCACCCACACCTTGGTTAACCTATGTGATACTACATGCCAACATAATCAAAAAAATTGTTATTCATAACAAAACATTTCAAAACAAAATTTCACAAGATTACATTCCCATTTTATAAAACCCCTTCCCACATGTTTAATTAATTTCTAAAACAATTTTAGAAATCCACTGGAAACCATAAAACATCTTTTGATCTATTTAATCAAACGTATAGTGTGCATACAAACCATACCCACATAGAAAACATTCATTAAACCCATAAATATTCAAAAAAAGCTATAAAAATATCAATAATAGGATGCAAATCAACCATAAATCAATAAAATGTAAATTTATGAAACATAAACATGAGGCAACTCATAACTCGAAGGTAATCCATGGAAAATTACTTAGATAGAGGAACCTATATCAGAATCAGTTCCAACGTCATCTATTTGAATTGAAACACATAAAATAGGTAATAAAATTCCTCAAACACCTAATCCATATGAAATAATACCAAATCCCCCATTAAAGACATAGGATCAGCCTCCCCCTCTAACTACGATTCCACACTTTAATGAAAATGGAAGAATAAGAAAGTTGACGACGAAAGGAATAAGAAAACTCAAGAAAGACCAAAAAGATTATAAGGAAAATCAACCAATTAAGGATAAAGAAATATTAAAATCCAAAGAATATGGGATGTTTGAGTTTGTTAGAGGAAATGAGTGTTAAAATCTTTATAAATTTATAGGGGGGGAGTTAAAAGACCACTTGTTAATGAGCTGGACAGGGCCACATTTTTTTCTTACATGGTTTGGAAAACCATGTTCCAACTATAAATAGATACTATTTCCACAAAACCATAGCCACAGAGTTACCAAAAGGATCTACATGGTTTATATTCTATTCACAAAGTATGAAAAATCCCATTATCCCAACCTGTAGCATCCTTGTATGGTTAGTTCCTGGTTAAACAAACCATGCACCAACCATGTGCATGGTTTTTTTTCTCCCAAAAACTCTCATTTCTGACCCCTAGTACCCAAGTACTCCAAAGGTAAAATAAAGGGATAATAAATCTCAAAATTTGACATATGAGGGATCCGACAGGTTTCACACACCTTTTTTTCTTTATGACGATGAAATCCTCACACATTACGTACTACATGATTTTGCCCATCAACAATTCTTTAGTAGTAATAATATTAATCCCTTTCCCACTGAGGTAACCATGATGGTCATGCCATAACTTCTTGGAAGTCAACTCTTTGGAATGAATTTTTCCTTTTCGTGAACCCATAAGATATTAAATCTTATCCTTCACTTATCTTCTCATAACCATGGAGCCACATGAAATTTATCACAAACATTCTATGAATGTAGTAAACATATCTACATTAGGATGTTGTCCAATGAAGATTAATTTTTTCTATACCATTAGGATGTTTTTCATGTTCACCAACTCCAGTATCCTATCATTTCTTTTTTAGAAAAAATAATCTCTATTCCTCACTATCTCAAGATATTATTCATATAAAAGATGTAACTTGACATGAAATTTATAATTATAATTCATTATAATCCTTCTCATGAATGTTAAGTAGAATGAAAATCTTGATTATATCACCTGAGACACCAATGAACTAGTAGAACATAGGAGAAATCAACTCATATCTTCAGATATAGTATTCATTGAAGTATTACTGAATATATACATTCTGGATTCCTCCCTCCTTTCACTATGAGATTTATTAAGGTAACCTTTTCTAATATAATAACAGTATTTGAAAGCACTATTTAATGAGTTTCCCCAATAACGAATCCTCTATCCTTTACCCTTATGTTGACTTTGTTGTCGAATTATACACTCTCTACCTTATACATTTTATGTGTCACCGTAATATGCATAGATATCTATATGATAAATATCTTCATTCATGATCAGGTCACTAATGTCTGTGACCTCCAATTCTAACATTTCTTTGGAGTCACTCGTGGAAGTTACCATCACATTCCAAGATTCCAGGAGAAAACAGAGTAAATGTAGCACCAAAATGGGTCTTTTAAGGTTACCTTCATTGATTCCTATTAACATATCATGATAATTATGTTTTTGATAATATTAGAATTCAAATAACCTTCCAAAATTCTCATAGCAAATAGTCTCCTTATCAAGAACATATTTTTCATCACTATGGTATTATCATACATTTCATCTGAGTTCTGATGTGGTTTTCACTTACAATATATTTTACACCATGTTATATGAAAGTGTGATTACCATAAACTGATGTTATTTAATATCCATAATCTACCATTATTTCATTTTCATCTCTTCTGGTCTCCAGCCAATAGAACATCAAGGCCATTTTATAAAAGGAAATCCTCCAACTAAATCTTCCCAAACAGAAAATCCATTCTGTCGAACTCCAATACTTGAGACATGATCTTTTTGGAGTCCATACATCTGGAAATTTTGTTCACCCAGTATTTCCAAACAAAATTGATATATAGTTTTGTTATTATCAACTGATATTCTCCTACAAGGAAAATATGAGAATTTTATACTAAACTGAACTCTAAAACACCATCTTCAGGGAATTTCCCTTCCAAAACACTTCATCCATAAGATTGGATACCACTTGTTGGGTCCCTAGTCAAAGTTCAGTTAAAAAATTAAATGATATGACATAAAAACATAACACATAGAAATAAATTTATTGAATACATGCTTTCACTATATCTACTAGATCGTAGATATCAGGATCACACTCAAGTCACCTTATTACAATACATACACTCCTTTATAAGAGACAATAAAAACATACAAATAGTAATGATCAAGAAAAAAATGATGCATAATAAAAATATAATATATTATTTTTCTCAAACTTGTATACAAATACATGGGATAATAATTCTTCTCTTAATTCAAGGGAAAATATAAGAGTATAATGTATGATTATTTGCAATTCATCAGAATGTTATCAGGACCTTATAATATATTAGTTCCAATATAGTGCTTCTAGTTTCCAATTCCATCCAATATATCCAGGTTTCCATCCACCTAAGCTAATCTTCTTGTAAGATCTTCTCGTTAGTAAAAAGATCTCATCGCTTTAACTATTTTAGCCATTATACTATCAATTGTTCCCAAATATAAAGCATGATATATAACTTGGAGTATCTTTTGGAGAATTATAATACAATATATTGGTTTTCATTGAACCTTCTTGAATTTCATCTCTCTAAAACATCCAAAAATCTGTCTTTCCATTGTTACCATACCATCATCCATTTTGGTGATCAAGACATAGACTACAAGAGAATCTCTTTTTAGTGGTATTAGTTCCCTTATCCTAGAAATTATTATCACATTATCAAACACAAAATAAATTAATGAACTATATTTCTAGACAATGATGCTTATGATTTGGAATACAATATACTCGTGTATATTATCGAATGATACTTAATGATTAAATAATTCACTAGTTGATGATGCCCTAGTTGACCCTTCGGTTGGGATTACAGTGTGTCAAGATCAATGTGATGTCATTATGATTTTTAATAATTAATTATTATGAATGAATCATATTACTTGTGCTTTTTAGTCATTTTGGATATGGCTTATAGGGTATGTGGATATACTCTAATTTACTACTAAAAGTCTTATCATTTACTCTTCAATGAAGTATGTTTAATAGTTATCACTAAATAAATAGCCGAAATACACCTTCCTCTAAGGGAGTGACACAACCCTAGGATCCTTGTTCCTAATGAGAGGATCCAAAATCAATAAATGGGTTCTCATGCCTTCTTCTCAATGAAAATTGGTGATTAGGTACAAAGAGAGTTTCATCTATGTCTTTCATGCATCACATTACCCATAAAATGGGGGATCCCATCTCTTTTATAGACTCCCTACAATGAATAACTACATTCAGATCATCGAATTATATCTCATAGCTGCTAACATGAGATATAGTAATGCACACCCCACTAGAGTTGTATAATTGTTTAACACTTAATGTATTATATGATGAATGTATATCCACAAGTAAATCAATATCATTGATTAATAAAATTAGGTTATTGATTAATTGTAAAGGGAATAATTCATGAATGTGATAACATATATCAAATGCCCATCATAAACTATGATGAAACATAATGTAGGCTATGATCGAGTCATCCATGTTCCCAAATAGTTTCCTACAACTCATAGATATCATTAAATATTATATTCCAACTTTTAGTTCATTTCAAAGAATATATCACTAGAACTAAAATCCCATAATTACATTACATAATACTTCACAAATCATTTTGAATCCATTCAAAATTATTTTGGATATGGTTCGTTAAAACTCTCATAATTTTGAAACAAAAAAATTCTAAAACATAATCCTTATATTAAGGCTTAATTGTGTGACTCCATGATCATTTTTAGAATTGATAATTAATATAAAATCCTAATTTCATATATGTAAGTAAAGATCATCCACTAGAAGAGAATAAATACTTATAAAGCTATAAAGGGTTCAGGTGTGAACTCGATAAAATATAATCAAATCTCCATATTAACATTTCCACCATAAGATGTATCATATATATCATATATATATAATCCCTTCTTCTATGACATGGAGCTACCGCTTTGTATATTATATTTTTAATATTATATAAACCATCTCATTTATTAATGATTATCTAAAAATTACTGACCATATTGATGAATACATCACATTTCATTAATTTATTAGATGAGCACATCCTATCTCCCATATAAAAGTTTCTAAGAACAACATATGTCACTCAATTATGAATAGCCCCGAATTTCCTTAGTTTAATTCAATCAAGGGATCATATGTATTTTCTCATCAAACTGGTTGAAAAAACATATATTCACATAGATCAAATTGAAAACATGATTAAAAACATACCCAACCACCCCCATATTATCTGATCCTCAAGGATTATATAGGAACAATATCAAAATATAATCTTTCTCTTGCTAGGTATATTTCCAACCGCTGGAAAAGGGGATTAATAATAATAATACAACCCTAAGTATATTAATAATTATATGAAATTTGATGAGATATATTTTGGTAGTTCAGTCCAAGTAATATGACTCAACTTATTACCTCATGATTTTATTCCTCGTATCACGTATATAACTCTTTATGTAAATTATACTATTATACTCATACTGACCATAATTTATCATTAAAACCTATAGTACTTCATGGGGGTATTTTATTTGGGGTAGTTTCAATCTATACATTGAGGGGATATTATCATTCCACTATTCATGTAAAATATGTTACACCGCTCATGAATGAATGATAAATGGAGGTTTAATTTATTATAAAATCATGATACATTATTAAAACATTACATCAAATCTCTCATGTATTTGATAAAAAGATATTCAGCACGACCCTCAAGTTTTTTCTACTTTAATGGTTTTTCAATGGATCCATTGTATTCTCCATTTTAGACCCCCATAAAATATTTACATCACCCATCTCACCAATATCTCAAATGAGAAGGTATTACTGAAATATGTGTTTGGTCATTTGGTGATTCTAGGGTTCCTTAACCTAAAAATGACTCAATTGTTATCATAATAAAAATAAATTTCTCTTGATGATGATGGGTACTTCCCCATTTTTATAAATAAACATATTGATCCAAATAGTTTCCATTGTCTCATTTGATGTAGTTATGTTCTCCATCACTATTGTAAATTCCACTATGCTAGCCTTTTTTGAACTATTCCAATTGATAGCTCCACCCTTTAGGAAATACAAAAAAATAGATTGAGATCAGATGTAATATTTATCATATTAGAAATAAGAATCAGTGTGACCATTTATAAAATGATCATATTCTCCTCCAAATATCAGTAATATATCCATATTTTTCTCAATTACATAAGGATTTTTTTAATAGTAATCTAGTGACTGTATTTAGGATTTTATTGGTATCTTCTTATAATGATCAGATAATATGTTACATCTAGTGGACTACACAACATAGAATACATGATATATTTTATGTTATATGTATAAAGAATTGTATACATCTTTTATAACTTATTATAAGGATATTTAATTACCAAAGGTTCATGCTAGGAAACACTGGTAAAGCCCCCTTTTGGGTTCTATATATTAAACATATTTATCAATTTACTGATATATTTATTTTGGCATTGTCCCGAAGACCACTTAGATCTATATCTATAGATATTTATAGCTGGGGTATAGGATGATCATCCATTTAATTAATCAAGAATCATTTACCCAACAATATCTGTTACACAATAATCATATTCATTATTAATGATCCAAAATCTTTGATTGTATCATCGAATATTATATTTCAACTCCATGAAGGTTTCTTCAATCCATAAATAGGCCTTTAAAACTTTTATAACTTAGCAGACTAAATTGGTACTTTAAAACCTTCAACTTGTATTATATAAACATCTTTAAATAAAATATTGTTGATGAAAGAATTTTTTTATATTCATTTTAAATATCTCATAATCATAATGATTTTACATGTCATTAAATATCTAAATGGACTTTATCATTATAATGGTAAATATTTCTCTTCATAGTAAATACAGTGAATTTAATCATAACCCTTTTCCATAGGGAATGATTTATTGGTCACCACTCTACCATCCATGTCAGTTTTCTTTTGGAATACCCACTTACACCCTATAAGTATCACCCCTTTATGTTTATCCAAAAATTTCCAAATTTTGTTACTATATAGGGATTTTATTTTAGATTTTATGTATTTTCACCATTTCCTTAAATTAAAACACTCATCGGTCTATCAGTATATTAAAGTTTCATCACCTATGAACATTTATTTATCACCATTTTCTAAAATAAAATCATATCTCATGGTATCCTGATGAATCCTACCAAACGTTCAATGTTCTTTTGTAACCTTACTTATTTCTTCCTCTATTACTCTTTATTGAAATATATTAACTTATATATTAGGATTAATTATTTTTTATTGGTCATAAACATCTCCTAGAACATCTTTACTCCCACCAAATCCAAAAAATATATGATCCTTCTCAAGGAAAGCACCACATTGAGCCACAAAAACTTTTTTTAAATTAGTATTAAAAAATTAATATCCCATATTCACATTAGGATAACTATGAAATAAGCATTTATTTGATTTAGGGATAAGATTATATGAAGTAAAATGTCATACATATTCTTAAAAACCACTAATTATTATTTAATTCACATTGTGATGATTGTTATTCTATATCTCATATGGTATATTTATGACTTATTTAGATGGGGTTCGATTAAATATAAATGAAACAATTTCTATAGAATATCCTCAGAATAACAGGAAAGGTCACACTGACTCATCATGGATCAAACCATGTACAGTATGATACAATTCCTCATATCAAACAAACTATTTCACTATGGTTTTATTGGAGTAGTGAGTTGTGGAATAATTCCACAATCTACCAAGTGATCAATGAATTCTAGGATTAAGAATTCACCAACCAGATATAATCAAATAATCTTAATAATTTTTTCTAGATGATTTTGTACTTCATTCCGATAATCATAGAAATTTTAAAAAATTTCGTACATGTGTCTCATAAGAAAAACATAACCATATTAAATAAATCCCTAGATATATGTAACTATGTACATAAACCATCAGCTTCTTAAGTACTCATTAGAATAAAAATCACTATTTATAATTTCAAATAGTCCACTAGCCCTTGTAAGGGTTCCACCTCACCTCGTGAAAGGTGGATTATCAAATATAATAAAAAATTAAGGCCTTCAGGCCATTCCGACCAGAATCAACATTGACCTTCTAATTCAGAATGATATAGACTAGAATATCTATATATCTACATATAAAAATTTTACCAAGTTTTTTATTCTATAAAACATTTTATTTCTATATATATATATATAAACTATTTTTATTAATAATGTATTAAAATCCCTTCATCTCTAAAAAATATACAAAATGAAATTTCTACTTACTGTGGAAATATAAGAACAGTTAAGCAATTTCAGAACTAATCTACTATATAGGATTAGATGATACATGTTGACCTCGAATGCAAAAAACCTTTTCTCTATTGAGAACAAGTAGATCTACTTCAGCTTTCTTCAATTACCTTATATCTCTAGGTATATGTTTATCAGCACAAACTTGTTACACACACCATGTATCCAATACACCTGAGTCAAATTTTTAGAAATTGATCTCTATAACATTCACATTCAGATACCCAAAATGATTCTCTTTTAGAACACATAACAACCTTAGATTAAATTATTTAATTTTTTATAGGACATATGTATAAAATATATCAAAAATATAAACTTGATGAATGACATATTCTATAACAAATACATATCTAGGGTGAGTAACATGTTTTATATCTTTTCATCATGATATTTTAATGAAAGTGATCACACTAAAATTATTACCATACACATCATATCCATTTGGTGATACAATGCCCATATTTCATCATGAATTACATTGGGTATCATGTAAATAATTCTTGATTATATCTAGTAGAAAAAAAATTTCAAACATATCATATATGACTCTGGGATAGCTGAGTGGATAACTCTTTAACCAGAACCATCACATGGAATCACTCAAATCAATTACATTGGCATCATAATAGTTATGGATTCCCAACTAAGTGTAACCTAAATAAAATTACAATAAAAATGAACCTAATTATTATAGTCACCTCATTACTTTCCTTTCAAACATTAGATAATCCATGGAAACATAAGGGTTAGGGTCACCAGTACTGAAAGGTCAAGTTCTTGAAAAGTGTCATTTTGAAAGGAATCCAACACTTATTATTTTAGGGGTATTATTTTAAAGTATAAGAAATTTAATATACATCATCTACATATTAAATTCATAACTATTTCATCCTATGAAATATTTATTATCTCATGTTTTCTTCCATTGTGTATGCATTATTTTTAATGATTTTGTTTCGAAATTTATATTCCAACCACCACATTAATATGTTCAAACCATATTAAAGTGTAACTCTTCACACTACACACAATTTATATTACTCATCCAAAAATAGAGTCTAAACATATTGATACATATCTAGATGTATTATTTGTATAAGGTACATGAACTTTTAACGTAACAGTTTAGAGTAATATGAGCTGATAATCTTTACATGAGTAAGATTGAATCCATAAATATACATCCACCATATTTCTAGAATAAGGAATAAGCCTCCATGCCAGTGAAACGTTTGACCCAACATCCCTCTACACAATGGTAATTTATACAAGGTAGGATCCAACTCATTATGACTCTAAATCCGAATATGTATAAACAATATTCAGTAACTACATTAAAGTTATTAACATTAATTGAAATCTAAAGTAATTATAAATGAATACTAAATCTAATGTTATCATATCTAGTATGTAATTTTTTGCTGAATAATTTTATAATAATAGATTTATAATATAAATTAAAGCATAAATAATATCCATATTTCATTGAGAATTTATAAACATGAATTTTATTAAATAAGAATTATAGAAATAAACATTTTTTTCAAGCATGAGATATGAATAGGAACATTTAATATTTAATTAAGGAATGAAAAAATCATATTTACAATTTATAATACATATCATTTATAAAAAATTTATAAAACATAAGGAATTATAGCCAAGATATTAAAATTCTATCAATTTCGGATATATCATAATTTATGAATAATAATTGGAATCATCAATCATAAGTTATGATTGATGTATAAAGGTATATGTCCATAAATAAAACATATAAAATAATTTAATACATATAGTATTATTGTAAGGTTCCAATCAAATTTCATGATATCCCCTATGTCACTGATTTGACCCGATGCTCTATTTTTGTGAAATCCCGGATTCAATCATAAGTAATGATATCACATATCATATATTGTGGCATAATAAAAATAAAATAGACTTTGATATATCATACCATATCATATATGGAAATATTACACTATGACTAACCAAAAATAGAAGTAATCCTACATATCATACACTATGATATAGAACCAAACACCTCATGGAAAAAATATTATTTGAAAAATCAATTATAGAACATAGTGATCTATTGATTCAAGTGTATATGGTACCACTAATGGGATTTTTTTATCATTAAATGTGGATATAGAAGAAAATACTTAAATAGAATAATATAGTATCAACACAACCAGAATTTTAAATGAAGAAAAAAATAAAATAATACCTTTACTATTGAAAGTATTATATTTTAATCTTAAAAGGATTATAATTGATAGGGATAACTAAAGAAAAATCTGAAAGACTCCTTCCTATGAGGTAATTACACCATCCCTGTATCCCCATTCATTATAAGAGGTCCTTAAATCACCAAAGGGGTGATATATTCTTTTTTTTCAAAGGAAATTGTTGATTATAGATGAATAGATTTTATATTATGGTATACATGAAATATATTATCCATCGACCTGGGGACCCATCATTTTTATACATTATTCATTAAATGAAGAGTGTTATAGTGTCATCATCTATATAATGGTATCTGACATGAATTATAATAGCAGACATATTTTTTGAGTTGTATAACCATTTAAAACATAAATGAATATTTTATTAATTTTAAATAAAATTGATTCAATCTCATTGACTCGTAACTAAAGGAAACTGGTCAAGATGACATGGTGGAATGCATGCATGAAATATTACATTCCAATAGTACAATATAATGGAAACCAACTATAGGTTATGATTGAAGCATCTATATACCCATATCACTTCTTCTAGCTTTGGGATATTGTAAAATACAATATCCCAACTTTTATTACAATTCAAAAAAAATTATATACGCTTTTTTAGGTTTATCTATATTATTTATAGAACAAATATCGTTCAATGACTAGGTTGGATAGTAGGATCATGGTGTTGGGGATTATTTCATGAACCATAAAGTTATTTTAGTTTTTTGTGTTTTATTAAATTGATTCGATTTAATATTTTTTGGTGTTGGGTTTTTTGGGTTTTATATATATATTTTTTAGTTTTTTGGGTTTCATTTTGATTATTTTTTATGACATTAATTCATTGGTCACTATTTATGATATCAATTTATTGTGGATCATCCATTGATTCTATCTTGTTAGTTTAGATTTTATGTTACATAAATTGTTTGGTGTTACATAGAGGGTAATACCTACCAATGTGAAATTTAATACCCTAAATGTTAGTCTCCAACCTATTTTGTATTGGAGGTGGGCAATGGGATTCATGCATGGTTTGTTCACTAATCCAAGTAGGTCCTGGTTGAATCGGGTCATGAAAGAGTGGTGTTAGAGAATTTGGTTGAGTGTAATTCTAGATATTAGGGTAGGAACATATGATTATTATGTTGTGTTAGTGAGAATAAAATATACTTCAATTTATGGTATTCATTGGGATAGAGAGGCATACAATGATATGAGAAATTTATGTGTTCATACCCACAAACCCTAATCATTCATTGACTATGCCTAAGGGAAGTTTATGTTTCACATAGTGTAATTTACTAATTATAGGATCATGCATCATAAATTTATTTTTAGGCTATAATTATTACCTATGGTTATTAGGGTATTTTAGTTAATTAGAGATGGACTGAGAGATTAACTATAGAGTTTTTCATCAATAAAAATATCCAAATGCTTAAGCTTATCAACATTGTATTTATTTCAATAGACATAAGGACTTTAGTTAAAATCTAGAGGAAATGTTTTGAATCAAGAAAGTACAGAAAAATATTGACCTGTTTAGATGCTTGCTTTTTATCAAAGTCTATGAAATATTTGAAATCTGATATCATATAATCTAAAAAACACTTATATGTAATCATGAGATGATGGTAATTGTTTATACACTAATTAAAGTTTGACATATTATTGGCCACAAAGATGATGAAGAATTCTTATAAATACCCAAGTGTGGGGTAATATTTACTGGTTTTCATACTGATAGTTGATACTATTATATAAGATAATGTGGAGGTTCACATTTCTCTTAATGGTAAGCCATGGTATGATAATTTTTTATTAATTCTACTTACATGGGTGAGCATAATTGTAAATAGTGGGGTCTTTCTTGAAGCATAATAATGTGATTTTTTCCCAGTTTTTACATTTATGTCTATAATACTTCATTCTAGATTATCTTATTTTATACTTTTCATGCATGTGATAGATAATGACTATTGTTCTCAAGGGGTGATGATTTTTTCTTATTGGTATATATTCCTTATTATTTCAATATTATTTGGTTTTTTATTATGACGATGGATATCATAATGAACTATACAATTTTTGAAACATTTTTTGATAGATATAGATCACTCTTCCTGATGTAGTGTTGCATGGTTTTTTGTAGGTGGATAAGTGATGATATTTTGAGAAATTATTAGTGTGATCATTAGTAAATTAATAAGATTGGGTGGTGATATTAATTATTGAATTTACTTTGATCTTTCTTGATATATTAACTAGATGAAATTATTTTGGTGGGGGTATAGTTTTTCATTGAAATTCCACTAGTATGGATGAGATGACCATCGATTACATGAGAATGGTAACGTCAATATAAGCCTTTTATGGAAAGATATGATAAAATATTCTTGTCAATGATAACCTAAAATTATGTGTTGTGATAAAATTTTGAAAATCCCATATGTGAAGGGTAGTTTAAATGAATTTTTTCCATTATTAGTTTAAACCATCATGATGTCAATATAAGTGATTAACATAGCTAAAAAGTTATAAACTATTTTTATTTGTGTACTAGAGTGAATGTTGTCCTAATGGAAACCATGAAGTTGATTTATCGTGATGGAGTTACCTAATTTATGATTTGTTTGTCTTGATTTTTTTAACTTTCTTATTTTGGTGTTTTCCTTATGTATGAGACATATTTTTTATTGTCATTGAAGAAACTATGATCTTTTTTGTATTGGATATACTATTATAGGTCTTAATATGTTACATATTTAAAGATATTTAGAACATAAATTGTGATAAAATAAACTAATTCATCATAAACTAACACTTGAGATGACCCACACAAGGTTTAAAGTGTATTACCAATCTCCACAGGTTGAAGAAAATCAGTAAGGGTATTTAAAAAAAATGGGAATGATTTCGCACTCTGAATTCCTAAAATATCATATTATATTCTTCTTGATAATACAACATGGAATAACCATATGTTATATATCTATGTTAATAAATAAATAGTTATTTGAATAAAAAATCCAACCAAACACAGAATATGTATTATGAACTATGTAAATTTAATGAACCGACTCGGGCTTCCAACCCACTTGACACCTGACCTGGCCCATGGCATGGCCCAACAGGCATTCCCAATCTCGACAGGCTAGCAACTAATGCCTAGGAATCGAGTATGACCTTTGGGAATTCTTTCTCCAATGAAAATAACCAATAAACAATTAAAAACAACATCATATCATAACCAATAGCAATAACCTGATAGGATAATGGAAACACTATAAGAATGAGTTAAACATTTAAAATTTAAAAACAAAAACCAATATAACCAAAATAAGAGGGAATATACTAGACAAACAAGCCTTCAATGAAAAATATGGGTAGAATACCTCATGCCACAACCACCAAAATATATCCAAAGTGAACAATTGGCCCATATAACCACCATCTCCAACACAAGAATCACATCCCTTGCCTAAATCAAACATGATATGACCAATATACATCTGAGGGTGTATGTTGGGTGTGATCTCACTTTACTAGTAGGATACCACCAAATGATTCCATGCATATCTATTATAATATAATTAAAAAATATAGTTCTTAAAATAAAGATAACAATTTAATTGAATATATTCATTGTTATATAAGAAAAAAAGTGATGGGAATAAGAAAAAATAATATAATCACCATCGGAAATCTGTAAGTAACTAGTGTTAATGGGGACCTAGGAACCTCATACTCTTAGTAATAAAACATGGATGTGAAGTTCCTCCTCCAACATTATCCAAATAATCCCCTTCATAAATTTCTATTTAGTGTTGTATCATGAACCATCAAGGTTGTGTAGGTTATGCATGGGGTGATTTTCATATTCTACCCACATAGAAACCCAAGTATTCCCAGGTTATTTCCCCTTTTTTAAAACATAAAATCCTTTTCTTTCACAAGAAACAACATCACACAATCACACATACGATTAATAAGGTGGTTTAATCTATTTCGAAACTTATACACCCCAAAAATCCTTAATCAATAATTTTCACACATAGAAAAACAATTTTATAATTTATTTAAGAAACATTCAATAATATCTAAATCATCAAACGTTAGAAAAATATAGAATGACCTACCTTTTCATTGAAATATTCAAAAATATAGGTAAAACCCCAAGTATCACCAATAGGTATCCTATTAGAGAAATAGAACAAAAAAAGACAAGATTAAACCCAAATAAATGATATTGAACCCAAAATAGGTCAAAACCCCATCTAGAGAAAAGAGAACTAAAAGAGGAAAGGAGAGGGGATCGAAAATGTTATGGGAAAAGGAGAGGAAGAACTTACTTGATGTTTTCCTGAATATTCCAACTCAATTCACCTAAAAAATGGATCCAAATGGAGTGGATGAGGAGAGGTAGGTGTGCCTAGGGTATTGGGGGTCGAATGGGGTGAAAGAGGAGGGTTAGGGTATTAAAATCGGGGAAGGAGAAAGATGGAATTTAAAAAAAAATTGTTCTATTAGGCCTCATAGTTTTCCAAACTGTGTGATAACTATGAAGCACCTCTATCTAAGAGTAAAATGAGGTTACATGATTTACCTAGAGGAATGGCATGCTCATACACCAGGACGTGCATCCTAGAAAGTTCCACTACCATGGCCACACAATTTTCACTGAGAGGGAATATGTATGTGAACCTAGTCGTGCTGTTTGGAAAGTTCCATTATCCCAGGAACACGACTTGTAGTAGGCTGGAAAACGGTTTCCCCTAACCATGTTCCTCCTTCTTTCTAGCCTGAAAACCATCATTTTTCTCAAAAACTCCCTAAATATATATAGACTAAAGGTGATACCCAAAATAAAATAGAAGATACTTCAAAATAACACCATGAATGTAAAAATTCTCCCCACCATGAAAACATCCCACCCTAAAAAAGACAAACTGAATTCTGATCAGAGAATAAAATAGGGTACATATACACTACACATGACTTTTATTCTCTTGTATTTTTACATAATTTTCATGATACAAACGGAATCAAACCAAAAGTATGGATTTTACCCATATCACTTTCACATAGGAATCCAAAATTTGAAATAGTTTCTCAGACATAGACAAGTCAGATTCCATCTCCGACTCATCCATGTTCAGCATGTGAGATGGTTCTGGGTTATACTTCTTCAACTGTGAGATGGGAATACATCATGTATCGATGTTAATTAGATGGTACATTCAATAGGTATTCCACATTACTAATACATTGGATAATTTAAAAAGTTCTGACATACCTTAGCATAATATTCCCCTATTTACCAATACGATAGTGACCCAGGAAAGGTTTTACCTTCAGAAACACCCAATCACCCATTGATAACTCCAAGGCTTGTCACCGCTAGTTGGCATAGGATTTATGGAGACTGTGTGTGGTTAAAAACCATCTTCTGATAAATCATAATTTCTAAGATGTATATTGTACAAGTATTGGTCCTAGAAAAGAAGTATCACCCACTTCCACCTAGCATAGTGGTGACTAACATGGATGACCAAAAAGTTACTTGAAGAGATCAATTTTAATCGAGGATTGGTATCTATTATTATAACTAAATTCCACCCATCCCAGATGGTTCTACCACGATCCCTAAAATCAAGCATGCATGCATAGTGTATATCATCTAAAATTTGATTTTCCCACTCCATCTAACCATCTTTTTGACGATGTTATATCTTACTGATCTTGACCTAAGATCTCAATAGCTTATAAAGGCATCCCATAATCAAGAGATAAAATGGGGGACCCTGTCTAAAATGGTAGTCGATGTCACACCACGAAACCTCTAAATTTCATTAACATAAAATGATCCCAACTCATCCACCTTGGTTAAATCATTTATCAGAATTAAATTTGATTATTTGGTCATATGGTCAATAACCACACAAATTTTATTATTTTCCCAGTGTGTATGAGGCAACCCGACGTTAAAGTTCATTTCAACCATGTAGGAATTCTAGTTAGGTTGAGGGAATGGATAATGAAAACCTGAGGTCCTTTGGTTCTCAGCTTTAATCTTCTGAAAAATATAGCACCTGTATATTAAGTCCACTATATCTTGTCTCATACAAGCACAATAGAACTAGAATCACACAGCGTAAAACATATTTTTTTCAAAGATGAATGAACCATTGAGACTGGTGGATTTACTACATCACCAACTTCAACAAAGATAATATCACCATAAAATGTTCCTTGAAAAAATGGATTCCCATAAAATATAACAACCATTCATTGGCCACCTCCCCACTAATTTAAAAGTTTCCTAAGATTCCTTTGAAATATAAAAACCATTCATTGGGCACCTCCCCTCCAATTTAAAAGTTTCCTAGAGAACTAACATAGCTCATAATTAGTATTATATTCTTGAATTGGCTCTATAGGATAGTTCATCAATTGAATGTTGGTTAAGAATGTGCCTCCACTATGCTCCTTGGTTTCCATGTCCATCTAGGAAAAAAATCACCATCAAATTCTATTCATCACAGGACTCCTTTATTGCTTGCACTGGTATCTTCTTTTTTATGGAGTCGGATTCCATGTTCCCTTTTCCCAGGGTATATAAAATATTAAATTCAAACCCCTAAAGGTACTCAAACCATGAACACTGTCTCATGTTCAGATCCTTTTGAGGGAAAATGTAAACCAAGCTCTTGTGGATAATTAAACTAAAAATTACTCCCCAAATAGATAGTTTCAATGTGTATTCAAGGCATGAATAACTACCACTAGTTATATTTCATGGTTTAGTTAATTATATTCATGTGTTTAGAGTTGGAGAGATCCTCACTGAATTACATGGTCATCCTACATCAACACACACCAAGGATCATACCTAAAGCATCAAAGTAGACCATGTATCACTTTATAGATTCTGGTAAGATAAAAATAGGGGTAGTGGTCAATTTCCACTTGATCTCCACAAAATATTCCAGACATTGTGGTCTCCACTCAAACATTATCATTTTTTTATTAAGCATAGTCATTGGAAAAGAGTACTGATAAAAATAATTAAGAAACTACCTGCAGTATCCTTTCAAGCCCCAGAAGATTTAGATTTCAAATACATTTCTAAATTTATCGTATTACATAATTGCTTTGATTTTATTAGGGAGCACTAAAACCCCATGTTCTAGGATCATTTATACAAGAAACATGACTTCCCTGATCCAAAAACTACAATGGTAGATCTTGACCTAGAGATGGTGGTCTTAATGAATTCCTTGAGTGATCCTTTGGTGTTTCCCGTGTTATTACTCTATCACATAGTATACAAGGATTTCATCCAAAAAAACTATGAAAAGGGATTCTAGGTACTGATGGAACACCCAATTCATAAGATCCATGAAAATTATATAGAATTATTCAACCCGAATGGCATAAAAAAATACTCAAAGTGGTCATTATTACTTCAAAAGGATTTCTTAGGAATGTCTTCCACTCTAACCCTGACTTGATGATACCTAGAGCATAGGTCAATCTTAGAAAACCACCTTTCCCCTGTGAGATAATCAAAGAGTTCATCAATTTGGGGAAATGGATACTTATTCTTAATCGTGGAATTATTCAACTTTTGATAAGAAATTCAAAAATGGCAGGATCTGTCATCTTTTTTAGAAAACAACACTAGGGAAGCCAAGGTGAGATGCCCATGAAAATTCATCCATTGGACTCCAAATCATCCAGTTTTATCTTTAATTCCCTCAACTCAGTGGGGGCATATGATATGATGGGAGAGATATCAGTTGTTTTCTCGGTGCCATGTCAATGGTAAACACCACATCCTGTACTAGTGGTAAACCCAAGTAGTCCTCCGGAAACACCTTTGGAAACTCATCCACAAAAAGAGATATCCCCTTATTGAAACATATACCATCATCCTCTAAGAAAATATAAGAAACCTAGAAAATGAGGCCACCCAACTCTATAAATGGAGGTCTAACTCACCCAGATCAAGGATCTCATTCACCTCAGAAGACCTAAGAACACCCATCTGGTATTATAAAAGTTACTTGTCACCAATAAAAATAAATAAGTTTCTTGAAACAAACCCTCTAACCCATTTCTAGGATCACATAAAAAAGATCCATTTCCTAGACCATGAAGACCAACTCTAATTCGATTGCTGGTAGATTCAGTGCACTTTGGGGACATATGAAAACTTTTTCCCAATTATCACAACTGGAATTACCAACTTCATGGTGTAAGTCATGGTTGATAAATTCAATAGTTCCCTAACACATGAAGATATAATATAATTTTAAGTGTACGTATAAAATAAAGCAATAACAACGGATGATGCAATAAAAAAGTACCTCAAAAGGTTGTAGGTCCTGCATCTGAATCCACTAGAACATACTCCTTAGAATGGAGGCTCTTCTTCTCCAATGATTCTTGTTTTAAATTACTAGCTTTTAGATCTAGTTTAATCTGACTTCATCCATAGGAAGATCTGGTTTTTCCACCCCCACCTAGTAATCTAAGAACTCATAGCCCTCGACACCTTAGAATGGGTTGTAAATTCACTATACACTGAGGACCCTATAGAACATTTAGTGGGTAGGACACTTTTAAAAAACATTTAAATGTGACCCAAATTCTTCAATGATGATGCAATAAAAAAAGTGTATGTAGAAAACCTTGTGTTAAATTAGAAGTGTACATATAAAATAAATCAATAACAATAGATGATGAAATAAAAAAAGTACCCCAAAACGTTGTAGGCCCTGCATCTGATTCCACTGGAACCTACTCCATTGAATGAAGGTTCTTCTTATCCAATGATACTTGTGTTCAATTACTAACTTATGGATCTGCTCTAGTGTGACATGGTCCATAAGAAGATCAAGATTTTCCGCCGCCGCCTAGTAATCTGAGAACTTATAGACTTTGATGCCTCAGACTGGGTTTTAAATTCCTTTTACGCTGAGGATCCTGAACAACATTGAGCGGGTGGGAAGCTTTTATAAAACCATTGAATGTGACCCAAATTCCCACACTGATGGTAAGGTTTAGGTGAATTTGGACATGTGGATCTTATATACCCAAATCACTCACACTAGTCGAACATAACATGTACTATCAAGTGGGTTATCTGGATCTTCCACATTCTTCATTCCATACTCCTCATTCTTCATTTTCTTTTTATATGTGGAACTTCCACCCTATACTATAGGTAGTGTTGTCCCAGAAAATCATGACTTACCAGCCTAGTCATTTTCAACCATAAGAGGTCGATCCACTACCTCAGCATATGTCTTCTACTAAACCATGAATTCCTGGGATTTAATATCTAGAAACAACCCCATTTCAATCCATTGATCCTTTATATTATAATTATGAACCACTTAGTGTGAGAAATGGGACAATTCTGTAAAACTGTTGGCATATTCCAATACAGTTTGATCCCCCTAATATTGGTCCAGAAACTGTAGGATCTTGGAAAGGGACAAGGTATTAGGGAAATATTTCTCATTTAAAATAGCCTTGAAATCATTACAACCCATATTAACTTGTTTTAGACATAAACTACTGAGTCCAACAACCTACGATTGGGGCCTCACAACATGAAGGAAGTTCATTTCACCTTGATCGCTTCATGTGCCTCTAGAAAACAAAATATCCTATCAATATTCTCACCCTAATATTCCACTTCTTGGGAGTTCATGCCACCCTAGAAGGAAGTGTTTTTATTCCTGATAAACTCGGGGGGCCATATCTTTTTCTATACCTAGTTTGGTATTCATAGCTTAAGAAAGACTAGAGCCCACTCCTTGATCCAATTCTTGGACATCCATAACCAGTACTTCCACTAATATATGATCAACATGTGAGGGATAATCCTATCCAAATTATTCATTTGGTATCATAAAAGGTCTCCTAGGATGCATGATGATACACTATTTAAAAAACATAAGGGAAATCATCAGTTCATCACCTAGAAAAATTTCAACAATAACACGATTTAAATATTCCCATAAATCAAACCCAAAACATAGTGAACAAAAGCCCAAAATTTAAAACTATCCACCCATATTGGTGTCCACACATAGTCTACATCCTACACATCACATCTGTAGGATTATTCAAACTAAATCCTAAATATTCCATGGTGGCCCAAGGCCTATCAAGTGGTGTGTTAGATAAACTCCCCACACGTAACTAGATAATCAATCCCTAAAAATCCTAGTTATGATCTATCCAAACTCTCTCAAATAACATAACATAAATAAAGGGAAAACCTAGATCTGATACCACTCACTCACAAATTTTCATGGGCTACCATCTCACCTGACACTCGATCCGGTCTATTACATAGTCTGAAGGGAGTTCCTGATCTCCATGGGATAGAAACTAGTGCATGGGCATCAAGTGACACCATTTGGAATGTTTTCACCCATGAAAATCAACAATGAACAATACACATAGAAATTATATCACATCATATCCAATAACCATGACATTAAGGGTCAAAGGAAACACTAAAAGAAATATTTAAACATTTATCATTTAAAAAACACCAAAATAATTAAAAGGGGGGTGTACCAACTAGAAAAAAAAGGCTCCAATGAAACATGTGGGTTGATTCCCTCATGCCACCACAACCACCACATGTCCAAAAGAAACCACTAGCCCATATAACCACCATCACATCCATGAGAAGACCTTCACTTATATGAATCAATTAAGAAAAGGTCTATATACACCCAAGGGTGACTGTAGGGATTGATTTCATATTCCCAGTAGGATACCACCAGATAATTCCTTGCATAGAAATTATAAAAAAAATTAAACATGCCAGTTTCTAAAAAAGGAGGCAATTCAATTGAAAATAAAATTGTTATATAAGAAAAAAAGTAATTGAAACAATAAAAAACATTATAATCACCATGGTTAATCTTTAAGTAAATAGGGTTAGTGGGGACCTAGGATCCTCATACTCTTGGTGATCAAACCATGACATAAGGTTCTATCTCCTTATCGAGCTAACCAATACCCATCCTAAATGTTTAGTTAGTGTTGTATCATGAACCAGATTAGTAGGGTGGGGCATCCTTAGAGTACGTATACAAGTCTTCCCACATTGATTCCCAGGATTACCATGTGTGTTGCCCTTTTTTAAACCATCAAATACATTTATTTCACAACCAACCCATTCACATAATCACATATTCCATTAAAAGGGGGTTTAACCTATTTCAAAAAACACACACTAAATAAAAAAATAAAATATTTTAAAAAATATAAAAACAATTTTATAAATTATGTAAGAAACATCAGAGTATATCTAAATCATAAAATAATATAAGAACACAAAATCACAAACATTTTCCTCGAAATCCTTACAAATCTGAGTGGAAAACACAAGTCACGCCATAAGAAGATACTATAAGGTAAATAGCACACCAAAACAAAAAAAATCATCCCAAAGAAATATTATTTTACCCAACATAGGTCAAAACCCTTTCTGGAGAAAAGGTAACTCAATTAGGAATGAAGAAGGGACCAAAATATGAGAATGTGGAAGGATATGAAGAACTTACTTTAAGGTTTCTTGAAGATTCCATGCTAAATCACCCAAAAATTGGGTCCAAATGGATTGGAGGAGGTGAGGGAGGTGATAATAGGGTAGAGTGGTTGAATGGTGTGAGATAGGAGGGTTAGTGTATTAAAATTAAGGAGGGGAAAAGTTGGAATTTTAAAAAATTCAATGTTTTGGTAGGTCGCATGGTTTGGCCGCAGGTTTTTTCAAACTGTGTGTCAACTATGTGGAACATTTTTACAAGAGGAAAATGTTGCAACATGATTTATGTGAATTGGGGGAATGCTCACGCTATTGGTTGTGTGTCTTGTAAAGATCCACTATCATGGTCGCATGGTTTTCACTAAGAGGGTGCATGCATGTGCACCTAGTTGTGTGGCTTGGACATTTCCACCTTCCTAGGCATACAGTTTTCACTAGGCCGGTGCATAGTTTCCCCTAACCACGAACCAACTATGTTCCTCATTATAAAAATCCCTCAAACCTCCATTTTTTCTCAAAACCCCAAAAAAATACATAGAAAATGTAAGACCAAAAATAAAAGAGAAAATACCTCAAAAGAACACCACAAATGTGACAGTAAAAATCTAATATTGGAATTACCAAAAAAAATATATAAAGTGATATATAATATTATAAGATGTAAAATAGCCCAAAATGTGTGTAAATGTATTATGCACACAATACATAATAAATACTTAAAATAATAACCAAATCATAAAAATATCAATGATCTATCACCATGATACTTGAGGTTACCATCTAAATATTATTATCACATAAACATGAAGATGTTATCTAAGGAATACTAATAGAAGAAGATATCCCCTTTACATTTCAAGTATTAGATAAAATCAAGTCTACATATATATGAAAGTGTTTATGTAAGGTGTGACTTAATTCTAAGTAGGATACCAACATAAATATTTGAAATTAATTTTATTAGATAATCTCAAAATGATAGTTTAAAATAAAGTTATTAAATAATTTTGATTTAATTTTCATGGTAAGAAAATGAAATAACATCAAAAATTATCCTTTTAAAAACATTTGAATTTAATGAAACATTAAAATAAGGAAAGTATGTGTAAATACATGGATAACACATAATAATACAATATAAAATAAATCAAAACATAAATGAAATCATGTTATAATGTAAATAATTTAATGTGACAACAACATAGAATTCCATTTGAATCAAAAAAAGTCTCAAATAAATTTTTAAAAACACCTTGTGTGCATGAATGATATAATTAGTAATGAAAACCTTAAATACCATTTAAATCACCATTATATCAAACAGAAAAGATATAAAAACATAATAAACCATTTATAATTCCATAAAATATATCTTATATATACTAATCTGGTAAAGAAAATACTTAGAAACATCAATAACAAAGCACACATCAAATAAAAATAATTACATAAAAATGCCTACCTGAATCAATGGAATCAATGTTCCTTCCTTAGAAATTGAATGATTAGGTAAAAATTGGATCTTTAAAATCCCTAAACATCAAAATTACCATGGTTTAAACATACCCTAGCCTTGTATTTGACCATTATGTATGGTTTTGTAAATAATAAAGAAGAATTATGGATGTGAAATATATATGATGAAGAATGAAGAGAGAAAGAGGGGTTACCATACAGATGATGGAGATATTCCCTAAATCCATTATGTATATGATTCATTTAGGCTATATCATATAAAATGATATAAGGTTTATCATATAGTATGATATTCATGAAATAAATTCATTTTATATGTCTTATGGGTGTATTGTTTAGTATTATATAATGATATCAAATAACACGGTATCATCCAGTTATATGGTATGAAATAGAAAATCCATAAATCTTGAGGAATATTATTATAAATTCATAACACTGCTATTTTTGAGGAAAATGGACATGAAGTGGTTAAAATTTTTATCTACTTCAAAATATCTATCATTAATAATATGTTTTATATGATAAAATGGTTAGGATAATAGTAATAATTGAGAGTCAAGAAGGGGTATGTAACCTTATGAATAAACCATAAATTTTTTAATGTATGAATAAATGCATGAATACTTTAGGACTATAATTGAGGATTATAAGAGGATTATGAGGCATTGATATATTGTCCTTTTTTCATGTGATCCATGTTCAAGATCCCTTCTTCCAATTCTCCTTGTTCCTATATAATTATTTTATCATTTTCCCTATGAGGTACTAGAATTCTAAGAATATGAGGAAGATCCAACATAAAAAGTCAATGATTCTTATTAGTCGATTGATACATCTATAATAGAGGAGTATTTTTGTTTTTTCTTAGTGGTCTTTATCAAGAACTGATTGAAGATAGTTACAGATCATCAGTGAATGGTACATCTAATTCATTATTATATATATATACGGTTTTAGTTTAAATACCTAGTGTTCATTGTATTTGTGGATTATGATGTCTATTTATATATTGAATTTTTTTTTCAATCCTTAGAAACTCAATAGTAGTATCAAAGCTTTACCATGCTTCTTGATTCTCTATATCTTATTTAAAATGAAGAAGATGAGTATCATACTATATATCATATTTGATATCATAGAAAATGATATAGAATATAAACTGTGAAATAATAAAGATATGATTTCATAATAAATTATTGGAATTTTTATACTGGCACGTGTTATGATACATGATATTGAAGGTTGTTATTCGACCGCACCAGGTCATATAGGATATCATAACCAGTGACTTGGTGTAATTTCCATGGTTTCAATATATCCTAGTATATGATATAGAATATCCTATCTGATGATAGTATTTAATTACACTATATTAATTCCACAAAATATACCAAAAAAATATTCTTATTTGTATCATGAATATCATATAACATGGTAGCTAGGTGTTGTGGGTTAATATTACAAAGATCACTTTTTGTTGGGTTAATCTTACATGGGAAAAAATATCATACCGTATGATAGATAATTCTTTCTTTATCTGTCATAATCCACAGAAATGGAATTTAATATTATAAAAAAATTATTAATAATTGGAAATTTAATTTTGGTATATTTATTTAATTTATGAATTAATTATAAATTAATTAATGATTCAGTATTTAGGAAACATTAATTAAATAAATATAGATAATATTAATTATTAATATTAAACACCTTGATACATTATATTTCATGACTTTTAATTTTGATTTAAAATCATTATATGGTCATTATACGTGTAATTTAAGAAATATTTTTAAATTAAAAAATATGGTAAAATATAAAAGAGTTTATATTTATTGCTATGAATTGTTTATAGAAATTAATTTCAAGTATTTAAACTAAAATGACTTATTTGAGAAATTATTTAAAAAATATCCAAAGTAATTTTGATAACTGATATGATCAAGATTTAAATAATATTATATATGTGATGTTTGGGTCATGTAAATTGTTTACAAATTCCTTATTTTTTATTTTCAGATAAGCCCTTTTTTAATTAGGTTGGGAGGGAACCCTTACATGATCTGGAGGTCTGGAATACTTGGCCTGAAGGCCTAGATTCACAAAGTACATAAGAAATTTGAACCAACATCACTAAAACAACCCACCCTCGATACATTGTCAATTTTTAGACCTAACTCACTGACTGAAAATGTTGTAGTCTTATCCATTCCACATACAGAGCAACGTGAGGCCAAAGTCTAGTTCCTTGTCTGCCGTGTCCCTTCATTATCGCGGGTCTGGTAAGCTCCATCAGGTTATTCCTACCACATTAATCCATCATCTGTAGGTTTAATAAATATAGTTAAATATCCCTATATCATTGTCATGGGGGACCGGTTACCCGATGGCCTGATATATGGTCTGAAAGCCCAATCCATGTCAATAAAATCATTTATACAGTACCCGATATAGTTCTTACTATAATACCACTGCAATAGTAACTACTAAAATGATGATACAGTACCTACATAAATCCTTACCCCACCTGAATTTGAAACCAGGTTCTTCATGAAGGATTAAGAGGTGTTTAACGCTAATTCATTCCCCAGCTGCATGTAAATTGTTTACATAATAAGGTGAAGACCATGAAAAATGTTATTCTACTTTCTAGTTATTTAATAATAATACCATGTAATATACTATTATTTCATGGGGACATTATTGGAAATAAATATATAAAAATATGTTGATATTATTTCCAGATGAATTTGAAGACCTATCAAAATATATTCTATATAATTATTTGATATCGTGGAAGAGGAATTTAAAAAGGCTCTGTACAAGTAAAATATTTTTTCATCAGGAATGGTAAAGCTTAAAGAATTTGATTCTCCATGATGAGTATAATTTTTAGAGGGCATGGAATGCTTTTCTAAGAAAATTAATACCTCTGTTTAGAAGAGTTTAGTAAAAAAATATGGCTATCTCCAAGCAAGCGAAGAGGCCAGCTCAACTTCACATGTGTGAGCATAACTCACCACATGATAGCTAGCCTATATTGTTAAACGGAGGTAGAAATAGGGATATAAAACTAATTACTTGAATTTCCTGGCCTGAGTACACATATGTGGGTGTGAAGGTGGTTCATGGTGCATGTAGGGTGCTGCACACTACGGGTGTATGGATGCAGTGTTCTAGTGAATAATCAATTACTCACATTAAGTGTATGAAAAAAATTGATTTTTCTTATATAATTGTTCTATAATGAATTCAAGTTCAGCAGGGGATAAGTGCAATGTGGTTACTATTCACCATCAATAAAATATATTCATAGAATCATGGTTTTCTAATATATTTTATCTTTGTCATCTGATCATGCCAAGAAGTTCTATCTTCTTCCTTATAAACAATATGCATGGAAACTATCACATAAACCATATTTTTTTATCATAGATCAGCTTCATGAAAAAGATTGACCATGTGAAGCAGATAGATCAACCATGGATAGAAGGGTTGACTGTACATAAACACTTTGATTGATCATGCAATTGTTTTGGATTGATCATACTCATGTTGATTGACCGAAAATGTTGAGAATATATTCTATGGTGTGTACTTCAACGTGGCCATATGTTCATTACTAAACCGACAGCATGAATTTGTAAATATCAACCATATATTATGAGAAACCTACAGAATGATCTTGAGATGATTCTACTATATGCATATCAAGATTCCATTCAAATTATTTATTTCTTCTAAATATTGACCATGAATAAGAGGTATTGTTTTCACTAAAAAAAACAAAGCATCCAAAATATAAAGTTTTTCATGGATAGGTTGAAGGGAAATTACAAGCATTCATATAAACTGAGGGAACCATGTAGTTTCACTTGTAAGAATATAAAATAGGTGATGATAGGAAGACACGCCTTTTGGTTTTTGATTTATTTCAACATAATTTTTGTGATCATTAAACTCTAGGAGTTCAATGCTTGAATGAAAAATAATTTATCGTTTTTAATGATGTTTGAAGATGAAAAACAAAATAATTAGGGTATTTGATTCATAAAGGCTGGTTATTTTATAATTCCTGACATAAATTCATGTTTAGGGAATAAAAGGTTCAATCCATTCATTGTACAAAATACACGCATAATAAGGGTACAAATATTTCCCATGAAGAATGAAAAATCACCCACTTCCTGAGGGAATTTAAGAATGAATGAAGATGAAGTTTCTTAAAAATTAATACTTGTAACAGATACAATAAATGCATGTTAGGCTTAATTGATAAATGAATGATATATGTAATATAATATTTAATGAGAATATGGTTTTTTATTAAAAATTTTATGAATAAAATAGGATACCCATTTCCCTTGTATATTTAATAATAGGTATTAAAGAGGAAATAATATTCATGGTATTAATGGGGATTTATAGAAGGTTTTAAAGATTAATTATTATAAAAATTAATAATGAATTATTATGGGTTATTAATCATGAAATAATACCCATGAAAATGAGGAGTTAGTGAAATATTCATGACGATGCATTTGTTCCATGATTTCAATAAAGAATATCATGAAATAGGATCATGGTTTATGCACAAATTAATGAGTATTATTTAATGAATGCAATGCATTTGAATAAGGATAAGAATACTTGATACAGTCATGTATTTGAATGATCATTTATATGAGGAATAATTCTTATACATTTAACATGGCATTATGTCCATAATAACTGAGGAGATAATTTGGGATTTAATTACCAAATTAAAATGAGGAAAGTACCTAATGTTAATGATTGTATTATTTTCATAGTAATAGATAATTAGTATGATAATAATGAGGATCATATTCATAATATTATTGTTTTGAATATAAATGATATGTGTGGGGTGGATATTTTGTGATACATAGAGAACTCTTGTGCACATTTCAAGATAATCAGAGAGAACCCGATACACCAAAGTATCAATGATATAAAGAGATATAAGTCCAAGAGTCCCCAAAGGAGATTGTAACACCCCAATATTTCATAGTACGTTATTTCTTCAAAGTAATTCAATAACTTGCACTGCAAGCAACACTGACATCAAGCGCGCCATGACTTAGAAAACCAACCGTTCGAAAGAGGTTATGAATAGTATTCACTGAATTTTGAACTTTATATAATCCTTATAATTTTAACATTCATATTATGTGTTTCTTAGAAATAATATAAGAACAAATTCATTTTTTCAGATAAAAGAATTATTTTTCAAAAATTGCAATTTTACCGCCTTTTAATGGAGAACCTTTTATAAAACCAATATTTGACACTTTTATATATTCAATATAATGAAATTAAATTCATATTTAAAAGCAGGATATAAAAATTTAGTTTGGATAAATTTTTGGTACTTTTCTGATAACTTTAATATTTTGATTAATAGTGAAAAATACTATATTTTAATTGAAAAAACTTTTTTAATCAAAATAATTTATAGTGATAAATTATAAATATGAACGGTTTGGAAGTATAATTAGATTATATTTTTATCGTTTAATACAATTTAGGTCATTATAAGTAATTTCACAATTAAATGTTTCATAAACAAATGTCAATCTTTTGATAGTTTTTACTTTTTAAAAACCCGCTTTTTTGGTTTTTGACAACGGGAATTAATTTTAAATTAATTAATGAAACTTATATGTTTTGAAATTGGTAAAGTAGAATTCATTTTTGAATTCGGAATATCAAAATTATCTTATGGTGAATTTTAGGTATTTTTCTGAAAACATTCAATTTTTGATGAATAGTGAAAAACACAGTGTTATTGTTTGAAACCCACTTTTTATTTAAATAATTAATTATTTTATTTAAAAAATTTAGTAAAAATAGATACATAATAACAATATTAGTTCAATGTAATTCATTGGATTCTTTTTTATAATATAATTAGATGTATAAAATTTTATTGAACTTTTTACCGTCTTTTTCCCACCTTCTTAGAGCGTTTGAAAATTTGTACAAAACTTAATTTTACCGCTTCTGTGAGTTGAATTTCAAAAATCTGTGAGACACGGTTGATATCAATAAGTAAAATTTGGTTCAATAAGAAAAAAATAATTTTTGGTGAATAGTGACTTTTGACATTTATTTACCACGGTTAAAAGTAAATAGGGTAATTAATGGTAAAAATAATAATATTATTACCCTAACACATGACATAATTATATTGTATAAGTGTAATTCGACCAAAAATAACCTTAGGAATAAAATATGATCCTTTTGGTTCACTTGGATTATATTAGTACATTTATTATTATTTAATTTAAAGAAGAATTAATGGTGTTAAATTCAAGTTTTCATAACTAAAACATTTTAATATATCGTAATACATAAGATACATTAAAATATAAATATTCATTAGAATGATAAAAAGATTTCCTACATAATTGTATTTTATTTATAATTTTAAGACATTAAATAATTAAATTTATTTATGACACAATTATGGTGAAGTAATTACCTTATTAATCAAAGATTTAAATAATTGATATTATAATTATCCAAATAAATGTAATTTGAGGCTTTTGATGAATTCCACTATTTTTATTGGTCAATATGACATGATAGGGTTTATTAGATAAATTTTTTTTGAAGTGATAAGGTTTTTATGACTTTCACAAAAACAAAATACC
The DNA here is from genome assembly GCA_963277665.1 of Viscum album. NCBI lineage: Eukaryota > Viridiplantae > Streptophyta > Magnoliopsida > Santalales > Viscaceae > Viscum > Viscum album. The sequence continues at coordinate 583,233,729 of OY728120.1, forward strand.
AAATAGTGTCGAAATTGACATAAATTTATTTTTAAAACAAATACTATATTATTGGTTGATATAACATTCCTAAAAAACTAAGGTTCTTCCAAAGTGATTAAATAATATTATATGTGTCATTAGTGAATCACTTGTGGTTGTCTTGGATTTTTATAGTAGGTTTATTAACCATATATTGTACGAATACAAGAATACATGGTAAAAGTTAAATTATTTAACTTACAATTAGATCTAAAAGATATGGTTAAAATGGTGACCTAAACTTGTCTAAAAACAGTTGGTTAAGAGGTCTGCGACCCATCCCCACTTTTGCTTCAAAATAAGTCAATTTGGAGCCATTATAAACTGAATATGGTTTTATTATAAAATAATATTTCAATCTTTTCCTAAGGTGCCCCTCACCCCTCTTATAAAAGGGAACTCCCCCTTATCTCAAATTCACACATTCAAAACCATTATTCTCATCCATCCCCAGCCCTAATAACCTCTTAACAAACCTCCCTTAATTCTAGAGGACTTAGATTGGTCATAAATCAAACCTAAGCAGCCCTTTTGATCAAATCAAAAGGAAGAACCCGAAGAAGAGGTAAATATTCCATCACCTCTTTCAAGTTATTTTCTTCATCCACTTCTTCTTTCCTTGTTGTTTCCATTGTAAAAAAACAACTCCAGTATATTCTATATACATTTATGTTGTTATAAAAATGGTACAACCATATTCATTATTCTATCCATCCTATGAATGACATGTCACCATACGTGTGTACGTACGGCTTACCGTCTCCAGGTCGTGGTGTAGTTTTTATTCAATACATTATTATTTGGATGGGTATAATAATGATGTATAATTGATTTAAATAAATAATATAACATGTTAATGATTATTTATATATTATATACCGTCCAATTATATGCGATTTTAATATCAAAAGAATGATATTGTCGCTCGTGCGTATGTACAGATTACCGTCTCCACGAACGCGATGAGATTCATTCCCCATCATAACCATTCAAAACTAATTTCCATTTGATGATTATAAATAATGTTTAAAAACTTGATATCATTATGTATATGAATAAGAAACATCCCATCCATAACAAACATGACTCATGTAACAAATAATATAAAGGTAAATGAATCAGTTAACACCCAAAACGACGATAACAATAAAATATATTAACAAAGAATTATTAGATCATATATGATATAATAATTATGTATATTGTTCTAGTATAATTTAATAACAATGATTTAACTATTATACAGGATTTTAACATACCCTCAACCACGGAAAAGTACAAGGAAAGGTTTAATTCTATAATCTCTTCATTATGTGAGGTTGTTTATACGCAATTATCAACTGGGACCTCTTTATCATCCACATCCATGTTTCTTAAAAATGTATTTCAAAACAATTTTACTATGGTTTAAAGTATTGTATACCCTTGTTTTACATTTTATAAAATGGGTTGAAAGGAATCATTCCATCGTCTTCCAAACAAGGTACTTTGAGACCTTTTTGACAAAGTTAAGAAAAGAATGTTTTTAAACTTATACGGCAGGTGCGGTTATTTTATGCCGTTATAACATCATTGAATATTCCCTTACAAGCTTATAATAGTATTTTCAAAATAAATGTTTTCTTTATAATTATGTGACTCTTAAATGATTTCAAAATAGAAAGAGATATTTCTCTCAAATAATTTTGATTTCATCTATGTCAACATCCTTTAATAAATTTTACACTTGTTTGAAGTTGATTTATTATGATACAAATCATCCATATTGTATTTATGGTTTTGTGATAGTTTTTACTATGGATGATTTATTTTTATTCCATTCATGGTTTATGGTTAAAGTATTGACATTTCGTATGCTAGTTTTAATATAAATGTTTATGTTATATTTCAAAATTTTCTCAAGATGAATGTATTGGACTAGTATGTTCTGAGTTGGGTACTGTTAAAAGTAAGCCCTCCTGGTTGGGGTCTGGTTATAGAAGACCCTCTTGGTTGGATTCTGGTTATCGAGGCTCTCTGGGTTGGAGTCTGGTTACATAGGCTCCCCGGGTTGGAGTCTGGTTACATAGGATCTCCGGGTTGGAGTCCGGTTACAGTTAGCCCCTAGGTCCAGGAATGAGACCTTGACACAGAAATTAAAGTCTGGTACTATACATTTCCTCATTATTTAATTATTTATTACATATGATTATTCGACTAGTAGAATATCCCTGTGCATGTTTATATGATAATGTTTGATTTATTTTGGCTATATTATGATAAAGTTTATGTTTAAAAGGATATTGTTTTTATTACACATCTTTCCTTAAAATATTATAGCTTCCGCTAAATTATTTAACCTTACTGAGCATCTGAGCTCACCCATTTCTTATGTTTTATTTTCCTAGGATCCCAAGAAGTGTTTTGTGTTTGAGATGCAGGTTTAAGCTAAGGGAACAATGGCATTCTCAAAGGATTATTTTTTTGTTGAAGGTTAGAAAGTGTAATGTAACGTTCATGTATGTAATCTATTTTCCAAGACTACTAAACAGATTAGTCTTTCAGGACTTGATTCATTGTAATCATGCGAATGTATTAAAATAATTCACCGACTCTAGGAATATAGGATCTTGGTGTTATAGAGACAATCCTAATCATTCTAATATTAATAGAACTAGATCATTCAAGATCTGAGAAGAGTTTAATGGCCAACAGACATGATGTATGTAGTTGTTGAAGACCTAGAATAATTATACCAAAGAAAACATGGTCTTGTAGGATCGTGGAGAAAGATGGTCATATAGATTTTTAAGGATCATTTTAGTTGTGTATCATAGAATAAGAGCTTTAGTCTAGTTAGTGGGAACTCAGAAAGTGCATCTTCCAAGAGACCCGAGATCAAATCTGAGAAGAGAAATATTTTTTGGGTTACTGTAGAAGGTACTATAGAAGCTACTGTTTGGTACTTTAGTAGCCGGAACAATTCACCTGTTTGGGCTTTCAGGCCTTCGGTTTGGTCCCTGGGACCTTCAAGGCCTTCAGGGTAGTGAGACCATCGGGCCACCTCATGGTCTTCGAGCCACATGAAATTGATCTTAATGTACCAGGAATACGATACAAGGAGTACACTCCAAATGAGGATACATATCATACATATTCACAAGATAATAAGCTAACATATTTGGAATAATGAGAGAGTATGAAACTTTCCATAGGGACTAGCCTATGCTTGCATGTGAAGCCTACCCGAATAGCCATGAGAAGGTGGAGAGATGACATCATGATGAAGATACTGGGGAGGAGCAGTTCCAAGTATTTATAGTCTAGATGATTTCCTCTAATACATTTGGGTCATGTAATGTCACAAAGAATAGGATCCATGTAAGGGTTACTCTTCAACGCATCAAAAGAGGGATTATCAAAAATGTATAAAAAGAAGGACTTAGTTGTGGATCATATCTAAACAAGTGAATAAGGCTTTCAGTGGGCACTATAAGTGGAAGAACATATTTGGACTCTATGTTGATCATACATGGATTATTTATGCATGTAATCACTTTTGTATAGTGAGAAAATTGTGATGGGTGTCTAACCAATGTAGAAAAGAGAAGGATTTTATAGTTAACCATAAAAATATTATGTGTTACTCTCTCTATTATCACAACTATGCACTAGGTGGTATTGAGATATGATATTTATTGGTTCTATAATCATAAAAACTTATAGAGGTTTAATTGGAAAGAAATAATAATTTTAAAAATAACCACTAATTCAACCCCCCTGATGGTTCAAATGGCCTTGGGTACTTAATTTGGTATCAAATGGGTGGTAATATCTAAATATATAATAATAATAATAAATGGAGAATATTAACTCATAAAATATACAATGTTTTCACAAATCCAATGGGAATAATTATCAGATTTATAGAAATAGGAGGTTACCATACCTCTTATCACATAGATTATTTGTGAGAGATGTCGTAATAGTGGATTTTCCACCTATTACTGATAACGATGCTATAACCAAAATATGATAAGACAAATTTGAATTTATATGTAAAGGATATAAATTCAATTTTCATTTCTCTATCATAGAATATTTAAACAAATTCCATGTGTCTTTAGACTACCGAGGAGATCTAGGGAAAACTGACATAATGTCAATGTCAAGGAATCCAAACTATAAGTTTGGAGGATCCAATTTGAGGACATCTAAATGAGTGAAAAAGAAAACATTGATTACTATTTCACTAGAGTTAATAAGATATTCAACAACATTCAAGGATCTTGTGAGAAGATGGATGAATCTATCATTTTGAAAAAAATTGATGGGGGAATTTTCCATATCATTTTGATTTAGAGATTTCAGCCCTATAAGAAACAAATGATTTTTCTCTTGATAAACTAAACAAAATTCCCATAGATTATTATATTAGGAAAATAATAGATTTCAAGAATAAATAAAAACATCAAATGGACTTTTTAAGTAATAATAAAATAAAAGGATAATAATAATAGATTATTGAATTGGTTGATTCAAATAGTGTTGTGTATGATGATGACTTCAATAAAGTTGTTTCTATTACATAAAGCGGGTCCAAAAATAGAAAGCCGATGGTCAAGAGTAATAACCCACTAAAGTGTCAAAAAATTGGTGAATGTAGTTATTTTTACAAAAAAATCCAACCGAGAAGGTTGATGAATTAGAATCAGTTGATGTGATACATCACAACCATATATTGGGTAACAAGAAGAACTACTGTCTCAGTAGTAACAATTATAATTCAATAATAAATAAAAATAAAGATTAATCATCAAATTTATCTTTGCATGATGGAGTTAGTTTTTTCCTCTTATAAATAATGGATCTGATTTATCAATAAGTAGTGATGATGGAGAAGAAAGGATAGAACTTGAGTGGGAGATAAAATACAAATTCGATTTTAGTAAAAAACGTATAAGATAACTCAAGAAAGAAAAGAAGAAAAATGTGAAATAAAATAAAATTGTTGATACTGATAAAGAAGAGCTAATAAAGAAGTAGTAATCCTATGTCGATGAGATTAAGTATTATAAATTAATTTTCTTTATATTGAAGAGGTGGTGTGTGATCTTGAAAAGAATATGACTAAAAATGACAAGATGTGTTTGAATCACAGGCCATATGTTTCACAGTTCAACATGAGTTGAATAAACATAGATAATAATTCAATAAATTAGTGTAAGTTAATTTAAAATCTTCTAAATCTAATTATATTAAGTGTTCCAAATATATGGTAAAATATAGTACTATTAATTCTCAAGATAGATCTGTTCTAACTGATAGTGAATTTCTTAAACACAGACCTATACAAAGTCGAGAAAAGGAAATTATGAGGAAATATTCCCCAAAAATTGAAGGGAAGAATATTCCAATGAGTCTATATCCCTCTATGAAATGTGAGCCTTGGTTGGGAACTAGAAAAAAATACAGAACCAGAATGATATAGAACTAATTTGTAAGAAAAAAGTTTCAAGGGTTTTCTAGGTGTTGTGGGAAGCATGGACACAAATCCTATTCTTGGTGATATATTTATTTACTTGGAAAGAAGAATGAAATAATCTGGTTTCAATGATAATATGAGGGGAAAATATCAATGAAAATATATAGTGACTAGATCTGCACCACATCTATCTATAAACAAATTTCAAATTCTGGAAGAAGTTTGTGGAAAATTCAGTATGGAAGGCTGTAAGGAAAAAAGTATCCATAAAAATGTTAGGAGGATAAGTTTCCTATGATTTGAAAGGTAATATTCTTCAAAAAAACCATTATAAATTAATTTAATGATTCTAAAAATACTAATAATGTTAGGAAATAGTACATAATTGTTTATACAGAACAATTTATATTTGATAAAAAATAAAAGGAATCAGAAAAACATGTGGAGGATAAATTAAATCAAGTAATTTAAAAAGGTGAGATTAATTTTGATGATAATGTATCCAAAATTTGAAACTAGAAGATTGAAAATTCTGATATGGAAAAATTATTTCCACAAAAATAAGAAATTTAATGGAAAAATGAAGAAAAGCAAATACTTGTGACTTGAAACCGAAAGAAGTGTCCAAATAAAACATTTCATGCTATGATTGGAAGAAAATAATGGCCCATGTTTAGAGGAACCTCTCAATATGAATTTAATTTCTGATAAACCCATTAGTCCCCCCTTATACCCTTTTATATTATATGTTTTGATCTAACATGCAGTTAATTAAAGGATAATATTGATGTTGTCATTGTTGAACAGCACGAAGAGATTATCTATCTCATGGAGTATACTGACTTATATAGAAATGAATAAAATGAATGTATCCATTCAAGGAGAGTTAAATGAATATATTTTTTTTGATCTGTTATTTTCATTAAATCTATAATTTTTTGGTATCACTGAAAAACTAAAGGGTGAGGCATAATATTAACACTTGCAATGATTTTTTATAATTGTATCTAATTATCTTATTAAGGGGGTGTTGGTTATCAAAAATTCTAAAAGGGTGGGGTTAAATAAATTTTACATTAACCTTTTTGATGGCTTTTTTGATATTTGTGAAGGTTATATGTTTTATTTAAAAGAATATCTTTTTATATAACCCCTATTTTGGAATTAAGAAATTACGAGCCTGATATCACATGCATGGTAGTTTATGGAAAACTTAGACAACCTTGGATGTATCTCCCTTTTTTTATGTAGTGGGTTAGACCACGTAGACATATAGTTTTCTAAATAAAGGATCATTATTAAGATCAAAGTGTTGTATCAACCTTTTCTCCAAAAAAAGGAAGAGATTCCTGAATTCTTTGAAATGTAGAATAAGAAATGAGAATAACCCTTCATTTCTCTTTGAATTTTATATTAAATAATGGTGATAATGTTTGATCACACATATAGACTTAAAAAATGTGAAGATATATAAACAATAAAAAGTAAAGGGGGGATTTTGGAGGGCAAGTGTTGTATTTATTCTTAATGATTAAATATTTTTAGGTGAGTGAAGATGAATTGGTGATTCTTGGAGAATTTTTATAGGCTAATTCAAGGGAATGGATTTCATTCTAGAGTAATTATACTTAATAATTATAACTATATTTGAACAATTCTTTAATCCCAAAGACATGTGTTAACTACACTAGGATATTTCACATGGTATACATCATTAAAGAAGGATAAGGCCCTTAAAAATTTATTTTTCAGGGTGATTAATTGATAATAAAACATGAAATGTTCTATTATTTCTTAATGAAATTAATAAAAATAATTTTGTGACAACATATTTATGTTCATATATAATGAATTTAAAGACCATGAAAATTATATTCTGTTTGAGGAATTGAAGTTACAGAAGAGGAATTTAAAAATTCTATGAAAAAGTAATGTATTATTTCACAAGGAATGGTAAAGCATAGTTAATTTTATGTTTCGTGATGAGATTTATTTTTCATGGGCATGGAATTACTTTCTAAATAATTTACCAACTATTTTTATATGATTTTAGTAAAAAAATATGGCCATCCCAAAGAAATCCAAGAGGCCATCTCAACTACCCATTTGGTTGAATGGCTCACTATATGGGACCCAGTGCACATGGACTTCCTAAAGTGGAAAGAGGGATTTGGGATTGAGCGCCTACATTAACAGGCCTAACTGTGCATAGACAAGTGTTGAGGAGGTTTATAGTGCAATTAGGGCGGCATGCACCATGGAGGTGGGGAATACATGTTTCAGAGAGGACCTAGTGAATCATATTGAGTGGTTTAATAAATTTATTTATTTATATAGTGTCACTAGAATGAATTCCATATCGATATATGACAAGTGAAATACGGTTTACTATTCACCCACAATAAAACTTACACATAGAGGAATGGTCTTCTGATCTGTTTTATCTCCATCATCTGATCAAGTAGAGAAGTGACTTCTTCCTCCTAGAAAACTATATATATATAATCTTGGATTATCTACATGTGTTATCATGGCTTGACCATGCACTATGGATCGACCATGAAAAGCTTATTGATCGACCATGGTTAAAAGGATCGACAACATATAAACACCTATATCAAATGTGTGACTATTTTTGATTGACCATTCTCACTTTTATCATCCATAAAGGTTAAGAATCTACCACATGGTCTATTATTCAATGATACCATATGATCATTGTTGAATCAAACACTTTAATAGGTAAACATTGATCATATGTTATATGAAATGTAATCCATTATATTAAGATAATTCCATTGTACATATGTTGAGCTTCCATTCAACAGATTTACCACATGTAAATATCGAACACAAAGATGAGATATTATTTTCACTGAAAAAAATATCATCTAAAATATAATGTTGTTTATAGAGTTTTATTGGATACATTTCATGTATTTGATTCTGATTATTCATATAAACCATGGGAAGCATGCACTTTCACACAAATGATTATAAAACAAGTGATGATGGGAAGGGGTGAAATTCAGTTGTTTATATCATCACTATGAGTTTTGTTCTCATTAAACTCAAGGAGTTTAATGATATAATGAAAAATAATCCATGGGTATTCATACTTCATAAAGAAGGATGACTCAATCATTGAGGTATTTAATTGAGAAAAGTATGTTGTTAGATATTATGGGAACTAAATGGGTTTGTGTAGAATCAAAGTTTCAATCCATTCCTTTCTCATAATGCATGCATACCCTGGTTATAAATGTTACACATTAAGAATAACAAAATACCCACTTCTTGTAGACATTTGTGTGGTTTGTTATGTTTCTGAAGGTGGGAAGGCTATGCGCCCAGACTTGACTACATAGTGTGAGCTTTAGAGGAGGATCTAGAGACGTCGGTTCATCTTTGTATAGCTTTTCAGATTCGGTAATTTGAGAGGGTATTGCTCCGGCCATCGAATCGGGCTTGTGCTTTGACACATGACACTTTCTTTCCAAACAATCTTGCAATGATGGAAAGCTTTATCATGACCAAATGCTTGGGAGGGGAATCATCGTGTTGTCATTCTGGTTTTACCCTTTTTTTCCTTCAGGTGTGATTTTTCCTATGTCCATGAAGCCTTTTTGGTTTTCCCATTATTCCCTTAAAAGTGGGATTTATCATATAATAAAAATATTGAATTCCTCCGGGCCATTGTATGGATTAACTATGTGAATAATAAAGGAGGATAGATAATTCACTTGTACATTTAATAAGGTTATTAAAGGATAAATGATACACATTGTATTAATGGGGAATTATAGAAGGTTTTACAAAAAAATTATCATGTAAATTAATAAAGAATTATTGTTAGTTATTAATCATGAAATAATACCTATAATAATGATCAGTAAATAACATATTTATGATGGTGATTCTATGCCAATATTTCAATAAATAATACCATGATAAAAGATTGTGACTTATGAAAAAAAAATGATGAGTCGTGTTATTTTATGAATATAAGCTGGATGAAGAATGAGAAGAAGACTCGATCCAGTCAGGTATTTTAATGAGAATTTATATTAAGGATCATTATTTTGAAATTTTAAAAGGAATTATGTCTAGAATAATTGAGTAGATATTTTGGGATTTAATTAACAAATTAAAATTAAGAAAGTACCTGCTATTAATGATCATAATATTTCCACATCATGGATAATTACTATGATAATAATGAGGATCATATTAATAATATTAGTTTTGTGAATATAAATAATATATGATGGTGATTAAGATTTTCTAAGATAATGATAACTCTTCTTCACTTTACAAGATAATCATAGAGAACATGGTATACTAAAATATCAAATAAATAAAGTGAGTTAAAACAAAGAGTCTCTGAAAGAGACTCTCATGTGTATTCTACGATTAAGAGAATTGGGTAATTCAAGATCTGATAATAGATTCAAGGCTAATTAACATGATTTATATATTATTTTAATACCTTGAATAATTTTACACATGAAAAACTATTATTCTAGGCTCATGGACGAATTATGTCATCCATAAGGTTTAAGAAATTTATAGTTGTCGATCATCCCGGAAGATGTGAAAAAGTCTTCCAGTGGAATCTGGAAGTGGATGAATGTAGTATGACTCTTCAATGATTATATTTAGAATGTATATGGATTTAATCACTTGTTTGATATTTAATAATCTATGTTGAGGGTTCTTACAAATGCAATAAGGAGTGGTATTTTATGTTGAACCTTATAAATACAGTGTGTTTCTCCTTATATTATTATAATCTTACATGAGTTGATATTCAGATGTAATATTTAGTGTATTTAGAACCATAGTATGTTCACGAGGTTTATTTGAAAAAACAATTCTTAATAAGAAACCACTAATTCACCCCTCCGCCTCTCAATGGTTCATCCAGCTTAGGTAACTTCAACTATAGAAATAAATTCTTTGATTTTGAAATGTATATGATAAAAAAAATTATTTTACAAAAAAGTTAATATGAATGATTTTAAAATCAATAAAACTATTAATCAATCTTTTAGTTAGCATTCAAGTGATAAATCAAAAGGTTTTCGAAATCAGGGAGTTGAATTTAATGGAATATATTAATCTCATGTGGTTTTTTAATAAAGTATGTGTATTTTAATCTTATAAATATTATACTATAAGTGAAATTATTTTTAAATGAATAGTTTCTTTGAAAAATATGATATTTTACACATATTTTAGGATTTATTAGATTTTATATCATACTAGTGAAAAAATAAGGATAGAAGGAGTTTTATCTAGGATAAAATAATTTATCTGAGATTTTTTTTAAAAATGAGGGAATAGATCCCACCTACATTAGTGGAATATTTTAAATAATAAAATATTATTTTTAGAATAGTTTTCAGAACACATAAAATTATATATAAGATTTGTATCCTAAATTTTTTATTTCTTCAATGTTAAAACATAAATGCAATAAGTTTTATTTTATAAAAAGGGAGTTTGTGTATCTTAGCAAGATATTTTTGAAGAAAATATAGTGTATAAGAGGATTTTCAGTATATGTTTGGACTTAAAGAAGTTAAATGTTAACAAATAAATGATCATACCATTAAAAATTAAAATTTAATTTCACTTAATATCCTAAAATATTTTAGTGTATACCCGTAAATAGACATGTAAAGAGTTACATTTAGTTATCATTAAAAAGTAAATTTCAATTTATATCCTGAATGAGTTTATGATATAATGGTAAATAAATTTTAAAGTGTTATATATTATTATAAAAATTATCTCAAGGGAAACATTTTTGGAAAGGGTTCCAAGAATAACAATGATGATGAAATTATAAAAAAATTTAAGTAGAAAAAATAAATTATTAACATTGTAACATTAAATGGTGTAAAGTAGTGGAGTTTGAATACTATGTTAAAATAATGAACAATGGGAAATATGATTCCTAAGTCTCACCATTATTTATATTGGATTACTTTATAGATGTTACTCACTAAAGGATTTAGTTTTAGGGTTTTATAATATGATTATATAGATACATTGAATGAATTATATAAATATGCATTGACTTTAAAAAACCCTAAAAATATAGTGAATATAAGGATTATCTAGTGTTCTATCATATGGGATATGATTATATGGAAGTTAATGTGTGGTTTAGTTAGTTTTATTAAAGTATTTTAATAATATAAAATATATAATGTGATAAAAATTTATTGTCTCCCATTTATCCTTATTTCACATTGAATGCATGTATTGTGTGAAGTGAAATGATAACTAACCTCTCAAAGTATGATTTTTAGTTTTCCCTAAATTATGTTCATCTTGAAGTATTATAGTTTATAATAACATTTCATGGTTAGTTTGTATATGGCATCATATATTGATACAAAATGTAATCATGAGGAATAAATTGGGCTTTATGCACTGGATAACCCCCTATGAATAACCAATGGGTTGTTGTACACTAGGTCATTAGTATACATGGGGTGAAATTTTAATATTTGGATTTCTCTATACCTTGGGTTGGAAATATATCAATCATGAGGACCTTCATAATTTTATTGCATTATTAAAAAATTCTTGAGTATTTTTTAATTAGGGGGTGTTTTGGTATGTAATTAAACATATCATCTGTTGAGGCATAACCAAGATGAGATTTATCCGCTAGTGTGATGAGTATAACATCTAAGACATCAATTGATATAGACTGAAATAGTGTAATATCATACCTACATAGTACATGTTATGTTATTTTCTATTATATGAGAGTTTTAGGATGTGTTCATCCATAAGGGTGAATTACATGTGGTGAATTCATCGACCCGATCAATTTATACTTAGAGAATCATGAATGTATGAGTAGCTATATGTGATTAACATAAATCATGTCCCATATTTACTCATTGTATTTGATAAAAGGATTATTCCAAAAAATTTGGTTGGAGTGAGTATCTTAATAATGGGTGAATTTATTACCCAATAAAAATTTCTATTAAAACAAGTCTAAAGAAAATCTCCCAGTTTAATGAAATGCAGACTAGTTAAAAAATAGAAGATCGATATAATTTATGATATTTTATAAGATTTATTAAAGATTTACAAATTCTTAGTTAAAATAATATAAAAATATTTTAACTTTTTAAATAAATTTACTCGGTCAAAATATTATATAAACACTAATTAATATAATGTATCAAAGTAGTGGTTGTGTTTGAATTTTAATAAAAATTCATTTTAATTCTTAGAAGGGAAATAAAAAATACACAGTGTAATTAAAAAAAGGTTTTCAATATCAACTTCAGACCAAAACCCCTCCAGTTGGCAATCTCCCACTACCATGTTGATTATATAAACAATCATGATCCACAACCTAGATTCGGTATATACAACAACTAAACACCTTTCCAGGAAACAAAGGGACCTCTCCCATAATAATGGTGGGAATGAAAAAATGACGTACACATAAAGAATTCTTCCCCAATAATGTTCTTAAACAAATATAAATTGAGTTAAGAAGATATATTGTATATTCTAGTTAAAGCACACAAGCCAGTGTGTGTTTAAAAAATAGGGCAAACTAGACACTGCTCGAAATTAAATGGAAAAAATAGAAAGATAAGGTGTAAAGAAGTAGATATTGTATTTTTATGGATTTGATGTCATCTGAAAGCCTAGGTCACCTCGAATGTACCTTGGATAGGATATCAAGTTTTTTTTCAAAAAAAATCTATAAGACATATCATCATAACCTCTCTTTGTTCTAATTTTAGGGAAGGTTCTGAATTTCCATTATGTTCTACTCTTCTACTGTCGTCTGTAGGTAAGGATGAAACATGTAAGATCTCTATAAATTCACACACTTTATATTACTCTTATAGTTCTTTTAATAATATTCAATATATTCTCTTATATGAATAAGGGAGTCTGCTCATTAATATATAACAATAGTATGTAGGAATATATGTTGGAAGAACAATCATCCAGATCTTCTACTCCTCGTACTGAATATGAACACAGACTTTAATGCATCACTATAATTTTTAGTAAAAAATTATAAAATAATCCACTTCATTAAACTCAGTAATATGAACGATAGAAACATTTAATTTAAATTAAGTAGAATAGTGAAGGTGAATCTTCTGGTGGTGAGTCAGCTTTGGAGGTTACTCATCCTGGCGATGAATTAAGCTAGTGGGGAGTTAGGCCAATAGTGAGTCAGGATGACGGTAGGTCATCTAGCGGTAGGTCATGCTCAATGGTTTTCTAGCAGTTCATCTTTTCAACACTTTTCCAAATTTCTTATTGGAGGATAAAGTTTGATGGTAGGTTATCTTCAATGGTGACTCATTTTTAATAGTGATTCATGTATGGCAGTGACTTAATTCTAGTGATGATCCATCCTCAACAGTGACTAATTTATGGTGGTAAGTCTTTTCAACACTTTCCCAAACTTCCATCTAGATGGTGACTCAACACTAATGTAGGATCTTTCCTGATGGTGAATCATCTTCAATGGTTAGTCATTTCTAGGGGTAAGTAAAGTCTGACAGTAAGTCATTTTTTTACTTAGACAATATTTCACCACACTACCTTATATTGTAAAATGTAATAATAAATAATAAAAATCATGGAAAACATAATTAACATAATTTTTGAGAATTAAAACAAGGATATTCCAATAATCTCCCAATTTTTTATGAATACAAATCATGGAATTTTATAATCATATAAAGAATAAAAATTTTCTTCAAATAGATATAGTTTGAAAAAAGTAGTTATATATTCTTAACACTTTAAATGATAATGTGAGGGTTTAAAAATAAAGTTTAACTTGAAGAAGGATGGTATCAAAGATAATAAAAAAATTCAAACTGAAGCAGGTATAAAAGGATAACATAATTGTAAGTAAATTACATAATTATTATCCCCTTTTGGTATTATAAAAAAGTGAAAATAAAACAAGAAATGTAAAGAAGAAAAATATGAGTAACAAAAATTATTCCATTGAATGAAAAAAGTAATTTAATTACATCCAAAAAGAGATACAACTAAATTAAAAAATATATACCTATTAAAAACAAAGACTAAAGTTAGTGTTTCTCAAACTGGGTAGTAGGAACCATAGTTTCTTGGGAATTTCCCTTGTAATAGGTACACAGAATAGTGGTAGAATTTTAGGAAACTGTAGTAGTGGTGGTAGGGATAGTAGGTAGAGAAGGAGGATCTCTGATAATAATAACTCTGGGGTGTTGTATGGCTTCTCTAGGAGTCAAAATAAAAGGCTACAACTGAGTAGGTAAAGGTGCATTTGGATCGTGGGTAATAGTTTCTTCGAACATCTCTGGAGAAGTGGCAAGAGGAGTGAGATGAGAAGTCACTAGAATACCATCATGAGTTTCTATTGTGGTCAAAGAAACATGAATAAAGGTCTTCATCATATTGATGAATTCTATGATAATATTTCCTCCTCTTTCCATGTCACTAAAAAAATTATTTTTATCCTATATAAACAACTTGATCACCAGGGTCATTTCTTTCATCTAATAAACATTTTCTTTGAAGTATTGAGTAACTGGAGGAACTCTAAAGTTCTCATAAAGAAACTTAATGTGATATTTCATCTCGGGCTTAGTGTAGATTCTCAAAAGGTAATACTTGATTGCCTTTGTAAAGGTATCTCTATCAAATTTGACTTCATTGATGCATTATCTGGCTATTTTATCTACATGGTCACTGTTATACATAATTTTCCTCAAAATCTCTAGATGGATATCTAGGACATCTCAAGAAATAGCATGAATTTATTCCTTAACCAGTGATCTGAAAAACTCGACATACATTGAAGAAGGTTGATCACGATAAGTAGAAGGTGTTTAAGGCATACTCTCCAAACACTCTAACAAGGAATCCATATTGGTAGTAATGAAATTTTTCATCCCTTCTAACATGGCTCTCAAAAACTCCAGGTCACTATAAAATCTTATATCCTCTATATAAACTTCCTGATTAGGATGAATCATCTTAGGATTTATGTGGTGTATCACAACCTCAAACAAGTATCCAGAATTTATTTCACTAATATTAGTGGCATTAGGTGCCTAATTTATCAACAACATACTAAAATCAGAGAGAATCCTCTCTCTGAAGGACTACGAGTCAGCTCTAGATACACTACCAATAGCTACAGGAGAAATGGATGGTGGAACAAAAATCTATGTTGGCACATAGCTGGCAGGGACATCTAAAATATATATATATGTAACTCCCCTGCAGCATCTCTATGTTCCACCATTCATCAATTAGTATTTAACTCCATTATAATGGGAATATTGGGTCCACTTTACTTTAGTGGATGACTATCATCATCAAAATTAAGGTAGTACAAGCCTAGCCTCACATACCATGGATACTTATCCCATTACTTAAGATTAAGGTCCCCCAACATGATATAAGACACACCAGAAATATCAATAACTATAGGTTCAACAACTGTAGGTGCAACAACTACCCTCTCATCAAATTTATACACAATGGTTGTCTCCTCAGTAGCTATAGGCTCATCATGGCCATCCTCAATAGGATTAACTTGGGTACCTAACAAGGCTTGGGGATTCCTCCCTCCTCCACCTAGATTCTACAAACTTATCTTTATTAGATATATCCACATATAGAACTAAGATCAGTCTCTCCTCATACCTAGTTACAACAGATAAACCTATTGAATAAGCAATTACATGGGATATCTCAACATCCTCAACACCAATAGAGCCACCAAGACCATCATGATCTAAACTACCACTATCTTCGCTACCATCTCCATTACTATTTTCCTTTATCTTTATTATCTATGTCATCCTTGTCATTTACTTTATCATTATTATTTCCTTAATCTTCAAAATTTTACTCATCATAATCTTCTTCATCTTCTTCTTATTCAACACCATTGTCACCATTTTCATCATTACTCATATTTTCATCATCATATGACTCAAAATATTCTTCATAAATATTAGTTTATTCCTCTACAATTCCTTTAGATAAAATATTTTCCCTAACATAGAGTGATCTAGGAGACTAGGTGCACCAAAATAGAGAGTTTAAGGACTCTTAGAAATATTTGTTTCACTGTGCTCCTAAGGGGAAAAATCATTATCCTCATTAATAGAAGAAAGAGCCTCCTATTCTTATTCATGTTCCTCACCATAATACTCTACCACTTTGTAACACCCTGAGATTTTATGAGAATTATTCTTTTTAATTTCTTCGATGACTTTTTTTGTATGCTACACCATGATTATCTTGCACTATACGCATCACCGTATTAGCTTGTAGTATACGCAACACTGTTCTTGGATCGTGTTACACACAATTTCAAGTTCGTTTGAAAGTAGTTATTCTACGCAACATTGAGTGTATATATATATATATATTCAATGTATGAATGAAATATTTTTGGATTCTGTTATACGAAAAAACAAAGGAGTCTTGCACTACACTCAACCCTAACTTGGCTTACATTACATGCAATCACGACCTTTCACGATAGCGTGTGTTGTATGCAATACCAAGTTTCACTAAACAACGATATATTATTATAATATTATTATGGACTAGCCATTATGAATATTATTAATTACATTTTGAATTTTATAACATTATTATTCATCTTACACAATTTCGAAAACATGTTATGTGAACAAAAAAAAAATTCGGGTAAAATAAGTATTTTTGAAAAAATGCATTTTTGTCGCCTTTTGATGGAACACCCACATTAAATATAGTTTTTTACATGTTTATAAGTTCAATTTGACAAAATAAAATTCTTATTTGTGATCAGGATATAAAAATTTACTATGGATAAATTTTTCATATTATTCTGATAACTTTCATATTTTAATTAATAGTAAAACACGATATATTTTAATTAAAAACAACTTTTTTCATCGTAAAAAATTATAGGGTTAAATTATAATATTTATTGGTTTTAAAGTATAAATATAATATATTTTTAAAATTTAATATAATATATTTCATTAGCATTGATTTTACATTGAATTCATAGGTAAAATCATTTCAATCTTTGGCAATGTTTTAACTTTTAAAACCCGTTTTCTTGACAGCGGGATTAATTTTAAATTAATTTCGGCAACTTCTGAGATTTGAATTAGGAAAAATTGATTCCATATTTGGAATCAGTAGGTCCAAATTATATTAATAGGCTACTTTTTTTTGGGCACTATGAATAGTAACTACGGTAAATTTTATTTACCATAGTTAAAGGTAAATCGGGTAATTAAGGGTAAATATAATATTATAAAATTACCCTAACACTTGTCATAATATAATTGGATTATTATAATTTTCCCTAAATCATACTTGGGTCTAAATTTAATCTAATGGAACCCACTTGTATTTGATTAAGACCTTTAGTTTATTTTATTTAAAGGAAAGTGAAATATGTATCACTCAAACATTAATAATTAAAGTATTTTTAATATAAGTTTATTCAGAATATAAATTTTTTATAAATACTCATTTTAAATCTAAAATGTTTTTATTTATCATGGTAATTTATTTTTAATTTTTAAGAGATATTTAATTACCTTAATAGCTTATACATTAATGATGCAGAAATTATTTATTAAGTAAAAAAAAAGTAATATAGTTTTTATTGAAATAATAATACCCATTAAAAGGCTCAGAAACCTAACCAAAACTTATTGGTGGTGTATATATAAACCATAATCATATAATGACCTAATAATGACCGTTTGGAGTCTTATAAAAGTGATTATGACACTTATATTATTTTATTTTATATGATGTCAAAGTTATAACCTTCATAATTTAATAAATATAACATTTTAAAAGGTTGGTGTCTTAGAATATAAATCCGACTAAAAGTATTCTTATGAAATAGATAATATTTATCTTCATCCTATTATTTTATATTTAATTTTTATGCAAAAATAAGTATATTTAATAATTAAATAAAAATTTCGTAGAAATTATTTTATTAAGAGAAGTATCTAATAAATGGTTTTACAATTAGTAAACTAAATATTATATGAACTATTTAATATGATACACTAATTTTCTAGATGAATATGACATGTTATAAACCTATTAAATATTTTAGTTTGAATATATCCTCTGTGTGGATTTTATTTAAATTCAAATAAATGAATAGTGTCAAAATTAACACTATTGTTATTTTATAAAAAAACATATTATTAAATTGTTTAAAAATCACAAAAATATTTAAAAAATTTAAATTTAAATTTATATTTTCTAAAATGTCATAACGTATCCAATTATGGAAAATTAACAACACATAAGTGATTATTTATAACCATTCAAAATTTATAATTTTATCACCGCAAATAAAATTAAATAGATAAAATAAGGATAAATCAAAATGATAAGGTTTAAAATAAGATCAAAACATGTCTATATTTTATTGGATGATGAGATTACAACTCTATCTCATCTAAAATTCAAATTTAGTCATTTTTGGATGTTTTTATGTGGGGTTTGAATTTATATTAAACTAATATTTTTGAGGATTCCAAAAGTGCCCCTCTCCTCCCTTATAAAAGGGCACCTCCTCCCTCTCATATTGACACATCTTTGAGCCTTCAATCTCAGCCAACCCCTGACCATTTCCCTTATAAACTTCCCTATAAATATTCTACAGGTCATTTTCTTATTCAAAGACCAATTTTAGTTCCCTAGGATGAGGTTTCAATGAGGCATGTTGCAGAAGAGGTCATATCCGTTACCGATTCTTTCAAATTTATTTCTTCTTCTACTTCTTCTTCTTTAGTTGTTTCATTATGAAGTAATAACATCAGTATCACTAATATACTGATATGTTATTATAAATATGAAACAACCCTATTTCACCTTCTATCCATCCTACAGAAAACGAAATCATCGCGCGTGCGTATGTACAGAATATCGTCTCCACGCCGTGGTGTAATCTGTTTTCCACCACCACCTTACTTGGATGGGTATAATGGTGTAAAGAATAACTATATGTGATTATTGTAAATTGATATTGATTCTGAAATAATATACATGAACTTAAATACAATTCCACGATCATGGGAAAGATATCATCGCTCGTGCGTACTTACGGACTACCGTCTCCACGAACGCGATGAGATTCATCCTCCATGTTAACCATTCATGGATGATTATAAAGTATATATAATGAATAATAATGAAATATATGACATATTAATGATACAAGATTTATGTTTGTATATATATATGTATTTTATCTACTTAATTCCTTTCAATTCAATAATGAAATGAAAACAGCATTCATGCGTACGTACGGCCTACCGTCACCATGAACAGTGTATTTCATTCCATTTATCGATCTATCATATATATATGTATATGATGAATATATATTATATATAAATAATTTTTTACATTATGGAATTAAGTAAATCAGGATATAAGTAATAATATCAAGAACAACAAGTCGAAACATGTACAATAAATGAAACGATTTTACCCAAATCGCTGCTTTTACATCGAATTTACAAAAGAACGGGTAATATAAAGTCATAAGTAAACTATATATGATATCATAACAATGAATATGATTCTGTAATAATTTAATGACATTATTTAAATCATAATATAGGAGGTTCGGATACATACAAAGCATATCGGATATAATGTAAGGGATAATGTTGCAATCTCAGTTGTTTTCTATCCGAGATTTCTTATACGTAAGTTTTTACTGGGGTTATATTTATCATCAATGTCCAAGTTTTATAAAAAAAAATTCATGTATTTTTAAAGTCATTTTTACCCATTTTTGAATTTTACTACATGGTATGTAAGGAATATTTTTTTGTTTACCATTCGAGGTACTTTTTGACTTTTTGGCAAAAGTACGAGAAGAATGTTTTTTTAACTCATACGGCATGAAAAAAATTTTACGGTTTCATAACACCTTATTTTCATGAATATTACTCTAAAAGATTTCATGACTATTTTCAACAAAATCCTTTTATTTTAAAATTGAATGGCATTTTGTTAAAATAAAATGATTTTCAAGAAGAAAGGATGTTTTCCTCAAGAATTCATTTCAAGTGATTTATCAAAACCATTTTCCATCTAAGATGACATTATTTCATATGTGTATGTTTCAAGTATAATGTCTCTATGATTTATATGGTTTCACTTTTCTTATGATGAATTTATATACATTTGTTTTATATGGATTATGTTATGATGGAATCATGTTTGTGAAACCCAATTTATTCTTTGGGTTATGATGAATGATTTATGATTGTTTTGTGGCCATGTAAGAATGATTTCAATATGAGATGGGTGGGACCTATATCTCCCTCCAATGCATTGGGTAAAGATTTATATCTCATGATATAGACATGGCTGGAATGGTAATTAATCTGGTTCAGTGTTATAGGACTGAAACGATGAGTGAACTCGATTCAGAAAGGGAATTTTTCCACTTAGATGGTCATGGTAGTAATGCCTTGGATACTTTGGAAATCATAACATGTGCTTAATGGTTTCCAGAATTACATTCTTTATTCCCAAGCTATTTAATCATGATTGATTATTCATTATGATATATTCCTTACGTACTTCCAAGATTTATGTCTTTGCTCAAAATTTTGATGTTTTGATTTTATATTCAAGTTTTTGTATTCAAATGTTTATGGACTGTTTTATGTTCTCTATGTTTACCCTTACTGGGCATTTGAGCTCAACCTTTTTATTTTTTCTTTTCCCCAGGATATAAATATAGTTTTTAGGTAAGAAAACCAAAAATGGGAAGATCTTTGTGGGAGATGTTGAAGATCTTTCACCATGATTAGAAGATTACGTTCCGAGTTTCCAAAGACACTAAACTAATACGATCATTGGGCGTCTGTTTTTGTCATGTTTTAAGTATTCAGAAAAAGTAATGTAATGTCCATGTACATAAAGCTTTGGGTCTCTACAGTTGTTATCAGAGCGAAGTTTTAGTTAACCTTTGGAAACTAGGATGTGAAAACATTAGTGAAATCCCTAGAGTTGTTTCTAAGGTATGTCTAGGGATGTCCCTAAGGTTAAGTATACGTATATGTTAGAGTCCTAGAATTATGTTGACGGTCATGAATAACCTAGGGTGAACCTAAGGTGTCATGGATTAAATAATTTTTGATAAGTTAGACACCCCATAAGTGACTTTTTATGATTATATGGTTCCTCGTTATTTTAACTGTTTCTTACACTATGGTTTCTAGTTTTAGTCAATGGAGGGAACGAGAAGGAATTCAGTTAACATTGATTCCAATGGAAAAATTGGTGACTATGATCAACGAAATTATGTAACTCCTAGAGAGAAAGATATTTTGATTATGCCGAATCAGTCATCTCGATATATGATTAACAAGGTGAACTTTAGTTGTATTCCTAAGTCATCAAATAAAAGGAAGATGGAATTTTATGCATGTTCGCATTGTAAGGAGGATAAAGAAAGGAAGATTGAGATTTATAAAGAAGAAAAGAAGAACCTTGAGGAATACCTCAAATGGAGGGGAAGATGTTATCTATGTAGAGAAAAGGGTCATAGAGTGACAGACTGTTATGGATTCCAATGTCTGATCTGCGGAGAACATGGGTGTTACCCAACTCAATGCCCTGACCTAAGAAGTTACTTCTAAATCAAGGAAGTACCTATTCCATGCCAATCATTGAAGAGGATGTATTTAAGGGCTTATGTATTGGAATTAAATAATAATGTTGTTGAGGTACTTTTATAGTATATTGAAATATCTGTGTATTGGCCCATTGTGGTTTTCTATAAGAATATGGTACTGGTAACTATGAAAAGTAATTCAAATATTTTGGATAGTAGATGATATGCGCATAATGAAGGGATAAGCAGAAAATAAATTGTTTGATAGTATTCATGAGCTCATGATTGATATAAGGACTAAGTGATATCATGGTTTGAGTATATAGAATTTTTGGGATTTTGGTATGTGGAAAGAGTTAACTTTTGACAGCACTCATGTTTTCACTAAGGATCTATGGTAATTCATGTTTCAAAAGAATACATGATTAAGGTATTCACATGTTTGGAATATGACCAATAAGATATATCTTAGGATATATGGGGGATAAACGATGGTATCCACGTGCTTGTTATGTCACCTTTTCAGTCATTGTTTTCTTTATACTAAGAGATTGGACAGATGTATTTTGGATAAGCCTAAAGATTGTAATGGATTATGTTAGGAATCAAAGAGTATTTTTTAAGGATAGAACTTGTTTTTTGATATTATTTCTGGAATGTTATAATAGTATAGTTTTAGAAAAAGGACAACCCATAGGACGAGTGAAAACCCGTCGCGCCAGACAAGGCTGTGGGAATCGAACCCACAACTGAAGTGTGATTGGCCTTTATCGCATACCAATGGCCTAAAGGAAGTCCCTGGTTAGTAGAAACTATTTTTATTTTATTAAGAGGTATGATAGATAATGTATAATTCCATTGTTGGAATCATATACAATTAATCTCACCGTATATGGACTTATGTATATTTAATAACTTATGATAACCTTTTTGTGAAATAAACAGATGGGATGACTTTTCATTCTATTGCATGATCTGCTAACACTTTAGGAATGACAAATTCAACTTCATTTCTTTAAGAGATGAAGTGGAAATTTTTCAAGGCATGAACAACGGTGAGATTGTACCAAAATCAAGTAAGTATTTCTTTTGATTCGAAAATTCTTCAACATTAGGGAAATGATCTTGAAAACCAAAAATGTTGTCCTAGTGCCCTTTTATCCGATGAATTGGATGGTACCTTAGATCATCACAAATTTATGGCTTTGTGATTGTTGGATTTTTCATAGCCATGTTCTCTACCACTCTCCATCAGAACTTGATGGTTAGATTTCTCTTCTATATCCATATTTTCACCAATGTTATCCTATGTGGAAACCTAGTGATTAGTTAAATTGGGTAACCATTACGTTTCATACTTTTGTTTTTAAATTTATATTTCGGTATTCCATTTTACGATGTGGGTTTCAATTAAAGAAACTTTCAACTAGAAAACCATTTATAACCCTGAAGAATTTCAAGGGAGAAATTAATTTTAAGGGGGGTAGAATGTAACAACCCGAGATTTTATGAGAATTATTATTTTTAATTTCTTTGATGTAATTTTTTGTACGCTACACCAAGATTATCTTGCGCTATACGCAACACCGTATTAGCTTCTAGTATACGCAACACTATTCTTAGATCGTGCTACACATAATTTCAAGTTCGTTTGATAGTAGTTATTCTATGCAACATTGAGTGTGTATATATATATATATTCAATGTATAAATGAAATATTTTTGGATTTTGTTATATGCAACAACAAAGGAGTCTTGCACTACACTCAACCCTGACTTGGCTTGAATTACACACAATCGCGATCTTTCATGATAGCATGTGTTGTACGCAATACCGAGTTTCATTAAACAACGATATATTGTTATAATATTATTATAGACTAGCCGTTATGAATATTATTAACTAAACATTGAATTTTATAACATTATTATTCATCTTGCACATTTTCTAAAACATGTTATCTGAACAAAATAAATTTTTTCGGGTAAAATAAGTATTTTTCAAAAAATGCAGTTTTGCCGCCTTTTGATGGCACACCCACATTAAATCTAGTTTTTGACAAGTTTATATGTTCAATTTGACAAAATAAAATTCTTATTTGTGATCAGTATATAAAAATTTACTTTGGATAAATTTTTCATATTATTCTGATAACTTTCATATTTTAATGAATAGTAAAAACATTAAATATTTTAATTAAAAACAACTTTTTTCATCATAAAAATTTATATGCTTAAATTATAATATTTATTGGTTTTAAAGTATAAATAGATTATATTTTTACCATTTAATATAATATAGGTCATTATCATTGATTTTACATTGAATTCATAGGTAAAATAATTTCAATCTTTGGTAATGTTTTAACTTTTAAAACGGTGGATTGGCTCGCCTGAAACCCTTGAAGAGAAGAGGGAGCTCTGAGGAGTAGGTGGCTCGCCTGTTCGGGAGGCGGCGATGGCCACCACGCCTGCCCTTCTCCAGCAACACCAGGTAGCTCTTGCGTCCTCCTTGTCGTTCTTTGATCCATCCATCCTACCTGATTTCCCCCGGATTAAACATTACCCTAAAGTCCCGACCCTTCACCGAGGGGCTCCATCGCTTCCACTCTCCCTACAGGAGTTCTCCGAGGAATCTAATCTCCATGGTGTATCCCTAATATCTCGCTTTGGCCGTCGGCGCCCATCCCTGGATAGTTTTTCTCGTTTCTCCAACAAATCTCTCCCCCTACAAGATCATGTCGTCATCCGGATCCTGGACCCTCACCACTTCACTCCGCGGTTCTCCAATAATGACGATTTTGCTGTGTTTTGGTCTAAAGGCCTTCGTTCCTGTAGAGGTCATAGTTTCTTTCTTCTATGTTGGAGATACGATTTCTATTGGAAGAGGGATTCCCCCTCTACGGCTATGTGGGTGAGCTTTCCATGTCTCCCCCTTCCCATCCAAAATCCCACAGTTCTGCAATTTTTTGGTAATTTGGTTGGACGTTTTTTGGCCTTTGATGGGCGGTCGAGGACTTTGTGCCATCCTATAGCACCCCGAATCTGCGTGGAAGTTGACGTATCCAAACCTCCTATTGAAGAAGTATGGATCGAGGTTGAAAATGAGCTTCGGTTCCATCAACCGGTTACTTTTGAGAACCAATATGACTACTGCACTTCCTGTTGTCGATTGGGTCACCTTCAATGGGACTGTCGTAAACTATTTTAGAAATCTTAATAGTTGGTTGATAGCGGAATCGTCCCCCCAGAGAAGAAAACAGCGGGTACCACGGAACCCAATGGTCATAGTATCTTCTTACAGAAGGATGTTGCGACTGCAACCCCTGTTGACAGTGGTATGAGCATTCTTGATGGATCTCCTCCCGCGAAGCAGGATGTCTCAATGCCTAATCATATTACCCAAGATGAAGAGTCTTTAAATCCAGTTCCTATTTCTCCTAAAGCCATGGTCAAGGATGTGTTCAACAGGTTGATCGGAGATCTTAATGGTATGGAACAACCAATGGCACTGAATTCTAAGTGCAATGTAGCGGGTGTTGACACTGATTCTGGTTTAAATGGTACCCATTTTGAGATGGAAAGGGTTATTGTGGAAACTCAGGAGGGAGTTCCCATGGCTCCCGGTACTGTTTCTTATGTGGAGGCAGTTTATTCACCTAGAAATGATAAATGTGCTACTTCTTCGGGAGGCATCAAGACACCAACAGGGAAGAGTTTGACCCATGATAGTGTTAAGACTTACAACTCCTTTGACTATTTGGACGCCATTGAGTCTTCCTAGGTTGAAGGGGGTGGACAGACTGAGGGGGGTTAGGGAGTTGACAAGGTCTCTAAGGAGGGAAATCTACCTAAGAAGAATAAAGGGAGAGAATGCAAGGACTACTCATTTTTACCGAAGCCGATGGAAACACGATCAAGTAAAAAATCTAAGCTAGGTGGGAAGGAAACATCATCTTCCATGGTTGTCATGTAGGTGGATCCCTAGGTTTTGGCCAAAGAGAACAATAATGAAATGGGAAGACCTTCTAAAATGGGAAAGAACATAAAAGAACCTATCATTTTCTCTGAAGAGAACATGGTAGATGAATTTCTCTATGTCAACATCCCTCAGGTAGAGGCCGATATGATGGGAAGAACTATCAAAGTGGAGGTCAACTGCGAGTAAGGTAGGTGGATTGAAAAACATGATTTGATCCTAATGAAAGGCTTAATCAATCGAAAAATCAGCAAAGAAGAATATATCCGAACATGGGACAAAATGGCGGATCGATTTGAAGACATTATTGGGGAAGACCCTGATGCTAAGGTATGGTAATGAATTGGAATCTGTATAGGGAGGAAAGCAATAATAGGCTAAGACTGTGCTTTGGTAACTTTTCATTTTCTTATGAGGCTTCACCTCCAGACTGATTGGGACATCTTCGTTGGGCTATAGCTCTCTGTCATCATCTTTGTTGGCCATTTGGGACATGGCTGTTTTGGAGGGATGGCATCATCGGGAGGGACCATGCTTTCATGGGATCGTCGAGTGTCCTGCATGGGGATGGTGGTTGTTGTTGCTGCTTGAATGACATAGATCCTATTTTTCCTGTTTTTTCTTGGGGTTGTTTGGGTGTATTGTTGTACCCTACGGTTTCTCACTTTTCCAATAAAAGTGTTTTTCTTAATAAAAAAATAATTTTCAGTCATTTTTAACTTTTAAAACTCGTTTTCTTAACAATGAGATTAATTTTAAATTAATTTCTGCAACTTCTGTGATTTTAATTAGGAAAAATGGATTCCATGTTTGGAATCAGTAGGTCCAAATTATGTTAATATGCTACTTTTTATTTTTGGGCACTATGAATAGTAACTACGGTAAATTTTATTTAACATAGTTAAAGGTAAATTGTGTAATTAAGGGTAAATATAATATTATAAAATTACCCTAACACTTGTCTTAATATAATTGGATGATTATATTTTTCCCTAAATCATACTTGGGTCAAAATGTAATCTAATGGAACCCACTTGTATTTTATTAAGACCTTTAGTTTATTTTCTTTAAAGGAAAGTGAAATATGTCTCACTAAAACATTAATAATTAAAGTATTTTTAATATAAGGTTATACAGAATATAAATTCGGTTATAAATACTCAATTGTAAACTAAAATGTTTTTCTTTATCATGGTAAATTATTTATAATTTTTAAGAGATATTTAATTACCATAATAGCTTATAAATTAATGATGCATAAATTATTTATTTAGTAAAAAATAAGTAATATAGTTTTTATTGAAATAATAATACCCATTAAAAGGCTCAGAAACTAGACCAAAACTTATTGGTAGTTTATATATACACCATAATCATCCAATTACCGAATATATGACCGTTTGGAGTCTTATAAAAGTGATTATGATACTTATATTATTTTATTTTAAATGATGTCAAAGTTGTCACCTTCATAATTTAATAAATAAAACATTTTAAAAGTTGGATGTTTTAGAATATAGATCCAACTAAAAGTAATATTATGAAATAAATAAGATTTATATTCATCCAAGTATTTTATTTTTAATTTTTATGATAAAAATATGTATATTTAATAATTAAACAAAAATGTTGTAGAAATTATTTTATTAAGAGACGTATCAAATAAATGGTTTTACAAATAGTTAAATAAATATTATATGAACTATTTAATGTTCTCCACTAATTTTATAGATGAATATGACATGTTAGATACCTATTTAATATTTTAGTTCGAATATATCCTCTGTTTGGATTTTATTTAAATTCAAATAAATGAATTGTGTCAAAATTGACACTATTGTTATTTTATAAAAATAACATATTATTAAATTGTTTAAAAATCACAAACATATTTAAAAATTATAAATTGAAATTTATATAGTCTAAAATGTCATAAAGTATCCAATTATTGAAAATTAACAACACATAAGTGATTATTTATAAACACAGATAAAATGAAATAGATTAAATAAGAATAAATAAAAATGATAAGGTTTAAAATAAGATCAAAACTTGTCTTAATTTTATTGGTTGATGATATTACAACCATATCTCATCTAATATTCTAATTGAGTCATTTTTTGAGGTTTTTATGTGGGGTTTGAATTTATATTAAACTAATATTTTTTAGGATTCCAAAGGTGCCCATCTTCTCCCTTATAAAAGGGCACCTCCTCCCTCTCATCTTTACACAACTTTGACCCTTCAATATCGGCCAACCCCGGACCATTTCCCTTCTCAACTTCCCAAGAAATATTCTAGAGGCCCTGGGATTCTTCAAAGACCAAATTTAGTGCCCTAAGAGGAGGTTTTAAAGAGGCGAGTCGAAGAAGAGGTAATATCCGTTACCGATTCTTTCAAATTTATTTATTCTTATACTTCCTCTTCTTTAGTTGTTTAATTATGAATAAATAACATCAGTATCACTCATATACTGATATGTTATTATAAATATGAAATAACCCTATTCCACCTTCTATCCATCCTACGTAAAATTAAATCACCGCGTGTGCGTACGTACGGATTATCGTCTCCACGCTGTGGTGTAATCTGTTTTCCACCACCACCATACTTGGATGGGTATAATGGTGTAAAGAATAACTATATGTGATTATTTTAAAGTGATATTGATTCTGAAATAGTATACATACACTTCAATACAATTCCACGATCATGGAAACGATATCATCACTCGTGCGTACGTACGGACAATCATCTCTACGAACGCGATGAGATTCATTCTCCATGTTAACCATTCATGAATGATTATAAAGTTTATATAATGAATAATAATGAAATATATGACATAATAATGATACTGTATTTATGTATATATATATATATATATGTATTTCATCTACTTAATTCCATTCAATTCAATAAGAAAAGGAAAACAACGGTCATGCGTACGTACGGCCTACTGTCTCCATGAATGGTGTATTTCATTCCATTTATCGATCTATCATATATATATGTATATGCTGAATATATATTATATATAAATAATGTTTTACATTATGGAATTATGTAAATCAGGATATAAGTAATAATATCAAGAACAACAAGTCGAAACATGTCCAATAAATGAAACGATTTTACCAAAATCGCTTCTTTTACATCGAATTTACAAAAGAACGGGTAATATAAAGTCATAACTAAACTATATATGATATCATAAAAATGAATATGATTCTATAATAAGTCAATGATATTATTTGAATCATTATACCGGAGTTTCAGATACATATGAAGCATATCGTGCATAAGGTAAGGGATGATGTTGCAATCTCAATTGTTTTCTATCCGAGATTGCTTATACCTAAGTATTTACTCGGGTTATATTTATCATCCATGTCCAAGTTTTATAAAAAAAATTCATGTATGTTTAAAGTCCTTTTTACCAATTTTTTTCTTTTACTACATGGTATGTAAGGAATATTTTTTTTACCATAAGAGGTACTTTTTGACTTTTCCAGCAAAAGTACGGGAAGAATGTTTAACTTATAAAGAATGAACGGATTTTTACGGTTTCATAATGACTTATTTTCATGAATATTACTATAAAATATTTCATGACTATTTTCAAAAAAATAATTTTCTTTTAAAATTGAATGGCATTTTTTGAAAAGATACTTATTTTCAAGAAGAAAGGATATTTTCCTCAAGAATTCAATTCAAGTGCTTTATCAAAACCATTTTCCATCTAAGATGACATTATTTCATATGTGTATGTTTCAAGTATAATTTCTCTATGATTTATATGGTTTCACTTTTATTATGATGAAATTATATCCGTTTGTTTTATATGGATTATGTTATGATGGAATGATGTTTATGAAACCCAATTTATTCTTTGGGTTATGATGAATGATTTATGATTGTTTTGTGGCGCATGTAAGAATGATTTCAATATGAGATGGATGGGACCTATATATCCCTCCAATTCATTGGGTAAATATTTATATATCATGATATATACATGGTTGGAACGGTAAGTTAATCTGTTTCACTATTATAGGACAGAAACGAGGAGTGAACTCGATTCAAAAAGGGACTTTGTCCACTAAGATGGTCATGGCAGTAATACCTTGGATACTATGGAAATCATAACATGTGCTTAATGGTTTCCACAATTAAATGCTTTATTCCCATTCTATTTTATCATTATTGATGATCTATTATGGTATATTCCTTACATACTTCCAAGATTTATGTCTTTCCTCAAGATTTTGATGTTTAGATTTTATGTTCAAGTTTTTGCATTCAAATGTTTATGGATTGTTTTATGTTCTCTATGTTTACCCTTACTGAGAATTTGAGCTCACCATTTTTATGTTTTCTTTTCCCCAGAATATAAATAATGTTTTTAGGTAAGAAAACCAAAAAGGGGAAGATCTTTATGGGAGATGTTGAATATCTTTCACCATGATTAGAAGATTACGTTCCGAGTTTCCAAAGACACTAAACTAATACGATCATTGGGAGTCTGTTTTTGTCATGTATTAAGTATTCCGCAAAAGTAATGTAATTTCCATGTACTTCAAGATTTGGGTATCTACACACTTCATCTATCTCTAAGCATGGATCCACAAGATTTTCCTATGTTGTTGGGTGATCAATAGGATTGAAATACTCAAAAATCTTCTCAGCATTAAAAATCCACTTCCTTAACCATGGGTTCCAAATTATATTCATTATTTTAAAATTTTATCTTGAAATGAAAATTATTCTACATTTTACTTATTTTTTATCATCATCATCTACCAATCCATTGGCCTCAGTCATTGAAAAAAATTAATTTAGGACATATAAGAGAGTTTGATCGGGATAAAGTTTTACACATCTCCATCATAAAATCATTATATATCTACAAAAAATCAACATTTTCTACTATACTCATAATAAATAATATATATAAAACACGACACCTCATTGGTATGAAATTACATTTTTTCAGGATAAAATATTTTGAATAAACCTGAATAGTAAATGCCACTCATCATCAAAATCAGTTGTGGCTGGTATTCATACTATTCCATATCTAGTAAGATCCTCCAAATCATCCTCATAAAAAAATGAGTCACTATCACTTGTAATATATCCCTGATAATAAATTAAGGCACGTTCATGAGGTACATTCAAACATATATCCCATTTACATGAAGAGAAAACAACATTCTTTCCATTAATCCTATTTAGATCCCATTCTCTATCTTTAGTAAAGATAAATTCCACATTACGATGGAATTGATGCAATGAACATAAAATGAATGGAATATTATTATTCAAGAACCACTCTACCCATCCATGGTCTTCAGTTACTGAAGGATCCAAATATCAACAATACAACAACCACTAAACATGAACTTCCTTCTTAGGTAATATTATTCGATATGTGAGACACGGGTTATGCATCTTCATTGTAGTTTTACTAGAGTGTCCTTTCAGATTATTTAAAGGATGTGGATCATCTAGAGATGAAACTTCTTCTCACATCACAATGAATATTGAAAATGGATCAGAAGTTTCAGATGAGGTTAAGGGAAGTCGTAAGGTCAGAAGAGAAAGGTATCAGAGAAGGTTCAGGCATGAGAGAGAGTGAGAATTCAAATTATTCTAAGTCCCCATTTTATATCATTTAAATATTTTTAAATTTAAAATAAAAATAATAATTTAATTGAAAATAAATTAAATAATTAACCCATAAAAATAAATTATAAATAGTGATATAAAACAAATGATGGTTCATTACCAATGGGGGGTTGTTCTAACAGTGGGTAAACTCCAGAAGTGGGTAAATTCTAATGGTGGGTTGACACCAATGGTGCGTAAACACCGACGGTGGCTAAACTCCAACATTGGTATCCAAAAAATTAAGCTTAACCAAAATTTATCATTCCAAATTCATGTTTTATGTAGTTCAATATCTTTTAATTGAATGTCTTAGTAAAAATATCAGCAAGCTATTGTTCAGTTCTAATGTATTCAAGAGTTATATCACCCTTTTGAAAATGATCTCTCAAAAATTGATATCTTACATCTATCTTTTTTTTTTCTAAGGTGTGATATAGGGTTGATAGAAATTTTATAGCACTATTATTATCTCATTTTAAAGGGGAATGCCATAATAGACATCCATAGTCTATAAAAGTGTGTTTCATTAAAAACATTGAAAACAGCAACTACCTATAGCTATTTATTCAACAACAGCAGTAGATAGTGCAATATAATATTATTTCTTACAACATGAAGAAACTAGAGACTTTCCCAAAAGGTGATATATTCAAGATGTTATTTTTCTATCTAAATAGTAGCCACAATAATTAGTAGATGAATAACTTACTAATTCAAATGCTTTTCCTCTAGGGTAGAATAATCCTAAATTGGTTGTATACTTTATTTATTTATAAATCCATCTTAAAAAAAGTAAGTTTGAGTCTTTTAATTTTGATTGAAAGTGAGAACACATATATACACTAAACATAATGACAAGTCATCAAGATGTTATGTATATAAGACTTCCAATCATCCCTCTGTAACTAGTTTGATCCACGGATTTCTCAGTCTCATCAAGATCAAACTCACATGTGGTACTCATAGGCTTGTAACTAATTTTAGAGTTATCCAAACCAAAATATTTTAAATTATTTTTAGTATATATGATTTGATTTAATGTAATGCCTTATTTTTTTGATAAATATGAAAACCATGAAAGAATTTCAGTTCCCCCATTAAACTCATCTAAATTTTATTTTCCATCACTTTTGAAAAGTCTGTTCATAAATATTTTTTAGAAGATCCAAAGATAATATCATCTACATAGATTTGAAACACTAAATAAACGTTTAAAATTGTTTTTATACAAATGGTAAGATCATATATACCATTTAAAAATCCTTTATATATTAGAAAAGAGTTTATCCAATCATACCAAGCTCATGGATCTTATTTAAAAACATACAATACTTTTGTTAGTTTGAAAACCTGATTTGGAAAATGCAGGCTTTGAAAACTATAGGTTTTCAACAAAAACATCCTCAATTATATAACAATTATGGAATGAGATTTTGACATTAATTTGATATAATTTAAAATATTTAATGGATATATAGTCTAAAAATATTTTAATGACTTCAATTGTAGATATAGTTGAAAATTTTTCCTTACTGTCTATACCCTCTTCTTGATTATAACCTTGTGAAACTAGTCGAGACTTATTTCTTAGTACTGTTCTAGATTAATTAACCTTGTTTCTAAAACCCCATTTAGTGCCTATTTTAAAAGTTTTATTATTTCTATTAACAAGTTAAAAAACTTTATTTCTTTAAAATTTATTATGTTCTTATTATATATCCATTACCCATAATTCATCATCAATTTCATTAGCGATGCTCTTAGGATCATGTTGTGACACGAAAGCTTAATGTCAACTTGGGTACTCAGTGAAGCTATAGTTTTTGTACCTCTATATAATTATCCAACAAAATAATATAGAAGTTGGTGTTTAATAATCTTAATAGATCTAGAAAAATAAGGGTTGGTCACCTCATTATCCTCTATAGGATATAGTTCATGTTCTTGAAGGTCCTCAAAACATGATTATTTTTCTACATGTTTTACAGTAGTATCAGAAGTTTTGGAATTTATTTCTAGAGTTGTAAAATCCTCCTCAATGTTTCCCAAAGGTATTTTAGGCTCATATGGATCTCTCTCAACAAACATGACATGGAAATACTCTTACAAATTCTTGGTTATTTAGTTAAAAACACTATAGGATTTACTAGAGGTTGAATAAACAAGGAAAATTGTATGATCACTCTTTGTGAAAAACTTTTCATTATTATCCTAAGGCTTAAGAATATAGACTTTTTGTAACACCCCAAGCTTCCATGGTATGTTTCCCTTCGAATAATGTAATATCTTGCCTTGTACGCAACTTCTAGATTCTAACACACCGCGACTAATCATACAAGCTGTTATGAATAGTAATACCCAATTTTTAAACTTTTATAAATTTTATCTTTAAAAGTAGACTTTATTCATGGATTTTTAATATCTAAATTAGCTTAGGTTTAATTTTTGGTATTTTTCTGAAAACATTCAATTTTTGATGAATAGTGAAAAACACTGAGTTATAGTTTAAAACTAAATTTTTATTTAAAAAATTATATATTTTATTTAAATTTATTTTAGGTTAAAATAGATAAATAATACCTATATAAGTTCAATTTAATTCATTGTAGTCAGTTCAAAATAATTTTATATATATATAAAGTTTATTGAACTTTTCACCGTTTTTTACCCACCTCCTAGTAGAATTTGCTAATTCACATAAAACATAATTTTAACACTTTTATGAGTGGAATTTAAAAAATTATAGAGACATTGTTGATATCAGTAAGTAAAATGTGGTTTAATAATATGAAAATAATTTTTTCTGAATAGTAACTTTTTACTTTTATTTACGACGGTTAAAAGAATATATGGTAATTAAGGGTAAAAATGATATCATTATTACCCTAACACATGTCTTAATTCTATTGGATAATTTTAATTCGACCAAAAACAACCTTATGAATAAAATATTATCCTTTAGGCCCACTTGGGTTTGATTAGGACATTTATTATTATTTTATTTAAAGAAGAGTTAAAAGAGTTAAAATCAAATTTTATTAACTAAAACATTTTTAATATAGGGTTATACATTAGATAAACTGGACTATAAATATTAATTAGAAATATAGAAATATTTCCTACATAATGATATTTTATTTATAATTTTTAGACATTAAATAATTAAATTTATTTATGATACAATGATGATGCAGTAATTACAGTATTAATGAAATATTAAAATAAGTGATATTATAAATATCCAAATAAAGGTAATTTAAAACTTTTTATTAATTCCACTAATTTTCAAGGTTAATATGACATGTTAGGGTTGGTTAGAATAATTGTTTTAGAAGTAATAATTCTGTTATGAATTTAGCAAAAACAAAATACAAAATAGTGTCAAAATTGACATAAAAGAGTTTTTAGAAGAAATATTTTATTATTAATTGATATTCTATTCCTAAAAATCCATGGATTGGAAAAAAGACTTATATAATGATATTTGTATCATTAATGAACCACTTGTGGTTCTATTGGAAGTATATAGTCAGTTTATTTACTATATAATACAAAAATACAAAAAGACATGGTAAATGTCAAACTATTTAACTAAGAGTTAAATCTAAAATATAAAGTTAATATAGTGACCCAAACCTGTGTAAAACCAATTGGTTGAGTGGTATTAGACCCATCCCTACATTATACATTAAATAATACATTTATGAGCCATTAGAAACCGAAAATGATTTTATTATAAAATAATATTTCTAGATTTTCCTAAGGTGCACCTCACCCCTCTTATAAAAGGTCACTCCTCCTTCTCTCTAATTCATACCTTAAAATCCATTATTCTCTGCCAACCCCTGCCCAATTACCCTGTCAACAATCCTATATTCATCCTAGAGTCCCTCCTTTGGTCATAATGCCAACCTAAGGACCCCTTTTGATCAAATTAAAAGGAAGAACCCGAAGAGGAGGTAAATATTTCATCACCACTGTCAATGTTCCTTTCTTCTTCCACTTCCACTTTCATTGTTGTTTACATTCTAAAATAATAACCCCAGTATCTTATATATACATTTATTTTATTATAAATATGGTACTACTATATTAATTATTCTATCTATCCTTTGAATGACATGTCACCATACGTGCGTATGTACGGCTTACCATCTCCATGTCATGATTTAATTGTTATTCAATACATTATTATTTGGATGGGTATAATAATGATGTTTAATTGATGTAAATATTAAATATAACATGATAATGATTCTTTATATATGATATACCATCCAATTATATATTATTTTAATATCAAAAGAATGATATTGTCGCTCGTGCGTACGTACAGATTACCGTCTCCACGAACGCGATGAGATTCATTCCCCATTGTATCCATTAAAGAATAATTTTCCTTTGATGATTAAAAATAATGTTTAGAGACATGATATAATTTTGGATATGAATAAGATACATCCCATCCATAACAAATATGACTCACATAACAAATAATATAAAGGAAAAAGAATCTGTTAACACCCGAAATGACGATAATACTAAGATATTATTAATAAAGAAATGTTAAAAGATAATATATGATATCATATTAATGTATATGATTATTATATAATTTAATAACAATTATTATACCATTATAAAGCAGGTTAACCTACCCTCAACCAAGGAAAATCTACAAAGTACGGGGTTTCTTATCTCACTTTTCATTCCATGAGATTTCCATTGTTCACCACTTATTTATAGCATATGGTGTGTGTACCTCCCATGATTGTATTCACTGTGTAATATACTTTAATTTATATATATTTACATCATCATTGTATGATCCTTCTTTCATGGGTGTATGTTTAATATTTTACCAAATCTATAATGGAATTTGAAATTTCAATTTCCACTCATTCCGCTTTACACATTCTTCATTGATTATTTTACTCCAAGAATATGTGTGGAATCACTATTCATTTTCTTATGTCATAATTTCAACTCCCCTTTCTGTGGATATACTTTTGATACACATAATCACTCCATTTATAAGATCTCAAGTCATCGATATGAACTTGATAAGTGTAATTTTAACTCAATCTCTATTTATTGAGTTAAACATCCAATTCATTGGTGTTGTTTTTACGAGAATATGTGTGAATGTCCTCTGATTGATTTACACTTAATATCCAATAATATTGAGTGTATTTATATTTGTCACACATAATTATATCCTTGATTTATCCTTAACCTAAGGATACGGTCATTATAAGATATTTCATCTCAATTTACATTCCATGGAGACTTTGTAGTTATACACCAAATCACTTTTATTTGGTGTATATAATGTACTTTGACATAGTATATCATGGATCCATTTATTCTCATGATATTATAAAGTTTCTAATACCTCAATTATTTGTATTCAAGTGTCTCTATTTTGGTTAGGAACTCTAACTAAAATATCATTTTAAATGTTTTAAAGAATTATTATTCTAAATCATTCTCATTAATGTCCTTGTTTTAAAAATAGTTTTAAAGTTTTATTTTTATGGACATTAATTTTTTAAAATTACAATTCCTTTTAAAAAGTTTCAAATTTGTATGGGACACTTTGATTCAAAAATATATTTTAAATAGCTTCTTGATAAAGAGGGATACTTTTGAATGTTTTCAAGAAAAAGGGGGATACTTCTCTCAAATAGTTTTGATGATTATTTTCATCTAGGACAATATCCTTCATTATTCTCGATTGTGGTTAATTTATTATAATACAATCTTCCATATTGTATTTAATGAGTTATGTTTGACTGTGAATATGCTATTTTAATATCATTCATGGTTTACAGTTAAAGTATTGACATTTTGTATGCTAGTTTAATATGAATGTTTATGTTATGTTTAATCCTTTTCATATGAGTAATGCATTGGACATAGTAAGTGATGGGTGGAGCTCGCTATATCTCCTCGATGCATGGGTAGGTCTCATGAGATAGACTAGTGTCTTGGCACAAGGCCTTGAAAAAATCTTATTTGTAGTCTTGGCACAAGGCCTTGACTGTGTGGTTATGATGTCCGGTATTATGCATTCCATAATTATGAGATTAGATATTTATATTTCATGTGGTTATTATACTAGAAGAATAACCATGACTATGTTTTATTATGGAATTATTTACTCAGCTCATATTCTTACCATAAAGTGTTCATGTTAATTATTTTTAAAGGCATGTGTTTTTAATTATTCACCATGCCTAATGTTTATGTTATCTTCCACTATATTTCTTACTCTTACTAAGCATTTGAGCTCACCCCTTTCTTATGTTTCATTTCCCCATATATGAAGAAGTTAGTTATGAGTGACTTGCAAGCATAATCTAGGAATCTTGGATGTTTATAATGGAATAATTTTGTGTTGTTTTTCTTTTCAACCTATAATGTTGACCTTATGAATGTATCTAGTACTTCCAGGGATACTAAACTGATCGGTCTTCCTGGACATGATTTCCTTGTATCATGCCAATGTTATGTAATAATCCACCGACTATGGGTAACTAGGGTCGGGGAATTACAGCTGGAATCAGAGGAAGTTTATTACAACCCTTGGAAACTAGATTTAGATAAACTCTGATTAGATCACAGAGCCCTAAGATAGACTTTGAGGATTAGTGTGGAATAACATCCTAAAATTTTGGTATTGTAGAGATTTTGTGATTTTTCTAAGAAATACATCCCTATCTATATATGAGCAGGTAGAGGCAACTCTGGCACAGATGCACCTAGGGGTAAAACCCAAAAACACCTCTTTGAGGTAGACTCGAACGGGAACTAGTGCACGACAAAAAGCCTTGTTGCAGTCTTGGTTATGACACTCTCGGGGGATATGCTTAGTATAATTTACATTTTCTTTAAAAACCGATTTGAAGGATTTTAATATAAGATGAGAATAAATAACCTTGGTTAATACTAGGGTGTTTTTGATTGAAAATAAGTTGTGATGATATTTCCTAAATACTTTTATGACTATTCTTACTCACACAATGTTTTCTAGTTTTAGTTAATGGTTGGATTCCAAGGAATTCATAGTAACATTGAACATGATTTACAAGGTGGGAACAGTGGTGGAAATGTGAAATTAAATGGAATGTTGATAGGCATAAAAGATATTGTCTTCATGCCGAATCAGTTTTCCAAAAATATGATCAACAACATATATATTAACCAACTCCCAGACTCAACAAAGCAGATGAAGGTAGTGAATGATAAGAGCTCCTACTGTGGAGACCATGGAGAGAAGAAATCTCAATGTCCATAATTCCAGAAATGTGGAAGGAGACACCCAGGAAAGTGACTCAATTGAACAATGAAATTCTTTATGTGTGGGAAAGAAGGACATAAAGTAAAGAATTGGTGATGAAAAATGAAGAGTACTATGGAAGAAAATAAAAAAGATCCTAAGATTCCAATTACAGTCATTTTTCGTAAATGTAAGGGGCCTTAGTATCACCCAAGTCAATTCCCTACTCTATAGGATAACCTCCTACTCAAGGATGAACCTATGTGGAAATAAGTGCATGGAAAATGTTTAAATGTATTAGTGCTCTTTGTAGTTGAGATTACTTTGGATGAATTTTCACTTATATGTGTAACCCTACAATTTATCATGTGAAAATTATATTTGAGGAATAATTATATCTTCTCTTGTGAATATAGTTATAAATAACCATTTGGTTTTATATGATCCTTGAATTTGAGGCAATTACAAG
The DNA here is from genome assembly GCA_963277665.1 of Viscum album. NCBI lineage: Eukaryota > Viridiplantae > Streptophyta > Magnoliopsida > Santalales > Viscaceae > Viscum > Viscum album. Next base: position 583,273,310 of record OY728120.1, read on the forward strand.
TTATTATATTTTGGGATGAAAATGCAAGGTATGAGATAACATTTGTAGTTAAAGTATGTTTTGGTTATTTTGAGGAATTTATCTCATTTTGTTGATGTTATAAAATATATTTTTGAAAAAAGGACAACACGCAGACCTTGTGACAACCCATCGTGTCGGACAAAGGTGTGGGAATCAGACCCACAACCAGAGTGCAATTGGGATTTATCACCTACCACTGGACTATGTGAAGACCATGGTTAGTCTGCCTAATTATTTTTAGTTAAATGATTTTATTGATCAATAATAAGTTTATTTGGGATCTTATGTATTATAAAATTAATACCCTTGGTGTAGAAAAATGATTTTGTGATTAAGTGATAAACGATATTTTGGAAGACGTTCACTCTATTGGGAACACTATATGCCTAAAGAAAATAGAATACTATGATATTTCATTTGGGCAGTAATGGTGGATTTTTATCTATGTTTTTAATGTGGATTTATAGTGATGTGGGTTATTTATTGAAATTATTAACCTATAATATAGAATATGTGATTAGTTTAATTACTTTTATGTATGTGAATTTAAGAGTAGTTGATGTCATTTGGATAAACAATTTAACGTGGAAGACTACATAACCAAATTATTCTATGCTTCGAATTTCAATATTAGTTTGGAATATATTGAAGTATTTTAAGGAAATTTGTTTATTTAATGGTATTTATTTAACTTTGGGGTATTTTTGGTTTAATTTTAGAAATTAAGATTAGTGATTCTTTCTTTAATGTAATATCCTTTTGGGGGATCATCTGATCTTGTACTAACATTTTTAGTTTTGATTAATCTCTAAAGACAATGAAAATATATAGTTTATCCTTTGTGAATCACGTGATTCTCTAGAAGTTGACTCTAGCTCTTCCGGTGTGACCAAGTCATCTTGAATACTCACCATTTAAAAAATGAGTTTGTAGTAGAAAATTATTAAAGAATGAAGCTCTACTTAAAAATTAAGTATATCTCTTTATGTTCTTGTTTGACCTCATAAATAAATTCCTCATCTTTATAAAATTTAACTTAAAAAACATTATCCGTTTACTTTTCCTACTGGGAAACTAATGATAGTATGTCCCATCACAAGTTTTTTGTTTTCTTATTGTTAACTTTATCCTGATCATGTTTTATATCCCTCTCCATATGAACTTGACACTTAGTTTACCTTCCATATCCATGTTTTCCTACATGGAATCCATGTATGGGTTATCTCGTGTGACCTTTGTACTTCTCTTTCTTTCTTTTAAAGTGATGGTTTTATTGACCATTTTTCTGATGTGGGACTTTAAATTATGTTCCCAAGCCCAATTTTAAAAATTGAGAGGAAGAAATTTTGAAAAGGGGGGGATATTTTAACACCCCAAGCTTCAACGGTACGTTTCCCTTTGAATAATGTAATAACTTGCATTGTACGCAACTTCGAGATTCTAACACACCACAACCAATCAAACTATCCATTATGAATAGTAATACCCATTTTTTGAAATTTTGTAAATTTTATCTTTCATAATGGACTTCATTTTTGTATTCAGAATATCAAAATTAGCTTAGAGTGATTTTTTGGTATTTTTCTAAAAACTTTGAATTTTTGATGAATAGTGAAAAACACTAAGTTATAGTTTAAAGCTGAATTTTTATTTAAATAATTATATATTTTATTTAAAATTATTTTAGGTTAAAATAGATACATAATACCAATATAAGTTCAATGTAATTCATTGGAGTTAGTTTATAATAATTTTAGATATATAAAAATTTTATTGAACTTTTCACCGTCTTTTACCCACCTCTTAGGAGAATTAGAAAATTCACATAAAACATAATTTTACCACTTCTGTGAGTGGAATTTAAAAAATTCAAGAGACATAGTTGATATAATTACGTAAAATTCGGTTCAATAAGATGAAAATAATTATTTGGTGAATAGTAACTTTTTACTTTTATTTACCGCGGTTAAAAGTAAATAAGGTAATTAAGGGTAAAAATGATATTATTATTAGCCTAACACATGTCCGAATTCTATTGGATAAGTGTAATTCGACCAAAAACTACATTATGAAGAAAATATGATCCTTTAGGTCCACTTGGATTAGATTAGGACATTTATTATTATTTTATTTAAAGAAGAGTTAAAATAGTTAAAATCAAATTTTAAAAACTAAAACATTTTTAATATATGGTTATATATAAGATAAATTCGACTATAAATATTAATTAGAAATATCAGAATATTTTATACATAATTGTATTTTATTTAAAAAAATTAAACATTAAATAATTAAATTTATTTATGATACAATGATGATGCAGTAATTACCTTATTAATGAAATATTAAAATAATTGATATTATAAATATTCAAATAAATGTAATTTGAGAATTTTTATCGATTACACTAATTTTTTTGGTTAATATAACATGTTAGGGTTGGTTATATGATTTTTTTGAAGTAATAATTCTGTTATGAATTTAGCAAAAACAAAATACCAAATAGTGTCAAAATTGACCTAAAAGAGTTTTTAAAACAAATATTATATTATTAATTGATATTACATTCCTAATAATATATGGTTTGTAAAAAAGACTTATATAATGATAGTTGTATCATTAATGAACAACTTGGGGTTCTCTTGGAAGTATATAGTATGTTTATTAACTATATAATATAAAAATACAGAGAGACAAGGTAAATGTCAAACTGTTTAACTAAGAGTTAAATTGAAATGATAAAGTTATTATAGTGACCCAAACTGGTATAAAACCTATTGTTTGAGTGATTTTAGACCCATACCCACCTTATCCTTTAAATATTCTATTTTGGATCCATTAAAAAACGAAAATTATTTTATTATAAAATAATATTTCTAGCTTTTCCTAAGGTGCCCCACACCCCTCTTATAAAAGGGCACTCCCCCTTCACTCTAATTCACACCTTTAAAGCCATTTTACTCGGCCATCCCCAGCCAAAATACCCTACCAAATGTCCTCTATTCAACCTAGAGTCCCTCCTTTAGTCAGAAATCCAACCTAAAGAGCCCTTTTGATCAAATCAAAAGGAAGAACCCGAAGAAGAGGTAAGTATTTCATCACCTCTTTCAAAGTTCCTTTCTTCTTCCACTTCCTCTTTATTTGTTGTTTCCATTATAAAATAATAACTCTAGTATATTCTATATACTGTGATTTTATTATAAATATGGTACAACCATATTAATTATTCTATCCATCCTTTGAATGACAAGTCACCATACTTGTGTACGTACGGCTTGCCGTCTCCACGTTATAGTGTAATTGTTATTCAATACATTATTATTTGTATGGGTATAATAATGATGTGTAATTGATGTAAATAATAAATATAACATGATAATGATTCTGAATATATGATATACCATCCAATTATATATTATTTTAATATCAAAATAATGATATTGTCGCTCGTGCGTACGTACAGATTATTGTCTCCACGAACGCGATGAGATTCATTCCCCATCGTTTCCATTCAAGACTCATTTTCATTTTATGATTAAAAATAATGTTTAGAGACTTGATATCATTCATTATATTAATAAGACACATCCCATCCATAACAAATATGACTCACATAACAAAGAATATAAAGGAAAATGAATCTGTTAACACCCCAAACGACGATAATTCTATGATATTATTAGCAAAGCAATGTTAAAAGATCATATATGATATCATATTAATGTATATGATTCTTTTATAATTTAATAACTATTTTTTACCATTATAAAAAAGGTTAACCCACCCTCAACCAAAGAAAAAGTGCACAGTAAGGGGTTTTTTATCTCACTTTTAATTCCGTAAGATTTACATTGTTCACCACTTATTTATTAGATGTGGTGTGTGTACTGCCCATTATTTTATTCATTTTTTAATATACTTTAATTTATTGATATTTACATCATCATTGTATGATCCTTCTTTCATGGGTGTTTGTTTCTTAATTTATGAAATCAATAAGGGAATTTGAAATTTCAATTTCCACTCATTTGGATTTATGCATTCTTCATTGATTATTTTACTCCAAGATTATGTGTGTAATCACTATTAATTTGATTATGTCATAATTTCCACTCCCCTATATATGTATATACTTTTGATACACATAATCACTCCATTGATAAATTCTCAATTCATCGATATGAACATGATAAGTGTAATTTTAACTCAATCTCCATTTATTGAGTTAAACATCCAATTCATTGGTGTTGTTTTTACAAGAATATGTGTGAATGTCCTCTGATTGATTTACACTGAATATCCAATAATATTGAGTGTATTTATATTTGTCACACATAATTATGTCGTTGATTTATCCTTAACCTAAGGATACGGTCTTTATAAGAGATTTCATCTCAATTTACATTCCATTGAGACTACTTTGTTTTTATACACCAAATCACTTTTATATGGTGTATATAATGTTCTTTAACATAGTATATCAAGGATCCATTTATTCTCATGATATTATAATGTTTTTATTACCTCAATTATTTGTTTTCAAGTGTCTCACTTTTGTTTAAGAGCTCTAACTAAAATATAATTTTAAATGTTTTAAAGATTTATTATTCTAAATATTTCTCATTAATATTCATGTTTTAAAAATGGTTTTAGGGTTTTATTTATAAGGACATTAATTTTTTTCAATTAAAATTCCTTTTAAAAAGTTTCAAAGTGGTATGGGTCACTTTGATTCAAAAATCTATTTTTAAAATATTCTTGATAAATAGTGATACTTTTGAATGTTTTCATGAAAAAGGGGGATACTTCTCTCAAATAGTTTTGATGATTATTTAAATATATGTCAATATCATTTATTAATCTTGATTAAAGATAATTTATTATAATATAATCTTCCATATTGTATTGAATGAGTAATTTTTGACTGTGGATGTGCTATTTTTATACCATTCATGATTTACGGTTAAAGTATTGACATTTCATAGGCTAGTTTAATACGAATGTTTATGTTATGTTTAATCCTTTTCATATGAGGAACGAATTGGACTTAGTAAGTGATTGGTTGAGCCCTCTATAGCTCCTCGATGCATTGGTAGGTCTCATGAGACAAACTAGTGTCTTGTCACAAGGCCAGGACAAAATCTTATTTGTAGTCTTGGCACAAAGCCTTGACTATGTGGTTATGATGTTTGGCATTATGCATTCTATCATTATGAGATTAGCTATTGATATTTCATGTGGTTATTTGACTAGTAGAATACCCATGACAATGTTTTATTATGGCATTATTTACTCAGCTCATATTCCTTCGATAAAGTGTTCATGTTAATTATTTGTAAATGAATTTGTTTTCAATTATTCACCATGCCTAGTGTTTATGTTATATTCCGATGTATTCTTTACTATTACTGAGCATTTGAGCTCACCCCTTTCTTATGTTTCATTTCCACAGGATTTGAAGAAGTTATTAATGAGTGACTTGAAGGCATAATCTAGGAAGATTGGATGTTTCTAAGGGAATAATTTAGTGTTTTTTTTCTTTTCAAGTTGTAATGGTGACCTTATGAATGTATCTTGTATTTCAAAGGCTACTAAACTGACCGGTATTTGAGGACATGATTTCCTTGTATCATCCAAATTTTATTTAATAATTCACCGACTTTGCGTAACTGGGGTCGGGGCATTACACTTTTCATCTAAAAAACTGTAAATTAATTAACAACAGTCTTTCGATTCTTACAAATTTCATAAGTATTTATCTTTAGAATAGGTCTAATTCAAACTATAATAATTATATAGAAGGTTGTATTCTCATCCTCTACCCAAAATTAGATCGGTAATTAAAATTAATTAAGAATTATATGGGCTATCTCTTGAAGTGTTATATATTTATTTCTACAACTCCACTTTATTGGGGGGTACTAGGATCAAAGAGGTTAGGGTTATATCCATTTTGTGAGAAAAAGGATTCAAAGTCCTTATTTTCAAACTCACGGCCATGGTCCCTTCATAAGGTCTTAATTCTAAGTCCACTTAGGTTTTCTAAATATATATCCTACTTGGTAAAATGAGAGAAGGTTTCACTTTTTGAGATAAAAATAATACCCATGTATAACTAGAAAATTCATCTTCAATGAAATATAAATAGTTCTTCCCATTTAAAGTAGAAACAATAGATTATCCAAACTATACCATGTGAACCAACTCAATATGTTGACATGTTAAAACATATTGTTTTAATTTAAAATATATTTTGTTTTTTTTCAATTTTTGATAGGGGTTACAAACTTTATCATTTGGGAATTCATGTTTGGGTAGACCCCTGACTAACACTTTCCTAGTAATAATTATAATGAGTGGATATTAAAGTGGACTAATCTATTATTCCCATGCAAATATTCTTTATAAAAGGTACTTACACAAGAAATGTTTTTTTGAAATTAAAAAATCTAGATTAGAAACATACACATTCTCATTTCTCAAAGAAGTAAACACTAAATCATTTTTTGAATCAAATACATTACAAGAATTTTTTTCAAGTTTAACATAAACACCATAATCACATAGCTATGAGATACTTAGAATATTTTATTTTAATTCACTAAAAAATGTACTTTAGAAATTAAAATTGAGTTAGTTTTATCGATTTGGCCATAGAAAATTATTTTTCATTTATTATCTTCATCAAAGGTTAAATTTACACCATCAAACGTTATCAAGTTCTTGAATATTGGGTAATAATCCATCATAGATCTAGAAAAACCACTATCTATGTAATATATACTTCTACATGATCTTTTCAAGAAGTTTCCCTACCAAAATATTTTATACCAAAAATGATTTTATTACCCAAAATTTCTTGGGTCAAAAAATGTGAGTAATGAAAACATTAGGAACCCATATTGTATTGATGGGTTTACTATAAGAAGATTGTGAACTCTTTATAATAAAAACTTTATTAGGTCCACTTGAATATGAAAAATAAGTATAATTTCCAGAATTATATTTAAGAATAAATTGTTCTTTACAATTCTTCTCTATCCATATTGGTAACCTAGACCTCTAATATATTTAAGGGAATTTTTTTCTATTATTTCAGTGATAGTTTCACTACCATAATTAAATATCTCTAATAAATTATTTAATTTCTCATTAGAAAATTTTATTTGATTATTTGTTTCAGCAATTGAGCATTATTTTCTTTTTCTACAGTAAAATCAGACTTGATATTTCCATATAGAACATGTTGTTTCTTCATAATTTTTTATTTGTATTTAATCTCATTAAATGCATATTGAAGAATATTTAAATATTCAAAAATTTACTTTTTTTACATATCATTATCATTTTCACCTCCAGAATGATCATAATTATGTACATGAGATACAGTTGGTGCCTTAGATAAGTTTTTCATGAATAACATATTTTCTCTGTCTGGATTACCTTCATGAGTTAACTCTGAATCACTAGAGATTTCCTCATAGGAACTCTAGGTTGGTTTCATGTCTTTCTTATAATTTCTATCCTTATCATCATTCATATTTTTTGTAATTTAACTTAGGACAATTAACCTTAACATTTCCTTTTATTTTACACTCATAACATGTAATGTCATTATAATTGTCATCCAATTTCCAGTCCTTTTTTCAATTCCATATATTATCATACATTCCCGTATGACTCATGTTTTTAAATAATTTATTCTTCCTATATAATTTCTTAAACCTTCTATACATATGGACTATTTCATCATCATTTTCGGTTAGTGATTTTTCATCACTAGAGCTTTCAACTAGTATTTTTCCTTTTCTTTCTACTTGGATGAAGTAGTCTAGAAGGATACAGATTTTCTCCTATGTTCATCATCCTATTCTTGGTTAACCTTATTCTCTTCCCTATATATAATCATTTTCCCAATAAATTCATTATAGTCAGGTTTCTGAAATCATAGGATTCTCTTTTGGAAACTGATGTTCCTCTCCACCTTTCATGAAGACATCTCAATAGTCACAAGATTTGATCTTTTTCTAAAATCGGATTTCCCAAGGATCTCTTTATATTCATTACCTAATTGAACCTATGATACAAATCAAAAATCATCTCATCAGGTTTCATCTTAAATGTATTGTATTTAATTGTATAAGTATACAATATCATTTCTTTAACAATATTTAATCCTTTATGAGAAATTGCTAATGTGTCTCATATTTCATAAGTAGTATTACTAAGAGATATCATATTAAACCCTTAATCACCTAAAGCATAGTAAATATAATTCATGTATTTTTATTTGTTGTTATAAGTAAGTTTTGCAGCATTATACCATATATTCCTAGTAGTCTTAGGTTATTCATATTTGTATTATATAGAAGACCATATTTCAAAAAAGATGCTTTCAAAATTTATTTTTATTTTCCATTTAGAATAATTATTTTCATTAAATAAAAATGGTGTATTGGTAGCTTAACCTTCTTGACTATTATCCATTTAAAGAAATAAATTTATAACTAATAGAAATTTAATATCATTAAATCAAAACTAAAAAAATCCATTGAAATGTTTTTTCAAAACCTTTGATACTAAAGATTAGTCAGAGTAATTATCTTAATAGGGGGTGAAATGGGTACCCAATAAAATTTTCTATTAAAACAAGTGTAAATAAAATCCCCCAATTTAATAAAAAATATCCCAATGAATCAAAATAGAATATCGATATAAGTTCTGATATTTTAAGAAATTTATCAAAGAGATATTAAGTTTAAATTAAAATAATATGAATATTATTTTAACTTTGAAATAGATTTACTAAATCAAAATCTTATATAATCACTAATTAATATTAACTGTCAAAGTAGTGGTTTTGTTTAAATTTTATAAAAATATTTTAATGCTTAAAAATGTAATAAAACATAACAAATAGTGGAATTAAAACAATGAGTTCCATCTTAATCCAAGACCTAGTCCCCGCTACATGGAAATCACCCACTTCCAAGTATGTATTATAAATAATCTTGATCCACAACCTTGATTAGTTATATACAATAGCTAGACATTTATCTATGGAATTCAAGGAACTCTTCCTTGATAATCCTAGGGAAAAAACAAACACATTCCACACAAGGACCTCTTCCAAAACACTGTGGGTAAAAAAATATAAAGAGAGTAAAGATGATAACTTTTATCTTTCAATTAAATCATAGGAGCTGGTATGTGTTTAGTAAGTAGGATAAACCACACACTTCTCAAAATTAAATGCAACAAACATATTGAGTAGGTGTAAAGGTGTAGAGAATTTAGTACATCTTGATCTGATGTGATCTGAAAGCCTATATATCCTCAGATGTATCATGGATAAGAGGTCGATTCATTTCTCAAAAAAAACATAGTAAAATAGTGTGTTGTAAGATCTATTTGTTTTGATTGTAGGGAAGGTTTTAAATTTCTAGTATGTTCTACTCTTCCACAATCGGTTTTAGATATGAATGTAGTGTGTAATCACTCTAGAAATTCCCACAGCACATAGTACTCTTACATTTCTTGCAATACTATTCCAACTCTTGTATTAAATTCATGAGGGAGTCATATTTTTAATATATTTTAGTAGCATGTGAGAGTATCCATTTGAAGAAAAATCATCTAGATCTTCTGATCCTTGTACTAAATGATGAAACACACTTTAATGTGTCCCTGAAATTTTTAGTAAAAAAATATAAAATAATACATTTCATTAAATTCAATAATATAGATTCTAGAATATATAATTTAAATTAAGTAGAAAAGTTGCAGTGAATCTTCTAGAAATGAGTCAACTCTAGAAGTGACCCATCCGGGTGGTGGCTTAAGCTGGTGGTGACTTGGACTAATGGATAGTTAGGGTTATAGTAGGTCATTTAGTAGTAGGTCATTCTCAACAGTGACTCATCCCGGTGGTGAGTCTTTTCTAGAGGTAAAAATTTTCAACACTTTTCCAAATTTATTATCATTAGAAAAAATTTGACGGTAGGTTATATTCAATGGTAACTCATTTTAAATGATGATTCTTGTCTGGGAGTGACTTAAATCTAGTGGTGATTCTTCCATAGTGGTGAATCCTTTCTGGTGGTAAGTATTTTAAACACTTTTCCAAACTTCCATCATGAATGTGACTCAACTCTGACATCGGGTCTTTCCTAGAAGTGACTCATCTTCAATAGTGATTCATTTTTTATGTTAAGTAATGTCTGAGGGTATGAACTTTCTATACAAATACAATATTTCACCAAACTACCTTATATTGTAAAATTCTATCACAAATAATAAAAACCTTTAAAACATAATTAATATGATTTTTGATCATTTAAACAAATAGTTTCCAATAAAAATGAATTCTTAAACATAATGAAATTGTTGGTATAAGTATAGAGATACATGTGTTTAAAGAAGATTAGAATAGATCTCTTTTTATCTTCAGTGGCACTGATTATTTTCTAGAGACTACCCTTTAATTACATCTATGAATCTATGAATAAATATTTTTTTCAATGAAATAATGGTTTATGGGTTCACACATTGTGGTTGATTGAATGGGGATTTACTTTTAAAAAATTCAAAGAGGTTCTCTAAAATCATTTTATATTTTAACAAAAAGGAATTTTGGATGGGTATTCTCAATGTTTTACAGACGATGTGATATGTGGTGAATTTGATGATAAATCTATAGAATTTTTTTGGAATATATCCAAATGGGGTTTGGATACCATTTCATGAGTAATTATTTTGGATAAAATATAAGGTGAAACAGCACAATGTCTATGAGGCATTTTATATGCCTTATGGGTATATCATATGATATAATGGATATTATATTGTACAATATCAATGAAATAAAGGCATTTTATATGCCTTATAGTTATATCATATGATATTTTACAATGGTATTATTTGGAATTGTCCCATCCTTTCATTTGGTTTGAAATAATCAATTTGCAAGGGTTGTGGAATCATATTATTTGATTCATAACACCTTGCGATTAGCGAAGTTTCTAAACATTAAATAGTTAATGTTCATATCCTTTTCACATTGGTTATCATTAATATTATGTTTTATATGATGAAATATTTAAGAGAATATTAATAGTTGATGGTTGGAAAGGGTTTTTAACCACATACATAACTCATGTGTTCTATAACATATGAGTAAATGTAGGAATACTCAAGGATCATCCTTTAAAGCTATAAAAGGATCCTGAAGAATTCATATATGGTGTTTTTTTCATTTGATCCTTGCCCAATTTTTACTCCTCCAATCCTCTTTATATCTCTTTTATTCCTTTATCCTTTTCCTTATGATTTTCTATCTTTTCATGGATGTGTGGAAGATCTAACCCAAACATTTTTTGATTTTGATTAGCATATGGATACACCCTAGAGAGAATATCATTTTGTTTTTCCACAATGATCTTCATTATGCACTGATCAAAGACTAAAATAGATCATTGGTGCATGGTATTTTTTCTTCTTTTATATATATATATATTGTTTTTGTTTCAATATATTGTATGAATAGGACTTGAGGTTCTTATGTAATTCCACTATATATAATGAGTATTTTTCATTTCATAGAAACATAATAGGAAAAAACATGTAAAGATCATTGGTGTAATATCATACTTCCAAATAGGAAGAGAGGCATTGGTTGGATTCCCCTAGAGATATCTCAAACAAATGAGAATGGTAAAAGGGGACTCCAAATAAAATAGGAGATAAAAATGTCAAAAATTGAATTTCTAGAAAAAAATGCATGGTTTGGTTGCATGGTTTTCCTAACCATGCTACTAAAAATGCATAAAAATAGATTTTATATCCATCCCTATAAAGTTACTATACATGATTAGGGTAACCATGAACCCTAACCAGGAAACCCTGGAAAATGTAAGAACCCGATTATTATTCTTATGGTATGGGTTTATTCATTTCCTTTTTCTTAAGTGTTTTTGAGAAAATAAGAAAAATGGGGGAAAGTACTAAATTTTGTGACTACACGCCATGTACTTTTTCACACACCGTGTACTTCGGCCGTGTGGGATGGGTACATAGGGCGTGTAGGCCCGTCGGCTATGAAGGGTGTAAAAACTGACTACACACTGTGTATAGGGTATTTACATGTCGTGTATTCATTCGGAAGGTGAACAATAAGGCGGTGGAGGAAGCCGTCATCGAAGAGAGAGTACACACCATGTAATCAGGAATACACATCGTGTACTCATGTCGATAAGTGAATAGTTTGGCGGTGAAAAAGAAGTCTCTCGAGGAATAGTTAATTGAGAAAAGCACACGCCATGTACTTGGGAGTATACACCATGTAGTCTATTATTTTCCCTTAAAACGGGAAGTAGAATCCTCTGTTCACAGAGGAAGCTTAGAACGAAGGAGAAGGGTGGGAGGGATGGTCGGAGCTTGGAGGATCTGCCGACCGCACACCGGGAATCTGATTCCTACGCCATCGATCTTCTTGGAACCGCACGGGTAATCTCTTCCTTCTCCTTGTGTGTTTCTTATGAATTCTTTCCCAAGGGGAAGTTATTTGAGTTTGAAATAGATTATGTTCACCTTAGATATACATCTTTATTGGATGATTCGGGAGGCATCATTCACATATACCGATCAGAGACGATCAAGGTAGGTGGTCAGGTGTCTAAATTCCAACATCTGTGTGTTTTTATGTACCGTTGTGCTACGAGCCCATGATTGGGGTCTTGTATGGTTGAGGCCTTTTCTGAAAAGATATCTATAATTTTGTAGATAATCTAATGATAAGTTTAATCTACTGTTTTGGATCACTTCTTAGATGCAGGACCACCGCGGGGGTGTGTTCCTCTATTTATCCATTTGGCTAGGATACCTGAAGTTATGCCATGATTATATTGTGCATTCAATTTTCCTTGAGATAAATTGTAGATAAATTTCTTGCTTATGTGTTGGGCTTGGCCCGGTTACTTGCTTGGCCTGAGGGTAGTGTTTCGTTTATCCAGAGGGTAGTGGTTCTTTTAGCCTGATGGAAATATTCATTATGCCTTTGGGCAGTAGATTATGTGCATGTGGGAGACACTTCATATGTCTGAGGGCAATATTCGTTTTGCCTATGGGAAATCACCTGCGGGTTTTGATTCCGGATACCTGAGGGTAAGGATGGTATGTATGAGCATAGTTTTATCATAAATATTCACAGTGGTGATTCTTATATGTTATACCTTCCAAGTTAAAGCACAGGCTTGGCATGGATAAATGAATATTAAAATGGAAATATGACTGGTAAAGTTAGTTACTTTTGAGTACTTCTTAGTTTATTACATTTACTACTGCACACTGTTGTTGCACATTTTCACTTCCAGTTGGGCACATGCCTTTGGTGGTTGCCTAATGGGATTTATTTCTCACACCCAGTTTGGGTCATGTATTCTACCGAAAAAGACTATATTGCTAGAGGTTTCGACAGGAGAAAGGGTCCCTATACAGGTACAAGATTATAGTAGAGGAGTAGGAGAGCATTGGACCGATCCTAGGCTTGCGATGCTGCTGCGCTTTGTTTACTCTGCTTGTTTTGTCTGTAAGTACCTTGTATATTAAGTTTTATTTTATTTTATTACATTGTATCCTATTTTGTCTGCTTTCATAGAAATAGAGACATGCTGCATCATTATATATAACTGTTGGTTATCTTTTACTACAGTTGTTAATCTCTAGTTCATATTGTTTACTGCCTCCACTGTTGTATGTTATTATTTTTTTATGCTGCGCTACACTTTGAAAAATGAGGGCATAGTTTCCCCACTATCAGACCTAGGCCCTTGCTGCAATTCGGTAGCCTCTGGAGTTTGGATAAATGCACTTGAGGTCATGTGACCAACTGGGTTCAGGGCACCAGTTGAGTGGTACCCAGATCCGGGACATTCCAAAGTTGAATCAAATAAGTTCTTTTCTTTGACATACTATTAGGAGCCTTAGTCAGGGATAGAACAGAAATGTTAGTCAGTAATAAGTTGTGCCTGGGAGTAGCTAACCCGTTTATAGGGAAAATCCAGTCTACCTCGGTTTTTTCAATTATTACTGGTTTTTCAATTTTACAGTTGATTTGATTTTTACCGTTGGGTGACGCACTTGGGTGTGATGTTTATATGTTGTACTTGGGTTCTTTATAGTTTCAACCCAATGAGATGAGGGTATGTCGTCTCATGCATCATTTTGGAACATGATAGAATGAATATTTCATGCATAGTTTCCATGCCACGTAGGTGAATTAGAAATTTCATGTTGTTGTGATAGTTGTTGTTCTAGAAAATCATGTTGTTGTGATAGATTCTCTGATAAATACATGCTATTTGATAGGGTATTGTTGGGTGAATATTTGATTTAATGAACACCAAACTTTGGTTTTTGGGGAGTATGGGCCCTCACAGAACAGAATTTGGCACTTAGATGTTTGTTTCAGTTTTTTTCTGGGTTCTGGAGTAGTTTTTGAGGCTTACTGCCCAGAAAACCCAGGATAAACGTCGTGTAGTTCTATGGACACCTGTCATGTGTTCTTATGTTTGGGAAGAAATGAAAACTATTTAAGTACATTCTGTGTACCCTCTGTACACAACGTGCAGTCTCTTTCCATGTCAAAGACCGTGTGGGTGGGGACACGGGTAAGGGAATGGATTCGGTAACACGTTGTGTACCGGTTTTACACACTGTGTAGTGTTGACCCAGTGTCCGTCCGTGTAACTAACAACATGGACAGAGGAAACCTTAAGACATACACGCCATGTCCACCATGAACACACCATGTAGTCTGACCCAGGTACTCGTCCATGTCACAACAACGCGGGTCAGTGTTATCCTTCTCTGTACATGTCATGTCTTCCTGGAACATGTCGTGTAGTGTCAGCCATGTAGTCTTCCATGTAGCGAGCAACACGGGTTGGTCTGGGGCTTCATTGAACACACCATGTCATTTAGAAACACGTCATGTAGTGTGACATGGGTACACTGGCCGTGTCACGATCAACACGGGCCGGTGAAAGCTTGTCGCGTACACTCCGTGTACCTGTGGGACACTCCATGTAGTCCTATTTTGGGAGAGCCGTGTGGCTTAGCAATATAGAAGGACTCGGTCAGGGAAGGAGGATTCAAGTACATGTGTAGTTATGAGACACAATGTGTGTTTGGGGTCTTACATGGCCATTTTTAGCTGGAGTACATGCCCATGTGAATGGCTTGTGAGAACACGCCGGGTAGTATTTATACACGTTGTGTAGTCAAGTTTTGTAAATATTGAATGCTTTCTTTATCTTGTTCCCTTCTTGACCTCCTCGTTTTTGGTCTTTTATAATCTTGATCTAAGGTGTGAAATTGACTTTGTAGAGTCATGCTACCGAGACGACCACCTGTTGTTCGCCAAGAGAGCAGCGATGATTATACTCCTGAGATGGTAGTCCATGGACTACTGATAGATCCTCCAGCAGAGCCAGATGCAGCGTCAGCCATTATATCAGACACAGGCGCAGAAGCGCAATTCCGTGAAGGCTTCATGTGATTTATGTAGACCTTCTAGGGAGCACCGCAGGCTACCACATCTATGGCAGAGCTGAATCATATCTTCCAGCGGCAGCATCCACCAAAGTTTTTAGGGGATGGCGGACCATAGGCTGCGGATTCTTGGCTGGGTTCGATGTAGACAATATTTGAGCATCTGGAGACGCCTCCAGGGTGGAGCATCAATCTTACTACATACATGCTATGTGATTCCGCCAAGATATGGTGGGATGTTACCACCGAGTCTGAGCATCACCAAGACATGGTGTTGGATGATTTTCATGCACCTTTCTATGAATTCTTCTTCCCGGAGATGGAGAGGGAAGATTGAGCTCGAGAGGTCATGAATCTGTAGCAAGGCGCCATGTCAGTGATGGATTATTATGCTCTCTTCACCAAGATTCAGCATTTTTCACCCGTTTTGGTGGGTGATGAGGAGTTAAGGGCTCGACGCTTTGAGGATGGTCTTTGGTATGACATCTGAGCACTAGGGAATGTTTTCAGGTTTCCTACAGTGCATGCTATTGTAAACCAGGCACTGATTACTGTGCGGAACCTGCAGGAAGCTACGGGTGTGGTCCAGGGCGGTTCGACACCAGTTTCTGGTACTATTTCTACTGGTAAGAGGAAGAGGCATATAGGCTTCTCTCATGTCAGTAGTACTAGTCAGAAGAATTCTTCTGGTGTCAAGGCCATTTGCTGCCAGTGTGGTAGAGAGGGGAACAAGAGAACTCAGTTTCCTCGAGACCTAGTGGAGTGTCGAGCTTACGGAAAGTTGGGTCATCTGTAACGCTTTTGTAGGGTGTTTCCACCAGTGGCTAGTGAGAGGGGTTCTGTGTAGACTCTGCGTACGGGAGCAGGACCAGCAGCTTCTTACCAGTAGAGTAAATGGGATACATCAGGACGTACAGGAAGAGGTGGTTGTTGTGGTCATGGTATCCAGACACCAGGATCTCATAGGCAACAGGGCAGGTCAGCTTAGGGTATCCAGGCTCTGTCGTAGGGCCATGACACTGAGTAGTCATATGCAGTGCAACATACCCAACATGAGCAGGATCCCGGAAATTCTACTATCAGAGGTTCTTTTCTAGTAGCATTTGTTCTATCTTCAGTACTTTTCAATACGGGTGTTACATAGAAATTTATATCTGTTCCCATTGTGGAGAGCCTTGGGCACTATGTTTCCTCTTCTTTTGATGTAATGATGCTAGATAATCTGTTGGGAATGAGAACAGCTGGTGTGCGTCAGTGTAGGGAGTTCCCCCTAGAGGTTGGTGGGTGTCACATTCTTTGGGACCCTTATGTCTTAGAGATGACAGCTTATGATGTCATTCTCGGGATCGACTAGTTGGTTCCATTTTGAGCCTTTGTAGATTTCTATCATCACAGGGTGAGTTTCACGTCACCAGAGGGTGGAGAGTTTCTATACAAGGACGAATGGGATGTCTAGGTGAGCTGAGTTGGACCAGAGCATCGTGGGCGGGGTGGAGTGATAGCCTAGATTGTGAGTTTATATCTGGATGATCAGGGGACTTTTCAGAAGGGTTTCACTTTAGTAGTTGATCGTTTCAGGGATGTCTTCACAGATGATTTTTCAGGTCTTCCTCTAGAGCGAGAGGTGGATTTCTATATTGAGCTTGTGCCAGGAGAGAAACCAGTGTCCATTCCTCCTTATAGGATGGCTATACCTAAGTTTCAAGAGCATGAGAGGCAGTTAGAGGAGTTACAGGCAAAGGGTTTCATCCGACCCAGTACTTCTCCTTGGGGTTAACCTGTCCTATTTTTTAAGAAGGCGGACGGTACCCTCAGACTCTATGTGGATTATCAAAAGATGAACCAGGTGACAGTCAAGAACCGATATCCCTTACCAAATATTGATGATCTTTTTTATCAACTTACAGGAGCACAAGTGTTCTCGAAGATTGACTTGAGATCCGGATATCATCAGTTGTGTGTTAGACACTCAGATATACTGCTTACATCTTTTCAGAGTAGATATGGTCTATAGGTGTACTTGGTTATGTCGTTCGGACTCACAAACAGGCCAACGTTTTCCATGGCTCTAATGAATCGTGTGTTCCATCCTTATCTGGACTCTTTTGTGGTAGTCTTCATGGATGATATCTTGGTGTACTCTCACACTCGACATGACCATGCCACCCATCTTGAGATCATTTTGAGTACACTGAGAGAGCATCGTCTATATGCTAATCACTCCAAGTGCCACTTTTGGATGGACCAGATACACTTCCTGGGTCATATCATCTCAGAGGCAGGAGTTGCGGTGGACCCAGAGAAAGTGAGAGCAGTAGTTTCCCGGGAGCATCCTAAGAATGCGTTTGAGATATAGAGTTTCTTGGGACTGGCTGGTTACTATAATCTCTTTATACAATACTTTTCCTGCTTATTAGCACCGTTGATGGGTTTGACTAAGATGGGTGGGATGTTCTTTTGGTCAGAAGTTTTTGAGACATCCTTTCAGGAGTTGAAGGGAAGGTTGATATCAGCACAAATCCTGATACTTCTAGATCAAGGGAAGCGATATACAATTTACTGTGATGCATCAGGTAATGGGCTGGGTGTAGTGTTGATGCAAGTTGATTGAGTAGTTGTGTATGGGTCTCAGTAGTTGAGGCCACACGAGAGGAATTACCCAATGATTGACCTCGAGTTGGCCATAGTTGTTCATGTGTTTCATTGTCGGAGACATTATCTCTTGGGAGAGTATTTTGTGGTTTTCACCAAACACAAAAGTCTCAAGTACATCTTTACTCATCGTGACTTAAATTTGAGACAATGAAGGTGGGTTGAATACCTTCATTCCTCCGATTTTGATCTTGCCTATACACCTATTAAGGGTAACGTAGTTGCTGAGGCATTGAGGAGGAAGACTCAGATACAGGCAGTTCATGAGGCCAATGGTGAGTGGTGTCTTATGGATTTGTTCTCTGAGATTCATTTGGTGGTGCACGAGAGTCATGGAAAAACCTATCTTTCAACCTTTGTTGTGACTTCTACCCTCCTGGATAGAGTGAGGATGAGACCACTATTAGATTCAGAAGTCCTAGTTCTACGGGAGTTGGTTGCAAGTGATCACCCTCCTCCTGGTTGGACAATAGATGAGGATGAGGTACTACGTATCCATGGATGAGTGTGGGTTCCAGGGGACATAATCGAAGAGTTGATGTGGGATTTTCACGCTTCAGCTTGGGAAGTTCATCCCGGGGTTACCAAAATGTATCGCGACTTGAGACGTTAGTATTGGTGGCCAGGTATGAAGAAAGAGGTAGCTGGTTTTTAACTAGATGTTCCACCTGTCAGCATGTGAATGTGGAGCATCAGAGGCCAGTCGGACTATTGTATCAGTTACCCATCCCGGAGTGGAAATGGGATGATGTCGCGATGGACTTCGTGACTGGGTTGTCGAGGTCACCTCAGGGTAGTGAAGTCATCTGGGTTGTTGTGGATAGACTTACAAAGGTATCTCACTTTTTGCCGATCAAGGATACCTTCGGTGGTGATGAGCTTATAAAGTTATATATTTGAGAGGTAGTACGTCTTCATGGGGTCCCTCGTTCTATCATTTCAGATAGGGATGCACATTTTACATCTCATTTCTGGTAGAGTTTTCATAGGGCACTAGGTACAAAGGTTCTTCTGAGCACAACTTACCACCCTCAGACTGATGGCTAGTTAGAGCGTATGATACAGGTGCTTGAGGATATTCTACGTGCATGCGTCCTGGACTTTGGGGGCTCTTGGCAGAAAAACATACCCCTGGTCGAGTTTTCTTATCATAATAGTTTTTAGGCATCTGTTGAGATGAAACCTTACAAGGCTTTTTATGGTAGGCCATTCCGATCACCTCTGTGCTAGTTAGAGGTAGGTGAGGCAGCTTTACTGGGACCATGTCTCGTGCACGAGACATCAGAGTAGGTCCAGTTGATTCAGAAGTGAATGGCTACTGCACAGTCTCGTCAGAAATCTTATGCGCTGCAGACGACCCTTAGTGTTTGTGGTTGGGGATGTGGTTTTCTTGCGTGTCTCACCGAGGTTGGGACACATGTGGATCAAGAGACATGGTAAACTTTGGTCGAGGTATTTGGAGCCTTTTGAGATTCTAGAAAGAGTCAGGTCGTTTTCCTATCAGTTGTAGTTACCATAGAGGTACCTGGCCATGCACAATGTCTTCGATGTATCTCAGCTGTGTCATTATCACTCAGACACGTCTCACGTTTTTCAACCCAAGGAGTTTGAGCTTCAGGTCGATGCATCCTTCGAGGAGCATCGGATTCATATTGTTGATAGGATCATGAAGGTTCTACAATGTCGGTCAGTTCCTCTCGTATGGGTGTTATGGCAGCATGGCTGAGTGTAGGACGAAACCTGGGAGCAGGAGACTGATGTATGTGCTCAGTGGCCAGAGTTGTTCATAGCTGTATCTTTGCCACCCTTGGAAGAGTAATTTGGCGACGAATTGCTTTAAGGGGGGAAGTCTGTAAGAACCCGGTTCTTATTATTGACTTATGGATTTATTCATTTCCTTTTTTCTTAATTATTTTTGAGAAAATAAGGAAAATGGGGGAAAATCCCAAATTTTGTGACTACACGCCGTGTAATTTTCCACACTCCATGTACTTTGGCCGTGTGGGATGGGTACACAGGGCGTGTAGGCATATCAGCTATGAAGGGTGTAAAAAATGACTACACACCATGTATAGGGTATTTACACACCATGTATTCTGTCGACAGGTGAAAAGTAAGGCGGTGGAGGCAGCCGCCAGTGGAGCGACAGTACACGCCGTGTAATCGGGAATACATGTTGTGTACTCATGTTGACAAAGTGAACAGTTCGGTGGTGAAAAATTAGCCTCCAGAGGAACGGTTAAATGAGAAAATTACACACCTTGTACTTGAGAGTACACACTGTGTATTCTGTTCTTTTCGATTAAAATGTTCAGTAGCCTCTTCTGTTCATAGAGGAAGCTTCGAACACTGAAGGAGAGCGAGAGGGATGGTCGGAGCTTGGAGGATCTTCCGACCACACACCGAGAACCTAATTCCTACGTTGTCGATCTCCTTGGAACCGCACTGGTAAGCTCTTCCTCCTCCTTGTGTTTTTCTTACCAATTCTTTCCTGAGGGAAAGTTATTTGAGTTTGAATGATATTATGTTCACCTCAGATCTATGTCTTTTATAGAAGATTCGGGAGGCATCGTTCACGTATACCGATTAGAGATGATCAGGGTAGGTGGTATGGTGTTTAAATTCCAACTGATGTGTGTTTTTGTGTACTATTGTGCTATGAGCCCATGATTGGGGTGTCGTATGGATGAGGCCTTTTCTAAAAAGATATCTATAATTGTGTATATAATCTAATGATAATTTTAATCTACTGTTTGGGATCACTGTTTGGATCCAGGACCACCCCGGGGGTGCGTTCTTCGGTTTATCCATTTGGCCAAGATACCCGAGGGTATGACATGATTATATTGTGAATTGAATTTTACTTGAGAGGGATTGTATATAAACTGCTTTCTTATGTGTTGGGATCGTCCCGGTTACATTCTTAGCATGAGGGTAGTGTTTCTTTTAGCCTGAGGGAAGTGGTTCTTTTAGCCTGAGGGAAATATTCATTATGCATGTGGGTAGTAGATTATGTGCTTGTGAGCGATACATCGTATTCCTGAGGGCAATATTAATTTTGCCTATGGGCAATCACCTACGGGTATTTATTATGGTAACCTGAGGGTAAGGATGGTATGTCTGAGGATAGTGTTATCATAAATATTCACCATGGTGATTTTTATATGTTATACCTTCCAAGTTAAAGCATGGTCTTATCATGGATAAATGAATATTAAAATGGAAATATGACTGGTAAAGTTAGTTACTTTTGAGTACTACTTAGTTTATTTCATTTACTACTGCACACTACCATTTCACATTTCCACTGCCAGTTGGGCACGAGCCTTTGGTGGTTGCCTACTGGGATTTATTTCTCACACCCTGGTTGGGTCATGTATTCGGTCCAAACATACTATGGTGTTACATGTGTCGATAGGGGAAAGGGTACCCATATAGGTACATGATTGTAGTAGAGGAGAAGGAGAGCATGGGATCGAGCCTAGGCTTGCGATGCTGCTGCGCTTAGTTTACTCTGCTTGTTTTGTCTGGTTGTACCTTGTACTTTGAGTTGTATTGTATTGTATTGCAGTGTATCCTGTTTTGGATGCTTTCATAGAAATAAAGACATACTGCATAATTATATATAACTATTGGTTATCTTTTAGTGCAGTTTTTTATTTCTTTTTCATATTGTTTACTGCTTCCGATGTTGTATGTTATTTTTCTTTCTTTTTCTCTACACTTTGACAAATGAGGGTATAGTTTCCCCACTATCAGACCTAGGCCCTCCCTGCTAGTCGGTAGCCTCTGGCGTTTAGGGAAATGCACTTGAGGTCATGTGACCAACCAGGTTCGGGGCACCAGTTGAGTGGTACCCAGATCTAGGACGTTATAGAAAATCCTCAAAAACATTAAATTTTTTCCCTATAACAAAACATAAATAATAGAACATATAAATGATAATTTAGTTTCTAAATAGTTTTGACACCTACCATGTAAAAATAGAGTTTATTTCATGTGGTTTTATGATTTTTAGGGTTGTTTTTAATTTTTCATGGAGTTTCAACCTAAAACATGTAAGTTTGGAGTTTTATTATATTTGTATGGTTTGAATGAGCATTTTATAAGAAACCATGTGGTTACCCCTACTTATACAATTTTTTAGTTTATTTTTCTATCTGCATAGATTGTCAACAATTTTATAACATGGTTCTGTCCAAATCATATAGATCCTAGGAGAAGCCGTGTGGGCCTTATGGTGAGTCTGAGTTGGTAGAAAGTGTTTCATTCGGCTCTGTAGTGTGATAGTTCCCTTTGGCATAGTTTGGCCCATGGTTTTTTCAACCATGTGGGGGCCTTGGTAAATCGTGTGAGTGGGTCTTGGTAAGGTAGTGTATTGCACATGGTTGGTGCATATTTTGGAAAACTATGTAGCCAACCATGAATCCTTCCCACATTCATTAAAATGATAATTTACACTTTTTCCCCTTATCAAATTAAATCGTCCAACCCTCCATTTTTCATCCATATCACTAGAATGGACCAGACACATATGGGGTAATTCATTCCCCTTTCTTCTATTTTTTTTAGTTTTTCCCCTTGATTTCAATTGATTTATTTTATTTGTATGTCCCTCTGTAACTCTTACCCTCGTTTAATACCTATTTTACTCTTTATTTCTCCTCTCCCAGGAATCATAATCTCTATGTTTAAAATATTTAGGGATGGTTTTAGTATTAATAATAGGGCTTGGATCATGTCGGGGTTATAGAGTGAATTTTTGGCTTGGGATAGTGTTCTCCATCATATTTGAAAACAACTTACAAGATTTTCATTAAACTAAAGTAAGTGTTTTTTTAATCGCTTTCTATTTCATACTTTTAAATGATTGTTGGTTTGAGAATTTTTATTCATTTAAATTAATATTATATGTATGATTCATGATGGGATAAGTTGATTTAATGTTATTTTAAACCGTTTCAGGGAATTGGAGTCCATGTAATGTGTTTTTGAAAATGTATAAATGGATTTTAATGAATTCTTCTAGATTTAAAACTGGTGGTAAGCATAAAATTTAGGCTTTTAAAGGTGTTCTTGCATTAATTTACTTTCAAACCCAGTGTTTGGGTGTTTTGATGGGGCTTAAATTATTTTACATGGTTTTTTTGATTTTAAAGGTGTGTTTTAACTCTTGTGTGTCATATTTAAAACCTTTTTTAAACATTGTATGATTTATATATTAAAGTTTTGAGGTGTTTAAATAATGTTAAGTGGTCAAAGGGGGTTGGTTGTTTTGAAAAGGATGATTTATCCCATGTTCATTATATTTTGAAGCTTGTTGGTGGATTCGAATGTTTTCAATGATAGTTTAAATAGAACTGTGAGTTCTCATTGAGTTTCAAAGATGTTTTGATAAAATTGGTCTCAATAGTATATTGAGATGAATTTTTAAATAGTGTGTTGGATTGGAATTCAAATCTTTTTTTGGAAAAAATCATGTTTGGTACTTAATGAAAAATGAGATTTTTATAAAAAAAGTATACAACCCTCTCATCCTCATATGATTCGTGTAATTCCCATAGTGGCTTGTGATCCCATGAGGGGATGTTTTCCATTATTCTATATTTATATTATATATATGAATAGATTTGCTTTGGGATAATTCTTATAGGGGTGTGAAAGGTGAGGCGTGAGTTATTATCGAATTCATTATTCTTGTTGCATGCGATCATTTGATTTATTACCTCCTTGCTTTACTTTTCATGGGAGTCTCAGTGATATAGTGGGTGACCTGTGTAAGGTAAAACCCTAGTGGAGACAATAGGTTAACTAGGGAGTGTTTCCCAAATAATTTGAGATGGTTAGATTAGATGGAGTGGAAATCCTTTATGCTATGATTTTTTTTTATGCCCATGGATTAAGGCATTCCAGGGATGTTCATTCTCATAGAGTTCTATAAGACTTATGGGGAAATGATAGATTCAATAGTGTTGATCTAGGTTCCTAGTTTCCAAAATAGGTCATTAATTACTAGATCC
Source organism: Viscum album (assembly GCA_963277665.1). Classification (NCBI taxonomy): domain Eukaryota; kingdom Viridiplantae; phylum Streptophyta; class Magnoliopsida; order Santalales; family Viscaceae; genus Viscum; species Viscum album. Next base: position 583,297,552 of record OY728120.1, read on the forward strand.
TAGGGATGATTCCCATGACACTATGATTTTTAAGATTATTTTAGGGGATTTATCTTTCATTATCCGTCACATCCCCCAGTTCTTATATTATTTCGTGGAACCTGTATTCTTGTTGTTTAATTATCCTTATTGTTTGACTTAAAATAGTGGTTCTTGACTTTGTTATACCTTCCTTTTTGTGGTTTTTTTAAATTTCAATTTTTTAAAAAGGGTTTGAATGGTTTTAAAGGAAGGAAGAGAAAGTGTGATTTAAATAATCATTAATACTTCCTTTTTTATGAGTTTGAAAAGGGTGTTATTTAAATGTAAAAAATTGTTTCCAAAGGGTTTTTGAGTGTCATTATAATAAGTGTAAATGGGTTTTTTTCTACACCCATGATCTTCTGGATTTTAAAAAATCGGGTTTTAGGTCGTGGTGCCTAGTTAAATTGGAAAAAAAATTTCAATGATGTTTTGGAAAACCATTGGTATATTGAATAATTTTTCTATTCCTATTTTTTTATATCCAAAAGTGGTTCTTATATAATGGTTTGAATGTGGCACTTTATAATGGTCGTTTTCCAAAGGGACTTTGTCCAAGTGAGAAACATTTTTCATGTGGTTGTCTTCATTTAACTAAAATCCTAGAAAATGAGTTTAAACACACCTTTGACATGTGGATATCTCATTTGTAAATTCATATGAAAAATGTTTATTTTTGTATTGTACTTAAAACTATGATTATTATGATTTGATATGAAAGAGACTTCTTATATTTTGTTGATTTTGGCATCCTATTAGGCTATTTATCTCACACCTATATTTTATAGGTCTAGTGTCATTCTTGTCTAATTTGTTTCTTTGATTTTTTGAGGGGGGGTATATGGTTTCATGGTGACTTTGCGTCACACAAAAGTTTTGGGAGTAGGTATGGGATTTTCATTGGCTTTGGGTTCTTATATTGGACATCTATCCCATTTTATTTCATTCCAAAGCTTATGTTTATCTATTTCTATTTTTCCTTTATTTATGTATCAATTGTGTATCATGTTTGGTTTTTTAGTTATGTTTATATCTAGTTATTTTTTCTTGATTTTATTTACACAACTGATTCATTATTATTGAATGGGGGTGAAATAATTCCCAATGTGCCGCTTATGATGTCCAGGTACTATTTTTCAAACCATGAGGATTAGGAACGCCCTTTAAGCTTTGTGGCGGGCGGATTCAGGTGCTGGTTTAGATAAAAACTTAGGAAAATTATCTAAAAAATTGTATTGTAGCATATATTTTTAGTGGGTCCTAGGTTTTGGAATTTTATCTTGTTGTTTGGGTGTTGCTAGTTTAGATATAAGGCTATCGGGAATCGTGAGGTATGTTAGGGGAGAGTTTCATGAGTTCCTACTCACCCTGATCCTAGAGTTTCTATGGGCATTTGGTATTTTTTTTATTTACATAATGTTTTCCATTTCATGAAATTATTGGATGATGTTTTGATTCTGAGGGTAGTGGTTCTTTGATCCTTGAGTCATGGTTTGAGGTTCCTTATGGAATCATCTTTAGTACTTTGGGATGAAAATGAAAATGGGTATTGAAGAATGTGGTTCACTTGTAGGGCCTAAAAACATACGGAAACTAAATTATTGATTCCTAATATGTTTTAGGGACCAATGCAAGATTTTTATGTGGTCGTCAATTATGTGACAATGTTAGGTATTATTATTAATCTTAATTTTTTTCAATTTAAACCCCTTGACCCTTAGATTTCCTACCATGTTTGGGAAATTAAAAATTATTCATGGTTGGTCTAATTATATGATGGAATCATTGGATGGAGATTTTGATTGAGGCTTCTGATATGCCTTTGGTTATTCAATTTTTCTTGTGATGTGAAATTCAATTTTTTGTAGTGAAAATTCATTTCATGAGAAAATTCTATTCAATTTTAAAACAAACCCATTGGTATTATTTTTAAATGTGATTTATTTATGAAATGATTTTAAATGGGTTGATTTATATAAAATTTGGAATGTTTTTTGAAGTTTGATTGGTTTTATAATCAATGTCATATGGTGATTGAAAAAGATGGGTTTCCTAATTTAAGGGGAACTGGTGATTTCCAAATTGGATTTGGTGTCTTATTTGGATTTCTTACCTTGGGTTGTGTTTAAAAAATGGTAAATTATTTGAAAATTGTTTCAAATGGGAATTTTTTATTATAGAAACGGAAAGTGTGTTTTGGTTTCAAAAAATATTGATGCCTGTTTTGAAACCCATTTTGGAACATTTTAAAATGGCCAATCCTAGTTATAGATTGAAGGTTTAAGTTGTAAAATGTTTTCTATTTGATTTTTAGTAAAATGAGACCCAAATAATAATGGTGGATTGGTTTTTAGAATTGGTTTTCCTAACCCATTATTAGTGTTCTTTGGTTTTTAAAGGGTGTGATGTTTTCTTATAAAGAGTATGATTTGATTTTTTTTCTTGGTTAATTTTGGGAATAATTTATGTTCTTTGAAGACATGAGCGAGTGTATTCTATGTCTTGGGTTACTTAATATAAGTTTCCCTGATGTTCTACTGTAAAATTAGAGTGTTAGTCTTGGGGGTCATTCATATTTTTTGTGTTGACACTACACAGACTAAAAATATAACGGCATGTGTTTCTATCCTCTTATTAGTGTGCCTATGAGTTATTAAAGGAAAAGTTGGTTGAAGAAGTTTTCTTGAGATTTGTATAGGAATAGTGGATTAGGATTTGATCTTTAGTTTGATGGTTGGACTAGTGAGGCTCAGTTCTTCTTAGAGACTATTGTGTGATCCCTAGTTTGGGATGTTTCTTTAATCATGATTGGAAATGTTTGAGGTTTTATGGATTATTGTTCATAATTTGGTATACCCAATGGGTGTTGGTTTGTGCCTCTTTTATATGATGAGTTGTATTGGGATTTATGGTCATTGATTTAGAGAATTTGTGTCTTGAGGAAATCCTTGAAAATATTTTATTTGTTACTCAATATGAGTGGTGGTTTCTTTTGGAAATATTCATGCATCATTCTTTTATGGTGTTTATTGTTTCCCTGATATGGTGTAGACTATACTCTAGTTTTTTCTTGTTTATTTTAATATAAAAAGACCCTTGGGTGCATACATGGGTATTTGGGGGGTGGTTTTGTTTCAAGATAGACTATAGATATCGTTGGGATATGATTTCTATCAGAATGCCCATAGTGAAGTATTATAATTTATTTGTATCTAAACACCCACATATGTCTGATTTGAGCCTTATGTTAGATATGTGTCATTCCAATATGAGGTAGTTTCCTGGTTAGTGTTCTCTTTGGTTCAATATGACTTTGGGTTTGGTGATCTGGTTTTGTGGTCCTTGAGAATGTTTCAATTTTTGTGGCCATATTTGGTTGGTTTTAAGCATTTGGTTTCTATTGGGTTGTGTCGAGTTTCTTGGAATAAGTATATTTGGATATTTTGGGATTTTGGTTGTTTAGTTATGTCCTATGGTTTTTTGAAAAGGTTTTTCATCTATTCTACCATTTTTGATCAATTTTAAATGGTAGGGATATTGATGTTAAGTATCCATATCTTGAGGGCCTTTATTTAATTGTTTTTTGATCGGTTTTTCTTATATAATTATAGTTTTGTTTGATGATTCGTCTAGTTACAAGAGGACATCCCCTTTTGGAGAGTTTTTTATAGAATTCATTCCCTTTTAACCTCTGCTTTGACCTGAGACTTTATAAGGGAAGAAAGTGGCATGGTGGGGAGAATTTTGACCCTTTTATGTCACATTAGAGTTTATTTCTTGAGCTTTTATGATTTTTAGGGGCTTTTTAATGTTTCTATAGAGTTTCACTCTAAAAATGGACATTTGTAGTTTTCTTTCTATGCATGGTTTCCATACATGGTTTAGAGGAAACCATGTGGTTACCCATACAAACCTATTTTTTAGTTCATTTTTTTCTACACATCGGTTTTTGGCATGGGTGGTGTATGTTGTATTCTAAACCATATGGATCCTAGGAGAAACCATGTGGGATTTATAGTGAGTATGATTTATTGTCCAAGGATCTGAATATGGTTTGGTAAAAAAATGTGGAAATAATATGAATTGTCTCTATATTTTGATAATTACATTTAGAAAGGTTTATCCAACTATGTGGGGTCCTTGACAAAATATGTTATTGGGTCCTGGCTAGGTAGTGGATTGCATATGGTTGATGCATGGTTTGGAAAACTATCTGTCCAAACTATATTTTTTAAAAATATAATTTTCAATTTAACCCTACTCAAATTAAATCATCCAGCACTCTATTTCTCTTCCATGTTGCTCAAATGGGCCAAGAACTTATGGTGGAGTTCCTTTCCATTCCCCCTATTTATTTCAGTAGCTTATCCACTTCATTTAAAGTAAATTATTTCATGTTAAGTCCATATATGCCTCTTCCACTCATCAATAACCTCTTCCCCCTATTTATTTACCTTTTACCATGAACCCTAATCTCTATTTTGGATCAATTTAGGGTTGGTTTTTTCCATAATCATAAGTATTTTCTCATTTAGTGGTTATATAGGGTACATCATGGCTTGTGGGAGTGTTCTATATCATAGGAGACAACTTATGGAATGATCCCAATTGAAATGAGGTATTTGTTTCTTTGTTTTCACTTTTTTTTACATGCCTTTAGATGATTCGTTATTTGATAATGGTTTGTCTTTTTAGGTAAGACTTTATGTATGACCCATGAGGGGACCATTTGAATTATGGTTATTGTAAACCTTGGTATATAATGGGAATCCATTCCAACTATTTGTGAAAATTCATAAGTGGATTTTAAATTATTATTTTGGTTTTAAAAGTGATGGAAAGCACTAAATTAATGGTTTGAAAGATGTTCTTGAATTAATTTACTCTCAAACCAAGTGTTTTATTGTTTTGAAAGTGTCTAAAATATTTGACATGGATTTTATGATTTTAAAGGGGTGTTTTAACCCACCCGTTCTATATTTAAAACCTTTTGGTGACCATGATTTATTTTTTTATTATATTTTTGTGGTGTTTAAAGATTTATAAGTAATCAAAATAGGTTTGTTCTTTTCAAAATGGTGAGTTATCCCATGAGGATTTTATTTTAAAACTCATTAGTTTCTTTTAATGTTTTCAATAATATTTTAAAGGGAATTTTGAGTTCTCATTTATCTTCAAATGTGTTTTGATAAAATTAGTCTCAATAGTATATTGAGACTAATATTTTAAAAGGTGTGCTAGATTGGAAACCCAATTTGTTTTAGAAAATGTCATGTTGGACACATCATAAAAATTGATATTTCATAAAAAAAGTGTGGAACCCTCTTATACCCATGTGATTTATGTTATGCATTTGGTGTATTTTTGTCCTCTGAGGGTATGTTTTATATTTTTTTCGTCTATATATGTTGTTTATGCATAGATGTGGTTTGGGATATTTCTTGTATGTTTTAGTAGGTGAAACATGAGTTATCTTTAAATTATTTGTATTTATTACATGTGATTGTGTTATTTTTCACCTCCTTACTTGACTTTTCATGGGAGTACTAGGGATATAGTGGGTGACCTACATGAGGGAATACCTTAGTAGAGATAATTGGTTGACTAAGTGTTTTTGTCTGGATACCCTAAAACGGTTAGGCTCGAAGGATTAGCTTAAATTTATGCTAGATATATTTTTTATTCTCTTTGTTGAATTCATTCTAGGTACATTAATTCATGGATAGTTCTATGGGGGTTTTCTGGTACTTGATAAGTTCAATAGTTCCAACCAAGATTCCTTGTCTCTAGCATCGTTATTTTATTACTATATCCTTGATTTGATTCTAAGAACAAAATTATCCTATTTAGGATAATTTTATGGGATTTATCTTTGTGTATCAATTGTATCCCTTATTTGATCGATTATTTCTTGGTAACTATGTTCTTTTTTTTCATTTATCTTTTTTCTATTATGTGACATAGTGGAGTTTTTATGTTTTATCCTTACTTCTTTGCGGTTGTATTACTTTTAAAATGTTTTGAAAATGGTTTGAATGGTTTTAAATGAAGTAATTGTGATTTAAATATGATTTCAAACTATATTATTTATGAGTTTGAAAGGGTTTTCCTTAAATGTTAAATGTTAGTTCTGAAGGGTTTTGGAGTTCCATTATAAGAATAGAAATAGGTTATTTTTTAAACTTACGTGTGTGTGGATTTTAAAAAATGGGGTTTTTGGTCACGGTGCCTGGTTAAAATGGAAATTTGTTTTCAATAATGTTTTGGAAAAACATGTGGAATTTGAATCACCTTTTGGTTTTGGAAGTTTTTAATTCTAAAAGAGGTGTTTATGAAATTGTCTAAAAGTGGGAATTTATAATCGTGGTTTTTTGAAGGGGCTTCATCCAAGTGAAAAATATTTTTAATCGACTTGTTTCATTCAATGAAAATCTTGGGAAATAGTTTTAACAAACCATTGACATGTTTTTGTTTGATTTTTAAAGTCATATAATTTTTTTTATTTTTCTATTATATTCCAAAATAGAATTTTTAGCATGTGATATGAAAGAAAATGCTTAGATTTAGAGGTTTTTGGTGGCATACTAGGTTGTTTAACTCATACATAAATTTTATTGTTCTAGGTTTGTTCTAGTTTGATTCAATTAACTTATATTCTAGGGGATTTTTATGGTTGGATAGTGATCTTGAGCCAATATGAGGTTTTGGGATCTGGTTTGAGGTTTTCTTCAGCTTTGGGTTCTTGTCTCAGTCATGTGGCTCATTTTATTATATGTTCTAGAATATATATATTTATTTCCACTATTACTTTATTTATTCATATGTTTTTTTTTCTTTTTTGGTTATTTAGTTATGTTTATGTCTATTTAGTTGTTTATTTCTTTTATTTCAAATACTGATTTATTATCATTTTATGTGGGTGAAATCATTCCCAGGGTACTTATTGTAATGTATAGGCACTGGTTTCTAGGATGTGGGGATTGAAAACACCCTTTGGACCATGTGGTGTACCTGGTCAGTCGTAGGTTTAGATGATACCACATGTTTATTCCCTACAATGTTGATAATGTGGGTGTCACTTATACGTGGTATAATGATGAAAAACATCCCTATCAATTTTAGTGGTCTTTTTTACATCCTCTTCTACTGGAGAAGTGATTAAGAGAGAAGCATGGTTCTTTTTAGAATTTTGATATATAAAATGTTTGTGTCTTTATAAACTTATGTAAGAGGGTTTAAAATAAGTCACAACTTTAATTAGTTGTATACTCATATGTTATGAGTCTTTTCCATGAGTTATTGACCACATGGTTGATTAATAAAAGGCTAAACATACGTTTAATACCTTTGAGGAAGAATGTTTTATCATAAGCCGGACAGATAAAAAATGTAATGAATGGTTAAATACTATTTTATAAATACAAACTAATTAAATAATCAATTTAAATGTTAATGGTTATTTTATTAATTATCTCCATATATAATTTGGACATTCTATGATATTTCCTTATATAAATTAAATTATTCCATAGATTATTATTATTGATCAATAATTATTTATCAGTTCCATGGAAATTATATTCCTTACCTTATTAAAGTGAGCATGAGAGTTTTTTGTGATGATTTAGTTGTAAATGTATATGATACTGGCCAATTTTTACAATCTTTTGAAAATTTAATTATTTTTTAGAATACATAAAATTGAATTAAGAGTTATCTTATTTTGTTGTTTAATCAGTTTTCGATTGGCATGGATTCTTATGATAGGAATAATGATGCTACATGGAGTTTTTTGATAGTCATGTTGAATTGTGATGTTGATTTTCCATGAGGTTGTAGAAAATTTTTTAAGAAGTACTTTATTGGTAGGGTTAATGGAAATATTGATATTTGAGATTTGGATTAAGTTTGGAACAATGAATGTACTAGGAATCATAAACCATTGGTTCTATGGGGTAATTCCTTGGTATTAGTGTGATAGAGACCTGTAGGTGTATAAGTGAATATCTAGGAGTTGGAATATCTATAAAAGGGTGTGGTACCCTAAATATATTTAGTCATTATCCTTGTTATATAGATAAAATTATAGTAAGGTGCAATGTTATGGATAAATTAAGTGGTATGGAGGTTTGGAATTCATGATTTCATTTGGTTGTCATCTTCTTGAACCATGGGTCACACTTTTTAAGGGGTATCTCTTATTAAGGGTCATGTTTTGAATTATAACTATAGAATTTTCGAATATGTACCTCCTATGTAAGATCTTATATTGATCATTACAAGTGTTAATTCATTGATATTTTGAGGTCATAAGTATGAGATTTGGAATTTTGAATATGAATAGTTTTGAAGGTGTATTTATTTTAATGGTCCTAAAAAAGTTGTTTTGGATTTTTTGAATTTTAAATGGAATTTCTGGTAATTTATCCTAATAATGGCCCTAAGTGTGAGTTTTAGTTATACTTTCAAATTAATTTAATATAAATAATTTTGAATATAATAGCCAGTAAATTCTAAATAATTTTTTTTTAAATATATAAAAACATAATAAAAAAATTAAATATATATTTATAGGAAGCATGTAAAATTGTAATTTATAGGCCATTAAAAGGTTGGGTGCTCTACTAATGTGTATATCAGCAGTCATGTCGAATCCTCAGTGATGGTAAAAATTTTAGAGTTGATTGTTTTTTGTTGATTGTCTTTTGATTTGGGGGGCTTGTTGTAGATCTTAGATGAAATTATTTATTAATGAAGATTAATTTAACAATTTAATAATTATTAGGGTGAGTTCATTATTGTGGATTTAATTTTATGATATCCCTGAGCTTTTCATTATATTGCATTAAATTAACACCCACTTCATGAGATAATTTTGATCGGAAAACCCAAGTGTTAAGGCTTCAATCCAAGACTAAACTAAACTAGGGTACTAATATCAATTAAAACTTATTTATGGTAGTGTATTTATGGTTCCAATAATCCATTGAATTCAAATTTTAAACAAAAAATTTCATTAATACAGGATATTTTAAGTCCCACATACACAATATTAACCTAAAGAATACTCAACTAGAAAAATCCCTTAATCACATAATATCCCCAAATTTTGATTCATCCCAATGGAACATTTACTCATCCATATATATGGTTAACAATATTATTGGAATTATTATGGTAATGGGTTTAAAATAAAATAAAAATAAGGGGAAAATAAAAGAGTGGTGCACCGAACACACACACGAAATGTGAAGAGATGTAAAATCACACATTAGATTGAATGAGAAAGAAAAAGAAAATAACGGTTTTCAACATGATTTAAAATATTTTAAGAACATTAATATTAAACAATATAAGGTATATGAGAATAAGATATTATGAAGAAACATACATTCATATTGAAATAGATTTACAACAAATCACTTACAATATTACAAATGAAAACGAATGGAAAATAACATGATAGAAAAGAGAAGAGTAAGGGTCTATCAAGTAAAAAATTGAGTTGGGTAGGTCCTCCCATGCATTCTTTAAGTATTTGGTCATTCTGATATATCCCCCTATATTCTGAAGTTCCAAACCATGGTAAGTAGAAGAGGGGAATGTATATATATCCTAAGGACGTGGACTATTTTTTCCCAACATTCCCCTCCACATGGATCACCAATTTGATACTAGAAATAGCTGAATATAGATAAATAATTTTCTTAAAAGTTGTATATATGCTGTTAAATTCTAACCTGAAAATTTGGCACCATTGTACTTAAGTATAAACAGTTATGGCTGTTTTATTGAACAATTTTAATCTTTCTATTTCAATCCATACTTTTTTTATGTCTGAAATGTGAATGGGATTTTGTATATGAATATACCCAAAAATATGAACCATTTATTCTACAAAGTTGTCCACCTATATCTTGTATTTAACACTATAAAATTTTATCTCGAATGGATGTTTGTATCCATAGAATTTGAATAAATGTGTGTTGATTTTAATTCTTGGACAGAATGTTGGGCTGGACTTCAAAGCATCATTGGGGCCCATTTTTGTTGGAGTTGGACCTTGATATTTTTAACCATGATTCCTTTGGATAATCAAGAACATATTTTTGAGACTCATCAAATTCTAGTTTCTGGATTGAGCCTAGAAATTCAAGCATCATGGATGGTCCAGTTGTTTCCACAGATTCTTTGGGAATTCTTGTGTGGACCATACGACTATTCAAATGGAAGAATTGGACACTGTTTCCTTCTAATGATATGTTTTAAATTGAATTAGGATCCATATAAAATAATAATCACACAATTTTTATTATTGGATGAGTGTAATGATAAAAAAATTAAATTGACTCGAATCTAGATTAATTCAAATAATGCTCAAAAATTATATTTAATATTAAAACATGAATATTTCACACTAATTATGTAATTTTCAGAGAAAATTAAGGGAGTAAATAAAATGTTATGAATAAATTAATAATATCAAATCCAAAAAACTTAGATTTGTTGATGTCTTCATGTACCGTAAATATAAAAACTTAACAAAATCATTTTCAATGGACAACATATATTAAAAAAATCCTCAATCAGGGGAGGTTAAGAACATTTCACTCACCCAAATTGAATTCCACCACAAATTTTTATTGAAAATACTATTCAAAAAAATTCATTTTTTATATTCAAATTAAAAATTGAAAAGGTAGGCACTCAAAACATACTCCTCTCAAGATGATACAAATTTATTTCTGGAGGTTCACTCATTCACCAACTTAAAATGAAAATATTAGAGATTGAAAGAGATCTCATATTCCATTCCCTATCCTAAACTATATAATAATAAATAGGTATTTATAGGGTTTTTTCTAGGGCTATGGTACTGTAGGGATTTAATGTCCAAAAGAGTGGAAAAGAGGGGTAAAACACCAACATGGCTAAAACAATACACAATATCTTTTAAATGAAACATAAGAAGAAATGGAAACACATATTTGAAAGGGAAAAATTGTGTGAATCAAGACACATAAGAGGAATAAAATTTAAAGGGGGTTATAATATGAAATATTAACAAGGTACAAAACTTCTCTCAATGTTGTAGGTATATATAATGAAAGTGTTATTTTTTTCTTTTTTCTTTCTTTTTTTAATTTTTTTTCTAAGGTTGTACTTAAAAAAATATCACACTAATCTCTCAATCCAAGTTTGATCTCCCAATGAAACTAATTTTAATAGTTATAAAAAAATAAAAGGTTGAGTAAGAGTAATTTTTTACCCACCTAAGAAACACACCTTTCTTGTTTTTGTTTTTTAATTTTTAATTTCTTTTGAGAACATTTCAATAACATTTACAAATTTACCAAAAATAAAGTAAATTCCCCAAACTCACAGAATGAAAACCTCTCCCCCACACTAAAATGGATTCTTCCCCTTAAGCATTTGACAACACCTTAAAAATAAAAGAAGTGGAACCCAAAATTAAATCCATTTTTCCCACACTTAAATTTCAATAAATTATGAAATATAATTCCATGTAGATGTTGGGTGGGAAAAGGTATTAGGATTGTAATGTGGCTATCAAAGAAAAGGTTTTCATATACCTAATTAGGATTCCAAAAGGAGGATTAATGTAAGTTTAATGGGAGGATATTTGGATATTGTGATTCTCATGTGGTTCATAAAATACCTATATCATTTTAAAGAACACAAAACTAAGATATTAAACATGAAGGTCCACAAACTCAAGAATCACAATCAGGGGTGAAAAGAACATATTTTGAAGTTATTTTTCTAGGTGACCATGGAATGAATTTTAATGTTGTTCCTAAAGTTTATGGAAGAATAATTTTACAAATAAAAAATTTGATCATTCAAAAAATTCTGGTTTTAAAACAAGATTGTTTTTCCAATTTTATTATTAAAATAAAAAAATTGATATGAAAAAAAGTCTTTTGACTCCCTAAAATGGTTGGACAAAATTTATAAAGTGGATGGGGAGTTATTATTACTCTTGTTTTCATATTTTTTATGCTTTTAGTTTTTATAGTGTTTTCTAAAATACAAAACCACAAAAAAGAGAAAGAGGGAAAAAAAGTTCGATAAATAAAGTGTTAAAAAATTTAGAATGAGAGACAAAAAAGAAGAAATAGATAAAGAGAGTAAGTGAGGGAGATAGAGATAGAGAGAGTTAAAGGGAAAGAAGTTCCCACTTGTTTGTATTTAGTGGGTCTCCATCTCCATAGAGTGGTGGGTAAACTGGAGATTTTGGGGATCTGATGGAAGTTTATGTGGTTCTAGAGATGTGTTTCCTCTCATTGTGATTCTTTAACCTATGTCTGTTAATTTTGAATTTCCTTTTGAAATAAGGTTCTTTGACTTGCACTGCACAAAATGGTTAAACATGGATAATAATAAAAGGACCTACCCAAAAAGAGTTAAGCTTACATGGGTGAAGTATATATCGAGAATTAAAGAGAATTACATTTTTCACCTTCATGAACTACCATTCATGAGATATGTGTTTCATGGAGTACCTTAGCATTTTTTTGTAGAGATTGGAATTATCATAGGAATCTAGTTGAATATCCTTCACATAATTTATATGCAACAATATCTCTTTACTAGATTTATCACAATTAAAATTACTTGTTTTTTGACCCCAAAATGACTTATGTTGGATTTCAATTGGTGAATGACTATATTTACTAAAAAATATCCAAAATGGAGACATCCCAATTGATGTTTGATAGACAGTTTGATAAACACAAAGTGATTCACCATTTCATTCATGTTAGTTTTTTATGTTGGGTTTTACAAATCTCTAAAGCACAATTTTAACTTCTCTATTAGAAAGTTCATCCATGTCATTTGTTTGGGGGCCATATTTAATTGATTTTTTATGTATAACCCCATTCTTTTTCAGAAGAGACTTCGTGGTATGATTACCTAAATGAGTTCCTAAGTCACTTATCAAGGCACTTGGTGTTCTAAATCAGTGGAAGGTATGGGCTTTTAGGAACACACTAATAGTATGTGCATCATCCTTCCTAGTGGGTTTGGCCTCTACCCATATAGAAACATAATCAACAGTAAGAATATTGCATAAGAGTCCATTGGAAGGGGGAAATGGTCCCATGAAATCAATTCCCCAAACATCGAATATCTTATTGAAAATTAAAGGGTTATAGAGTGTTTCATTTATTTTGGTAATTATACCAAACTATTTTCAAGTGGGACATAATTCGAAGAACTCATTTGAGTCCTTGAAGAGTGAAGGTCGGAATAATCTAAGGCCTAGGACTGTTTGGGAGGTCGTTGTTTGTCCAAAGTGGACACAACCATGTATTGAGTAAAAAATTACCAACATAGATGAATTTTCATCTTCATCGACATATCTCATAATTACTATATCCACCATAGTTTTCCAAAGTTTACTAAATTCCCGAAAATAGAATTTTCAATCAATTTTCATCTTTGGTTTTTGTTCTTTTGAAACAATTTAATGAAAAACACCCACAACCATGTATTTTACTATTAGGTCATACCATGGAAACTTTGGAGTGATAGATAAGAGGTTTTTAGTTGGAAAGTTAGAATCAATTATTTCATAATGAGAAGAATTATAAATTCTACGTAGGTGATCATCCATATGGTTTTCTTTTCCAGGTCTATCATTAATCACAATTTCAAACTCTTGGTGAATTAGGAACCATATTATTAGACTTGGTTTTTGAATAAAATTTCTTGAGTAAAAATTCTATAGCAGAAGGGTCTATGAAGAGGATGCTTTTGGCACCTAAGCGATAGGGTCAGAATTTAACTAATAAAAAAACAACTACTTAATGTTCCTTTTAAGTGATAGTCTAGTGAGATTTAGTTTCATCCAAATATTTTTAGGCATAAGATATGACATGAGGAATAATTTCTATTCGTTGACCAAGAACGGCCCCAATTTCCCTATCAGAAGTAGCATACATCAATTGAAAGGGTAATGACCAATATGGGGGTTAGATTATTGGGGATGTTGTAAAAATATTTTTGAGTTTAATGATGGATCAATTTTCTATGATAATATAAATGGAATGAAACATCATTTTGGAGTAGCCAAGTGAGTGGGAGGGAAATCCTACTGAATTTATAGATGAATAATTATTTGAAACCCGCATGACCAATGAATGAATTAATTTCTCAAACTGTTGTGGGATTAGGAAGAGATTGGATCACCTCAATTTTGGCAGGATAGACTTTAATACCATCTTGTGAAATTATGTTCCCTCTAAAAGTCCCATTTTAACCTTTAAGTGACATTTTTCATAATTTATGACAATGTTACATTTCATAGACTTTTGAAGGACTAGAGATAATGAATTCAAGAAGGATTAAAATGAATCACCAGAACTAGTAAGGTCATCCATGAATACCTTCATAAAATTCTCAATGAATCTAGAAAAAGATACTTATAATACACCTCTGGAATGTTTCAGGAGTATTGAAAAGGCCCAAATGCATTCTCCTATATGCATATGTTCTAAATGGGAAAGTAAAAGTTGTCTATTATTGTACTTGAGGTGTGTTTGGGATTTGGAAGTATCCAATATATCCATAAATAAAGTAATAGTGTTAATTTATAGCAAATTGTTTTATAATTTGATCAAGGAATTGAAGAGTGTAGTGATCTTTTAATGTTTCAGCATTCAATTTATGATATTCTATGCACACATGCCATTTTTCAGTCAAGTTTTGACCACCTATCCGTATTCATTTGTGACAATAGTTATCCAAAAATTATTATAAAGCACTTGAATTGTACTAACCCACATTGGGAATGTATTGTCTCAACAATACTCTAAAAATATTACTAATTTTGATGCTCTTAGATACCCTTGTTTGTTTTACTAATGATTTTATTTTTTGTGTATTTCAAGAAATTTATATTCTTTTTAATTATTATCTTGAAATAGTATTCAGCTATTTATTTGTGAGGAATATTCATTAAAGTGTTCAGAATTCCCTTAAGTGTATTCTGGAAACATTTTTCACCATTTGTCATTTACTGGAAATTTCATTCATTCAATATATCAAAGAATGTACCGTATGAAACAAACATTACATTTTTATTGGAGGATCTGTGTGTATGGTTAATCATCCTTACATTTGAAGAAACATATGGTTAAGGAACATTACGTTTGGATAAGAACCTTATGTTTTCTATAAAGGAAAAGAATGGTTAAAGAACCCTGCATAAGTATGGATCTTTACAAACGTATGGATCATCAACCTTACTTTTGTGATCAACCTAACGTTTTCAACCTTATGTTTGAAAAAATGAATGAATGGATAATCAATGTTACATTCAGAGAACTATGTTGATATGGAAAAATTTATGGATCTTCAACCCTACATTATTAGTATTGAACCTTACGTTTATTATTTTTTTGTTTTTTGAAGGAACCTTACGTTAGACTTTTCAACATTGGAAATTCGAATTTGCAACTTTATCGGAGCACTTTGAAAAAGTCTTTGCAAAATGATAGGGAATTTTAAATATCTATTTCGATTGATTCAAATCACTTTATAAATGATTTAAAGATCCATTTATAGTAGATATTTTCTATCTTATTCTTTATGGATGTTATGAATACTCTGAGCTATATTCTTTGAATTGGAATTCACTCGATTTATCTAGCATCTTTTTCAGATCTAAAATCTTCCTACAAGATATATTGTTATATATATCGTTTTGCATCGGATATTTTAGATCTAATGATATGGATATTTTTAGAGTGTATTGATACTCTTATTCTTCAGTATTTCTTGTAAAAATTATTTCACTACTACAAAGATCAAGAATCTTAGATATAAGGACTACATTTTGGAGATATACATGTTCAAATCTGGAATCATGATGCTTTATTTTTGTTACTTTTCTTAAAAATCAAAGATCTTTTATGCAACCTGATCTCTTCGGATATTTTTTTAAGATTTTTATTTTCCTGAAGACAAGATTCATATTTTATCGTTTGTGTGCTGCTGCAACTATGAGATACATTTGTTTCTCATCAAAACTACATCTTATCTATTTTGAGTTTCAACTGCTTATATTTAGTCATGGTGGAGTTTCATATATTCACACTAAACTATTGTTTTATCAGTTCCCTATAAAACGAACCAGAAGGATCAGTTTTGTAAGCCTTTGTTTGTAAGGGTGAAAACTGCCTGCACTCAGTTTTGGATCAGTCTTATGATACGAGGACCTTACTAGTGAAATTCAACAAACCAATAGAGATGGGGACTGGTGGAGTGGACTAGGGTATTGTTGTGCCCCAAACCACTATAAATTGGTGTGCCTTGTTCTTTATTAATATTCACTACATATATATTCTTATACAAAAACATCAACAGCTCTATCTACTATTGATATGAATCAATATAAATGTGAATTTTTTTAAAAGAACACAATTCACTCCCCTCTTATGTTTTCACTATACTCTTTCCGACCTAACATTTGGTATCATAGATTGAGCTTTTCAACATATCTATAACAAGCTAAAGGCATAATATCTATATTAGTGATGGAAATAGGGGAATCTTAAGGAAGGAATGTCAATGGTTTGTTATCCATATTTTAATGGTGAGAATTATGGATTTTGGAAGTCATGAATGATAATATACATAAAAAATATTGGATTTAGAGTATACTCAAAGATTGTTACTCCCTACAAAATTCCTGAAAAACCTGAAACATGGTCTAATACTATAGAGGTGGAGTATGATATGAATTTGAAAGCAATGAATGACATTATTTTTTGTCTTTAACCAGATGAATTCAACTGTGTATCACAATGCCCAATAGCCTATGAAATGTGGCAGACAATTACAGTAGACAATAAAGTTACTGACAATGTTAGACAAATAAGATATGCAATAGTGAAATTAAATTTTGATACTTTTAAAATGGATGATAGAGATAGAATCACACAGATGAATGGAAGGGTGGCAGAAATTATTAATAATATAACATATTTAGGAGATCCTATCAACCAACTTGATTAAGCTTGGAATGTTCTAAGAGTTCTACATACTAAGTGGAATGGAATTTCTACTGCAATCCACCAATCTTCACCTATCAAGAATCTGACAATGATAGAATTGATTAGAATGTTAATGATTAATGAGTCTGAAATGGAATATGATGTTTAATATCATAGTCCTATTCAAAAAGGATAACAATGATTTAAAAGTTTTATCCCAAAATCATAATAGAAAACTGAAACAAGAAGAAAAAAATTAAGACTCATCTAACTCAGAGATTGAGCTGGCACAATTAGCTAGAAAGTTCAGTAAATTTTATAGGAAGAATAAAGGATTCATAAGAACCTTAAAAAAGTGTGAGAAATACTCAAGGTAATTAAGATGTTATGAATGAAAAAAATTGGGTCATATAAGACCTGATTGTCCCCAATCAAAAGGAGAGAAGATATGGACAGAAAAAAATATCAAAAGAGTTTTGATTATGAGAAAAAGGGGAAAAGAGATATGAAGGACACTTTGAGTGTTTCAAATGACTCTTGTAGCTCATCAATCTCTGATTTGGAGAAGAAAGAATCAAACCTGAAAGCTAATATGTGATTTATGGCTGAATAAGAGAATGTACAATCCAACTATTCATCTAATTTTGATTCTAGTTACTCAAATGATAAAATGACTTCCTATTGTACTATTCTAGAAGAAAGATATAACACCCTATTAAAGAAACAAAAATCCCTAAGAAATATGCATAATTATATTTTAGGAGAAAGAGACACATTACTTAAACAACATCAAGAGTTAATTGAGAAATTTAGTTCATCTACTACAAACTGTACTTACCATGAAAATAAGATTAAAAAACTACAGGATGAAGTAGAAACTTATAAAAGTGCTGATATTATATTTAAAAAAGTAGAAAATGTACTAAATTAAATTCTTTGTAAAAATAAAATTAAATAGAAAATATTTGGTATAGGAAGTAAGGGTGAAAAATTCAAACTGTACAAAAACTATTTTGTTCTTAGTTCTAGTAGCAAAAGTATGTCTACTATTAAATGTTTTTATTGGGATATTAATGGACATTATACTAATGACTACTATTTAATAAAACCTCAATTATGTGGTGTCAAGAATGTTCAATATTCATAATATTTATCTAGTTTAAATTATAACAGTGTTGATCAAAATAAATTTGTTTGGATTCTTAAGTATTTGATAGCTAACACTACTGGACCCAAAAAGATATGGGTACCAGAACAATTTTCTATTTAATTTAACCTTGTAGGTAAGAGTCCACATAAGAGGAAAATATATATGGTATGTTGATAGTGGCTGTTAAAGATATATGAGTGGAAATTCATAAAATTTCTATACTATGACCAAAATAGATGGAGGGTAAGTCAACTTCGGTGACAATGCCAAAGGAAAAATTATTGGATATAGAATATTTGTAGATACAGATACTGTCACAATTAATAAATTACTCAATGTACAAGGACTGAAGAACAATGTAATAAGTATCTCTCAACTATGTGATGGTGGATACTATGTTGATTTTTATAATAATTACTGTTTTGTTTTTAAAGATAATTTGATTAAATTTAGAGCACCCAAAACAGAGAATGTCTACACTTTGGATTTAAATTCTTTGTGTAAATAGAAAGTGAACTATTTAACACCTAATGTAAATGAGTCATGGATTTGGTATAAAAGACTTAGTCATTATAACATTTTTTATTTACATAAGTTAGCTAAGTAAAAACTAGTTTCAAAATTTCAAAGTCTCAAATTTGATAGTGATAGATTATGTGATGCATGTTAAATTAGCGAGAAACACAAATACTCTTTCAAATATGTTAAAAAATTACTACATCAAAGCCACTAGAAATTATTCATAAGGATTTTTGTGGACCATCTTGAATAAGAATTTTGGGCTGTTAAATTATATGTATATGTTTTAGTTGATGATTATTCTAGATTTACATGGGTATATTTTCTAAAACTCAAAAATGTATCTTTTTCTAATTTTGAAACTTTTTATAAAAGAGTTGAAAATGAAAAAGGATTTAATATAATTTCATTAATAAGTGATCATGGTGGAGAGTTTGAGAATAAATAATTTAATACTTCTTTCTCAAATATGGGTATTAAACACAACTTCTCTACACCAAGAACACCTCTATAGAATGGAATTTTTGAAATAATGAATAGAACTATTCAAGAAATTTCTAGAATAATGTTGAATGAATATCATATTAAAACCTACTTTTGGGAAGATGTTGTAAGAAAATCATGATATATTATAAATAGAGTTCTAATTTGACATATTTTCAAAAATAATCCTTATGAAAATTGGAATAATAGAAAGTATAAGGTAAATTACTTTAATATTTTTGGATGCAAGGTATATATCTTGAACACCAAGGAAAATCTTGAAAAGTTCATCCAAAAGCTGATGAAGGAATATTCTTGGGATATTATTTAACTTCTAAATATTATAGATTATTTAATAAAAATTCATGGACTGTTAAAGAATTAGTTCATGTGAAGTTTGATGAAATTGATCATTTTAATAAATAAAAATATCAAACAAATGAAGATGATGATTCTTCTAACAAAATGAGACTTGATACTTGAAAAATTATTTTGAAATGATAAATAAAACTCAGTCTAGTTCAAAAGAACATGATACAGATTTACCTAAAAGTGGTCTGCCAAGAAATTCTAGAATGCTGAAGAATCACACTTTAGATACTATTATAAGAGATCTATACGTACGAATAAAAACTAGAATAAGTGTAGGAAAAATTGTGTAATTTTCAGTTTTTCTATCTCAGCTAGAGAATAAGTATTTTGAAGATGCCTTAGAAGATGAAAGATGCTTGTTAGAAATGCAAAAAGAGCTAAATAAATTTAATAGAAAAAAAGTATAGAAATTAGTTGAAAGACCAATGAATTATACAGTTATAGGAACTAAATGGGTTTTGAGGAATAAAAAAGTTGATCAAGGTATTATAACTAGAAACAATTCTATATTAGTGGTTAAAGGGTATAATCAAAAAGAAGGTATAGATTATGATGAAATATTTTCTCTCGTTGATAGACTAGAAGCAACTAGAATTATTTTGTCCTATGCTTCTAATATGAATTTTAAATTATATCAAATGGATGTAAAATCTTGTTTTTTAAATGGATATTTAATAAAGAAAGTTTATGTTAAGAAACCTTCTAGTTTTGAAAATTCTCAAAAACCAGATTTCATTTAAACTTACTAAAGAACTCTATGGACTTAAACAAGCACCTAGAGCATGGTATGAAATATTAAGTTCATTTATTTTGAAAAATGGTTTCATGGTTGGTTTACAAGACCCAACCCTCTTTAGTAAAATAGTTTTTTCTAATTTATTATTAGTTCAAATCTATAGTGAGGGTGTTATTTTTTGGATCAACAGATAAAAAACTTTTCAATTATTTTTTTAGAACTTATGCAAAAAGAATTTTAAATGATCATGATGGAATAATTAAATTTTTGTAGGACTAAAAATGTATCAAAAGGATTATGGAAATGTATTAAAACAAATTAGATATATTAATAATTAATTGAAAAAGTTTTTTCTTGAGAATAAAAAGACATATTCAACTCCCTTATGTACTAATATTAAACTTGATAAGGATGAATCTTGAAAACCAGTGGAAAACAAGTTATATAGATGTATGATAGAAATTTTACTATATCTTACTTCTAGTAGACCAGATATTATGTTTTTAGTATGTCTTTGTGATAAATTTCAATCAAATCCAAAATAATACCATCTTTCTGCTGTCTAAGGGATTTTTAGATATTTAAAAGTAATAGTTACTCAATCCCTTCTTTATCCAAAAACATATGATTTTAATTTATTATCATATTCAGATGTAGATTTTGGCGGATGTAGATTTGATAGAAAAATTACTTCAGGTACCTGTCACTTTTTTGGGAAAATTGTCAGTGTCATGGTCAAGTAAGAAGAAACACTCAGTTACACTATCAATAGTTGAAGCAGAATATGTATCTTCATGAAGTTGGTATGCACAATTATTGCAGTTGAAAAACACTCTAATGGACTTTGGACTTAATATAAATAATACAGCTATTTTATGTGATAATACAAGTGCTATAAAATTTTCAAAAAATATAATAAGTCATTCCAGAACTAAGTATATTGATATTAGACATCATTTTCTAAGAGATCATGTTCTAAAAAAAGATATATATTTATAATTTATTAACAATGAAAATCAATTATATGATATTTTTACTAATCCACTTCACACAAATTGTTTTTATATTATTAAGGGGGGACGGTTTTATTTAATTTTTAATTAATTATTTATTTTATATTATGTTATTTACTTTTATTTTATTTTAATTTATTTTATGCTTAATTTATTTTTGTAAATATAATTTACTTTTGTTATGTATATCTTACAGAATTTAAGTTAATATATGTTTTCTTAAATCTATTTACACTGCATAATTGTTAAATTATTTTAATAATTACTCTACGACACAAGAAACGAGGACATGTGTCATTTGTCAGAAATTGTTCATTTTCTGAACCCATCATCTTCCAAACCTTGTGTTTACCCAAAACAAAAAAAATCCAATTTGTTAAACCGTCAATATTCATTTGTCCTTCCAAACCCTAGAAGCCAAAAACCCCATATTTTCAGATCTTCAAGAATGACGAAAAAAAAGATAATCGAAGAAGGAGAAGCGAGTGAACCAAAACGTCAAAGAGTTTCAGGCAGAAAAATTCTTCAGAGAATGTTAATTGATCTCAAATTTTTATACCCAAAGAACGTACTTCTGAAGAAAACTCTCTCTTTTCAAGGTCTTGAAACATCTTTCATTGATATAAATTTATAATTTCCTTATGAGGTACGACTAAATTAGTTTTATAAGAGTGTGTAGTTTATTCTCGGAGATACAGAGGACATGATTTTTTCTAGTATCTATGATAGGGATTTCTCTATTACTTCCACTAAGGTAGCCAAAATTTTGAACCTTCCATATGAATGAGTTTTTCATTTTTATCTTAAATCAATTGGTGATATGGACCATTCTTCTAAAGAACTCATGTCTTTTCTGTTCAACTTGAAACACATCAGAAAGATGTTTTTTAAAGATTTAGAACTTGATCATAAGATTTTAGAGAAATTTATTCAGACTGGAATAGCGCTAAGGATGGATGAGATGGAGAAAATTCTTTACCCAGACATGTATATCATGTTTCTTTTTCTGAGTGACATAAAATTGAATTTTCTTTGGTATTTATTTCGGTGTATTCATTACTATTTATCTCCAGATGTGAAAATGAATCTCTATCTATATGGATAGATAATTTCAAGGAGTTTTTTTAAGAAGGATATGATCAGACTGGTTGAGGCAAGAGTAAAATTTCATCATACTAATGTGTTGAATGCTAGAACATTCATAAAACGTGGATTTTTCTGGAGCACTGTAAAAATAAGAAATTCATGTTGGATATGAGGAAGAATAGAGATCAAGAGATTATAATCAGGGGAGAAATCAGGTGTTCAAAAGGAGGGTGTAGCTGAATCTTGAATAGATGCAGTTTCACAACTATCTAAGAGGACACTAAGATATCTTGTTGAAGAAGGAGAAGAAGAGGCAGAACAAAGTTAGGAAGGACTTGTTATGAAACCTTGAAAAATATATGCTTCTCAAGTTGAAGAGAAAATATTGGCTTCTAGAGAAGCAACATGATCATTACATTTGGAAGAAACTATTGTTGAAGAGGAAATTCAAGTGTATAGTCAAGCTAAAGAGCTTCATTTGAACTTTTGGTGACTGATCTAGTGCAAGAAATAATTCTGGAAGAAATAGTTCATGAACGGCATACTCCATCAGAAAATTTTCAACAGTAGATTGTAAGAGAAGAAGTTACTGAACAAGGAGATGTTTAATAAGGACAGATTTTACTGGAATCAATTAATGAAATTCAACCTTCAATGCTAAATCAGACTGTGGGACAGTCAGATCATATTTTTGGTGAGCATATTTCCGTTTTCGATAACTAGACTTTTTCTTGTGAAGAATCTTTAGTGAAAACAATGAAAGATACTTTGCCTACTGAAAATGAAAATGAATATATGAATATAGATTATTGGACATTTGATTCGTTATCTGATGAAGTTTAATAAATTTTAATTAAATTCAACATGTCTCAAGAAGAGAATATCACTCTGCAGTAGGAACTGGAAGTTGCAAAGAATAAGATTCAAGATCTTACTGAGAGTACTATTTATAGAAGGGATTTTTATTCCTTCAAGAGAGACATGGTAAATAATATTGGGATGATTAGGTCTGAAGCCGTTTCAAAAATAGATTTTTCAGAATTAAGGTTTTACTTGGGAAGTCAATTTGAATCTCTCAAAGGGTCAGTGAATCAGGTCAGTGCATCTTCTCCTACCCATTTGACCAGTCCAAATTTGATTAGAAGATTTCATGCCATTACATCTATTATGGTAGATATGAATATTATCCTTTAGGACCTTTAATTAAATACTACTCCTCTATCTATTTTATTGGAGAATCAGAAATTTCTTTTTCATCAGTTAACTCAGGGAGAACCTAGCATTCAGTTGATGCGGAGTTAGTTTTCTGAAAAGTTGGATTGGTTCCAGAAATACATGAGTCTCTGAAAGTTAACATAGTTTAGAATCTGTATGTCAATAATGACTCCAGTTAGTTGATAATTCTTCTAGGAGACAGTTTGATGAATAATCTCAGATTGCGGATGGATGATCTGAAGGACATGTTTGAAGCCATACAAAATTCTCATGAAGCCAATCCTTAGACTTCTTTTCCTTTCCTACCTTAACCCATGAAAATGAAATTTTTTTTCTTAGTCACAATATTTATTGTATTAATGAATTTATAGATCAATCAATTTTTCAGTTGTTTATAAATTTAATTTCATTAGGTTATATAATTTTAAATTTTTGTCTGATATCCAAAATCAATTTCTCTTTATTCATTATAGTTACTTATACCATTCACTTATCATTCTATTGAATATTAAAAAAAATATATGTTTTTTATAAAATTTTTTGATATCACAAAAATGGGGACAAATATAGATAAATAAAACAGTTCTTTTATTTGAGAAATAATTTTATTTAAGAATACACATTGCTTTGAAATTTATATTTGGGGGATAAATTCAAATATTTCTTCTTTATCGAAATAATTCTGTCAAATAGAAATTATTATCTTTTCATGTTTACAAAATTATAAAAAAAATTCTAAAATTATTGTTTAAATTTATGGGTTTTGTGATCATCAAAAAGGGGGAGATTGTTGGTTGTGTCTTGTCTTAACAATACTCTATAAATATTAATTATTTTGATGCTCAAAAATACCCTTGTTTGTTTTAGTAATGATTTTTTTTGAGTGTATTTCAGGAAATTTATAATAATTATATTTTTTATCTTGAAATAGTATTCAACTATTTATTCGCAATAAATATTCATTAAAGTGTTAGAAACACTCTTAAGCATATTCTGGAAACACTCTTCACTGTTTTTCTTTTATTAGAAATTCTATTCATTCAATATATCAAAGAAAGTAATGTATGGAACAAACCTTATGTTAATGTTGAAGGATCAGTGTGTACGGTTAATCAACCTTACATTTGAAGAAACGTATGGTTAAGGAACATTACATATGGATCTGAACCTTACATTTTCTAGAAAGGAAAATTATAGTTAAATAACCCTAAGTAAGTATGGAACTTTACAAATGTGTGGATCAACAACCTTACTTTTGTGATCAACCTTACGTTTCTAACCTTACATTTGGAAAAATAAACGAATGGATAATCAATGTTACATTCATAGATCTATGCTGACATGGAAAAACATATAGATCATCAACCCTAAATTATAAATATTGAACCCTATGTTTGTTATTTTTCATTTTGTTAAGGAACCTTACGTTTGACTTTTCAACGTCGAAAATTTGAATTTTCATCTTTATTGGAGCGTTTTGAAATAGTCTTTGTGAAATGTCAGTTCATTTTAAATCTCAATTTTGATTGATCCAAAGCTCATTTTATATGATTTAAAGATTCATTTATAGCAGATGTTTTATCTCCTATTCTTAAGAGAAGTTACGACTACTCTAAGTTGTATTATTTGAATTTGAATTCACTCGATTTATCAGGCGTCTTTTGTGGATATTAAATCTTTCTAATAGATAAATTATTAATTATATCTTTCTGCATTAGATATTTTAGATACGATGATATGGATATTTTTTTGCTGTATTGATAATTCTAATTCTTTAATATTCCCTGTAAAAATTATTTCCCTCCTACAGCGATCAAGAAACTTAGATACAATGACTACATTTTTGAGATATACATGTTCAAATAAGGAATCATGATGCTCTGTTTTTTTTATATTCATAAAAATAAAATATCTCTTATGTAACCGGATCTCTTTAGATATTTTTTCAAGATTATTATTCTACTGAAGACAAGATTCATCTTTTATCAGTTGCATGTTGCTAAAACTGTGAGCTACATCTTTTTCTCATTAAAACTACATCATATTTATTTTGAGTTTCAACTACTCGTATTCAGTCATGGTGGAGGGTTTTCTTCTCATACTAAGCTATTGTTTAATTTATTCCCTATAAAATAACAAGAAGGCTTTATTTTGTAAGCTTTTTTTTGTAACAGCGAAAACTGCCTGCACTCATTGTGGATCAGTCTTATGATACAAGGAACTTACTATTGAAATTCACCAAGCCCGCAAAGAGGGTGATTGGTAGAGTAGACTAGGGGATCTTTGTGCCCTAAACCACTATAATTTTCTTGCCTTGTTCTCTATTAGTATCTTCTACATATATATTATTATAGAGAAATGCTTCCAACTCTGCCTATTATTGATATGAATCGACATAATTGTGAGTTTTTTAAAAGAACACAATTCACCCCCCCCCCCCACTTGTGTTATCACTATAGTCTTTCCGACCCAACAACCCATTCACTATCAGAAATTGGGTAGGTAAAACCAGTTGGGAGAATCGTGGTAATGTATTCCTTGATTACCTCAAGGATGAGTGGATTGAGTCTTTTTTATGGTTGTATGATTGGTTTGTATGATTCCTCAAGATGGATGTGATGCATGAAAAGGTAAGGGTTGATTCTTGGTATGCAATCTTGGTTCCAACCTAAGGAATTTTTATTTTCCTCTAACACCTGAAAAATGTTTGGACTCCTCAGTTTTAATAAGTGTGGTAGAGACAATGACTGGATAAGAGTGATCATGGAAAATGAATGCATATTTTAGCTGTGTAGGATGAAGTTTTAGATCAGTCCCATCTTTCATTTGTGGTATTGAGAACTCATGAACGGAGGAAGGGATTTCAGTTGGGTTTGATTCAATTTCCTTAATATTTTCTAAGGTGGAATAGTAGAGGAGAGATTTGATGTTGGATTCTATAGAGTTTTCAAGATCCTCTAGATTTATGGAGTTTATGACTAAAATTTAAACATAAACATTCCCATTAATGACTTGGTTAATCATGGTGAAATTTTCAAATGATCCAATCTCATTAGAACTTGATGAACAAGATGGAATGGGGTTCAATTAACTTTCAAAAGTGTACTTAGAAGCCTAGATTGAGAATGTAGAGTGATCCTTATATGGGTATCACATGGCTTGAAAAAGGTTGAACTTGACCAGTTGGTCACCGAATTCCAGGGATAAGATGTCTCTATGGACATAAATCTTAGTTCTATCTGTGAAAAAGAATGGTATTCCTTTAATTAGGGGGATCGAGAAGAGTCCATCTTGCCTTTCATGTTAAGGACATAGAAATTAGCTGGTAAGATAAGATCATTAACTCAGATAAATACATCCTCAATTATTCCCTCAGCATTGACTGTACTTTGATTGGAAACTAAATGAAAACACCCATTGGGTGTAAGTGAACTATACCAAGTTTGGAGAATATGAATTTTGGAATGAAATTTATCAAGGCTCATAGGCCTATGAGATCATCATCAAAGTTGGAACTCTTTATTTGGAATGGAATAGTAAATATCCTTGGGTTTTTTCACTTTATGGGTATAGACTATTGGGTTGAAACATTCTCAAAGATCCTAAGTTGTCGCTTATGGGTGCATAACTCCTTAAGAAACCTGGAATACTTAGGAATTTTTTTATGTCATCAAAGAGGGGAATGTTCACTTCAACATGTCTAAATATGTCGAGGAAATTTGGATCGGGTTCAATGGACTTCATTGTCATAGAGATACCTTGAGGAAAAGGAATTGGATTATTTATAGGAATAGAAGGAGGTGAGGGAGTGGCTTCAGGTTCTTTTTTCTAGTTTCTTTTACTCTTCGTTTTCAAGGTCAAAATTTAAAGTATAGTGAGAGGACTCATCATGAGGCATAGAAATTTGCTTTATCGGTCAAAGTGAAATTGTAATTACATTACCCTTGGGGTTGGTTAATGGTTGAGCTATGAGTTGGGAAGAATTTTGATGGTGTTTCTAGATTATATGGGATTCAAGTTGACCAATTTTGGTTTCAATGTTTTTAACGCAAGAATGCGTGAAAGAGGCAAGATCTTTTACTGCACTTTCCAATGGTTTCCTGGAAGAAGAGGATTTCCTATAATTGGGATTTCCTTGATTTCAGTTCTTAGGAAAGTGATTTTATTAGTTTGGGAATTGGGAAGGCTCATTAGGATAGTGGAATCTAGGAGGATAAAGAGGATTATTGATCCTTTGAGGTTGAGGAGGGAACTTAGGGGGATGAGAAACAGGATTACCATACCTCAAGCCTGGTTTAAAGGTAGAAGACAAGGGCTCAGAATGGTGTTGGTTGAAGTTTTAATGAACTAAAATTATTTTTAAGGGTTGGTGTTCCTTTGAGCACATACTGAATTAAGCCCCATTGGTCTGGATGAATTAGATGGTTCCTCTTGAAGTTGTGGACATGTGTTATTTGGATGAGATGGTGAGATACAGATTCCACAATTCTTGATAGGTCCAGGAAATAGAGATTGTGGAGAATATGAGGTTGGGTAATTGGAAGCCACCGCTAGTTGTCTCACATGACCTATGAGTTCACTCATCCACTTAGTCATCTTGTTGTGCTCCATAGATTTATTATATTATACATGTTTGACTTGATAATGTTCTCAAGTATGTAATTTTTATGTGTTTATAGCCATATTGCTTATGAGATCTTGTGCATTTGTAGGGGTTTTATCAACAATAGAATCACCACTAGAATCATTAATGGGATTTATCTCCATATCTAAAAACCCATCATAGAAGTATTGGATCAAGAGTTGGACAGGGATTTGATGGTGTCAGAAAGATTCCACAATATTTTTAAACCTCTATCATTACTCATGGAGTGATTTATTAGGGAATTGATAGGTACCACTTATTTCATTTTGGATAAAAGCATTATGAGAAGTAAGAAAAAATTTCTCTAAGAAGCTCTGCTTCATGTCATTCCATGGGCTTTTGGAACCTGGAGGGAGGTAGTACAACCATGACTTGAAAGATTCATTTAGATAGAAAGGGAATTTTTGAATTTTGATTGGTTCTTAAAAAACCCCTTGATGATTCATGGTAGTTTACACCACTTGGAAATATTTGAGGTGAAGATGAGGATCCTCACTGGCTTTCCCATGGAAATGATGTAGAAGATTCCAACCTAATTTGAGTTTGGAATCAGCCTCAGGGTTTGTATATTGAATAACAAGGGGCTGTTAATTTAAATCAGTGGAAGCAAGTTGTTTTATGTTATGTTGCCTTGGATTATCCATTTCTAGTTTAATTGTTTGGAGAAAGAATGGTTAAGGAGTGATTTGATTGTCCCTAATGTTCCCCCTAAGTCGGATTCACTCAATTTCCAAGTAAAAAAAATCCAATGTATTTTTTGGGAGAATATTGGGTATTTGTAGAAAATTTGGAATGATGAGAAAGTTGGTCTTTTCATTTCTTTTTTTATTTTTGATTTTTATGAGAAGGTGGGTTTTTTATTGTGTTTATTTTCAGATTTTTTTGATTTATTTCGTTTTGTTTTTACAAAAACCAAAAACTAATGACTAATTAATGCACCATCCCCAGAAATGGTTCCATTTGAAGTGTGGAAGATAGTCGCCTATCAACCATTCAAAGGTCTAGTTCTCTACTAATGTGTATATCGCCCCTCATGTCGAATCCTTGGGGTGGTACATATTTTATAGTTGATTGTTTTTAATTGATTGTATTTTTATTGGGGGGGTTTCTTACAGATCTTAGATGAAATGATTTATTAGTGAATATTGATTTAAAATTTTAATAATTATTGGGGTGAGTTCATTAATTTGGATTTAAGCTTATGATATCCTTGATATTTTCATTATATTTCATTAAATTAACACCTAATTCATAAGATAATGTTTATTGGAATACCCATGTGTTAAGGCTTTAATCCAAGCCTTAATTTTACTAGGGTTATAATATCAATTAAAATTTATTTATGTTATTGTATTTATGGTTCCAATAATCCATGGAATCCACATGTTAAACAAAGCATTTCATTAATCCATGACATTTTAAGTTCAACATACACAATGTTAACCTAAGGAATACTAAATGATAAAACGCCCTAAATCATTTCATAAACCCAAATTATGACTCTGCCCAATGGTATATATACTCATACATTTATATGGTTATTAATATTATTGTAATTCTTATGGTTATGGGTTTAAAACAAAATAAAAATAATGGGATAATAAAATAGTAGTGCACTGAACACACACAAGAAATACGAAGAGGGGAAAATCACACTTTAGAAAGAAAGAGAAAGGGAAAAAATAGAATGGTTTTCAACTTGATATAAAATATTTTAAGAACATTAAATTTAAACTACATAAGGTAGGTGATAATAATATATTATGAAGAAAATTTCATTCATATAGAAACAAAATCACAACAAAACACTTACAATATTATAATTGAAAAGGAATGAAAAAGAACATGAATAAAATAGTGGAAGGATATATGAAGTGAAAACATGAGTTTGGAAGTTCCTCCCAAGAATTTGGATAGGTTTTTTTCATGCCAATTTATTCTTCTCTATTTTTAAGTCCAAACCCTTTTCAAGGAGAAGAGGGGAATTTATTTATAGCCCAAGGAGATGGAATGTTTGCTTTCCAAATATGCCCAACCACTTGGCTCACTAATTTGATACACCAGAAATCTGAATCTAGAGAAATTTTATTATTAAAAGTTTTATATATGCATTTTTATAGTCTTCCTTGAAAATTTGGCAGCCATTTTACTTAATGATCAAAATTTATGGTAGTTTTATTGAACAATTTTAATCTATCCATTTCACTCCAGACTTTTTCAAAGTCCAAAATGTGAATGAGTTTTTGAATAGGATTATTCCCTCGAATCCAGATAATTTATTCTAAAAATTATTCCTCCTAAATATTGTATTTCACACTTAAAAATATCACCTCGTATGAATTTCAATATTAGGAGGAAAGTCAATAAATGACTGATGATTTTATTTCCAGGATAAAATAATGGGATGGACTTCAAATCATCATTTGGGACCATTTTTTTTTTGAGTTGGGACTTGAAATTTTTATCCATTATTCCTTTAGATTATAAAAAACATATTTTGGAGTCTCATAAAATTTGAGTTTCTGGAATGAGCCCATAACTTCATGCATCATGGATGGTCCAGTTTTTTTCATATATTCTTTAGGCCTTCTTATGTGGACCATATGAGCATTCAAATTTATTAATTGGACAAAGTTTCATTTTAATGTTATGTTTTAAATTTAATATGGATCCGTATAAAACAAAAATGTCACAATTTTTATCATTATGATGATATTTATGATTAAAACATTAAACATACTTCAATCTAGATTAATTCAAATAATTCTCAAAAATTATATTTAATATTAAAACATGAATATTTGACATAAATTATACACTTTAATAGAAAATAATTAAATTAAGTAAATAAAAAGTTATGAATAAATTAATAACATCAACATATATGTTAAAAACTATAAATAATATCTATTGTTTTAGTTGGAATAAAAGGTGTTTGAGCTCTTAATACGTTATACACAATTTTTAAAAAAAAAGTAATTAAAACCCTAAATGAATTTCACTAAAGGAAAGGTAATTTGAGTAATTTACACCATTTTGGCCCATTTAAAAACATAATTTCAACCTAATCATGTTTATATATATATTTTCAAAAATACCATTGAAAGACATCATGAATGAACTATGAAAGGGAGATGAAAAAAATAATAAAAAATATATATATATAAATCACAAGAAGGAGATCCACATAATAATGTAACATGTGAATTACCTTCCCCCTAATGTGTATTTATATGTTATAAATAAATATGATAAGAAAAATAATAATTGTTGTTATTATAATTATTATTATTATCTTTAACATTATCCTGTAAATAAAATTCCAATAGTAAATTGGATTTATGATCAATCTATAACGTGTTCATAAAATCAATATGATTAATTCAAGACCCATATATGATATATAATTTGAATTTGTGGCCTGAACATGGGCCCTCCATGTTCCCCTTAATATTTCCAAGTTTGATAAAATATATATTTTTCACTTTTTTCTATTTTCAACAAATAAACTGTCTAAATAAATCTATTTTACACATTGGCCATGATTTTGATAATTTTAATAATGTATTGATTATTTTAGATGTGTATTTGGATACATAATGATATTTGGTATTGAGATCAATGAAGACCAACCATGGAATGTTTTCAAGGGTTCTAATTGAACTTTATTTTCAACTATAATACAATAAAACCCTCTATCCATTGATTTTAATCTCAAATATTTATAGAAATACTAAATTATGATTTTGTATGTATATTCTCATGTGGTTGGTATGAAAAATATTTTTATTTGTTTTATGTTCCTAGAAGTAAAATTTAATTAAGAATCATGTTTATGATATGATTCTAGGTTTTTCTAATTTTTTTATTATGAAACAATGTTTCATCTTTATCCCTTATTATGGAAGTTAGTTGTGTTGGAATTGTATTTGGGAAAATGAATATGGAGTACATTATATAGTTTTTGTTTTGCGATGGAATTATCAACAAGTGTATGAAACATGTTGACATCTCCTCTATCTAAGGATGATCCTATATAAATTTCATATCATACTTTAAAATATATGCCCTTAAACTTAATGATTAAAATGATTATGATTAACATGATGATGAAATTGTGAGGGTCAAAATAACGATTTCAATGATTATTCTAATGATGACCTAAATGATGATGTTTATTATAATTATTATGTGGATTATTTAAATGATATGATAATTTCATTGATTGATGATAAATGTGACTATACATGATGATTATATTGAACTATTATTCTCAACATATGTGACTATCATAGGTTAGATAGATACAGGTCTCCATAGAGGTTTCATCCTAGGTAGATAGTAGTGATGTTATTATGGGTATTATTACATTGACTATGTGATATCTACAACTTGGAAGTTGATGATGATACCGGAAGTCATGAGAAAAAGTCTCCACACTCAATGGATATTCGAGTGTATAAGTTGACCAATATAATTTCGAAATCACATGGATTTATTGATCAAGTTTATTAAACAATCATGGGGAATAGGGTGATATCAATTTCTTATTATATTTTCAAGTTATTTTAGTGATGAGAGTACCATTATCTAGGTACTTTAACACCATATTTGGTCTTCTTAGGTGTGAAATAACATTTATTTTTCATAGGGAACTATATGGAAAACGTAGTAGACACTTTTTCCCAACATAATTGATTAGATTTGGATATGGATTCATTTCATGCATGGAAACTAAATGTTATGTGATGATGTATCAAGTTCATGTATTGAAAATTTATTTCATTTAATTATGATATGGGGGAGCTCATATAACATAGGTGTTAAAGAAATATAGTATATTAGTTGGTGGGAGTTAGTTTTCAAAATACTACATGTATTTTGATGGAATGCATTATATTATATATATATTTCCTATTTGGTGAGTGATAATTGTATTGGGATTGGGAATAAATTAAACTAATGGACTATATTTATTCATAATGATGTCGAGAATCTAGAAAGAAATAAATTCATACATATTATCTAATAATATTGGAAGATTGAACATTCAGTTATTGATGAATTTTACACAGAGTTGTTTGATAGCCTAGTGGACCCTTAGGTTTGGATTTCAATATGATGAGATCAAAATCATATCTTTAATATTTCCACTAATTCATTATTATAAATTCATGGTATTACATGAATTTATGGTCCTTTTGGGAATGAACTACTCAATATGTGGATACAATCAACCCTACTCTTATATATAGGTTTGTAGGATTCATTGATTGCTCTTTCAAATGAGGTTAGTTCAATGATTGGGGTGGATAATAGGAACATGGTTTTAGGGATAATTTCATGTACCACATAGGTTAACTAATTGTTTGGGTTTTATTGAACTATTAGTATTTAGAATTTTCTTAATTGTTTATGTAGTTTTCATTCATTTTTATTAAATTTTATAAAAATTTTACATTATAGTTGATTTATTGTATCAATTGAATTTGTATCCTCCATTTTTCATGTCATGGTACTTTTAATTTTATGTTATAGTTTTCATTTATGTTCTCTAAAAGGTGATACCTCCCACTATGATATTTATACCTTTGGTGTTATCCAACAACCTATGGCCTATTTCAGGAAAGCCTTTGGGTTTTGCACTTGATTTCATCACTAACCCAGATGGGGTCATAACATAATCAAATCATGACATAAATATTTTAAATGGTGTGTGTGTGTGTGTGTTTGAGAAATTGATCAAACCCCAATTGAAAAACATGAGAAATTTGGAAATAATAAATTCATGATTGAATATAGTAAAATTTAAGTTTTAATGAAATATAATGTCAAATATTTGTGATGGAGATGATGAATAAAGAAGACAAAGTAAAAGTGAAAAACATGAAGTATAAAGAAATTATATAGGGCTAAAAAATTTATCTTCCATTAACATAGTGAGATATATATAGGGTGCATAGTGGTTGTAATCAAGGGTCTCAGTAAATCTCCATCTCCCATGTCAAATCCATCGATTAGAATACTAACATTTGGAGAAAATGATGGGTTGTACATATTAAGGGTTAGAGATAGGAATGGAGAGTAATAATAGTTTTTAGGATTATGAAATCCATATAATAAATATTTTATAACTCTCCCCCTTAGATGTAATTATTTCATGAAACTTAAAATACTCATTAGAAAAAAAAAATTGTAGATAAATTAATTGAATTACATGACATGTTGACTCATTAAAACCCATTTAACAAAAACCTAGTGGGAAAAAACTTGACGAAGGGGGAAATAGTGAAATATTTCAAACTCCCCTTATAAAATCACAATATAATTTATAGTCATAAAATCCAAACATTATAAATAAATTTCCCAAACATTTCAATTGATAATTCCTTTATGAATAAAACTACACGATTATTGTAAGACCTTATTTGTTGTATATCAGTATCACCATTATTTTGAAGTTCATGAGTGAAAATTATTTTTGACAAGATATGATTTCTTTATCACCTTTTATATTCCCACCCTTCTATTTCACAATACAATAAGCATTATCTTCATATAATATGCTAGGATTTTCATTAATCATATCTAATCCACAATTATTTATTATATTATGAATAACATAAGGATGTAACATAAATGGTTTGTTTTATAGAATTTCATGAATTGGTAATTTTACCACATATAAAAAATATCCAATTTGAGATATGGGTTTATATGGATTAGATAAATATCTATAATCGATATAACTAACCAATTTTGGTTATAAACTTAAGAAAATAATCATCTATCAACAGGACCTTAAAGGTATCTTAATAATTGGAAGATACCATTTCAATTTTAATGTGTAAGAGAATAGTTATACATAGAGAAAAGATTCATAGAAATTTATATATCAGAAATTTTATTATTCTCAACGTATATTATTTCTTTTATTGAACATAGATATGTTATCCAGGGACAACAAGTTCTTTATTATCCTATCATGGTCTAAAAGGATATTAATCTCAATAAATATGTTGTACACACATTTGTGCACATAATATATTTGATTTGTACATATAAAACCATTTTAGAACTTTTGCAGTATACCGATATTGATGAATTGAAATTCTATCTTCAAGATGTTTAATTTTCAATCTAAGTAGAACTTTTTCATTTCAAAGTCTTTCATTTTTAATTCATTCTTTTAATATTATAATTTCTTATAAATCATATCATGGTTATCAATAATATTCAAATCATCAACATATATAACAATAATTAAAAATTCATATCCACTTATCTTAATGAATACATATGTGAAAATTGGGTCATTTTTATACCCCTTGTTTATCAAATATTTACTTATATAGTAAAAATACATATATACAAATGAATTTAATCCACATAATTATCTATTAAACTTAAAAAAATATAGATATCATGATCCAAAAAATGTTGTTGATATTTTAAATCCTTCTGGTATCTTATATAAACATCATTATCAATATTACCATATAGGTATTAAATTACAACATCCATCATGCATAATTATATTGGATAAACTCTAAAATAGAAATATCATATTGTAAAATATCCCCTGATTCATATCCTGTGATATACATGTGATGTATATCATGGATAAAAATATATAAATATCAGGATATTGGTGAATTCACACTTCCACTTCTTCTACACAATGTATTTTTAGTTATGAATCATTATGATAATTTATTTATAGTTATAAAAACAAGTTATAATCATTAAAGTATTCAATTATTATCAAACATCCCAAAGGGCATGGGTTATGGGTAATGCATGTTGTCCCCCATGAAATGGAATCTGACACACAAATATCTTCATTTAATGAAGAGGTGCAATATAAATTATAGTAGATCCATCTATTGGGTGTGGGTGTTCTTATATAGCTGAGTTTATCCATAGTTAAAGCTCCCTTCTTCAATGATACACCATTTTTCATCATAGAGAAATCTACCAGCACACCTTTGGTGATTGAGGGTCATCACATGGAGTATGAGGATTATAATGATAAGTTTCATCCACATAAAGGTGAGAAAATATTTGATGTAGCTGAAGGACCCTAGAACACCCTCAGAGGGGAGGGGTGAATCCGAGTGTCAATATTTTCTTTTTAAAGTTATGGATCTTGTTCTAACCCTAGTAGAAACTTGTTATACCAGCCAAACAAATGAAGGTAAAGAGATGACACAGTACTTTTTCTTGGTTTACCACAAAGTGTTACAGCCAAGAATTATACGCCGATTGTTTTTCGGTCGTACCTAATTCCATTAATCTTTACTAGTTTTTGTATTACAAGGTTTGGTCATAGTCTCTTTGTGCTAGGCACATTCCTTTTAAAACGGTTCCGGGATAGCTCACCGCGTCCCTCCGATAACTTTTGTCGACTCCCCCTAGCCCACTGCCTTGGGAGAAGTGTAACTCAGTTTATTGACTTGAATGTCATTTCAATAGATTTTCATTTTCGTCGTTGTATATATTCAACACAAGACACTTCTTGCATCAAAGTCCTAAATTAATGCACTTGAAAGCACTGATCATCCAAACCGGGTATTAAAAAGCCTTTCATAAGCATAAAACTACACTTGCGCGCAATACCTCAACTTGTGTGCATGATTTGAGAATTGTTGCGAAATATGAATTTCTTGCAACCCCTACTTTCCACGCAACCCTTATCTTTCGATCAACTACACAGAAAGGTTCACGTGGTCTTTTCAGACTAAAGGAAAACCTTGTGCGAAAGATTATCTTTCTGTAATTATTTCACATGCAAATATTTCATGCATCAGAGCAACAGGATTTTTGTTGGAAAATTATTAAGTCCTCCATGGGGGTAGCTGCCTATTAATAGGCCTCGATGACCCTACGTGCATGTTTATGACCTGTCTTTGTCGCTGCTTGCAAGATTCTTCATGAGCACACAAAACCCCTTTTGATGACGTATTAGATGCAGAATATTCTTCCGCGCAACCTCATATTTTTCGCACATTTAATTCTTGAACACACTTTTTTCCTTTTCCATATTTTGATGCACTAATCCCAAAAATATCCTTGCGCGAAAGTTTCCAAACACCCTTTAATCTTTCATGCAACTCCCATTTCCAAAAACACTTTTCTCCATATTGTTGGCCACATAAACTGTATAATCCATTTCCTAGAAAACATCCTGAACTTCTAATGAGGATTTACAACAAACACAAAACACACTTCATTTCCTACAAAGAAAAGTCTTGGTTCCAACAATCTCCCCCTTTGAGTTTGTTTCCAATCTCCAGATATATTCAATAGAGAACCAGCCACTTATCAAAACCTGAAATGCAAGAATCAACTCAGCCAACACTCCTAGTCGACGTGAGCAATGCTCGGTGTAGGAAACAATATGGGAATCTTGAATTAGGTTCCCATGTTTTGGAAATCTTAATGATGCCCAATCTATTCTATTACGGTGTCACAGAATCATTACATGTCTTGAATCTATTCTTTCTCCCCCATTGACAATAAACCCAAAGACCGGTATTTGTTCATTGTAAAACTCAAAGCACCCATGGATAGTATCTCTCCCATAAACTTGTATCACATCCACAAAAAGATTGTAAATAGTTAACATAACTGGGGAGGGGGAAAACATAGCCTCCTTATACACTATGAGGTGTTCGAACACCAAGGTTCAACCGATGTTTCTCAAACATAGCCATTGACAGTGGATTGGTCATAATGTCATCCACTTGCTCATCTGTTCTCACATGTTCCATGTTTATCACACCTTATTCAACTTTTTCCTTGATGAAACAATATCTAATCTCAATATTTTTCATATGAGAATGATGAATAAGATTCTTTACAAGATCAATTTCACTCTAGTTATCACTGTAAATCACCATTGGTTGTTTCACCTCATCACCTATGTCACTCAGTTGATGCTTCATCCAAAATAACAGAGTACACTCCTTGTTAGAGGATATATATTCATAATTGGAAATAATAAGAGAAGTAATTTATTATTTCTTTCTTAACCAGACCACACATTTCTTCCCAATATAGAATGATCCACCATTGGTGTGCTTTTTATCCACTACATCTCCAGCCCATTCAACATCATAAAATACTTATAATTCACTTTCCCTTCCTACAACAACGTATAACCCATAATTATGAGTTCCTTGAATGTACCTAATGATTCTTTTTACTATTGTTATATGTTCTTCCTTTGTATTACTCTAAAATCGAGCAACTAAACATGTTGTAAATACATTATCATGTTGTACTTCTGTTAGGTATAGTAAGCTTCAAATAATCCTCCTATACATGGTGGGATGTATAGAGGTCTCATCCTCATGCTTTCCATGTTTGGTTCTAACTGCAATCAAAGTTGACATTAGTTTGGAGTCAAGAATATTAAATTTCTTCAGCAACTCTTTTGCGTAATTTTCATGTGAAATGAATGTGTAATCCTTCTTTTCAATCACCTGCAGCCCTAAGAAATATGTGAGCTCCCCAATTATAGACATTTAAAATTTTGATTTAATTTTATTGGAAAATTCATCCACTGATCTCTTCCTGCAGCCACCAAATATAATTTCATCATCATAAACTAGAACTATGAACTGGTCTTTAAGAGAATTATTCACATAGAGATTGTGATATACTCCTCTTCTTTTGAATTACAGCTTCATGATATAATAATCCAACCGGGAATACCATGCTCTTGGTGCATGATTCAAACTAGAGATGGAATTATTTAAGTTGAAAACCTTGGTTTCATCAATAATAGAAAGAAAACCCACTAGTTGTTAGATGTAGACTCCTTCAAAAACACCATTCAAGAATGTTGTCTTGACATCCATTTGATATACTTTATATCCTCTTGGGATTTAAATGACAAGAAAAATCCTGATTGACTCCATTCTAGCCATTAGAGGAAAGGTTTCTTCAACATCGACACCTTCAATCTATGAATATCCTGTATATACTGGTTGTTCCTTATTTCTGGAAACATTTCCATGCTCTTCAAACTTGTTATGGTAGATCCACTTCATGCTAGTCACATTGGGACCTTCAGGTCTCTTGACTAAGTCCCATTTTTTATTCTTGTCAATCTGATCTAACTCTTCATTCATGGATTTCACCCATGATTCATCATTCACATCTTCTTAAAATGAGGATGGTTCTACAACTGATAGTAATGTGGATCATGTATTATTCTTCATTCTCATCCTCTGTGTGGGAACAGTCCAACCCCCAATAATGTTGCACTGATCAATTTTTTCTCTTAGATTCCTAATTTGAGATTCAACATAATTCTATCCAACCATGGTTTCCTCTTCATATTCTTCTTCTTAGTCAATATCAAGATATTTCCCCTGATAATTTTGTACACCTTCCTCTATTTTTTTTATTTTCATTTTCTCTATGTTCACTCTCTTCCTCATCTTCTATCACATCAGTATATTAATTCCTCGAAGAATTTGATGTTTTATCTTTAATGATGTTAACATCATTTCTTACCACAATCCTTCTTAGGTAGTTATTGAAACACTTGTAGGCTATGCTGTTCATTGAGTATCCTAGGAAATTCCTTCATCTTCAATGTCACCATACTTCCCTTGATTTCCTTGTTTGTTTCTTTTGTAACATTTACTTCCAAAAACATGAACGTATTTAAAAGACGGATTCATTCCATGACACAATTTATATGGTGTCTTCATCTCATCCATATAGAGCCCTGTTTGATTTTTAATATACACTATAGCTTGAACAACCTCTTTCTAGTAATTTCATGTAATATGACTCTCAATCAACATAGTTCTTACCATGTTGTTCACCTGTAGATTTATGTGTCCAACAACTCCATTTTGTTGTGGAGTTATCACAGTAGCTACCTTAGGTTGTATCACATGTCTCTATAAGTAATTTTCAGATTTAATGTACCTTCATTCCCCTCCATCGTCAGATTGGAACACTTTTATTATTCGTTCGGTATCATTCTCGATGATTCGACAATATGTTTTTATATAGGAAAGAACTTTTCATTTCCTATGTCTAACCATTACACATGAAATTCTACTGTAATCATCTATGAACAAGATGAATTACTTTTCCCCATGAGTTTCGGAATCATTTATCAGGCCACATGCGTCAGTATGAATGATATCAAGAAGATAAGAAGCCCTTTTATTCTTTGGATGATATGAACTTCAGACCAACTTCCCCCCAATGCATGCATCACAAGACTTTTCACGTTCACACTTTAGGGTGGTAATATTTACAAAAATATTCATTTTTTATATCTTTTTCAAGCCCTATTGATCGATGTGCCTCAGTCTCTAATGCCACATGTTATTTTCTTATTCAGTATTGATGTAGCAAGTGTTTTCTTTACTATCAACCTAATATAGGTTTCCTTCTGTTATGCATCCTTTTATAAGTGAATTTCTTGTCTTTCCATTGATATTGAAGCCTTTATGATTGAAAGTAACTATAAGTCCTGAGTTATAGAGTTGACTCATAATGAGGAGATTATGAAATAATCCATCCACATAAAGGACTTTGTTTTTCTTTCGCTCTCTATTAGCTAGTTCAGTAAATTCACTTCCATTGATTTTCATAGCTCCGTCATTACCAAACCATACTATTCCATCAACACTACTCTTAACACTCATTAACAATTCCAAATTACCTATCATATGAGATGAAAACCCTCTAACATGAATCCATGTGTTATTGTTTTTTGTAGATTTGAGTGTTTCCTATTCAAGGTTTTATTTCTCGATTTTCTTCTTTTCTTTTCAAGAGATATTTGATTTAGTGTAGGGAACTGATGGCCTTTCAATTATCTCTTCTGTGTACATGGGTTATTTATAGTCAAAATATTCTTCCAGAGGAGAAAACCTATTTCAAAGAGAAACGCTATCTTCTTGATTAGTTGTGGCCTATCTCGTACATCGGTATGAGG
The DNA here is from genome assembly GCA_963277665.1 of Viscum album. NCBI lineage: Eukaryota > Viridiplantae > Streptophyta > Magnoliopsida > Santalales > Viscaceae > Viscum > Viscum album. The sequence goes on from OY728120.1 coordinate 583,338,789, forward strand.
TGTCCATGTCACTCTTCTTCTAGAAATAAATGGCTGTATGGACAAAGTTAGAACAATAGAAACAATATGCATAGAAATTTTTTCTTCTGTATATAGTAGGATGTGAATTTTTTTCTCTTATGTTTCACTCCTAGCTCTCTGCCATTTACATAGCTCATTGCCTCTTCACAATATGAAATAGTATGAACCAGATATCCACAGAACTAGCACTTCATGAGGGTAAATGTCTTCTGTCTTCTGTTTTTCCTCATGCCTTCTTTATTGAGAAAAATATTTGACTGCTTGTTATTCCTGGAAGCTCAAGGATAGTATTCTTTTCTCTTTCCAGTTTGATTTAGGGGTCTCTTTTTCATCACTTTTGGGGATTTTACAACATGATCAACTTTCATCTTGCCTTTATTCTGGCCCACTTTATTTGCAGCATTTGATGTTTCTAGATCAAAAATGATTCCACTATTCCCAATGCATGTTTGTCTTTGATCACTCAAAATCTTCTCAACTCCATTAGACCCTCCTTTTTCTCTCTCTAATAGCTCAGCATCCGAGAACTACCAAATTTTATTTTATTCATTGCTTCTTTTGAACTTGATTCACTTTTGAGCATACATCTAAGAGTAACAACATCTTCTTTAAGTCCCCTAATAGTTTTTTACTTCTCTTATAGTCTCAAGGTAAGGTCATTGATGACCTTTTCCTATTATTTGATTATGTGATTTAGTTCCACTACATCATTTGTCCTTTCGGGGATTGATGACTGTAATTTCACCAGTTCTTCCATTCATTCAATTTCATATTCAATTTGATCAACATATTCTCATGATTCTTCCACCATTTCTTTCAACTTATTTCATCTATTAAACTTATTCTCAAACTTACCAATAGCTTCCCCGAGTTGTAACTATAGATCAGAATTAGTTTTCAACTGGTTATGTCTAGCTTTATTTTTTGATGGTTTTGATATTTCAATGGTATCCATCACAGAAGCATGGTTTCCAGTTTTAAATTTTTGTTCTTCTTCTTCACAAAATTAATTATCATCATCTTCCTCTTCACAGAAAAAACTCTTCTTTTGTGCTTTCTTTATATATTTAAAGTCTCCCTTTTTGAAAAACTTTTTCTGAGGCTTCTCAATATGTTCACCTTCTCTTTATTTATCTTTAAAATTTCTTGAGCACTGAGAGGAAATGTGACCAACTTTGCAACAATGAAAGCAGGCTTGTGGTAACATCCCTTTAAATTTCCCTTTTCCCTTCTAGAACTTCTTGGTAATGATAGAAAAAATATATTTTCCCTTGTCATCTTAACCACTACTATATTTTGAAATTTTCATTTTTTCCATGTCTTTGAATTCCATTTCCTTGCTCACTTGAGTCGTAACATCTTCTATCTTGAATCTCATTTCATATTCCACCAGACTACTCAACAGATCATTGGAAGGAAGATTGGAAAGATCTCTTTCCTCAAGGACTGACACCTTGGCATTATACAGGGGTGGAAGCCTTCTCAATATTTTCTTTACAATATCAACGCCTTTTATTTCCTCTCCTAGACCTCGAATTTCTCCAACCACTTCAGTAATTTGATTGAAGGAGTCTACATTCTCATCGAGATGCTTCTTCAGATCATCAAACCTATTGTGAAGGACTCGTAGTTTCTCTTACTTAACTTTTCTATCTCCTTCATAAATATTTTCATGTTTATCCCATATAGATTTTTCTGAAGTGAAACTCATCACCATTAGATAGATCTAATAATAAAGGGCTATGGTGAGAGCATTTTGCGCTTTAGCATCGACATCACAAATTTTCTGGTCTCCATTAGTCATAGCCACCCTATTGGATCAGTGACTGGATTTCCTTGAATAGTAGAAAATAGGAATTCCATTCCAACAGTTCTCATATGAGATCTCATTATGTTCTTCCAGATCTGAAAATTACTTCCATCGAAGAGGGGGAATCCCCTAAAATTGGTCGAATTCTCTAGGACGGTATAATACAGGTCAAACACTAGTAACCTACCTTTGATACCACTTGATGGACACCAGAGGACCCTTAGAGGGGAGGGGTGAATCAGTGTGTCAACATTATTTTTAATGTTATAGATCTTGTCCACCCATTCGTAGAAACTTTTTAAACCTATTAGAAAAATGAAATTAAGGAGATGACACTTCACTTTTACTTGGTTCATCGCAAAAGGATACGTCCAAGGAGCATACAGTGATAGTATGTCAGTCATACATAATTCCACTGATCTTCACTTTTTATGGATTTCAAGGTTTGGTTAGAGTCACTTTGTGTTAGGAACACTACCTTTACAATGGTTCAAGGATAGCTAACTGTGTCCCTCAAATCACTTCTGTCGACTCCCCCTAGCCCACGACCTTCGGAGCAGTCTAACTCAGTTTATCGACTTGAAGATTACTTCAAAAGATTTTTGTTTTAGTCTTTGTCTCAGTTTAGCATGACACACTAATTGTATCGATGTCCTGAATTGATGCACTTGAAATCACTGATCATACAAACTAGATATTCAAAATCCTGTCAGAAGCATAACACTACACTTGCGTGCAATACATCAAATTGTGCGCAACATTTTTGAATTGTCACGAAAGATGAATTTTGTGAAACCCGAACATTCCATGAAACCCTTATATTTTACACAATTGCACCAAATGTTTCACTTGGTCTTTTAGACTAAAGTAACACCATGCATGCAAGATTAACTTTTTGTAATTATTTCATGTGCAAATCTTTCACACTACAGGGAAATCAGATTTTCATTTGAAAATTCTTATTTATTTCATGGGGGTAGCCGCCTATTTATAAGCCTTGATTACCCTATGTGTAATTTTATGACGTGTAATTGTCGGTGTACGCAATATTCATCATTAGTGCACAAAACCCCTTTTGATGTCGCATTGGGCATGTAATATTATTCTGTGCAACCTCATCTTTCGCACACATTAAATTCTTGCACGCAATGTTTTCATTTTCCCTATTTTCATACACTGATCCAAAATAAATTCTAAGGTGAAAGTTTCCAAACACCCTTCGGTCTTTTGTGAAAATATATTTTCCAAAAATAATTTTCTCCATATTTAAATTTTTTGAACAAAAAATTTGGCACACTAGGAAATGACGCCACCTTCAATATCGTTGCCTGCCTGATCTGTATGATCAATTTCCTAGAAAACATCCTGAACTTCTAATGAGGATTGAAAACAAACAAAAACCATACTCCATTTCCTACAAAGAACAGTCTTGGTTCCAATAGAGCTTGATAATAAATCTATATTTCCATCAACTATGATGGAGCTCACTACATTTCATGTGCATTGTTTTATTTATGTTCTCCAAACTACATATTTTTTGATGATAATAGATAGATCTATATATGGGTTTCTTCTGATTCATTGATCATGTAATGATCCTAAAAAACCCATCATTGGTGTCAAATCTATGATTATATTTAAATCAATATGTTCTTCTATGAATTTCAATAAGAACGTGTGAATCATAATCTAAGATAGGTTATATCAAAATGTATGATATGTTGTGGTTAAATTTCAACTATCATATCATTATATTTCATTACCTGAAATTATCTTATAGGATAATGTAATTCAATATTCATTAGCTTTACATTAGAGGATATTATAATGTGTGATTCATAATAGCAGTGTATGACTATATTGTATAATAAGAGATGATACATTGAGAAGTCGTGGTTTTTTTCTATATCATAAGCTATGATATTTTTGATATCATAGGATGAAACTGAATACTAGGGTTAGCAAAGAAAAAGAATTGATTTATAATTTTGATATAGTATATATCATTGATTACAATAGGTCTACGTGTAAGATTCTTTATATTCATCTATGAAAGGTGCAACAGTCACTAAATGTTAGTGTTTACCGTAGCACTAGCTACGACATGGATCTCATATAAGGATAGGCTGGAAACCCATGTCAGATCAAACGGTTACGATATGACTCTCATGTAATGATAAATAAATAACCCATACCAAATTAAACATGTGTGTCATGACTTATGATAGGGATCGATATATGAATCCTTACACACTTATAATTCCTACAAAAGAATCACTAGCATCCTATATAGGATTGAAGTGACGCTTCTTTTATATGAATTGTAGCCTACAATCATAGGATTAAACAAGTTAATTTTCAATAGATAAGGCCCCTATCAATCGTCATATATGGTTAAACCAAAAAAATAGGAAAAAATTATGAGAAATGTCTTATTGTTTATAAAATTTTTAAAAATGATAAGTGTTATGCATTATAAATTGAAAATTTCCATTCATAAATAAAACAAGAAATTTTTGAATTAATGTATGCTATTAATTAAATAAATAATATTTTTATTTTTCTATAACTTTTAAAAAACATCATTATAATTTTTTTGAAATGTGATTATTGTGTATGCTTTAATTAAATGATAAATTACTTCTTATAAAATTTTAATTCCATGCATTACAGGCTAGGTATGACAACATAAGTTTTGGTTTTTATTTTCCTTGAATTCAATTTTTAATTAATGTTTTTATCTTGAATTTAGTTATTAATTATAGTTTATACATATTAGGTATTGGTGTTATGAGGGAATTGGAATCCATCTTGAGTAAATTATCCCTAGGTTGAGGGAATTTGGGTTAGACTTCCCACTATACTATAGGTTTATGCCTTATTTTATAAAAGTAGGGGTTGAGTGTGTGGCTCTCGGATTGCTCATGTGGAGATTTTTTATTTCATATAATTATAAGTTTTTACAAGAAATGATAATGTACATTATTCATAGCATGCATTTGAATATATATAAAATATTTTATTGGATTCAATAGTTATGGATTTAATATAAACAAGATGTATATTAAATTGGTGTGACATTAAAAGAAAACCACTAAAATACCATGTGTGATATTCCTTATAAAGAAATCACATTTTAAGAACTCGATCGTCCAACTAGATAGGTTCATGATAAATCTAGGTACCCATGGATTATCTTATGTATGCCATGGAGTAAATGCATAACCCTAATAGTTAGGTAACCAACTCCCATTGTAGGATTTGGGTTAAACATAGCTGCAACACCCTAAGAGTTAGGATACTAGAGAAATATAGTTGAGTTTATATCTAGATAATGGATTTATAAAAATAATTTTCTACTAAACTATAAATGAATCATTTCTGATATGATTGGCATGATGGACTACTTAAATATATAATTTTCTATAGGAACACTAAAGTGGACTAAAAACATTATGAATTATCGATCTTGGATCACAAATGGAAATGATATATGGGGTCATCATTTTAGTGGGAGTAATTTCATTAAAATTCCTTGATGAATAGATATAAATCATTATACTCACAAATAGATATATATTTTTATAGTTTATGGAATGCATCACGTTTATGATGTTGAGGTCTCTTATAGGTATGACCAATAAAATAATTATATATTGGTATCTAAGGTAGATAATTTTTATAAAAAAAATCAATTTTATAAATTAGATGTGAATGTTATAGAAATAAATTTTTATAACATTGTGTCATGTATATAAAATACCAAGTGTGAATAACACATTGTTTCTGAAAAAACAGAGACTCAGGGATATGAGAGAATTAAATAAAGGTGAATTGGATCTATAAATTAGAAATAGGGAAAGATTTGTTGTGTTAGTGGTTGACACTTATGATCTATGTCAACCTAGTAGATTATTTTTGGAATTGGAGAAATATTAATATATTCCTTATGTATATAGATATTATATTTTTTTATCTTTATTAGACAATATGGGATTTTCATTCATTATAAAGAATAAGAGTTATTTTTTGGATTCAATGAAACTTCTAAATACCCAAAATTTTTGACTCCAGAATTTACAAGGTATAAACCAAAGTACTAGAATGAACCCATGTTGTCAATGCATTGGAATATAGAATACGCATCACAACTAAGTCATTATATCATAATTCAAACATTAAAATAAATCCCGGATGATAACTTCCACAATAAAATGATTGAAATAAATAATGGAAAAATATTTACATAATTATTTAAATGGTTTGTCCATTAGTATTAATCTATGGGGGAACACTGAAATTTATTTTATTAAGTAAGAATATTACAATTACAATACAATATTCATATAAATAAGTGTTCATATTCTACTACACAAATAAAAGTCTCGTCAGTGCAATAAATAATTCCATATTCTGATCTTTATGGGGAGTGTTCCCACCGAACACCTATCTTAAAAATAATCCCTTTGTTTGGTCAAAGAAGTTTACCACCTCAACTTCAACATTTAGTTAATAGTGAAAAATTCTATAATTTCATTGAGTTTACTCTTAAATATCATCCTAGATACCATTACATATACCATTTTCAACAAAACAGCTAACAGAAAAACTTACATAACCTGGGAAACACTTACATATGAATAGAAAAAACTTTATAAATTTCTTTTGTATCTTTGCACTTCACCTTAAATATTTTCAAAATAGAAACTTCTGATTTCGTACTTCCAACATCTGTTATCAAGTCTATTATCTTTCTAAATTTTGTACATTGTAACTACCTCTCAACTATCTCTATTAGATCATCGAAAATTTGACTTTCAGAATCTATAATTTTGTTAGTTCTAATAACTTGGCTGAAAATTTTTATCACATGGTTGAACCTAAAAATCTCCAACTAGAGAATTATTTTTAGAATTTAGAACCAATATCAAAAAAACTAATTTTTAGCTTTAAACTTCCTTTGCAGCCGCATGGTTCCTTCATAATTATTCAAGTCATCCCAGCCCAAAAAAGGTGTAAAATTGCCTCAACACTTCCTAAAATACACATTTGTCAACATATATAACAAATTTTGAACTCCATCCACCTTCTTTAGATCGAACACTTTTTCCTCCAATAACTTTCCAATGAAGCGCAGCTTTAATTGAAAATTATTAATCTTGGAATGAAATATTGAATTATATTCTAGGAGAATTTCACTTTTAAAATCTCTAAATATCACCCCATTATCTTACCTTCTTATGATATTTTCCATTATCCCCTTTATCTAGATAAAATCCTTCCCATATTCTATTATTGTAAATTACTCCACTTTCTTTATTGAAAGTGAAAATGTTGGATAAGATTTGACATCCAAGTCATAGTTGTGCTTTTGTAAGGGAACGTATATCTAATATCTCTTCTATGAGTGTATGTATCTTATCAAATATCTAAATTTTAAATAACTTATAAATGTTCATTTGTTATGAACCAAAAAATGGCTAACTCTTATAACCTTTAAGGTATAATAAGATCCAATTTTCTATTTCTCAATGATCTATTCAAAGATTTTACATAAATATTATAACAACTCTAACATATTTCACAATAATAAGTCAGGTAAAAACCATTCCATACTTTAATATTTTTATTATTAATGAAAAAATGAACATTTTCCATCTAATAAACTTCATCATTAATTCATGATTCTTTCTCCTTGTTCAACTTGAAATTCCTGAATGGGGATTTGGTTACCGATTTCTCCTTTCTCATCCAGAATCATTCCACCCACTTCCAAATGTAGTCAGACTGAGTTAGGAACAATGTTCTATAACTGAATACTCATACAATCTATATCCCTAAGATCCAATTAGATGGACTAATATCCTTCATCTCAAAATTTCTGGATAATTCATCTTTCATATCACTTATCCTTTCATTTACTAGACTGCGTATAATCATTTCATCAACATAGAGAAGTAGGATGATACAGAGAACATCATCAAAGTCCTTTTAGTAACAAATATTATTAGTATTTTTTCAAATAAAAATTCATTCCACAATAAAGGAATTGAACTTCTGATTCCAATTATTCATTTATTTCATCAAATCTTAATGTATATTCTTCATCTATTATGCAATATTTAAGTTTTTATTCTCTATTAAACCTTTTAGACACCCAATATAAATTTCATCATCTATGTCTCTATGAATAACTTTTTTCTTTGAGACTAACTATTCCAGATGAAAAACATCTATGGAAAACATGTTGAGCACCATTTTAATATTCATGTATTTAAAAATGAGAGAAAATTTCTTAGAAAAATCTATACCTTCTATCGCTTGAACACCCTTCATGAAAAAACATACCTTATACCCCCATCTACGATCTGCTACTTCCATCATCCTATAAAATCATTTTTTTGGATAAATATCTTTCTAATAAGTTTTTCTATTAGATACCATGCTCTAGAAACATGTAAGGATTCCATTTCATCCCTTATAACTAAATCCCACTAATTTTAGTCTTTTATTTTTAAATCCTCTTTTGGAATCTTGATCTCTCCATCATCTATAAGAAGAATATAATAATGATCACTCCCATACCTATGAACATATCATTTAATCCTTGTATAAATCCATAAATATCCCTTTTCATTAGATCCACTACATCCATAACTTCACCCACAATATCTCTACCTCGATCATTCACATCCCTAGATATATATAGTACTTCGAATCTCATAAACTCAATCAAAACATGTATACAATCTAGAGATTTTTCTAAATAGTCTAGTATTTTCAAACCATACATACTCCTTAAATTTTCCAAAACATTTGTAACTTCAAAAATTCCATTCAATTGAACCACACAAGGTGATGATATTTTGATCTCATTAGAAACATCATATTGGTTCTAGTCTTTCCACATGATCTCTTCATTTAATATTACATTTTGGCTTCTCAAAACCTTTCAAGAGTTGTTATTCAGAAGATGAAAAATAAATTCTTCATCATTATACCCCACATATTAACATTATTAGGAGTTAACCTCTAGATTTTCCATTTATTTTTAATCAAAATGGATATAGTAATGTGAACTAAATACTTCGAGGTGAGATATTTCAGTATTTCTCCTATAATAATAGGATTCTGGTAGTTCATGCCCCGATGGAGATTATGGAATGTTGTTTACCATGTGGTCCACACAATTCATATATTTGTTCGAAAACTCCTTTAGAAAATTAGAATAAATCCAAATTATCATTTCCTTCAAAACTAACATATGATTCACCCTCTCTGCAACTCCATATTTTTGGAGTTCCTGATACTGTATCCTAAAAATAGATGCATGTCCTCAAGAAAAATACCAAGATTAATTTTCTTATGTAATCCCTTCCATTTTTATACCTCAAAAAATTTATTTTTCCTCTATCATATTTTTCTATCATGGACCTACATTGGATGGAATTTTTAATACAATGAAATTTTCATTGAAAAAAGAACACCCTCGCCTTCCATGTTAAATCATCGAAGAATGTAACATAGTATGGTGAACCTTCGTAAGAATTAACTATAGATTTTCCACATATGTGAACTATATCTAACATTTGATTCTTTAGTTTCTTGAATTCGATTTGATATAACAGCTTTGGTTTCTTTCCAAGGATGTATTCTTCACATGTTTTTTACTCTAGTCTTCCAATATTCATAACTCTTTTAGTAACTAATATTTTTATTCCTTTGTCATATAAGTCACCAGGATGTCCATGCCATAACATCATTAAATTTATTTATCTGGAATTTATTTAACCTTCCAAAACTCTTATTTGGTATAATACCCAATCATTCAATACTTTAGAAACCACTATGGAATCATGTGTGACTTTACATTCTCAATCCCCAAATGTTTTATAGAAACCCACATCATTCAACTTCCATACTAAGATAATGTTTTTCCGTAGACCTTTTATGTGTTTCAACCCTTTAAATTCTAGTAAATGTTCATTCTTTTTCTGGATAGAAACACCACCCTTACTCAAAATCTTAATAGATCCATTGCTTTCAAGGTGCACCTTGTCATATCTTCCAGAAGTATAATTCCTCATACTTCCTCTTCTATATGTAGAGTAAAATGAAACTACATAGTTAATACAAGACTCAATTGAAAAAAAACTCAATAAAAGAACACTAATATCTTTCAACTTGAGATTTGTGTGTACACTTTGGGAAATATATATTCCAGGATAGACTCTTCTTTCACTATGATATTTCATTGGGTGGTCCTTATTCCCCCAATTCCAACACATGGTTCAACCTTCCTCCAAGATACTACAGCTATGAGTCCTCCCTCATTTTCCTTTCTTGTAACCTTTATATTCTATGGAATATCCCCTAAATTATGAACTATATATATTTCAAGAATGTGCTTGGATATACTTTCAATAAATCTCCTTATTTGGAATAAAATCCCTAGAATCTAAAAACATTAATTGTACATTACCACTTTTAGTTACTCACTATGGTAAACATCACATCCTAAGATTTAATGAATGATGATAAGAAAAACATCACCCACTCCTGATACTCATATCTCACCTTCACCAATAACAACTGACTCTCAATAATGTTGAAGTCATTGATATGATTATCCATCATCATCCCTTATAAAATTATCTTACCTAACAACTTCCACATGTAGTACACTTTTTTCATTAATATCGATTTTTCATACATATCAGTAAGAGTCATAATTACATCTAAATTTTTCTTCACCTAATAGGTATTAAAATCCATGTCATGGTACATTGACATCAAGATCATTGCAAGTAATTTTGTATCCATAATTTACCATTCCTCCTTCTACATCATTTTAATCTTGGTGCCCATAAATGTAAGTTCAAGATCATTTTGAAGTAGAAAATCCTCTATTTTTATTTTAAAGAATCAAAAAATTTTCCAACAAAACTTCTCCACGTGGACCCTACCCTCCTCTAATTCCATAACTTCCAGAGCTAGTGAAATCCCACTAAATTACAGAACATATAAGAGGGGTTAGGAACTTCTTACCGAAATTCTCCTGCAAGGATAAGTGGTAGTTATGTTGTTAAACCAAGATTTGAAACACCTTGCTCTGGGTCTGGTCATATGAATCTCTATAATTGAAGCTCTTTTCCACTTTTCAGGTCTAATGAAGCTTCCTAACAACCAAAATTTGTGCCTCTATAAAATAAATGGAAAAAAACCAAAGTACCTAAATGAATTTAATTTGATAATACATCAAAACTTAGAATACACACCACACCTAAGTCACTTCACCGTAACACATACATCAAACCATAACCCAAACAATGCGAGAAAATGATTAAAAATATAAAGAAAAACAATAGTGAAAGTGTATGCTTGTTTTGGATGTTAGTTTTTAATCTATGGGTAGAATGCTACAATATATTTTATTAATGAGGTGGAAGATAATTACAATAAAAGAGTCGTATGAAACAATTGTTCACACCCAAGTATATAAATCAGAGTTTAGTTGGTGCAACTACAAATGCCTTATTATGTTATTTATACAGAGCAACCTCACTCTATTATTTTATTCACATGCATCCATTAGTTATATACACTAAATACACCCATTTAGGTTCCCCTTTTAATGAATAATTTACACTTATGGAAACTCTGAGACATTAATCATACATATCATCTTTAAGATTATTTTTTATTCACTTTTACACAAAAATATTAAAAGAAAAAAGTTACATAACCGAAAAAAACCCTTACCTATCAACAGAAAAAACATTGCATGTGTCCATTGCATCTCTGTACTTTATCTTTAGAATTTTCAACTGGTAACTTCTTATTTCCTACTTATAACCACCATCATCTAGTTTTATATCTATAAAGCTTCCAAGATTTTTATTTTTCTCTCCACTATCACCATATGAACATCAAAAATTAGACTTCTAGAATCTCTTTGTCAATTATTTTTAATAAAATAGCTAAGAATGGATCTCACAGAGCCGAACCTAACATTTTTCTATAAATATAAATGGAATGACTTATAGAAATATAAATATTTTAAATTGTTTATACATTCTAGATATCGATAATAATGTCTATAAAATAAAAAAAAATTTCAATGTTGATTCTAACCCTACATGGGTTTCATATTATCACATTGGATAGATAAATAAGAAAAGCATCCAAAGACTCTACAGTGATGGTTTATTTTAACCATTTTATTAAAAACTGTTTGATAATTATGAATTTTTTTTATTTGAAAAAATGGAAAAAACACTTTTTAGTTTAAAAAGTGAAAGGGATATTGGATGGTTTAATCTTATATGTAGTGGTGTATGTGGACTAATGAATAAAAAATAAAGTGGTGGATATAGTTACTTCATAACATTTACCATTAAATTTAGTCAGTATGGTTTTGTTTTTTTATTAGAAACAAGTTTGAATGTTTTGGAAAGTTCAAAGTGTTTCAAAATTAAGTATAGAATAAACTATGAGAAATTATTAAGATTATTCGATTTGATTAGGGTGGTGAATACTTGATATGTGGATTCACTCATCATCTGAGATATTGTATAATTGTATTACAACTCATTCCTAACATTTCATGACCTAGACTAATGGGGCTCAATACATAACTATTCCAATCGTACCTCTATAGTACAAGGGACTGGTGACAAGCACCGAAAGGAATAAATAGTATGGGAGGGCTTTACCTAAAGTACATGTATGTACACACCTGACTATATCAATGTAGAATTGAAGAGTAATAATAATTAAAAGATGAAATGTCTAGATAATAACCATGAATTTCAAAAACCTCTAGGGTGTAAAATAGTATGGAAGTGTAAACTAAAAAGTAAAGGGGAAAAATACACACCTAACCAGAATGATGTCCCAACCTGAAAAAACTTGAAATGTAAATGCTGGGAGAGACCGGATCCTGATCTCCATGCTATGACTACTATATGTAGCCAAATGAACTAGGTATTCCTAAGATACTCTATAATCACCACCGACATGTTCGTAATCTGCATAAGAAACGGCATGTTAGCTAAAATACCATGTCGGGGTGAGCATTTACATACCCAATAGGTCACCCTGAAATATGAAGGGGAGCAGTAAGATACATAATAGGAATAGATGGAAATCTCAAACCAAAGTAATAATGTAAAAATAATCCAATAACATAGATACAGATATATATATTCTCAAACCAAAGAATCCTAAATGAGAGAGAACGGGGATCTCCATCTCAATTCCTAGCCCAGGTAAGAGCAACAACAATTACAAGAGTCCATCAACAATGCCCAGCATGTCACGTGTCAAATCAAATAAGTCACCATGTGGAGAGACCAATCCTCGCAACTGTACCTCAATGTCCAGGGGTGAAATATCCAAGAATATAACTCATTCCCTAGTGATTCAGTGGGGTTCCACTCAGTTTAAGGAGGACCCACAACCATTTTGATATGAGGGTACAACTTAGTAGATAGTGGAATTATGACCTCGTGCATAAGGGGGTTACCACTCATTGGATAGAGGACCCAAACCCTAATTCCATGTGGGGAACAACTTAGTAGATTAAGTATCCCCACCCAAATGCTATAAGGGTTACTACTCAGTAGATAGAGGACTTGTTCCCTAGGGCATCAGGGGGTGACACTTAGTAGATAGAGGACCCCCACCCTAATTCCATAGGGGGAACCACTCAGTATATAAGGGACCCACATCCTGATTCCATAGGGGGTACCACTTATTAGATAGATTAATTGGTCCCTAGTTTTCCATGTGGTGCCACTCGGTAGATAGACATTAGACGACCCATGTCCATCCCACCTGATGGGTAACACTTTAATAGTCGATCAAGGACCCTTGACCATCCCAGTAGGAGGGTTCCACTATGATCCCTCTAAGGATCCTTCTTAATAACTATCATCCTCTTGAATCACCTAAATAATCATTACACCCATAAAATCTCATATCATATCTCAAAATCCACTACAGAGGCCACCATCGCGTTCTACTAAAAAAAACTAATGATAGGATTCTCACATGCCAAAATCAAAGTCCAAAAAAAGGAGATACAAGAGGTTGAAGTTTACTAAAAATGAAATTAGGTTTACATGAATTGTAACATATCCACATGACATGTGGTCCCACTCGATTTTCTGGCCATGTCCCAGACAGTACACGGCTTACTGACCGTGTATCACTACACAGTTTGCAAGTGGATTACATAGTGTGCCTCAGCCACTTGGGGTCCTACCCATACTCCTGGTCATATATGTGTATGTTTTCATGTGTCAATGTACCTTGTTACATGGTATATCCTTCTACATGGGGATAATCCCCATGTCCCTCCTTGTGTCCATGTATATTTTTACACGACGTGGGTCTAGTTGTGTCCTCCCGCACAGGTTCATACATGTGTGCCCCACCACATGACTTCCCTACCTAAGGAGGGATACATAGTGTGTGGCCCAACCACACAGTATATCAACCTTAACATTCTCAAAACCCTAATTCCATAGATAAAGGTGTACTACATGGCGTATTTTCATCAAAGTAAACACCGTGTAGTCAGGATTTTCATAGAAGCTCATATAAGCTTCTGGCTTTCTTGATCCATCCTCCAATGACTTGAAACTCACCTACAAGTTGTCCAAATCGAAGGAAAAGTCCTAAGATAATTTTTATGTCCCTTTGATGGTTGGAATTCGAATCTATGATTCATTCATATGAATTAATATGCACATAGTTTCCCATGGTGCTCCCAAGGCCTCTCCAAATAAACAAAACCATGGTGGAATCTCCCATATCCCACTATCTATATGAAACTATCACTAATTCATCAATACATTCCTCACACACAAATTGGATATGAATTCAGGGGCTGGTCAGGCTCATTCCTACCGGGAAACATCAAATCGATAACCTATAGTACAATCAACAAAGAATGCGAAGAATTATTGGGAGAAAAGGAATCAAAACAAAGGTGGATGATTGGTGGAAAACAATTTATTGGGAAATGAACGCAATTAGGGATATCCAGGATGAGAAAAAATTTAATAATCAATTAAAAATGATACATGGATGCATTAAAATAATTGAAATTGTCACAAATCAAAGAATCAAGATTATCATGATCAAATAGTTTATTCAATAAGTGATGAATCGACAATTAATGAGTCCTATCATTATTCGATGAAAAATGTTCACCCCAATGAATTAGAGGGGTTGTTTCATTTTTGGTGTCTCGATATTCTTGGATCCAGAGTATCATCATCACTTGATTCTGTTTTTCCAATGAGAGTCAGAAGGAAAACGTCTCAATCCTCCTATGGTTTATGTGGATCAACCTGGAGAATCTTTATAACCATGAATTTATATAGGTTTAAAATTTAGTTTATTTAAATAAAATAATTAAATTGTTTAATTAATTTAATTTAAATTCACCCTCCATTGGTCATGATATATGAATACCTTGTGCTGAATAATTTTAAGTTATGCCTTAGGTAAACCTCACATTTGTTTTTCAACTACGGTCTCAGATTTCTGATCCAATATTCCTTTTACGATTTATCTCATTTTCTTTATTAAATCATGCACGCGTAGTATAAAATATATTTAATATTTTTATAAAATTAATTTTGGGGACACCAAACCTTATAATTTCACATCGTCTCAATGTCTGGCTCTAAAAATATTTCAACATATATTTCAAAGTATTACAAGGAAAAAAGGGTCTCTATTTCATTCCATCCTTCAATATTTTCATCCTCAAAAAGAAAAAACTAAAAAAATATCTTGGGATACTAGGCCCTCATCTTGATCTCCCACTCATAGGGGCTCTCCTACATAGTCCTGTGCAACCACATCACATGAACAAAGGTGGTATTCCATCAATGCAGGTTACACTCCTGCTAGTCCCCAATCACCACTAGGTGCTCCAAAATAGTGGATCCACCCTTGGTGTCTAGCTTTCCCTAGTCAATATCATGTGTGGGGTTATTCACGTTTCTCCACAACTATGAAACATATAATAAATCATGAAACTACACTAACTATGGGGGTAGGGTGAGGTACTAAAAAACCTTGAAAACCCTCAACAAGATATCAAATAGCCTAATAAACCTTGAGGATAGCTTGCCTCACAAGCCAAATCTCTACAATCCTTGTCATGGGGGGATCTTAGGAAAACATTGTCTCCCTGATCGAACTCAAACGGCCTACAACATCGATATGTGTAATATTTATGTGTGCTATAAGTTTTCATCATCCACATTAGAAGGAAATATACCTTCTTCATATTCAACATGATCATCAATGGACCTACAAGAGATTCCATGTCAATCTATGACCATCATAGGGGTGACCTACAGGGTCTCTCATACAAGGCTTCAAAAGGTTCCCTACTGATAGTAGAGTGGAAACTCTTATTTTACACAAACTATACCAATGGAAAGTGATCCTACCATATTTAGTTGAATTACAACACACAAGACCTCATTATATCCTCCAACACCTAGATAGTGTGCTCGGTCTACCAATCTGTCTGGGGTTTGAAGGATGCATTCATCCTCATATGGGTTCTAAATTCCTCCTACAGTCCTATCTATAATAGTGATGTGAACGATTAATCGAAATCAGAGACAATAGTCAAAGGAACCCCATGAAGGTGAAAATCTATTGTGCATACATCTTCCCCAAACTATCCACAGAACTCTACTCCCTGATAGTTAGGAAGTGTTTTGAATTTGTGAGTCGGTCAACTATCATCCAGATTGTGTCATGAACTTACATTGTACATGGAAGAACTATCATAAATTCCATGGATATGTAATCCAAATTCCACTTTAGGATATCAAGGGGCTACAATAAACCTACCAGAACTTTGTTCTTAGCCCTCGTATATTGATAGGTCCAACACCGAGAGATGAACTCGGCCACGCTCTGCCTCATGTAAGCCCACCAATACTTTTGCTGAAGGTCTCTGTACGTATTCCCCACACTAGGAGGTATAGAAAAAGGAGAAGTTTGGAACTCTCTCATCACCTCCTCCCACATTGTGGCTGGTACCACTTTCATTCCCTATAAAATAATGATGTGATTCCCCCCTTCAAAAAAATCCATCTGGTGAATATCTTAAAGATATCTGGTTACGCAAGACCTCATAGTCGATGTCTCCCAACTAGGACCCTATTGCACGTGGGAGGAGCAGATTAGTCAACACCATCGATTGAAGAAAATTAACACTCTCTTGCTCAACAAGGGTCAACTACAAGGAAGACAACTGATCAGGCCCCTCCTACACCAAACCAGCCTAGTAATTTTTACTAAGGGAATTTGTTACCATGTTTCCCTTCTCGAAAGTATAGACCATATCAATGAAATTGTCCTGTAGGAATGCCAACCATTTCCTTTCTATCTAGTTCATGTTGATCTACATGAAGACATACTTGATACTCTAATGGTTTGAGTAAACCCAAAATCACACTCCCAGAAGATAGTGGCTCCACATTGTTGGAGTAAATACTTCCGCTGCCAACTCTAGGTCATGAGTCGCGTAGTTCTACTCATGGGGTCTCAACTGCCTCGATCATTATGTGATAACTTCTTTCCTCTATAAAAAACTCATCCAATACTAGCTTCTGAGTCATCACAATACACTATTTACTCCACACCCTCCTCCACTAGTCTCAAAACAGGATCACTCATCAGCCTCAGCCTTAACTCCTCAAAGGCTCTCTAGAACTGCTCATTCCAAGTAAACGGCTTCTCATTCCACATCAGAGTGGTTCGATTGGATTAAATCCTGGAGAAGTATTCCATAAACCTCTTATAGTACCCCTCCAATCCAAGAAAACTCCACACCCATAACATGCTATTAGGTGGATCCTAATAAAGCATTGCATCGATATTTATTGGGTCCATGACTAAACCATGCTCAGAAATAACATGCCCAAATAAGTGAACCACATGAATCCAAAACTGGTACATTGAGATATTATCATATATCCATTACTCCCAAAGAAAATCTAGGTCCATCGTCAAGTGATATACATGCTCCACTTATGACGTAGATTATATGACTATGTTATCAATGAAGACAACTAAAATCAGTCCAAGTCTAGCTGGAAAATATGGTTCATCAAAGCCATAAAAATAGAGGGGGAATTTTTCACACTGAAGGTAATTACCAAGAACTCATATTATCTATAGAAATATCAAAATTACACCTTTGGAATATCATCCCCATGAACTCTCAACTGGTGGTAGCCAAACTGGAGATCGATCTCCAAGAACTATCTCACACCTCGCAACTAATCAATCATATATTAAATCCTCAGAAAGGAGTACTTGTTCTTTATCATGGCCTTGTTTAGGAAATAATAATTTATATAAATCCATAAGTTCCCATATACATTCTTTAATAACAACACCAATGTTTCCAAGGGGCACACTAGGTTTTATGAAGCACTTCTCTCAATGGTCCTCCAACTACAACTGAAGCTCTTGGAACTCGATAGGGTCTATCCGATATGATGTAGAAGATATAAGAGTATCCCCAGGATTAATTTTGGTACTAAACTTCATCTACCTCCACATAGGTAGTTCTGAAATTTCCTTGGGGAATAAATCCATGAAATGTTCAATGATTGAGGGAATTTAGATGCATGAAGAGCTTATTTAACTGAGGGCTAAACTCACTAGCTAATGGGTGACGGGTTATAGCCACCAACTAGAATATTCCAATTATCCTACCATGAGATATCTCGCACTCATAAAGGATAATCTCTTCCCATTAGTTCAAAGTAATCTAACTCATCTATGGTGACAATCAATCTGGGCCCGGACCATGGACAACCAATCCATACCCAAAATGACATCATAGGGTTTCATCATGATGACTAAATGGTACCATTATAATCTCTATACAACAAGTGATAACTCATACTTCCAGAAAATAAAAGATATAGAATAAGAATTCCTTGTAGGATCCTCAAAAAAGATGATGGGATAACTGCTCAACCGGGAGGTCCAACTCACGCACTTGGAAAAAAGAGGTGAAATAATGACACAAACCTAAGCCTAATAATACTAAAGAAAAAAATAGAATAAACATGTATTTTACCTCTAATAATATCATGAATTACTTGGTATTAAGTATCCATTACATGTATCATTCCTCATCCCCAACAGGAAACTCCTTGATCATGACGTGGGTCTCCTAGTAGTGGTGGAGGAAGGATCTCATAGCATCATCCATGACCCACAACTCCTCTTAGAGATCCACCTACTCTACTACCATATCCGCCTCCATAAGGTCCTCCCAAATGTCACGTGGGAGATCCCTAATCATGGTAGTTCCTCTACTGTGGCGATCCATCAACTATCTGTCTACGCTCCTCAAAAAATCGGTTCAGGCAATCACGTGTTATGTGACCTTTCCCATCACATGTGTAGCACCACCCCTCTCTAGGCTACCAGGGTCCCCCTCATAGTACCTATTCCACATGACCACATTATTGAGTCTATTCATGGGGAGGTCTCATGTGCTGATATCTTATCAATGAGCACCAGATAGCTATTACAAATGACTCAACCCTATATCTCTAATTTCCATCTCTGGCTACCTTATGTCCCTATAAATGGAATGTCTTTGTTAATAGTGCCCACTCCAATAACCCAATATAGGTGGGAATTCACAGGGGTATGACAATGGCACATAGATCTCTACGAAGACCCTACTCAAACTTCAATGCTCAGAAGTGGCCACCCCGAATCATATAGACGGAGTACCATGTGAGGTCTATGAACCTCACAATGTACTCATCCACTGTCATCACTCCATACTACAACTCTAGATGATTTGGAATTTGAACTAAGTTCAAGAAATAGCGGTAGTAATCCTCATGAAATAGTTGTAAGAAGTAGGACCATGAGAGTGTCAAATCATCATGCATTTCTGTAAAAAGACTCCACTAGAATCCAACTACTCCATGGAAAAGGATACCTATCGACAAAACCACCTGGTCAATCGATGTCCAGATAATTAAGAAGACAGAGATCACAGACTCTAGCCAATCCTACACTACCTGGGGATCTGGATCACCATGGAACCTCAGTAGATTTTATTGTTGGAACTCGTGGAGTGCACTAAACTTGTGGGCCGCCTCGGCCTACATTGCTGGTATAAAATTCTTCTTAATAGGTGGTGGTGCTTCTACCAATCCACCTGGAGTATGGATCTCATAGGATAGACCCTGAACTGAGGCCTCATCACTAATCAGATCATTTTTATGATTTGGAATGGGTAACCCGGCTTGTTTTCATCATGGAGGCATCTATAAAATTTAATCAATACATATTGTGGTAAGATGAGGATATATATATACAATGGGGAGCTGATCCATGAAGTAAAGTCAGAGGACTCGATACTATATAATTCATGTACCATTGATCCCTACAACCAATTTCATAGTATACCATGTCAACAAGATGGAAGTCAGAGTCCTAGTGAATGGATGTCAATCTCCCACACCATCACTGGGTTCCCTATCTTAAAATCCTCACATGAAACACTTTGAAACTGTTTCCCAAAATCCCAACCAAATCCTCTTAAGGGGACTACTCCAAACATAGTCGCAAGGATTGAACCACCATTGATACCAATATGTCACAACCTAACCCAATGCAACTCTATTTGCAAATACCCCAAGCCCACATCCATAGGACAGGGGCTGGACATATGAATTGAGAGGCATAACTAGTTTGGGAGGCCTTTTCCTAAAGTACCTGTAAGCATACATCTTACCATCTCAATATATAAGTTTATAGGAATAATAATAAAAAGAAGATATATATAGAGAATAATCATGCGTGTCAAAAACCTATAGAGTGTACAAGAGTATGTTGGTGTCAACTAGAAATTAAAGGGTAAAATACACACCCAATCAGAAAGATGTCCCAAACAGAAAAAACTATAAAAGTAAATGATAATAGAGCCCACATCCTAATATCCAAGCTCTGACCACCATACGTGGCCAAATACATCAGGTATCCCTAATATCCTCTGTAATTTTCACCGAAGTTTCCATCATCTTTATAAGAAAAAAACGTGGGAAAATCCCGTTCCGGGGTGAGTATATACATACAAAGTATGACACCCTGAGAAATGAATGGGTAGTGGTAAGAGACACAATAGGAATTGACATACAACTCAACCCAAATAAAGAGAGTAAAGAGAATCCAATTAAAATTGATATATATATATATATATTATCAAACAAAATAATCCTATATAAACAGTAAAAAGGATATCCATCTCAATTACTATCCTAGGTAAGAGTTCCACTAGTTCCAAGAGTCCATTAATGATTCTCAGCATCTCATGTGTCAAACAAAAGAAGTAACCATGTGGAGGGTGTAACACCCTAATATTTTATGAGATAGATTCTATAAAATTGTTTAATTTATTTTGTTGTACTCTACACAAATATTAGCTAGCTCTACATGTAAAACAAACATAGTCTGTGTTACATGTAAGAGAAACCTTCCTCAATAGATTGCATTGTACGCAAAACCGAGTTTGACAAAATAACGATATATTATTATTATGGCATATAAACATTAAATTATTAGTGGTATTAACCATGTTTTTAATTTTTTATAACATTACAATTCATCTTACAACTTTTCTAGAACATGATATGAGAAAAAAAATCATTTTTTCAAATAAAAGAATTATTTTTCAAAAAAATTACAGTTTTACTTCCTTTTCACGGAGCACCCAATTTAAATCAAGTTTTTCACAATTTTATAAGTTAAATTATACAAAATAAAGTTCTTATTTTGAAGAGGGGAATAAAAATTTACTTTTTTGAATTTTTTCTATTTTTCTAATAAAATTGATATTTTAATGAATAGTTAAAAATACTGCATTTTAATTCGAAATTTCCTTCTTTTGAATTTATTTATATAGTTATATTATCTTTTTAATTGATTTTAAAGTGTAATTGGATTATATTTTTATCATTTAATCCAATTTTCATCATTTTATGTAATTTTAATTTTAAACTGGACATAAACATATGTCAATATTTAGATAGTTATTACTTCTTAAAAACCTGCTTTTTAATATTGTCAATGTGAATTAATTTAAAATTAATTACTACAACTTATATGTTTTGAATTTGAAAAAATATCTTCTATATTTTTGAATCATAAGGTTAAAATTATGAAAATAGGATCCTTTAATTTTTTTACATTATGAATAGTAACTTTAGTAATTATTTTATGTACCATTGTTAAAGGGTAAATCTGGTAAATAAGGTGAAAAAAATAATGTTATAATAATATTAAACTACCTTAACACATATCCTAATCCTATTTGATGATATATTTCCGACCATGGTAATCCTTGGGTTGATTTTGGCACCCCATGGATTCACTTAGATGTGAAAATGACATTTTATAATAATTAATTTAAAGTAAAGATAATTATAACCTAAACATATATCTTTTTCTGAATCAATTTTAATAGAAGGTTATATAACTTATCTCTTTCTCTATAAATATTCATTAGAAAACTGAAAATATTTCTTAGATCATGGTATTTTATATGTAATTTGTATACATTAGATAAATGTATTTATTTATGACATAATTATGATGTAGTGATTACCTCATTTATGAATGATTCAAAGAAATGAATTTATAAATATTCAAATAAATTTAATTTGAACATTTTGATGCCATACACGAATTTTTTGAATGAAATTGACATATTATAAATGAGTTAAATCCTTTTCTTTGAAGTAATAAGGTTTTTATGAGTTTTTAAAAAAGTCATGTATGAATAGTTTCCAAAATTGACATAATTCATATCTTAAAACATAAAATAGTTTATTAAATGATATTAAATTCAAAAAAATTTATGATTGTTCCAAATGGTTAATATCATTCCAAATATGTCATAAATATATTATTTTTGGGTCTTTTTATATTATATGTAATTACAATAACCCATAATGTGTAAATAACATGATATCACGGTAAGATTAAAAAGGGTAAAATAAGGGTTAAACCAAATATATAAGGATAAAAAAATTATAAACTTGTCTAAAAATTATTGGATGATCGTTATTCAAACCATTATCATCATAAATACAAATTAAATAAGTATTGGACCATTTTCAATCGAAATTAAAATTATAATAAATTAATATTTTGATACTTTCCTAAAGTGCCTCCCTCATCTCTTATAAAAGGGAACCTCCTCCCACTCATCCTCACTCCATTTTGAGCCTTCAATATCGGCCAAACCCTTCTCATTTCTCTTATAAACTTGCCTAGTTACATTATAGAGGTTCTGGTATTCTCGAAAGACCAACACTATTTCTCGAAGAGAAAATTTAAAGGAGGCACAACGAGGGGGTAATCTCTTCTACCAATTCTTTAAAATATAATTCTTCTTCAACATCCTCTTCATAATTTTTTTCATTATAAATTAATAACATCAGTATCACTCATATAAGGATTTGTTATTATAAATATAAAAAACCCTATTTCACATTCTATCCATCCTATGAAAAATGAAATCACCACACGTGTGTACGTACAGCTTACCGTCTCCACACCAGGGTGTAATATTTTTTCACCACCACCTTACATGGATGGGTATAATGGTGAGAATAATAAATATATATGATTACTATAACATGACACTAATTATGAGATATTAAACACTATACACTTCAATACAATTCCAAAACTGTAGGAATGATATCGTCACTCGTGCATACCTACGGCTTACCGTCTCTACGACATGATGAGATTCATTCTCCATGTTAACATGATACTAACTATGATGAATGATTTATATACTTTAAGAATCCCATTTTAATGGAAAATAGACATGAAATGGTGTTAAGGAAGCTTCATGTAAATATGGAATCATTAAACCCTAAAAATATATTCCTGACGCCATATTTGCATGAAGCTTCCTCCACACTATTTCATGTTTATTTAAAAATAAATTATTTTCTTTGAAAATTGTCCGTAATTTTGAGAAAACAAAAAAAATTGATGAATAAAGGATATTTTCCTCAAGAACGAAGTTCAAGTGTTTTATCGAAATTATTTTCTATCTAAGATGACACTATCTAAATATTGTTATGTTTCTATACCTATTGTTACTATGATTTTATTATCTTAATGACGTAATGGTAATTAAAATAGATTATGTTATTATAGAATGATGTTTAAGACTCCCATTTTATTTCATACATTATGTTATGATGAATGATTTATGTTTTTGTGGCACATGTAACAATGATTTCATTATGAGATGGGTGGACCTATATATTCCTCAAATTCATTAGGTAAATATTTATATCTCATGATATTGAAATGACTGGAATGGAAAGTAAATCTAGATTAGTAATACAGGGCTGGAATGGCATGTAAATCTTCTTCATTAATACAGGGCTGGAATGACATGTAAATCTGGTTCAGTAATACGTGGCTGGAATGGCAAGTAAACCTGGTTCAATAATGGACGTTTTCCACTATGATGGTCTTGGTAGCAATGCCTTGTCTACTATGGAAATAATTTTATGTGCTTATTAGTTTCCCACAATTACATGTTTTACTCCAATGCTATTTTATCATGGTTAATGTTCTTTTATGATCCATGCCTTATGTACTGCAAAGATTTATTTCATGACTCAATATTTTTATGTTTAAACTTTATTCTAATGTTCTTACATTCACATGTTTATAGTTTTTTTTATGTTCTCTATTTTTACCCTTACTGAGTATTTGAGTGCACCCTTTTTATGTTTTCTTTTCCCTAGGATATAAAGAAATATTTTAGGTAGGAAAAAAAGAAGAATATATTTAAAGGAGATGTTGATGATCTTTCACCATGATTAGAAAACTATGTTCCGATTTTCCAAAGACACTAAATGATTATGGTGTTTGGGAGTCTTTTTGTGACATGTATTAAGTATTCTGAAAAAGTAAATTAATTTCCATGTACGTCAATAGAATTATGGTAACGATCATGAATAACCTAGTATTAAACCTAAGATGTTAGAGATTGAAAGTACTCCCCCTTGAAGATGTTGTTTTCTTAGTATGATTTTTTCCTCTCACACTATTATTTTTGGGTTTTAGAAATTGGATGGAAATAGGAGGATTTAGGTTAATGGAGAATATGATAGACAATGGAATGATATTCTTAATGATAAACCAAATGAAACAGGATTTGGAAGTCGAAATATTGTTATTATGCCTAGTCATAAATCTCATAATATGTTAAATAATATCAACTTTGGAAAGTTTCATATCCCAGCCAATAAGAGAAAGATGTATTTTCATAATAATCATAGAGGAAAGAATGTTCAATTCTCCTTATGTAAATAATATGGAAAGAGGCATCAAGGATAATGTTTCAAAGGAACTGGGAGATGCTTTCATTTTGGAAAAGGACACAAATCCAGTAATTGCAAAGGAAAATGTTCAGTTAAGACAATGGAAAGGGATAATGGTATTTCTAAGACATCAATGATGGTTAAATGTTTTAAAAGTGGAATTTATGGGAATTATGAAAATAGATTCCCTAAGGGAAAATTTCAGGAAGAGAATCAGAATGGTTGTATGGGTAGTATTTATGTTGATGATGATGAATAGACTATAGATGATATGTGAGATGAAAGAAGTGTTAAGGAATAAAATGATGAATCTCAGTCAATGGTTTAAGAAGGTAGTGGAATGATTACATGTTTATCAAGAATAATGATGTATAAGTAATTTAATGGTACTATGGAATAAACAAAAATCTAAGGATTATTACACTATTTGTTTTTTCCTTAAGTATTTGAAAATATATGTTTAATGGTACCGGTAACCATGGATGGTTATTCAGATATTTCTGGAAATCACATGATATGTGCATAATGTAGGGATAAGGAGATAATGAGATGTTTTATAGTATTAATGACCTCATGAATGATATAAGGAAAATGTGATATCTGGTTTGAGTATATATAATTTTTGGGATTTTTGGTATGTGGAAAGAGTTAAATTTTTATGGAATGCATTTTTTCACTAAGTTCTATGGTAATTCATGTTTCAAGAGAAAACGTAATTAAGGTATTCACATGTTTGGAATGTGACAACCAAGAACCTCTAAATGAGATATGTGAGAAAAATATTAAGTCAATTTAGTTCACCTATTTCTAAAGTTTTATATTTTTAGTTTTGGTAAGGATTTTAATGTTATCCATTTATGAATATTATAAGTTATTTTCCATTTTATGTTTTTTAGAATAATGTATTATCTCACTATAGGTGGACTTATGCATATTTGATTACCTATGCTAGCCTTTTTGTTGAGACAGATGGAATGACCTATCATTCTATTTCATGATCTTGTAACACTTCAAAAATGACAAATTCAATATCATTTCTTCAAATAAGAGATGAAGTGGAAGTTTTTCAAGGCACGGACAATGGTGAGATTATACCAAAATCAAGTAAGTATTTATTCCCTTGCAAAAATACTCAAATTTAGGAAAAGGATCTTGAAAAAAAATGATATCCTAGTACCTTCTTATCAGATGAATCATATTATCCCTTAAATAATTTTAGATATATGGATTTATTTAGTTACCTTTATCCAAAACTTATTCCATATCACTATCCACCAGAACATGATGGTTAGATTTCTCTTCCATATCCATGATTTCATTTTCAGCTTATGTTCTCCTATGTGGAAACCCAGTGATGAGTTACTTTTTTTAGATGTTATGTTTATAAATTTTCTTTTTAAAATTATGTTTTAGTATCCCTTTTTATGATGTGGGTTTCAATGAAAGAAACTTTCAAATATAAAACCATTTATAACCCTGATGAATTTCAAGGTATAAATTCATTTTAAGGGGGGAAAGATGTGACACCATGGGATTTTATGAGATAAATTCTTTAAATTTATTTGATTTATTGTGTTGTATGCTACACAAATATAATCTTGTACTACATTCTACATGTACTTAGTCTGTGTTATATGTAAGAGAAACCTTCCCTGATATCTTGCATTGTACACAATATCGAGTTTCATTAAACAATAATATATTATTATTATCAGATATAAAATAGCTGTTATAAATATTATTAACCATGTTTTTAATTTTTTATAACATTTTCATTAATCTTAAAAATTTTATAGAACATTATTTGATAAAAAATCAATTTTTTGGATAAAATAAATATTTCTCAAAAAACTATAGTTTTACCACCTTTTGATGGAGAACCCATTTTAAATCTAGTTTTTGACACTTTTATAAGTTAAATTCTACAAAATAAACTTCTTCTTTGGAATAAGAACATAAAAATTTACTTTTTTTGAATTTTTGGTATTAATCTAATAAAATTGAAATTTTAATGAATAGTGAAAAATACTCTATTTTAATTCGAAACTATCTTCTTTCAAATTTATTTAGGATGTTAGATTATCTTTTTTATTGGTTTTAAAGTGTAATTGAATTATATTTTGATCCTTTATTCCTATTTGGGTCATTGAAATTAATTACAATTTTAAATTTCACATAAACACATGTTAATATTTTGATAGTTATTACTTCTTAAAAACCCGCTTTTTAATATTGACAATAAGAATTAATTTCAAATTAATTACTGAAACTTTTGTGTTTTTAATTTCAAAAAATGGATTGCACATTTGGAATCATAAGGTTCATATTATGAAAATAGGCACCTTCTATTTTTTACATTATGGATAGTAACTTTATTAACTATTATATTTACCATTGTTAAAGGATAAATATAGTAAATAAGGTTAAAAAATAATATTATAATAATATTAAACAACCCTAACACATATCATAATCCTATTTTAAGATATATTTCCAACCATGGTAATATTTGGGTCGATTTTGGGACCCCATCAATTCACTTGGATGTGAAAATGACATTTTATAATAATTAATTTAAAGTAAAGATAATTATAACCTACACATATAACTTTTACTAAATTGGTTTTAATATAGGGTTATATTACTAATATCTATATCTATAAATAGTCCTTATAAAACGAAAAATATTTCATACATCATAGTATTTTATTTATAATTTTTATACATTAGATAAATATATTTATTTATGACACAATTATGATGTAGTGATTACCTCATTAATGAATGATTCAAATAAATAAATTTATAAATATTAAAATAAATTGAATTTGAAAGTTTTGATCACATAAACGAATTTTCTGGATGACATTAACATATCATGGATGAGTTAAAGCCTTTGGTTTGAAGTAATCTGGCTGTTATGAATTTTTTAAAAAGTCATGTACGAATAGTTTCCAAAATTGACATAATTAATATCGTAAAACATAAAATGGTTTATTAAATGATATTAAATTCCTAAAAACTCTATTATTTGTACAAATTGTTAATATAATTCTAAATATGTCAGAAATATATTTTTTTGGGTCTTTTTACATTATATGTAATTAGAATAACACACAATGTGTAAATAACATGATATCACGGTAAGATTAAAAATGGTAAAATAAGGGTTAAAACAAATATATAAGGATAAAAAAATTTCAAAACTTGTCTAAAAATTATTGGATTATGGGTATTCGAACCAATATCATATTAAAATCTAATTAAATAAGTATTTTACTAATTTTAATTGAAATTAGAACTATAATAAATTATTATTTTGAGAGTTTCCGAAAGTGGCTCCCTCATCTCTTATAAAAGGGCACCTCCTCCCTCTCCTCCCCACTCCATTTTGAGCCTTCAATATCGGAATACCACTACCCATTTCTCTTATAAACTTCCTTATTTTCATTCTATGGGTTTTTTTATTCTCAAAAGACCAACACTAGTTCCCTAAGAGAAAATTTAAAGGAGGCACAACAAGGAAGCAATAATCTCTTCTACCAATTCTTTAAAATTTCATTCTTTTTCAATTTACTCTTCATTAGTTATTTCATTAAAAATTAATAAAATCAGTATCACTCATATAATTATTTTTTATTGTAAATAGGAAACAACTCTATTTCACATTCTCTCCATCCTATGAAAAGTGAAATCATCACGTGTGCGTACGTATGGCTTACCGTCTCCATGTCGTGGTGTAATCTGTTTTTCACCGCCACCTTACATGGATGGGTATAATGGTGGAAATAATAATTATATATGATTATTATAACATGATACTAATTCTATTATATTAAAGACCATCCTTTCTAATACCATTCAAAAATTATGGGAACGATATTGTCGATCATGAGTACGTACAGCTTACAGCCTCCAGGATGCGATGAGATTCATTCCCCACGTTAACCATTCAAGAATGATTATAAAGTAAATTTAATAAATAATCATGAAATATATGACATAATAATTCTAATTGATTTATATATATATATATATATCATTTTTTACTTTCATTCAATTTAATAAGGAAACGAAAACAACATTCATGCGTACGTACAGTCTACCATCTACATCAACAATGTATTCTATTTCTTTTATCTATCTGTTATATATATTTATATAATGAATATATATATAATATATGAATCATTTTTTACCTCCTTGAAGTAATTAAATTATTATATAAGTACTAATATCAATAATAACAATTCAAAACATGTATGATAAATAAAACGCTTATTATCAAAAATGTTCGTTTAACATGGAATTGACAAATGAACAAGTAATATAAAGTCATAAGTGAATCATATATGATATAATAAATATTAATATGGTTCTATTACAAGTTAATATTATGTCTAAAACCACTATACAATATTTTCAGACACATATGGATGAAATCAATCATAAGGTAAAGGATAATTTTGCAATCTCATTTTTATCTGAAATTGGTTATACGAATGTATTTACAGGGTATTTATATTTATCATCTATGTCAATATTTTCTAAATATGTTTTAAATTTTTTTTACTATTATTATATTTATGTTTAATGTCATTTTTACCCCTTTATGAATTTTACTATGCGTTATGGAAGGAATATTTCTTTTGTTTACCATACAAAGTACTTTTTGACTTTTCTAGTAAAAGAATGGAGAGAATGTTTTATATTTAACTTATACAGTATGAATAGATTTTTACAGTTTCATGACGCCATATTCACATGAATATTACTCTATACTATTTAAAGGTTATTTTCAACTAAATTATTTACTTTTAAAATTGTCTGGCATTTTTAAAAAACCAAACGTTTTTAAGAATAAAGGATATTTTCCTTAAGAACTAAGATAAAGTGATCAAAAATTATTTTCTATATATGATGACACTCTCTAAATAGTGTTATGTTTCTATACCTATTATTACTCTGATTTTATTATCTTAATGATGTAATGGTACTTTATATGGATTATGTTATTAAGGAATGGTGTTTAAAAATCAAATTTGATTTCATGAGTTTTTCTAGGATGAATGATTTATGTTTTTTTGGCATATGTAAGAATGATTTCATTAAGAGATGGGTGGGACTTATATCTTCCTCTAATGTATTAGGTAAATATTTATATCTCATGAGATATACATAACTGGAATGGTAAGTAAATCTGGTTCAGTAATACACGGCTAGAATGGTAAGTAAATATGGTTTAGTAATACAGGGCTGGAACGGCATGTAAATCTAGTTCAGTAATACATGGCAGGAACGGAAAGTAAACCTGGTTCAGTAATGGAATTTTTCCACAATGATGGCCTTGGTAGAAATGCCTTGGATACTATAGAAATAATTTTATTTTCTTATTAGTTTCCCAAAATTACCTATTTTATTCCAATGCTATTCTATCATGGTTAATGTTCCTTTATGATCCATGCCTTACGTAATGCCAAGAATTATTTCATGACTCAATATTTTGATGTTTAAACTTTATGATAATTTTTTTATGTTCAAATTTTTATAGTTTGTTTTATGTTCTCAATTTTTACCCTTACTGATCATTTGAGCTCATCCTTTTTATGTTTTGTTTTCCCCAGGATATAAATAAAGGATTTAGGTAGGAAAAAAAGGAGAATATATTTAATGGAGATGTTGAAGATCTTTCACCATAATTAGAATATTATGTTCCGAGTTTCCAAATACACTAAACGAATACGTTGTTTGGGAGTCATTTTGTTTCATGTATTATGTTTTCTATAAAAGTAATGTAACTTCCATGTACATCAAGATTTGGTCTCTATATTTGTTTTCAGATCCAAGGTTTATTTAACATTTAGAAACTAGGATGTGAAAACTTTAGTGAGATCCTAAGATTTATTTCTAAGTTATTTTTAAGGATATCCCTAAGGGTAATTCTAACTGGAGGTTACAGTCCTAGAATTATGGTAACGATCATGAATAACCTGGTATTTTAACCTAAGATGTTAGAGATTGAGAGTACTCCCCATTGATTATGTTGTTTTCCTAGTACAATTTTTCCTCTCACGCCATTATTTTTGGTTTTTAAAAAATGGCTTAAAATATGAGGTTTCATGTTAATGGAAAATATGATGGACAATGGAATGATATTCTTAATGAGAAACCAAATGAAACCGGATTTGGAAGTCGAAACATTGTTATTATGCCTAGTCATCAATCTCATAATATGATCAATAATCTCAACTTTGGTAAGTTTCCTGGCCCAACTAATAAGAGAAAGATGGATTTTCATAATGATCATATAGGAAAGAAATTTCAATTTTTCTCATGTAAATCATACGGGAAGAGGCATCAAGGATAATGTTTCAAATGAACTGGAAGATGCTTTGGCTCTATAAAAGAGGGACACAAAGCCAGTAATTGTAAAGGAAAATGTTCAGTTAACACAATGGACAGGGATAAGGGTATTGCTAAGACATAAATGTTGGTTAAATGTTTTAAATTTAGAATGTTTTGTCATTATTCAAATTGATTCCCTAAAGTAAATCTCATGAAGAGAAATAGAATTGTTTAATGGGTAGTATTAATGTTTCAGATGATGGATAGAATACAAATGATATGTGAGATTAAAGAAGTGTTAAGGAATAAAATGTTGAATCTCGGTCAATAGTTTAAGAAGGTAGTGTAATGATTACATGTTTATCAAGAATAATGATGTATAAGTAATTTAATGGTACTGTGGAATAAATAAACATCTAAGGATTATTACACTATTTGTTTTTTTCCTTAAGTATTTGAAATTATATTTTGAATGGTACCGGTAACCATGGAAGGTTATTCAAGTATTTTTTGAAAGCACATGATATGTGCATAATGAAGGGATAAAGAAATAATGAGATGTTTTGTATTATTAATTACCTCATGTAAGGATAAAGTGATATCATGGTTTGATTATATGTAATTTTTAGGATTTTTGGTATGTGGAAAGAGTTAACTTTTGAAATCATGCATGTTTTCAATAACTATTATGGTAATTAATGTTTCAATAGAATTCATAATTAAGGTATTCACATGTGTGGAATGTGATAGCAGATGCTTCAAGACATCAGAGCTCCAACCATAGGTCTCAGAGTGAAGCCTTTCACACATTCAGGAATTGTTGGGTGTGGGGCACCTTGGTCTAACTTTTTTCTCTAATGCTAAAATAGGGATGATTTAAATTTCTCTATTCAAGATCCCTCATCTTTGAAGGTTCTGTTTTGATATATGTGACATAAAGG
The DNA here is from genome assembly GCA_963277665.1 of Viscum album. Taxonomy (NCBI): domain Eukaryota; kingdom Viridiplantae; phylum Streptophyta; class Magnoliopsida; order Santalales; family Viscaceae; genus Viscum; species Viscum album. Next base: position 583,371,347 of record OY728120.1, read on the forward strand.
TATCTTTTTCTCATTGTGGTCTTTGTTCTTTTAATACCCCACTTTGGTTTTAAGGGGTTGTGGTGATCTTGTTTTCTTGAAATTCTAGTAGTTGTGCCTCCTCAAGTGTGAGCTTTGAAGGTTGTCTCTTTGTGGCTGTGAGTCAAGATGGTTTTCTCTCTTGTGTGACTAGCTCCTTTGGTGACTCATTCTTGTTTTATGATGTGCTCTTTCTTGTGACACATTCATCTTGGGAAATAATATATAGGGGTGTGGTCCGCCTTTCGCTTCGAGGTCTTTCATCGAGGACCCCTTGTGGTGTCAGTCTAGTTTATGTGGAGAGTTCATGGGTCAGTTTATGATGGGTTTCTCGTATTGTTCTGTTCTAATTGGCTTAAGCTGGTCAGTTCTTAAATGGTGGGGAGACCCACTATAAATCTTGTCATGCCTTCTTTCAATTTTTGGTCTGTGTGGCAGTTCACTCTTGGATCAAGTTAGCAGCTCCAGAGTTATCCCATGCTAAGATTCTCAACGTTGGTTATGCTAGTCATGTTCTTGTGATGGGGAGAACCCTCCTCGTTTTCTGATGGTCATTCTCTTTTCAGTTTCCCTCAGAGTTGGTCAGGTGTGACTTATGGAGTGAAAAATCATACTGAGTTCATGTTTTTGTGGGCCTTGTTCCATTCAAACTCGATTTTGATTCCTCATTTTGCTGGGCGACTTTCTGGGGGCAGAAAGTTTTGATGGTGGGAAAGAATTGTCAAACTCGAACTTTTAAATTAATATTATTTTATTATTTTATCAGACTTTGAAACTTTCTATCATGCTACCATACAATCCTATTTGAAATTTTTCATTTTCTTGATGAATGAATGCTTTGCCCTTGATAGCATCTGGTGCAAGGGCAGGGCATGTTCAAAGCTGTGTGGCTTTTCTCGGGTCACCGTGCGGCCTGCCTCATATACAAGACAAATAAATAAAATGAGTTTTAATGAGTTAGTTTAATAATTATAATAATGGTGATTATTTTTATTATTATTATAGTTAATAATATTATTATTATCAATTTTATTATAATTTTTATTAAGTTGTTATGAACAATATTTTTATTATTATTAGAGTTCATTAAAATTATTATTATGTTCATTATTTTTTGTTAATATTTTTATTTATTTTATATTCTTTTTTTCTTCTATTTTATTTATTTATGTTATTATTATTATTATTTCTTTTTTCTCTCAAATCCTAACTCCCCCTAACCATACCTGTTCGCGCTACCCCCTCCCCCACCTTCCTCCCCCTCGCGCTACCCCCCCCCCCCCCCCACCTGAAACCCTTTGTGCGACCTCCCCTCCCCGTTCATGCACAACCTTGACCAGCAGCCTTCCCCTCGGTCGCTCTCCCTCCTACAACATCCCTCCGGAGAGCCACCACCGGTGCCCCACTATCCCTCCCTTGCTTCCCCAACTGCACGCCTCCCTCATATTGAGCCAACCACCTTGATTTATGACTAGCTAGCCACACTGATGACGTCCTCCCTCGAGACCGCTGCTATTTTTTCCACCATCATGGGCATAGGTTGTCATTGCCTTCACCAGTGAGACCTCTCCCTCCCTCTCCTTCTTCATTTGGCCAATTTGTTTCTCCTTCGCACCAACTTATTGAATTCGGACAAACCATAGCTCGTTAGTCATGCCTTTGGTTTCTGGTTTTCTCTTATTCTAGGTTGGTGCAGATACTCTCTTGAGTCCCTTCAGAGCATGTCCCGACAACCGCCGCCAAAGGCGAGGCGGTTCAAGGTGTTTCGGTCTATCCTAGTTCTTTGGTCACCGTTTGAGGTGAGTATTCTCTTATTTTTTTTGTTTGATTTGGTTTGTTTTTGATTTGATTGCTTCGATAATTTGTTTTTAGGGTTTTCATTAGACCTATTGTGGTGTGATTGTCGTGCGATGGGAGATTCGCGCCAATTTTGCAAAGTTGTCTATACTGAGTTTGGTGGTTCTGCATTCAAATGTTATTTGAGGAATTACTTTACTTGTTTAATTTATTTATCATGTTCTTTAATTTATTTTTTTTGTGCGAATTTGGTTTTCCTTGAAGTTATCATGTGTCAGATTTTTTGAGTTTCTTATTCATATGGAATGGAGTGTGTTTGTGATGAAACCCATGTTTAATATTTTACTAGTGTTTTATTATGTTGTACAAGGGCTGTAAATTCGGTTTGGTCATGTGATTGGTTTGCATTTGTATTTAGAAGAAGTTTTTGAGTGGGAGTTTGCGTTCAAAGCATTGTGATACCTATTGGATTTGTTTCATAAAATTTTTATGTGGTTCATTAAATATTTTAATGGGAATTTGGTTTTAAATTGAGGAGCAGTCTCATCTTAAAAATGGGGTTTTCAATTTTCTTTCAAATGGTGGGTTGAAATGTGTGATTAGTTTATCTCGTATGGCATGCGATTGATTCTTGTGTTATAATAAATGGGTGTGTCATTAACGCAAACCCTTATGTGTTATTTTGTCTTGTTGAACTTTTGGGCTTTTGAATTTAAATTTTAAATAGTTTGAGTAACGGAAAGCACGTTTTGGTATGGTCGTGTTGTGCGTTCGGTTTTAAAGTGGAGTTTTTATGTGATGTTAAGTGTGTTTCTAGTGTAAACTCTCTGGTTCTAATTTTTAAGTGTTTCATAAATTTTTTTATTGATTTATTAAATTATATGTGAAGTGCTTTGGACCTCTCTACGATGGTTTCAAGTTGCGGGTGTCAAGAACGCATGCATATGCATGCATAAGGTAAGACATAAACATATAAATGCTCTATTTGTACATATTCCATCATGGCCTGGGGAATATGTGCAATGAAGCTAGGGGTGTGTATATATATATGTGTAAATTCATGTGCATGTATGCACCAAGTGTCGGTTCGAGTGGTCATCGACAAATAGTGACAAATTTGTGGTAGGTCCCCTATGCCCTAATCTTTAATTAGAATTTCCATTTTTGCTTGATGTTTCTTTAAAAGTATTTCCTTGTTTTTTTATGTGAAATCCATATGCACTATATATATATGTTTGTGGTTCCTAAAAAGTGGTTTCATCAGGGTTGAACACGAAATTGGTATTTCCAAAAGTTGTGTGGCCTTTCGATCAATTTTTTTATGAAATTTTAACGACATGAATTATTTTTAAAAAGGGGTTCCAAATTGATTTTCAAAATGGGTTTTGGTGTGAACATGAGATTAAAGGATGGTTTGACCTCCTTAAAAGTATTACTTCATTTTAAGTGTGGTTTTAAGAATTTTTTAAATATATAGTACCTTTATGTGTTCTAAAATGATGAATACTCTTTCTAAAGTGATGAGGCATGTTTGGCACATTAATATTTGGTTTGCGGAAATGGAAAACCCCTCTTGATACATTCCCCTTAATTTGAAAAAAATGTGATGCAAGTGTTAATGTGCGGTTTGTGATATGTGCCTACTATAAAGGCTTGTGCGTGGTTGTGTGATGTAAAGAGGGGGAATGCACTTAAGGAGGGAGAGTGGTGGTGAGAGATTGAATGGTTTTTAGATAAAGAAAGTGTTACGTACTTGTATGTTTTCTTGATAAAGAAAACACACCACCATTTGAAATAGATAACAATGGGAAACCTGGGTATCTAAGTGGGTAACTAGGACTAGTACACTAGATGAAACATAAGGGGTTCATCCCGGTTTTTCTAGCAGGATTGACGCAACAACACTAACTAAACATATGAATTTCTGAGGGTCGCAGTCTTCTAAGACACGTTTTTTTGAGGTTCGTGGTCTTCTAAGCCATGTTTTTCTGAGGATCGTGGGTTCTAAGCCACGTTTCACCGAGGTACGAGGTCTCTAGGTTCCCATTTTTTCTAGCTACCTATAGGGATTACCCATGGTGCTAATTTGCAACATGCTACTTCTGATGTAACTTTATTTTCAGTTGTTTCATACTTGATGTCTTGTTTGTGAAAGCCATATTTTAATCAAAAATGGTTTCTTTTCATTTTGAAACATTAATACATGCTTGGAACCTATTTTGAAAATGTAGTGGGAGTGAAATGATTTACCTAAAAATCCAAACTCATTACTTCAATTTGAAAAGAAGGAAAAACATTATTTTATTATATCTTATTTTCAAACTGGCATAATTGGATTTCTTAATAAAGGCGGGGGCATAGGACGTGGTTATATTATTGCATTCCTAATGAGAATCTCGGCTCTCATGCCTACATTACCTTTCAGTTATAGGTTTCAGTCTTGGATCGCTTTTGGGAGCGAGTGTGGTTTACGTTCTGTGTTAACCCACGGGGTCACCTGTGGTATGTCACGTCACTTCTTTAATTCCTTTTTCCACTACCAAGTTGTTTGGTTTATTTCCCTTTATTTATCTTCTTATTTAGTTTATGTTTATTCATCTTTGTTATGGGCCAAAATAATTCCCAACTGGTTTATTTTGATACCCAGTAATAGTTTCTAGCCCCTGGGGATCAGGAACGTACTTCGGGTCATGTCACAGATCGGGTTGGGCACCGGGTCGGATAACGACCTAACCTAGTTCATGAAAAAATGGTATCAAAGGTAGGTTGTTATTTGGGGTGTCAGGTTGCTTAGTGATTAGGTGTGTCGGGACTCGAGAGGTAGGTGCGGGAAGGATGTTATGAACCCTTTCCCATCCCAAGGCTCGAGTTTCCAGGGGAAGTATGGGAGTTGAGTTTTTATTTTTCTTGGTCTGTGTGGATGAGGGATGACAAGGGAAGTGATCCAATGTTAGGCGACGAGCTTGCATGGAGTAGCGACCCACGTACAACCTGAGTTCACGGTTCAATACACTTCTTATGGTTAATGCTCGCTCGAAGCATGGTCTGTTAAGCCATGTTACCAGGTGTGCATAGCCACTAGTTCCTTGTTTTTGGAAATTTTGATGTGAGTTATGTTTGACCTTCGTTTTGGTTGGTGTGAGTAGATCTCAAAAATGAAAATGGATTTTAGTGAAGGTTTTTTCAAAAGGGAATATGGTTGGAGTGGAAAATGGTTTTTGAAATCAAAAATATTTTGGAATTTGGAAATGTGTTTCTTTAATGATAAGTGACTTTCACAAATTGGTTGGGAATTTGTGCTTTGTGTTGAATGGTCTATTTTGGAAATGATAAGTGTATTGAATTGACCCTTGGTATTTCTATGAGTGATCACATACATTGAGGTGCACATGTGGCAAGGGAAGAAATTGGTGATTTGAGTGGATGGGTTCTTGAGCTAGCACAGGGATATGTGTGTGTGAGACTTCAGGGAACACCAATGGTGGATATTTAAGTTGTTTTGTTTGCTGAAAAAAATGGTTTCCAAAAAGGTAAACTAAATGTTTTCAAAAGTGAGTGAGAAACTTTTTATCCTTCTCTTTTCATGTTGGGTATTCTTTTTTCGTGGGTTATTAGTAATGACATACTGAATTTTGGTTGTAATAGTGATTTGAGTTTGAGTTGTGCTTGTGATTGAAGTGTGGAATTTTGATTTATGGTGAATTTTTAATAAGGATTTGTGCATCTTTTCTTTGATTATGCTACCCAGAAAAGTCCCCAAGGTTTCTATTAAGTCGCTTCTAGTTGTTGGTTCTACCCAGACTCTTAGCGAAGTGGTGGAGTTGAGTTATTTCTGGTTATTGTACAGCTTCTATGGTGATTGTGATTTATCGAAGGTAGCGGACTGTCTTGGTGAAATCGTTGGTGTTTTAATGTTATTGGAAACTCCCAAATCTATGAGAGTCTGTGTTGGTTTGGGTCTGTTTGAAGGTGAAACATTGGATTGGTGGAGGAGATAATCTCGGCATCGTTGCATGATGGTATGTATTGGAAGGTGTTTAAGACCACTCTCGTTAGATGGTTTATGCCAAAGGATGTGAAGGCGAGGAAAGTGGTAGAACAAGTGAGTGTCGAGTAAGGCCAACGTGTAGTGAAGTCCTACATAGGGCATTCCAAGGTGTTGATTCCATTTTCTCTAGGGGTAGCATCGTGGAATTAGTTAAAGTTTCTCTTGTATGGGGTCTTCATCCAGGGTTCTAGGACCGTTTCTTTTTGGTGTTCGGGAAGGTACCCCATCCCGTGACGAGAGCGAATCGGAGGAACCTATCTTAGACAAGTCTTACTGTCAATTCCATATTCTATTAGTTGGTCCACCCCCTTGTTTACTTCTAGTGCGCTCGGTTTGGGTACTTTAAGTCTCCTTGTCATCATCCTCCGAAGGCTTTCCGTCAGTGAGGCCATTTGGCACAATTAGAGAGGTTCCTCTAGCGACGTCATCAATAAGAGTCTTGACCGAAGGATGTCAGCTCCTGGTTGCGGGGTAGTAGATGCTTCACGACATCAGATCTCCAACAATAGGTCTCGAAGTGAATCCTTTCACGCAGTCAGGAATCATTGGGTGTGGGGCACCTTGGTCTAACTTTTGTCTCGAGTACTAAAGTATGGATGATTTAAATTTCTCTGTTCAATCTCCCTCTACTTTGAAGGTTTTATTTTGATGTAAGTGGCATAAAAGTCACTTTTCCTTTTTGTAGTCTTTGTTCTTTGATTACCCCACTTTGGTTGTAAGGAGGAGTGGTGATCTCGTTTTCTTGAAATTCTAGTAGTTGTGCCTCCTCAAGTGTGAGCTTTGAAGGTTGTCTCTTTCTGAATGTGAGTCAAGATGGTTGTCTCTCTTGTGTGACTTTCTCCTTTGGTGACTCGTTATTGTTTTAGGATGTGCTCTTTTTGAAGACACATGTGTCTTGGGCAATAATAAATAGGTTTGTGGTCCGCCTTTTGGTTCGGGGTCTTTCGTTGAGGACCCCATGTGGTGGGAGTCTAGTTTATGCAGAGAGTTCATGGTTTGGTTTGTTATGGGTTTCTCATATTGTTCTATGCTAATTGGATTAAGCTGGTTAGTTCTTAAATGGTGGGGAGGCCCACTATGAATCTTGTCGTACCTTTTTCGTGGTCTATTCTGTTTGGCGGTTCACTCTTAGATCATGTTAGTTGTTCTAGAGTTAGCCCATGCTAAGAGTCTCAATGTCGGTTGTGTTAGTCAGGTTATTGTGGTGGGGAGAACCCTCCTCGTTTCCTGATGGTTCTTCTCTTTTCAGTTTCCCTCAGAGTTTGTCAGGTGTGACTGATGGAGTGAAAAGTCATACCGAGTTCATGTTTTTTTGGGCCTTGTTCTATTTCAAACTCGAGTTCGATTCCTCGTTCGGCTGGGTGACTTTCTGGGGGTAGAAAGTTTTTTTGGTGGGGAGAATTGTCACACCCGAACTTTTAAATTACAATTATTTTATTATTTTATCAGACTTTGAAACTTTCTATCATGCTGCGGGCCAAGCCTGTTTGAAATTTTTTCATTTTGTTGATGAATGAATTCTTTGCCCTTGACAGCGTCCGGTGCATGGGCTGGGCATGTTCAAAGCCACACGGCTTTCCTCGGGTCACCGTGTGGCCTGCCTCATGTACAAGACAAATAAATAAAATGAGTTTTAATGAGTTAGTTTAATAATTATAGTAATGGTGATTATTGTTATTATTATTGTTAATAATATTATTATTATCAAGTTTATTATAATTAATTTTAATTTATCATGAACAATATTATTATTATTATTATTAGAGTTCTTTTAAATTATTATTATGTTCATTATTATTTTTTAATATTTTTATTTATTTTATATTCTTTTTTTTCTTCTATTTTATTTATTTCTTCTATTATTATTATTATTATTATTTTCTTTTTTCTCTCAAACCCTAACTCCCCCTCACCTTACCCGCTCGCGCTACCCCCTCCCCCACCTTCCTCCCTCTTGTGCAACCCCCCCACCTGACACCCTTCGCGCGACCTCCACTCCCTGTTCACGCACAACCCCGACCGGTGGCCTTCCCCTCAGCCTCTCTCCCTCCCACGGAGTCCCTTTGGCAAGCCACCACCAGCGCCCCACTCTCCCTCCCTTGTTTCCCCAACAGCGCACCTCCCTCCCGTTGAGCCCACCTCCTCGCTTAGTGACCGTCTAGCTGTGCTGACGACGTCCTCCCCCAAGTCTGTTGCTATCATCGTCGTCGTCCTGGGCACAGGCCGCCGCTACCTTCACCGATGAGACCTCTCCCTCCCTCTTCCTTCTTCATTTGGCCAATTTGTTTCTCCTCCAGGCCACCTTATTACGTTCTCCCAAACCTTAGCTCATTAGGAGTGCCTTTGATTTCCAATTTTCCCCTATTCTAGGTTGGTGCATATGGTCTCTTGAGGCCCTTAGGAGCATGTCCTAACAACCACCGCTGAAGGCGAGGCGGTTCGAGGTGTTTCGGTTCATCTCGGTTCTTCTGTCACCATTTGAGGTGAGGATTCTCTTATTGGATTATTTGATTTGGTTTGTTTTTTATTCAATTTATTTGATAATTTGTTTTTATGGTTCGTATTAGACCTCTTGTGGTGTGATTTTTGTGCGATGGGAGATTCGCAGCAATTTTGCAAAGTTTTCTATACCGAGGTTGGTGGTTCTGCATTCAAATGTTATTTGAAGAATTACTTTACTTGTTTAATTAATTTATCATGTTATTTAATTTATTTGTTTTGTGAAAATTTGGTTTTCATTTAAGTAATCATGTGTCAGATTTGTTTAGTTTCTTGTTCATATGGAATGGATGTGTTTGTGATAAAAACCCATGTTTAATATTTTACGAGTGTTTTATTATGTTGCGCAAGCATTGTAAATTCTGTTTGGTCACGTGATTGGTGCGTGTTTAGATTTAGAATATGTTTTTGAGTGTTTATTTGTGTTAAAAGCCCTGTGATACCTATTAGAGTGGTTTCATAAAATTTTTAGGTGGTTCATTAAATATTTTAATGGGAATTTGGTTTTAAATTGAGGTGCAGTCTCATCTTAACAATGGGGTTTTCACTTTTCTTTCAAATGGTGGGTTGAAATGTGTGAGTAGTTTATCTCTCATGGTATGTGATTGATTCTTGTGTTATAATAAATGGGTTTGTCATTAGTGAAAACCCTTATGTGTTATTTTGGCTTGTTTAACTTGTGCACTTTTGAATTTAAAATTTAAATAGTTCGAGTAAGGGAAAACACATTTTGGTATGGTTGTGTTGTTCATTTGGTTTTAAAGTAGTGTTTTTATGTGAGTTCAAGTGTGTTTTGGGTGTAAAATCTCTGGTGATAATTTTAAAGTGCTTCATAAATTTTTTTATTGATTTATTAAATTATATGTGTAGTTTGTTGGACCTCGCTACGATGGTATCAAGTTGCGGGTGTCAAGAATGCCTGCATCTACATGCATAAGGTAAGACATATACATATAAATTCCCTCTTTGTACATATTCCCTCATGGCGTAAAGAATATGTGCAATGAAGCTAGGTTTGTGTATATATATATATGTGTAAATATATGTGTGTGTATGTGCCAAGTGTTGGTTCGATTGGTCGTTGACAAATAGAGACAAATTTGAGGTAGGTCCCCTATGCCCTAATATTTAATTAGAATTTCCATTTCTACTTGATGTTTCCTTAAAAGTATTTCCTTGTTTTTTTATGTGAAATCCATACCCACTATATATATGTGGTTGTGGTTCTTAAAAAGTGGTTTCATATGGGTTGAACATGAAATGGGTATTTCCAAAAGTTGTGCGGCCTTTCATTCAATTTTGTTATGAAAGTGTAACGACATACATTATTTTTAAAAAGGGGTTCCAAAGTGATTTTCAAAATGGGTTTTGGTGTGAGAACGAGATTAAAGGATGGTTTGACCTCCTTAAAATTATTACTTCATTTTAAGTGTGGTTTTAATCTTTTTTTAAATATATAGTACCTTTATGTGTTCTAAAATGACGAACACTCTTTCTAAAGTGATAAGGCATGTTTGTCACTTTAAGATTTGGTTTGCGAAAATGGAAAACCCCTCTTGAGACATTCCCCTTAATTTGAAAAAAAGATGTGATGGAAGTGTTAATGTGCAGTTTTTGATATGTGCCTAGTGTAAAGGCTTGTGCATAGTTGTGTTATATAAAGAGGGGGAATGCGCTTAAGTAGGGAGAGCGGTGGGGAGAGGTTGAATAGGCTTTAGATAAAGAAAGTGTTATGTACTTGTAAGTTTGATTGATAAATAAAATGCACCACCATTTGAAATAGATCATAATGGGAAACCTGGGTATCTAGGTGGGTGACCAGGACTAGTACGCTAGATGACACGACAGGGGTTTGTCCCGGTTTGTCTAGCAAGATTGACGCAATAACACTAACTAAACATATGAATTTCTAAGGGTCGTGGTCTTCTAAGCCACATTTTCTGAGGGTCGTCGTCTTCTAAGCCATGTTTTTCTGAGGGTCGTGGTTTCTAAGCCACTTTTCACCGAGGAACGAGGTCTCTGGGTTCCCACTTGTTCTAGCTACCTATAGGGATTACCCACGGTGCCCATTTACGACATGTTTCTTGTGATATAACTTTCTTTTTAGTTGTTTCATAATTGATGTCTTATTTGTGAAAGCCATATTTTAATCCAAACTGGTTTCTTTTCATTTTGAAATGTTAATAAATTCTTGGAACCTATTATAAAAATGTAGTGGGAGTAAAATTCTTTACCTGAAAATGAAAGCTCATTACTTGAATTTGAAAAGAAGGAAAAACATTATTTTGTTATATCTTATTTTCAAAATGGAATAATTGGATTTCGTAATAAAGGCGAGGGCATAGGGCGTGGTTATATTTTGGAATTCCTTATGAGCATGTCGGTGCTCATGCCTACTTTACCTTTTAGTTGCAGGTTTCAGTCTTGGATCGCTTTTGGGAGTGAGTGTGTTTTACGTTCCGCGTTAACCCACGGGGTCACCTGAGGTATGTCACGTTGCTTCTTTAATTCCTTTTTCCACTTCCAAGTTGTTTGGTTTATTTCCTTTTATTTATATGGTTGTTTAGTTTATGTTTATTCATCTTTATTATGGGAAAAATCATTCCCAACTGGTTTATTTTGATGCCTGGCACTAGTTGCCAGCCCATGGGGATTGGGAACGCCCTTCAGGCCATGTCGTGGACCGGGTCGGGTGCCAGGTCGAATGACGACCCGGCCTTGTTCGTGACATGTAACGGTGCATTATATGGATTATGTTATGATGGAATGATGTTTAAAAATCCCATTCTATTTCATGGGTTATGCTATGATGAATAATTTATATTTTTGTGGCATGTGTAATAATGGTTTCATTATGAGATGGGTGGGACCTATATCTCCCTTTAATGCATTGGGTAATGATTAATATCTCATAAGATAGACCTGACTAGAATAGTAAGTAAATCTGGTTCAGTAATACGTGGCTAGAACAGCAAGTAAACCTAATTCAGTAATACCTGGCAGGAACGACATGTAAATATGGTTCAGTAATGCATAGTTTGAATGGAAAGTCAACCCGGTATAGTAATAGAATATGTTCACTATGATGGTATTGGAAGCAATGCTTTCGCTATTATGGAAATAATTTTTTGTTCTTATTAGTTTTCCACAATTACATGTTTTATGCCAATACTATTCTACCATGGTTAATGTTTCTTTATGATCCATGCCTTATGTACTGCCAAGATTTATTTCATGAATCAGTATTTTCATGTTTAAACTTTATGTTCATGTTTTTATGGTCAAATGTTTATGGTTTGTTTTAGGTTCTCCATGTTTACCCTTACTGAGTATTTCAGCTCACCCTTTTTATGTTTTATTTTCCCCATGATATAAAGAAAGGTTTTAGGTAGAGAAACAAAAGGGGAATATCTTTATGGGATTTGTTGAAGATCTTTCACCATGATTAAAAGATTATGTTATGAGTTTCCAAAGACACTAAATTAATATAGTCTTTGGCTGTATTTTTGTTTCTTGTATTATGTATTCTACAAAATTAATGTAATTTCCATGTACGTCAAGCTTGGGTCTCTACATAGGGCCCACAAATCGCCACTATGTTGCACAGTCAAGGGGGTACAATCTTCAAGAAGAGTACTTTCACCCTAGTGCGTCTGGGGGGTACCACTTGGTGTAGGGAGTAATTTCACCCTATCCAATAGGGGGTACAAATCAGTAGATATAGGACCTGCACCCTGCTATGTTAGGGGGGTACCACTCTGTAGATATTGGAACCATCCCTTGGTATGATAGGGGTTAACACTCATTTGATAGAGGAACCACACCCAAATGTAATAATGGGTACCACATAGTAGATAGAGGACCTGCTACAAGGTATGTTATGGGGTACCACTCAGAAGATAGAGGACCCACAAAAAATTCCATATGTGGTACCACTCAATAGATAGATGGTAGAGGATCCATGTCTAGCCCAGCTAGAGGGTTCCACTCTAAAAGTTGATTGAGGGCCCATGTATTTCCTAGAGGGAGGGTGCCACTCTGATCCCTCTTGTGGTCATGCATAATCACTATCATCATTTACCATCACCTAAACAAGTTTAGTGCCTATAAAATCTCATATCATATCTCAAAATACATTACTGAGTCCACCATCGCGTTCTATGTGAAAAAACACTTAGCATAAGACATTCTTGGACCAAAGCATGAGTCGAAACATAGGAGATATGAGAGGTTGAAGTTTACTCAAAAAGAAATTAGGGGTGCACATCATGTAAGGTACCCACACGGCATGTGGTCTCACTCCTTTTTCTATCCATGTCCCTATCGATATATAGCTCACTAACTGTGTAGAACTATATAATATATTGGGGGACTAAATGGAATTCCTCATCTGTGTAGGGTCCTACCCATGCTCCTGGATGTGTTCATGAAAGTATTCCCATGTATTTGTACCTTGGTACATGCCATGTACTTATACATGGGGTTCTAACCCATGTCCTTAGCTATGTCCATGCACATAGGTACACGGTTTGGGCCTGGCTATGTCCTCCCACATTGGGTCCTTCTCATGTGCTCGACCACACAGCTTCTCAGCCTAGGGAGGGATACCTGGTCTGTGGCCTATAAACATGGTTTCCCACCCTTATATTTCTCAAAAACCTAGTTTCGTGTACAAAGGGGAATGACATGGAATGTGTTCATCACAGTAAAAATTATGTCATTGGGTTTTTCGCAAAAACTCACATCTACATTCGACGTTCTAGATCCAGAATTCAATGCTTTAGATCTTATATAAAAATCATCAAAATCGAATGAAAAGGCGTCCAATTGTTGTTTTCATCCCTTAGATTCCTAGAATTCAAATATCTAATTCATCCATATGAATTCGTATGCATGTCGTCTCCCATGGTGCTCCAGAAACCTCTCCGGGTCAACAAAACCATGGTGTAATCACTCATATCCTGCTATCCATCTGAATATATCACGGATTCATCAATCCCTACCTCGTAAAAAATATTTTGTGAATCTGGGGGTCTAATCTGGCTTGGTCCCACCCAGTAATGTTGAACTGAGACCTCGTAGGCCAATCAGAAAAGAATATGAAGAATGATTGGGAGAAAAGGCACCAAAACAAAGGTGAAAAATCATTGGCCAAGTCTTCTTGGAAAATGAACACAATTGGGGATATACAATGTGAGAAATGATTGAATAATCAATTACAATAGGTACAATGGCACATGAAAGGGTTTGTAATTGGTGCAAATCAAAGAAGCAAGATGATCATGGTCAATGAGTTTAATCAATAAAGGCAGAATCCATAAATTGATGAGTCCAACCACGAAATTTGATTGTTCGATGATGATGAATGTGCTCTACAATTAATGAGAGGGTTTATTACATTCATTGTCTCACGATCTACTTGGTTCCAAATTCTCTCTGTCGTCTTATTTTATTTTTCCAACAAGAGGTGGAAGGAAAACCACTCAATCCTCCCATGGTCTGTTCAAATAACCTTGGAGAATAATCATAACCATGAATTTGTATAGGTTTCGAATTTATTTGAAATCAAATAATTAAATTATTTAATTAATTTAATTTAAACACACCCGCCAACGGTGGTGATATCCAAACACCCCACACCGATCAATTTTAGGTCCTGACATAGGTAAACCTTATGAATTAGATTCAACTGTTGTCTCAGATTTCTAATATGATATTACATTTAAGATTTATCCCATTTTCTTTAAGAAATAATGTTCTTGTATTATAAAATATATTTAATATTTTTATAAAATTAAATTTGGACAGATCGAGCCTCAGAATCGTACATCGTCTTAGCATCTAGCTCTAAAAATATTTATAGAAATATTTCAAATTCATACATGGAAGAAAAATAGGGTCTATACATCCTAAAACACTATAGTCAATTGGTGTGTCTGAGAAGATGAATTGTACCCTTTTAGATATGGTTTGATTGATGATATGTGTGTGTGACCTTTCTATTCCAACTTTGGGATATTATATTAAAACTACTTCATTTATATTTAATTGGTTTGTATATAAATAATTCATAAAGAAACCATATTATATATAGATTGGGAGACATAAAAAATTTATTTTATGTGTATTTAGGGTTTTGAATCACCTATATGACAAGTGGATTTGAATAATATTATCCCTCAATCAGATAAATTCTTAATTATTGGTTATCCCACGGAGATTATGGGATTTTTTTCTATAATCCTACTAAAACAAAGTGTTTATTTTCCAATATTATGTTTTAATTGAGAATAATCAAATGAATTGAGGAATTATTAGGAGTAATTTTAAACATGCATAATTTATAGACCGACGAGTAGGAAGTGTTCCTTATATAGAAGTTCAGTCTGTTTTAAAAAGAGTTATGGAGGAAAAACATACTCATGTAAGAACCTCAAATATATTATAGGATTCATCAATATACTAATAGATGAGGATTAATTGTTGAAAATTATGATGAATTAATGTCTATAGATAATAGACCTACTTATTACTTAGAGGCCATTTTGGTGTTCTGATTTATAGAGATTGATAAATTCTATAAAATATAAGATATAATTCATGTGCACTAACCATGTTTGGAAGATAGTGGATGAACTAGAATGAGGGAGACCCATAGGATACAAGTGGGGTTTTTCATAAGAGCACTAATATAGATGGTAGAGTGTCTACCTATAAATCTCTCACAATGGAAAAGGGTTATGAACAAATTCATGGTATTGACTATGAAGAAAATTTTTCTCTAGTTGTGATAATAAAGTCTATTTGGATATTTCTTGATATAGTAGATCATTATAATTATGAGATATATCAAAATTATATAAAAATAACTTTCCATAAATATGGTTTATTTGAGTATGTGTATATTATAAAACCTAAATGTTTTGAAGTTCTAGAGGATCCTTATAAGGTGTTCAAGTTGCAACAATCCATTCATATTTTAAGAAAGACTCCCAGAGTTCGAACATCTAGTTTGATTATACAATCAAAGACTTTAGTTTCATCAAAAACATGAACGATTCTTGTGTATAAAAATGTATTAGTGGTAGTGTAGTTGTATTTCTAAAATTATATCAGGAATACATACTTCTTATCAAAAATAATATCACTCCATTATAAACTATAAAGGTATGGTTAGTAAAATTCTTATCAATTAAAGGAATGGGTGAAGTGGACATCATACTAGGTATTAAGATCTATAGAGATAAATCTAATTGGTTTCTTGGGCTGAGTCAAAACACATATATTGTTAAAATTATAATGAAAATTAGAATTGATAACTCTAAGTAGGATCCATTTATAGTCTTTCATGGAACAAATCTTAGTAAGATTAAAAATAATTTTATAGAGTTAAAATGGATTAACAGAATTACTTATACATCCTATATAGGATCTATCATGAATAAAATTTTTGACACTCAACCTAATCTCTATTATGATTTGAGAATTAATATTAGATACCAATACAATACTAATGAGATAGAATGTTTTATAGTCAATAACGTTCTTAATTACTTGATAAGAAGTAAGTACATGTTCTTGGTCTTTACAAGAAAGGATGAGCTCATTTTAGTTTGTTACACTGATTCTAGTTTCCAATATGAAAAAGGTGATGTGAGATCTCAATAAATTTTCATGTTTTATCTAAATGGTGGAGAAATTATTTGGAAGATTTCCCGATAATCAATCATATAATAATTAATAAGATAGACTAACTACATATCTGCATAAGATTCTACAAAGGAATTTGTTTAGATAAATAAGTTCATCACTGAACATGGGGTGGTTCCTATAATTAAGGGATTAATTGTGATTTAATGTGACAACAATTGAGGTATTTCGTAGTCTATGGAATCCTAGTCTCACCAAAAGACAATATACATCCTTCACAAGTACCATCTCAATTGAGATATCATTTAGAGAGGTATTGTAAAGATATTTTTGTTGGATATATAATAAAATATAGAAAATCCTTTGACATAACCATTAAAACAAAAAAAAATATTAGGATCATGTTGAATATATTTCTATTAGATATAAGATAGATTGGATTTAATGGTTGAAAATTTTATCATGGTTTATAATAAAGGATATCTACAATTATCATTCATTTATGTGTACTACATTTATATTACCTAGACAGTAGAATGATAATATCCCCTCAATGTATGAATTTGATTTTTCCCTTATCTATTATCATCATGGAGTATTTTAGGTTGTGATAATATGCTAAGGTTAGTGTGAGTATAATCCTATAATCGATACAAAGAGTTGTATATGATATAGAAATAATAGAATCATGAGGTAATAATTGAAGATTTATTATTTAGACATGCCCACTAAAGAATATACACACTTTTCTTATTAATATTGATTCAATAAGATAAATGCTTCATGAAATTTGGATATGATTATAATGGATCTTATTCAAATTGAACTCAAGAAAATATTCATCACTAAACTACAAATCTTCAAATGTTTTCTGGACATGTTGTTTAGTCCAGTGCCCTGGGTACAGATTCTGTAGCATGATCGCTCTGTCTTCCAATGTGATAGGTTCACTATGTAAAACCCACCATATAAAACTTGTATATTCATAGTTTAGAATCATTCTCACCATCTGAGGTGCCCAATTCAATGTGGAATTTATTTTCTTAAATCCCAAGAATTGTACTGCTCCCATGCTGAAATATTTCAGGCATTTAATGAACTCTTTTGGTTCTTTTTACATATCTAGTATGTGGAGTTTTGGAATCTTTCCTCCTGAAATTCATCAAAACCTTTTCAAAATTTGATATTCTTCCATAATTGTCTTTTTAATCCTTCTTACTTTGTCAAGAAGAGAAGAAACTTAGACCTTCAGCCTGATCTCTTCAGTAAGGATCATACTGATCATATCCTGATAAATATTTTTATAATCCTCCATAAGTTCTTCAGATTCATCAAGCAAGTCAGAAACATGGTTATGACCACTTTTGAATATCTGATCATCTTTACTTTTTTGGATCTGATTATAAAGGGATGTAGATTTATTCCTTGAAGTATTTGGAATCCTCTGTATATATTTCCATATCTCCTTTGCTAGATTGGGCTCTTCATCTAGATCATCATCCAGACTTTCTTGATCTTGTTCTTACAGAACATTCTTTCGATCAGGTTCTTTTTGAGGCCTTTAGTGATTTTTAAGTTCTTCTTATATGTGATCATCCCAAATTTTAATTGTTTTATTTTTTATTTTAGAGATTCCATTCATGTCAATATTCTGGTTCTTCAGATACTTTCTCTTTTTCATATTATCTACACATTGAGTGTTGTAATGGCCTTTCTCACCACATACAAAGAATTAAATATTAATTTTATTTTTATGCTTGTTGTATAGAGGTATCTTTGAAGAAGTTCCTGGTCTTTCAACCTTTATAGCCAAGGAACCTGTGATTTTTGAACTTTCAACCTTACTAGATGAAGATCCATTATTCTGAAGGTGATTCTCTGCTAGAATCCCCTTTATTTTTTTAATTCTATCTAGTTTGTTATTCATTTCTTTGATAAACGATCATTCTACCACAAAATTATTATCAATGAAAATTGGACATCATCTTTATTTTCTACTTTCTGTTCTTCCACCTTCAAGAGTCAAAATAGCATGTTAGTGCATCTGGAATGACATTATATTTTTATTTAATATTTTATATATTAAAGAGGTAGTATTGTGATTCATTCCCCCACCATACAACTCATGCTTGGGTAAACCTTTTTAATTTCATTATCATAAATTTATTTATATAAGATCTATATTTTCTTATAATAAAAGGTTTTCCCTAGAAAATATCATTAGCCCTAATTATTTTAAGTACTACAAGAAATTCTCTTTTATTGATAGGATAAATCTTCTCTACCTTGTTACAATATCCACTCCAGTATCTACTAATACTATCATTATGGATTTTCCTTATATTTAAGATACATATCCATGATGATTCTTATAGATCTATTACTAAGATAAGATAATCTTCACTCCCATCTGCATACTCAAATTTTGGGAGATTTTGTGATTTCTGCTTCAAAATTCTGATTACATCAGAATCTTGTTTTGTTAAATCACAAGGTACCTTACTGGACACCTTTCTATGTAATGGAACTAATATTTTTTCTAAATCTCTAATGTATTCTCTGGCATAACATAGTATACAAAGAAACACTTATGTCTCTTTACAATCTATAAGCTCAACAGGGAAATATTATATCTTTTCTGAAATATTCGGTTGAAGATTTTATCAACTTCCTTAGATATAAAATTTCAAGAATTATATCTTTGGTTGCATAAAAATGATCTTTCTTTATAAAATTATCATCCCATATTGTCTGAAAACATCATCAACCTATTGAAAATGTTTTTTATACTCTTCGGTATTTTTACTAAATATGATCATGTCATCAATATAGACTACCACGAACTATGATAATCTACGAAATGCCTTTTCCATTATTATATGGAATATTTTTGGTGCATTTTTGAGTCCAAATGGCATAACTAGACATTCAAACAAGCCAACTGGAATTATAAATGTAGTTAATCATATAACCACTTCTTTGATCTTTATCTTCCAATATCCTGACATGAGATAAAACATAGAATATACCATTGGACTTCAATTCCTAATCGTGATTCCTAAATATTCTTAACTAGGAAGATTATATCAATCATAATTTGTGAAATAATTAAGATCACGATAATCTATAACCATTTTGGCCTTATCAAGCTATTTTTTTGAATGATTCATTACCATGAATGTTTCACTCCTACGAGAACTTTCACTATGGCTAATTAATCCAATATTGATTAGCTCTAAAATCTACTTATCAAATTCATTAACCATTTAATTTGGATAAGAAATTCCCTTACTTCTGAACATTATCCTAGGGTCTTTAAGGGTTATTGTAGCCTCTCACATTTCCTTTTTCCATTGTTTTAGAGGGTTTTTTAACCAATTTTCTGATAAATAATCTTTTATCTTAGCCAGTGCCTATTATTCTTTAATCCTCAAAACTTTTAATACAACTAATTATTTCCACTTCTCAATAATTCTATGGTATTAACTATCTTTATCTGGAGATATTTCCACTTTAATAATAGATACTTTCTTATCTGGAACCATTCTGGTTTTTCTAGAAACTGTTGGAATTAGATTATTATCGAGGATAATTCCTTTTGAAAATTTCATTACAGGCTGATATCATCTAATAAATCTATTTCCAATCAAGAATTCATATAGAAATTGAGGAATAAAAAAATAATATTCTCTATAAATATTCTTCTATTGAGTTTAATCTGAACATCCTTGGCTTCTTCTTGAATTAGAATTGTTGCATTGTTACCAACTGTAACCTGCAACTTTTAAGATTCCCATGTTACTCCTAAAAAATGAATTCTCATATAAGAGAATGTATGTCCTGTATCAACAAGGGTATTACATGAAGTTTCATTAATACTTAATTTTACCAATGTATCTCACTCCTCTATCTTTTCACTGAGTAATGATACTCCCATATATCTTATATGAGTTTCTTCATCTTTATAGATGGGTAGTCAAATAGAACCTTGTCTAACTATCTTTCTAGAAACGGATGTTCTAGGTGGTTCCAATTAGGTGCATTCATCTTTTCTGATTTGGATCCTTGGATTTTCCAAAGGGTTCTCTAGTATTTCTAATTTGAGGTCTTCTATAATAAAATCTAATATGCCAGATCTTGATCTATCCAATCTAATATCATTTTCTTCTTGTCTAACCTCGGAGATCATAAGCCTATTTCCAATTTGTATAATAATATCTAGAATAAGTAGGTTCTCCCTTCTTTCATCCTCTTGATCTAGTGAAACCCATTCTCTAGGACAAGTTAGAATTTTGGGGTTTATCACCTTTGGTTTCATTGCTCAAATTGATATTCCTTCATCTTGAAAAAGATGTGAAAATATTTCCACACCCTTCCTTAGAGCTGGTCTTCCATTATTGTAGAACTTTACATAGAAGCGAGTAATTACTCTGACACATCTCTTGTCGGGTGGACAACCCAACATCTGCTTTCAATTCCTTATCTTGATATCTCCTTCTATATTTCTAATAATACTTTGATCTGTATGAACCAATTACAAGTCTAGTATCACCTTTACCCATTTCTCTCTTACATGAATATTTTATCATGCTCCTTATAATAGTGCATTGAAGAAATTGGCTAGACTATCATCCACAACTACAATTTGGACTGGTAGATCTTTTCCTTTTCTGATAAAAGGATCTACTCCAATATAGATTATTCCAAAAAGAACATACTTATCATTTTTATATATTTCCTAATTAAACCTTTCTTCTTTTTACAAAGGCATTGTAAATAATCCTCTCTCTATTTTATAGACTTCATATGTCTCTTCACATTCAAAGATCATGGTCATTTCTTGATATAGTACCCAAGACTTCTGTTATACCTCAGACTAGTCAAATCTGGGAATATTACATTCTTGAAAATCTCTTCCTTTTGAATGGATTTTAGTTTTTGAAGAATTAACCAGATATCTTTCCATATTCTCTATTTTTACAAATTTTGGAGAGTCTTCAGGTGCACTAGCCCCTGTTCGAATCATGGTTATTCGAAGATGAATCAAAATATGGTTATTTCCTTCTTACTCATCTGACATAGAATTTTCTTCCTCTAAGTACTCTGAATATAATAAATATAAACATTAATAATATGAGTCTATATCTTCTCCCCATATAGGCTCAAAAAATATCTCTAATGAATATTCCATCATTATTTATTTGAGACTCCCCCTTCTTTTGTCTACATCTGGGCAACTATCGGCTCTGTGACCTTTCTTTTCCTAGAACCAACAACAATCATAACTGGATAAAAAATTTCTTTTAGGGGATATGGGATACTTCCCATATTTTTCCTTAAAGTTTTCTCTCATGTCCTTCTAGATTCTATTTTGTCTAAGAAATCACTTAGATTTTTCTGGCTTTATACCTGAAAATCTACTTGATAATTTTATTTTTCAAAATAATTTACATACCTTCTTGAATGATTTATTTCATTCACCCTAGTCATACTGGCACTGTGTTTTGAATCTTATTTGTTGGGTTTTTCTGAGATCCTTCCTGGTTGGACCACACCCATATCTTCCTGCAACACCCTCTTCTTTTGGGAAACAATAAGAACTCATGTATGTCATATTTCTTACATCATGTATGGAATATGTCTTAAATCCAATAATACATTCTTATGTATACAATAAAGTCTTATCACGTACCTTATTTTTTATGCTAAAACCCCTAGAGTGTCTTACAGATCTTAACTCTGGGAAAGACGAGTCTTCAATGCTTGTTGAACAATTTTAGGCCAACTTCCTGAAAGATTTTAGATAAATACATGTAGAGAATATTATTGATCTCTTTGTCCAATAAGATAATACCAATGCTGAAACTTTCAAAGATATTCTTCAAAGTAACGCATGTCACAAATTTAGAGCTTGGTTAAATCTATTCAGTATTTTTCTACCAATTCTCCATCCCTATCTACCAGTGAATTTCCTACAAACTCATATTTAAATAAATAAGCTACTACTGGTATAATTTTAATTAGGAATATAACATATTCATGGATAGTTGTTCTCACTTATAAGTTCTCAGAAGCATATCAGAGAATCTCCATGCATTACCTCTAAAAGTATATCCTACGAAACTAAATGCACTATATACAGTTCAAGACTGTTAACCAACTAATAGCATATAATATCGAAGTTCTACAGCCCCTTCATCAATGGATTCCCCCAAATCCTTTTCTAGTCTAGCTTTAGCATAGTACCATGTTGAGGAACACCTTCTGGATGTGGTTTCATTAGCCTATATTCTTCCAAAATATAGTTGGGATATAAGGGATTAGATTCCCTATTGATATTATGAAACAAATCTTGGAATGATCATTTCTGTCGTTCCCAAGTAATTGGTTTCTGTGAGATCTCCTTCCATACTGGTTTGGATTCCCAAAGTTTTACACTGATTCATTTAGTGGGAGATGACTTATTCTCTTTATTTTTCCACTTCTCTTCAAGTTTGGCTTGTAGGTCTTCGAACACTTTCTGGAATGGTCCTTTAGTCCATTTCTTTGTGTATAGATTTCGTAGCATGATCACCCTGTATGCCAATATGATAAGTTCAATATGTGAAACCCACCATAAAAAAAGTGGATATTCATTGTTTAGAATCATTCTCACTATCTAAGCTACACACTTGAATGTGTAATTTATTTTCTTAAATATCATGAATCGTACTGCTCCCATACTGAAAGATTTATTTCATTCAATGAACTCTTCTGGTTTTAATGTCTTATCGGGTATATGGAGTTTTGGAATCCTTATTCTTGACATTATCCAAAACCTTTTCAATACTAGATATTCTTCCATACCTATCTTCTTGATCCTTCTTACTTTGTCAAGAATACTAGAAACTTGGACCTTCAACCAGATCTCTTCAGTGATGATCATGTGGATCATATCTCGATCAATCTATTTATAATCCTCCATATGATCTTTGGATTCCTCAAGCATGAATAAAACATGGTTCAGACCACTTTTGAATATCAAATCATCTTTACTTTTCTGGATCAGATTATAAATTTTGGTGGATTTATTCCTTGAAATATTTGTAATCCTCTATAAATATTTCCATATCTCCGTTGCTGGATTGGGATCTTTATCTAGAACATCATCCAGACTTTCTTGATCTTGTTCTTGCTAAACATTATATCACTAAGGTTCTTTCTGAGACCTTGGCTGGTTTTTTTGTTCTTCTTTAATGTGATCATACCAACTCTTAATGGTTTTATCTTTTCTTTTAGAGATTCCATTCGTGTCAATCTTCTAGTTCTTCTAAGCCTTTCTTTTTCTTGGATTATCTTCATATTGAGTGTTGTAATGGCCTTTCTGTCCACATATAAAGCATTCAATATGACTTCTATCTTTAGAATTGATCGTTGGGGTTCTCTTTGAAGAATTTCATGGTCTTTCAGCATCTCTGGATGAGGAACTTTTGCTCTTTGACCTTTTAAACTTACTAGATGAAGATCCCTTCTTCTGAAGGTGATTATCTACTAGAATCCCTTTTTTGTTCAAGTATATCAAGTCTTTCATTAATTTCATTGATAATCAGGAATTCTTCCATAGAATGATTATCAATGAAAATAGGACATCTTCTTAATTTGTTAATTTCTTCCATTGCACCTAAAAGAGTCAAAAATAGCATCTTCTACTCTCTTCCATTTCACCTGCAAGAGTCAAAATAGCGAGTTAGTGCATCTGGAATGACATTATTTTTCCTTTAATATTTTCTATATTAATGTAGTAGTACTGAAATTTATTCCTCCACCATACGTGTCATTCCTAGGTAAACCTTTTAAATTTAAATCTCATAAAATTATTTATATGAGAACTATTTGTTCTTATAATAAAAGGTTTTTCCAAAGAAAATATCATTATCCTGAATTCCTTTAAGGACTGCAAGTAATTCCCTTTCATGGACAGGATTATTATTTTCTACATTACTAAAACATACACTCCAGTATCTACTGATACTATAAATAGGTATTTTCATTATATTTAGGATACATCCTTATTCTAATTCTGATGCATCTGTTTCTACGATAAGCTGATCTTCACTCCCATCTAGATACTCTAATTCTGGGAGATTTTGTGCTTTTTGTTTCAAAATTCTAATTACTTCAGAATCTTGTTCTGTCTAAACCCAAGGTACCGTAGTGGACACCTTTCTCTGTATTGGAATTAATATTATTTCCAAATATCTTATGTATGCTCTGTCCAACTTAGTATACTAAGAAACACCTGTATCTTCTTACGATCTGTAAGCTCATCGGGGAAAGATTTTAGATTTTCTGTAATATGTGGTCAAAGATTTTATCTAGTTCCTTGGATTTTAAATCCCAAGAATTAAATATTTGGTTGCATCCAAGTGATCTTTCTTTATAAAAGTATCATCTCTTATTCTTTGAACACATACACAACCTTCTGCAAATGATTTATTTACTCTTATGTATTTTTACTAAATACAAGCATATCATCAATATATACTACCATGAACTATGTTAATCAACTAAATGTCATGTAAATTATTCTCTAGAATATTCCTAGTGAATTATTGTGTCCAAATGGCATAATTATCCATTCAAATAGGCCAACTAGAATTGTAAATCATATTAATCGTATAGCCTCTTCTTTGATCTTTATCTACCAATGTCCTAACTTGAGATCAAACTCAGAATATACATTGTCATTTCATTCCTAATCTTTCCTCTTAAATATTCTTGATTAGGAAGATTTTATCCATCATCTTTTTTGGAACAATTAAGATCATTATAATCGATAACCATTATGTCCTTACCATGATGTTTTTCTACATGATTCATTACCTTGAATGATGCACTTCTGTGAGAACTTTCACTATGCCTAATTAATCTAAGATTGATTAGTTCCGAAATCTTCTTCTCAAATTCATTGACCATTTCATCTGGATAGGAAATTCCCTTACTTCTGATCACTATACTAGGGACTTCAAGGGTGATTTTAGCCACTATAATTTCCTTATGCCATAGTTTGAAAGGGTTTTTTGACAAATTTTCTAATAAATAATCTTTTACCTTAGCCAATTCCTCTTCTTCATTAATCCTCAAAACTTTTAATCCATATAATTATTTCAACTACAAAATCATTATGTCGTATTCACTATCACTATCTGGATAGTTTTCCACTTTAACAGTAGATACTTTCTTATATAGAACCATTCTGGTTTTTCCATAAGTTGTGGGAATTTGATAATTATCAAGGATAATTCCTTCTAAAATATCATTATAGGATGATATCTTATATGAAATCTATTTCCAATGAAGAATTAATTTGGAAATTGAGGAATAAAATAAGTAATCTTCCCTATAAATATTATTCCATTGAGTTCAATCTGAACATACTTGGATAATTCTTGAATCAGAATTGTTTGATTGTTTCCAACTGTAACCTACAACTCTATAGATTCATAGGTTGTCCCTAAAAATAGAATTCATGTACAAGATAATGTACATCTGGTATTAACCAGGGAATTACATGAATTTTAATAAATACTTAATTTTACCAATGTATCCCACTCCTCTATCATTGCAGGGAGTAATGAGATCCCAAATATCTTATACGAGCTTCTTCATCCTCATAAATGGGTATTCGAATAGTCCTTTGTCCAACTATCTTTTTTGAAACTGATTTTCTAGGTTCTTCTATTGAGGTTCCTTCATCTTTTCTAATTTAGATCCATGGATTTTTCAAAGGGTTCTCAAGTATTTCTGATTTGAAATCTTCTATATTAAAATATGATATGCTTGATCTTGATCCCTCTAATCTAAGATCACCTTCTTCTTCTCTGACCTCAAAGATGAAAAATCTATTTCCAACTTGTTTAATAACATTTGGAATGAGTAGCTTCTACTTTATTTCTTCTTATGGATCTGGTGAAACCCATTCTCTATTCCAAGTTAGACTTTTCGTGTTTATCACCTCCGATGTCATTTCTCTAGTTGATGTTCCTTCATATTGAAAAAGATGTGTAAATATTTATACACCCTTCATTAAATATAGTATTCCAGTATTGTATAACTTTAAAAATATGTGAGTAATCACTCTAACATATCTCTTGTCGGGTGGACAACCCAACTTCTTTTTTCAATTCCTCATGTTGATCATAACTTTTAGAGTTTGACTAATAATTCTGTCTATAAGAACAATATGAAAGTATGGTGGAACCTTTTCCCATGTTACTCCTACATTCATATTTTCTTGTGCTCCTCCTAATATTCCATTGGAGAAATTGGCTAAACTTTCGTCCACAACTGCAATTAGGACTGGTAGATCTTGTTCTTTTCTGATAAGATGATATACTCCTATCTAGATTATTTCAAAATGCACATAATTATCTTTTTTCAATATTTCCTTGTTAACCCTTTCTTGTTTTAACAATGTCATTGTAAATAATCCTCTATTTTTTTTATATAATTCATCTTTCTCTTCATCTTAAATGAACTTGGTCATTTCTCGATACAGTACACAAGCCTTCTGGTATACCTCGGACTAATCAACTTTGGGCATCTTCCATTCTTGAAAATCACTTTCTTCTGAAGGGATTTTAGTTTCTAGACAATGAACTAGATATCCTTTCATCTCCTCTAGTTTTAATAATTTTGGAGAGTCTTCAGGTGCACTATCCCATATTCGAATCATGGCTATTCGAAGATGGCTCAAAATAGGGTTATTTCTTTCTTCCTCATCTGATACAAAATCTTCTTCCTCTGTGTACTCTAAATATAAATAATATAAACTTTCATCATTTGAGTATATGTATATTCCTTAGATAGTCTCAAACAAAATCTCTAATGAATCTTCCTTCATTATTTTTTTGAGACTCCCCCTTCATCTATTTTCATCTGGGAAACGGTTAGCTCGGTGACCTTTCTTTCCGAAAAACCAACAACAATCACAACCTGATAGGGATTTTCATTTTGGGAATCTAGGATACTTCCCATATTTTTTCTGAAAGTTTTATCTCAGGTCCTTATGGATTCTATTTGGTTTAAGAAATTGCCTATATTTTTCTGTCTTTCTGCCTGAAAATTTACATGATGATTTTATTTTTACAAATTGGGTCCATACCTTCTTCAATTATTTATTTTGTTCACACTGGCCATCCTAGTACTGTATTTTGAATGTTCTTTTTTGGGTTTTTCCAAACCCTTTCCAGGTTGGACCACATCAATATCTTCCTGAAACACCGTCTACTTTGGGGAAAAAAGAAGAACTCATGTATAGAATATTTCTTACATCCTGTAAGACATGCCTTTACATACTATAGAGTCTTATCACATACCTTATTGTTTCTTCTCAAACTCCTAGAGTGTGCATCAATTTGAAAATTATATCCCTCATTATCCCATTATAATAATATTAAACAAATATAATGTGAGTTATTGCAACATTCTCCCACATAACTCATGTGATATTACTTTATGATGTTTAATATTCAATCGGTCATTATGTTCTTTTATATCTATTCTATCATGTATAAAATTTCATTATAATAAATGATAATATCTATATGATTCATAGAGGTTGTATATTCTATATTAATATAGTCCCTTCCTTGTAATACAATATTTTCATTTTCCCAATCATAATTAAAATGGGATATATATATATAATTGGCCCAAAGATAATGTATTTATTTAAGACTATGTTTGTTATCATTATTCAATTAAATCATATATAATTATTGAAAAAAGGGGAAACATGATCAAAACAATTATAAGTCCAAGTTTCAATAGTAATAATCATAACAGTCGATACATACAATGAAACTTACTCATTGAGAATGACCATACTTTCAACATGTCAATAAATGTATTGGGTGTAAACCCTTTCTTAAAAGGTACAGAAATCAAAATATTTGTGCTAATATGTTCAATTGACACCTTATGTTTTTTGGACTTCCTCCTTAACTGTAATTTAATTTAATTATCTGTGTAAAACACATAGAAGTTTAGCTTCAAAGCATGCTAAAATTTAATCTTACATGGTCGAACCAGCTATAACCAATTTCTTTTCACTTTTCCATGATATTGATCCTTCATCTTGAATATAAAAATAACCAAAAGTGGTATTTCTTGTTTCAACACAACCTGAAAAGTCTGAATCAATGTTTCCAATCACCTCAAGATCGTTGGATCTTTTATAAGTAAGCATGTGATCCTCTATTCCTTACAAATATCTTAAACCTCTCTAAAATTTTATTGATGTATGACTTTTGAGATAAGACCAATAAACCATGAGTTATATTATGAAATATTTCTATTCCAATCACATACTTGTCTTATCCCATGACTGTCATTAATAAATTATTAGAGAGTAATTTCTTGGTCTCATATAATAGACCAAGATCATTTGCAGTAAATCAATATTTCATCAACATATAGAATCTAAAAAATAAATTTACTCCCACGGATCTTCTGATACATACACTGATCATCGATGTTTTCTTTAAAATCAAAAGATACAATGGTATAATTAAACCTAATATACCACTATATAGAATCTTATCTAAGTCCATATATTAACTTCTTTAATTTACATACCATGTGTTTCTTTCCTTCAATGGAAAACCCATTGGCTGATCCATGTATACATCTTCCTCTAATTTTACATTTAGAAAAACTATTTTAACATCCATTTTATGTAACTCTAAATCGTACTAAGCTACCAATTTCATAATAATTCTGAAAGACTCTTTCTTAGAAACAGATGAGAAGGTTTCATTATAGTTTATACCATCCTTTTGAGCAAATCCTTTAGTAACAAGTCTAACCTCACAACCTTCAAGGTTACCAAGAGATACATATTTGGTTTGAAGACCCATTTACATCCAACTCTCTTACATCCATCATGCAATTCCATAAGGTCTCATACATTATTTTTTTCCCATGGAATTCAACTCACATTACATGGAATCTAACAATTTATTTGAATTATAACAGTTGATGGATTGAGAATATGAAACTGGATCATTATCAATATCAATATCAATTTCTATTTCATGAAGATATACCACATAGTCATCAAAAACAGCTGACCTTCTTTCCCTTTGGGGTCTTATTAACACTATTTCTTGTGGTTCTTCAACCATTTCTTCATTTTGAATTTGGGAAAAAAAATTTGTTATTCTACATGATTATTTTGTGATAAAATAATTTGAGGAACAACAACATGTGATGTTAAAATACAATAAATGGAATTTAAATACTAACTTCTTTAATTTCCACATTATATGGAGCTTCACCCACACTAGATTAACCATTCTTGATAAATCTAGAAATTCTAGTTTCAAAAAATCTCATACTATGGTTAGGACAATAAAATATATACACATTTGATTTTTTTGGATAACCAATGAAATGTACACTGATTGTTCCTACATCCAGGATTCTTTGTTGTGGATTATATGCTCTTATTTTTTCCTGAATACCCCATACATGTAGGTTTCTTAAACTAGGTTTCCTACTAGTCCAAATTTTAAAAGGAGTCTTTGTTGTTTTACTTGGAACCCTATTCAATAAATACATGGTAGTTTTTAAAGAATACAACCAAAAAGATAATGGAATAGAATAATTACTTAACATACACCTAACCATATCCATTAATGTTCTATTATGCCTTTCTGGTACATTGTTTTTTTATCATGTACCTAGCATAGTGTATTGTGCACATATTCCATGACTTTCTAGACACATTTCAAATGGACCACAATTTTTTCACTTTCATCAAATATTCCATAATATTCACTACCCAATCATACCTTATGACCTTCACCTTTTTTTATAATTACATATCAACTACATTTACATAAATTTTCAATGCATTTATTACTTGATATTTCTCATTCAATAAATAAACATATCCAGAACATGAAAAATCATCAATAAAGGCGATAAAGTATTTTTATTTACTGAAATAATTGACATCAAAATGTCTACATATATCAGTATGTAAGATATCGAGGAGTTTAGTACTTCTTGTGGAACCTTTATTTATGTGATTTGTTTTTTTCCTTTAATAAAATCCACACAAATGTTTAGGTTGGTAAAATCCAATTTTGGAAGGATTTCAAAACATAATAAATATCTCTAATCTTTCTTTAGAAATATAACCTAAATCTTTATGCCATAAATAAGAATACTTTTCATTTACAAAACCATTTTTAGTACTATAATTATGATGCAAGTTCATAAGTGTTTCAAAATACATATTATCAATATTAATTTTATATAAACCATCAAACAATAAACCGGACCCAATCATTTGTTTATGCTTAAACAAACTAAAATATTCATTAACAAAATTAAAAAATATATCCAACAACACCAAGTTTTGTTAAAGAAACCAATTTCATAGATATACTAGGTATATAAAAAGTTTCAGATAATTCCAATCTATAACCATTATTAAGGATTAAATAGTAAGTCCCGATAACTTCAACAGGAAACTTCACTCTATTCCCTGTCAAGATAAACTTTTTAGTTGGGCTTGTGATTTGGGATGAAAGGAATCCCTGTAATATATTAGAAACATCAGTTGTACAACTAGAATCAATTCACCAGGTATTTTGTAGAACATCATCTAAGTTTGATTCATAACATGTATAATAATTTTCCTTGCCTTTATTTTCAAAACAATACTTACATTTCAGAAAAACTTTTTGTAAATGTCCAACTTTCCCATAGAAATGGAATTTATCTTTATTTTTGTTCTTCGGGTTCTTGATAATGGACTCATTAACCTTCAATGTCCCCTTTCCTTTTCCATGATTCTATATACCATTCTTATTTCCTCCTTGATGATGCACATAATGGATGGAGTGGATTCCTTGACTCTTTAAAATTATTTCTTCTTGAACGAGAAAATTATGCAATTCATGCACATTCAATTTATCTTTCATGGTGTTGTAGTTCATTTGGAATGGTCCATACTCAGACAGTAATGAGTTTAAGACAAACTGTACATGGAAAATTTCATCCACTTCCATTCCTAAATACTTACGTCTTTCTGCAATATTTTTCATTTCAATGATATTCTCATGCATAGTATGAGAACCATCAAACTTCATGGTGGTAAATGTACTCATTAATGTCTCAGCAGGAGATTTTTCAGCATTATGAGATTGTTTGCCCACATATTTCATAAATTCTTTAGAATTTTCAGTTTTAAGTAGACCTGACTTGATGTTACTTTTTATTATCATTCGCATGAACATCACACAAAATAAGTCTAATCTTTGATGTGATTCATAATATACTCTAT
Organism: Viscum album; assembly: GCA_963277665.1. NCBI lineage: Eukaryota > Viridiplantae > Streptophyta > Magnoliopsida > Santalales > Viscaceae > Viscum > Viscum album. The sequence goes on from OY728120.1 coordinate 583,402,696, forward strand.
CATCAATGATATTGTCATCCATTGTAGTATCAGTTTTCTCTACTCAGAGTCCTAAATCAAGATCCAATACACCAAGGTGAAATTTTATTTTCTCACTCCAATCAGAGAAATTTAATCCATTAATCATTGGAACAGTTGATGTCTATGAGTTCAATGATGGTGAAAAGGTAACTTCAATAAATAAACGATTAAAATTAATTCTTTTACATAATAATAATACATTGATTCAAATAAATTATTTAACATAAATTTGTATTAGTGGTATTCTTTAGGTGATACACTAATACCCAAACATAACTGATACAAATTAATTTAACATTATTTGGAAATAATATATTCTTTAATTAGATTTATTTATTATCTTTGGATATATAAATAAATCCCAAAATGCATATATACATTTCCAAAAATTATATTAATAAATTATAAGAATATGAAAATTTCTTTTGGGATATTAATAGATGTCTCATAATAATGAATTTCAATTACTCATAAAATATCATAATAGTTTCAAATTGATGAGAAATCAATAAATATCATTTTAAAATAATTTTCGAACAATTTTAACATTATGATTTGACCACTTTGGTGATTAAAAAATGTCATGTAGTAATGTTCCAAATATAAAACATCATAACATAACATAATTATAAATATAAATAAATCTTAATAAATATAAATCCCTTTTTACACTTTCATTAATTTTTTTGTCATAAAACAAAAAACTCTAATACTTATTTGAAATAATGAAAAATAAATATATATATATATATATATTACAACATTTTACACTTTCCAACATCTAAAACAGAATACATATATATATATATAATAATCATTATTTTCTCATTCAAATAATGACAATCATTTTTTTACTTCGAATTTATCCCATTTAATATAAAATAATAATAATAAATAAGTAATACCAAATTCTAAAATCATGATGAGGATTTCAAAAAAATTCACATTATACTTGATCTCAAAAATTCCAAATAAAATCTTAGATTCATATGGATTTTGAATCTAGTTAAAAATTATTATAATAATTAAATAAGAGATTTCAAAATCTAAAACATGAGAAGAGGCAGCATATTGGGATTCCCAAAAAAATGAACTTCATATTTGGGAAGAGAAAAACAAATGCACAGTGGATTAATAATTTAAAAATATTAATAATAATTGTATAGTTGATTTTCAAACAATGAAACAATGATGAAAAATACCCAATAATTGAAGAGAGAGGCAACATATTCTAATTTAATAAAAAAATTCCTAGCATATTCAGATTTCCAAAAATTCCATAGACACTATTATTATTAATATTAACGTTCATTTAAAATATGGCAAAAAATTAGATTTAATGCAACACATTACTTGTATAACATAATCAAGATTTTTTATTCTTAATTTAATTCAAAACATAATAAATTTAAATATGGATAACACATATTTCTTAAACTCTCTATGATAATAAATTTAAGTTAATTTCATTTATTTTAGGATCTTTAAAATATATTCTTATCACATAGATAAACAAAATTTAAAAGAAGATAAGACATACCTTGATCCATTGGATCTTCTAGATTTGAATATCTTGGCTTTTCTCCCACATAAAAGGATTTCTACCCTTTTCCTCCTCTCTCTTCCACAGTTGAATCGATGGAATGTATCATAATTTTATTGAAACATAATTGAAAAGGAAAGGATCCTTTAAATAGGGATAAAATGGTTAATCATGGGTGGTTATTTAATAAACTATCAAATTCAATAAATTTCATAATTATATCCCACATCATCCCATTATAATAAAATTAAACATATATAATCTGAGTTATTCGAATAGGCATTTCATCTGAAGGACTTTAGACCGATTGTGGTATAGAACACCCTACCAAATATTATCAGTACGATCCTAGACAAAAGGATTGGACACATTGCAGAGCAGGTGGTTTCATCAAATCAATTTGGTTTTTTACCTTGGAGGAAAATTCATGCGTGCATATATACTAACTCAAAATGTGTTAATATACTTCAAACGAAATCAAGTAAAAGAAATGTTACTCTAAATATTGAAATATCAAAGGAATTTGATACACTTAAATGAGATTTTATTATTTATGTCCCCAAATAATATGGTTTTTCAAATAGTTTTAGCAGAATAATTTACACTCTATTCCAAATCTCAATAATTCCAATGATGGTAAATGGATCTCCTCGAGGTTATTTCAAATTTCCAATGGGTATCAGGAAATTGGAACCCTTACCTGATCCTCTTTGGAATGTTGGAGGACTACCTTAACAAATTCTTGATAAAAGTTGTTGTATTAGGTTGTCTTTATCCCATTAAAGCCTTGAGTCATCTACGGACTCCCACTCATCATTTTTATGCCAATGACTTGATTTTTTTTCAAGGGGATAATAACCCTTTTCACTCTAATAAGGACAGTTTCATGCATTTTGAACCAGCTTCTGGACAAATGATTAGTATGGAAAAATATTACATCCTTTTTGGAAAGGGACTCTCTATAACCAGGATGAATCACATTACAAAACTACTCAGTGTTAAGAATGTAAGTCTCCATTTATTTTACCTTGGGCCCCCATATTCAGTGGAAGGGTGAAGGATATTTACATGGAAGGGATTTCAGCTAATATCTTCAGTCATCTAGAATCTTATAGGAAAAATCATGCCCTATGCAACTAGGTTATTATTAGTTAACTCTATTATAAATTAATTTTGTGTATACGCATTCCACATTTATAAATGGTCATTATATATCACAAAGAGTCTTGAGAGGGAAATAAGTAACTTCATATAGACAAGGTCCATATTTTAATGAAATCCCATCATTTTCTCTTGGAAAGAATGTTTCAAACCTTGGGAATTGGGTGGAATTGGACTCAAAACACTTGGCATGTTCAATGATGCCCTCATTATAAGATTCATTTGGCAATTTATTGGTAGTAGATAAGTCCTTACCATCTTCATAGAGAGAGACATGTGAATATACTATTACAAGACCATTTGTTATATATTAGATCCTCTATCTGGAATACAATTTACATCACTTTTAATGAGATCTCTCAACACATTTAATGGCTTCCCTATATGAAAATTGGATTGAATATTAAGAAGGTTAACTAGTTGGATCACTATATATGTGAAATGTTCTCTATACCTACTGGGATGGGTGCCTTAGATTTCTCAAATTCCATTGACAACTGGGGAAGCATCTCTATACTTCTTCTAGTGGAGATAGGGTAACAAATTCAAAATTTATGTTTCTCTGATGAGGATGTACAAATATGGATGCCTACCAGGATGGGTCATATTAATTCTAAACTATACTACATGTATTTGTTTAAAACCCCAAATTATTCCCCCAAATGGTTGAACATATTTAGGAGACCCTTTATCCAGCTTAGTCATATGCTGGTTATATGGAGGATTTGGAATAACTAGCTTCCCACTGATTCCAACCTTTAGTTAGAAGGAGTTCAAATTTTTTTAGCCTATTATCTATGCTTATTGAATAGTGAATATAGTGGTTATATATTTTTCTGGGGGCATCAAAGATTTTTGTAAATGAAAAACACACAAGTAGAGAATAAAAATGAAGAACATGAAAGATTTATATTGTTCGACAGTGTTCCTATTTACATGGGAGAAGGGGGGGCCTTGTTTTTATTTCTCTCTCCAGATAATAACAGTAGAGGATCACATACAATGGGTTATGGTTTCCTAGGATTTGATCCCATTATGAAGATAACAAAAAAAAATAGTGGTGTCAAAGTTAAGTGAGGGTTGGTTCATCAACCCTTGAAGAACTCATCATCGTCTGCTACGTTCCATGTTGGTTGAATCCAACTGAGGTGTCACTAGGTTGGCTTCCAACCCAAACAAGAGGCTTCCCACAAAAGGATACCCACACCAAGTTGTTTCTAATACCTATTCATCTATTGAATACTCCAAAAAATGGGAGAGGCCCCACAAATCTCCCCCTCACAACCAATTTGGGGTAGAAGCTAAACTTCAAGCATCTTTGAAGGTGTCCAACATCTATTTTGGTAGAACTTCCATTATCGTTTTTCCCCATTATCATTAGTGTGTATTTTCTCAACATTCAAAAATAATTATTCCTACACATTTTGGATCTTGTGATATCACATGTCGATGTGCTTGGATCTAGAATGAAATGGTGGGTTCTTTCTATAATGAATAACACTCTAATGATCACAATACAGAATATAATTCTCCTGACTCTATCCTAATTCCTGTAAAAATTTATTCATCCACAACATCTATTTACAACCATTAGTGACCATGATTTATTCTTTTTCTATGGTGGATAAGGCAACACACTTTTGAAGTCATGATTTCCATGAGAATTCTCCCCTACAAATGATATCAGGTACCTGAATATGGATTTCCTCATGTCTACATCTCTAGACATATCTACATCTATGTATCCTTAAAAAATAGGTTTATCACTTCCAAAACAGAAACAATGACTATATGTACCTCATCGATATATCAATATCCAGTTGACTGTTGTCCAATGCTCCTTTCCTATATTTGATAAGAATCTTCTCACAACTCCAATAGCATGATCAATATCTGGTTTGGTTCACACCATGGAATACATAAGACTTCCAAATACATACTGATAAAGAAATTTTCCTATTTCTACTTTCTCCACTTTATTCTAAGGACTCTGACCAATCGTGAGCTTGAAATGACTCTCAATTTTAGTTCTAACTATTTACACTTTGCTCATCTGGAATCTTTCAAGAAAATTCTCAATGTACCTCTCTTGAGATAGCCAAATATTTTGATTCCTCCTACCACAAGTAATTGTCAAACCAAGAATCTGATATGTGTATCACAAGTCCTTTATTTCAAAAGACTTGTTCAACTCCTTCTTCAATCATTCAATCTTGGTGATATCTCTTCCAATAATCCTCATATCATCAACATAAACCAACAAGATAATGAAATCACCATCAAAAAGCTATTTTATGAAAATGCAGTGATCTGTATTCATGCTTCTATACTCATTTTTCTCCATGAATGAGTCGAATTTCATGTACCACTACCTCGGTGCCTATTTTAGACCATATAAAATTTTCTAAAGTTTACATACTAGGTTTTCTTTACCTTTCACCTGAAATCCCTCTAGATTATCTATGTATATATCCTCATCAAGATCACCATGTAATAAAGTTGTCTTTACATCCAATTGTTGAACCTCTACATTCATACTATCCACCAATCAAAGAACAACACTTATAGAAGATATTTTACTGATAAGAGAAAACATTTCCTCGAATTCAATACCTTTCTTCTAATCGAATCCCTTTGCAACCATTCTGGCTCTATAGCACAGTTGTGATCTGTCATCTTTTCCTTTGATTTTTTACACCCACTTGTTCTTAAGTGTCTTCTTTCCATGTCATAACTCTACCAAATCAAATGTGTATTTCTTCTGTAAGGATATCATACCCTCTTTCATGGTCTTCTTCAATCCCATTTTTCTTGACTCCTGATCACATCATTATAACTATTTGGCTCTCCCCCATCAATGAGCATCACATACTCATGTGGTGAGTATCTATGACTTTCTTTTCATTCTCTAGTGGATCTACTCAACTGTGCTTCAGGGAAAATATGTTATAAAATATCATATAATGTAGACATATCATCATATAGAGATATATTACCTAGTAGTTATGTATCATCAGTGTCACATATCTCTCTCACACTAGCTGGTACTGATGGTGGTTAGATTGGTTCCATATTGACTGGAATTTCCTCATAAAGAAACTTCTCTGCATTTCATGGCTTCTCAAAATCTTTAATATTTTGATCCTCTAGAAACACTACATCTCTGCTTCTAATGATACTCCTATTGATATGATCTAAGAGTCAGTATCTAAACTCATGGTGATCATATCATAAAATGATATATTTATTTCCTTTCCCATCCATCTTTTCTCATTCATATTTTGGAATGTGAACAAATTCCCTACATCCATATACTCCTAATTGTTTACAAGAAATATCTTTACTTTTCCAAACACTTTCGGGAACATCGTAGTTTAGTAGAACTGATAGAGAAATTTGGTAAGATCAACTACAGTCTTCATTGCCTCCCCCCAAAAGGTGTTTGGTAGCTTTTAATTTGAGATCATATATCTGTTTTTCTCACGAATGGTTTTATTCATCCTCTTAGCAAGACCCTTATGTTGACACATCTTCAGTACTTATTTTTCTTGCTTGATTCTAAAACTCTCACAGTACTCCTCAAATAGACCACATTAGTCTCCTCTCTTGTATTCCCACACACACTTTAACCGTATTCCTATTTCCCTTCCTATCTTCACTTGAAATTTCTTGAAAACATCATGCACTTGATCTTTATTTTTCAAAGGAAAGGCCCAAACTCTTCTAGAATGATCACTTATGAAGGTAACAAAATAAATAGCACCTACCTTTGACTTAGTGCTCATCATGCAGACATTAATGTGAATCAAATCTAAAACATTTTCTTTTATGGATGGTATATAACCATAAAATGATTCTCTGTGTTGTTTCATAATGATTAAATCAACACAAGTATATAGATATGTACCTTTTATGGAAAGAAATATTTCCTCAAGAGCATTCATATTCCTCTCTCACTTATGTGACCCATTTCCTATTCCAAAAGTATGTAGGAATATCTTACCTGGATGTATTGACTTCTCCTCCACAATGTTTGGAATCTGTGATTTAAATAGAATTATCTTTCTTTCCTTTATCAATTACCAATTTACCTTTGGTAATCTTCCATTTCCCATCACCAAAGAAACTAACATATCCCTCATTGTCAAGAATTCCAGGGGATATCAGATTGAGGAGAATATTTGGAATGTACCTCACATCCTTAAATAATAACATGCATCTAATATTGGCTTCTATAAAAATATTACAATACCAGTAATTTTGGATGCACCATTATTTCCCATATTCAAATATCCAAAACACCCCGAACAGTAAGATGAGAAGAAATCTCTTCTGGATTTGACATGGTAGTAGGGGTCGATATCAATCACCCATGTCGAGTCTTAACTTGCAAGGCTAAAATCATTATCTTCCTGAACAATAAATATTTCTTCATTGAAAACTGAAACATTGTTATTTTGGTTCTTACCTTCCTGATTCTTCTGCTCTACTTTCAACTTTCAACACTCCCAGATGAAGTGTTTGGGATTTCCATAGTAGTGGAATTTCATTTCATATCTTGATTGAGATTTTTATCACTTCCTCTTTTGAAGAATTTGGTCATGGGGTTCTCTTACTTTGATTATTCCCTACCATTTTTGTTTCCCTTGTCTTTCAGTGATAAGAGCCACTAATTCAGGTGTATGCTCCTCATCTTTTCTTCTCGAATCTTCATTCAACATTCTGTCTTTCACTATCTCCACGGTGAAAGTTATATCTGGAGTTGAATTATTAACTGACACAACTAATGTTTCCCACATCTTTGGTAAAGAACTCAACATCAATAGTGCATTCAACTCATCATCGATCATCATTTTCATGGAATTTAACCAATCATCAGTACCTTGGAACACTGTCATGTAATAAGATGTGTTGGTCCCATCTTTTTTACTTCAAGAAGACATGATGATGTATTAGGTTTTCTTTGTTCTGTGTGGTTACCCATGACTAAATATTTTTTAGTTTTCACCATAGAATGAATATATTGTGTTCATTGGAAAAATTATGGAAGATACTACTATCGATCCGCTGTCTGATTTGGGTTGTGCACTTCCTATTGTGTACAAACCACTTCGCATCAACTGGCGGGGTACTTTCTGATGTCTTCTCATTGGTATTACTTCTTCTTGATGACTCCTCTTCTTATGTTGTAATGGGATTGTTGGTCTCCACTATTTGCTTCCTTAAATATTTAATATATAAATGATCTTCCATTTTGTGTTTCCAAATGGAATAATTGAAAGCGCAATGATTAATCATGTTACTGGTATTTTTATCTTTTTATGTCATGAAAATTTAGAAAATCTAACTGTATGGATGTGTTTGGAATGGTTGAAATAGGTGGAATAGACTCCTAGATCCGTGAAAAAAGACTCTGATTAGACGAGATATAGCCAAAAAAAATTCAACAGTCTAGATTGACTACTGATGTGGTGCTGATATGGCTGCCGGAATAGTCACAGAAAAAGTTACCTAAAATTCTCAGCTAGAGTGATTAGTGTTGTCTTCTCCAACATGGTGATAATGTAGCACCGCGGTTTGACCAAAACATTGACTAAGCCTACCGGGTTCGTTTCAGCTCTTTTTTGTACACCGCTTGTGCTGGTAGAATCATCTTGAAATGATCTTCACATATATGGGCTCAAAAAAATTCTAAAAACTTTCAATTTTCCATTCACCAATAAACTTCTGTGTCACTTCGCCGTTTTCAACCCAAATGCTCAAATACCACTTTTTTGGGTCTTCGGAGCTTCGTGGAGATGAAAAACACACATATAGAGAATAAAAATGAATAACGCACATGATTTATGTGGTTTGTTAGTGTTCCTGTGTCCACATGAGAAGGGGGCCTTGTTTCTATTTATTTCTCCAGATAATAATGTCATAGGATCGCATACACTGGTTTATAATTTCATGGGATTTGATCTCGTTATAAGGGGAACAAAAAAATGTGGTGCGAAAGGTTAGCAGAGGTTATTTCATCAACCCTTGAATAACTCATCATTGCCGACTGTGTTCCATGTTGTTTGTGTCCAACTGTGGTGTCATAGAGTTGGATACCAAACCATAGAGGAGACTGCCCCCTAAAGGAGGCTTGCACAAAGCTGTTGTTGACAATTATTCATCCGTTGAATACTCCTAAAATGAGAGTGGATCCTATAATTTTTTGGATTTGAATTATCTTAGATCATTTGGAATAAAAAATTTGATGGTTCTCTATATATGAACCAACCTATCACGAGATGCATACCTTCATATTTGTTATCCATCTTTTTAATCCCAGTGCACATGTTTCTAACCTTCTCCTGGAGGAGGTTGCGGCTTGCATACATGCTGTTTGAAACACTAAGAATAGGTTCAGATTCAAGGAAAATAAGTAAAATGAGTTTCATATTCACCTCCATCATCAAGGATGTTCAATTGTTAGCCAGGGCTGAACATGGACCCATGAATAATGACATAAAAGAACTTATAACCCTAAAAACACTTGTAGTTCTTGAGATTACAAGGAATCCAACTATGATTACATATGTAAAATGGATTCCTTTATAGCCCAACTAGATCAAAGACAATATTTATAGTTCCTCCATGGGTGCTCAGGGACTAGCCGGATGTAGTGTTACTTCCAGAATTATAGGGGATACATTAAAGGTAGTTTAAAACTATTCCTTGATAACTTCATTGAGTATGTGGTGGAACTTTTGGTTATTATTCATTTTATAAAGTATTCAAAGTGCTTTGGATAAAATCATATATGAATATAAAGTGACTCTCCTATTTCTGTCAAAGATTTAAAATCTCACACATATTTGGTTATATGGATAAATCATATGGAGTGGTTCTAATGTATTAAATATTTCGAGGAGATGAATATCAGAATTTATCACATTTATTAGGAAGGCAACATGGTGCACTATCAAATAAAGCAATGTAAGATTATTTCCCCATGCCATTCAAACTTTTTTGATTATTTTTTATTTAAATTTTTCTAATGTAAAAGCTAAACCATATTCATAACTCTAACACTCCCCTTTCTAGCCACTATTTCATTTCCTTTTTCAATTGAATGTGTATAACCCTAATTTTTCTAATTATTAATATTAGTGTTAATATTATTTATATTATTGTAAATATTTTTTATATTATTAATATTGTTAATATTATTTTTAATATTATTATTATTATTATTATTATTTCAATTCATTTTTTGAATTATTATTTTCATTTGTTTTTTATTAAAGTTAATTTGAATTTATTATTTCAAAATTAAGTAACATATATTCTTTAATTAAAAATTTCGTGGTGATAATGAACCATATTTATATTACTACATGATGAACAAGTGATGTATATAAGGTAGATGGTGATGTTTTATTGTAATTTTCCAAATAAATTATTCCAATCAATGATTTATTTTTTTTCTATTCATGAAGTATTTAAATATAAGAATGTTCCAAAGTAGAGAAATCAAAGATCAAATAATTTTCAAAATATTTAATCCAAGTTATAGTCCTTAAATTTGATATGTTGAAATTGGGAAAACATCAAGATCTAATAATGATATTGATTTCTAAGATAAAAATTTTGATCAAATTGTAGAAACGATTTCTAAAATTGAAGTATAAGAAATTAAAAAACACCAATGATCGATAAAAAATATGGTGATGCTAAAAACCCATTTTATATTGTGATGTATGAAATTTATTTTTTATCAATAATTTTAAGTTTGGTTAACTTGAAAGCTAAGACTTGATGGAGTGACATGAGTTTTAATAGTTTAAATACATATTTCTTTAAGACAATGATTTGTTATAATCAAATTATAATACAAAAAATATATTATGCCCATTGAGACAAGTGAACAAACAAATACATTTATATCCCAATGAATGTGAGTTATATAGAAAAGAATATTATGTATATTGGTGTGTCCCAATATTAGTACATCATAAAATAAGTTGAATGAAAATTCATTTGTTGATTTATCTATTTTTTCAAGTACCGTGACTCGTACTAATAAAATTTGGTATCTATCTATAATTATGCAATTGAAACATTTATTTTAAAATTAAAATGATGAATAAAGTTTAATATGACATGCATATGAGTGAATATATAATTAAAAATTCTATCATAAAGCTCATTTTCAACAATACATGAAAATAATTTAATATTTCCCTATATTTGGAAATGAAGTTAGAAATCCCAAAATTGGACTATGAATAGATGGAAGGAACCCATATTGTAGCCTTAGTATAAATGAAAGTTCATGACCTGTTTTGTTTTTAATTTACAACTTATCTCTTGAATTTTATATGAAGTGGAAATATATAATGTTGATTTTAATGATTTCTAGATAAAAAAACTACAAACAATATTGATATTTATTTATGACAATTAATTGATGATTTCAAACTCTTATTGTAGGAAGATATCAAAGTGTAAGATTCTTATAAAAAGGAATATTTTCAATTGTAAGCAATGATTATGTTCACTATAAACAACTTCCTAGTAGGTTGAAATTTTTCTGGATATATTGTAAAGGGTATAATGCTTATCCAATTTGAAAAAAAAGGCACAACATGTTATCAACTAAAAACTGATAGGAAAATAATGTAAATGGTTCATATATGGTTTTTGTCTATGGATCACATTTATCAAAGATTAAAGAAGGCATTCAATGGTTCATATAAATTTTATATTTCTCGAAAACGTTTATCATGATTAATAGATTATTTGAAACTCTTATGATAGGAACATATCGGAGTGAATGATTCTTATAAAAAGGAATATTTTCAATTTCAAGCAATGATTATATTTGTAAATTAAAATTTGTCTAGATACAATGTTAAAGGGTATAATATTATCCAATTTGCAAAGAAGGTTTTTCATGTTATCGACTAAAATATAAGATAAAAACAATGTGCATAAGTCATAGATGTTTTTTGTCTATGGATCACTTTTTTCAAAGTTTAAAGAAGGTATTCAATGGTTCATATGAATTTTATATTTCTAAAAATCTTGTATCACCATTAATTGATGATTTGAAACCCTTATGAGAGGAATATATCTGAGTGTATGATTCTTATAAAATGGAATATTTTCAATTGAAAGAAATGATTTTGTTAAATATAAACAACTTTATAGTATATGTAATTTTTATAGATTTAATGTTAAGGGGTATAAATCTAATCCAATTTGAAAATAAGGGACTTCATATTACCAACTAAGACTTGAGAGAAAAACAATGTACATAATTCAGAGAATATTTTTGTCTATGGATCACTTTTATCAAATATTAAAGATGGTATTCAATGGTTCAGATGAATTATATATTTCTCTAAATCTTTTTTCAATCAATTAGAATTTTGAGAGGGTGAGTAAATTTTTTTCACATCTTTAAAGACATAATGATTTCTTAATGACAAAAATATAAGGAAGAAATTATCGATATTTTTTTATCTATTGTATTAGAGATTTCATGAGATCAAACATAAAATTTATGTGATATATGTTGAGAAGAATATCTATGATAGTTTGATTAAAACATTTTTAGAAATTAATGGAAAGACTAAGGATGGTTTGAATTCAATATTGGACTTACTGTCAATAAGAATGCATTTGGATTTAGCTCCCTCTCATAAAATAAAATGAACACACCCATCTATGAATTTTCATACATTTTAAAAGAGGGATAAAATCAATTTTTTAATGCCTCTATTGTATCAAGGTGACTCAAGGTTATTCTTCAAATGTAAAATATTTGTGTCACTAAAATATTTGAAATTAATATGTGTGAAATCTCACGACTATCATGTTATGATGTGAAAAATCCTTCCAATTTTATTAAATGGAATACTACTCATCCATGTTATATAGATTACCATCAAGGTGTATTGTATTTAAATTCCATTATTAACAAAGTGATCAATTTAAATTCTTTGAAGATATTAGAAAATGATTCAATAGATATACTTTATCGACTAGAAATGTACTTTCCACCATATTTTTTGATATCATCGAACATTTAATGATTAATTTTTCATGATAAACAAATGTTTTTGGTCATGTATAATCATATTGGATGTATCATTTTGAAAGGTATGTGAAGATATTAAAGGGGTATGTTAATAATCCACATAGATGAAAAGCCTCCATTTTTGAGATGTATATTTCTGAATAGGTAGAAGTGTTTTGTACAAAAAACATATCAGTAATGAAGTTTGTCAGTTTTCCAAAATCTCACCATGAACGCGTCATTTTTGGGGGAAAGGGGATCCAGGGATTGAAAATAAAGTTGCTGATAGATGAGAAAATAATGAAGGAATATTTATACATCCTGAATAACATAGATGATGCTCAATATTATATAACATAAAATGTCAATGCATTAAAAAATTTATCAGATGAAGAAAGATAAGGGGGTACTAAATTAGCCTAATAAATTTTTTTCCATAGTTTAAAGAGACCATACATGATGGATATGATGTGTTAGAAACATTTAAATGGATGGAGGGTTACCTTAGTTTAAATGTGATAACATGGTCTAGGTATGACTTTCATGGCTATACATTTCATACCAAAAATCAGGACAACAAAAGTGTAGTGAGAATTGAGGTGTATTAGTGTTCACCAAAGTAATGAATTTTTCAGGTGAAATTTAAAAAACCCAATATTCATGTCAAGTGAATATTATGGAGTTATTTGAGATATATGTGATATTTTTTCATTAAACATGGAGTTATTATGCTCAACTATAAATGGGTTTTAAAAAAAATAGTGTTAAATGTGATGAATTCATAATAAAACTAGTATATGTAAATATATCAGGATATATAGATAACCCTTTTATCATGAAAAAAAATGTTCTTGATCCATAAAATGTTCATTTTTCTATAGTTTTTCAATGAAAATAAAATATTTTGATGGTTGAAAAGTTGATAATGATGAGGAATTATTTGATATCCTTAATTTCATGAAAATATTATTAGAGGATATTGATGACCACAACATCAACATGGTTCGTCCCATATTGAATGATCATGAAGGAGTATGAGAAAAAAACCTTTAGTAATATTCTAATATTATAGGTACAATAAATTTATTTATTGTTTAATTTTTAAAAATTTTAAAACTGTGAGATATATTATTTATAATTTTATTGTTTATTTAAATAAAATATTTAAAAAAAATTGATAAATTATTTTTTTAGTACTCAAATGTTCATTAAATAGAAATACTAAATTTTTATTAAATTTTTATCATTTTGAATATTACATAGGTTTTTTTTTCATATGACTATATCATTTCAAGTCTCTTAAATGATGTATGTATTTTTTTATCATTTTAGTTACCGATTTTAATGAATATGATAAAAAAGGGTGTTTTATTTCTTTGGTATAATTTTCCAATACTTAATCAGTTATATATATAATGTTGTATTTGTATCATATTTCACTAATTTTTTGTTAATTTGATTTGTAAGAACATGTATGATCAAATAGTTGAGTCATCTCAGCCATCTAGGGAGGACCCTTCATAACTTTTTCTGAGGTACCTCTTCATTAATCTATATTGAATTATCCTACTTCTATAAGGAAGTTTTCTAGGTTTGGTAACCATGGTAGCCCATGTTCTCCAAATTTATCACATGCTCATAGCAGAAGCAGAGGGAACCTATCAAGTTTGATGGTAATAGTAGTCTTATAGGTAAAAATTCAAATCTATTTAAGACTTTTTTATCTATTCATGCTCGATAAAAAATAATCATTTTGGTTTATGATTGGAGAAGTGTTGACCAGATGGTACTACATCAACTGTGGGACACAATTTTGATAAACTCATTTATTATTATTTTATTTATGATGAAATTTTTATAGAAATATAGGTCCATTTTTTCATTTCACTTTCAAATGAAATATAATAAATCTGAAACAAAATAAGTCAAGGGGAGATTCTTATAATTTTTTGAAAGGATGTGGAGGGATTTTATAACTATACTAACTTCATATTTCATTGTTGGTGAAAGATAAAATTAAAATCAAGGATAACCATATGGTTTTTGGATGTAGATACATGGAGGAAGTTTTTTGAAAGTTGATAGGAGTAATAATTTTTGGTAAGTTCGGGATCAATTTTTTGAAGTGATTTTTTATATAATCATTAATAATAATATTAATTATTTTTTCCCTTAATTAGAATGAACTACGAAGATCTCATCAAGATATCTAGGTGAAGAACATATACCCTCCTACATTATCTTCTAGATGGTATCCATTACTTGGAAAACAAATATTTATTGAGATATTTAAAAATTTGAGATTTTAGTCTTCAGGATATATTGGGATTGACCCTCCTTCAACATAGCTTGACATGAAAAATTGAAAAGGGCTTGGATGATGAAAAAGTTAAAATATCTTAATGGAGAGTCGAAGAAAATAAATAAAAATATTGTAAGAAGATATTTAAGTTATTTCAAAAATCTTTTTATCTTTTAACACTAATAAATTTTCTAAATATTCATTATAGGAATCTCTAAAGGATAAAATCAAACAGGGGACCTTCATAACCAAGGGCATGAAGTATATTTTAGAAACTATATTATGAAAGGAATAACACCCAGTAATATATGAGCATAAAAGGTGGGTGTATCTATTAAAAAAATATTTAGTCCTTCTGTTACTTATTCAAGGGAGGGTGTATATAAGGAAAATTAGACTCTTTAGAAATAAAAGTTTTGGAAATGGGGAGATGAAAGAGGAAAGGATAATATAATTTGTACAATCGATGTCTACAAATATAAAAACATGGCTTCAGATTGCATATCCCACTCCTCCACCACATCCTCTATAGTTTCCCATCCACTATGAGTTATATATTGAGGATCTCCAGAATCATAATGAGATACCCTAGACCCACACTCTAGGATCTGATACTAAAAATAATAATTTAATATCTTACTTTGATACCAAGTGAGATGACTCAATCCAAACTTACATATATTTCCAAAATATGAACATCACATATCACAAATGATTTCATAATCCCATAACCCAATGGTTTAGTGAATTTGGAGAATTTTTATCTAGAAATATTATTTTGAACATTTATCCATAATTTCACCATACTAGGCCCCTTTCTATACATCCATAATGTTATAATCATCTTTAAAACCTAGGGAATGGAAAATCAAAGAATGGGGTGAGATCAAATTCTCAGTAAGGGAAAAACATATCAATGATTCATAAAGGGTTAGAGTATAAGAATATGGGAGAAAATGAGCATTAGATAAATATTTTATAAAAAAGGAATATTCACTACAAAAAAAAGTTTCGTTTATAGGTGGTTCTAATAACCACTATGAATTAAATCTGGTTTAAAAAATATAGTATAGCACCAGTTTGATAAAACTGACACTAAATTTTTATTATTTTAAATATTAGTGGTGGTTTTAATTAAATCATCTCAATTTTTTTAAAACCCTAATTCCTCCCCCTCTCCTGCTCCCTCTAAGTGACCCTGACCTCATTCCACCCCTCCCTCCCCTGACCTCCTCCTCTCTCTTTCGTGGTGGCGACCTCGACCCCGCAACCCCCATTCCACCACCCACAAACCTGGAGGAGACCCCGACCCCCATGACACCCCCTCCAACTACATCCCCCTCTGTAATATACTGAGATTTTTTAAATAAAATATACACTATGTTTGATAATGTACATAATATGCCATATCAAACTTAAGCGAACAACTAAATATTATTATGTTAACTTATAACCTAGTTTTTAAAATAGAGGGAATGAACAGAATTAACTGATTTATGAAAATTTGGTTTATATATGGATATAATTAATTCTTTTATGAAAAATTATTTATAAATTAAAATAAATCCCTATATAGAATAATAGAAATTTTTTCTAAGAAAAACTATTTAATTGAAAATAAGTGAGTTATGAAAAAATAAAATCACTCTTGATGTATTTTATTAATAAAATATATATATATATATATAATATTAAGTGTAATTTTTTATAATTCAACTTATATGTTTTATAGATATTATATAAGAACAAATTCAATTTTTTGGATAAACAATGTATTTTTCAAAAAAAAAATGCAGTTTTACTACCTTTTAATGGGGAACCCATTTTAAATCTAGTTTTTGACACTTTTATAAGTTATATTTGAAAAAATAAACTAATTATTTATAATAGTGGAATATAATTTTACTTTTGATAATTTTTGGTATTTTTATGATAATATTCATCTTTTAATGAATAGTGAAAAATACTGCATTTTAAGTCAAAACTTCTTTTTCATATAAGTTTTTTATATATTTAGATTGTCCTTTTAAAATGTTTTAAAGTATATTTACATTATTTTTTATCATTTAATCCAAAATTTTTTCATTGGAATAAATTTCACATTGAAATTGTATATAAAAACTATATGAACTTTTGAACGTTTTACTTACAAAAAACTCGTTTTATTATCCCGTCAACGGGATTAATTTTTAACTAATTTCTGCCAATTCTATATTTTGAATTTGGAAAAATGGACTCTTTATTTGGAATTATAAAATACAAATTATGTAAATAGGTTCTTTTTTATTTCTGGATTTATGAATTGTAACTTTAGTAATAAATTTTATTACCTCAATAAAATGTAAATCGGGTAATTAAAGGTAAAAATAATATTTCAATAATATAAAACTACCCTAAAACTTGTCCTAATTTAATTTTATGAGTGTATCCCAAACTTTAGAATCCTTGGGTCTATTTTAGGACCACTTGGATCCGCTTGGATGACTTTAATGCATTTATAATATCATATTCAATGAATATTCATTATTGTTACACTTTTGTTTTTAAAATGTAAAGTATTTTAATATGGACTTATAAAAGGGATATATTTTACTATAAATATTATTTATAAATATAAAAATATTACCTAAATCATGGTAATTTATTAATAATTTTTTGTAATTAAATAATTAAATTTAACTGTAACACAAAGATGATACAATTATCGATTTATTAAAGAAAGAATCAAATAGTTTGTATTAATAATATTAAAATAAATATAATTTAATATATTTGATTCCATACACAAGTTTTATGGATTACTATGATATTTTATTATTGAGTTAATATCATTTTTTAGAAAGAATCAAGTTTTTAATATTTTTTTAAAAAGTCAAGTATGAATAGTGTTAAAATTGACATTATTTATATTTTAAAAAATAAAATATTTAATCAAATGATATAAAATTTATAAATATTTAATATTTAGTTAAAAAGTTTATAAAATTATAATAATTTAATTAATGACTCATTAAATGGTCTTTTAGTATGATTTGGTAATTATTTTAACCCTTAAAGTATAAATTACTTGATAATTGGTAAGAGTTAAAAGTGGTTAAAACGAAAAGATATGGATTAAAAAATATTCAAAACCTGTAAAATTTTAAGTCTATGATTAGTATTAGAACCAAAAATCATCCTATATTATACATTAAGTATTTTTGGACCATTTTTAATCGAAATGTAATTTATATTAATTTAATAATTTTATAATCCCAAGCTCCCCCCTCCTATAAAAGGCACCCATTCATCTCTATTACTTTCACTTCAAACACATTTTAGTTCAACCAAGATCTACCCAAACGTATTTAGAGAATCCATAAAAACATTATTTAAGCCTTATTTTAGGTATAACACCCTCTTTATAGGTGTTAAGGTGTTCTTTAAAGGTGATCAACCGAAAAAGAGGTATCGTTTTATTTTAAGTGTTTCTATTTTATTTCTTCGTCCACATCATTAAAATATCCTAAAGCCTTGAATATATAAAAAATAAAGTATCCTAAATATCATTAAATTTTATTATGTTAATATAATCACCATAATTTATCTCCAATTTCATCAAATGGGAAAAGAACTTTTCATTCGTGTGTACGGCGGACTACCCCCTTGCGAACCGATATAGTTCGTTTTTCATCACAATCTTTAAATACAGGTTATACTGATAGAATTAATGTTCATATGGGATATTAATGACATATTAATCATTATAATATAATAATATATCAATTATGTTCATACTTTTCATGTAAATAGAAATGATAACTTTGTTTGTGCATACGTGTGAACTATCACCTCTATAAAGCGATGTGATTTATTTTTATTTACTACACAACTTATATGACATATATAAGTATATTTAAATTATTAATATGATATTAATGATATTATTATAATTTCTTAATGATAAAATAGTACTTACCTTCTTTTCATAATGATTAATGAAAAAAGAAGATGTTACTCATGCGTACGTACAGCTTACCATCTCCATCATTATGACATTGTTAATTTTTCATATCCAAATTTAATAAATGGATTTAAAGGTGAAATTGATATAAAAAATTTATTATTATATCATGAATATTATTCTTTTGATGATGTACTTATGATCTTATTGATTATTGACAACCTACCATGTTCATTTTCGACCCAAGTACCGAATATCGAAAAAACAACTGATGTGAACATAAATAATTAAGTAATCATTATGACATGATAATATTTATATAAAAGGAATAATAAACTATATAAATGTTCTTAATAAATTAATCAATTAACCTAATTTTATTTTTTAGGAATATAAATATTCAATGTGAAGAGTCAGACCTAAGGTAAGGGGTTTAGTCTTAATCTCTTTTCATTGAGACATTTCATAATGATATCCACCTTTATTATTTTATAAAGTGTATATACAACCCAATTGACTTTATCTATCCATATTTTATCTATACTCATGTTATTTAATATTTTTTAAAATTTTCTACTTTAATGTGTCTTATAATTTAAATGTTAAAAGTGGTATGAGACTCTTTAACTAAAAAATTGTTTTAAGTGGTTTAAATATTTATTATTCTAAATATTTCCCATTCTTGTCCATGTTTTCAAAATGATTTTATCGATTTATTTATATGGAAATAATCTTTTTAACATTTCAATTCTAGATTATTATTTTAAAACTTTCAAAGTGGTATGGGACACTTTGATTCAAAAGTCTCTTTTATAAATGTTTTAAATTTGTTTTTAAAAATGGATTTGTTATCTTATGAATACACTAGTGGAAATAGTGTTTTTAACGTCCAAAAAATGACATCAGTTTTTTAAAACTAAGGGAAAAATTATGTTTGGGAGAGTTTGGGCATCAGTTTTAAAAAAAACTGACACCGAAATTTTTTTCCATGTTATTTTTTGTGTCGGTTTTTAGTAAAATGGACACCAAAAACCATGGAACATTTTATTTTTGGAGTCAGTTTTTTACAAAACTGATGCCAAAATTAACAAAAAAAATCATGAATGTTTTGTAAAAAAATGACATAAAAAATAAAAATAAAAAACATATTTCACATTAGTTTTTACAAAAAAAAAACTGACATGAAAAATAGTAAATAATTATTTTTGGCATCGGTTTCTAGAAATAACGGACGCCAAAAATATTTTCTCACACTATTTGTTATCATTTTTTTAATAACCAATGCCGAAAATCTATAAAATAGTTCATTATCAAGAAACCCTCATTTTTTTGGATCTACCAAACCCCCCCCCACTCATGACAAATCCCCCCCCCAAATAGTGATGACTTCAAAGGACACCCGGTGATCTTAAACTCCATTGTTATTGATTTTCTTTTATTTTCACAATATGTGGTCTCCATTATAAATATTATTAAATTACTTCACCTTATCCATGTTATTTTCTTCTCAAAATATTATTTCTGACATAAATTGTGGTTTGATTTTAGTTCTTTTTTCATCTTTAATGTTCATTTTTATAATCAATTTCGTTTAGATCTTGCAGGAATTGTTTATTATTGAAACTCATTCAAGGGATAAAGTTCCATTTTAGGATCAAGGATAATTTGAAATATGAATTTGGTAAGTTGTTTTTTTAATTTGGTGGAATGTGTGATCATGAGTTTTACAAGATCATTTCAAGGTTTTAGATGCTCATTTTAAGTAGTGAACCTCATAAAAATATACTATTCTTAATGTATTTGTTCCATGATGTTTGTTTGATTTGTTCATATCAATCTTGTCATTCACTTTAACATGGGTTAAAAAAAATTATGGTAAAATGTAAAAGGAAGTGAATTTCTTGATTCACCACATAAAAAGTATCACTATTCTTTGGAGTCATATCACATATATAATTCCATATAACATAATAAAACTAAATAAACTCACTATATAATTCTATGTGATATATTAATATCACTTTTGTGACATGATAATTTGTTTTTTGACATCCATGATTCGGCATGTTACAACTTGAAATTTGATTAAGTACTAATTTCAATAAATCTCTCAATTGGTTCTCCTTCAGTCATGATATATTTTATCCCATGATATTTCTATATAGTCTTGAAAATTATAATATTTTATAGTGGAATATATTTTACCACCATATGTTAAATATTTTTTATGTATATACAATTATTTTAAAATATAATAATCCTATGAATCTTCATTTAAGTGGATTTTATTATATTGATCGGTTTTTTAGATATAAAATATGTTTAAATAAAAAAAAATCCTAAGATAATTCAAAATAATATATGGAAAAATATATTATAAATATAAATGTAGAACATACATTATTGTTGATTCATAATTTCATAGTGGGATTGATGTGGTTACTTTAAAAATTGTCAAAGGATTGTTGTGTCCACTAGTAATCCACCACCTATATAATCAAACTTCATAATTATAATAACTCACTATATTTATGAACAGTGTTATAACCACTTTTAAATAATACAATAAGAGATTAATAGAGATTAATTTATAGATTATAACACAAGTATGTTTGTTTTTATGAGTATTGGATCACTTTATATCAAAATTTATTTAATTAATAAGGTTAAAAGAGTTAAAGAATTTTATAAACTCATGGTTGATCCCCAACATAATTAACCAATATGTTATAATATATACCAAAATAATACAAGACAACATAAATTAATTTAATTCTACAATAATTAATGAAACATGTCATAAATTCCTATAATAGTGACATGATCTAATTTTATAAAATATACTATGGGGTATATTTAGATTGGATGTATATGTGATATATATGTCTAAATTGTTATTGTAATGTACTTCTACTACAATAACCACCAGTTGAACAACCAAATGGTGTGAATGAGTATGTAACACCATGTGTTGATATAGATCTTATTGTTACAGTATTACATCATCCTGATCAGCAGCTATGTGAGATTATTAATTATGTTTTTCAATATATTATAGGTGTAGTGCTGAGATGTGATAATTCCATATCTATTATGACTTGTGATTTTCACTTGTGACATACCCCACTTTTTAGTAACAACTGTGTAATATGAACTAATAAATTAATGCAATCTTCAATACTTTTGACACACAAAACACTAAACTAATGTAACAACTATATAAAATTAACTAATAAATGGTAGATGATTGAAAATAATTAAATTATAATATCAGAAAAACACATGTATATAACATGAAAATAAAAAGTTTACTATTTGTAATTGTGATTGATATCTGATGTTTTCTATCTGATTATCAATAGTTTTTATTAAATGTTTTTTAAAGGTTGGGGCCGAATCCTCTTTTATTATTAAATAAAAGAAAATACCTCTTTTAACCGGGTAGAGGGAGTCTCATTACATAGCCTAAAGGCTCAGTGGACATTTAGCCCATTATATGGCCCGTAGGCCCAAATATTTTGACCAAGGCCCATTCTGTGAATATTACTTCTACAGTACCATGCCTGTTATTGTACCACACAGTACCCGCCGCTGCTACAGTGACATGCCTCCACTACAATGACCTGCCATTACTACAGTTTCATCGTATGTTATAGTACTTCTATAGTAACCTGCACCCAATGAGTTTTGAACCCCCATTTTTTGTAGGATTATGTAGTTCTTACCACGAAACCAAAACCCGACTACATAGTTTTTATTAAATGTATTTTTTTACAGTTTATCATTATATATATATATATATATGTTTATATGTTTTAATATATTCACCAGTTATATTAAAATATCAGGTAATTAATGGATCATAATTGGATAAATTTATGAAGAACCACTGATGAATATGAAAAAGGAGATGATTAATTATTGGAACTTGGTAAACTAAATCTTCAAAAAATGATTTGATTTTATGTCCATGTGTGAAGTGTTTTATTATAAAAAAGTTAAACTTCATATAAATCAAGGATCATCTAATTTTGTATTGTTTTAGACATAATTATACAAGTTGGATCTGGCATGGTGAAAGAACTGTAAATTCAAAAGATAATGTTGATGACAATATTCATAATTTGACAGAGAATTTAATTAAAGATTTAATTCATGATTTAGGTGTTAACATCATTGAAAAAATAGAAAGTGTTTAACGATTGTATAACGATTCTGAGAAACCCCTATTCCCAGGTTGTAGTAAATATATAGTGTTATCAGTCATTTTGTGATTGGTTAACATGAAGGAAAGTAATGGTTGGAGTGATAAAACTTTCTATAACTTACTCGCACTTTTAAAAGAGATACTTCCAGAAGGCAACGGGCTTCCATATTCCAACTATGAGGAAAATAAAATATTATTCCCAATGGTATTGGGGTATAAAAAGACATATTATTTCCCCAATTATTGTGTGTTTTATATAAAAGAAGAAGAATTTTTATAAAATTTTCCTGCATGTGGAACATCTTGCTATAAGTTGGATGAAAAAGACAATTCAGATTCATTCTTAGGAACTAACATATAACCTCATGATAAAATAACTAATTTCTTCCAATAATCCCATAATATAATTCCGTTAAATTATTTCTAATTCATTTTCAGATATTAAAATCAAATCTTCTTCTAAATCAATTTAGTACCTTCCAATAATTCCTTGTTCAAAGCATCTATTGTCAAATTCAATTGATGAAAAAAGGTTAAGATGGAATTTATATGAATGTATCTTTGAAGGTAAATTCTTTCACCCTGCCTACTCATAACAATAGAATATATTTGATAATCAATTTTCTAATTTTGGATGTGAAGTTAGAAATCTCAGAATGGGTGTGTGTACATATAGAATGAATCATTATCAGAGATTAAGTATCCAACACAATTCGTTTCCCGTTTTGTTGTTAGATTACAACTTATCCCCATAGATATGTATGAAGAAAAAATATGATATGATGAGCTTGATGATTTATGGACCAAAAAAAATAGGAAATGATATTGATGTGAATCTTTCACCATTGACTAATGATTTGAATCTTCTTTGGGAGGCAGGTGTTAGTATTTTTTATGCTTGTAAGAAAAAGTATTTTATTTTGTGTGCTATGATAATGTTCAGTATAAATGAATTTTGTGCCTACGGAAACTTATCTAGATATAGTGTTAAGGGACATAAAGCTTTTCTAATTTGGGAATAAGAGACTTTATATTATCAATTTCAGAATGCATGAAAGATAGTGTACATGGGACATCAAAGATTTTTACAAATTTATCATCCTTATCGTAGATTGAAAAAGGTATTTAATAGTTTATAGGATTACAATCTTCCCCCACAACCATTGTATGTTGAATAATATTTCAATAGGTGTAAAGATATTAATTCGACATTTGGAGAGAAAAGTATTTCTGGTCTTCAAAAAAATATCTGGAAGAAATAGTCTTTTTTGAAGTTCCTTATTGGATATTTTTAGAGATAAAACACATGATTTATGTTATGCATGTTGAGAAAAATATATGTTACAGTTGTATTGGAACTTTATTAGACATAAAATGAGAAACAAAATATGGATTTAATTCTAGAATGGATTTGATAGAAATGAGAATATGTTTTGAGTTAGCACCCACTTAGAAAGGAAACAGAACATATTTACCAACGGCTTGTCAAACATTAAGAAATAGTGAGAAGTTTAATTTTTATTTGTGTTTGTAAGGTATAAAAGTACCCAGTGGCTATTCTTCAAATGTGAATAATTTCGTGTTAGTTAATTATTGGAAGTTAATAGGTACGAAATCTTATTATTGCCTTGTATTGATGCAACAACTGCTACCGGTCGCACAACATGGTATATTTCCATCAACTGTCAGAAATACTATCTTCAAGTTATATAATTTTTTCAAATCTATTTGTATTAAAGTTATTGATACAAATTTTTTATATGAGTTAGAGAATGAATCTTCTCTTATACGTTTTCAACTAGAAATTTATTTTCTACCTACATTTTTTGATATAATTGTTTATTGGGTGATGGTGCATGAGATAAGAATATGTGGGAATGTTTATTTATGTTGTATGTATCCTTCTGAAAGGTATATGAAAATTTTAAATGGATATGATAAAACTAATTATTGATCAGAGGCTTATATTGTTCAAAAATATTTAACAGAAGAGGTGATTGAGTTATATAATAAATCTTTGTATGAAGAGAGCATATTGGTCTCCCTATATCTCAATATTTGATAGTTGATAGTGAAGGTATAGGTATTTTATGTTTAAAGGTAAAGCTCATTCTAGGTGATGACGTGATGTAGGGACATTTATATATTTTAAACAACACAAATGATGTTAAATCATATATATCAACACATATTTTCAAATTAAAGAGACGATGTTAAAAAATAAATGAAAAGTGGTAGATGATTGAGTATAAAAAGGCATTTGTTTCGGGGTTTAAATAGAAAGTGAGAACAGATATATTTGCATTAGAAAAATTGAAATGGTTGGCATGGGGACCATCTCTTAATGTGATAACATGGATTGGTTTTCATTTTAATGGGTACACATTTTACAAAAAAAAAGCTAGAAGATAAGAGTACCATTCAAAATAGTGGTGTGATGGTTATCACTGAAGCAGTGCATTTTCCATGTGAAAAAGATAAAAACCCAATTTTTGCTTCTTCGGCATATTTTATAGTTCTTGAGGATATATGGGAAATTGATTATTAAAAATTATTGAGTCACTATGTTTAAGTGTAATTGGGTTGATAGTAATAGTGGTGTGAAACATGATGATTTTGGATTTACATTGATTGATTTGAAAAGATTTAATAATAATGAGGAACCATTTATCATGGAGATGCATGAAAAGAAGATATTTTATGTCATTGGCCCATCTAATGATCAGTGGTCCAAAGTTTTTCAAAGAAAAAGATACCATTTTGGTGATGATAATGATGTTAATGATGTTATTTATTTACATGAGTTTTATTCATATATTACGTGATTTTAGTATGATTGCAATGACTATAAGGAAGACATAGTTCATGAAGTACGTAATGATCATGATGAAGGCATATAGAAAAACACTAAATTAGTCACCTAATTTTTCTGCTAAATATTTTAATTTTGTTTCTTTTCTTGAAACATACAAATGTGTGCCTCTTTTTTACTTGTTTTTTTCATTATTATTTATAAATATTTAGTTTTTTAATAATATGAAGGTGCACAAAAATTCAT
This sequence comes from Viscum album, assembly GCA_963277665.1. Taxonomy (NCBI): domain Eukaryota; kingdom Viridiplantae; phylum Streptophyta; class Magnoliopsida; order Santalales; family Viscaceae; genus Viscum; species Viscum album. Next base: position 583,428,988 of record OY728120.1, read on the forward strand.
TACACTTACATGTGTAAATTTAAAATATAGAGAGAGAGGAGCAATTACCAAGGTATATCTATTTTTTCATATTCTTAAATATTCAGTAATATATTTATTTAATGAAAAAAAACTTTAAATTTCTAATTTTTTTTGAAAAACATTTGATGAATCCTTAGTGGAGGATTATTATCCTATTACTACAGAGAAATAAAGTTCTCAAGTTAGTAAATGTGGTATTACATGTTTACAAAAACTATCACTTGCACATGGAGATGAAAGATTTCATATTTGTTTTGATGATAATAATAATACAACTAGCTCAAAGGTAGTACAGTTTATCAGTAATATATCAATGCAGAGCCATTGTAGGATTAGTATTTTATATCCTGATTGGATGTTCGTGGATAGGATTGTGAAACAACATCTTTGAGAGGTTGTGGTGGTAAAATATATCAATTGATTTATTTTATCTCATTTTTTGAATATTAAGTATTTTTAATGACATATTTAATTTATTTAATTATAGATAAAATTAAACTTTGAGGAAACAAAAGAAATTAACAAAAGACATATCTCTTTATCAGGGGTTAAATTGAGATATTTTAGAACAAAATTGAAAAAAAAATTAATTTTTTGGAAAGAAAATGTTTTAAAACCCATTCCTTAAGTATCCGTATATAAATGCAGATACATGAAAGAAATTTGTTGACACTAGTCATGATGAAAATTTTAGGTATGATAATTATTTTTTATTTCAAAATTTATTATATATTTATCTAATTAATTATTATTTTTTTATGTAACAAACTTTTAGGATATCTCATTAAGAGATCCAGTGGAAAAATGTATACCCTCATACTTTATCACATTGAGGGTATCTATATTTGGAGTAGAAAATGATTAAAAAAAATTGAAGCATTCAGAGCCGGATCTAGTAGTGGTTCAGAAGAAGTCTAGTTACATCCTTAATCTCCTCCCACATGCCAAGAAAAATGGAAATAAGAAGGAATAATGAAAAATTAAAAGTATCTTATAGAGAAAAATCAGCAAATAACTCATAAAATTGTAAATAAATATTATTTATTTTTCATGAATTTTTCTATTTTATAAATTATAAACACTAAGATAACTTTTTCATTTTCCATTTCAAGATGAACTTTAGAATCAAGAGACACATGGCTCTTTTATCACTGAGGGTAGGATAGATATCTTATCCATTACTTTAGGAAAGGCAGGACACTATGTTCGTATTAGAGGATATCATATGGGTGTTAGTATTCAGAATGTTTTTGGTCATAGCAAGCAATAGGAATACCCAAAAATATACTCCTTAAAAGATAAGATGAAAAAAATGAAATAGTCTATGGGTGATCAAATTTATGCAGCCATATAGCAGGCTTTGATAGAACACTTGGCAAGATAGTCACAATCTGCACGGCCTTCCTATCCGGCCATTCCTGCTTACTTTGATCCTCCACCTCCATCCCAGCCGGACAACCCTACATATCCAACTTATTTTGATCCTCCACATATATCCAAGCTAGACTACCCATCCCAACCTTCCTACTTTGATCCTCCACCTCCTTGCTCAGACCAAACCATATATTGTGAGTTCTTTGCTAGAGATCCTACCTGAATATCCCAAAGGCCTTGTTTTTATTGATTTTTTTGATGACCCCCCTTTCAAGGGATGAGGGGGAACACTTAAAAGACTCATTTTCTTAGATATTACATGACCCATAGGTCTTATAGGAAATATCTAGACTATAAATACATGGAACTAATCCTCCCCAGCATCTACATCATGATATCACCTCTCCACCTTCGCATGACTATTCGGATAAACTCCCTATGCATGCATAGGCTGGTCCCAATGGAAAAACCATACCATATCTTTCTTCTATATACATTATCCTCTGCTCTAGTGAATATGCATTTTTTGAATCCTTATCTAGAGTCTTCTCCATTTTAGAGTCTTCCTGGTCCATTAAGCACAAGTTCAGGTGGCCTGAAAGCCTTTAGGTGGCCCGAATTCCTTGAGGTGTCCTGAAGTCCTTGAGGTGGCTTTAAAACCTTACTAGCCCGAAGGCCTTGGGTGGCTCGAAGGCCTTAAAGGACCTGGGGACCAAACCGGTGGCCTGGAAGATGAAATGGATGAATAGTTTTGGCTTCTATAGTAAAGAACAATACCTACTACAGCACCTACTACAATATTTCTACAATAACCCAGAAATATGTCTCCACCCAATTTTCAACTTGGGCCTCTTGGATGCACTTGTCGTGTCCTCACCAACTGGGTTGAGGCTCTTATGATTTGATGGAGATCCTCATATACATATTTTTACATTATGACTCATATATTTTTTGGGGGATTCTATACATCACCAACCTATTTTTATTGGTTAGGATAGAGTATCAGTACTTGATATTATTGATCCTAATGCTCTACTACCATTTCCTACTATGGAAATTACAAGTGTTGGGGATTGTCTGAGTCATTTTTTAGTTTGTAGAACTGGTCCTCTTCATTATATTTCCTTTGAGGTATGTGTTTTTTAAATATTAATTACATATTATTGAAAATTACTTATAATGTTTTATGACATTTAACTTATATAGGATTATCTGAAAGCAAAAGAAATTTCACTATAGAAACAACACCTTCCAGAACAATCGACTATAGATACTTATGATATTTCTTATAGGATAAAAATATTATCTCAGTCTTCTTATTCCCTGAATAATATATTTGAGTTTTGGATGACATATGATATATACAGAAGATATTATCCTTTGAGATTACTCAAATATGATATCATGAATCTAGTTGAATTTGAAGATCTTGGGCAGAATGTGTTGCAGTTGTTTTCTATATATGTAAATTGATGTTTGAATTTTTATTTTTTAAATAAAAAGGTGGTTTAAATTAACTAACTATATTTCCTTCTTAAATTAGGTATCTAGACACACTTCTTTTACAAAACTAAAGCACAACCATTTATAGTTTTATAGATCTAGAATACATTTCCATGGAAGTGAAACATGTGAACAATCCTAGTAGAGTTGTATATATATGTGAGAGATTATCACATACAGAGATTGGATGTTGGTTTTTTTATTTCATGATAAGTAATAATAGAAACATAATTATGAACTAATGATCATTATAATTTCATTAATTGTTAAAATTTTTGTATTGTAGGGGGAATTCGATGTTAGGCATATTTTCCCAAGTGAATCCACCTTATATTGGTTTTTCTCTTTATCAAGGAGTGTTCATAAAAGTTTTTCCACCTTATTAAATAGGTAAGTTTTTTTGTTTTTCATAAGATCATTATGTTTAATTCTCATTTTTTATAAATGTATTATTAGTTCATATATATGAAAATGCAGTTCATGGAATAAATTTAACAAAGAATACGTGTTGATAAATAAACCAAATGAAATCAATTATGTGAAAGTAAAGTTAATTATTTTTTATATTAGATATTGTTATAATTTATATATATATATATGTTGGTTTTTATTATTGAGTTAACGTTTTATAACCATGTTTTAATTTTCAATAAGGAAATGTTAAATTTGGGTATTATGTTCTACAATTCATCTATGAGATAATCACAACTTGGGTAACTACTGAATTTTTAAGGTTAATTATATTAATTTTTTTATATTCTTTATTATATTATTCTATTTTTAATCTAATACAATTCAATGTTATTGTATAAATTCAATGATACAGAGTCTTATACCCAAAATGAACTTACCCATCTTCAATCTTTGTTTGTGAACTGTTTATTGAGTTTGATTACAATTTGAGGTATGTATATTCTAATGTTTATGAATAATATTTTACATTTTCCTAATAACAAATGTTCAAAAAACTAATTATTTTTTTATAATAGCTGTTTTAACATAATGATATCAAAAGATTTCTTTAACAATAATGAACAATGATCATGCTGTAAATTTCATGTATGTATGTCTGAAATCTACTTTATAATAAAATTCATAGATAATTTTTTGGTTAACTAGATAAAAGGATGTAAGTTTTTGTAGTTTTTTAGTTAATGAGTGTTTCTATTTTATTGATTTATAATGTGGTTTTATTACAAGGATTATAATTATTTGGGAAGTGTAATATTTTTTATTTTCTAAATTTCTTTAACATTCAGCATCACAATTCATAAAAACTGATGCTGAAACATTAAAAAAAATACCATCTTCATTTTGGCATAGGTTTTTATGAAAACCAATTCCAAAAAGGAACCCCTATTTGGGTTTCAGTGTCGGGTTTCATCAAAATCGAGCATCGGGTGGTTTTCAGTGTCTGTTGTTATGAAATCTGACCCCCATGTGAGTTTCGGTGTCAGTTTTTAAAAAACTGATGTTGAAAAGTTATTTTTACATCTCTATTAAAGATGTTGGTTAAAAAAAGGTGTCAAAAATTTAAAAAAAATGATATTAAATATAGTTTTTTCACTGGTGATTTGAATGAAATTTTATGATTAACATGTTTAAAATTGCAAGTTTATATGTGTTGGTAGTTGTACATTTAATGGGTGAGTTCAATATAACTTATAAAAAGGGTTTAGTCCCATTATAGCTCATGGGTGATCTAGATATAGATTATATTAATGATTGAGCCCCATTATAGCTTATGAAATATTGGTGACCCTGATATAGCTTATACGAAGGGTGATCCCCATTATATCTCTCCAATGCATTGGGTATTTCAGAGGTGGAAGTCGACCATATGGTTTTTCCATTTGTAAGGGTGATTATAAGAGTGATATGGTAATGATGTCCCAAGTCACCCAAATGATTTTATATGCTTGTTAATATGTTTTTAATAAAATAAAATTTAATGGGTATTCATGTTTTCATAGGACTAACGATTTACTATCTTTATGTCCCTTATTGAGCTTTTGTGATCATCCCATGTTTTAAAATATTTTCACAGGTCATAAAATTTGTAAGTATAATGAAGATTCCTTGATGAATTTATTGAAGATGTGTCATGAAAAGAAATAATGTTTTATTTTAAAAGGTCTTCCTTTGGTGGAAAAAGTGGATACAAAGTATATATATCCACTTGTAATGCATGGGTTTAATATGTAATATTTGTTTCCTTAAACCTTTAAAACACTAAAATAAAAATATCCTCTAATGTGAATTCTAGTTCAAATACACTAGAATAAGTTATGTTTAATGCCGGATCCTTATAGTTGGTATCATATGATGGTTTAGACATCTTTAGATATTTGCATGTCTTCTTAAGATATAGGGATATCAGATGAGTTTATAATTTTTAGGTTGATCCTACATTCGTTGTCTTAGTAACTTGTTTTGAGGCTTCATATTTAGAAATTTTAAAGTGATTAATGGTATTGTTTGAGTCTTTTATTTTTGAGGTAATTGTGCGTTATTAAATTTTGGGATGAAAAATGAAAGGCATGAGATAAACATTGAGGTTAAAATATATTATGGTTATTTTTTAAAATTTTATCTCATTTTTGGGAATGTTATAAAATGAAATATTTTTTGAAATGGGACAACACACATACCGTGTGACAACCCATCATGTCGGTCAAGGATATGGGAATCGAACCCATTACCAAAGTGTGGCGAGGCTTTTTCACCTACCACTAGCCTATGTAAAGTCCCTAATTAGTATGAATTTTTATATTTTTAGTTAAACAAGTTGATGAAATAAGAATAAGTTGATTTCAGGAACTTATGTTTTATCAAATGGGTATACTTGGTATTGGAAAATAATTTGGTGGTTAATTGATAAATGTTATTTTGGAAGACGTTCACTATTATGGTAAATTTATATGATTAAGGTAAATATAATACAATGTGATTTTAATTGATGAGTAGTGGTTGAATTATATTTTGGAAGAATATATGATTTCATTTGTGGACTTATGGAGAATTAGGTTATTTATGTAAATTATTAACTTATCATGGGGAATATGTGATTAGGTTAATTATTTTTTGGAATGAGACATTAAGAGTGGTAGATGTTATTTGGAGTTAAATGTTAGAACTTATCTTGGAAGATTATTTGAATAAATCCTTCTGATTTTTGGGATTTAATCTTAGTTCTAATATTTTTGAGTAATTTTAAGGATATTTTTTTTAAATTTTCTATGTTGAACTTTTGGTATTATAGTTGAATTTTGGAGATTAAAAGTAGTTTTTCATCATTAAATGGTTTATTATTTATCTTACCATAAATATATTCCTTTTGGTTAATGTTTCAACCCAGTGGAAATGGATAGTTAATCTTTTGTGGATTATGTGATTCTATAGAAGTTGATTCATCTTTAATACTCAACATTTGGAGAAAAAAACGAGTTTGTAGTGGAAATTAATTAAGGTATGAAACTATACTTGTCAACTAAGTATGTTTCCTTTTTTTATTACTCAAGTAAGTAAAATAATTCCTCATCTTTATGAGAATGATCTTAAAATAAAAAATATTTCCATTTACTTTTCCTACTATGAAAACATTGACCTTTTAACCAATAAAAAATTTATGGTTTTTTTATTTTTAACTTTCTACTGATCATGTTTCCTATCACTATCCATCAAAACATTATGGTTAGTATTTCTTTTATATTCATGTTTTCATACATGGAATCTTAGTATGTGTTATCTCTGGTGACCTTCGCACTATCGTTTCTTTCTTTTAATGTGGCGGTTTTATTAATCATTTTCCTGATGTGGGATTGCAATAAAGGTATTTTGAAAATTCATACCTTAGTTAATGACCCCAAATTCAAATTTTGAGGATTAAATTTTCAAATTGGTGAGGAGAATGGTACATCCCATGTTTTTTATAAAAAAAGACACTATGTTCGATAGCGTACATAATACACCACATCGAACATAAGTGAACAACTAAATATTATTATGTTAACATATAACCTAGATATTAATAGAGTATAAATTAATAGTATTAATTTATTTATGATAATATGGTTTACACATGGATATAATTAATTCTTTTGTGAACCATTATTTATAAATTCAAATAAAACCCTTCTTAAATAAAAGGAAATGTTTTTCTGAAAAACATTTTAAATGAAAATAAATGAGTTTATAAAATAATAAAATCACACTTAATGGATTTTATTAATGAAATATATATGTAATATATTCAAATTATTGTCTAAAATTCAACTTATATGTTTTCTTGACATGATATAAGAACAATTTCAATTCTTTGGATAAAAAAAATATTTTAAAAATGCAGTTTTACCACCTTTTGATGATGAATCCATTTTAAATCTAGTTTTGACACTTTTATAATTTATATTTGAAAAATTAAACTACTTATTTTTAATCAGGAAAAAAAATTCATTGGATAAATTTTTGGTATTTTTTTGATAATATTCATTTTTAATGAATAGTGAAAACAATGCATTTTAATTCAAAACTGCTTTTTCATCTAAGTTATTCATATTGTTAGATTATATTTTTAATTGGTTTTAAATTATATTTTACATTATTATTTTTATCCTTTAATCCAATTTGTTCATTGGAATGATTTTCTCGTTGAAATTGGATATAAAAACTACGTGAACTTTTGAACGTTTTACTTAAAAAAACATGTTTTCTTATTCCGTCAACGAGGTTAATTTTTAATTAATTTCTATCAATTATTTATTTTGAATTTGGAAAAATGGATTCCATATTTTTAATCATAATTTTCAAATTATTTAAATAGGTTCCTTAAATTTTTTGTACTTTTTGAATCGTAACTTTATTAGAAAATTTTATTACCTGGGTTAAAGGTAAATCGGGTAATTAAAGGTAAAAATAATTTTACAATAATATAAAACTACCATAAAACTTTTCCTAATTTAATTGGATGTGTTTATCCCAAACATGAAAATCATTGGGTATATTTTAGGACCACTTGGATCCACGTGGATGACTTTAATGCATTTATAATATTATATTAAATGAATAGTCATTTTTTTGTTAAACTTTTGTTTTTAAAAAGTAAAGTATTTTAATATGGAGTTATACAGGCGATATATTTGACTATAAATAGCCTTTTGGATCCTCAAACCCCTTCCTAGAATCCTTCCCCACATTCTTAAAGCCTTATATTATGCAGAACATCTTCTTTAGAGGTGTTAAGGTGTTCTTCAAAGGTGATCAATAGAAAAAGAAGTATTATTTGTATTGAAAAGTTTCTATTTTATTTATTTTTCCACTTCCTTAAAATCTCATATAGCTAATATGATATAATAAATCCATTATCCAAAATATACTGAGATTTTATTATATTAATACACTCGTTTTAATCCTTCTCCGATTTCATCAAAAGGGAAAAGAACATTTCATTCGTGTGTATGACAGACTACCTCCTCGCGAACCAATATAGTTCATTTTTCATCACTGTCTTCAAAGATGTGTTATAATGAAATATATAAGATTAATATGTGATATTAATGATATATTAATCATTATAAAATAATAAAATATCAATTACATTCTTACTTTCCATGCACATAAAAATGATAACGTCTTTTGTGCGTACGTGTGAACTATCACCTCCACGAAGCGATGTGATTCGTTTTTTATTCACTAAAAAACTTGTATGATATATATAAGTATATTTAAATGATCAATATGGTATTAATGATGTTATTATCAGTATATAAATATAAAACATAACTTACCTTCTTTTCATAATGATCAATGAAAAATGAAGACGTTACTCAGGCGTACGTACGACTTACCATCTCCATGATTGTAACATTTCTCATTTTTCATATACATATATAATGAATGGATTTAAAGGTATAATTTATATAAAAAAATTATTATTATATCATGAATATTATTCTGGATAATATGGAATTATGACCTCTTGGACTATTGACATCCTACTAAGTTCATTTTCGACTCGAGTACTGGATATCGACAAAATGCCTGATTTGAATATAAATAATAAAGTAATTGTTATGAAATAATAATAGTCATATAAAAGGAATAATAAAATCTATAAAGGTTATTAATAATGTAAATAATTAACCATATTTTATTATTCACAAATATAAATATTGTATGTGATGAGTCTGACTTAAGGTAAGGGATTTCGTCTCAATATTTTTTCATTGAGACATTTCATGATGATATGCACCGTTATTATATTATAAATTGTATATATAGACACTTTGACTTTCCGTAACCATATTTTATCTGTACCCATGTTATTTAATTTTTTTAACATGTTATACTTTCATGTGGTTTATTATTTAAATGTTCAAAGTGGTATGAAAATCTTTAATTAAAACATTTTTGTAAGTGTTTTAAAGATTTATTATTCTAAATATTTATAATTCAAATCCATGTTTTCAAAATGATTTTATGGATTTATTTATATGGACATAAAGGTTTTAAATTTTTAATTCTAGAATATAATGTTAAAAGTTTCAAAGTGGTATGACAAACATTGATTCAATAAACTCTTTTATAAATTTTTTAAATTCATTTTTTAAAATGGATTGGTTGTCTTAAGAATGAAAATGAAATTTTATGATTTAAATGTTGAAAATTTAAAGTTTATATATGTTTGTACTTGTAAATTTAATGGGTGATCCCAATATATCTTATATGAATGGTTTATCCCTATTATATCTCACGGGTGAGCCCGATATAACTTATATGAAGGGTTGATCCCCATTATAGCTCATGAAATACGGGTGATCCCAATATAGCTTATACTAAGGGTGAGCCCCATTATATCTCTCCAATGCATTGTGTATTCCAAAGGTTGAAGTTGACTGTATGGTTATTCAATTTGTAAGGGTGATTGTATGAGTGATATGGTAATGATGTCCCAAGTCACCCATATGATTTTCTATGCTTTCTTATAAGTTTTTAAGAAAATGTTTTTAATGGGTTTTGATGTTTTCACAGGACTAACGATTTACTTTATTTATGTCCCTTTCTGGTCTTTTTTTATCATACCATGTTTTAAAATGTTTTCACATGTCTTAATATAGGTAAGGACAAATAATATTCCTTGATGAAAGTACTGAAGATACGTTATGAAAAGAAATTATGTTTTATTTTAAAAGAGATTCCTTTGGTGGAAAAAGTGGATACCGAGTATAAATGTCCACTTGTAATGTATGGGTTTACTATGTAACAGTTTTTTTCCTAATTATCTAAAACTCTAAACTAAAAATATCCTCTAATTTTAATTGTAGTTCAAAAATACTAGAATAAGTTATATTTAAGGTTAGGTCCTTATATATGTGATCCCCCCTCTGACCTCCCTCTCCCAGGCCCATGATTCCCCCCCTCACTAGAATTGTGGATACCCCCTCCAACCTCTCTCTCCCAGTTAAGTTCCCCTCCTCAGCGACATTGCATACCCCCCCCCCCATAATTGTTTCATCATCCTCACCACTAAATCTATTATTTTGTAGCATTATATGGGAAACCATGGGTTATAAAAAGAGTATATAATTTTTTTCATTCGATCAACAGTAATTTATATATGTAATTTTGGTTTATAATGTGTTATATGTATTTTTTTAGTTATTTTTTTGGAGTTATAATAATCATTAATTTTTGTTATGTTTTAATAAATTAAAAAAATAAATTCATTTATGATATAAGTCAGTTATAAAATCAAGATCATTCAAAATTTCATGGTTTTTATTTGATATTAATGAATTCCAATTTGTTCTATATATGTTAATGCCTCCAATTTTTTACATATACATAATTGCTACTATTTTTCCAACTCATGTCTAATAAGTGGTATATTTTGGGGTCGCACATTGTTTTATCACCAACCCTAGAAAAGTATCTCCGGATAAAGGTCTCAAAAATGAGATATTAGACCCTTTTTAAATTTATGAGATTGCTTCATGTTTTATGAATTTGTGAGGAATCATTTAATTTAATAAAATCTATCGAATAATGATAGAGTAGTTATGGTTATGTTTTACTTACATGATAATCAATTATTGGTTATGGTAACTGGAAAAACCAAAAAAGTTTCATTGATTTTATTTTAACTAACATTATTTTTAAGAGAACTAGTTATAGTGTGTAGTATTTTTGAGTCAAATGACTAATTTTTTATCATTTTATATAAAATTCACAATAAAAATTATTCAAATTTATGTTAACATAATTTTTTTTATGTTTAGATCAAATTAAAAGAACATATGATTCAATGTTATATAAAAAGAGTTGATTTATATAATTCATGGAACAACCTGAAGTCACAATAAACCACTTCAATAGAATATAGACATATAGAGTTGAATATTTTGGGTTTTCATGACATATCATGATATACAAATAAATTATAATTTGCATTCATATTTTTAAAGGGGTGATCTTGGTCTTAGTTAGATAATAAGAAATGGTTCGAACATTGATCAATTTAGAGAAGTTTTTAATGGAATAAAGCCTCATTAGTTACAACACTAGGGTGTAATACACCATTATCTTTTTCTCCCATAAAAATAACATCATCTGCATATAAAATATCAAAAATTGATATAACTTTATCATCTTAAATTTAGAGGTTGTTTTCCACACTTCCATCATTAAATATTAATTGTTTCAAGCATGTATATGACTTTAAAAATCATGTTCTTGAGTCTTATCCAATTATGTATAGATCCTTATTTAAGTTTATAAAGTTTAATTTTATCTTTACTAAGAAAGAGACTTCATCTTCCAACTCTCAATTTAGGAAGACATATTTGATATCTTTTATAAAGTTCATGGGTTTCCTTTTTGTTAAAATGTGGTCGTAATCTAATTTATGTCATTATTCATATAGTTTTGTATGAAATAATAATTTATTTGATTCATGTTTTTATATAAGTTTAGTAAAAAAATCATTATTTGATTCATCCCATTTTCTTTTATAATTTTAATGAAAGATTCAATGGTGAAGTTGAGTGATATTTAATTTTGATTGTACTTATGTGATTAAACATTAATATATTAAAATCTGAATGAATATGGAGAATATAATACAACTAATTTGGATAGAAGTTGGATTAATTTAACTCAAAACACACCTCAATATACCAAGGGTTTGGAAAAAAAATTAGATTGTGAAATTGCAAACCAATCAGTGGATGGTAGAATAAAATGTATGTGTACTGATTATAAATTTAAGAGATGGATGAATGGAAATGAATTATATGAGTATTTAATATTGTAATAGTTTCCTTCTCAATATGTTTTTTATATTTGGAATGGTGAATCAAATGTTATGGAAAGTCAAAAAAATGAAAATACTGTCAACAAAATAAAAAGTGACCCAGAAGAGGATAATTCACTTCTAAATTTGTTAAATGATGCATTTGGTTTTGTAGAATTCAATGTAAAATATTTTAATATATCAATAGAACCTTCAATTGATCTTGAGAAGGTTAATATTTCTCATATCTTTAATGACCAAAAAAATTATTTTTATGAATTAGTTGAAGTCAGACAATAAAAACTATTTGAAGGGTGTGTCAAGTATTCAAAGTTTTCTTTTCTAATTAATTTGTAACATATAAAGTGTCTCTGTGGAATTACTAAAAAATAAATGTACTTGATTTTATAGTTTCTTCATGATGAATTTAGTGAAGCTAATATACTTCCATCATTCTTTGAGATGAATAAAGTCATCGAAAAACATGGACTTGATTATAAAAAGATACATGCATGCCCTAATTATTTCACGGTTTACTAGGGAGAAGTGTATGATAAAGAATAATGAAATAGATTTCATAAAATCATATGGATGTTAATGAAAAATAATAACAGTATAAATAAATGAAACCCCAGGAATAAATAAATGAAGAAAACTCATTCAAAGTTATTGTGTTAGTTTCTTATGAAACCACATTTTCAAAGATTATTCATGTCTTCTAAGACTACATACGACATAAAGTGGCGTAGTCATTATAGTAATGATGTATTGATAATAAATCCAGAATATTCAATGTCATGGAAGATGTTTGATTCAAAATATCCAGATTTTTCTTCATATCCTATGAAAATACATTTGGGATTTGCTTTTGATGGTTTTAACCCTTTTGGTACTTTATGTACTATTTATAGAATTTGGCCAGTTGTTTTGATCCCATATAATCTACCTCAATGGATGTGTATGAGTAATAATTATTTCATTATTTTGATCATTATTCATAGAAAGAAAATTCTTATAAATAACACTGATATATACCTTAAAAATATAATAAAATAATTAAAATAATTACAGGATGATGTCATGGAAACACATGATGCTTCAACATGACAATTATTCAAAATGCATACTTATTTAATGTGGAAATTTAGTGACTTTACTAGGCTAGGAAATTTATCTGGTTGGAACATTCATACTGGTTTTTCTTGTCCAATTTGTAATTTTGATTTTGATCCTCAATGGTTACCTCATAGTAGAAAATGGTGTTTTATGTGCCATTGTTGATTTCTTAATGATTCTCATAAGTTCATGTTTAACAAGACACAATTAAATGGATATATTTAAATGAGAAAGTTGTCAAGGATGTTATATGGTTCATAAATCTTGGGATATTTAATGAATATCACTAAATAATTTGGAAATTGTCATCAGTTTAAATAATAGGGGAAAAGGGAATGAGGTATAGTATCCAAAGAAGTTGGCACACAATAAGGGAAGAAAAAGAGTTTATTTTTCAAACTTTCATATTGAGAGTTTAATTTGATATGACATAATCTTGACATAATTCATATTGGAAATAATTTCTATGATAATGTAATTTTTAAATTTCTTAATAAGAAGGGCACATCGAAGGATCACCTAAATGTTCGAAAATATTTGGATTAAATGAATATATATAATGTTTTGTAGAAAAATGAAAAAAAAAGTGTCCTTTAGCTATTTTTACAATGAAAAATAATGAGAAAGATGTATTACTTAGAATGTTAAAGAAGGTAAAAGTTCCAGATGGATAATCAAGTAACATATCAAGGTGTGTTGACTTAAAACATTGAAAATTACATGGATTCAAAATTCATGACTCACATATTTTCATGGAGCAGTTTTTGCCATTAGATTTTTTTAATACTTTACTGGAAAAAGTAAATATAGTTCTGGTTGAGTTTTTTACATTTTTTAGAGATATTTGTGGAAAAAATCCTAATATAACTGATCTTGTTAAAATTCACAAAATAATTTTTTTACACTGTCATTTTGAGATATCATTTACCCCTTCATTCTTCATAATCATGATTCATTTGAATGTTCATTTGGTAGAAGAATATAAATTTGGTTGACCAGTGTGCTCTCGATGGATGTATCTTATTGAGACGTACATTGATATATTTTTTATTTTCATTGGTGAATTCAATTTTATCAAATAATTGCATAATTTTTTTTAATATGTTTCTTATTTTTTCCATCAGGTACTTAGGTCATTTTAAATCACATGTGGGGAAAATCTCAAATAGAAGGCTCTATTGATGAAGGTTACATAGGAAAAGAGTGCTTGATGTTCAATTCTATGTATTTGGATGGGATTGAGACTAGATTAAATTATGATGGACATACTGACAACATCTCCACTAATTATCATTCTGAAAATCAGTCATCGGTATTTCCAATTATTGGACAACCAATTGGAATGGGGTCAAATTTTACGCTGACTAAATTGGAGTTACTATAAGAAAATTAATATGTGATACTCAATAGTGTTATTTCAGATCCATTTATTGAATAATTTTGACTACAAACAAAGAGGCATCTAAGGGGTCAATCTCAAAATGAGCTAGAATTAACAAAATATGTTAATAAGGATCTTGTCAAATGGTTCTCCCATCGTGTATGTATACACTCATATTCATATTATTGATGTTTAATTATTTTTTATATGGTAAAAGTAACAACTTATATATTTTTATCTAGATAATTAATGTTGACAATTAAGCTGAAATATCAAATTATTTTAAGTTTTTGTCTTCAGGTCCTCTAAGGCAGGCTAAGAGATTTGATTCCTATAATATTCGTGAATTCAGGTTTCGTACAATTTATCATGAAGAAGACTTGAAAATTAAAAATAGTGGTGTATTTAAATTTTCATAGGTGAGAAAGTATGGAAATCTAAATGATATAATTTAATTAAAATATCATGCCTAGTTTTTAGTTGTATTATTCAAATATAATTGGGTCAACATTGATAGGGGTATAACAAAAGATTCATTTAATTTTACTTATGTCAAATTCTCTCTCTTAATTGATACTAGTGAGCATACAGATCATGATCCATTTATCTTGGAATAAAAAATGAATATGATTTGTTATGTGGATGATGAAATACATGAATTTTGGAGTGTTTTTGTAAACTTAAAGCAGGAAGACTTATAAGATATGGGTGGTGAAGATCAATTGGTGATTTGTGATAGTGAATCTCAACAAACAAAAAAATTGCCACGACCCGTCCTCGGGGCCCGTGTTGTGACTACCCCAAGCCCACCTTCCATAGGCCAGGGGATGGCGACTAGCACAAAAGGCATAAATCCCGATAAAAGGGAAGGCATTACCCTTATATAAGTAAAAAAACACAACAGAGTACGCAAGCTGAAGTAAACACTAAGCAAACAGAGTACAAAAGTAAGTGGTGGAAGGTAAATGGGCCAGAATACAAACCCAACTGAAATTACAGTACATCAGTAAAGAAAGAACAGCTGCAGTAAAGTAAACCAGCAACCACGGAGTTGTCCTCTGGATCTCCCACCTGAAGGGTGGGTACAGATGGTCTCCTCAGCTCCTCGGGTCCGGCCATCTGCTCCATGTACGTCCCGTCAAGTGGTCCACCTCCAGGTATCGTTCCGCTCCACTAGACTCCACCTCGATCAGTGATGTCTACCATCTGTATCCAACACAACGTAGTGTGGGAATATCCCATGTAGGGGTGAGTATACGATACTCAGTAGGGACCCTGAGACTCCTGAAGGTCTCCCAGAATCCACAAAGTATATACCACAAAGAAAAGATATAAACACGAAGTATCAACCAACTCTACTTAGGTATATGCCCATACATATTCCTAAGTCATCAATTCGAGTTCGGCTCCAACTCAAGATCCCAAGTACAACTCAGTCCACACAGTAAAGCACAACCCAGTCTACACAGGAAAGCACCACCCAGTCCACATAGGAAAGTAAGTCAATCATATCAATGATATTGATTGAAATTCAAGACTCAGCTCACACAGGTATACTACTCACGAAGAGGGGTGGAGATGATAGATGTAGCCTCTGAATCATCTCCCCTGCCGAACCCACATAGGATCCAAGTATAGAAGTCATCGTTTCCGAACCCACGTAGGATCCATGTACAGTAATCATCACTGCCAAACCCACGTAGGATCCAATTACAGTCGCCATCACTGTCAAACCCATGGATGATCCAAGTACAGTCATCCTCGCGGCCGAACCCACATAGGATCCAAGTACAGTCATCCTCACTGTTGAACCCATGTAGGATACAAGTATAGTCGTCATCGTAGTCGCAATCGCAGCCAACTCTAGGGTTCCGGCACACAGCACGCTCGATTCTGGGAGGGTCCGCTCCATGAGCCAAGGGGGGTCGATACATCAACGGTCACGAAGTCTAGAGTTTATGTATCCTGAAGTTCCATCTCCTCTATAGTAACTCAACTCAATAGACAGCGTGTCAATCGGACACTCGGTCTAAGAGATATTGGCTTTTCCGTCCCATGGGCCCGGTTAGAAATATGTTCCATTCTAACCCGGACGATATCCAAAATCATCCGAAACTTACATAGAGTATCGCAAAAGGACTATCTTGTCGAAAGAGTCCTAGTGCCGCAGACGGCGTGTTGATCAGACGCTTGGTCTTTACGTTAACCTCGTTTAAGTGTTTAACGTGCCTGGCCCGTTTAGCCTAGTGGGCCGACTGGTCGGGTTGACCCAGTTTGACGGGTCCGACCCAGCAGGGGTGTTGGACCGGTCCGAAGGAGAAACTCAAGTCAGCCTGAAAGGACGCGGCCTGGCCCGAAGTGGCGCGGCCCAGCCCGGCGGGGCGCGGCCCGGCTCGGCCCGGCCCGGTGTGGCCCGGCTGGGCACGTGGCCCGGCATTCTCGGCCAGCTGGCCGAGCGGCTCGACCGAAGCCCAGCGCATTCCAAGGGGGCGGGCCCCCCGGTCTTTTGCACTAGCAGCGCCAGGTGGCACTGCCCTTCCCCAAACCGACCGGCTAGACCAGCCAGTCTTCTGCGCATGCAGCCCGCATGGGGGGGCCGCCGATCCTCCAGTGTGGCGCCCTCCTGGTGCCGCGGTCCAACCTTACCCGGACGGCCGACGGGCCGGCCGGTTCTACCGCCGAAGCGGCCCATGGAGTGGGCTGCATTTCTTCCCAGACAACTGGCATGACAGCACCATCCTCCTTTGTCGCGTTCCTGTCACGATGCAATGGCATTGTACCTCCTCCGCCTTTGCTTACCAATTCTAAATAAAATAAACAAGTTCAACGGAGGGTCATCGGGCCGTCTTCGTTCAGCCCGTGCCCTCCGCGTAAAGTGATAGCAAATGGCCGAGGTAAACAATATGCTCAATGAAAAACCCAAGCACAATTTTAATCCATTAAAATTGAACTTAACCCCTACCTCGGTAAAAGATAACGAACATCGGCGTCGCGGTTGACGGCGTCGCGAGGTGAAGATTCATACACGTTGACGGAGAGCATCCGAGGAGGAAGCGGTGTCTCCCATTTTTTTCACGGAGAGAAGATTGAAAGGCGTGACATCATTGGAGAGTTCCCACATCGGTGTCTCATCCCTTGTCGCGGAGGAAAAAGAGGATGAAGAAAACAGGGTCGCCAGGTTGATGTTCTTCATCTAAGAGTTGACGTTCTTCGTTGAGGATGAATTTCTTCAAATAAAACTAGAGCTCTCTCCCCCAAAATCTCAACACAACATGCCAACCCCAAAATAAAATAAGGCTTCCCTTATTTTATTAAATCATCCCATGCATTCAAATTTTCAAAATTCAAACACTTAATTAATTAATGATGGGTTTCAATTAATTAATTAATGTGTGTGTTAGCATCCAATAAAGAGGGAGAGAGGGATAGTTACTTAATTAAAGGGAGTTAACAAGTTTTAAAGGGGGAGTTTATGAGAGTTATGTAAATGTGAAGGGTTGGGGCTCATGTGGTCCCCACCTCACATTTTTCCTCACATGGGCAGTTAGGATGTTAGTGGGTCCCACCCTAACATCCCCATGAAGGTTATAACAACTTATGATATAAAAATAAAATTGTCCCACAATTTTATTCACCTCTCAATTAATCCACAAAAATTAACTTCTTCTCCTGTGCAAAATCATCTTTGGTAAAGGTCCTCTTAATCAATTACTGGCGCTGCGAGTTCATCGGTGCCCTCGGAATTCAATTCCGAGTACCGGTTCAAAAGATATAAAAACTCACTCGTTAGTTCACTAAACGTACCCGAGCTAAACTTCGGAAAATTATTCCAGGCACACCGGGCCTCGGAATCAGGTGCTTTCAGAAACTCCGTACTCGTAAAATCCCAAAGAATTTAAGAAAAAAATTTCCTTGCAATTTATGGGTCTTTACATTACTCCCACCTCAGGGATTTATGTCCCCGTAAAGCTACATCATAAACTAGGGAAACAAATGAGGGTACTATGCACGCATCTGAGCCTCCCGCTCCCATGTGCTCTCCTGAAGGTTTCTGTGATGCCACTGAATGCACACTAGAGGAATCGACCGTCCACATAGGACCTGCTCCAGTCGATCCTTGACCTCCACCAGGACCTCCGCAGAAGTTGCCCCGTCATCGATGTCAAGCTCCCCGTGATCAATGATATGTGTCGGGTCGTGTACGTATCTCCCCAGCTGAGATACGTGGAAAACGTCATGCACCCGGTGCAACTGAGGTGGAAGGTCCAGGCAATAAGCCACCTCGCCAACCCTGCTGAGAACCTGGAATGGTCCGATAAAGCACGGAGATAACTTGCCGCCCCGGCCAAATCTATGTAATCCACGTCGAGGTGAGACCCGTAAGAAAACATGGTCGCCATCCTCAAACTCTAGTGGTCTCCACCTCCTGTCAGCATAGGACTTCTGTCTGCTCTGTGCATTCCTCATCCGCTCCTGGATGATCTGCACCTTCTCCGGCATAGCCTGGACCATCTCGGGTCCTATGAGTGCTGACTCCCCAGGGTCAGTCCATCATAGAGGTGATTTGCATGGTTGACCGTACAATGACTCATATGGTTCCATCCTGATGGTGGAGTTGTAGCTGTTGTTGTACGCAAACTCCACCAATGGTAGGTGATCCTACCAGCTATGACCAAAGTCAAGGACGCATGCATGGAGCATGTCCTCAAGTGTCTGAATGGTCATCTCTGTCTATCCATCCGTCTGAGGATGAAAGGTGGTGCTCAAGCATAGTTTCATCCCAAACACCTCTTGCAACCCCTTCCAAAGCCGGGAAGTAAAGAGAGCATCTCGATCGGAGATGATAGACGATGGCACACCATGAAGCAGTATGATCTCCTGAACGTAGAGGCGTCCCAAGCTCTCTGCTGAGCCATGCTCTCTGATAGGTATGAAATGGTCTGACTTGGTGATTCGGTCTATGATCAACCAAATAAAGTCAGGTCCTCTGGAAGTACGTGCAAGCCCCGTCACGAAATCCATAGATATATCGTCCCACTTCCACTTCGGGACCTCTAAGAGTTGCACCAAACCTGCCGGTACCTGGTGCCCCGCCTTCACCTGTTGACAGGTGAGGCATCGAGAAACGAATTTTTCCATAGCCTTCTTCATACCCGGCCACCAGTGCTGTCGTCTGAGGTCCTGGTACATAATTGTTAATCCAGGATGTACTTCTAGAGGGGAAGTGAGAAACTCCCTCAGCACTTCCTCCTATAATGTAACCGGTACCATGGTACGTCCCCTGAAGAGGATGACATGCTCTCCTCCTACAGAAAAACCATCAGGTGCCTGCCCTGTAGAAATTTGAGCACCTCGTGTCTCATAATCAACACCCCCACGTTGTGCCTCTCTGACGCGCTGTAGTAGTGGAGGAGTGATTGTGAGTGACTGTAGAAAGGCTGCTTCATCTCTATCCACAAAGGATATCTGTAATGCGGCTAGCTGCTCCGTCACCTCTCCAAGTAGCTGAATTCCCGATCTCCTGCTGAGAGCATCAGCTACTACATTCCCCTTCCCAGGATTATAGACTATCTCAAACTCATAGTCCTGGAGGAACTCGAGCCATCGCCGCTGTCTCAGTTTTAAGTCCTTCTATGAGAAGATGTACCTGAGACTCTGGTGGTCAGAATATACTGTAAAGTGCTCACCCATTAGATAGTGCCGCCACATCTTCAAGGCAAAGACCACTACTGCTAAATCCAGGTCATGGGTAGTGTAGTTCTACTCATACTACCTAAACATTCATGAACCATAGGTGATCATTGCTCTCTCCTGCATCAGGACACACCCGAGTCTTATCCCTGATGCATCACAGTAAATTACATACCCTACGCCCTCCTCTGGTAGCCTCAAGATGGGTACACTGGTCAATATCTACCTCCGCTCCTGGAATCTCTGGTGAAATATATCTGACCACACAAAGGGTTTCCCCTTCTTTGTCAAAGCTAAAAGTGGTGCTGCAACTCTGGAGAAGTCTGACACAAATATCTGATAGTACCCATCGAGACCTAGGAAACTCCACACCTCCATCACGCTTCTGGGTGGCTCCCAAGAAAGTACTACCTCGATCTTCGCAGGATCCATAGGAACTCCCACCGCAGAGATGATGTGCCCCAAGAAGTGGACCTCTCGAATCAAAAACTAATACTTCGAGAGATTACCATAAATCTAGTGCTCTCAGAGTGTGTCCAGTACAACCCGCAAGTGGTAGGTGTCCTCCTCCTCAGTAGTCGAGTAAATCAGTATGTCGTCAATGAAGACTACGACAAATCGATCGAGGTAGGGCTGGAAGATCCTGCTCATGAGACTCATTAATACTGCGAGAGCATTGGTTATGCCGAAAGGCATAACCAAAAACTCACAGTGTCCATACTGACTTCTGAAGGCCGTCTTCTGCACATCCTCGTCTCGAACCCTAAGCTGATGATAGCTTGACCCGAGGTCTATCATCGAGAACCAACGTGCTCCCTTGAGCTGATCAAAGAGGTCGTCAATCCTCAGAAGTGGATACTTGTTCTTTACGGTCACCTTATTCAGGCCACGGTAGTCTACACATAGTCGTAAGATCTCATCCGCTTTTTTGGCGAATAAAATCGGAGAAGCCCAGGGTGAAACACTAGGTCAGATGAATCCCTTTCCCTACAATTCCTCCAGTTGTACCTGCAGCTCTCGAATCTCAGTGGGAGCCATCTAATATGCTGGAGTATATATCGGGGATGTCCCGGGGTACAGGTCAATAGAGAAGTCTACCTCTCTGCATGGAGGTAGTCCTGGAACATCGTCAGGAAAAATGTCCACATACTGATCCACCATAATAGGAAAACTCGGACTCCACACATCAACTGCTCCGAGGATGAGACTAGCCAACTGATGTGTGATCAGCTACCCTCTTCTCTGTGTAAGCCCATCCTGCACTGCAAAGGCTCCCTTCTCGTCGGTGAAGGTGAACCTACTCCCATCTTTGCGGACACACCGCACTTTGTGCCTAATACAGTCGATCTGATCATGGACTGTAAATAACCAATCCATGCCCAAGATGACGTCATAAGGCCTTGACACCACTACAAGAAGATCCCAGCCGAAGCTCTCACCTCCTAGAGTAATCTCACACTACAGACACCAGTGCGTAATCGTCGTGTCTGCTCTTGTAGGCGTCTCTAGCCGTAAGGATCGAGCCAAAGGCTTCGTCGGAATCTCCGAGCTCTGAACAAGGGGAGCGGAAATAAAATAATGACTCACTCCTATGTCAATAAGAACTACAGTAAGGGTGGAGTAGACACAGATAGTACCTCGAATTATCTCAGGTGCACCGTGGTCGTAAGCCTCCACTGCCTGAAACCGAGCCTACCTCTGTCTGCTAGCTCCCTGTGGTCGAGGTGGACCTCCTGGTGGTGGTGGTGGTAGAGCCTCAAAGCGTCGCCCACCACCTACTGCTAGGTCAGCTCTTCTGCCTCGTCCACCTGCTCCCTGTGGACCGCCACGGTTGAACCTCTACCTCTGCCTGGCTAGTCCCTCAACCGTCTGCTGCTCCTCTGCATGGCGGGTCGGGCAATCATGAGCCATGTGGCCCTACCCACTGCATGCATAGCACTGCCTGCATCTCGTAGGACTGGCTCTACTGCATGCGCCCCACACATCCAAACTAGTATCCTGAGGTCGCCCACCTGATGGTCTGGTCCACTTGGACCTCTGCGTCATCTGTCTACTCTCAGCTGCAGAAGAATCCGCTATATGTCACCCTGCGATAGGCCTCACTGCTGGCGTAGGCTTACCAAGGAAGCTCTCCACAAGAAGGTCTCGCTCCAGTACTTCTGCCTACGATGAAATAATGAGGGAGATCATCGAAGCCCTGATCTGATGACTCGGTCCCTACTTGAAAGTCTGGGCCCGGAAGAATGGGTCTCGTACAATGTCCGTGGAGTAGCGCGAGAGGTCGGTAAATCTCACCGAGTACTGGGTTACTGTCATGCTGCCCTTCCGCAGCTGTAGTAACTCCAGGATGTGCACCGCACGGAGGGTGGTCGGAACAAACTCTGAGCGGAAGAGGATCTCGAAGTCCGTCCAAAGTAGTGATGCCTCATCGTGCACCTAGAGCATCAGGCTCCATCATCTACCTGCTGCTGCGTGAAGGAGACTCACCGCAAGGATCACTATAAGGTCAACTGGTGTCCCTACCAATCTGAAGACTTGGACGATAGCCTCCAGCCAATCCCCGGCTGCCTGAGGGTCCGTCTCTCCGTGAAACCTGGGCGGCCTCTGACACTGAAACTTGGGCAGTGCACTCAGGCGACGTTCACTCTCCGTTGCTGGGGCTGGTGGTATCGGTGGCCCAGTGAGTAGAGGTACCGCTGGTGCCTCCACTATAATGGGGCCCTGCACCAAGGCCTCGTCACTCGGTGGGCTGCCATCTTGCACGTAACTGGGAACCCCAGCTGGATACCATCGTGGGGCCATCCTGAAAAGAAACAGGTGTACCGCGGTTAATATAGTATAACTGGTGAGCTGACACAAAGTAATCATAAAGGAATCTTTTGAAACACACATGCAATTAGTGTTTTCGAGCACTAAGTCAGAAATCAGAAGTCAGGGTCCTGGTGTATGGATACGTCGGCCGCCGCACCAACACTGGACTCCCTGGACTAATAACCACACTCAATAAAATTAACGTTATTGCTTCATAGGAAGAAATTAATAGAGTCTTGAGTTCTGCGGTAGAACCGACTCCTCTGATACCAATTTGTCACGACCCGTCCTCGGGGCTCGTGTCGTGACTACCTCAAGCTCGCCTTCCATAGACCAGGGGCTGGCGACTAGCACCAAAGGCGTAAATCCCAATAAAAGGGAAGGCATTGCCTTTATATAAGTAAAAAAACACAACAAAGTACGCAAGACGAAGTAAACACTAAGTAAACTGAGTACAAAAGTAAATGATGGAAGGTAAATGGGCCGGAATACAAACCCAACTGAAAGTACAGTACATCAGTAAAGAAAGAATAGCTGCAGTAAAGTAAACCAGCAACCACTAGGTCTTCCTCCGGATCTCTCACCTGAAGGGTGGGTACATATGGTCTCCTCAGCTCCTCGGGTCCGGTCCTCCACTCTCTGTACGTCCCATCAAGTGGTCCACCTCCAGGTACCGTTCCGCTCCACTAGACTCCACCTCGATTAGTGTTGTCTGTCGTCTGCATCCAACACAACGTAGTGTGGGCATAGCCCGTGCAGTGGTGAGTATACGATACTCAGTAGGGACCCCGAGACTCCCGAAGGTCTCCCATAATCCACAAAGGATATGCCACAAAGAAAACATATAAACACGAAGTATCAACCAACTCTACTTAGGTATATGCCCATACATATACCTAAGTCATCAATTCCAGTTCGGCTCTAACTCAAGAGCCCAAGTACAACTCAATCCACATAGGAAAGCACTTCCCAGTCCACACAGGAAAGTAAGTCAATCATACAGATGATATTGATTGAAATTTAAGACTCAGCTCACACAGGTATACTACTCACGAAGAGGGGTGGAGATGATAGATGTAGTCTCTGAATCATCTCCCCTTCCGAACCCACGTAGGATCCAAGTACAGAAGTCGTCGCTGCCGAACCCACGTAGGATCCATGTACAGTAACCATCACTGCCGAACCCACGTAGGATCCAAGTACAGTCGTCATCGCTGCCAAACCCATGGAGGATCCAAGTACAGTCGTCCTTACTGCCGAACCCACGGAGGATCCAAGTACATTCGTCCTCGCTGCCAAACCCACGTAGGATACAGGTACAATCGTCAGCGTCGTCGCAGTCGCAACAAGCTCTAGGGTTCCCGCACACAGCACGCTCGATTCCAGGAGGGTCCGCTCCACGAGCCAAGGGGGTCGATACATCAACTGTCACGAAGTCTAGAGTTGATGTATCCTAAAGTTCCATCTCCTCAATAGGAACTCAACGCAACAGATGGAGCGTCAATCGGACACCAGGTCTGAGAGATATTGGCTTTTCCATCCCAGGGGCCCGGTTAGAAATATGCTCATTTCTAACCCAGCCGATATCCAAAATCATCTGAAACTTACTTAGAGTATTGAAAAAGTACCGTCTCGTCGAAAGAGTCCTAGTTCCGCAGACGGCACGTCAATCGGACGTGCGGTCTTTAAGTTAACCCCGTTTAAGTGTTTAACGAGCCCGGCCCGTTTAGCCCAGTGGGCCGATGGGTCGGGTTGACCCAGTTTGACAGTTCCGACTTAGCAGGGGTGTCAGACCGGTCTGAAAAAGAAACTCAAGTCGGCCCGAAAGGACGCGGCCTAGTCCGAAGGGGCGCGGACTGGCTCGGCCGAAGCCGAGCGCGTTCTAAATGGGGGGGTGCCCCCCCCCCCCCCTCCAGTCTTATGCAATGGCGGCACCGCCCTTCCCCGAACTGTCCGGCTAGACAGGCCGGTCTTCTGCGCAGGCGGCCCGCATGGGCGGGATGCTGGTCCTCCAGCGCGGCGCCCTCCTGGCGCCACGGTCCGACTCTGCCCGGTCGGCGGACGGGCCGACCTGTCCTCTAGCACACCTCTCTCCTGGCACCGCGGCTCCTCTTTTCCCTGCCGGCCGACGGGCCGGTTAGTTCCTCCGCCGAAGCAGCCCGTGTAGTGGGCCACATTTCTTCCCGCACAATCGGCGCGATGGCGCCGGCCTCCTTTGTCGCGTTCCCGGCACAACACAATGGCTTCGTACCTCCTCCTACTTTGCTTCCCAATTCTAAATAAAATAAACAAGTTCAATAGAGGGTCGTTGGGTCGTGTTCGTTCAGCCCGTGCCCTCTGCGTAAAGCGATATAAAATGGCCGAGGTAAACAAGATTCTCAATGACATACCCAAGAACAATTTTAATCCATTAAAATTGAACTTAACCCCTACCTCAGTAAAAGATGATGAACGTCAGCATCGCGGTTGATGGTGTCACGAGGTGAAGATTCGTAGACGTCGATGGAGAGCGTCCGAGGAGGAAGCGGTGTCTCCCCCTTTTGTCATGGAGAGAAGATTGAAAGGCGTGACGTGGTTTGCGACTTCCCGCGTCGGTGTCTCCTCCCTTGTCGTGGAGGAAGAAGAGGACGATGAAACCGGGGGCGCCAAGTCGATGTTCTTCATCAAAGAGTTGACGTTCTTCGTTGAGGATGAAGTTCTTCAAATAAAACTAGAGCTCTCTCCCCCAAAATCTCAACACAACATGCCAACCCCAAAATAAAATAAGGCTTCCCTTATTTTATTAAATCATGCCATGCATTCAAATTTACAAAATTCAAACACTTAATTAATTAATGAATGGATTCAATTAATTAATTAATGTGTTTGTTGGCATGAAATAAAGAGGGAGAGAGGGAGAGTTACTTAATTAAAGGGAGTTAACAAGTTTTAAAGGGGGAGTTTATGATAGTTATGGAAATGTGAAGGGTTGGGGATCATGTGGGCCCTACCTCACATTTTTCCTCACATGGGTAGTTAGGATGTTATTGGGTCCCACCCTAACTTCCCCATGTAGGTTATAACCCCTTAAGAGATAAAAATAAAATTGTCCCACAATTTTATTCACCTCTCAATTAATCCACAAAAATTAACTTCTTATCCTGTGAAAACACATCTTTGGTAAAGGTCCTCTTAAGAAATTACCAGCACTGTGAGTTCATTGGTGCCCTCATAATTCAATTCCAAGTACCAGTTCAAAAGATAGAAAAACTCGCACGTTCTTTCACTAAACATACCCGAGCTAAACTTCAGAAAATTATTCCGGGCACACCGGGCCTCGGAAGCATGTTCTGTCAGAAACTGCGTACTTGTAAAATCCCAAAGAATTTAAGAAAAATATTTCCTTGAAATTTCGGAGTCTTTACAAAAACTGAAAAAATAATTCTTGATAATATTGAAACAATAAAACTTTCAAGATAGGGTTAAAATGAAGGACTTGTTGCAATGGAGGTTAATAACAATGAAGATAACGATGATGGAGATTATTTAATGTATAAGTTGGTAATGAAAATATATTACAATTTCTCATTGATAAGTGTTTCATACTTACAAGCATTTTTCTTGTTTTTCTTTTCTTTTTTTGTAAAAACCTTTTAGTTTTGATTTTTTTATACATTTAATATACCTTAACCATTTGAAATGCAGGAATTCCAAGAACAAAAAAATCTGGATCCTAGCCTATCAGCATCTCGGAGCACACCACCACTACGGTCATCTATTATGGATCATAGTTATTCCATTATAACCAAGACTATTATAGATCCATATGTTTCCCCAAATTTCATCCATAGACCACCGACTAATTCACCTTTGGTGACGAATCAGTTCATCACCCCTCCATATAGGGTATATTAGTGAGTTACCATTACTGTTATGTATTCCTTTTTTAAAAAAACATTATATTTTTTTAAAATTTTAATGCATTTTGAAATCATATAAATACAACCATATAAGGGATACAAACATGAACATGGAATATGTATGATACCTGAAGGAATTCAATATTATCTTTCCATTTAATGAGTTCAGAATTCCTACCGGTGATGCTTCCAGAATCTATGGTCATATTCTTAGGCATCTTTCTTGTGAGATGGTGAGCTTTACCTTTAATTATAAAGATTCGATTCATATTCCAAAATCTTGGAAAAATTAGTTCTTTGATACTCAAGTAAATGTAATATTAATTTAATATTCCTTGATAACTATTTTGGACGACATGAGTATTTTTTTAATGTAATGATAAAGTGTTATGTTTTTTATTTCTTGATGTTTTTTCATTTTGATGTCCCTTACTCCATTTTTCACCCATGGACTTTGAAAAAATTGGAAAAGAAATGGAATGATTTCAAATGGAGATTATGGAATGAGTTTAATGAAATATCTCTAATATCACAAAAAATGTATGCGAATGTTCCTGAAAGGCATTTCTCATGAGCAATGTAAGATCTTTGTCGATATCAATAGAGATGAATCTCATAAGCTAATTGCATATTTTACAGTATCTTAATAACATAAATATAATAAAATTATAATTTTTATTAACATTTCTATTTTGTGTAGGATTTATCTAAATACAATTATGTGGATCCTGAGAAGCAAGTCAATCCTCACATCATTTGTTGTCAGAGTTTTTCAAGAAAAAGAACAATTTTGGTGTGTATTTTATTCATTATTATTTATATCATTTTATTATAACTCAAGGATTTTTCTAACTTTTTTACATTTTTTTATAAAGGATAATTAATTATCTCACTCTGTTGTTTGAACAGAGATGTGGTTTAAATTTCATAGGAAACCCAATGGAAATTTTGTAAATGACCCTACCAAAGACGGTGGGGTAAGTAATTTTAATTACCATTTCATATTATTTCCTTACCACAAAAACATAACAGATAAAATTATATTACAATAACTAACAAGCCTTAAACCCAATTAAATGAGTCCAGCTACAGAGATCAAATGATGTTAATTTGTAGTCATTTGATACATCTAATCGACCCCAATTAATTGGAATTAAGGCTTGTTTGTTGTGATAATTTAATTTTAATTATTATTTTTTAATATTTTAAACTAGCAATAAATACTACTGAAAAAATGATTAATTAGATAACTTTATGAAGGTTATATGTTTTAAAAAATCATTGTTATTATTTTTTTATTAACAAGTTAAAATTCAAGTATTCTAGGATGAAAACCCTTCATAATCATCATCAGTTTCCCAGAACAATGCAGCTGGAATAGTTTTAGGGAAGGAGCATCCCAAAGAAGTATGGGGGATGGGTTCTGGACCTACTCCATTAGTTGTATTTTGTAGGGCAGTGTTATTTGTTACTGCTTCACCCTGTGGGGGTTTGTGTAGTGTTGTTTATTGGGAATCATAGATAGAAATTAAAATATTCAAAAAAAAGTGCAAGAACAAGAATCTTATAGGCAAAAAAATATTAGTGGAATTTATAAATTGAAAATTATTTAGTTTTTGTATCTCAGTGGATGATTGAGAGGATCCCTAGGGAAATTACCAGCCTTATAACTCATCCTACTGAGGTAAATTCCAAATTCCATAGATCATTCACACATTTTTAAAGAACTCATACAATATCCATAAATAAAATTAAAATGACACTTATATATAAAACACAAATTTTGAGTTAGACTAACCACAAAATTGTGATGTATTGATGTGTGGTTGATTTCTACATATTGAAAATGAATTATAGATCGTTATCTATATTTTTGAAAATAATTTGACTTTTGTTTCTTGGTTTTGACTTGGTAAACACTTCTAAAAGGTACAAAAACCTTTAAAAACAAGTGTCAGGGGGTTAAAACTAGGGAAACAATGTCTGATTTCCCTAAAATCATGGGACAAAACCCCTATTTTTAAATGTGAAATTTAGGAACTAATAGTATATCATTCTGAATTATTGTTTTCCTATTGTGGTTATAAAAGCATTTTTAGTGTATTAAAACACTAAAACGTACGTGGAATAGTAAAAACCATAGAAAACAACTTCATGTTGATTCAAAATCATGGTAAAACTACATTTTATTTTTTTATGTGTACCCATAGAAAACAGGTCAATCCAACGTGTAGTGTCGTCAGAATTACTCAGTATACACTTCTGAAAGGTAAAAATCCTTTGAAAACAAGTTTCATCTTGTCAAAACTAGGGAAATGATGTCTGATTTCCCTAAAATTATGGTACAATGGACATATATTTAATTTTGAAATATAGGAACAGACTATACATCATTAGGAATTACAGTTTTCTTATTATTCCTATAAATTCATTTTTAGAGTTTTAAAACACTAAAACATGCATGGAATGGTCAAAACCATATAACAAGTCCTTATAATGATTTTAAATCATATAAATACCACTTCAGAGTTGTTTTTTATAATAATGTGTAGAAATCACATCAATCTGACATATGGTGTGGTCAGAATTACTTTGTATACACTTATGAAATGCATAAAATCCATTAAAAATAAGTGATAAGGGGGTAAAAACTAGGAATATGATGTTATATTTCCATGAAATAATAATACGATGAATTTAGATTTAATTTTGAAATGTAGGAACTAAAAACATGTCATTTTTAATTACAATTTTCTCGTTATGTACCTAAATGCATTTTAGTATTTTAAAACACTAAAACATGTGTAGAACGGTCAAAGCCATAGAAAAACACCTCATATTGATGTTAAATAATTATAAAAATACTGATGAGTTGTTTTTTATGTGAAAACATTGAAAAAATATCAATCTGACATGCGGTGTTGTTGGAATTACTTTGTATACACTTCTAAAAGGTACAAAATCCTTTAAAAACATGTTTGGAGGTGTCAAAACTAGGGAAAAGATGTCGAATTTCCCTAAAATCACTATTCAATGACTATAGATTTAATTATGAAATTTAGGAACTGACGACACATCATTCTAAATTATAGTTTTCACATTATGGTCGTAAACATGTTTTGAGTGTTTTAAAACACTAAAACATGTGTAGAATGGTCAAAATAATAGAAAATGATCTCATATTGATTTTAAATCATGGTACAACCACCTATGAGTTTTTTTACACATATTTTTATAGAAAATGTCAATCTAATGTGTAGTGTGGTCAAAATTACTTAATATACACTTCTGAAGGTACAAAAGCCTTTAAAAACAAGTGTCAAGGGGGGTCAAAACTAGGGAAATGATTTTGGATTACCCTAGAATAATTGGAAAATAACTATATTTTTAATTGTGAAATGTAGTAACTGACAACACATTATTCCAAATTATGATTTTCTCGTTATGGTCGTAAACACGTTTTTAATGTGTAAAGCACTAAAACATGCGTGGAATAGTAAAAACAAATTAAAATGGCCTCATATTGACATGAAATCATGGGAAAACCACTAATGATTTTTTTACATGTACGTACCGACAACACATCTATCTGACGGGCTGTGTGGTCGGAATTACTCTTTATACACTTTTGAAATGTACCAAATCCTTTAAAAACAAGTTTCAGGGGGTCAAAACTAGGAAAATGATGTCGTATTTCCCTAAAATCATAGGAAAATTATTGTATATTAAATTTTAAAATGTAGTAACTAACATCATATCATTCTAGATTAAGGTGTTCCAGTAATGGTTATGAACATGTTTTTAGTGTTTTAAAACACTAAAATGTGAGTGGAAAGGTCAAAACCCTAGAAAAAACCTTACATTGATATGGAATCATGGTAAAACCATTGATGAGTTGTTTTTCAAGTGTATATATAGAAACAATGTCAATATGATGTGCGGTGTGGTCATAATTACATGGTATACACTTATAAAAGATTCAAAATCCTTTAAAAACAAGTTTTGAGGGGTCAAAACTAGGAAAATGTTCTCTGATTTCACTAAAATCATAGTAATATGATCATATATTTAATTTTGAAATGTAGGAACTCACAAAATTTCATTCCAAATTATGGTTTGTCTATTATGGTTTTAAACACGTTTTTAGTGTTTTAAAACACTAAAATGTGCGTGGAACGATCAAAACAATAGAAAAAAACCACAAATTGATGTGAAATCATGGGAAAAACACTGATGAGTTGTTTTAAACATTTACATATAGAAAACACATCAATCTGATGTGTGGTGTGGTAGGAATTACTTGTTATACACTTCTGAATGTTACAAAATCCTTTAAAAACAAGTCTTGGGGGTGAAACCCAGGGAAATGACATTGGATTTCCATGAAATCATGGAATAAAAACCGTATATTTAATTGTGAAATGTAGGAACTAATGACACATCATTCTGAATTTTAGTTTTCCTATTATGGCTATAAACACGTTTTAAGTGTTTTAAAACACTAAAACATGTGTGTAATGGTCAAAATCATAGCAAACGATCTCATGTTGATGTCAAATCATGGGACAACCACTGTTGAGTTGTTTTTAGAATATAGGCCTTGTTTTGATATCAAAATCTTTAAAATTTGATTATTAATTAAATTTCAAGAACACCGCACATTGCTTTAAAAATAAATTAGTATATTTACCTATCCATTTTTATTTTCAAGTGTTGAATATTATATTAAATAGGTTTGTTTATTTTTTCAAAGGGTTTTAAATTATAAATTATTTTACTTATATTAAAATTTATTCTTTTTTATTAACAAAATAAAAAAATTGTGTGTAACATTATGAATATATTCTTTCTCTTTTCTCTTTCACATTTCTTTTATTAAATATTATATTTTTAATTGTAGGTGGAAGATGCCGGAAATAGGTAGGAGGATGACTATTCCAATCCATAACATTCTTCTGAAGCCAGTTGTGATGGTTCTTAGTTTCCATGGTACTTTAAAATTTTATCATTTATTCAATTATAATTTTGATATATTATTTGTTGATTTAATTTTTGTTTTCTTTTTTGTTATGGTTGGTGAGATAGTGTGGTCAGTTTCAATTGATGAGATGATGTGGAGGAAGACATATGCAATGGAGGTTGTGAAATGGATGTATATTGGGCATGGGTTGTTTTTGGAAATAATGTTTATGTATATTGACAGATGTATGAGTTTACTGAGATTGTAGTTATAATGAATGGATTTTTGTATATGGTTGTGGATATATGTTATATATACGATGGTTTTATCATATATTTATGTTTTTGTTTTTTACATGTCATTATTTTATATTTATATTTTTTCATTAAATATTTTTTAAAAATAAAAATGATTTAGTGGTATTTTTAAGTAACTGTTACAAAATACATTACATGTAAGAAAACCTCAATAAAATTTAAAAAAACTCTTTCCAAATGACTAGTGATCGTACAATATGTGGTGGTTTTAAGATCCACCAAAACACTATCAGGATATGGTTTAAACCACCTCTAGTTCAAGTAAAAATTGTTGCTACTAACCTTTTTTTATAGTAATAGAAAAATAAGAGTTATCTATGAGGAATAATATAAGGATGTGCAATCTCAGATGATCAAACATACAACATGGAATAAGAGTGTGAAAACATGAGATAATAAACATGATCCATAGAGAAAAACATATGAATATAACATAGAAATGTGGCAGAGACATAAACATATGGAATCATAACATTATGGACCAGGAATCACATTCCTACCTCCCCTAACATAATGGATCAAGAATCACATTCATGCCTTCCATCACATGATGGATTGATAATCACGTCCTTGTCTCCCATTATATAGTGGATCATGAGTCATGTCTCTATCTGCCAACACATATTGGACTACGAATCATGTCCCTTCCTCCCATTGCATAGTGGACTAGGAATCATGTCCCTAACTCCAATCACATATTGCAATAAGAATCACATCCCTTCCTCCCATCACATAGGGGATATAGAATCACATTCCTACCTCCCATCACATAGTGGAAAATGAATCACATCCATACCTCCCAGACATATCTTATAAGATATGATACATTACCTAATGTATTATAGGGATATACAATTTTGGTTTCACCTATCATATAATGAAAACCATACATATGTATACCATTATAACATGAAAACACTCATATTTCAACATCATTTAATCAACACATAAAAACATATGGGTTTCATGAAAGCATCCATATAACATTTCATAATCCATCCAGAGAAATAAGGTGTCACAAACCAGGCCAAGATTACATCCAATCCAACACCCGACCCCGTCTGTGGCATGGCCCAAAGGGTGTTATCGATCCCTACAGGCTGGAAACTAGTGTCGGGCATCAAAGTAACCATAGTGGGAACTATTTAGACCAAATAAACTAGGATAAAATAAAATAAATTTACCAAGTTGAAGAACAACCTATAACTGAATACCAATAAATTTATAAACTAATACAGATAAAAAATATAGCTGAAAAACCAGATACCAAAAAAACTAAAGACTACAAGAAAAAACTAAAAAAAATCGAGGATAACTCGATCTCTACATGACCTCATGGTCACCACCATCCACAAGACCAACCCGCTCCATGATCAACCGAACCAGAAACTTGCACTTGAAAAATAGATAAGGTCTACCGACATCGAACGGTACAAGTAGGGTGTGAGCTTAAGAGATCAGTACGAAACCACCATAAAATTCATACATTTACTTTCCCAAAATAGACCATAAACACTACTTTGGAATACATATATAAAAATAGATTTTCTTCATTTTAATAAACAAACACAAATTTCTATTTTTCAAAACAGCACTCTCCACATTACTATTTTCAAAATGGGTTACCACTTTAAAATGAAAACCTAAACAAAAAACCAAGCAAAGAAATACCAGGATATGATGAAAATAAAAAACAAGTATAAACAATAATCTAAGTGCAACAGGATATAAAAAAACAAAATACAGATAGTAACCATTGTAATTTCATAAATATCCTTAGAGTGATTGTTGGACATAATCGGCTCGGATTCACCTTCTAACATATGGTGCAGCTCCATATTCAATAACCAACTAGTTGTTCTAACTTCCAACCAGTGGAATAACCCACCTCTCCTCCAAAATATCCAAGGTTTACCAGTCTATCTTATCAGGTTTAATAGGAAATGATCACTTGACCCTCTAAAGACTCCCAAAAAATCCATGGTAATAGTATATGGTGAAAGGAGGAGGCCATCAAACACATGACTCACCATACATTCCACCACCACACTTGCCTACCCCAAACACCAAGACCACCTATGCGATAACCCACTCTCAAGAAATCCTCTATAGGGGTTCCCATATCACAAAAAAGACATTCCCAAGTGACAACTAGGTTGTCACATCACATGATATTTCACACCATTTCTCAAAACATGCTAATATTCCATCTGGGCATTTGTACTTTCAAAACCCCAATTCATTTTAAAAACATAATAAAGTGCCAACTGGACCTCCTTACATTATCAATTCTGTAACATCACACTAAGTTTTCAACCCATTTTTAAAACAACACAAACACCACCTTTATGTGAAAGATTCAAAATAATCCTTTAAGTGCTAAATTTCAACACCACTTTAAAACCAAGATGAAAATACACAATGTACTTAAATATGCCAAACGATCATTCATGTTGTTTAGAAACATCCCATCTTTTCCAAGGTACTAAATGGGCCATAATTTTAATAAAAACATCTAAAACCACAATAGATTCACTTGATAAAAGGGGAATTTAGTAAAATATCAATAGTTTGAAAGAAGGAATGAAGGAGGGATAAGTATTTTGAAATATGGGTTTTTAAGTTGAGAAAGTCCATCCAAAACCATTATCATTTGTGTGCTCATGCATGTGTGCACACCGTGAACACATGTATGTGCCCACATCTAATAGAACAAGTCAAGTGTTTCATGAAATAGCCTAAATAATACCTTTAGAAGAACACCACATGCTTTAAAACCATCACAACAAACAACATGTAAGCATTACACACAAAAGTCACCAATTTACACAAACAACATCAAATTTTCAATACAATAATGATGTCATAAAATAACCAATGTTAAGTACTTTTCAAAACACATAATTTCATTTTAAAAGAACACTTGACATTTTAATAAACACTTTATGTACATAAATATATAACATGATTAAAGAAACAACTTTTAAAACCACTTCCAAAAAATATTTCAAACATAAAAACACCATACCAAGAAATGTAAACACACCACAAGCATGAAAAACACATTTATATATTATTTTAAAATACCCAAGAATCAAATGGAATTAATCATAAAGAAAATGAATGGAAACACATACCTCAACGACACACGAATGAAAAAAATATTTGGTAGGAAGAATAATACACCCCAAAAGATGATCTGAACACCCAAACACAAAAGAAATTGACCAAAATCAGTCAACACTAACCCTAGGGTTCATCCAAGTGATAAATACACCAAGAAAGAACCAAGAACCAAGAGAAAAGAGATATGGGAAGAGGAAATCAACCCAAAACTCAAAGAATCTTACCTTTGATTCTTGGAGGAACATCAATGAGGGGAATATAACCGAGTGGAGAGGTCTTGGGGGATCCCTTTATACACTAAATACAACTCAAGGGAAAAAAATATCAAAGGGTATAATAAGAGGGGAGGTAAAAATTGGGATTTCAAAAATGTTAAAATTTAGGAAGCTCACGTGGCTTGGTAAACAGTGGACCAATCGTGCACCCTATACTGGACAAGAGTGTCACCCCATAAGGGTTAGTGGCACAGTTACCAAACAATGAACCAATTGTGTTGAACGCCTCTATATAGTTCTAGAACCAAACCGTGTGGTTGTCGCACATTTCTCCAAATCATACACAACCTGTGCACCTCACCATTGGACACCAAAATCAATCTGCATGGTTACCTAGCCAATACTGCACGGTTTCCCTTAAATAGGCACTGCCCGTTCACCCCATGACGGTAAGCCAAAAAACTTCATTTCTCAAACAAAAACTCAAAAATTCAAACCATGACTCAACCATAACATTGACCAAAGGATCCGTAATCAAGATAAGAATAAAATAAAGTAATTTCAAAGGTCAGGGTGTGGCAATTCTCTCAACCACAAACACATTCATCCCCCAGAAAGTCACCTAGATGAAAGGTAAACAAATCTCGATTCCATGCTGAATCAAAATCTAAAGAAACCAAAAATATTCAGGTGAACAATCACTCCATAAGTCACACCAAACTGATTATAGAGAAAACCAAAACATGAAGAACCTTGTGAGAACATAAAAGTGTTCTCCCTACCACAAGGACTCAACTAACATCACTAAGAAAACTATAAATTTATAATAGGATCGAGCCCAAACTTCTATAAATTAACTGAGAAACACCCCCACCTTGACTGGAAACTACCAAACTGAACTTATCCATCTTATTTTCAAAATCTAGACAATATTGCCACTAAATCCAAAAACATCCCACACAAACCAAACCCCCAATACTATGGGAAACTAATGAATGGAACTCAAACCAAACAGTGAACTGGGACCATAATCCATTAATTCCATGAAACTCAATCATCTACAAATTAATATAGCTAAAATAGAGACCAATCCACACAAGGGATAAGCACACTCAAATAAGAACAAATGATTAAAAGATACCGATTAATATAAATAAAACTAATAAGATTATGATAGAACAAGTCCATCACACTTTTACAACTAAATAATGAACATATAATAATAGTAAAAATAAAACAAGGAAACTTCGAATTTTACACCATAACACGGTAGGAAAAGCTAGGGCAGGGTTTTTTACAAACCCCCCAAAAATTCATAACTATGAACGAGCTTTACTCTGTGGCCTATAGTTGGATCCATGATGTCTAAAATATCTACCACCTCATAGCAGGCTCAAACAACCTCTAATCAAGACTTATTCTTCAGGAAATGCTTTCAAAGAAACTTCTCTAGATGGCCCAAATGGCCACATTGAAAACATATGAATGAACGGTATGATGA
This sequence comes from Viscum album, assembly GCA_963277665.1. Classification (NCBI taxonomy): domain Eukaryota; kingdom Viridiplantae; phylum Streptophyta; class Magnoliopsida; order Santalales; family Viscaceae; genus Viscum; species Viscum album. The sequence continues at coordinate 583,466,192 of OY728120.1, forward strand.
ACTGGAAGCGAAAACCAACATGGGAGACTCTTCAAGAATAGGTTCCTCTTGAAAATTCTCCTCACTAGATAGGGAACCATCATGAGATCCAACCACCACTGACTGCACCCCAAATACTAACTTAGATAAAAAAACCTCATCCACCAACTTCTTGAAAAAGACTTCACTAGATGAGAGGATCTTTTTTAAATCTATGAATGAAGAAACCATATGAAAAGAGAATATTTCAATTGAAACTCTAACACTATCTTTAGATAGAAAGGAACCAACTCTTCGAAGTGGTCACCATAAGCTTTCCTTGAATATTTTCCATGCCGAACCTCACACAACTCTAACACCTTCCTCATCTTCACCTCCTTAAGTATGAAACATTGGATCAATGTGGTATTTAATGTTTCCCAAGTAAACCCAACTTGCAATGACGATGGGAAAATAAAGTTCCACTAGTCTAAACTTGGACCCTCAAACAAAACCAAGACAGCATGAACCTTAACAACTTTGGGAGTTTTCTAATGATCTCAAGATACACTCAACTTCCTCAAGCCATTATACTACCTCTAATGAACCTCAATCACCAAAAAAGATGGGAAACAAACGAGAAGAACCAGAAACTAGGCATGATTCATTAAAAAAATTAGGGATCTTTCTAGGTGGAATATTTTAAATAAAATAGGGATCCAAAAACCAAAAAAATCAACCCAAAACAAAATAAAAAATAACATATCTATCAAAAACAACAGGCCCACAAGATTAAAACAGATAATCACAACAAAAAACAATCCTTTTAAACACCACCATTTCATTTTAAATGTCAAAACTACCTTCTCCCAAAGCCACTTTTAAAAGCATGAAATCCATATTCAAAAAATAAGAACCCACTTTCTCAAAATAGGACAAATATATTAAAACAAAACCAATTCACAAAATCATCTTCCCACTCAAGAACACTTTTGAAAAAAAACCAATCCAAAACATTAATTTCAAATACTCACCCATGGTATCCTATGAACCATCATATATTCATTCTTTCTACTTATGCTTACATAATCCATGCACAAGTTCCAACATGCACTCCCCATATATAACCACACATATGCGAAAATTCATAAGGAATACCAAAGGACACACTTGCTATTTTACCATCCTGAATAGCCTGAAGGCTTTCATTTTTATTGATTTTTTGATAACCCCCCTTTCAAGGGATGAGGGGGAACCCTTACAAGGCCTGTAGGCATAGAGATTACATGACCTGTAGGTCTTAGGAAATATACAGTCTATAAATTCATGGAACTTCTCCTCCCCAACTTCTTCATCATGAAAGTTTATATTTCACCATCAAACCAAAGAGTTTTACCCATTTTCAATCCAAAGAAATTTATTTTAAAACCCATTATTTCCAATTTCAAAACCACCTAAAATAAATACTTTACATTTCCCAAACCACTTTCATTTTAAAATCTTGATCACATAAACCTAGACCAAAACAAAACACAAATCAAACCAAACTAATGAAGTGTGAAACTAGTATCCATGCTAAACCAGGCGACATGGTTTGTAGGCCAGGACCCAAGAAAGAATCAACAACTAGGATGGTCTTGAACTATGTACTCCAACTCCACAAGGGTCACTACTCCATGTGTGATCACGACATAACATCATCTCTCTTCCATTTTCATTTCTCACCCAAAATAAATAAAAAAGACACAAATCTTAGAATACACCTAGAAACTCAAGGATCAGAACAAGAAAGAGTTTTTGACACTCTTACCATACCTACCTATAGAGTCCAGACAGTCCTAATATCTTATCTACCTGATACCACAAAAAACAAAGAACCTACTTGAGTACCATTTTTCTATGAACCAGGCTGGGATTCCATCCAACCCAACACCCGACCTAGTCTATGGCATGGGCCAAAGGGAATTACTGATCCCAAAGGGCTGGAAACTAGTGTTGGGAATCAAAGTAAACAAATCGAGAATGATTTAGCACAAATAAACTAGGATCAAATAAAATAAACTAAACAAGTAAAAAAAGTAACAATAACTGAATACCAATAAACTTATAAACTTATCCAAATAAAAAATATAGATGAAAAATCCATAGACTAATTGAACTAAATACTATAAGAAAAAATAAGCCAAAACAGGGACAACACAATCACCATGTGACCTCATGGTCACCACCATCCACAAGAAAAACCCTCTATAAGAGAAACCAAACTAGAAACTTGTACCTACAAAATATATCAGGTCTAATAACACCGAATGATACTAGTAGTGTGTGTGCTTAACATCTCAGTAGGAAACCGCCATAGAATCTATAAATTTCATTTCCCATAAAATTACACAAACACTAGTTTGGAATATATATATAAAAATAGGATTTTATCATTTTAATAAACTAACAAAACTTTATCTTTTTCAAAACAACACACGTAAAATTATTATTTTCAAAAAAAATCAACACATTAAAACAAAAACCTAAATACAAATCCAAACAAATAAATACCAAGATATGCTGACAATAAAAAATAATTTTTACCAATAAACCAAGTATAATATGATATAAACAAGAATATATAGATAATAACCATGGGAATTTCGTAAACATCCCTTGAGTGATCCCTAGATGTACTCGGGTTAGACTCACCTGCTAACGTATGGTGTATCTCTATAGTCAATTATAAGGCCCCAGCCTTAAACCTTACTTAATCTTGAGTTATTACAAGATTACACATTGAGGATCTTTTCGGGTTTAGAGTTTTAGAGAATTAGATCATAAAACTTGCATTACATTCCACATATAAACAAAGTGGTTACATAAAGATAGTATTCTTCATTCCCATCAAAGGAAACATATTTAAAATAAAACATGGATTCATTATTGACACTTCCTTGACACTATCATCATATCATGTACCTTTCCCTTGACCTGTGAAAACATTTCAAAAAAACTTGGGATGAGCATAAAAAGCTCAGTATGGGTTATAAAAATATGGAAAGGAAACATGGGTACATATGTACATAAGGATAAGATCATAATTTACCCATAAAACATAAGTACTTTAACATACCTCATCAAATCATGAATAAATCATATAAATCATAAGACATAAAGGCAACTTGAGGCATTCATAACGTTCTTACGTAGGGAGTAACCCTCTTGGTTGCGTTTGGAATACCCATCACAGTATATTCCCTAAATCTCTTCAGAGAAACCTTAACGTTTCACTCCTTCGCGTTACCCAATGCATTGGAGAGCTATAATGGGCTCACCCGCCCATAGTTTATCACGGAACCACCCGTCTTCATAATAATGGCCAAGAACCATAACATAATCGTATCACATAAAACATGCATAAAGGAAACATAAAATTTCCACATTTCAGTCACGAGATATCAATACAACACATTGATATAAAAACATTATGAAAACCATTTTCAATACCAAAATAAAAGAAAAGTAAAACATGGTATTTATTTTTCTTTTAAAAATAAGGTATGGCTTGTAGAGGAAGCCGAAACTCAAATAACGGTCACGACGGCGGAGAAGTCGTTGTCGCCGCATACGTACGACAAAAACATTCCCTTTTGTCATTTAGTAAACGCTTCGTATAAAAAATATTCCTTTTGAATAAACGTAAAAGTCAAAAGGGTTTATACACCGTATAAAAGAAAGTTGTGTATAAAATAAAATATGCCTCAATGAAAGGAGATTGAGACGAAGTCCCATACCTCGTATCCGACTTGACCCGACCGTTCTTTAATCTCCTGAATAATAAACTTGAGTTAATCTCTACTTGCTTAAGAATCGTGTTCAAGTTCATTATTCCTTTTATACCATGTTATGAACATCATGTAATCATTTAAGTTAATAATATTCATTTTGTCGGTATTTGGTTCTTAAGTCAAAAATAGACTTCTTACACTTACATGTTGTTAATTTGGTCATGGGTTCGTTATATCCAGAATGATATTAATGATTTGGATAACATATATATCATATATATTCATCATATACATGTATTTATAATATTACATCACATTTAGAGGTAAGAAATGAAATGCACCGTTCATGGAGACGGTAAGCCGTACGTACGCATGAACGCTACTTCCATTTCTATTTCATATTTTCTGGAATGGAATCATAATGATATAATAGTATATTATAATTCCAGTATAATAACATATATAATATCATTAACTTTATCCTTTACACATCCCACATATGGTATTAACGAATCAAATCACTTTCAGGGGGCGGTAGTCCGCACTTCCTAAAATGAAGATATCGTGTTTACCCATAATGGAAACCATAAAGGTATGACCAAAATGAAAAAAACATAATCTTAAGGAAAAAATAAACATATTATATATCATATATAAAAATAGTGACATCATAATGGCCACCTTTGAATGTGGTAAATGAGTATTGAACAATCATCGTTTCGGGAGGCAGAATTTTGCCATCCACGGAAACCGTATGTTCTTTAACCATTTGATGTAGTTGTGTGAGAGTGTATCTAAAATAAATATTATACAAAAATCCTAGTATATTGAAGATACTGGTGTTGTTACAAAATAAGTAAACAAAAAGAGTTTAGGGGGTTGGAGAAGCAAAATAAAACAAATGAACATGAGAGAACGAATTACCTTTAAAAGTGTAACTCCTTTTGATTTGAGCCTAAAGGATTCCTTTAAAAGGATTCTGCCCAAAGGGAATCCTCTAGGATGAGTAGAGGGAAGTGGAGAGAGTAAATGGTCAGGGTTTGGCCAAGCCAAAGGCTTGAGGAGTGTGTGAAATGAGGTAGAGGTGGGGGCCTTTTATAAGAGGAGGGGAGGGGCACTTTTGGAAAGTAAAGAAATACTACTTTATTTGAAAATGTGTTTCGATTTTAAAAGGTCCCACATTGATATAAGTTGTGGATAAGGTTATAAGGGTTCTAAATCCACTCATCCAATTGGTTTTGGCCATGTGTAGTGCATAGATTTTACATTATCTTTCCATTTTATTTAAATCGTCAAATAATGATGTCATCGCTGCATCAATATTATTTCATAAATAATTTAATTTATTTAATGTCTAAAAATCATAAAAAAAATACTATGATGTAGGAAATCCTTTTATCTTTCCAATGACTATTTATAATAAAATATCGGATCTTTATAACCCCATGTAAAAATTGTTTTCGTAAAAAATATTATGTTTGTGTCATTTTTACTTTTACATTAAATAAAAAGTTATTTATGTCATTTCCCAACCAAAATGTCTCCATGGGGTACCCAAGTTGACCCATGGCTTGTCTTGGTCGGCCATGACACAACCAATATGGTTGGGACATGTGTCTAGGTCATTTCATATTATTAAAGCATTATTTATACCTTAAACTACACTAATTACCACTAATCGCGATTAAAAACTTAATAAGTTACTATTCACCAAAAAATTATTTTAATCTCATTGAACCACATTTTACTTCTTAATGACAACCATGTATGTCAGATTTTCAAAATTCAATACACATTAGTGCTAAACTTTTATTTAACTGAAAAATCAGTTTTCTTGATTACCACTTAGTGGTTTCACTATTCATCAAAAATTGAAGTTTTTCAGAAAATTACCAAAAAATCACCCTAAGCTATATTTGATATTCCGAATTCAAAAATGAAGTCTATTTTACAAAATTAAAATCATATAAGTCAAATTAATTAATTTAATAATTAATTCCCGCTGCCAGAGCAAAGAGCGTGTTTTTACAAAACAATAAGTATCAAAAGATTGACACCAGTTTAAGTCTAATTTCAAAGTGAAATTGATTCCAATGACCACCATTGGATAAAATGGTAAAAATATATTCTAATTTCACTTCAAAACCAATTCAAAACATAATCTAATCATATAAATAAATTAGGTTAAAAATTAGTTTTGATGTAAAATGCAGTATTTTTCACTATTCATTAAAAAATGAACATTGTCAGAAAAATACCAAAAATTCACACAAGATAAATTTTGATGTCCCAATCATAAAGGATAAGTTTATTTTGACAAACATAGTTTATAAAATTGTCAAAATATAGATTCAAAAATGGTTTGCCATCAAAAGGCAGTAAAACAATCTTTTAAGAATATTAGTGTATTTCATGCATAAGATTGTATTTATTTTCATTTTAAGCCTCTATAACACTATCTTAATCATTAATAGACATAGATAAAAATATCTATTATTCATTACTTACTTGGGATGTTACATCCTTCCCCCCTTTAGAAACTTGCGTCCCTGCAATTTATTTACTTATCGAATAAATGGGGGTACATATCCCTCATTGCATTTTCAGATTCCCATTTTGCCTCTTCAATCATGTGGTTTTTCCACAAAACCTTTACCTGGTGAATCACCTTATTCCATAACACTTGCTCCCTGTGGTCAAGAATCTGGACCGGTTGTTCCTCATAAGATAGGTTCTCTTCCAGCTGAACTACCTCTGGACTCAAAACATGAGATGGATCTGGCATATACTTTATCAACATCGAAACGTGAAAAACATTGTGTACCTGAGATAAACTCGGAGGTAAAGCCACTCGGTATGCAACTTATCCAACTCTCTCCAGAATTTCGTATGGTCCAATGAACCTTGGACTCAACTTTCCTTTCTTACCAAATCTCATCACACTTTTCCAAGGAGAAACCTTGAGAAAAACACGATCACCTACCTCGAAAGATAGATCCTTCCTCCGGTTATCCGCATAACTCTTCTGCCTGCTCTGAGCTGTTCTCATGTGTTTCTGAATCAGCTGAAATTTTTTTGCCATCTCTTCTACCAATTCTGGTCCCATCAACTTCCTTTCACCCACTTCATCCCAGAAAGCTGGAGTTCGACACCGCTTCCCATATAATTCCTGAAATGGTGCCATCTGTATACTGGAATGAAAACTGTTATTATATGAAAACTCAACCAAAGAAAGATGTTGGTCCCAACTTCCCTGATAATCCATAGAACAAGCTCGTAGCATATCCTCCAATGTATGGATTGTTCATTCTGATTGCCCATCTGATTGAGGATGAAAAGTTGTACTAAAATTTAATTCAGTACCCAACGACTTCTGAAGGCCTTTCCAAAAGTTAGAAGTAAACCTGGGATCACGATCCGATACAATGGAGAGAGGAACTCCATGTAACCTGACTATTTCCTTAAGATACAAACAGGAAAGTTGATCAAGAGAGAAAGTATCTCGTATAGCAAGGAAATGAGCAGATTTGGTCAAGCGATCAACAATAACCCAGATTAAATTATTACCTCGAGATGTCTTCGGTAATCCAACAACAAAGTCCATGGATATATTCTCTCATTTACACTCTGGCACTAGTAAAGGCTGAAGCATCCCTTTCGGTAACTGTCGCTCTGCTTTAACCTGCTGACAAGTCAAACACTTCACAGTAAAATCAGCAATATCTCTTTTCATTCCATCCCACCAGAAATACTCTCGCAGATCTCTATACATCTTAGTACTGCCCGGATGAACTGAAAACGGAGAACTATGAGCTTCACATATCAACTCTCTCTTCAACTGTGAATCACAAGGCACACACAATCTCTTCCCAAATCTCAAAACACAATCATTATCAATGTTGAATTCAGGCAACTTACCTTTCTGAACCAGCTCTACCTTTTTCTGCAACTCACTATCTTGCTTCTGTGCTTGCTTGATTCTATCTGATAGAGATGATCTCACTGATACCTGAAACAAAACAGAAGGACTTCCTGCACCAACAACTTCTATGCCAAAGTTCATCAAATCCTTAACCAAAGGACCACATTCCAAATGCAACATTGTTAATAAAGCATTACTTTTTCGACTCAAAGCATCAGCCACTTTGTTTTCTTTTCCCGGATGGTAATGAATTGTACAATCACAATCCTTGATTAATTCCAGCCATCTCCTTTGTCTCATGTTTAACTCTTTCTGAGTGAATATATACTTTAAACTTTTGTGATCGGTATATATTTCACACTTTACTCCATACAAATGATGCCTCCAAATTTTTAAAGCAAAAACAATAGCAGCTAGTTCCAAATCATGTGTAGGGTAATTTACCTCATGAGTTTTCAACTGTCGTGAAGCAAAAGCAATTACCTGATCATTCTGCATTAGGACACAACCAAGTCCTTTCAATGAAGCATCACTGTATATAACAAACTCACCATTCCTGGAAGGTAGTGCCAAAACTGGAGCATTCACCAATCTTCTTTTCAATTCCTAAAAACAATCATCACATTCTTTTGTCCAGATAAACTTAACACCCTTCCGAGTTAGCTTAGTCATTGGACTAGATAACCGTGAAAAATTTCTAACAAACCTTCGGTAATAGCCCGCCAAACCAAGGAAGTTATGAATCTCGGTTACATTTGTGGGTCTTGGCCATTCTTCCACAACTTTTGTTTTTGCAGGATCAACAGTTATTCCATCTTTAGAAACAATGTGACCAAGGAAAGAAATTTGTTGCAACCAAAACTCACACTTGCTGAATTTCCCATACAGTTTCTTTTCTTTTAAGGTTTTCAAGATAACCCTTAAATGTTTTGCATGCTCCTCTTTACTTTTAGAAAACACCAAAATATCATCAATGAAAACCACCACAAACTTATCCAAGAACTCATGGAAATTTATATTCATTAAGTCCATGAATACAGCAGGTGCATTGGTTAGCCCAAAAGGCATTACTACAAATTCATAATGGCCATATCTCGTACAGAACGTGGTCTTCGGAATATCTGCCTCCTTTACCTTCAGCTGATGGTACCCCGATCTCAGGTCAATCTTTGAAAAAAAATGAGCTCCCTGGAGCTGATCAAACAAATCATCGATATGAGGCAAAGGATATTTGTTCTTAACAGTGATATTATTCAAGGCTCTATAATCAATAAAAAGTCTCATAGAACCATCTTTCTTTTTAACAAATAAAATAGGAGCACCCCATGGTGATGTGCTAGGTCTAATGAAACCTTTCTCTAATAAATCTTGCAATTGCTCCTTCAACTCTAAAAGTTCAATTTGTGCCATTCGATAAGGGGGTTTTGAAATTGGCTTAGCATCAGGAACTAAGTCAACAGTAAACTCAACTTCCCGGTCTGGTATTATTCCAGGCAACTCATCAGGAAAAACATCAGGATACTCATTTACCACTGGCACATCATTAATCTGAACAGTTCCTTTATTTTCAACGACATGTGAAAGGTAACATTCATTTCCATCTTTTACAAGTTTCTCGGCCTCTTGATATGTTATCAAAAGTAAGGGTTCATTCTTGTAAACAAACTGAAAGTCTTTATGAAAAGAAACTTATTTAGCTCTACAGTCAATCTTAGCATGGTAAATAGAGAGCCAATCCATACCCAGGATAACATCAAACTCTACTAGAGGTAGAACAATAAGGTTTGCAAGTAGGTTCTTTCCACAGATAAGGATAGGAAGATTCTTATAAATTATTTTTGCCTCGACATTTCCCCCAGGTGTTTTTACCAAAAGTTCAGTAGTAATTTCTTGAGATGGTATTCCCATTTTACTAGAAAAGGTTTCAGAGATGAAAGAATGTGTAGACCCCGAATCAAACAACACATTGGCATAATCTTAAAAAACAAACAAAGTACCTGATACAACTTCATTTGATGGCCTGACATCTGCTGAAGTAGTTGCAAAGGATTTCACCACACCTTTCTTCTTGTAGTCTAACTGCTTCCCATCGCTCAAGCTCCTTGTCGGACACTCGTTTGCATAGTGACCCATCTCATTGCACTTATAACATTTCACTAACTGTAAATCAAATTTGTTCTTACCTTCACCTTGATCCTTTTCAGTGCAATCACGAGCCTTATGTCCCATCTTACCACATCAGTAGCACTTCCCAGAATTCAGAAGACATTCCCCAGCATGCCTTTTGCCACATTTATCACAAACTGGAAACTTAGTTCTCTTACCATCAGACTTTTTTGAAGAATTCTTACCTTTCTCCTGCCACCTCGGTCTCTTCTTCTGCTGGTTGTTATAGAAAACTTGGTCATCGGCAAACTCAATTTCCACCTTCTCAGCACATCGAACAAGCTTTTCATAACTTTTAAACTCACGAGAAGCTAATTCCCTTCGATATTTTGGCTTTAATCCTGATTAAAAACGATTTATTTTACTATCAAGGTCCCAGATAAAATTTGGAGCATACCTTTCCAATCGAGTGAACCTTTCTTCATAGGCAGCCACTGAGTCTTCCTATTGCCTCAATTCCAAGAATTTCTTTTCCATCCTAAGTCGAACAGCCTTAGGAAAATACTTCTCAAGAAACATACCTTTGAATTCATCCCAGTCAAGAGCATAAATCTCATCGGCGTCCCTGATATTTTTAACCATAGACCACCACTGATCTGCTTCACCCTCCAAACGGTAAATAGCAAGACTAACCTTTTGATTGTCTGAACACCCCATGACATCAAAAATCTTCTCCAGTGCTTTAATCCACCCTTCAGCTAGCACAGGGTCAGATGATCCTCTGAATGATGGTGGATGTTGCCTCATGAAATGTTCCACCACTGACATGTTCCTCTGCGGTTGATCTGACTGATCTCTTGCATGGATACCACCGCCATTTATCGCTTGAGTCAACTGTGCCATTACTGCAACAAACTGTTCAGTTCCAATTCCGACCATTTCTGGATGCTGATTCGGAAGGTTATTTCCTTCTATATGCCTTCCTAGCACTACTTCCCTGTTTCCTCTGCGGAAGACCATTCTGAACAATCATGTCTTAGATGAATCAACATGGTAATCTTTAAATGCTATATCATTTCAAAAAATATATATATATATATATTTTTGGATAATCATTTAATAGAATTCTAACTCCTAAAGTTATCTAAACCGACCTTTGATACCAACTATAAGGCCCCAGCCTTAAACCTTACTTAATCTTGAGTTATTACAAGATTACACATTGAGGATCTTTTCGGGTTTAGAGTTTTAGAGAATTAGATCATAAAACTTGCATTACATTCCACATATAAACAAAGTGGTTACATAAAGATAGTATTCTTCATTCTCATCAAAGGAAACATATTTAAAATAAAACATGGATTCATTATTGACACTTCCTTGACACTATCATCATATCATGTACCTTTCCCTTGACCTGTGAAAACATTTCAAAAAAACTTGGGATGAGCATAAAAAGCTCAGTATGGGTTATAAAAATATGGAAAGGAAACATGGGTACATATGTACATAAGGATGAGATCATACTTTACCCATAAAACATAAGTACTTTAACATACCTCATCAAATCTTGAATAAATCATAGAAATCATAAGACATAAAGGTAACTTGAGGCATTCATAACGTTCTTACGTAGGGAGTAACCCTCTTGGTTACGTTTGGAATAACCATCATAGTATATTCCCTAAATCTCTTCGGAGAAACCTTAACGTTTCACTCCTTCGCGTTACCCAATGCATTGGAGAGCTATAACGGGCTCACCCGCCCTTAGTTTATCACGGAACCACCCGTCTTCATAATAATTCCCAAGAACCATAACATAATCATATCACATAAAACATGCATAAAGGAAACATAAAATTTCCACATTTCAATCACGAGATATCAATACAACACATTGATATAAAAACATTATGAAAACCATTTTCAATACCAAAATAAAAGAAAAGTAAAACATGGTATTTATTTTTCTTTTAAAAAGAAGGTATGGCTTGTAGAGGAAGCCGAAACTCAAATAACGGTCACGACGGTGGAGAAGTCGTTGTCGCCGCATACGTACGACAAAAACATTCCCTTTTGTCGTTTAGTAAACGCTTCGTATAAAAAATATTCCTTTTGAATAAACGTAAAAGTCAAAGGGGTTTATACACCGTATAAAAGAAAGTTGTGTATAAAATAAAATATGCCTCAATGAAAGGAGAATGAGACGAAGTCCCATACCTCGTATCCGACTTGACCTGACCGTTCTTTAATCTCCGGAATAATAAACTTGAGTTAATCTCTACTTGCTTAAGAATCTTTTTCAAGTTCATTATTCCTTTTATACAATGTTATGAACATCATGTAATCACTTAAGTTAATAATGTTCATTTTGTCGGTATTTGGTTCTTAAGTCAAAAATAGACTTCTTACACTTACATGTTGTTAATTTGGTCATGGGTTAGTTATATCAAGAATGATATTAATGATTTGGATAACATATATATCATATATATTCATCATATACATGTATTTATAATATTACATCACATTTAGAGGTAAGAAATTAAATGCACCGTTCATGGAGACGGTAAGCCGTACGTACGCATGAACGCTACTTCCATTTCCATTTCATATTTTCTGGAATGGAATAATAATGATATAAGAGTATATTATAATTCCAGTATAATAACATATATAATATCATTAACTTTATCCTTTACACATCCCACATATGGTATTAACGAATCAAATCACTTTTAGGGGGCGGTAGTCCGTACTTCCTAAAATGAAGATATCGTGTTTACCCATAATGGAAACCTTAAAGGTATGCCCAAAATGAAAAAAACATATTATTAAGGAAAATATAAACATATTATATATCATATATAAAAATAGTGACATCATAATGGCCACCTTTGAAGGTGTTAAATGAGTATTGAACAATCATCGTTTCGGGAGGCAGCATTTCGCCATCCACGGAAACCGTATATTCTTTAACCATTTGATGTAGTTGTGTGAGAGTGTAGCTCAAATAAATATTATAACAACATCCTAGTATATTGAAGATACAGGTGTTGTTACAAAATAAGTAAATAAAAAGAGTTTAGGGGGTTGGAGAAGCAAAATAAAACAAATGAACATGAGAGAATGAATTACCTTTAAAAGTGTAACTCCTTTTGATTTGAGCCTAAAGGATTCCTTTGATCGGATTCTGCCCAAAGGGAATCCTCTAGGATGAGGAGAGGGAAGTGGAGAGAGTAAATGGGCAGGGTTTGGCCGAGCCAAAGGCTTTAGGAGTGTGTGAAATGAGGTAGAGGTGGGGGCCTTTTATAAGAGGAGAGGAGGGGCACTTTTGGAAAGTAAAGAAATACTACTTTATTTGAAAATGTGTTTCGGTTTTAAAAGGTCCCACATTGATATAATTTGTGGATAAGGTGATAAGGGTTTGAAATCCACTCATCCAATTGGTTTTGGCCATGTGTAGTTCATATATTTTACATTATCTTTCCATTTTATTTAAATCGTCAAATAATGATGTCATCGCTGCATCATTATTATGTCATAAATAATTTAATTTATTTAATGTCTAAAAATCATAAAAAAAATACTATGATGTAGGAAATCTTTTTAGATTTCCAATTACTATTTATAGTCAAATATCTTATCTTTATAACCCCATGTAACAATTGTTTTCGTAAAACATATTATGTTTGTGTCATTTTTACTTTTACATTAAATAAAAAGTTATTTATGTCATTTCCCAACCAAAATGTCTCCATGGAGTCCCCAAGTTGACCCATGGCTTGTCTTGGTCGGCCATGACACAAAAAATAAGGTTGGGACATGTGTCTAGGTCATTTCATATTATTAAAGCATTATTTATACCTTAAACTACACTAATTACCACTAATCGCGATTAAAAACTTAATAAGTTACTATTCACCAAAAAATTATTTTAATCTCATTGAACCACATTTTACTTCTTAATGACAACCATGTATGTCGGATTTTCAAAATTCAATACACATTAGTGGTAAACTTTTATTTAACTGAAAAATCAGTTTTCTTGATTACCACTTAGTGGTTTCACTATTCCTCAAAAATTGAAGTTTTTCAGAAAATTACCAAAAAAACACCCTAAGCTATATTTGATATTCCGAATTCAAAAATGAAGTCTATTTTACAAAATTCAAATCATATAAGTCACATTAATTAATTTAATAATTAATTCCCGCTGCCAGAGCAAAGAGCGTGTTTTTACAAAACAATAAGTATCAAAAGATTGACACCAGTTTAAGTCTAATTTCAAAGTGAAATTGATTCCAATGACCACCATTGGATAAAATGGTAAAAATATATTCTAATTTCTATTCAAAACCAATTCAAAACATAATCTAATCGTATAAATAAATTAGGTTAAAAAGCAGTTTTGATGTAAAATGCAGTATTTTTCACTATTCATTAAAAAATGAACATTGTCAGAAAAATACCAAAAAATCACACGAGGTAAATTTTGATGTCCCAATCATAAAGGATAAGTTTATTTTGAAAAACATAGTTTATAAAATTTTCAAAATATAGATTCAAAAATGGGTTGCCATCAAAAGGCAGTAAAACAATCTTTTAAGAATATTAGTGTATTCCATGCATAAGATTGTATTTATTTTCATTTTAAGACTCTATAACACTATCTTAATCATTAATAGACATAGATAAAAATATCTATTATTCATTACTTACTTGGGATGTTACATCAATAACCAACTAGTTGTTCTAACTGCCAACCAGTGGAACAACCCACATGGACTCTAAAACATCCAAGTTGTACCAATCTATCTAATCAGGGTTGATAAGAAATTGTCCCTCAACCCTCTAAATATACCTAGGAAACCCATGATTATAGTATATGGTGAAAGAAGGAGACCCTCACATGTGTTACTCACCTTACCTTCTACCACCATAATAGCCTACCCCAGCCACTGACACCACCTATGTGATAACCCACTCTTGTAAAATCCTCCCTTGGGGAGCCCATCTCACAAAAATCCATTGAAAAGTGCCAACTAGGCAATCATATCACATGATATTTCAAATCATTTATCAAAATATGATAATATGCCAACCAAGCATTTTTTACTTTCAAAACCATAATTCATTTTCAAAACATCATAAAGTTCCAATCGGACCTCCTTACATTATTAATTCCAATACATAAAAATAATGCTTCATAACTACTTCCAAAACAACACCAAATCCACCATTATGTGAAGGATGTAAAATGGGCCTTTATGTTCCAAATTCCAACACAACTTCAAAACCAAGATAAAAATACCCAACATACTTAAAGATTCCAAATGGGCTTGCATGTTGTTTAAAACCAACCATCTTTTATGAGGTACCAAATATGCATGAATTTTAATCACAACATTTAAAACCACAATAGAGTCACTTGAGATAATGGGGAATATAGTGAAAGACTAAGAGTTTGAAAGAAGGAAAGGAGGAGGGATTGGTGTTTTGAAATACGATTTTAATGTTGAGAAAGTTCATCTAAAAAAATTATCAATTATGTTTGTATGAATGTGTGCACCCTATGCACACAAGTATGTGACCACATCAAATGGAACAAGTCAAATGTTCTATGAACTGACCTGAAGAATAATTTTAAAATAACACCACATTCTTTCAAACCATCACAAAAAAACACATGTAAGAATCACACCCAAAGTCACCAATTTCCCCAAATAATGTCAAATTTCTAATCCAACAATGATATCATAACATAAATGAGGATAAACACATTTCAAAACACACAATTTTATTTTAAAGGAATGATTGACATTTTAACAAACACCTTGTGTGCATAACTATATGAAATGATTAAAGAAACCCCCTTTAAGCCCACTTACAATAATGTTTTCTAACACAAAAACACCATACCAAGATAAGTAAACACGCTACAAGCATGTGAAACTCATTTATATATTATTTAAAAATACTCAAGCATCAAATGGAATGAATCAGAAAGGAAAAAAGATATAAACACCTATTGAAATGGCATGTGAATGAAACAAAACTTTAGTAGGAGGAATAATACGCCCCAAAAGATGATCTACACACCCTAAAGCCAAATAAATCGACCAAAATTAGTCAACCATAACCCTATTGTTTAGCTAAGAGAGAAACCCACTATGAAGGAACTAAGAACCAAGAGAGAAGAAAGAGGGGAAGATTAAATCAACCAAAAACTAAAGAATCGTACCTTGGAAGCTTTAAGGAGCATCAAAGGAGAGATAATAACCAAAGGGGAGGGTTTGGGGCTCCCTTAGTGTGCTAAAAATGACCCAAGGGAAAGAAATCCCAAAAGTGTCTAAAAATAAGGGAGGGAAAACATGGGATTTCGGACTTTTTAAAATCTT
The DNA here is from genome assembly GCA_963277665.1 of Viscum album. Lineage (NCBI taxonomy): Eukaryota > Viridiplantae > Streptophyta > Magnoliopsida > Santalales > Viscaceae > Viscum > Viscum album. The sequence continues at coordinate 583,482,352 of OY728120.1, forward strand.
TGAAGCTCACATGGTTTAGCTACATGATTTGGTAAACCATGAGCCAATCATGTGACCTCTACTGGATAAGATGGGAACCCCACACATGTTGTCTTCACAGTTACCAAACCTTATTCCAACCATGTGGAACACCTCTGACCGGTTCCATAACTAAACCGCATGATTTCCCAAACCATACGCAACCCGTGCACCTCACCACTGGACACCAAAATCAAGCCACATGGTTACTTGGGTAAATCCACATGATTTCCCTTACTATGAGATGCCTATACAACCCTTGATGTTAATCCCAAAAAATTAATTTCTCAACCAAAAACACAAAAAATCAAACTGGGACTCAACCAGAACCATGACCAAAGGATCTAAAACTAAGAAAATATTAAAATAAAGTAATTTCAAAGGTCAAGGTGTGAAATAAGGTTTCTTATATTATAATAAAATATCACAATTTTAATATAAGTAACATCAAAGGATATTTACATGGATTAAAAGAACCTTTTCATGATTATTGAATAAATCATTTTGAAAAATAAGATTAAATTCTCATTTTATTTCTGAAATCCATTAAATAATTAAATTTATTTAGAAAACCATTTTAAAATATGAAAAAAAAAATCTTTGTAGAGAAGAATGGTAATAAAATAATGTGTTTATGACACCCTCTAGGTTACTGGTACGTATTATTTGAGTTTTTATTTACCTTTTTATTCATTCTTGGAGTTTATGGGTGATGGGATTAGAAATATTGATTTTATGAAAAACATAACTTGGTGCATGGTTTGTATAACCATGAGACTAATCATGCAAGTGTGGATTTTTAGGGATAGTAGTATTTTTCATTATTTGTCTAACTATGTGAGATTTAATAGAAACTGCATAGACTCAGTTTAGGGAGATATTAGCTCTGAAATAGTTGGTACACAGTTTTTCTAACCATGTGAGCTTATAGAGACTATAGTTTTTTCATGTGATAATTTAGAGTATTTATTGGAATTTTTTCTAAGCCATTCATTAAGACGGTGTACGGTTCTGAGGTCGGATGATCCAGAATTAATTTTATAGAAATATCAAATATATTTTTATTTCATGCATCCTGAAAAAGTTTTATATCTTAAACAGAGTCTTGGATCAGAAATATAAAACTATAGTTGAATTCTGAATGTGGAGTTTACCCTAGGTGAGACCTAAGGTTGGTCAATGTGAGATGTTTGGATGGGGCAGCCATTGGCAGATGCATTTGATAAATTATTTAATTTAATTAATTAATTTAATAAACCAAACCCAAATAACTCACAGATAGAAAATCATATGGGAAATCTGAGACAACTGTTGAGTTTGGAATATGGTGTTTACCCTAACTATGACCTAAAGTTGGTTGACATGGGAAGTTCGAATGAGGCAGCCATTGGTGGGTACGTTTAATTAAAATAAATAAATAATTTAATTATTTTTTATATTAAATGACCTAATTAAATCATCTATAAATACCCTCTTATGAAAATTTTCCTAGTGTTTTCCACAAAACCTTTGATGGATCTAAGAGGAGTAGGATAACTTCCTTCATTGGTGGGTTAGGACCAAACGATGACCGGTGATCAGATCATGGTGAATTGACAGGTGGCGGATGTAGTGAATTATATTAATCTCTAGCGGTTTCATTCCTCATCAATGATTGATACATAATCGAGGTAGGACTCATCATTTTTGGTTTCTTCCATTTTGATTAAAATATTGAGCATGATCAATTTTTTTCTTTGATATGCGTTTAAATGAACCTTAACATGAGCCAGTGTATCGAAATAAATTATCCTTTCAGTTTATTTCTTCTTTATTCCATGTTTCTCACCCTAGTTTCACTACTATGTAATCTTTGATTAATAATGTTGGACCAATGATGTTTATCCCCTTTTTTATTAGTGTTTTTCTTCCACCGTTCTTTATATTCTTCATCGTTGGACCCTAGGGTCACAATTCAACTTTGACGAGGTGTGTTCGAGCACGATAGAACCCACAGATTCATGGTGGTATCATGAATAACACGAAAATCGATGGTTCATGGACATATTGATAAACAAGCGGGATTGTGTTCAATGAAAGAATCAGTTCAGTACTATGAGTGTGAGTTTATGATCGGAGGTGGTTTGAGATTAGATCAATAATCCATGTTTTCTCAGTTGGCACACGATGATGTTGTAGTGTGATGGGATCAGTCTTAAGTGTAGGTTTTGCATGGACTCTCATAGAGGGGGATTCTCGTTATTGATGTGATCATGGCCAAACTCAAATAACTAAAGAGGTGATTGGACATGGTCAATGTGAAAAGCGTAATTATTATTATTATTATTATTATTATTATTAATATAACTCTTATTATTATTATTAATGGTGGTGAGTTAATAAAATTAAATGAGTATTTTTTGTTTTTATTATGTTAAATAATAATAATAACAGTGGCATAAAATGTTTGGTTTATTAAATTAAATGGATTTAATTTAAAATAATAAAATACAATTAATTTTTTTAAAAGAATAAAAACTGTTTTATTTACTTTGATGGAATAAAAATTGATTGAAGGTTTTTAAAGAAAATTAATATGTTTTTTAAATAAGCAAATAGAAATCATGAATTGGGGTGAACCATTTGATGGATGAGATACCCTCTTTAAATTTTTATTAAATGGGGTGTCTTTTTTAATTTTATTAAAAGAAAAAAAATAAATGAAGTGGAGGGGAGGCCCAATGGTGTACACCATTTTGGGGAAAGGGGTGTCTAGTTGGTGTCCCTCCCTTTTTCAATACAAGTCTTAATGAAAAATATAATAATAATAATATAATATTATTATTATTTTGGTTTTTTAAACATTAATTTGGTCATGACTTCTTCATATGATGTTGGATTATGGTGTTCTAAGTGGAAACATGACTCGGGAATTGAGACGTTCATTTTAAGACTGATGTGGGATACCTTTTTCAAAATTATGCCTTAGGTCAACGAAACACGGAATAATAATATTAATATTAATATTTTAGAATCTTGTTTATGACATATCTTTTCCATACAGTTTTTTAATGATGAATCATCTGTGAAATTATGACCCATAAATTGAGGTGAACATTTCAAGAATAATATATGGTATTTAATTCCAACTCATGACTTGGGCCCACAAATCATTGTTCGTGTATTATATAGTGAAATATTACTTTTTCACCAGGTGTCTAATATGGGAAATTGAATGACCTACCCAAAGAATATTTCCAGGAGGATCGCAAAAGTGTTATTTGTTTGACTATCTTGGACTATTTTCAAAGGCAAATCAATGAAATTACATTTTTTTTCTCTTCAGACTGATGAAGAGCCTCATTCGTTCATTGGGTTTTTGTTTGAGACATGTTGTTTAGTACCCTAACATGTGGTGTAGTACAACATGGATTATAATCCATCTACTTGAAAGGACATAGACCAGTAGCAAAGCGAGACCACACACTATGTGGGTCACTTACATGTCGTGTAATACTTTATGAAACTTAAATCTTCTGTATTTTCTTCGTCTAAACTTAAATTTTGGCTCATGAGTAGCCTAACCTGAGTATTTTTCTATATAGAATGTGATGGTGACCACATTTTTGGAATTGGAGTTACAAATTGAAATTTTCCAGGCACTTCACCTAATAATGCAATGCCTGATGATGGAAGTGATTGTATAGTATCACAAAATACTTTCTGAGTAGACCCTACCATAGATAATGGGTAGTGGAGTCCTCGATGCTTTTTTAGTAGACCATCCATCATATCTAGGTATTGGAGTCCTCAATGGTTTCCAAGTAGACCCTCTAGTAGAGACTAGGTAGTGGAGTCCTCAATGATTATTGAGTAGTACCCCTAGTATAGCTAGGCAGTGGCATCCTTTATGCTTTCTGAGTAGACCCTATAGTAGAGACTAGGAAATAGAGTCTATGATGCTTTTCAAATAGACCCTATATCATAGCTGGGAAGTGGAATCTTTGACAATTTATGATTAGACCCTCCATCATAGCTGGGAAGGGGAATCCTCGATGGACACCGGGTGGACCCTCCATCGTAGCTGCGTAGCGGCATCCTCAATGGATACCAAGTCAAACCTCCAACATAGCTGGGAAGTGGAATCCTCAATGGATACCGAGTAAACCCTACTGTGTAGTTGGAGAGTGGAATCCTTGATGGATACAAATTAGACCTTCCAGTGTAGCTGGACGGTGGCATCCTCGATGGATACTAAGATGACCTTCCAGTATAGCTAGGCAGTGGCATCCTCGGTAACATATAGTGTTGAACCCCTTTATGTACTAGGGCACAGAAACTCTACTTATAGTTTTTGGCCTCTCAAATGTGTGACACATTGATAAGGCATGTTTAGAATTAGACTGTTACTTATGGGATGATGCATAAGATTCTAGGCATCATCGATGGACTTTTCAAACTGTTAGATACTCTTCTTCCTAGGATGAGTTTTGAGATGGAGATCATCTTACTCTCTTATTTGTGATTCTTTGACTGAGCATATATATATTATTCTTCTATACCCAAACCTTGGATTTGGTTACCCTCCTTCTATGAGAAGCTAAGATATGAAGGCTATGCCACGTGCTTTCTATGTTTAGCTTCTCATGGTTGGAAGAGTCTAATCTCCTATTATATGTGGAAAAGACTAAATGTATAGTTCATCTACTCACTATTTCGATCCCCTTATGATTGGACGAGGTTACTTTCACTCTTATTTTGGGTTGATTTTTTCTCTTTGATTGTATCTAGCATATATTGTCTTTCCTTTCCCGTTGTATCTCTTATTGATCCCCCTTTAGCTTTTGGTGTGTCTTACTGGGTATGTATATACTCATTCCTGTATGGGATTTTCCTGCATGTTTCATGTCTTATGAAGACGATGGACACGTAAATAGTAAATTCAGAGGATCTTAGAGATACCTGGTACTTTGGAACACGTATGTTAGTCATAGCATGTAGATCTCAAGAAGGTCTCTCTTAGTAGTTTACTTTTCTAGTGTTTTAGGTTGGGACATATTTTTGGTTAGGCGTGTATTTTTTCCTCTTAATTTTCATCTTTTAATATCATAGTCTTGTACACCCTCAAGGTTATTAATGCTTGGTTTAATCTATAGTTTTGTTTCATATTTTACTCTTTACCTATGAATGTTTTCATTGAGATGACTATGTGTGTGTGTACAGTTTCTTAGGATAAGGCCTCTTTTATTTTAGATATGCCTACAGTGCAGGTCGCCACCCCTGGCCTATGGAGGTGGGCTTGGGGTAGTTGAGGATCGAGCCCCAGCTGGGCTTAGGTCGTGACAGATTGGTATCAGAGCAAGTTCATTCCCTAGGACATAGTTCAGACTAGTCCCATTGTGAGGATTTAGTTGTGTTTAGTGTAACAGTGTCAAAGTGTCTCAAGTGCATCTCTCAGGCTGAGTAATCTAGTGATGGTGCAAGCAGTCGATGTATCCATTCACTAGGACCTTGAATACATTCTTTTTGACTCGTCATACTAAGTCATTGGTTGTAGGGATAAATGTTACATGCATTATATAGGATTTAGTCTTTGACTATCCTTCGTGATTTAGATCTCAATTATTATATATATATATATGATCATGTTTCCATGATACGTCTCAATCACTTTTGAGATGCCTCTATGATGACATCCAGCTAGGTTATGGACATCTTAATCCTGATGATGATATGATGAGCAATGAGGCCTCAGTTTAGGTTCTATTCCATGATCTTCTTCCACTAGGTGGGTAGGTAGTAGGACCACCACCTGTTGATCAATATATCATACCAATTATATAGGATGAGAATGAGCATAGTATTAGTGCGCTCTGTGAGTTTCAACACTAGAGGTCGATGAGGTTCCATGATGATATGGTTCCCTAGGAAATAGAGGATTGGCTTGGGTTGGTGATCCTAGTTTTCATACTTGTGAAGATCCTGACTGAATGGATGGTTTTACTTTCAACCAGTGCTCTTCATAGAGAAGCAGTTGGTTTTGGTTGTACCAACAGATGATGTAACTAAGGAGAGTGCACATTTTCGGTTATGGAAATAGTGATAGCCTAGGTATCATGTTGTGTTAGAATCCTTTTTTAGGTGGTTAAGGTTAGTCATTTGGGACCCCTTTCGATGGTGTTCCTCATGGTGAGACTTATCCAAGGTGATGTGGGCATCAGTAGAGCACTTTTTTGGTGATTTTTTATGTGTATTATGACATGCAAGAAATAGGGACACTTCCCCCAACGAGAGTCGTTCTTGAGACATGATCTAAAACTATGCGGGAAAGTTAGTGTCATCCCAAATAGGATAGTATTGAAGTGTCATATAGGAGTTCCTTTGAATTTTTTGTTTTAGGTACTTATGATTTTATAATGTTTCAGAGTGAGCCTTGGTTGTAGTGAGTAGAAAATAAAGGGAATGGATTACTTTAGGTTGTAGTAGCTTGTGTCTCAGTGGCTTTGAGTGTGGTTTGGGGTAAGACATGTTTATTCACTACTCTAGTTGTAGTTATAACACAGAGTTGAAATCCATCTTTCCTTGGACATAGCCTCTATTTGAGACTTTTCGATACCAGTGGAGACACTTTTTTCTTGACCCTTGTTTTAGAGGCTCCTATAGAGAGGATCAATGATCACATGTTTCTGTTGATGGTGTGATCTTACTATATGAGGGGAGAGAGCCTCATTTGAAATCTTTCCATAGTGATAGTGAGACCCTATGGTGTTTTCCTCAGAATGGACTAGCCATCGACCATCCATGCTATGTTGTTTTCTACCATTTAGTAGCAATGCTTCTGGGTTGTGGGATGGTGTTTTCCTCCGTCTTGAAGAGTGATCCCAAGATAGAATAGGATGATCTCATTTGCATGAATTTATAGTTGATTCAACTATTGGCTAGTATTACAGATAGAGCTAATATTTTCCACATTTTTTCTAAATTTAAATTTTTTTAATCATCCCAAATTATCAATTTGATCTTATATAAATCAATTTTGGATTTATGATGTGTTTTGAGCAAAATGGTGAAAAGCACTTAATTCTGTATTTTTAGACATATTTTTACATCAATGGTATTTTAGTCATTTATTGAAAAATATAAATCCAAATTGAGTAAAACTTTTCTTTTTTATAATACTTATTTTATTTCCTTCATATTTGTCTTCTAGTCTAGGGGATGAATCGATCATATAAAGGCTTTAAAAAATAAATAAAGTTAAAGATTTTTTAAGGCAGATAGCATGGACCCCACCACCGTAACAGACATTCATCTTGGCCTACACACCTTCAATAAAGGTGATTCGACATCGGATCGAACTAGAACACGTATGAGCATATATAAAAAGAATTTTAGCAATTTTTTAAGTACTTAAAGGTGCCATTGGATGTTATACTATTAGAGGAATCTTCCTGGAACCTTCATCCTAAAACAGAAACCTCCAATAAAAAAATCACAACTCCTACAATTGGAGGGAAAATGAGCTTCGATTTGGTGGTTTAACTGACAACACATTTATGAAGAACCTTCATTAAGGGTTCCATGCGTGAATAGGCCAATTAATATGCCAAAAACATGAACAAATTTCGAAGGAAAGAAATATTTCTATAAAATTAGAGGAGCTCATACCTCTCAAATCATTCTAATCCTTCCCAACACCATCTGGGGAACCAAGGAGAGGAGGCCAAGAACCATTTAGTATTTTTATTTATTTATTTTCTATTTATTTTTATTTTTTAGTACCACTGTAATGCATTAAAAAATTTATATTAAATTGTTCCCCTTTCTTCTTCCACCCCTTTTCTCTTCCAACTCAAATTCTCATTCTCTCTCTTCTATCTATTTATCGTGATCTCTATGCACTTCGTCATGGAAAGTGAATAACTCAAGGCTTGGTCACGGGGGATGTTTCACAGTGTTATTTATTATTGTGCTTCAATTCAATATTTTTTTATTCTATTTTTGGTGGAGGTGGGAATATGGAATAGGTGTGGCGGTCGTCCACCACAGAACAGTTTCCAAATCCATTCCTTTCCATTGATTCATCAATTTTCTCTCCCTTATCTTAGAAAACCCCTTCATATAGTGGATTTGAGGTATTTATAAGGTATGAAATGGATTACGGTGGAGCCGGTTCCTTTAGGAGTAACATTCTTGGTTGAGTTGTTACTCTACATGACTACTGGAGGAGGTGTGGTTTGGTGTGCCAGAAAATTGTTAAAATCACACACTCAATAAACAAATGGAGAGTAATTCATTAATGAGGTTTCAATAAATGAATTTTCCTATTGAATTTAAATAAAAAATAAATAATGAATGAACCTGTGTTATCAAACCTTGGACCAAGACTTTTCTTTCTAATCTACATTTTGTCTACATTTAGATTTGAATTTATCATTTTATTTTCATGTTTTCCAAAACCCATAAAAACAAAATTTTTAATAAATATTAAAAATCCCAAAAAGATTTAGACTATTTGATTCAGAAATAAGTGATTGAACCAACTATGATGCTCCTCAAGTGAGACAACCCTGGCCAGCCACTATGCTGCACAAGGAAAACATAGAAATTTGATTTTTCCACGCCCCAAGACAGGCGTGCACAAAACTGGTATCATTTCTAGGGAGCTAAGTAGTTACATTGATCAATTTTTCAAAATTCAAATTTTTTTAAAAAAAATCATTGTTTTCTTTATTTAAAAAAATCTAAAAAAAAATTCTTTTTCCATGATTTATTCATATTCAAATTTTTATGCTTGGGAAGATTACCCGCAGGTGAAATGTGAAGAATGAGAAGTTGATTCAATGATCTATATGACTTGGTGGATAGGATGAAAAATACTCTATATGACTTGGGGATAAAGATAGAAAGAGAATTTGACTATGTTCATACATTGATGGAGCAACCCGTCCCTGAGCCGGAGCAAGAACCTGTGGTAGTGGTGGAAGATATTTCACCACTATTCCTTGAGGAACCAATGGAGGTAAATGTAGAGGTACCTGAAGACTCATTCATCTTGACTCATCCAATTATACCTGAGATAGATGAAAATGAGGATGACTTCACTACTAAGATACATTTGGGAGATCAAAAAAAATTGGATGAATTCTAGAATGAATGTGAGGAAATGCTTGATCTCCCCAGGCCTTGCAAAGAATAAGATCCATCACTATTGAAAGAAGACACCGCCCAATTGGTGACATATGAATTCAAGATAGAGGAGCCCTACTACATTCCCCCATCCAATGATAATCATCTCCAAGAGGCACTTTACATTGAGGAAAAGATTCTAGTCGAACCTACTCAGGGAAATGATACAATCTTGAACTCAAACTCATTTTATTTTATTGAAACTAATTTGAGTATCGCCGCTAATATTTTTGAATTTTCCGAATCGGATGACTCTTATCATTCCATGGAGGATGATGAAAAAGAATAATATACACTTATTTAGGAACACCTAGAGCTCCCAAAAGACATTGAATATTATTTTGATGTAACTCTAGAAGGAGAGGGAGATTTTCCACAAATAGAAATGAAGGAGGAGGATCCATACTTCATCCTACCCCAACCATGCAAGATGTATAACATTGCGAAGGGGGAGAATCTAGTGTAATCTATCCATGGAGTCCTCATCATCAAGAACATGGACATGGATACTGGGAAAAGCCACATGTAAAGGTTCAAATCAAAGAAGCTTCATACACCATATGATTTTGGATAATAGATGGTTCTTCCCTCTAGAGGTAGAAAAAATTCCAGGCCCACTTTGGGGATCATATTGAGATTTATCATTACATGATCTTTATATTTCAAATTCATTTCTTAGATGATTCCAGCATGCGGCCCACTCCTCCTTATATTTTTTAGCTTTAATGACATTATCCTTGATCTAAAGTAAGCAATTGTATTTTGTAGGTCCATGAATGAGAAAAAAGAAGCCTTAAATAGAGGAATAGGACTGAAGCATTATTTCAAAACGGAGTTCACTTTTAATTTTTAATCTTTTAAACTCCTTAAATTTTTTGTTCCAAAACTTTTTTTGAGCTTTGAAGATTAAATTTCATGCCCACACTTTAATCCTATGATGTCATCTTTTAGATTTAAATGCTAATGAGATTGAATATATAAAATGTAAAATTGAATGTTTAAATTGAAGCATGGATATTGAAATAATTACTCATAATTTAAGGTAATTGGTTGATTTATGTAAATGAAATTTACCTACCATTTTTCATACTTTGAATTTCTGAAATTCATGTGAATTGATTTTTTTATTATAAATCATGCCTTCAGTGATAGTCTAATATCATATTTCTCATTCCCGAGAGGATTTCTAGACCAAGTACTTCCTATTTATTCTTGAGCATATTTCTTGAGTGATCTTGGCACTTGTCACCTGATAGAACTTGTATTTGAACTTTTCAAAGCTATGACTATAAAAAACACATTTAAAATGATTGAGGCATCTTTTGAAAATCCCTTAACCTTAAAGACCACCTTTACATCAAACCTTATTTTATTCCATAGAGAACATGAATGACATTTATAGGGATTAGCCATGTTTCAATCCATTTTTATCCATTCCAACCCTACTCTTGGTATTTGCATGATATTTTAAAAATGAAGTGTGGGGGTGAAGGGAATCATGGTGGAAGGGATTTTTTACATTGTAAGGGGAAAGTGTGGGGGTGTTATTGTGATAATTGTAAAAGGTTGTGGAATCATTCATTTTACTTCATTTTTCACCCTTCTTGAATTTAAAAAAAATGACAAATAGAACCAAAAAATTGAGAAAAATGGGTTGTGATTTGAGAAAATAAAAAATCACCATTTTCCAGGCCGACGGTCCTATTATCATATTTGATTAGGTGATGGATGTGAGTTTTTACCCAATTATAACATTTGAAAAAAGAAAAAAAGTAAAAAATTAAGAAAAAAATCAAGAGGATGCATTAATCATTCATTAGGTTTTACTTTGATCATGACCTTACTTTGAGTTTTGGGGGAAGTGGGTGTTCCTATTTTAAATGGTATAATTTCATTACACTTTTTTGATATCATGAATTATACATAGGAGGTAAACCTCCTCCTTGAGCCTTAATTTATAAAACATCAAATCCTACCAACATTAAGCCTTATAGTTATTTGAACATTTATTGAAAAGTTCTCATGGTTTTATGTTCCTTTTGTCTTTAAAAAGTGGAGAAAGTAAATCTTTTACAAGCTTATGGATAAGGTGCATGTTCTCATGATATGAGCACAACTCTACATTAATTTTTTCATTATATATGAGAGTAAAAATTCAAAGGTGAGGTAAATCATGATGAGGCATGTTTAATAATAATTAATTGAGAAGCTTTAATGAATGAATGAAGAAGTTCCATCATTTTTCAAAGGGGAAAAGTAAAATATATGAATTAATTGTTTCTTTAAAAATTGTGAAATTAAATTTATATTTTATGTGTATTTTTGAAAATTTTATTTGAAATTGAAATTTTTTTAATTGTATTACTTTGGAATTTGAATATTGGTAATATTGGTGTTATTTTAATTCCATGTTAAGATTTTACGCTTGAGGACAAGCACATTTTTAGTGTGGAAGAATTGATAGAGATAATATTTTACACATTTCGTTCTGAATTGCAACTATTTTAATCATCCCAAAATATCAATTTGAGCTTATATGAATCAATTTTGGATTTACGATGTGTTTTGAGAAAAAAATGGTGAAAAGCGCTTAATTCTGGATTTTTTGACAGATTTTTACATCAAGGGTATTTTATTCATTTCCTGAAATATATAAACCCAAATTTACTGAATATATTTTTGTTAGAATCCTTATTTTATTTCCTTCATATTTTTATTCTGGACCAGGGGATTCATCAATCATCTAGAGGCTGTAAAAAATAAATATTGTTGAAGATTTTTCTGGACGGACAGTGTGGACCCCACCATCGTAACGGACATCTATCTCGGCCTAAATACCTTCAATGAAGGTGATTATACTGGTGATAGAACTAGGAAACATATTGACGCCTCTAAAAATAATTTTATTGTGTTTTGAATTCATTAATGGTGTCATTGGATGTTATACTTTTAGAGGAAGCTTCCTGGAACCTTCATCCAGAAACATAAATCTCCAATAAGAAAATCATTACTCCTAAAATCGATGGAAAAATGAGCTGAAATTTGTAGGGTGGAAGGCCAACACATTTATGAACAAATTTCATGAAGGGGTACATGTGTGAATCGGCCAATTAAAGATCCAAAAACGTGACAATTTTCAGAGGAGAGAATTATGACAATAAAAGGAGAGGAGCTCCTACCTCTCAAATTATTCCAATAATTCCCAACACCATTTTGTCCACCAAGGATAGGAGGCAAAGTGCCATTTAGGATTTTTCATTATTTATTTTATTTTTATTTTTATTTTTCATTTCCATTATAATTCATTAATCTTTTTTATATTAAAGTGTTCACCATTCTTCTTCCACCCCTTTTCTCTTCCAACTCTAATTCTTATTCTCTCTCTTCCATCTTTCCATCGTGATCTCTTTGTACTTCACCATGGAAAGTGACTAACTCAAGGATTGGTCCTAGGGGAGGTTTCATGGTGTTATTTATTATTTCACCTCAATTCAAAATGTTCATATTCTATTTGTGGGGGAGGCGGGAATATTGCACAGGTGAGGCGGTCATCCACCATGGCATTATTTCCAAATCCATTATTTTCCATAGATTCATCCATTTTCCCTATCTTATCTTAGGAAAACCCATCATACAGTGGAGTTGGGGTTTTTATAAGGGATGAAATGGCATACGGTGGAGTTGGGTCCTTTATGAGTAACATTCTCGGTTGAGGTGTTAGCCTACTTGACTACTGGAGGAGGTGTGGTTTGGTGTCCCAAATGCATGCTAAAATCACATAATCAATTAATCAATAGTGGGTAATTCATTAATGATGTTTCACTAAATGAATTATAAAATTGAATTTAAATAACAAATAAATAATTAATGAAACTGTCTTATCAAACCTTGGACCAAGACTTTTCTTTATAATATGCATTTTGTCTGTATTTAGATTTGAATTCATTAATTTAATTTCATGTTTTCCAAAACCCATAAAAAACAATATTTTTAATAAATATTAAAGACCCAAAAAAATATTTAGATTAGGTGAATTATAAATCAATTATTGAACCAAATTTTATGCTCTTTAAGTGAGACATCCCTAGTCACCCATTGTGCTGCACTATGAAAACATAGAAATTTGCTTTTTCCACACCCCATGACAGGCATGCGTCAAAACTGGCACCGTTGTCAGGGAGCTAAGTACTTACTTTGATCACTTATTCTAAATTCACATTTTTGTAAATATTTTTCATTGTTTTATTTATTAAAAAAATTATTTTTTTATGATGTATTCAAATTCATATTTTTATGCATGGGAAGATTACTCACATGGAGATGATACAATATTGAACTCAAACTCATTTTATTTTATTGAAACTAATTTGAGTATCGCCCATAATAGTTTTAAATTTTCTGAATCGACTGACTCTTATTATTCCTTGGAGGATGATGAGAAAGAAGAAGATGCACCTGTTGAGGAACACCTACATATCCCAAAATAAATTCAATATTCTTTTGAGGGAACATTGGAGGGAGAGGGAGATGTTTCACAAGTAACAAAGAAGAAGGAGGAGGATCCATACTTCATCCTACCCCCACCATGAATGTTGTACAACATAGTGAAGGGGTGGGATCTAGTTTACTATATCCATGGAGTCGTCCTCAACAAGAACAAAGATTTTGATGGTGGGAAAAGCCACATGTAGAGGTTCAAATCAAAGAAGCTTCATCCACCATCTGATTTTGGATAACAGCTGGTACTACCCTCTAAAGGCAATAAAACTTCATGTCCCACTTGGGGGATCAAACCAAGATTTATCTTTACATGCTTTTTATATTTCAAATTACTTTCTTATATTAGTCTAGCATGTGTCCCACTCCTCCTTATCTTTTTGATCTTTAATTACATGATCCTTGTTCTTAAATAAGTAATTGTCATTTATAGGTTCAAAATGATAAAAAGGAAGCCTTAAATAGAGGAGGAGGAATGAATCTTTGTTTAAAAAGGGAGTTCACTTTTAATTTTTAATCTTTTAAACTCCTTATATTTTTTGGTCCAAAACTAGTTTTGAGCTTCAAAGATAAAATTTCATGTCCACACTTGAATTATTTATTTACTTAACTTATCTATGAGACATGAGATTATTAGGAATCATGTGATGCCATGTTTTATATTTCAATTCTAATGATATTGAATGAGTAAAATGAAAGATTGAATGTTTAATGTGAAGAGTTGATATTGAAATTACAACTCATGATTTAAGGGAATTAGTTGACTTATGTTAATGAAATTTACCTACCATTTTTCATACTTTGAATTACTAAAATTCGTGTGAATTGATTTTTTATTATAAATCATGCCTTCAGTGATTGTATAATATCATATATCTCATTCCCGAAAGGATTTCTATACCAAGTACTTCCTATTTATTCTTGAGCATATTTCTTGAGTGATCTTGGGACATTTCACCTACTAGAACTTTCATTTTAACTTGTCAAAGCTATTACTATACCAAAAAAACATTTAAAATGATTGAGGGATCTTTTGAAAAGCCCTTATCCTTAAATACCACCTTTACATCAATCCTTATTTTATCCCATAGAGATCATTAATGACCTTTATAGGGATGATCCATGTTTCAATCCATTTTTATTCATTCCTACCCTACTGTTGGTATTTTCATGATATTTTAAAAATGAATTGTGGGGGTGAAGGGAATATTGGTGGAAGGGATGTTATACATTGTAAGGGAAAATTGTGGGGGTTCTATTGTGGTAATTATAAAAGTTTGTGGAATCATTCAATTTACTTCATTGGTTTCCCCTCTTGAATTTAAAAAAATAAAAAATTACAAAAAGAACCAAAAAAATGAGAAAAATGGGTTGTGATATAGGAAAACAAAAAAATCATCTTTTTCCAGACTGATGGTCCAATTATTGTATGTGGTTAGGTTATGGATGTGAGGTTTGATCTAATCATAACTTTTGAAAAAATAAAAACATTAAAAAATTAAAAAAATCAAGAGGTTGCATTAATCATTCATTATGTTTTACTTTGATCATGACATTACTTTGAGTTTTGGGGGAAGTGGGTGTTTCGACTTTGAAGGGGAGAATTTCATTACACTTTTTGATATCATGCATTATACATAAGAGGTAAACTTCTTCTTTGAGCCTTAATTTTTAAAAAATTGAATCCTACAAACCTTAAGCCTTAGAATTATTTGTACCTTTATTGAAAAGTCCTCATGATTTTTTGTGCCTTTTGTCTTTACAAAGTGGAGAAAGTAGTTCTTATACAAGCTTATGGATATGGTTCATGTTCTTAGGATATTATAATAACTCTACTTTAATTTTTTCAAGAGAGATTAGAGTCAAAATTCAAATGTGAGGTAAATTATGATGTGGAATTTATAATAATAATGAATTGAGAATCTTGAATGAATGAAGGAAGAAGTTCGATAATTTTTCAAATAGAAAAAGTAAAATATATGAATTAATTTTTTCTTTAAAAAATGGGAAATTAAATTGATATTTTATTTGGATTTTTTAAAATTTAATTTGACATTGAATTTTTTTTTATTTTATTACTTTGTAATTTGAATATTGGTAATATTGGTGTCCTTTGAATTCCATGTTGAGATTTTATGTTTGAGGACAAGCATAGTTTAAGTGTCGGGAATTTATGGAGATAATATTTTCCAAATTGTTAGTCTGAATTTAAATTATTTTAATCATCCCAAAATATCAATTTGAGATTATATGAATCATTTTTGGATTTATGATGTGCATTGAGAAAAACGGTTAAAAGTGCTTAATTCTGGATTTTTGGATAGATTTTTACATCAAGGATAATTTATTCATTTCCTGAAAAATATAAATCCAAATTGAGTGAATATTTTTTTTAGAATCCTTATTTTATTTCCTTCATATTTCTCTTCTGGACTAGGGGCTTCATCCATCATCTAGAGGCTGTAAAAAATAAATAATGTTAAAGATTTTTCCGGGCGGACAGCGTCAAACCCACCATTGTAATGGACATCCTTCTCAGCCTAAACACCATCAATGAAGGTGATTCTACCAAGGATAGAATGAGGACACATATGACCGCCTCAAAAAATAATTTGGGCAAGTTTTTAAGTCATTAATGGTGTAATTGGATGTTATACTTTTAGAGGAAGCATACTAAAACCTTCATCTAGAAAAATAAACCTCCAATAAGAAAATCATAACCCCTAAAACCGGTGGAAAAATGAGTTTAAATTTGTATTTTGGATGACAAAAACATTTATGAAGAACTTTACTGAATTGGTCCACATGTGAATCGGTCAATTAATGAGCCAAAAACGTGACACCATTCGTAGGACAGAAATATTCCTATAAAAGGAGAGGAGCTCCTACCTCTAAAATCATTCCAATCCTTCCCAACACTATCTAGGGCGCCAAGGAGAGGAGGCCAAGATCAATTTAGGATTTTTATTTCTTTAGTTTCTTTTTATTTTTAGTTTTAATTTCCATTTTAAATCATTGATATTTTTTATATTAAAGTGTTCTTCTTTATTCTTCCATACCTTTTCTCATCCAACTCTAATTACCATTCTCTCTCTTCCATATTTCCATTGTAATATATATTAACTTCTCTTGGGAAAGTAACTAACTTAAGACTTGGTCCTGGGAGAGGTTTCAAAGTGTTCTTTATTATATTGCTTCAATTCAAAATGTTTTTATTCTATTTCTGTTGGAGGTGGGAATATTGCATGAGTGTGGTGGTCATCCACCATAGTATTATTTCCAAATACATTCATTTCAATTGATTCATCTATTTTCCCTCCATTCTCTTAGGAAAACCCTTCATATAGTGGAGTTGGGGTTTCCATAAGGGAGGAAACAGCATACGGTGGAGTCAGGTCCTTTTGGAGTAACATTTTCTATTGAGGTGTTACCCTACTTGACTACTGGAGGAGGCGTGGTTTGGTGTGCCAGACGCATGCTAAAATAACACACACAATAAATCAATTGAGATTAATTCATTAATGAGGTTTCACTAAATGAATTATCAAATTGAATTTAAATAACAAATAAATAATAAATGAACCTGTGTTATCAAACCTTGGACCAAGAATTTTCTTTCTAATCTGCATTTTGTCTGCATTTAGATTTGAATTCAACATTTTAATTGCATGTTTTCAGAAACCCATAAAAAAATTAAATAAATATTATAAACCCCAAAAATATTTACATTTGGTGAATTATAAATTAGTTATTTGACCAAATATTACACTACTCAAGTGAGATGACCCTGGTCAGCCATTGTGTTGCACTAGGAAAACATAGATATTTTCTTTTTGCCACGCCCCGCGACAGGCATGCTTTAAAACCGGCATCGTTGTCGGGGATCTAAGTAGTTACTTTAATCACTTATTCTAAATTAAAATTTTTGTAAATATTTTTCATTTTTTATTTATTAAAAAAATATAAAAAATAATTCTTTTTCCATGATGTATTCAAATTCAAATTTTTATGCATGGGGAGATTACTCGTATGTGCAATATGAAGAACCAGAAGTCGATGAAAATGATCTAAATGACAAGGTGTATAGGATGAGAAATACTCTGGATGACTTGGGGATAAAAATGGAAAGAGAGTTTGAGTATGTCTGTACATTGATGGAGCAACCCGACCCTGAGTTGGAGCAATAACTTGAGGTACTGGTGGAAGAACTTTCACCACTCATCATTGAAGAACCAAAGGAGGTAAATGTAGAGGTACCTGAAGATGAATTCATCTTCACTCATCCAATTCTACCCAAGATAGATGAAAATAAGGGTAACTTCCCTATTAAGATACATTTGGGAGATCAACAAGAATTGGATGAATTCTACAATGAATGTGAGGAACTGCTTGATCGCCCCAAGCCTTGTAAAGAAGAATATCCAACACTGTTGAAAGAAGACACCACCCAATTGGTGAAATATGAAGTCAAGATGGAGGAGCCCAACAACATTCCCTCATAAAATGATAATCATCTCCAAGAGGGACTTTACACCGTGGAAAATATTCAAGCCGAACCTACTCAGGGAGATGATAAAATCTTGAACCCAAACTCATTTGATTTTATTGAAAATAATTTGAGTATCACCCCTAATAGTTTTGAATTTCTATAATCGGATGACTCTTATTATGCCATGGAGGATTATGAGAAAGAAGAATATGCACCTATTGAGGAACACCTGGAGATCCCAAAATACATTGAATATTATTTTGAGGGAACAATGGAAGGAGAGGGAGATGTTGCACAAGTAGCAACGAAGAAGGAGGAGGATCTATACTTAATCATACCCCCACCATGGAAGTTATAAAACAATGCGAAAGAGGAGGATTTGGTGTACTCTATCGATGGAGTCCTCCTCAACATGAACACTAATGCGGATGCTAGGAAAATCCACATGTAGTGGTTCAAATAAAAGAAGCTTCATCCACCATCTGATCCTGGATATTATCTGGTACTACCCTTTGGAGGAAGTAAAAAATCAGGGGCCACTTGGGGGATCATACTAATAATTATATTTACATGCTTTTTATATTTAAAATTCCATTCTTAGATTAATCCAGCATACTTCCCACTCCTCCATATCTTTTTGAGCTTTAATTACATGATCCTTGATCTTAAGTAAGTAGTTTCCTTTTGTAGGTTTAAAAATGAGAATAAGAAGCCTAAAGTAGAGGAAGAGGATTGAAGCATTATTTCAAAAGGGAGTTCAGTTTTAATTTTTAATCTTTTAGAATCCTTATATTTTTTGGTCCAAAACTTATTTTTAGCTTTAAAGATAAAATTTCATGTCCACAATTGAATTATTACTTTACTTAACTTATTTAGGAGACATGAGTTTCTTAGGAATCCCATGATCCCATGTTTTATATTTCAATTCTAATGAGATAGAATGAGTAAAATGGAAAATTGAATTTTTAAAGTGAATCATGGATATTGAAATAATTACTCATGATTTAAGGGAAATAGTTGATTTATGTAAATGAAATTTCCCTACTATTTTTCATACTTTGAATTTCTGAAATTCATGTGAATTGATTTATTATTATAAACCATGACTTTAGTGATTTCCCAATATCATATGTCTCATTACCAAGAGGATTTCTATACCAAGTAATTCCTATTTATTCTTGATCAAATTCTTGAGTGATCTTGGGACATGTCACCTGCTCGAACTTGCATTTGAACTTTTCAAAGCTATGAATATACAAAAACACATATAAAATTATTGAGGCATCTTTTGAAAATCCTTTATCCTTAAAGACCACCTTTAAATCAATCCATATTTTTTCCCATATAGACTATGAATGAACTTTATAGGGATGATCCATGTTTTAATCCATTTTTATCCATTACTACCCTACTCTTGGAATTTTCATGATATTTTAAAAATAAAGTGTGGGGGTGAAGGGAATCATGGTGGAAGGGATGTTATAAATTGTAAGGGAAAAGTGTGTGGGTTCTATTGTGGAAATTGTAAGAGGTTGTGGAATCAATCATTTTACTTCATTGTTTTCCCCCTTTGAATTTAAAAAAAAATAAAAAAAAATTACAGAAAGAACCAAACAATAAAAAATGGGTTCTGATTTGGGGAAAATCACCATTTTCCAGACTGACGGTCCTATTATCGCATGTGTTTAGGTGATGGATGTGAGTTTTGATCTAATTATAACTTTTGAAAAAACAAAAAAAAAGTACACAATTAAAAAAAAAATTAATAGTGGGTATTATCATTCATTATTCTTTACTTTGATCGTGACCTTGCTTTGAGTTTTGGGGGTTGTGGGTGTTGCTACTTTGATGGGGATAATTTCATTACACTTTTTGATATCATGCATTATACATAAGATATAAAACTCTACCTTGAGACTTAATTTTTAAAACATAAAATCCTACCAAACTTAATCCTTAGAATTATTTGAACCTTTATTGAAAAGTCCTCATGATTTTATGTGCCTTTTGTCTTTATAAAGTGGAGAAAGTAGTTATTTTAAAAGCTTATGGATAAGGTGCATGTTCTCATGATATGAGTAAAACTATAATTGAATTTTTTTCAAGATAGATGAGAGTAAAAATTAAAAGGTGAGATAAATCATGATTTGGCATGTTTAATAATAATGAACTGATAAGCTTGAATGAAAGAATGAGTAAGTTCCATAATTTTTCAAAGGGGAAAAGTAGAATATATGAATTAATTTTTTCTTTAAAAATTTTGAAATTAAATTGATATTTTATGTGGATTATTGACAATTTGATTTGATATTGAAAATTTCTGATTTTATTACTTTGGATTTTGATATTAATAATATCGGTGTCCTCTGAATTCCATGTTGAGATTTTATGCTTGAGAACATGCACAGTTTAAGTGTGGGGGAATTGAAAGAGATAATATTTTAAACATTTTTTGTCTGAATTTCAATTGTTTTAATCATCAAAAATTATCAATTTAAGATTATATGAATCAATTTTTTTATTTATGATGTTTTTTGAGAAAAATAGTGAAAAGCGCATAATTTTGGATTTTCAGACAATTTTTTACATCAAGGGAATTTTAGTCATTTATTGAAAAATATTGATCCAAATTGAGTGAATAGTTTTTTGTTTTAGAATAATTATTGTATTTCCTTTATATTTGTCTTATGGATCAGGGGCTGAATCGATCATCTAGAGGCTGTAAAAAATAAATAAAGTTGAAGATTTTTTTGCGCAGACAGCGTGGACCCCACCATCGTAAAGGACATCCATCTCGGCCTACAAACCATAAATGAAGGTGATTCTACTTGGATCGAACTAGGACACATACGAGCGCCTCTAAAAAGAATTTTGGTGAGATTTGAAGTCATTAAAGGTGTAATTGGATGTTATACTTTTAGATGAAGCTTCCTGGAACCTTCATCCAGAAACAGAAACCTCCAATAAAAACATCATAACTCCAACAACTGGTGGAAAAATGGGATGAAATTTTGAGGTTTAATGGAAAACACATTTAAGAATAATGTTCATGAAGGGTTCCATGTGTGAATCGGCCAATTAATGGGCCCAAAAAGTGAAAAATTTCATAGGATTGAAATCTTCCTATAAAAGGAGAGGAGCTCCAACCTTTCAAATCATTCCAATCCTTCCCAACACCATATGGTGCATCGAGGAGAGGAGGAAAAGATCCATTTAGGATTTTTATTTCTTTATTTTATTTATTTTAGTTTTTATTTCCATTTTAATGCATTAATATTTTTTTATATTAAAGCGTTCCTCTTTCTTCTTACACACCTTTTCTCTTCCAACTCGAATTGTCATTCTCTCTCTTCCATATTTTCAATGTGATATCTATGAACATATCCATGGAAAGTTAATAAATATAGGCTTGGTCTCAGGGGATGTTCTCATGGTGTTATTTATTATTTCACTTGAATTAAAAAACTTATTCTATTTGTGGTGGAGGCTGGAATATTGCACGGGTGTGGTGGTCGTCCACCACAACACTATTTCCAAATCCATTCATTTCTATTGATTCATCCATTTTATCTCCCTTATCTTAGGAAAAACCTTCATAAGGTGGATTTGGGGTTTCTATAAGGGATGAGACAACATGGGGTGGGGTCGGGTCCTTTAGGAGTAATATTCTCGGTTGAGGTGTTACCATACTTGACTACTGGAGGAGGTGTGGTTTGGTGTGCCAGACACGTGCTAAAATCACACACTCAATAAATCAAGGGTGATTAATTTATTAATGAGGTTTCACTAAATGAATTATGAAATTGAATTTAAATAATAAATAAATAATGAATTAGCCCGTTTTATCAAACCTTGGACCAAGAATTTTCTTTCTAATCTCCATTTTGTCTGCATATAGATTTGAATTCATCATTTTAAATGCATGTTTTCCAAAACCCATAAAAACAAAAAATTTAATAAATATTAAAATCCCGAAAAATATTTAGATAATGGGAATTATAAATTAGTTATTGAACTGACTATGATACTCCTCAAGTGAGAAAAACCAGGTAATCCATTATACTGCACTATGAAAACATAGAAATTATCTTTTGTCACGCCCCGCGATAGGCATGTTTCAAAATTGGCACTGTTGTCAGGGATATAAGTAGTTAATTTGATAACTTATTCTAAATTAAAATTTTTGTAAATATTTTTCATTGTTTTATGATTTAAAAAAATATAAAAAAACAATTCTTTTTCTATGATGTATTCAAATTCAATTTTTTATGCACGAGAAGATTACTCGCAGGTGCATTATGAAGAACCAGAAGTCGATTACAATTATCTAAATGACCATGTGGATAGGATAAGAAATACTCTGGATTACTTGGAGAAAAAAATGGAAATAACATTTGACTATGTTCATACATTGATGGAGCAACCCGACCCTGATCCAGAGCAAGAACCTAAGGTAGTGGTGGAAGAAATTTCACCACTCATCATTGAAGAACGAGAGGAGGTAATTGTAAAGTTATCTGAAAACTCATTCATCGTCACTCATGAAATTCTAGTTGAGATTGAAAAAAAGGGGATGAATTCCTTATTTAGCTACATGTGGGAGATCAATAGGAATTGGATGAATTCTGGAATGAATGTGAGGAACTGCTTGATCTCCCCAAGCCTTGCAAAGAAGAAGAGCCAACACCGCTAAAAGAAGACACCACCCAATTGGTGGAATTTGAAGTCAAGATGGAGGAGCCTAACTACCATACCATATATAATGATAATATTCTCCAAGAGGAACTTTACACCGAGGAAAATATTCAATCCGAACCTACTGTGGGAGATGATACAATCTTGAACTCAAACTCATTTGATTTTATTAAAGATAATTTGAGTATCACCCCTAATAGTTTTGAATTCTCAGAATCAGATGACTCTTATTATGACTTGGAGTATGAAGAGAAAGAATAATATGCACCTGTTGAGGAACACCGAGAGATCCTAAAAGACATTGAATATTATTTTGAGGGAACACTGGAAGGAGAGGGAGATGTTGCACAAGTAGCAACGAAGAAGGAGGAGGATTCATAATTCATCCTACCCCCACCATGCAAGCTGTAAAACATTGAAAAGGGGGAGGATCTGGTGTAATCTATCCATGGAGTCCTCCTCAACAAGAACACAGATGTGGATGCTGGGAAAAGCCACACATAGTGGTTAAAATCAAAGATTCTTCATCCACCATCTGATTTTGGATAACAACTGGTACTGCCCTCTGGAGGAAGTAAAAATTCATGGCCTACTTGGGGGATCATACCAAGATTTATCTTTATATGCTTTTTATATTTCAAACTCCATTATTATATTAGTCCATCATACTTCCCACTCCTCTGTAACTTTTTGTACTTTAATGACATGATCCTTGATCTTAAGTAAGTAGTTGTCTTTTGTAGGTTCATAAATGAGAAAAAGATTCCTTGAATAGAGGAAGAGGACTGAATCTTTATTTCAAAAGGGTTTTTAGTTTCAATTTTTAATATTTTAAACTCCTTATATTTTTTTGTCCAAAACTTCTTTTCAAATTTAAAGATAAAATTGCATGTCCACACTTGAATTATTTCTTTACTTACATTATCTAGGAGACATGAGTTTCTTAGAAATATTTTGATGCCATGTTTTAGATTTCAATGCTAATGATATTGAATTAGTAAAATGGAAAATTGAATTTTTAAAGTGAATCATGGATATTGATATAATTACTCATGATTTAAGTGAATTTATTGATTTATGTAAATGAAATTTCCCTACCATTTTCCATACTTTGAATGTCTAAAATTCATGTGAATTGATTTGTTATTATAAATCATGCCTCTAGTGATTTTCCAATATCATATGTCTCATTCCCAAGATTATTTCTATAATAAGTACTTCTTATTTATTCTTGAGAATATTCTTGAGTGATCTTGGGACATGTCACCGACTAGAACTTTCATTTGAACTTTTCAAAGCTATGACTATACAAAAACACATATAAAATGATTGAGGCATGTTTTTAAAATACCTTATCACAAAATACCACCTTTACATCAATCCTTATTTAATCCTATAGAGATCATGAATGACCTTTATAGGTATTAGACATGTTTCAAGCCATTTTTATCCATGCCTACCCTACTCTTGGTATTTTCATTATATTTTAAAAATGAAGTATGGGGCTGAAGGAAGTCATCATAGAAGGGATGTTATACATTGTAAGGGAAAATTGTGGGGGTGATATTGTGGAAATTGGAAAATATTTTGGAATCATTTATTTTACTTCATTATTTTCCCCTTTTGAATTTTAAATAATTAAAAAAATGACAAAAGAACAAAAAAATGAGAAAAATGGGTTGTGATTTGGGAAAACAAAATATCACCATTTTCCAGACCAATGGTCCTATTATCTCATGTGGTTAGGTGATAGATGTGAGGTTTTATATAATCATGACTTTAGAAAAAAGAAAAAAATTACAAAATTAAAAAAAAATCAAGAGTGTACATAAATCATTCATTATGCTTTACTTTGATTGTGAACTTACTTTGAGTTCTGGGGGAAGTGGGTGTTGCTAATTTGAAGGGAAGAATCTCATTACACTTTTTAATATCATGCATTATACATAAGATATAAACCTCCTCCATGATCCCTAATTTTTAAAACTTTAAATCCTACCAACCTTAATCCTCAGAGTTATTTGAACCCTTATTGAAAATTCATCACAATTTTATGTGCCTTTTGTCTTTACAAAGTGGAGAAAGTAGTTATTTTGCAAACTTATGTATAAGGTTCAAGCTCTCATAATATGATCATATCTCTACTTGAATTTTTTCATGAGATATGAGAGTCAAAATTCAAAGGTGAGTTAAATCATGATATGGCATGTTTAATAATAATGAATTGAGAAGCTTGAATGAAAGAATGAAGAAGTTCCATCATTTTTCAAAGGGGAAAAGTAAAATATATGAATTAATTTTTCCTTTAAAAATTGTCAAATTAAATTGATATTTTATGTGGATTTTTGAAAATTTCATTTGACATTGAAAATTGTTTGATTTTATTACTTTGGAATTTGATATTGATAATATTGGTGTCCTCTGAATTCCATGTTGAGATTTTATGCTTTAGGACAAGCATAGTTTATGTGTGGTGGAATTTATAGATATAATATTTTCCACATTTTTTGTCTGAATTTATATTGTTTTAATCATCCTAAATTATCAATTTTAGATTACATGAATCAATTTTGGATTTATGATGTGTTTTTAGAAAAATTGTGAAAAATGCTTAATCCTATATTTTTGGAGTGTTTTTTACATCAAAGGTATATTAGTCATTTATTGAAAAATATAAATCCAAATTTAGTGAATCATTTTTTTAGAATCTTTATTTTATTTTCTTTATATTTTTATTCTGGATCAGGGGCTGAATCGATCATCTAGAGGCTGTAAAAAATAAATAAAGTTGATGATTTTTCAGGGCAGACAGCATGAAACCCACAACCATAACAGACATCCATCTCGGCCTAAAAACCTTCAATGAAGGTGATTCCACCTAGTATCGAACTAGGACACATATGAGTGACTCTAAAAAGAATTTGAGCGAGTTTTGAAGTCATTAAAGGTGTCATTGGATGTTATACATTTAGAGGAAGCTTCCTAGAACCTTCGTTCAGACACAGAAACCTCCAATAAAAAATCATAACTCCTACAACCAGTGGAAAAATGGGCTGAAATTTTGAGGTTGAACGAATAAAAATTATGAATAACATCCATGAAGGGTTACATGCATGAATCATCCAATTAATGGGCCAAAAACATGAAAACTTTCGGAGGACATAAATATGCCTATAAAAGGAGCGGATCTCCTAGCTTTCAAATCATTCCAATCCTTCCCAACACCATATAGGGAACCAAGTAGAGGAGGCCAAGAGACATTTATGGTTTTTATATATTTATTTTATTTTTATTTTTCATTTCCATTTCCATTTTAATGCATTAATATTTTTTATATTTAAGTTTTCCTCTTTCTTCTTCAACCCCGTTTCTCATCCAACTCTAATTCTCATTCTCTCTCTTACATCTTTTCAAAGTTATCTCTATGAACTTCACCATGGAAATTGAATAACTTGAGGTTTGGTCCCGGGGTAGGTTTCACGGTGTTCTTTATTATTGTTCTTAAATTAAAAATGTTTTTATTCTATTTGTGGTGGAGGCGGGAATATTGCACGGGTGTGGTGGTCGTCCACCACGGCATTGTTTCCAAATCCATTCCTTTCCATTGACACATAAATTTTACCTCCCTTCTCTTAGGAAGACCCTTCATAAGGTGGAGTCAGGGTTTCTATAAGGGATGAAATGACATATGGGGGATTTGGGTCCTTTAGGAATAACATTCTCGGTTGAGGTTTCACTAAGTGAATTATCAAATTTAATTTAAATAACAAATAAATAATGAATGAACCTGTGTTATCAAACCATGGACCAAGACATTTCTTTCTAATATGAATTTTTTCTGCATTTAGATTTGAATTCATCATTTTAAATTCATGTTTTCTAAAACCCATAAAAATAAAAAAAAAATATTAAAAACCCCCCAAAAAGATTTAGATTAGGTGAATTAGAAATTTTTGATTGAACCAACTACGACGCTCCTCAAGTGAGATGACCCTGGTCATCCATTGTGCTACACTAGGAAAACATAGAAATTTTCTTTTTCTAAGCCCCTTGACAGGAGTGCGTCAATTAACCTTGGAGAAGTGGATGTTATGGGATCTCATCTCCCCAAAATGTGGGTGGTGTGTGTTGAAGTTTCGGGTTTACCTCCCCACTGTGAGATGCACCCCTGTATAGACTTTCACTTGGGATGATCTGATGTTTGGGCTAGCACATCAAATGACCCCATGGGGAAATGAGAGCTACTATTATTGTTTGAGGGTCTATAGAGGTAGGGATTCATAACATCCATTGTGTTCAAAAAGACACCAACATTTTTTTCCTAATAGTAAGATAAGATCTTGAGTTCATGTGTGGGTTGGCTTCAGCTGATCCAAGTGATGCGAGGAAGAGTATCAACCCCCCAAGAATTGTTGAGTTCTTTGACGAGTGGTTTGAGGTGAATTTGATCTTATAGGTTGGTCCCAGGATTGGTTATCACCTACTCCTAGTTCGATAGGTGGATGTACTGAGCATGGATTCCTAGAGACATTGTGGTTTCTTTGAGTTCTTGGTGATACCCTTTGGCATGTTGAATTCTACAACAGTGTTCAAAAAACATATGAGCTGGATCCTCAACCTTTCTTGGATCGGTATGTTGTATTATTTTGTGATAGAACCCTAATGTCCTCATTGTTAGAGTTAGATCATGAGAGACACAAGTGGATGATTCTATACATGCTCTAAGAGTGTCAGTCTTATGAAAAATATCATGGAGTCAGTTCTATATTCAATGGTCCACTTCATAGGGCTTGTCTTCTCATAAATAGGAGTTACAGTGGATCCTTCAAATTTAGAAGTGACATGAGATTGAGGGCCACCCAAGGTTTGGTTGTGGTATAAGATGCTCACAATGAGGTTGTCTATATGATTATTATCAAGGAAGGTGACAGATTATTTGAACTCTTTGTAGTTTACTCTTTTGGGTGAGGATGTTGTGACATACCTCCAGTCAATGGTTGTTAACCCTCTGCTTCCTCATCGGGTTAGGGAGGAACAACTTGTGGATGTTGAAGAAGAGATCATGTGTGGATAGATATCCTTAATAGATCCTTTATATGGATTTTTTGAAGAAACAAATCACATCATCATTATTCAGGTATGGTGGTGATTCCTGTCAATTTACGAGAGAAGGTGATTATGGAGTATCAGACTTATCCTTTTTCTATACATCCTAGTGGAGGGAAGATGTATGGAAGAGAAAGATGTTGAATAAGTATCCCTACCTTTTTACTTATTTTGTACTTTTCAGGATGAAAAGATTTGAAGAGGGGTATAATGTATGAATTTGGTTTTTTTATGTAAGAATTTGGAATATTTTTAAGAATATTTTTGGAGCCAAACACTAAGAAGGTGTGCGATCTCAAGGCCCGCTAATCCCAGAATTAATTTTATAAAAATATAAAATATATTTTTATTACACGCACATGGTTTCCCTAAAAAAGTGGAATATGTCATAAAGAGAGTCTCAGATTGGAAATCTATGTTCGTGGTTGAATCTGGAATGTGGAGTTTACCCTAGGCACGACCTAAGGTTGGTCGGCATGGGATGTTCATATGGGGCAGTCGTTGATGGTGCATTGGATAAATTAATTAATTCAATTATTTTATTTAATGACCCTAACCCAAATAACTCATATACGGAGACTTGGATGATAAATCTGAGACCATCGTTGAGTTCAAAATGCAGTGTTTACCCTAAGCTCAACCCAAAGTTGGTCGACATGGTATGTTTAAATGAGGTAGTCATTGTCGGGTACATTTAACTAAAATAAATAAATAATTTATTTATTTTTATATTAAATAAAAAATTTAATCCTCTATAAATACCCTTTTATGATAGTTTTCCATGGGTTGGCTGCATAACCATTGTTAGATCTAAGAGGAGGATGATATTTTCCTTCTCTGGAGGACTGAGACCTGACAACAACTGATGATCAGATTGAGGTGAATCAATAGGAGGTGGACATGTAGAATTATTTTCATCACTAGAGGATGTTTTATTCATCAAAAATCAACACATAATCAAATTAAGATTCATAATTTGTTTTTTGTGCACTTTTTGTTAAAATATTGAGAATGATCAAATTTTTTTCATTGATATGTGTTTAAATGAACCTTCCCATGAGCCCATGTATCAAAATAAATTAAACTTTCAATTTATTTCTACTCTATGTCATGTTTTTCACCCTAGTTTCCCCGCTATGAAATCATTTTCCAAGTACACTAGACCAATGATATTTATCACCGTTGTTATTAGTGCTTTTATCCCACCATTCTTCACATTCTTTATCATTAGACCATGGGGTCATGATTCGAATTTTCGAAGGTGGGTTCAAACATGGTCGAACCCCTAGATTCATGGAGGTAGAACGAATGACATGTGAATCGACAGTTTTTGGATAGATTGAAAAATGATTGTGATGGTGTTTAGTGGATGGATCAGTTCATTACTGTGGGTGTGAGTTTGTGATTAGAGGTGGTTTAGGATCAGATTGGTGATCCCCATTTTCCCAATTGGTGCGTGGTGATGACGTGCGATGTGATGGGATTGGTCCTAATAGGAGGTCGTGCATGGAGTCTCATGGTAGAGTCTGCTCAACATTGACGTGACAGTGGCCGAACTCAAATACCCAAAGTAGTGGTTGGATGTGGTCAATATGACGAGCATAAATATTAATAATAATAATGATGATGATGATGATGAGTTAATAAAATTAAACAAGGATTTATTCTTATTATTATATAAAATAATAATAATAACGGTGAAATAAAATTTTTGGTTTATTAAATTAAATAGATTTAATTTAAAGGAATAAAAATAGTTTAAATCTTTTAAATGAATAAAAATTGTTTTATTTATTTCGATGAAATAAAAATTGATTGAATTTTTTTTGAAGGAAATTAATATGTTTATTTAAATAAAAAAATAAAAAATATTAATAGGGGTAAATTGTTTACTGGATGAGATGGCCTCTTTAAATTTTTATTAAATGAGGTGTTTTTTTAAATTTATTAAAAGAAAGAATGAAATAAATAAAGGGGAGGAGAGGATGAATGGTGTACACCATTTTGGGGAAAGGGGGGAACCTGGTGTGTGGCCCTCCCATTTGTAATATAAAGCTTAAAAAAATATAATAATAATATTATTATTATTTTAGTTGTTAAAAATGTAATATGACCATAAATTTTTCATACGGTGTCGGATTTATTGTGTCGTCAGTGGAAGAATGAACATGGAATTGAGACGATAATTTTAAGATCAATTTTCAATTCCTTTTTCAAACTCATATCTTGGGTCAGTGAAATTCCCAATAATAATATTAATATTACTATAAAAAAAATTTTGTATCTAACATATCTTCTTAAAATGGTGTCGTAATGAAGAATCGTCTTCTATGTTGTGACCCAAAAATGGATGTAGACATTTGAAAACTAATATAGGGTATTTAATTCTGACTTTTGGCTTAGGCACATGAAGAAACACTCGTGCGTTATATAGTGAAATTTGACTTTTTCACTAGGTGTCTGATTTGGGCAAGTGAATAGGCTATCCTGGTCATTTTTCCATGAGGATCATAACGATGTGATATGTTTTCCCATACAAGCCATTTTCAAAGTAATGTTAATGAAATTACATTTTTTCTCTTCGGATCGATGACAAGCATTGTGAATTCGTCAGTATTTTGGTTGTGACATGTCGTGTAGTACACATACAGAACATGTAATACTACATGTCTAGCAATCCATGTGCTGGAAAGGATATGAACTAGCAGTATAGCAGGACCACACACTGTACGGGTCCCTTTCATGTCGTGTACTAATTTATGAATCTTCAATATTATATATCTCATTCATTTGAACTCATATTTTGGATCATAAGTATCCTATCAGGAGTTTTTTTTCATGTAGAAAGTGATTGTTTGATCGGTTACAGTATTGAAGTTATGATTTGAAATGACCTAGGCACAAAATCTAGTAAGGCAATACCGGATGACGATCGTGATTTCATAGGATCACCAAATACTTTCAAATTAGACCCTTTGGTAGAGACTGGGTTGTGGATTCCTCAACTATTTTCATGTATACCCTCCAGTATAACTAGGAAGTGGTGTCCTAAACACTTTTAGAGTAGAACCACTAGTAGAGATTGGGTAGTGGAGTCCTCAACACTTTCCGAGTAGACCCACCAGCATAGTTGGGCAGTGGCGTCCTCGATGCTTTCCAAGTATACCCTCATATAGAGACTAGCCAGTAGAGTCCTTAGCGCTTTCTGAGTAGACCCTCCAGCATAGCTGGGTAATGGCATCCTCGACACTTTATGAGTACACCCTCTATCATAGCTGGGCAGTTTCATCCTCAACAGATATGGATTTTTCCCTCCATCCTAGCTGGGAAGTTGTGTACTCAATGAATATCGACTTGACCCTCCAGCATAGTTGGGCAGTGGCATCCCTGAGGGATACAGATTTGACCCTCAATCATAGTTGGGTAGTGGAATCATTGACAGATACTGATTCAACCTTTCAGCATAGCTAGGTAGTGGCGTCCTTGACGGATACTGAGTTCACCCTTTAACATAGCTGGTAAGTTGCATTATCGACGACTTACATGGTAGAACCACCCTGATGTACTAGTCTGTGAGTACTCTACTTTGAATTTTTGGCCCCTAAACTATGTTGCATAGTGACAAGGCATGGTTAGACTTGGACGGTTACTTATGGGAAGATGTGTGAGATGCTAGGTATTTTTTATGGACTTTTAAAACTATTTTATACTCTTCTTCTTAGGCTGAGATGTGAGATTTAGATCCACTTAATCTCTCATTTGGGCTTCTTTGACTGAGCATATATATTATTCTTATATACCCACACCTTGTATTTGGTTACTCTCATTCTAGGAGAGGAAAATACATGCGGGGTATTCCATGTTCTTTCCATGAATATATTCTCATGGTTAGAATAGTCTACCCTCATACTATAGGTGGAAAATAATCGATTTTTTCATCTATTCATCATGTTTATCCCCTTATGTTTGGATGAAGTTACTTTCACCCATGGTTTAGGTTGAGATTTTCTCTTTGAATGTGTCTTGCATCTACTGTCTTTCCTTTCCTGTTGTATGTTTTACTACTCCCCTTAATATTTTGAGGTTTCCTACTGGGTATGTATATACTCATCCATACATGGTACTTTCCCACACGTGTTGTGTCTTATTCAAAAGAGGGACAGGTCGACAATGACTTTAGAGGGGCTCAGTGATACCTGGTACTTTAGACATCTTATAGTGGTAATAGTTTGGAGATATCAAGCATGAATCTCTCAGTAGTTTACTTTTCTATTTTTTCATGTTGGGATATATTTTTTGGTTGGGCATATATTTGTACCCTTTACTTTTCATCTTACATTTTCGTACTCATATATACCCTAGAGGTTATGAATGCTTGGTTTACTTTATATCTGAGTTTCATATTTTACTCTTTCCCTATACACTTTTTCATTGATATGGTTGTGTGTGTTCATACAAGTTCTTATGAAAAGGACTCCCCAAGATTAGATATTCTTTCAGTGATGGTTACTACCCCTGGCCTATGGAGGTGGGATTGGGTATTTGCATCTCAATCCCAGACTTGGGTCAGATTATGACAGAGTTATCAAGGTCATTAAATTTTGAGAAATGACCATTTTTCCTTATAGGATTTTAATTTTTTTACCCTCTTTTATCCCCCCCATAATAAATTGTCCTCTCCTCATAGATTTGGATATTTCTATATTCTCCTTTTTGGTGGATTTCACTTGATTCCTTGGTGTTTTGGATTGAGGTTTTTTTATTTCTTTGTGATTTCTTCATCATTTACCTCTATTCTACCTTGGTTCTTCATTTTTCATGGTAGTATGAAACTTTTTCATGCCCCATGGCCAAATCTAGTTTTGTTAATGGGGTTTTTTTCTTAATGTTTAGTTTTTTGTGGACATATACTTCCTAAATCTTGTGGTTGTTGTCAAAGATAACATGGTTAGAATTGATTCAGAAGTAGGCGGTCAATTTAAGGGAATTTTCCATGGTCAACCTTTCATTATTTACCGCCTTTAGTTTTTTTTATTAAATTTTATTTAAATTTATTTATGTTTGATGTTTAATCCATGTTTGATGTGATCCATGGTTTCAAATGGGTTTTTAAAGGGTTTTAAAATGGTTATTTCATAGTGTTTATGCATGACTTGAAATGATCATGTCAGTTAATTTAATTGGTTTTTGAAATTGATTTTATGAATGTCATTTATGATGTTGATATGTTTGGAATTGAGTATAACATGGGATACCAAGGGCATAAGGGAGTGTTTTCTAAGGGATCAATTGATCCTTTGGGAGGAAGAATATATGGGAATTCATGATATTTTCCAAGGGACCAATAGATCCTTTGGGAGGAAGATTTAGAGACCTTCTAACACATTGGCTAATAGACTGAGAGAGATCTTGGAAGTGGGTTTGGGGTAGAATGTGAGTTCTTCCAGTTTTATTATACTTTATTAACTATCCAAAAACCTAGTCTCTGTATAATTAATTCTAGATCCTTATGTTTAGAGACCATGTTGTATATTTCATGTGCTTGGTTGGTTTTTATATGCATTATACATAAAATTTGTTCCGTGTTTAGCAGTATTGAATTATTATTATGCTATATCCATTATTTCATTATATATGTTCATGATTATTCTTATGCACATTTTTGTGCCATTATTTAGTGTAATGGTCATTTTTATACCAGGTGGATTTTATTTCCTCATTTGATCTCTATTAATAAAGGTTTTAGAAACATGTTTTTTAAATAAAACCAATGGGGTTTAAAAGGATTGATTTCAAGTGAAATGTTTTCATAGTGAAATGGTTTTGAAAAATAAGTTTCCAAAATAGATTTATTGGTTTTCATGGTTTAAAGGAATTAAATAGATTCATGATGTTATCCTATAGGGATTTGTGCCTCACACCCTATATATGACTTTGGGTGTATGTATACAATATTTTGTAGGACATGGGTAAGAGAAAGGGAAACATGAATTTCAGTGTCTCTTCTTGATTACAATCGTCTGAGGTCATTTTGAAGGAGGAGACACGGTCTCATGGGATTATCTCATGAGGTGTTTTTTTATGTTTTCATGCCATTGGGATTCATGTATTGACCATTTTGGGTCTTAATCCCTATTTTTTGAGCTTTTTGACTCAGGATATCCAGTTTATACATTGTATGTTACCTTTTATATATGATGATGTGATATTGATTATGGTATCTATATTTAGTCATTATTTTGTTACACTATTATATATTTATTTCTATGGATTCTGTTCATATGTTTATGTGGATGTCTAAATTCATGGTTGGGTCATGACGATTACCTAAGGGATAAACCATTCCCAAAACATTTATTTTTATTCTATTATGATTATCATTATTTCATAGTAACCGAGAATGCACTTCAGGCCTTGTGGTGAGCCAGTTCATGTGATTGGATTGGTTGACTCGGGCTAGATTGCTATATAATTCACATGAAAAACATTTGAATGATATTATTTTCACACTTTGGATAAAAACATAACATGTGGAAAATGTTAAAAGGTTCCTTTAAAATTTTATAAAGAGATTCATAATAGTATGAAATTTCACTAATCAATTATCAAATCATATATAAGTGCATCCATAAAATAATCCAATGAATATAAAAATAGATTAGAAATATTCTCTACCGTTAAGAAGAGGTGGGGTCAATTTCTCTTACAAATGTCACACTGAGTAAATAATTTACCCAGTAAAATTAAATTGGGATGGGATATATGAAACCCTTAAAATAACCATATTAGAAGAAAAAATTTACTATTTTAGAGGAAAATTCCCCCTAATTTTTTCCTATATGTAAATTCATTCATAACATCCTCAATTTGAAAATGGGATTGGAAAGAAACCCTTACAACTTTGGTAACCATTGAGTGAAACCCCACTTGAAAGGAAGAAATTGAGATATATTTGTAAATCACTTTAATTTAATTAATTATATGATAAAATTAATACATATGGTATTATATACACCACTCATAAAGAAACACATGGTGAATAAGAAAAATGTCCCAATGGAATAAAGTTGAGATGAGAAACTCTTACCTTTTACTCCCGACTTCCATGAAATCTCTTTAACCTCCTATATAACAAACATAAAAATCTTAATAACCAATCTCATAAACTTATTCATATTTATAAACTTATTTTATCTTTAAATATAATCATTTATTATACATTCATTAGTTAGTTATCAATTTTTTTCATCATCAGATGTTGGTAATTTCGATTGTTTCGCACGTGCCTCGTAATGGTGACGTCGAACCTCATCATTTGATAAAGATTACATCATTCAAAAAATTATAAAATATATTTAAATTTTTGTATTTAAATTATTTATTAATTCTCATGTTCATTTGATATAATACATGGGCATGGTTCTAGAGAACGAGAGATCTATGAGAGGCTTCTTTGGTGTAATTTACTGATATCAATGAATTGACTTATAATGATCATCATTTTTTTTCATCCTTTCAGAAACATATTAATGATATATATTTATACTTAATATCATATATATTCATTGAATATATTTTATAACCAACCGTGTAATTTGGTGAGGAAACCGAAACTCATCATTCAAGGAGGAGGTAGTCCGCACATACGCACAAGCGACGTTTTCATTTTCTAATGAATGGGAAGGGAGGATGGTATATAATTATTTACCTACATATAATATTAATTATTTCGTAAATATCATATTTATTCATTAAATAAATTATTATAACTATACAAGTGATTTTTTCATTAAAAACAAAATACAACGTTCATAGAGGTGGTAATCTACACATACACACGAGTGATGTTTTCATTTTTTTGAAACATTGGGAGGAAGGTAGAAAATGATTATTCTATAAACATAATAAAATTAAGATATAATAATGATAACTATGTAATTATTTTAATATGGTAATAATATATTTGTTATAGGTAGAAAAATAATGAAAAGAACAGAAATGAAAAAGGAGTGATTAGGAGTTTTTATCTTACTCCTAAGGAAAACTCCTTGAGCCTTCTTATAATGGTTTTTTGGTGAGACAAGAACCTATAAAACTTGGAAAATAGAGTTTTAAATTTTTTTTTTGTATAACTCTATCATGTTATATTATTAATATTGGAGGATAAGTGTGGTGGTGAAGAACCTATTTTATAAGTGATAGGGGTGACACTTTTTTAAATACCTATAACTTTATGTTAAACACATGTAATTTTCAAAATAAAGTGGATCCAAAAGTTTACGATAATGGACAGGGGTAAAAATTGGTTTACCCACCTCCCATACACACAAATAAGGGATACGGTTTGAGATATTTTAGGCCTTTTTCCATTAATTTCACATTTTACCCTAATTTACTTTTACTATGGTAACTTATTTTTTTATCTAAAAAACATATTTTCATGCCTAAAAATAAAATTACCCTTATTAGATAATTGAAATATACTGATTCTAAATATAAAAACTATTTTATTATATTAAATATCTAAAAGTGATAAAAATTAATTCTAAATTAGTAAGTGTGAAACGCATAAAACAATTTTATAAAAAATATAACATCAATTCTAAAATGAAAAGTATAGGTTTCTAATTTAAAATAATAATTTTAAATATCTAATTATACTTATTAAAGACATATTTTATCTATAAAAATGTTTTATAAAATTTTTAAGTGATGTTATATCCTAATGATTTCATATAAAATTCATGTTATTTATAAAAATAATATTTTATACTATTAACCCAAAAAGAAATATTTTCAGTACAGTAATGGTATTGGATTAGTGGTTATAGTAGCCCAATAATACTGCATAAATCCAAGATCAAATCCCAATATCCCAAAATTTGGGTTATTTTTGGGCAACACATGGTTCATGCCAAGATGGAGGCAAACCACAATGTAGGGTAGTCTGTTGGCACAAGAACTATAGCAGTGGTGGGTGTGAATCAAAGAGGCATCAGTGGGATATGGGATTGATGAGTGGAGTGTCGGGTGGGTGATGACTGATGATAAATAGGTGACAATGGTGGACATGATGGGTTGTAGGAGTGATGATTGGTGTGTCATCGGAAGGTGATGATCGGCCGTGTGTGGCGGGCATGTGGCTAGATTTCAGCTATAGTAGGTACGTAGAGGAGGGAAATGAAGGTTCTGTAAGGCGGGTCGTTCGATGTAGGCTTAGTGCTGAATTGGACCAGTTTTGCCTATTTATTGGGTCCAATGGGCCCAATGTACTGGGTATTAATGCCACTTAACCTTCAAAAGGTCATGTGATGAGATATTTTTCCCCCAAAAAAGAGGGGAGTTTCTCTGGTTTAATGGTGGGGGGATTCCCCCTACCTGTAAAACATTCAGAAAAATGAGAAAATTTCATATGAATATAATATTTTCATTCTAATTCCAAAAATGAAGTTCATTTTTTTAATTTAAATTTAAAAAAAAATTGAATTTTAACTTCTAAATGGAAACATACAATATAATGGAAAACTATTTTTATAGGAAAATGAGTTTTTAAAATATTTATGGTTCTTATACTTATTTCACATCAATTAATAATTAATTTATTCTTAATCTATTATTCATATAAAAAATATAATTTATCATAATTTAAAAAAATATATATTTAGTTTCTTAAAACTATATAGTGTATAAAAATTTATCTTTTATAAAAATGTATTTTAAGCATAAAATGATCTTATTAGATATTAAGCTATACTAATCGATTGTTATAAATTAATTTGTATAAAAATGACCTTTATTTTTATTTCTATATAGATTTAAAAAATTATTTTTATTTATACCTATTAATTCAATAGCTATAATATAATAGTTATATTTTCAACTTATAATTTTATTTTAAAAATGTATCATTGTTCGTTCTGGTTTGGTGTTGTGTGTGACATAAGTTATTAATCATAGTATTTATTCTAAGTAATATTCATAGAAAATATCAAGGTGTTAGTGTTGGATTTTTTTTCCTAGAACCAACTTCTTTGTACTTTATGATAACATATATTCATAGCATTGCATAATAATAAACCTTTTATCACATCATGATTGTTCTTATCAATAACATAGTATGTGATAATGTCCTAAGAGTAGCTGTTACACTAAAAGGTCATAATATTTCCCTACTATGATGAGAGTGGAGAAGTTCTACAATACTATTCTTAAAAATATGTTCTATAGCTAGATGATATCATTTTAGGGATACAAATGATACATGATACTATGGGTGGGGACTCATAGGAATTTGAGGCACATTCTCATGGTGTACAACCTTGGTAATAGCCATTGTAGGATATTATGAGAATGAGACCCGCCGATAGAAAATTTACATTTATATGTGTCATTATATTTTCCTATGTGTAGATATGTGTATTGATCATTAGACTTTAAGATTATTATTGATGAGTATTATATGTCATGTACTTTTATGTATTGATGAAAACCATGATGACATATGTTTACGGTAAGGTAGCATATGTTGGTGTGTCATGAGTAATATTGCATTAATGTATAATACGAGAAAGGATATTTGCCTTATTTTATTTAATGGAAGTTGATATCTCATTCCCTTTTATTTAAATGATATAGCCTAAATAAATTCATGTCCATGGTGTTATATAGGAAAGTTTTATTTTCAGGAAGGCAAATAAAGAGACATCGAGCATGTAAGTTAATTGAACCAACATGAAACCTTCTTGATTAGAGATATCATGTTAAATGGATTATATTACATAGTAAGAATCTGTAAGAGGTATTATGTTGTTTTAATATTAAATTCCTTCTCAATGGGTGAATTGGAATGTTTTTAGATGCTAACCTTAGACTTTAGGATTCTTCACCTAATGCCACTAAGAAAGAGGCCTAGAGGGTCACAAACTATATATATCCATAATTTTAGTTAAATAATATATTATAATAAATTATTTAAAAATTTGAATAAATATTATTCCTGCACATGGTTTAATAATTATTGATGTTTTATTGATTGCATATATTCTGTCACTAGTTATTTGAGAGAATATTATATGAGTTGAATATTTAATAAATATTTATTTACAATTTAGCGAATATAATATTTATTTATTAGTGAATAATGTAGTGATATTTATTTATTAAAAAATTTATAATTATTCAAGACTTGATAAATGTTGTGGAGGAATGGAAACCAAGTTTCAAGGTCTGGTGATAAATATTATACATTTAATATCATTTGGTTAAATAATATTTAATGTAATTTTCAAGTTAAGAATGTGACGAAGAAATAATAATATTATTATTATTATTTTTACATGGGCTTCCACAAGGTGTTAAATAAATATTAAAGGTCACTTGTGAAAATATTTATTTCTAAATCCTAAAGGTATTTAAAAAAAATTATATTACTTTCTTACTGAGCCAATTCGTTTTCTGTTGGGCACAATGATAGCTGGAGAGAATCATCTCAAGCTCAAGAGATCTCCCTCCCTAAGAACTCCCCCTTTAATGGAGAGCGATATTCATCCACCATTCACTCTCAAGTGAATATTGATCAAGGAGAATGATTTTCAAGTGATTCTCATGGTGATCAAAGGTGAATGACGTAAATGATATGATCTTTCGGGATAACACCCAATCATTCCTACGATGACATTAAGAGATTTGTGGAACATGTTTGGATCATCACTATAGGGGATTTGATCATGATTCCTACAATACAATGATCATACAGCATAGATCTATTTTTAGATCCATTAATGAAGAAATAATTCATGTAATGTAATTCATTAAATTGATTAAATTAATTATAAATAATATGTGATGATCGTTTCTCTAGTTCCAACATTTTATCCATTTTCTATTTTCTTTGACTCAATTATATTGATCAAAATGTTTAATAATCGTGTAGATCTTATATGTATAATTGATCATGATAAAAATAAAATTTGTTCATGACCGATCGCATGCTTATACTACTCCTAGAGCTTAAAAGTGGTATTATGAGGGTCACATAGTTATTTATAATTATTTAATAATCGTTGATTAATTTAAAAATTTATAATTTAGTATTCAATTCAATATTTAATTGTTCTTTAAACTATATTGGAATATATTCTTCTTCCTCTTTCATTTCTCATAGATTAATCAAATTGATTAATTTTATGAATAAAATAAAATTGACGAACTCATTCAGAGGTTCTGAGGATCTTGGAATGATAAAAAAGATTACACACCATGTAACTAGAGTTACAAGCCATTTACTAGTATTCCATACACCGGGAATTAATTCTGAATAAATTCAAACCATGTGAAATGAATACATGTGGTGTGTTTAATTTATTACACTACATATTGATCGGGATAGCCTGGTGCATGGTCATTCGAATTACTTTCTATGTAGCCTATATACAGATTTTTTAGTCCTTTTAAGTGACAGATAGGCCGTGTATTTTCATACATGGCCTACCTAACTGGTGACTATGTTACTCGGATACTACACATTGTGTTGACCTTATATACATTGTGTACTCCAATTTTTTCTAAGGCATAGTTTACATGACAATTTCCTAGGTTAGTGATCATATGGATGGTGAGATATGTACATGCTATGTAGCTTTCTGGTAAATGTCACGGGAAATAAAAATTTAGACATAGATGTTATGGGACCTTCAGGATTCAGAATTCTCTTGGAGGTTAAAACATTTTTTATGAAATGTCAAAGGAGTTTGAGGATCATGAGGTGGTCGTGAATCAGAATGAGCAATCAATGAGAAATACAACTATGGGAAATGATATTGAAACTTTTGGGATGTTTTTCATAGTGATCTAAGTTCCTCGTCACTCCCTTTCACATAGGTTGGAGTAAAAGTGGAACTTGTAAATCCTTCTAAAACATTACAAGAAGAGTTGGAAAGAAGTACACACTCTAACTTCAATGATTCTTTACCTGATTCATGCGATCAAGCCTGTCAACTTGAGGAATATTTCTTGATTTTAAACTATATAAAAGGAAAAAAACCAATGATTGGTCAATATGGTTATCACACCGCATCCCAAGAAGACTCAAAAACATAAATACTACTCTAAAATTGAAAGAACAATTGTCATTAGGTCCTTTGATGCTGCCAGGTTAAGAAATATCAACTCTTCCCAACATACTGATGTCATTATTTCTGGATTAACAGCTGATGATAATGATACAAAAGAGTTAGATTCTGAGGAGGATACTGATCCTACTCTAAAATATGCATATAGGGTCCCTATCGGCATGGAAGAGGAATTGTTGTCTTGGATGGAAGAACAAGATGAAGGCTTTCTGCAACAGTACAAGGATGGTAAAATCACTACATATGCATTTCCTCAAATAAAAAAAAGAATGATTTCCAAAATGGATGAGGAATTTAAACGAAACATGGACATTAACTAAAAGAAAATTCCATGGGAATGAATCTATTACTTACTTCTTTCTTGTCTGAGGAATGCGGATTCTATTCTTATAGAGACCTATCCAGTTCTTTCAGTGCCCGAAACTAGACTTTCGAGCAAATAGACACTTTGTTATTCTTTTTTTGGATCAACAACATCTCTCTTATGGGATATTGTTTACATCATTATTTTTCTGTTGATATATAACCATATTTGATAACCAGGATTTCATCACTTTCTATGATGAGGTTTTTGAATGTTTTGATTCCTTGAGTTTTTATGAGAACCGTAATAGAGGAATTATGCATATGGTTTTTGAGAAAACATCTGAACAATGGGGAATTGTTTCTTTCTGCATGGGACTAGAGGACAAAAATATCATTTTGGAACTTGAAAGACTGTAATATTTTGTTCTAATATTCTTTAGTAGCTTGATTATGGTCTGTTAGACTACTAAGCACTTATTCTGGATCTAACTCGAGAGCTTGCATAAGGGTCATGTGATCCCTTGGTGAATATCTCAGTGTTAAAGTAAATTATTGTATCGATATCGTGAGGACAAATGTATATTGCCAAGTGGTGTTCATGTTGGTGGGAACACCTTTCCGTGTATTTGATTTGATGTAGAAAAATTCGATTCACCCTGATTATATATGTTCTGTTCATATAGTGGCGGGTTAGATTATGGATTTTCTAGAAAAGCTTGGATACATTTGGATTTATTTCTCGGGAGTTGAATAGTCACACTTCACTAAGCTACGTTTTCCTCCTCAATGGTTTCTATTTGATGGATTTTATATGTGTTAACCTTTCCCTGCTTTTTGTTGGTGAAAATTCTTTGCACCTCAAATTTTCACTGAAAACATTCCTTTCTTAATAAATTTTTGAGTTTTTTTCAAATATATATATAAATTTTTAACTAGTTTCTATTTAATGTTCAGATCTGCATATCAATTTTGAGTCGTATTATAGTTATTACTCTATGTGTATTGAATCATTAAACATGATAGAAAAATAATATAATTTTTGTA
Organism: Viscum album; assembly: GCA_963277665.1. Taxonomy (NCBI): domain Eukaryota; kingdom Viridiplantae; phylum Streptophyta; class Magnoliopsida; order Santalales; family Viscaceae; genus Viscum; species Viscum album. The sequence goes on from OY728120.1 coordinate 583,524,805, forward strand.
ATCATTAAGTTAATAGTACACATCATGAAAGTATGTGATAAGTCGTGTATTCCATATTTCACAAGAGTAAATATTATATGCATATAATACATGTTCGGTAGATTCGGACAATTATTCACCATGTTTCCTCCAAGTTACATTTATATAGATTGTTAATTTTACATAAATTTATTTAATTAGTCTAAAATTATGATGTATGTGAATCTCAAGGAAATTTGGATGAGAATTAAGATAAAATAATTTATTAATTAAAGTAGATTATTAATTTATTCAATCGTGATTTATCTTAAATAAGAATGATTATTATTTGAATGTTACTTTTATTAAATGTGTAAATCCTTAAATGCATGTGGATGATCATGATCTTAGACCATAACTTTGTATGTGATTGGTTTCATTTAATTTATTATAAAATAAATTATTGGTATGTATTCCTTCTCTCCCCTTATTATATAAGGGCTTGTGTGCCCATGGTTTCTATTATGTAAACCCTTTTCTCCTTGATTTCATGTGAGTAAATTCATATGTAATGGATAGAGCTCCCAAGCTAGTAGATGTGGTTCAAGTTTGGATCCAAGGTGAATCCAATCCAAGATAGATACATAGGTAGACATGTGGAAATCTATAACACAAACCTTAATTGGTTCACGATTTTTTCCCTAGGTCAATGGTTAGTTTATCAAATTCTTGATAAACTAACTGTTAGTAAAATATTGTGATCATAATTCATTATTATTTTATTTCTAAAAAATTCCATTGTTATTTCATTATGGATGGTTTGTCGCAATCAAATGAATTATTGAATTAACAATCATGAAAGATATAAATAAAATAATTTGGATTATGTGTAAATATTATCTAAGACATGGTTAATCACTTAATTAAATATAATTAATATTAATAAGAATTTAATAAAGATAATAATTGGATATTTACACATAAAAGGATAAAATCCCCCAATTATATATATTAAGTTGTTATAGCCTTCCACTACTTAAATTAAAATAGAAATATAATTTAAAGTGCTTGACCAACCAAATTTAGGGTGCTTTCAATTATCAATGACTTATAACATGAATTTTTGGGATTACTTAACATAGTTCACATCAAGTGTCTACTTACAAAGGAGTAATTGGTGTTACTAAGATTCAAGGGTTAAATAAATCCAATTTAAGTATTTTAGTATTGTAGAGTCCACTCAAAAGATCAAGTAATTGTGAGCTAATGTAGTCAGAATTTGGGATACCTACCTAAAACCACTCATGTTTCTTGACCGACCAAAGTTGGGGTAATTATAAGGGGAATATATATAACGACCCACACTTTACATACATGGTTATTACTTCAAAATTTAAGCACACTTATTACAACATATAACAAAACCATGAAAGGACCATATAGGTATAGTGTCTTTAGAAACTGGGAAACATAAACAACTGGTTCATAAAGCGTCTACATTGTCTCCCATTTATTTCATCATATCTATAGTCCCTTTTGGTATATCTTACTTAATAACATTCTTCCTGACCTGGGGAAAGAAAACATACAAAAGGGTGAGCTCAAATGCTCAGTAAGGGTAAACAAAATAAATATCAATCACATCATATTCATAAAAACATAACTTTTGGAAATCTTAACCTGCAAAAGAGTTCATAATTTCATAACATGGGATAAATCATAGTAGTGAAATGTAATCACAATAATCATAACTTAAAACATGAAGATTTGTGTCATACACACATAATAATAGATAATCATTTCTTATTAGTCAAGACTCATGGCCAAGACTATCTTAGTGGACAAAGTCCATTTCTGAACCGAGTTCACTCCTCGTTTCAGTCCTGTTTCACTGAATCGGTTTAACCTGCCGTTCCAGCCATGTCTATCTCATGAGATATAAAATCTTTACCCAATTCATTGGAGGGATATATAGATCCCACCCATCTCATAATGATACCATTCATATGTGTGCCACAAAATCATAAATCATACATCATTGCATAACCCATGTAATAAAAATGGGATTCTTAAACAACATGACATCATAAAACAATTCATATAAGATAAAGGAATTCATAAAAATAATTCCATCACAACATGATCAAATCAATGTAATAATAGGGATAGAAACAGAACCCTATATTATCTTACGTGTAAAATAATTTTGATAAAACACTTCAACTCCATTCTTGAGGAAAATATCCTTTCCACTTCAAAATCATTTTCCTTTCTTAACATGTCATACAATTTTAAACTAAAATAAGTTGATTAAAAATAAACTTGAAAACTTGTAAAGTAAGATTCTTGGAGATAATGTTTTAAAAATCCATTCATGCTGCATAAGTTAAAAAAACATTCTCCTCGTACTTTTGTCGAAAAAGTCAAAAAGTACCTCGTACGAAAAACGACAAAAGATTCCTTTAATATCTTTTACTATAAAATCACCAAAGGGTAAAAATGGATTTAAAAAATTGTAGGTGGATGGAAATAATATTAAATATTGAGGAAACATGGATGTGGATGATAAAATACACCCCAGTAAATATCAAAGTATAAACAGTCTCGGATAAAAATGAGATTGTAATATTTCCCTTACCTTAGGTCTGATTTGCTTTGTAAGTGTCCGAACCTCCTGTATAATGATTTAAATAATGTTATTGACTTATTCCAAAATCATAATTATTGTTATGATATCATATATGGTAATATTCTTAGCTTCTTAGTAGTAATATTTCATTGGTACTTGTTATTCGGGTGTTTATAACTTTTTGTTCTTATGCGTGTTTTGTCGAATAAATTCTTATTCTTCTCTTTAGGTTATAGATACATCATTTCCAGAATTGTATTAATGTACTATATATCATATTTATTCATTAAATTCATTTATATAATCATTATTCAATGAAGATCATGAAGAACGAATCACATCACATCGTGGAGACGGTATTTCGTACGTACGCACGAGCGATGATATCGTTCCCATGATCGTGGAATTGTATTGGAGTGTATGTATACTATTTCAGAATAAATATCACTTTATAAAAATCATATATAATAATTATTTACACCATTATACCCATCCAAGTAAGGTGGTGGTGGAAAATAGATTACACCACGGCGTGGAGACGGTATTCCGTACGTACGCACGCGTGGTGATTTCGTTTTCCGTAGGATGGATAGATGGTGAAATAGGGTTGTTTCATACTTATAATAACATATCAGTATATTAGTGATACTGATGTTATTACTTCATAATGAAACAACTAAAGAAGACGAAATTGAAGAAGAAAGAATTTGGAAAGGATCGGTAATGGATATTACCTCTTTTTGACGTGCCTCTTCTTAACCTCCTCTTAGGGCACTAGGGTTGGTCTTTGAAGAAGACCAGAACCTATAGGATGATTCTAGGGAAGTGGGGAAGTAAAATGGGCAGGTTTTGGCCGAGCTTGAAGGCTCAAATTTGTGTCAGGAGGAGAGGGAGGAGGTTCCCTTTTATAAGGGAGGAGAGGGGCACCTTTGGAATAACTAAAAATATTATTTTATTATAAATCCAAATTCGGTTTTAAATAGCTCAAAATTGATTTATTTCGAAGCTAAGGTAGGTATGGGTCGAAATAATCTCATCCAATAGAATTTAGACAAGTTTAGGTATCAATTGTAACCTTATCATTTAGATTTAACTTTAAGTTAGATAATTTAACTTTCACTGTGTCTTCTTGTTTTCTTACACTATAAGGTTAATAAGCTTACTATATCAAGCCAAACGAACCCCAAGTTGTTTATTATTAATATATATAACCTTATCTAAGTACTTTGGCCAAAAATTAGATTTTTAGGAATAAAATAACTATTAATAATATAATATTTGTTTTAAAAACTATTTTATGTCAATTTTGACACTATTTGGTAATTGATTTCTGTGAAAATCATAACAGAATTATTATTTCTAAAAACGTTAATTAAATAAATAATAACATGTCATATTATCCTATAAAAATAGTGGAATTCATAAAAAGTCTCAAATTACATTTATTTGGGTATTTATAACATCAATTATGTGAATATTTCATTAATAAGATAATTATTGCATCATCGTTGTGTCATAAATAAATTAAATTATTTAATGTCTAAAAATTACAAATAAAATACCATTATGTAGGAAATATTTTTATCTTTCTAAGTAATATTTATAGTCGAATTTATCTTATGTATAACCCCATATTATAAATGATTTACTTATTAAACTTTGATTTTAACTATTTTAACCCTTCTTTAAATAAATTAATAATAAATGTCCTAATCTAATCCAAGTGGGCCTAAATGGTCATATTTTATTCCTAAGGTTGTTTTTGGTCGAATTACACTAATCCAATATAATTAGGACATGTTTTAGGGTAATAATAATAACACTTTTACCCTTAATTGCCCTATTTACTTTTAATCGTGGTAAAAAAAAGTAAAAAGTTACTATTCACCAAAAATTATTTTCATCTCATTGAACCACATTTTAGTCCTTGATATTAACCATGTCTCTAGGATTTTCGAAATTCCACTCACAGAAGCGGTAAAATTAATTTTTATGAAAAATTTAGTTTTTTTTAACTACCACTTAGTGGTTTCATTATTCATCAAAAATTGAAAGTTTTCAGAAAAATACCAAAATTTCACCCTAGGCTAATTTCGATATTCTGAATCCAAAAATGAAGTCCATTTTAAAAAATAAAATTTATAAAATTTCAAAAAGCGGTTATTACTATTCATAACGGCTAGTTTTAATAATATTTTAATAGCATATCATTGTTTAGTGAAACTCGGTATTGCGTACGACGCAAGCTATCGAGGAAGGACGCGATTGCGTGTAAAGAAAGCCAATCTAGTGTTGTCTGTAGTGAAAGATTACTTTGATGATTTAAAAACAAAATATTTCTCATAAAAGTCTCGGGTGTTACAATATAGATACTTGCCACTATAATTCCCAAGAAACAACATATTCTAAATCCAATGGAGAGGGCTACTGGGTTTTGATAAAATAGTGGGAGATTAATAAATATAATATTTATTTATTTTCCTTAATTTTATCAGATAATGTACTAAAATTCTGCTCATATTATTTGTAAAAATATAAATAAAATGACTTCAAATATATCATTTTGATCCATACTATAGAAGGATAACCTTCTCAATAGCATAGATTTCCAAGGGGTGAAAAGGAACTAATACACTATCCTTCACCAGAAAGGAAATTGTTTGTGCTGGATGAACCAATTCCTGATGCACCTGGAAATGAGGCTAGTGATTAATAGTTATCTCTCTATGATAAGAAATTGAATGTTTCTACAGATCTTCATTGTTTAATGATATCATCCATGACCAATGATCTTTTGAAGCAATATGAGGATATGGATGCATATATCAAGTCATCTCACCTCTGAGATCTCTACCACGATAAGGTGATACAAGAGAGATACGAGATATCCAATGATTTATTTACAACAAGTTGTGGGGATTTTGTGCTAGTTGGAGCTCGTGTAGTCAATATTATTGGATATATTGAATGCTTAGACATCTTAGGGATTAAATTCTCAGATGATTTGTGAATAGATCTCATAATTTCATCACTGCCCAAGACCTTATCCAGATTTATTGTTAATTGTAATATGATCAATAATGATAAGATTATTTTGAAATGTATTACTTTGATTCTCTATGTGGATAAGTACACGATGAGTGATAAACCTATATTCCTTATGGTGAATAAGAAAAGGAAGAACAAGGTGAAGGAGCCCAAAACTCATAAAAATTCCAAAGCTCTTGAGCACCATCCTTACAAGAAGAGGAAGATCCATAGGTATGGAAAGGAAAAGGTGGATGTATTTTTTTCATATGGAAAGTAAGGCCACTGGAAGAAGAACTACAACCATAAGAAAGGGGAAGCTAATGTTAAATTCTTTATCGAGTGTAATATTTCAAAATCTAAAACATTCGGTATTAGATACATCTTGTGGTTTTCATATATGTATAAAAATGTCGGAACCATGTAGATTCTAAAGGATTTCTAGAGGAGAGGTGGATTTATGAGTTTCCAATAGTGCAAGGATGGATGCTCTAGACATTGGTGACTACCACATTTCATTTCCAATTATAATAATTTTAGTTTTAAATGATTTTTATTATGTACCAACTATTACCAAGAACATAATTTTTATATCATGCCTAGATTCATATGAGTTTATTTTCAATTTTTGAAATAAAATTTGTTTCTTTTATAAAGACAACATAAGTTATGGTAGGGCACATTTAAATAATAGTCTTTATATATTAAATTACAAAAACAAATTACTATTAATTGATAACGAATCATTTTCACATGACTCATATAAAACCTAGATATGGTATCACCATCTTGGCCATGTAAACAAGAATCATTTGAAAAATAACTATTAAGATGGTTATTTAGACTTGTCTAATCTAAAACCACCTGAAATATGTCATACTTGTTTAAAAGGAAAAATGACTAAACATCCATTCATTGTATAGGGTGAAAGGACTAGAAAACTTCTAGTATTGGTACATACAAATGTGTGTGGACCATTTATAGTAGAATCTAGAGGTGGGTATTCTTACATCATAACTTTTACTAATTAATTGATTAGATATTTTTATGTCTGCTTAATGAGGTATAGTTCCAAGTCCTTTGAGAAATTCAAGGAATTAAATATTGAAGTATAGAATTAACATGGAAATAAGATAAAGAAGCTTCAATCAGATTGAGTTGATGAATATCTTAACCAAGAGTTTATCAACTTTCTACCGGATTTTGATATTCTATATCAACTTACTTAACCTTACACGTCATAGTGGAATAGTTTTTGTGAAATAAGTAACCATACCTTTTTAGACATGGAGAGGTCTATAATGAGTCATGTAGATCCTCCATTATCCTTTTAGGGATATGCATTACAAAATGTGGCATACACAATAAAATGGGTACCAACAAAAGTGGTAAATGGAATTACCTTCAAGTTGAATAATGGAAAGAAACCCCTTTTATCACATACACATGTATGATGTTGCGAGGCATTTATTAATGCCTTCCCAGGAAACATACTAGAACCCCAGGGCACAAAGTGTATCTTTATAGTCTATCCTAATTAAATAATGGGAAACTACCTATAAAACCCCTTGGAAAATAAAGTGATTGTTTGTAGGCAATCTATCTTTCTTGAGAGGGATAACATCCTCAAAAAGGATAGTGGGAGAGAGATTGACTTTGATGAAGTTGATGCTCAAGATACACCAGAGTTTGTATAGTAATAGATTACATAGACCCGTATAGAAGTAGTAGTTCCTGAAACACAAGTACTACATAGGAACACAAGAGAGGTAAGAGAACTAGAGATATATGGTTTTATAGTCACCGAATATGGTGACTCGTTATTTATTGACAATGAAGAACCTCTCTGATACAAAGAGATAGTAGAGAGCTCAAAAGATGCAAGATGGAAAGAACCCATGAATTTGGAAATGAATTCCATGTATCAAAACCATTTTTGGGTTTTAGTTGATGCGCCAATTGATGTAAAATTTGTTGGGTGAAAATGGGTATTCAATAGAAAAATGGACATGAAAGGTAATTTAAATACTTATAAATAAAAGCTAGTGAATAAAGGGTTTAAACAACATCAATGAAAAAAATATGATGAAACCATTTCACCAATTTCCAAGTTTAAGTCAATCATAATTATACTTTCTATAGTAGCTTACCATGACTATGAAATTAGATATATGGATGTCAAAACTACTTTCCTTAATGTAAACCTTCAGGAAGATGTCTATATGACACAATCATAAGGTTTTTTGACTCTAGGTTATGCCAAAAATATTTTCAAGTTGTAGAGATCCATTTATGGATTTAAAAAATCATCCAGGTCATGGAACATTCAATTTGATGAAGCTATAAAATAATTTGGTTTAATTAAGAATGAATTTTTTCCATGTGTTTACAAGAGGTTTAGTGGGAATCCAGTTGCTATCCTAGTAGTATATGTTGATGATATATTACTTATCGGAAATGATATACTAGTCTTACAGTCTATTACGGACTGGTTAAACAAGTGTTTCTCCATGAAGAACTTAGGTGAAGAAGACTATATTTTGGGGATCAAAATCATTCTTGATAGATCCAAAAATATTATTGGACTATGTCAAAGTACATACATTGACTAGATATTAAAGATATTTTGTATGGAAAAATCTATGAGGGGATTGGTTCCAGTGTCACATGGTTTACATATTTCTAGGAAAATGTTTCCTCAAACACACTAGGAGAAATGGATAATGAGTAATATCTTATACGCTTTAGTGATAGGATCAATCATTTATGCCATGTTATGTACTAGAATTGATGTTTCCAATGCATTGATCATGGAAGGAAGATATCAAGCAGATAAAAGAGAATAAAATTGGTCTATTGTTAGGAATATCCTAAAGTATTTTAGAAGAACTAAGGATATGATCTTGGTTTATAGAGGAGATGAAGATCTAGTCATCAAGGGTTACAATGCTGTTGGTTTTCAAATAGATTAGAATTCACAATCATGATATATTTTCTATCTCAAGGGAGGAGTTGTGAGCTATAAGAGTTAAAAGAATCGATTTTTTTCTATTTTGAAAGTGGAGTCTGAGTATATAGAATCTTCTGATCCATCTAAGGAATACATTTGGATATATAAATTTATCTAAGATCTTGATATGGTACCTAATAGTAAATATCCCATCACATTGTATTCTGACAATACTGTAGTACTGGCTCTTGAAAACGATCCAAGGTCACAGCAATGGACAAAGAATATACTCTGAAATTATCACCTCTTGATGGATTTTTATCAGAGGGGTGAAGTTACAGTAAGAAGAGTACCCAAATAAGTGAATGTGGCAGACCCATTAATTAAATACCTATATCAGTATAAGGATGATTATCATGTGAGTGCTATTAGATTGAAGGTTTTTAGTAGTTGGATCTAGTGTAAGTGGGTGTCTATTGGAGTTGGTTCCCTAAAACCAAATTCTATGTACTTTATGATAACATGTATTCATAGTTTTTAATATTAATAAAATCATTATCACATCAAGATTGTTCTTCTGTATAACATAGTATGTGATAATGTCCTAAGAGTAGTTGTAGCACTAAATGGTCATAACAGTTCCTGGCAATGATGAGAACCCATAAGTGTTATGACACTATTATTAAATATTTTTTCTATAGATAGATGATATAATTTGAGGGAAAATGATATAGCCTATCAGGGGTGGTGACTCATAGGACTTTGAGACACCTTCTCATGGTGTACTACCTTGGTAATATCTAGTGTAGGATATTATGATAATGAGACCTTCTGGTAGAAAATCAATATTTATATGTGTCATTGGATGTTCCTATTTATAGGTGTGTGTATTTATCCTTATATATTAATATTATTATTGATGAGTATTATAAGTTTCGTACTTTTATTTCTTGATGAAAACTATAATGACCTGTGTTCGTAGTGAGGTAGGATATATTGGGTGTGTCACGAGTAATATTGAAATAATGTATAACGTGAGAAAATGAATTTTCCTATCTGTTCTTTAACAGAAATTGATATCTTAGGACCATTGATGGAAATGATACGGCCTAAATATATCTATTTCCATGGTGTTCTATAAGAAAGTTTGATTTCTGGGAAGTCATGTAAAGAGACATCGATCACGTAGGTTGATGGAACTGGCATGCAACCTGCTTGATTAGATATATCTCGTTAAATGGAATATATTACACAATATTCATCTGTATGAGGTATTATGTTTTTGTGAAAATAAATTCATTCTCTATGGGTGCCTTAGTGTTTTAGTATAAAATAACCTTATACTTTAGGCTAATTCACCAAATACCACTAAGAAAGAGGGCTAGAGGGCCACACACTAAGTGTATCTAGAATCTTATTTAAATAATATATTATCATTTATTATTTAAAAAGTTGAATAATTATTATTCCACAATGTGGTTTGATAAATTTTCAAGTTTTATTGATCGCATATATTCTATCACAAGTTATTTGATGGAATATTATATGAGTGAAATATTTGATGAATATTTATTTTCTTTTTAGTGAATATAATACTTATTTATTTATTAACGAATAATATATTGATATTTATTTTTTAAATAAATAGACCTTATTCAAGACCTGATAAATACTATGGAGGAATGGTGGGCCTAGTTTTTAGGTCCACTGATAAATAATATATATTGAATATTATTTGATTAAATAATATTTAATGTAATTCTCAATTTATGTGTATATTGAGGAAATAATAACATTATAATTATTATTTTGACATGGGGTTACACAAGGGACTATATAAATATTAAAGGGAACTTCTGAAAATATTTATTTATAAACCTCTGTGATATTTAAACCCAATTGTATTATTTTCTTAGTGATCCAATTCATTTTATATTGTACACAATGATAGCTAGAGAGAATCCTCTCAATCCCTAGAGAGATCCCTCTCTAAGAACACTCCCAATAATGGAGAGTGATATTCCTCTACCATTCACTCTCAATTCAAGAGAGATCAGGGAGAATTATTTGGAAGCAATTATCATGGAAATCAAAGGTTAATGATGTAAGTGATAGGATCTATCGTGCTATCACCCACAGATTCCTTTAGTGATATTCGAAGATTTTTAGAACACATGTGGATCACTACTAGAGGGAATATTCTATTAATTCCTACAATGCAACGACCGCACAATGAAGATCTGTTGTTATATCCATCAATAAATAAAAAATTCATAATAGGTAATTATTTAAATTGATTAAATTAATTATAAATAATATGTGATTATCCTCTCTTTGGCTTAGAAATCTTATAAATTTTCTATTTTATTTGATTCAAATCTATTGATCTTGGTGTTTAATCATCGTGTAGATCTCATATTGATCATCAATCATGAAAAAAATGAAAATTTAGGCATCACCCATCACACACTTCCACTACACCCACAACATATAGTTACATTCTCTCCCATTAAATTAATTAAGTCGTCAGAATTTTAATTATAACTTACTAATAAAAATATATAAGGGTATTTATATGATGGTCATGACTCAAGATAAAATTTCAAATGAGATAACAACTTTACTAACTTGGTTCAGACTATGAAATATATCTTTTCCTTAATGATAGTATTATCCCCAACATTGGGTTTCTCTATAATTATTTGAGATAAATACACCTCATGATTTGGTTTTAAAACCCATATAACAGAAATAATATTCCTAGAGACTTCATAGTCATCCTTGCACTGGTAGAAGATTGTAGGTTTATTTGAAATATTAAATGTATTTTCCTGTTTCGATAATTAACATGCATTATGCAAGGATATATATAATCCATTTCTAAAATTATATAAAGTTCATCTAAAGGAGGAAGAATAATATTTTCACAAAGATCATTTATATAAACTTAAAATTATAATACAAATATCTTACATGTAGATGTTTTTTTTAATAATTCAATATAAAATAATTGGGAGGTGATTTGATTCCCTTAGAGTAATTCCTAGATATTCTGGAGTGGATAAAACCATAATATAATAATAAACCCGAAAATATAGAGTGGGGGTAAGTGAACCTTAATTATCATGATCCACTTCAATAGTAGTTATTTCATATGCACTCCTTTATTCCTTTGGTCTTGGTGGATTTTCACAACAATTATCCATGTTAGTCCTTATATTGGGGAATATATTTCCATTATTACTAATCTTTATGAATTTTAAACATCAAAAAAAATTTCCACCTTAGAAGGAATGTTATTTCCCTCTATCATTTTAACCAAACTCTTTATTTTTCCTCATCATTTGGATACTTCATGAACTCCTTTACCATAAATAAAACACATATCAGTTCCTCTAATGCATGTCCCTAGATGATTCTTAATGTGCTCTTGACACATAAGAAATGGAATCTTCTTTCTTTTATGGTCTTTATTACTTAAACTTCCATGAAACATAATTTTTATCATATTTTATGTTCCTATAATTTCAACTAGGTTCAAATGGATAATCATAACTTGAGATAACTAGTTAGGAATAACCATAAGATTCATCACTCTAGGTCATATCTTGTTTGGTTTTTAATTAGATAAATCACGACATTGTCCATTACAAACATTATTAACTCAATTCCTCTAGGCGTCATCCATTACTTTAAATAAAGTAAAGTTGAGGTACGATAAAATTAACAAACACATAAAAGGAAACTATAAACTTATAATAATTAACTCATAAATGACATTCATACCCTAACATATGAATCTATATGTTTCAATATAGATTATATATGGTCATATTATTAATAGGTTCTCTAACCTACAAGTTATATGTTACAACCTCAAATTCTATTTAAATCCTTCATAATGATCTATAAAGAGCATGTGAATCATAAAAACATATCCCTTGGGAGTGTCAAACAAGGTATGAAATTAGGACCACTTACCATGAACTGAGTGAAGATTGATTTAATACCAAACTATCATTTTTAGGGTTTTTAACCTAAGGTGCATCTGTCACTATTACAAAAATAGTTTTTATTACATTTTTTTATGTTTTCAACATCGAGTTTTAGTTGGTGTTATTGTAAGCAATGTAAAAAAATATGTTTTTTAATGTTGGTTATTATAACTGATGTTAAAATTATTATTTTAAATACCTTTTACAGCTATTATACAATAACTGATGTAAAAAGTGACATTCAATGATAGTTATAATAAATTGATGTGGAATATGACTTTTTTACATCGGATATATAACAAAATATGTGGAAAAATAGGTAGTTTTTTAAAGAAAAATAAATGTCGTTTAATCCCTCTCATGAAAATAAAATATTGATAAAAGTTTAAAAAATCACATAAATAAAATGAAATATAGAAAAAAAATTAAATATTTGAATTCATTTTCAATCTTGTTGTAGCATTTCTATTATAATTATCTTCGGAGTAAAGACATCATATAAAATTCAAAGCTACATCTTGGAAGGAATTTTAGACTCCAATTGAAGATTGTTAATTTTATTTTGATTAAAAGAAGGGTTCATGAATATAAAAAAGGAATCATTAATAGTTGTATCAATTGAGAAAACTAATAATAATCAAATTAAATAATATAAAAATAATTATAAATTCTGTGATTGTTGAATGAAGAATTAGTGGATTAATGATGTAGATTGAAAGAGTTGAATACGTGGAATAATGATGAAGATCGAAAGATTTGAATTAGTGGAATGATGATAAAGATAAAAAAGAAATGATCTAGAATAAACACATTTGGAGTGTGAAGACATATAAATGAAATTAGAAAAGGAAACTAGGATATCATAAATGGAACATCTTATTAGCGATTAAAAATTTTAATTTTCAAATCGATAAGATTTTAACTATTGTTAAAACAAAAAATGGAATGTTTTTAAAGTTGGTTATTTAAAAACTAACATTAGACATTAAATGTAAAATCTATTTTATATATTAGTCTGTTCTAGAGATTGCTTCCACTTATTTGTATCCAGTTAGGTATGTAATTTCCAGTAAACCACACACACTCTACTTCATGATGATTTTAAGACATTTTCATATATCTATTATTATATCTAGGGTTTTCACTAATGTCCTATAGTATTAATCCAAAAAATAACAAAGCTTGTATTTGATTCCAACTGAGATGACCTAGAACCATACTCCTAGATTTGGTGCCAAAAAAATACTTTAATCTTTGTCTTTGACACCAAGTGAGATGAATCAATCCAAAATTACATATATTTATATAATATGAACATTACATCTCAAAAATTATCACAAAATCCTATAATATAAAGGTTTAGTGTCTTTAGATATTAGATAAATAAAGCTTTTATTCTAAACATTTATCCATAATCACACCATACTATGTTCTTTTATAGATATATCTTAGGTTATACTCAACTTCATAACCTGGGGAATCAAAAAAATAAGAAAGTGGTTGGATCGAATTATATGTAATGGAAAAGCATATAATTGAGTCATATAGGGTTATAGAATAAGAATATGATAAAACATGAACATGATAGAAATATATGATCAAAAAGGAACATATAATAATAAGGGTTGTCCATAAGGCATAATAGAAGGACATTTAATATTAAAAGATCAAACATATACCATGGAATAAGATTTTTGAAACATGATATAATAAACATAACCCATGGATCATAATATAATAAAATAACATAGAGATGTAGTATAAGTATAATAATAGAGAATCCTGACATAGTGGATCAGGAATCGCGTTCATGGCTCCTATAATATAGTGGATCTGGAATCACATTTTGGCCTCTCATCACATTGTGAATCAGGAATCACATCCCTACCACCCATCACACAGTACATTATAAATCACATCCCTACCACCCATCATATAGTGGATTAGGAATCACGACCTTTACTCTCATCACATACTGGACAAGAAATCATGTCCTTACCTCTCATCACATAGTGGATCACAAATCACATCCTCACCTCCCTTAAAATAGTGGATTGGGAATTTCATTTATTACTGCCATTATATAGTGGATCATGAATTAATTCCTTGACTACCATACTTATCCTATGTGATATAATACTTTACCCAATGTATTAAAGGGATATATAATTTCACACTCACCCATCAAATAATGAAAACCATATATATGTGTGCCATGAGAATGTGAAAACATTCATATTTCAACATTAATTAATTAACCCATAAAAAGAGATAGGTTTAATGAAAACATATATAAAAAAATTAATAATCTATCTAGATAAATAAGTTGTATAGTAGTATAAGAACACATCCCAAGTGTAACAAAAGTAATATCAAAGTATGCTGACAAAGATGAAAAACACATTTTTAAGATTATTGAATAAATCACTTTAAAAATAAGAGTAAACACTCCTTGTATTTTCAAATCCATTAATAATTAATATTATTTATAAAAAAAACTTAAAACATGAAAAGAAATATTTGAAAAACATAATGGTTGTAAATGAATTTCATCACATGTAACATGCTAAAAAGTGAATATTTTTATAATTTTGAAAAAAAAACAATGTGAAAAACATTAAAATAATCTGATAATTTTTTTAAAAGAGATTCAAAATAGTATAAAATGACCTTAATCAATAATTGATTAATATATAAGGATGTCTATTAAATTACCCAATGAATATAGATATAGATGATAAATATTCTCAATATAAAATAAGAGGTGCGGTAAGTTTCTCTTATAAGCATCACATTTAGTAAATTATTTACCGAAGTAAATGAAATTGAGAGAGGAAATGTAAAAACCAAAAAATAACTAGTGTAGAATAAAATATTTTGGGTTTTAGATTTAATGTTTACACAATTTTTTCCTAGATGTAAATCCAATCATAACAATATTGATATGAAAATTTGATTGGAAAGAAACCCTTATAACTTTGGTAACCTTTGAGTAAAATCCACATTGAAAGGAAGAACCTAAGCTGGATTTTTAAATCCCAAGAATTTAAAGAATGTTATGATAAAAATCATCTATATGGAAGTATATACACCATATAAAAATAAATTAGTAGTGAATATGGCACAAGTCTCAAAGGAAGAAACTCTTACCTTTTACTATGGACAACCACAAAAGATCTTTAAGATCCTATATAATAAAAATAACCATATTAGTAACCTATTTTAGAAGTTTATTCTTATTTATATCCTTTTTTACTCTTTAATTTTAAGAATTAAATATAAATTCATTAGTGAGTTATTATTTATTTTCAACATCGGATGTTGGTAATTTTGATTATTTTGAATATGCCTTGTTAATGAAATGTACAACCCTATTGTTTTATAGTAATTGAATCATTAATATATTATAAAATATATTTAAATCATTTTTTAAATTATCTAATAATCATCATGTTAATTTCATAGAAACTATATGCATTGTTCAAGAGAATGAGATCCATGATGATCATGTTTCAGGTAATTTACAAATATGAACTGATTGCTTTATAATCATCAAAAAAAATTATGTCATTATTTCAGAACCATATTAATTATATATATTTATATCAAATATCATATATATATATATATATATTCATCAATATATATTTTAGAACCATCTATGTAAGGTGGTGAAAAAAATGAAACACATCATTCATGGAGGCAGTAGTACACACGTACACACAAGTGATGTTTTTATTTTCTAATGAATGAGAAGGAAGTAGGGAAAATAATTATTTTTATTTAAATAATTTTAAAATTATTTCATAAATATAATATTTTTTCATTAAATACATTATTATAACCTGGTATGTGAGGTGGTGATGAAAAACGAAATATTTCATTCTTTGAGGTTGTAGTCCACACATATTCATGAATGAAATTTTCATAGGTATAAAATGTTTATTACATGAACATAATAACATTTAAGTATACTAATAATAATAATATAATTTTTTTAGTGTGGGTATAATATATTTTGTGGAGATATAAGAATAATTAGTAGAATATAAATGCAAACAGTGTGATTCGGAGTTTTTACTTTACTTATGGAAACTCCTTAAGCCTTCTTAGAATGGTATTTTGGTAAGAAAAAAATCTAGAACTTGGGAAAGTGATTTGGTAATGTTTTTTGGTATAATATATTAAATAATGTATGATTTATATGTGAGGGAATGTTGGGTGGTGTTGGGTCCCTTTTATAAGTGAAAGGGGTTGAACTTTTGTGAATACATATAAATTTATGTTATAGACATGTCACTTTCAATGGAAATTGTCTCAAAGAGTGAAAAATAATGGAGATTGGGTAATACTTGGTATATTACCCTCTCATACAGACAAATAAGGGATAAGGTTTTATATATTTTAAGCATTTTCCCCTTTATTTGACTTTTATCCTAATTTTTTTTACTATGGTAACTTATTTTATTACCTCAGTAACTTATTTTCAAGCCTAAAAATAAAACTACCCTTACTAGATAATTTTTAAATGCTATTTCCCAATATAAAAACCATTTTAAAATATTAATTTCAAAAAATGATAAAAATTAATTCTTATTTAATGAGTGTGTAATGTATAAAAAATTTAAAAAAAATAATTTAGGTACTAAAATGTAAAATATAGGTTTCTAATTTAAACAAAATCATTTTAAATGAATAATAATACTTATTAAATAAATATTTAGTCCAAAAAAATTTTAACAAATTATTAATTTATTCTTATAATCTAATGATATCATAAAAAATCATGACATTTGTAAAAATGGTATATTATATTATTCACCAAAAAATCAAACCTTTTAGAAAAATCCCAAAATTTCATTATAATATATTATTGGAATGATAAGTCAAAAAATGAAGTTCATTTTTCTGAATAATAAATTATAAAATTTTAAATTTTAACTTTTAAATGGAAACATACAAGATGATGAAAAAATATTTTTATATAATAGTGTATTTTTCTAATGTTAATCATTGTTATTGTTATTTATAAAAAATTATTCATTAAATTGTTTTAATATATTTCTAATATAAAAAAATATACTTTATCATCATTTAACCATAATATATATAGTTTCTTAAAAATTCATAGCATTTAAAAAGGTAATTTTATAGAAAAATACATTTTAAGTGTAAAATGATCTTATTAGTTATTTATCTATACTAATTGAAGTTTATAAATGAATTTATATTAAAAATAAATTTTATTTTTCTTGTTACCTAGATTTCAAAATGTGGTTTCTTTTATTTATACTTTCCAATTCAATGAGTAAATTATAACATTTATATTTACAACTTATAATTTCATCGTAAGAATGTATTGTGATTCATTTTGGATTTATGTTTCATGTGAAGTATGATATTAAACATTATATTTGTTTTAAATAATATCAATAAAAAAATATCGGGGTGTTAAACATATTATAGAATATGGGATTATACATTATATTTTGGATACCATACATCATCATCATATGAAGATAGACCTACTTAAGATAATAATACCAGATATTATAGATGTATAAGCTAGAGTAATTTTCCTTACTAACTAGGACTCTATAGTTGGAAAGATCAAGAGATATTTTTTTACTTTGGTCGTCTAGACTTGTATGATAACTTACCCTTGAGGTATGCGTATATAATATCTGTTATTAAATATTTTTTTTAAATTTTTTAAATATTTGAATATATATATATATATGTTTCTAAAAATACCATAAAGGTAAATACATTAGGTATAAAAAGAAACAACATATTGAAGCCCATTCAACTTCACATACTACTTGTTCTGAAGGACTTTCTAAATTATTAGTTTATGAATTTATGTTACTGGATATTTATGAGTAGACAATCAGTAATAAAATTTGATGGAAATATTTTCTACTGATGGTTTGTATGAAATGTATCTTAGATCTTGTAGCTACAGATATATTGGGTATTGTAGTGATGAAATTATTTTACATGAAAGTCAATTATCGCATTTCTTTAAATTATATCAATTTCCTGCAACTTACTATCTATGTTTTTTTATTAGGTATATTTATACACATGGTATTCATAATGATATTATGTGATTTCATGGACTCATGGAACCATAATATATTTCTCTAAAAATGAGGACAATGCATGACAGAGAAAGAACTGAATATACCTCTCAAAGATATCAGAATGAGTCAATTAAGTGTGGGAATTTCTCATCTTGATGAGTATGAAAAATATATTTAATTCTAGTCAAATTTATCTTAATTAAATAACCACACACATTATATTTTTTCATATCTGTTGTCATTGGATGTTGTATTTTTTTTTCTCTAAGAAAACATTGCTTACTGGTTATGTTCCATACATGGTGATGTGAGAGACAACTTTTTAACATTATTAGATAGGTAAGTATGATTATTTTAATTCTTATATATTATAATAAATTTCTATTTTATTTTATACTTATTTTCATTTTCAATTAGGGTATGTAAGTATTATCACTAGTAGTAAAAATATGGGCATAAAATATCTATTATGTTTGTGAAAATGTGGATGGTTTTGTCAGTACAATAATTTAATAGACACTTAAAATGTTATTTTTAGTTGATAACTTATATTAAAATATAATTTTCATCATCAATAAGTTGGAAACAAATATGGGTATTATATGATGATATTTATATATGAAATAATTATAGATAGTACAATTATATCTTTCGATAAGGTTAGGTTTTATTATAACTTTTCCTTTTCTTCATCATATCTTTAGATTGAAAATGAATGATGAATAGTTTATTTTTAATTTTTACATTTTTTATGATCCTCACCCATATAATAAGAATGATATAAATAATATATGGTGAGTATTTGATGATTATTTTACAAATTTGTTTTTTTAGTTCATCTCTTTATATTTGTAATGTGTTTTTTTTTATTTTAAATATTGAATTTAAAAAATTTGCAATTTTAATTTTTTGTTATAAAAATGATGTAATTTTATATTGTTTTTCTAAATTTTTCTTTTTTATAGGTTCGGGTATAATATTTTTAATTGAATTTATTTTAAAAAATATTATTTTTTATATTAGTTATTTATATAACTATTGGGAAAATTATATTCTATGATGGTTATAAAATAACCTATGTGAAATATGGTCTTTAACATCCTTTAATTTAAATAACTAATGAGAAAAAAAACATGTACATTGGTTATTTTATAACCAATGTGAAAAGTTTCTATAATTTTCATTTAAGAAGGATTTTTAATTTTTTATCATATTAACTGACCTAAAAGTAAATTTTTATTTTAGTTAAAATGACCAATGTAAAAATATATATTTACAATATTTCGTACAAATTTGTTTCTTTATAACTAATGTTAAAAATAAAAAATATTGACATTAAAACACTTTTATGTACTAGTGGAATGATAAATTTTTAAGTATAAGATTTTTTTTATCAACCAATGGATGATCGTGCATACATTTAATTATTTTTATCATCATTATTGATCCTGGATAACCCAAATAGTGATTTCATATAACAAATGTATCATGGTTAGTAAAAATCAAGTGATTTTATTATACATATATTGATATAGTATAATTGAGGGGTAAATTTTTAAAGTTTCTCTTGAATCAACTTGTGTTCATTATTAATTCTTATTATGTAATATCAGAGAAAATTCTTGTAAGGAGTGAACATATTTTATTAAAAAGTAATTCATTAAAAATAAAAGGTAAAATTTTACTAAGATCACTATAACTAATAATCTAAAATAGGTAAAAATAAAAAATAAAAGTATAATTTTTATGTCTCTTGGCTCATATTCTCTAATGAACATCACAACAATAATTAGAATTGTAGAAAAGAAAAATAATTCAATCCAAATAATTGACATATTAAATGAAATAATAATTAGGTTTATTATTAAATGGATTGGTTTTAATGAATTTATAGGAAGTAAATATGTCCATTACATGATGATTGGTCATTATGAATAATGGGAATTATAACTATTAGTGATATAACTATTATAAATTAACCGTTAGAATTATCCTATATTAAGAGTAATGACAACTGACAGTTGATACAGAGGGGAGAAACCATGACCTCAACTAGAAGAAAATATCCCTTATGAAGCTCATTTATTAGATCTTTGGAATGAGGTTACATAAATGGGGTTTTCCCTTAACCTAGATAAAGAAGAACTTTAATAATTAAGGTTCTAGTGGAATCGTTAATGGGAGAATTTTAGGCTAGTAGAAATCACTAATAGATCAATGTTGGTCAAACTACCCCATTAAATTACAACCATTCTACACCTTACCTATGAGACCCCAAAAAATAAATACATAATTATTATAAATTATTATATGAATATTCATTACATATCATTAAGATTTGTATCATAACCATAGATGTTTAGTGTCAGTGGAAACTTGGATACATAAATAACTAGTACAGGAAATATCAACATCATCTCCCACTTAATTATTCATAAGTAGAACCCTTATTAGATATATAATTATTTAAACCCTATTTATATCCTGGTAAAAAGAAACATATAAAAGGGTGTGATCATATGTTCAGTAATGTTAAACAAGGAAGATATCAATAAATGATAATAAGTGAGTATAAGATAAGCATAAGGGTAAGATAACATGAGGTTAAAATTAGAAAATAATTCCCAATAATTAATATATCTTAAACATGAATATTTTCATAAAGCTTTGTTAATAAAAATATATAAGACATGAGTTTTCATAATCATTAATAATCAATCATGATCCCTGAGAGCATATCATAATCAAAAGATATAAGTTTTTTGAATTCACATTAGCATATAAAATCACTACCTTATAATGGTTTACACCCAATAATATCATTGTGGTAAAATTCCCATAGTTGAAACACCTACCCAACCATTTCAAACATTTAATTAAGGGAAATTTAAATCTATTTAACTCTACCATCTATTAGGTGTTTATTAACTTTATTGTATACCATCTCTTAAGTGTTTATTAACCCCATTTTTTATTAGGATTTTCTCAACTCTGACATCTTTACCTAATGAATTAGATGGATATAACAAACTCACATGTCCTTAGTTTAAAATGTATCCACCCTTAAATGGTTCATAATAAATTAATCAATCACATAACTATAATCCATTTATATTTATTCCACAAGACCAAGAAGACATTTACCATTACATAAAAGCTTAACCCATGGAAAGAAAATGGGTTTCATAAAAATTTCATCATTATAAACATAAACTATATAGATAGATAATAAGGATGGTAATATTTGATTATATACATATTAAATCATAATAAAAAGTCAAAGTATGTTGTTATAGATGAAAAATGCCACAAAAATATCACTAGAACATTTTTTGAGGAACATACACTTTTCCTTTTGAAATCAATTATTTAAAATCTAAAATTTTTTAAAATAATCAAGAAAACATTTTCTTTGAATGGAACTAAGGAAACTTATAATGTAGTCATCAAGGGAAATTTTATTCATGGTTATGGGGAAATCTATTCATGTAGTGTTCATTATAAAATCCTTTCACATTTTTTATGAAAAGTTAAAAGTGGATCGTTCCGAAAATGATAAGAAGAATCCTTTAATTTTTTTATAAAAAGTAAAAAATGGGTAAATATTACTTAAATAAGTGTGAGGAATATTAAAAACATTTTTTAAATAAAATATAGCCATGGAAGAAAATATTCTCGACCGAAGAGAGAAACTTAGTCGGGTTTCCTTAAAATTATTATTTGAGCCTCCTGAGAAATTAAAGAGATAAAAATTAAATAAAATAATATAATATATAGAAATAACCGTTGGATAATAAAACAAATTGGGCAGATATATCATATAATTTTCTCATAGGAAAATTTATGCATAAACAATCCTGATAAAAATGAGATTGTAACATAAAAACCTTACCACTTTGGAAATTTTTGAACCATTACCCCCATGAAAGAAATAAATTCAATGAAATATTAAATACCATTAAAACAATTATATTCATGATAGAACATATCAAATAGTTATTATAAACTCCTTATAAATGAATATAAGTGTATAACATAAGATATTTCTAACATCCCAAGTAAATAAAGAATAAAAATTTTCATATTTATTAATATTGGTGAATTAAATATAAATTTTAATTTTAAGGGGATACTATGTCTGATAGATTACTCAATACACAAAAATGGGTTTCTTTGAAATCTTACGTTGCACACAACTTTGAGTTATACTGAAAAATAATATATTATTATTATTATTTTAAATAGTAGTTAACGCCTAGCCATTGTATTGGAGGAAATGAAAAAAAGTAACTACAATATGTCTACACAAATTTGTTAAATGTTTTTACTTTTATACAATAAGTTTTAGTGTCTTAAAATAATAATTAATCCATTTTTAAGCATGAAATACTTTAATATTCTTTAATTGGTCGATTTACGGCCTTTTGATGGAAAACACCTTTTAAATATAGTTTTTATCACTTTTATATGTTCCATTTGATATAATAAACTTATTATTTATAATTGGGACATCAAAATTTACTTTGGTTAAAATTTTTGGTATTTTTCTAATAAAGATCAATTTTTGATGAATAGTGAAAATACTACATTTTAATTCAAAATTGCCTTTTAATCTAAATTATTTATATAGTTAGATTATACTTTTAATTGGTTTTAAAGTGTAATTGGATTATATTTTTACCATTTAATCCAATTTTTTCATAATAAGTAATTTCACTTTGAAATTGGACGTAAACAAATGTCAATCTTTTGATAGTTATTATTTCTTAAAAATAGACTCTTTGGTTTTGACAACGGGGATTAATTTTAAATTAATTTCTGAAACTTTTGTGTTTCGAATTAAAAAAAAGGATTCCATATTTTGAATCAGGAGGTCCAAATTTTGTAAATAGGTAACTTTTATTTTTAGATATATTATGAATAGTAACTTTAGTAAATCTTTTATTTACCATGGTTAAAGGGTAAATCTGGTAAATAAGGGTAAAAAATAATATTACAATAATATTAAATTATCCTAAAACGTATCCTAATCATATTTTATGATACATTTCCAACCCTAGGAATCCTTGGGTCTATTTTGGGACCCCATGGGGCCACTTTTAAGTGAAAATGACACTTTATAAAAATTAATTTAAAGTTAAGGAAAATGTAACATAAACATATATCTTTTAGTAAAAAAAATTTTATATAGGGTTATATAAGTTATATTTTAGTCTATAAATATTAATTTTAAATATAAAAAGATATGATACATAATGGTATATTATTTATAATCTTTAGACATCATATAAATTAATTAATTTATGACACAATGGTGATTAATGATTACCTCATTAATGAATGTTTTAAATAAATGAGATTATAAATATTAAGATAAATTTATTTTTAGACTTTTATGACATAAAAGAATTTTATAGATTAGTATTACTTTTTATATTTTAATTAATTAAGGTTTTTAGAAAGAATAAATTTGTTACGTATTTTTACAAAGTCATGATATGAATAGTATAAAAATTGACATAAATGAGTTTTTAAATCAATTAATATTTTATTAAATGATAAAATAGTTCTAAAATTCTAATATTTTTCCAAATGACATATATGATGTTATAAATTTCATTAAGGATCCATTTTGGGTCACATAGAATTTTATAGTAAATATATTATCCATATAGAATGAATATACAACAAGACATGGTAAAATTAAAAAAAGTTAACAAAGGGTTAAATAAAAAAGATAAGGATTAAAAAATATCCAAAACCTATCCAATTATTATTGGATGATTTTATTTTGACTTATATTCATCTTATATTCTAATTTAATGAGTTGTGTACCTTTTGAAACCAAATATCATTTTATAATAAAATAATATTTTCATACTTTCCTATAGAGCCCATCCTCCCTCTTATAAAAGGAAATCACCTCTAACCCATTACTTACACCTCTAAAGCCCATTGACTAATCCAAAATATACTCCAATAAGATCCCAAAATCCATATATTCCACCTATAATCATTAATTTTGGCATAAGTAAATTCATTAAAGTCCTTTGGTTCAAACCAATGGGAGTTATCCGATTTAAAGGTAACGTCTTCTCTCAATTTATTTTCATTTATTTACCTTCTCCACACCCTATGATCTTCTTATTCTTTGTTAACATAACAAAAAAAGTATACTCAATATAATAAGTTGTTTTATGAGAATATTTCTAACTACACTTACACACACCTCCATCTAATGGATACAAACATATTTTTTCTATGGACGGTGAACTACTACCTCACGAAATGATGATTGTTCAATTATATCCTACCGCCTCTCATGGTGGAAATTATGATGGAACTGTAATTTTATATTATTTTTATGATATTTATTTATCTCTATTATTATTTAATTCTCATTTATAACATACCTTTATTCTTTTCATGTTGTATAAATATGATAATTTCATTTGAGGAAGTGCGGATTAACTTCCCCTCAAAGTGATATAACTCGTTCTTTCCAAATATAGAAAAAATAAAGTATTGTTTTAATGAACCTATATAACATATATAAAAAATGATATTATACTATAATTATAATATAACTATGTATCATTTTTTTCATTCCTTTAAAAATGAAAAAAATAAATGAAAGTAGCGTTCATGCGTACGTACAGCTTACCACCTCCATGAACGGTGCATTTCATTTTCATATATCCAAATTATATGGACTATTATAAATAAAAATATACTGAATATATATGATATATAAGATATATATGATATATAAATTATGAATATAATTCTGGATATAATGAACTTTTGACCACATGTACACTTTTTACTTATAACAAGTTCATTTTTTACTCAAGTTCCGAGGATCGACAAAGTGTCTGATATGAACTCAAATAATTAAATAATTGTTATTGAAAGGTAATAAGTGATATAAAAGGAATAATAAACTTTAAAAAGGTCATTAATCAAGTATAAATTAACTTAAGTTTTTTATTCAGGAAGAACAAGGAACATACGTGATGAGTTGGACTCAAGGTTAGGGAACTCCTTAACCCAATTTCCATTCTTTGGGTTAAAATTACACTTCTTGATTATGTCATGCTATGATTATGTGAGAAATAAACTTTGTTATAATATCTTTTATTTATACATTATTTATGTGTACTTATAGTGAATAAACATAATTGATATATTTTATTTACAAAATGATCTTTGTAAGGGAAACCTTTCACCCTCATCTTTTAGTTAAAGGATTCTTTATGTTATGTCTTTTAATTTCCATTTTCTTATTTTGGGATATGTTCTTATATATCCTTATTTAGGTAAATTTTATTTCCAAGTGATGAGATACCATTTTCTCTCCCATAAAATCATTTTCTTATTTTTAATGTGATTCCATTAGGATTCCAAATTTTTGTAAGGGGATATGTCTCAATCTCCTTTCATTGAGGAATTTCTTGATATTGTGCACCTTTATTATCCTATAAGGTGTATATAATACCCTTTGACATATTATATCATGAATATATTTATTCTCATGATATTATATGTTTTGTTTAATGTTATTCTTTAATTATTTTTATTCAAGTATTTTCTCAAGTGGTAACAGACTCTTTAACTAAAACATTGTTATAAATTTTTTAAAGATAGATTTTTCTAAATATTTATCATTAATGTCCATGTTTTCAAAAATGTTTTTAAGGATTAATTTATATGGAAATTAATGTTTTAAAATGTTAATTCCTATAAATTTTTTAAATTGGTATTGGACACTTTGATTCAAAAAATTCTTTATTAAATGTTTTAAATTAATTTCAAAAAGAATCTTTTTTTACGAAGCGTTTTACTAAATGAAAAAAAATAATGTTTATTTTTAACATACCCAGTGACAATGACCTTTCTATCATCATGAGAATTATTTGATATTTGGCTTAATTAACAAGCTGTAATGTTTTTAAAAGGAAAATAAATACCATATACTCTATTTACGTATTTTGGTATTGAAAATGGTTTTGAGAATGGATTGATTATGTCAATATATTTAAATGTTATATTTTGATTGCAATGTGGAAATTTTATCTCTCCTTTATGTGTGTTCATGTGTTATGATTATGTTATGGTTCATTGGAATTTTTTATGAATACATATGGTTCCATGATAAACCTAGGGTGGGTGAGCCCGATATAACTCTCCAATGCATTGGGTAATGTGATAGAGGTAAACGTTAATGTTTCTCCTAAGAGATTTAGGGAATATACCGTGATGGGTATTCCAAATGTAACTCTCTATGTCGCTATGAAAGCTAAAATGTAAGTATGTTATGGATTCCACAAGTTACCTTTATGATTTATTATTTCTATATTTTATTCATAAATCTTATGATTTCTAGAGGTATGTTAAAGAGATTATGTTTTTATGTATTGATGAACTAATGTTTTCATTCTTTATTTTATAACCCTTACTGAGCTTTTTATGATCATCCCAAGTTTTTGAAAAAAATTTATTAGGGTATAAGTAAGGGTAAGAGAAAGAAATAATTCAAGAAAATTGATATGAAGAAAATAATTCTTTTTTTATTTTAATAGTTTTTATTTTATGAAAAAAATAGATATTTAGTAGAAGTGTCTAATTTGTAATATATGATATGTAATGTAATAGTTATGGAATAATTCTCTAATACTCTAACCATGAAAAGATTCTCAATGTTAATTAATAATTTAATTCAAGATTTTGTAATTTTTATGATTGGGGCCTTATATTTGGTGTCAAAGGTTGGTTTAGACAACATTAGGGATTAGAAGTTTTTGTTAAACACATGGTTAGTCTCTAGGTCAAATCCTTAAGTTAAATCCTTATTTTGTAACTATTTCAAATCAAGGAAATTCTGTTACAAATGGAAGGAGGAGTATCTAAAATGACATTTCTATCTCTTCATAATGACTTGATTGCAATAATTATTGAAAATTCATGTCCCTACAATTCTGAAACATTTTCTAACATACAAATCACTTGTAAGCAATTGTTTGAGATATCAAACACCTCCTCTATACCTCAATACCATTGTGGATCATGGGTTGTGTTAAATGAAATTATATTTTCTCAATATTATCATATTTTCAAGAAAGGTAAATATTATCAAGGAATTTCCAAATATTTTACCTTATCACAAGATTTTGAAGCATATTATGATTTTGAAAAATGTGATGAAGAATGAGACCCTTGCGCAACCTATTTATATTTTCTTTTAAATTATAGTATTTCATCACATACTTATGGTATTTTAAAAGTACCATTGATTGAATGTATCAACTCAAACTTAGTTTGAATATTTTATAAAAATCATGTTTTATCAGATGTTTTTAAATTATACGTCATACATGATTATTTTTTAAAACTATTTTTCTGTGAACACTCATATGACCCAAGTTGTACGAGGTGTATTTGGATAAAGGAATCAGATGATTTTGAAGGACCTCTAAGTCATTGTTTCAATACATGGACCATCTATCTACGTGGACAAGATGATTATGAAACTAGGTGGACACCAGGATCAAGGTATGATGTTCCTTTTTTTTGAATAGTGTTATTTTATGGACGTAAAAAATGTCAATATATATAAGACTTCATGAATTAAGATATTGAGGTTATTATGATTTGGGATGAAAATTAGAGGTATAAGACAACCATTGAGGTTAAATCATATTAGGGTTATTTTTTAGTTTTATAAAAAGGGATAACATGCAAGATGGGTGACAACCCATCGCATCCAGCAAGGCCATAGGAATCGATCCCACAACCGATGGGAGACAAGGGTACATCACCTACCACTGGCCTATATGAAGCTGCTGGATAGTATAACTTATTCTTTTTAGTTAAATGATTTTATGGATCAAGAATAAGTTAATTTTTGGGGACTTGTGTTTTTTTTCAAATGGATATCCTTAGTATAGAAAAATAATTTAGTGATTAAGTGATAAAGGTCAGTTTGGAATACATTCTCTCTTTGGGGAACACTATATGCTTACGGAAAATAGAACACTATGGGATCTCATTTGTGGATAAATGGTTGAAATTTTATTTTGAAGGAATTTATGTTTTTTTTGTGAACATATAGCGATTTGGGTTATTTATGGAAATGATTAACCTATTAGAGAGAATAAGTGATTAGGTTAATTAATTTTCAGTATGAGACTTTAAGAGTAGCCGATGTTATTTGAAGATAAATGTTAACATTTTTGTGGAAGATTATGTGATCAATTCCTTCAAAATATTGGATTTCAATCTAAGTTTGGATTATACTGAAGGATTTTAAGGAAAATTGTTTATTGAATGGTCTTTGTTGATCTTTGGGTACTCTTTGTTCAATTTTATAGATTAAGAGTAGTATTTATTTTTATCCTTTTGGGGATTATCTGATCTTGTACTAACTACTTTGGTTTTGGTTAATGTATAAAGACAGGGGAAATATATAGTTTTTTATTTTGTAGATTATGTGATTCTCTAGAAGTTGATACTAGCACTTTAGGTGTGCCAAGTCATCTTGAATACGCAAAGTTTGGAGAAAACATGAGTTTTTGGTAGAAGTTTATTAAAGGATGAAACTCTACATGAAAATTAAGTATATTTCCTTATGTCCTTAGTTAATCTCATAAATAAATTTATCAATATTATGAAAAGGAAGATAAAAAAAATTTCCATTTATTTTTCATTCTGGGGAATCAAGGACCGTTTAACCCATCACAAGTTTGTGATTTTATGGTGGTTAACTTTCTCCTAATCATGTTTTCTATCACTCTCCATCATAACTTGACACTTAGTTTCTCCTCCATATCCAATTTTTCTTACATGGAATCCTAGTAAGTGTTATCTCGGGTGACCTTTTCACTCCTCTTTATTTATTTTAAATTGATAGTTTTATTAACTCTTTTTACAATGTGGTACTTTTATTGAAGTTTTCGAGCCCAATTTTAAAATTGCAATGATGTAATTCCCAAAAGGTGGGAAGGATAAATAACCCAGGTAAATAAAGAATATGAAATTTTCATATTTATTAATATTTTTGAATTAAATATTAATTTTAAATTTACGGGGATGTTATGTCAGATAGAGTACTCAACACGCAACAACGGGTTTCTTTTAAATCTAACGTTTCACACAACTTTGAGTTATACCGAAAAATAATATAATAATAAAATTAATTTAAATTGTAGTTAACGCCTAGCCATTGTATTGGTGGGAATGAACTAAACTAACTACAATTTTATTACACCTGTTTCTTAAATGTTTTTACTTTTATCCAATAATTTTTAGATTCTTAAAATAAGAATGAATCTGTTTTTAACCAAGAAATACTTTAATATTCTTTAAAAGGTCGATTTACCACCTTTTGATGGAGAACACATTTTAAATCTAGTTTTTGTCACTTTTATGTATTCAATTTGACAAAATAAACTTCTTCTTTATAATTGGGACATTAAAATTTAATTTGGGAAAAATTTTCGTATTTTTCTGATAAATTTAATTTTTTTGAGGAATAATGAAAAATAATGCATTTTAATTCAAATCTGTCATTTAATCTAATTTATTTATATAGTTATATTGTACTTTTAACTGGTTTTAATGATTAATTGGATTATATTTTTTCCATTTAATCCAATTTTTCTCATTGTAAGTGATATCACTTTGAAATTTGACATAAACAATTGTCAATATTTTGAGAGTTATTATTTCTTAAAAACACGCTGTTTGTTTTTGACAACGGGAATTAATTTCAAATTAATTTATGTAAATTTCGTGTTTTGAATTTGGAAAAAAAAATTCCATATTTGGAATCTATAGGTTCAAATTATGTAAATAGGTAACTTTTATTTTTAGACATTATGAATAATAACTTTAGTAGATATTTTATTTACCATGGTTAAAGGGTAAATCTGGTAAATAAGGGTAAAAAATAATATTATAATAATATTAAATTACCCTAACTTTTGTCCTAACCCAATTAGCGGATACATATCCGACCATGGGCATCCTTGGGTCTATTTTGGGACCCCATGGAGCCACTTGTAAGTGAAAATGACACTAAAAATTAATTTAAAGTTAAGGAAAATATAATATAAATGTATATATTTTAGTAAAAAAAAATTATTTAGGGTTATATAAGCGATATTTTTTACTATAAATATTCATTAGAAATATAGAAATATTTACTACATCATTTTATTTTATTTATAATTTTTATACAATTTATAAATAAATTTATTTATGACACAATGGTGATGTAATGATTATATCATTGATGAATGTCTTAAATAAATTAGAATATAAATCTTTAAATAAATTTATTTTGAAAATATTTATGACATACAAGAATTTTTTATACTATTATGACGTGTTATATTTTAATTAATGAAGGGTTTTCGAAATAATCAAGTTGTTATGGATTTTTAAAATTTCATGATATGAATAGTATAAAAATTGACATAAATGGGTTTTTAAATCAATTAATATTTTATTCAATGATAAAATTGTCCTAAAATTATAATATTAGGAAAAATGACATATATTATGTTAAAATTTTCATTAATGATTCATTTTGGGTCTCTTGGAATTTTATAGTAAATAAATTAACCATATAGTATGAATATACAGGAAGACATATTAAACGTTAAATAAGTTAACAAAGGGTTAAATAAAAAATATAAGGATTAAAAAATATCCAAAACCTGTCAAATTATTATTGGATTATTTTATTTATAATTATATTCATATTATATTATAATTTAATGAGTTGGGCACCTTTTGAAACAGAAAATCATTTTATAAAAAAATAATATTTTCAAACTTTCCTAAAGAGCCCCTCCTCCCTCTTATAAAAGACCACAAAATCTAACCCATTACTCACACCTCTTAATCCCCTTGGATCATACAACCTATTCTCAAATAAGCTCCTAACTTCCCTCTATTCCTCCGATAATCCTTACTTTGGGAAGAATGAAATTCAACAAAGCCTTTTGGTTCAAACCAAAGAGAGTTACCTAATTTAAAGGTAACTTCTTCTATCAAGTTCTATTATTTTATTTTCCTTCTCCACACCCTATGCTATTCTTATTTTTTTTTTAAATAAAAAAATAGTATCCTCAATATACTAGGTTTTTTATGAGAAGGATTTGAACTACACTTACACACACCTCCATATAATGGATACGAACATATTGTTTCTGTGGACGGAAAACTACTGCCTCATGAAATGATGATTGTTCAATTATCTCCTACCGCCTCTTATGGAGGAAATTATGATGGATATATAATTATATATGATATTTATGATATTTATTTTATCTATATGATTATTTTAATATCATTTATAACATACCTTTATGATTTTCATGCTGTATAAATACGATAATTTCATTTGAAGAAGTGCAGACTACCACCCCCTCAAAGTGATATGACTCATTCATTCCAAACATGGAACGTAAAATGGATAGTTTTAATGAACTTATGTAACATATATAAAATATTATATTATAATGGAATTATAATATACCTTTTCCTCATTTTTTTTTCATTCCATTAAAAATAAAAAATGAAATTAAAATAGCGTTCATGCGTACGTACGGCTTACCGTCTCCATGAATAGTGCATTTCATTTTCATATATCCAAATTATATGGATTGTTATAAATAAAAATATACTAAAAATATATGATATATAAATCATGAATATCATTCTGTAGATAATGGAATTTTTACCACATGGACAATTTGTAATTATAACAAGTTCATTTTTTAATCAAATTCTGAAGATCGAAAAAGTGTCTAATATGATCTCAAATAATTAACTAATTGTTATATAAAGGTACTAAGTGATATAAAAGGAATAATAAAATTTAAAAAGGTTACAAATAAAGTATAAATTAACTTAATTTTATTATTCAGGAAGAACAAGGATCATACGTGATGAGTTGGACTCAAGGTAAGGGAACTCCTTAACCCAATTTCCATTCTTTGGGTTAAAATTATACTTCTTGATTATGTTGTGCTATGATTATGTGAGAAATAAATTTTTTTATAATATCATTTATTTATACTTTATTTATGTGTACCTATAGTGAATATACATAATCAATCTATTTTATTTAAAAAATGATCTTTGTAAGGAAAACATTTCACCCTCCTCTTTTATTTAAAGACTTATTTATGCTATGTCTTTTAATTTCCATTTTTTTATATTGGGATATGTTCTTATATATCCTTATTGATATAAATTTAATATCAAATTTATTAGAGTCATTTTTCTCTCCCATCAAATCACTTTCTGAATTTTAATGTGATGATGTTAGGCTGCAGATTTTTTGTAAGGGAATACGTCTCAATCTCATTTCATTGAGGCATGTATTTATATTGTGCACATTTATTATCCTACAAGGTGAATATACTTCCCATTGATATATTATATCATGAATCATCTTATTCTAATGATACTATAAGTTTTGATTAATTTTATTATTTAATTATTTGTATTCAAGTATTTTCTCAAGTGGTAACAGACTCTTTAACTAAAACATTGTTTTAAATGTTTTAAAGATATAATTTTCTAAATATTTTTCATTAATGTCCATGTTTTCAAAATGTTTTTTCGGATTTATTTATATATAAATAAATGTTTTAAAATGTTAATTACTGTAAAAGTTTCAATGTGGTATGGGACACTTTGATTCAAAAATAACTTTATTAAATGTTTTAAATGGTTTTCAAAAAGAATATTTTTTTATGAAGCATTTTACTAAATAAAAAAAAGAATGTTTCTTTTTAACATACATGGTGAAAATGACCTTTCATATTCCATGAGAATTATTTTATATTTGTCTTACTTAACAAGACATAATGTTTTGAAAATTAAAATAAATACCATATACTCTTTTTACATATTTTGGTATTTAAAATGGGTTTGAGAATGGATTGATTATGTAAATATATTGAAATGTTAAATTGTGGTTGTAATGAGTAATTTTTATCTTTCCTTTATGCTTGTTAATGTCTTATGATTATGTTATGGTTCTTAGGAATGTTTTACGCATACGGGTGGTTCCGTGATAAACCTAGGGCGGGTGGGATCGCGATAACTCTCCAATGCATTGGGTAACGTGAAAGAGGTAAACGTTAATGTTTCTCCTAAGATATTTAGGGAATATTTCGTAATGGGTATTCCAAATGTAACTCCCTATGTAGCTATGAAATATACAATGTATGTATGTTATGGATGCCACAATTTACCTTTATGATTTATTATTTATATGTGTTTTTTATAAATCTTATTATTTCATGAGGTATCTTAACGAGATTATGTTTTGTATGTATGGATAAACTAATGTTTTCATTCTTTATTTTATAACCCTTACTGAGATTTTTATGCTCGTCCCAAGTTTTTGAAATGTTTTTTAGAGGGTATAAGGAAGGTTAAGAGAAAGGAATAATTCCTAAAGATTTATATCAAGAAAATAATTCTTGTTTTCTTTTAAGAGTTTTTATTTTTTTTTAAATGGATACTGAGTAGAAGTGTCTACTTTGTAATATTTGAGATGTAATATAATAGTTATTGCCTAATTATCTAAAAAATATTACCCTGAAAATATCCTCAATGTGGATTATTTAATTAATTCAAGATTACGTAATGTTTAAAGCTAGGTCCTTATAATATGTCCCAAAGAAAACTATTTGACATGATATAACCCTTACCACATTGGTAACTTTTGAATCAAAACCCCTTATATGAAATAATTTCAATTGTAACTTTAAAAAACATGAATAAAGAAGTATCCATGATATAAATTGAAAAATTATCATTATATATACATCATAAATATAAATAGGTGCATAAAATCATATATGTCTCAATGAAACAAAATTGAGATAAAGAACCCTTACGACATTAGTAATTTTTTAAACAAATGTCATTGGAAGCTAAAAAATCATATGGTTCTATAAAATGCTTCAATTAAACCACTTATTGTGCTAGAATAAATTATTTTTAAGTTTAAAACCATATAAATAATAAATTAGTGGATAAAATTAAAACATATCTCAATGTATAGAAATTGAGACGAAACCCTAACCTTATATTCGACTTGATTCATAAGAGCTCAAAACTCATGTATAATAAATTAATATTTATTATAATTATATAATATAATCATATTTTTATTTATAATATCATATGTGATCCAATTATAACATCTAAACATTAGTTTATTAAAAATTCTCTATTAAAGTCATTATTTAGAGTGTTAACTGCTTCATTTTCCACGTATGTTTTAGTTCAATAGTTATGGTACTTGCACTATGATCATTTATCCTCCATATCTAGAATATAAATAATGATATAAGTACAATATATATTCATTATATATATATTTATAACCATTAATATTAATTTTTTATGAAAAATTAATCGCATCACTTCGTGTAGACGGTAATCTGTACGTACACACGAGTGATGTTTCTGCTTTTCAATAGATAGAAAAAAATAAAGGTAAAACATAATTCAACTTTATAGAATTATTATTATATAATAAATATAATATATGTTCATTAAATAAATATTTCTTACCAATAAAGTAAAGTTAAAATGATTTAAAAATCTATCACTTTATGGAGGTGGTAGTCCACATATACGATCGAGCAATGTTATCATTTACCAGTGGATCATATGGTAAGAAGGTAAACATGATATTATAATTATGAAATAATAATTATGTTATAAATATGATATATAAACATTAAATCCATCATTATAACCACCCATGAATTATGGTAATGGAAAATTAATCATATCACTTCGTAGAGGTGATGGTCCAAACATACGCATGAGTGATACTTTTATTTATCATTTAATAGAGAAGATGTGGAAAAAGGTTATGAAATCATCATAACAACATATCATTATATTTATGATACTATATTCATAATTTTTTTATTTATACAAAAATTTCATAGATTTTTTATGAAGAAATAAAATAGAAAGTGCTTAGTTAAGATTTATACCTCTTCTTTGTGATACCCCCTTTGGATTACACCTTAAGCCTTTAAGGATTTGTATTAGGAGAATAATATAATCTTAGGATAAAGTGAATGACCCTATAAAAAATTTTAATTAGTGATTGGATGAGCTATAATTTTCAAATGTTGTGAATACTGGATGTGGAGTGCTTCCCTTTTATAAGTGAGGGAGGGACACACATGGAATTTCATAAAATATTTAAATGATATAAGGTCACTTTTTTCGAAAGTATCATGAACCAAGCTAGGGTTCCTTCCAAACCAACACCCAACCCATCCCAAGACATGGCTCAAAGGGAATTCTCGATCCCCGCATAATGGAAACTACTACCTTGGTATCAACAATACACCCAAATCCACCACCACTAACACCTGCAAGAAGTGGAACACTAGAAACCAGATCCACCTTCACCACTATAGAACATATTACCTTTACCTAGGTCATACATAAAAAAAATATACATACACCCAAATGTTTATATAGGGTATGAGACAAATCCCATTAGGATTCCACTCAAAATATAATATTTCATGCTATAAAATTATAAGATAAATTAACACAAACATTTTTATAAGAACATTTGAAAAAAAATCATTATTTTATTAAAGAAACTACTCTCAAGGAAACACTTTTAAGGAAAACCTTTTCTCAAATAATATTGCTTGAAATTAAAGTGTACAAAAGGTCTACCATATATATAAGGCTATAACCACACCACATAATCATTTTGTCATAAGAGACCACCATGGGAAATCCATATAGGTAACTAACATATGAGGGACCTTACGCACCTCATACCCCAATGATCAAAATCCTCCAAACAAAACCAACAATTTTCTCATGAACAAGCCACTAGAGGGGAACCCATACAAAGGTATAATTTTCTCTATATCATAATCAAAAACCAATATAGTTCCCATGCACAATCCATTATAGGTGATACCATCCCAATGTCTAGTCGTCTCTCGCTATATCACATATATAATTAGTTTTGTAGCATCAATCCTGATAGATGAATATGGGCATCACCTCTATCGATTCTACTAGAATAATATTTATAGTTCTCCCACCTAGATACCCAATATTCCCTTTGTTCTCAAATTTCATTTCACAAGTCACATAAATCACCACTTTCACATACACATTCCAATCATCATAATAAAATAAATAAATCACTTCTTTAAAAATTCACATTGATCCTACGATCAGAACTCACATGAAATCATTATTTTCAATAAACAAAACCAGTTTCCATTTCCCATGTACACCGAAACCATTTAGAAATAAATTTTTCACCACTTTCACAATTCAAAAAATCCTTTTGAAAAAAAAATAAGAAGATCACATATGAAATCCAACCATTTCCATGGGTAAATCCCTTCTAAAAACCATACATATTCTAAATCCACTTTAAAAACATGATTCACATCACTTTCACATTTTCACAAACCACATTTAAGGTGAAAAATAAAGAATCAAATATGAAAAAATCCATTTCTTTTGGAAAACCAACTTTTAACACATTTGAACCTTCAAATCCCTTTAAAAACACACTTCACGCCTTTCACATAAATCATAGAAATATTTCAAGAATCACAACAATATGGAACACATGAAACATAACCATTTTTTCAAACAAAATAAACTTTCATCACATATTCATCTCAAAACCTTTTTTAAAACACCTTTCTTACCACAAAAATAATCCTTATAATGCATTTAATCAACTAATAAAGTAAGAAAAAAATCATTTAATAATGTAAAACCATGGAACCACCTACCTCAAGCTTGTAAACTTCTGTAATTCAGTGTGAAACCACAATTACACCTCCACAAGACCCTATAAAGGCAACATAGAGAAAAACCATCAATATGTCTCCTAAAAACACAAGATATATCCCTCATTAGTTCAAAACCCATATTGAAACAAGAAAACCAAAGATGTAGGGAAGGAAAACCCTAGAAAATGGAGAATCCAAAGGATAAATGACTTACTTAATGATTTATTGAGGAACTAGGGCCAAAACCACCCAATTATTGATGATTAAAGGATCCAAGAAGGTTTAAAGGAAGCTCACATGGATAAAAATCTTGAATGGGGTAGATTATAGTTGATTTATGGTTAAAAATAAATAGGGACAGAACATAATTTTTCACATTTTAATGACCTAGATAGGTCTCAGGGTTATCCCACACAGTTTACCAAACCATGTGAAAACCATGAATCCATTATTATCTAAGAGGAAAAATACATACTGTCATCCCACATGGTTTTCCAAACCATGTGAAAATCATGTGGTTGCCTCTATCTAAGAATAAATTGGTTGCACATTTTTTTCCATGGTGCATGGTTTCCCCAAACCATTCTTCCACCCTGCTCCACCTTCTATCAAGTAAAGAATCTCCATTTTTATCTGAAAACACTGGGGGAAGCCAAGGGATAAATTCCAAATTGAAAATAAGAAAAGAAATACCTCAAATAAAATCTTGGATGTGAAAATTCTCCTCACCATGAAACCTTTTCTCCCTCATAAAGTCACTCCAAATCTTGATTAGAAAAAAAATGGATACTTCTCCTAAAACCAAGGCTTTCACTTCCATAGCTTGATTAGAAAACAAAAATAGATACTTATCCTAAAACCAATACTTCTACTCCCATGTATCATGCACATCATTACCATGATACCAAAGAACTCAAACCAATGGTATGGACTTCCCATGAAGAACTTTCTCTAGTGAATCCACAATTCTCACTAGCCACTCCAACATAGATAATTCAAGCTCCAAGTCCAACTCCTCCCAGTTCAACACATAGGAGGGATCCAGATTTTAATTTTTCAAATAAGATACATGGAACACATCATGAATTGACTTTAAATGAGAAGGAAAAAACTAACCTATATTCCACCTTTAAAATCCAATTAGTAATATCAAAAGGTCCAACATACCTCATGGTTAGATTCCCTTTCATACCCAAATAATGGAGACTCATGCGATGTTCCACTTTCAGAAACACACGATCACCCATAGAAAACTCCAAAGATCATCACATCTGATCATCATAAGACTTTTGATGACTCTGTTCCATAAAAATGATTTATGATCAAGTTTAATTTATAAAAATTTTCTTACACGAGTCTTACTCCCAACAACGAGGTCTCGCCCACCTCATCCCAACACAAAGGGGATCAAAACGACCAAACAAAAATCACATTAAAGGGGTCCATTTGATTTAATGATTGGTAACTATTATTATATAAAAACTTCACCAACCCCAAATGGATATATCACAAACCTCCTAAATCCAAAACAAATGCATGTATCATGTATTCCATGATCTGATTCGCTCGCTCCATCCGACCATCCATTTGAGGGTGGTATGTCATACTCAACTTGACTTATAATCTCAATGCCTTTTTAGAACCTTCCCAAAACCATGAGGTAATGTGAGGGACTATGTCAGAAACAATTTCTAAGGTCACATCATGAAGCCTCGCTATCTCCTGAACATACAATGGTCCTAATTCATCCAATTTGGATGAATCTCTAATCAGAATGAAATGAGATGATTTGGTTAGATGGTCAATCACTACCCAAATATAATTCCTCCCCTGGGTTGTATGAGGTAATACAAAAATAAAATCCATGGAAATCTCATCCCACTTATATATTGGAATAGGAAGTGGATAAAGAAAATCGGAGGGCCTTTGGTTCTCTACTTTAACTAGATGACATGTATAACACAGTGATATAAATTCATCCATGTACGGCCTCATACCTGACCACCGAAAATACCAATGCAGATTATTGAAAATTAATTCCTTATTTCACTAGATATTTATAAAAACTAAAATTGTTAGAACAAGTTATCCAATATGGATAAATCTTTATATGATTAAAAATATATTAATATCTATAACCTCAAAAATAACACCCAAAGTTCAATTTAAACAATTCCATGAATAGTTAATCTTAAAACTCCTCTAAAATATGTCTAACCAAAATCAAAACCCAAAAAAATCTGAAAGTTTTGATTACATAATTTTTTTTTCAATATCAAATTTAAAATTTATACCCAAACAATATAAAGTATCTCTTAATGTCGCATATCAATCATGTGAATACTTGTATCATATATTCTTTTCAAACATGCTAATAACCAGAATCACCATAAAACCTCGATGAAAACATATATTCCTCCAAAAAATTAACTCTATCATTATTTCTGAAATAAAATAATAGATTTTCCAATATAATTCATAAATAAAAAAATGTAATAGGTTTCGTCAAATATAACATAAATCACTTTTTCATCAAATCACTAATCAATTTCAAGGTCAACAATACTATCCAATTTAATTTATCAATATTAATCAAGTATTTATCCAAAATAATTATTATCTCAACATCAAGCATATATTAAGGGTTATCTATCAACCAATCATGCGTTTTCCAAAAATATCACATTACTGCTAAATCTCTTTTGAATGTTATTGATAGCATTAAAGATATATTTAGAAATCCTTAAATAAATACTATTGCAGGATAATAATGTGTTGTTTCGTGATTATTTTAACTAGAATATCTATAATAAAACACTTTTACAATATAATTATCATATCATAATACATAAACACTTTAATTGTTTTACTTTAATGGTTGGCATATTGTATGCCCTTCCTTAGTCAAGGAGTTAGCCCATTGATTAGGGCATTGGCTCAGATAATGCCCAAGTTCCCCACATATAATACATTGACTATAAATGGTACCTTAGTATTTAATTTATTTCCCTCTATAGAACACTTAATCTTCCATGAAACTTACTTGATCTATGTCATTATTTTATACACATAAAACATCTTCTCGTTCCCTTGATACATTTCCCCAGGTACTTCTTCCCACATTATCAACATGTAGGAACCTGAATCTTCTTTTCTCCATTATCTTCATAAAATTTCATTATTCTCTTATTTTTTTAATTTATAAACTCTCATATGTTCAGGTTTTTAATCATATAATGATATATATGGTTATAAATAATCACAATATTTCACATTCCACCTCTCATATCTGTCATGAGAAAACCCAATGGACCCTGATTGGATAACAAAAGGATAGGTGTAACCACCCCAATCCTACCTCCTATAGGCTAGGGGATATAAAAAAATCACTGATAAGGTATAAATAAAACATGTGTTCTTTTTATAATGTAATTTTATGCACATAAACATCCATATTTATGTGAAAGTGCAGAGGAATATAAATAAAATACTATAACATATAGTGTAAAATAATACTTGAAATAACCTATTGGGAATTCGTCAGAGTATAAAAGTATAAAGACAAAGTGAAAAAGGAAAAAATACACTCCCATTCAAAAATAGAGCCCTAAAATGTAAACAACTAGAATAAATGAAAACTAGGAGAGCCTGACTCCTGTTCACCAGGTTTGACCAATATACACAGTAAATTCACATAAGTATTACTAAGCCCCACTGATTTTACCACCCAATCTATCTATCATCTAAATAATACATAACACATGTGGGAAGATCCCATTTAGGAGTGAGCATATAAATACCTAGTAGCATGCTCCAAAAACCACATAGGGAGCAATAGAAAGATACAAAAAAATCAGCTCAAACCAAAGTAAGATAGAAATGAAACCTTATATATATATATATATATATATATATATTCTCATAAAAAACCCCAGTAGAGAGAGAAAGGGTGTCTTTATCTCTATAGATCTGCAAAGAATGAAAATTCTACCTGGAACTCCAAAAGTCCATCTCTAGTTTCCAACATCACATGAAACCTTACAATAATATTTATGGAGGGGACCACCCCTCATCATTGTGATCCATAGTTGAGGGATACACAATGTCTTTATAGGAATCATTCCTCATTAGATCTCAAATATAGGGGAGTACCACTCTGTAGATAGAGGACTGACACCCTACTATGAGGGAGTACTTGATCTGTCTATGTAAAGAT
This sequence comes from Viscum album, assembly GCA_963277665.1. Lineage (NCBI taxonomy): Eukaryota > Viridiplantae > Streptophyta > Magnoliopsida > Santalales > Viscaceae > Viscum > Viscum album. Next base: position 583,566,502 of record OY728120.1, read on the forward strand.
TATGGGGGAGATTCACCTTGGTGTAATAGGGGAGTACCGACCTCAACATCACTCCGACAATCTTTCCTTGATCACTACTATCATCAATCATCGTCTAAAGAAACATACCACTCATAAAACCTTATATCATATATATTATTCTATATAAAAGGCCACAAATGTGTTCTATATTAAAAACTTATTAGGTTAGGATACTCAAGGGACTAAATTTTATTCCCAAAGAAGGCGATACATGAGGAATAATTTATTGGGAGAATTACATGTTGTGCATGTGGTTTCACACAGTGTGTGAACTTGGATCACCATCTGCTCGTGTTCTCTCTTAGACAGAGACTAGGAATATATGTCATACTACATGATGGATACTGGTTGTACATGTTGTGTCTCAGCTATCCGAGGCATGGTTGTGCACTTCCATCCATGCTCGTGTACATCGGCCCATTCCCTTGTATAAGGCTCTTTTTGGGTATCCTAGCCATGTCTGAGTACATAGACATACCGATGTACACTTTCCATGCCCATATACCTGGTTGTGTCCATGCCTATGTACTCCTAGAGTACACATCTATCCACCAGGATAGGGGTTACACGACATGTGTTGGGTCCACACGATGAGTGTATTTATCTCTGATTGAAACCCTAGTAGCCATAGCCTTGGGACTACACGACATGCGTTCTTTACAGTATATGTTATGTAGTCTATTTTTTCATAGAAAACTCAATTTATTCAGATAAGGATCTGACCTTAATCATTAAATAATCATGATTTTAAATAAATATTTTTACTTTATTTCGAATTGAGGTTATTTTCAAGTTTATAGTTTTAGATAATTAGGCCATAACTCATACATAAAAAAACAATAAAATACATAGTGGAAAATTCCGATCAGAATACATTTTTTTCATAATATTACACTTTTAAAATAAAGCATGAATTATTTTTGTATTGAATATTCATGACCCCAAACTTGAATTCTTCCTTTCCATTACCCATCCTTAAACCCTTTGAAAACATTTTAAAAATTGTGATGAGAAAAAATCTCATTAAGGGATATAAAAATAATATAAACTATTAGTCCACTGAATACAAGAAAAATCATATAATGTATACCTTGGTCTTAAAATAAAACATTTTCACATGAATAATAAGAAAAAAAACAAAGATCATTATAACCCATAGAAAGAAACTAAAACTCCCTTAACTGACTTAAAGCATAATATACATAAAACCCATTCAAAACTCTTTTAATTGGAATAACTATATGGGTTACTTACAATATTATCATTAAATAATTAATTGGAGATCTATAATGGGGATCACCCTTTGTATAATCTATATTATACTCACCCATGAGCTATGATGGGGATTAAACCTTCGTATAGTCTATATCGGGCACACCCATTTCTCATAAGATATAATGGGAATCAACCATTTTTATAATCTATATTGATCTCACCCATGAGCTATAATGGGGATCAACCCTTCATTTAAGATATATCTAGCTCACCCATTTCATATATTTTTCAAGTATCATATCAAGATTAAAACACTCTCATCATAAAACCCTTTCAAAAAATCTTTTTAAACTCATATAAAAAACTCTTGGATAAAAATACCATTTTCTTTTAGAAACAATTTTCCAATACCAAAACACCCTTTTCTTTGAAAAAGTATTTTAAATACCAAAATAACCAAATAAAACGAAAAGGGGTTTTTTATTTAATAAAACATGTAATATTGAAAATTAATCTATAAATAAATTAAATATCATGACAATATGAAATTTCATCATCTTCATACTTAAAAAAATAAGACATTTCTTTTTTTTTTGTCCAATCATTCCATAAAAACATGTAAAAATATTCCTTTTAAAAACCATTTAATGTCATGAAAAATAGATATTATAGTTACTTTATAATAATTTTATTTCTATATAAATAAATATAAAATATAATATCAAGAATATTGTAATAGAGGAAAATATTTGGAAATTAAATCTTTAAAGATTAAAAAGGATATTTAAATCAAAGTGTCCTATACTACTTTGAAATATTTGAATCATAAGACCCATGAAGGAATAAAATTTAGAAAAACTTTTAATAAAATTAGAATAAATAAATTCAGGATATTATATATCAAAGGTTATGTATATACACCTCACAAAATAAGGTGGGTGTATAACATTAAAAACAATGCCTCAATGAAAGGATATTGAGATGAAGTCCTTTACATTGAGTCTGATTTGTCATGCATGTATTTATCTTCTTATTGACACTCCTTTTCGTCACTGAGTCTAAACGACTGAAAAAAGGGAAATACCTTAGTCCAAAGTGATCCATCCTTTGAAGAAACATCAAAAATTGACAAAGGCATGAAGAAGGAATTGGTCAAAGATGGGTCGTGCAGGTTTCATCATGGTCACGCAGGTATACCTGCGTGCCACATTTTGGGCACGCAGGTGACCTGCGCGCCCTATGTAATTTTCACCCGGGGTCTTCAGTAGCCTATAAATACCCCTTGTGCCCCCCCCCCCCCATTTCAAGGACGAAAAATTCCAAAAGTCAGATTTAATCTCTCGGTGCCCTAGTCTCTTCTGGAAGTCTTTCCAACCCTTCTAAGGTAATTTCTTACCTATAATGGAAGCTCTAAACATGGGAAATAAGGCCTAAGTGTTGAAATTCATCAACACCATCACTCCTAAGTGTCTAAACCTTATGGGAAATGAAGACACTTGTGTGTCACCTTATCCCTTCAATAGAACTTGCGCGCCATTCTTTTGGAAGTCCCTATTGATAATACTAAGGTCTTGAGCCAAGCCTCACCCAAGTTTTACCCTGTTGGTCAACCGTCGCGTAGGTACACCTGTGCCGCACAGGTATACCTGCACGTCCAGGACTTGCGCGCCCACGCAGGACCTGCACGCCTACTTCTTTTTGGGTGCCCCTTCTGCCTATTCACCTCTTTTCTTCAAATCCACCTCTCCTCTTCAAGATTTACCCTTCAGAACCATTTTCAAAACCATTTATGGCATGGTTCCTTTTTTGGTTTCCTTATCTAAAAGGAATTATGTGGAACATCTCTTAAAACCTAGTGATTTACATCTCTTTATGTCACTAAGGTTAGAGATTTCATTCATTCAACCTCATCCTTTAATATGAGAGGATCTTTAACCTGGGAATTCTCCTTAAGAGTAAGCCCCAATCTTAATTCCCTTAGCTTGGGAATCCTTCTTAGGAGTAATCCCCAAGCATAAGCTTCTTTTTTTGCGGCATCCTCTTTAGGAGTAAGCCCCAAGTCCCCTAACCTTGGATTCCTTTCCAGGAGTATGCCCAAGTCTTTATGTTCCCTTAATTTTGGGCATCATCTTCAGGAATAAGCCCTAAGTTCCCAAATATGGGCATCCTTTTCAGGAGTAAGCCCCAAGTTCCTAAATTTTTGGGCATCCTCCTTCAGAGTAAGCCCCAAGTCCCCTAACGTGGGATTCCTTTTTAGGAATAAGCCCCATTCATAATTCCCCTAACCTAGGAATCCTCCTTAGGAGTAAGCCCCAGTTCTGAAGTCCCTTTAACCTGGGCCTCCTTCTCAGGAATAAGCCCTGGTCATAATTTCTCTTAACTAGTCTTAATTTTACTTTTGATTTGGGCTTCCTTCTCAGGAATAAAACCCAATCATAATTCCCTTATAATTTGGGCATCCTTCTCAGGATTAAGCCCTAAATTAAGTATCCAAATCCACATAAAGCACATATACCTTTATGGACCTTGTTCCAGGGTTTTCTTCTTTGAAGTAAATTCCAATCCTCATCTATCTGGGATGTCATACATACATAAGCCCCACATTATTGCATCTTTCATGGCACAATTGTCTGTTTTTACCAATACCTCTTGTTTCTCACACCGAGCATGACTCACGTGAACTTAGAGTGTAAAATTAATTATGAAATTTTTTCTTTGAGCCATCAATCATGCATAAACCTCATTCTTCTTTAATCGAACTATGTGGGTTCTGATTCCTTTTCTTAAAAAAGGAAAAGTAGGTATCCCATCTGCAGGTACGATCCCAACTATGAAATAATCCATGTCCTTCTGAATGACAATAAACTCCAAGTGCCCCGCTGAGTGGCTTTAAAACTAGTATGGTTATCATAATGACCAAGAGATCTCTATATAATGTATTGAAGGATACCATTGACTAAGAATCTCTAAAAAATATAGATGATTCTCTATTTATGAAGAACCTCAAATACATATAAAAGATTCTCTAAATTTCATACATACTAATCATTGATTTTAAGATCTAAAGGAAAGCTCATTTTCATACTTGGTAATGTAATAAGGATTCACGAACATAACTTAAATCTATAAAGAGAGTCTCGGATTAGACAATAATTCCCCCCAAAAGTGTGTGATGAGTCTGACCTCCCATCCTCTCGACCAATGCAAATTCTTAAGCCTCATCAGTTCACAACTAATGAGCACCTACCTTTGGAATGTAGGTTCAAATGGATATAGAATCATTGGATGTTTCCGGTTCTACGAACAAACCCGTTAGAAACTGCTTGGAATGTTTAAACCTTAAATCAATGAAGTCACCCCCTTTTCCAGAGGAAACAAAAAATGGTGAACCCGACGTGAATCCTTAACCAAGTTAAAATGATGTTTTGATTCTTTTTTAGGCCCCTATTTAAACTCAATGAGAGGCCCAACAAAACAATCAATAACATATGTGGTCATCCAAAAGATGTAGTGGCCAAAATTATCTTTATTATATCTGTTATATCAAGTAGGAACTCTTTTCCAAGATCTTATGTGTTACAGAAATGTCTTCTCTAATGTTCACACCTGTAAATGCCTCTGCTATGAATACCTCTGCTGCTACTCTTGTTGGATCGTCATATGCTCTGAGGAAGACATCACCTACTCAGCATCTTCAATGTTGGGTATCAAATGCACTGGTTAAGGAATACCATCCACATAGTACTATTCCGACTTTGGAGGATGCTCGACAAGATCTCCAAGTCAATAATTCACCCTGTTTGTCTGGACAGTGACGACTAGCAATCAAGAAACAGGTGGCGTCAACCACCGTCTCCAACCGTTTCAGGTCATTATCCCCGGAACGCAATCACCACTCCCTCCCATATTCTATGGAGGTGAATGAGAAGGTCGTTGAAGGCCTTAATTCAAGGAGACAGGAGTCCTTCCCAAGGGATCCCATCAACAATCGCCGCCAGACTCGTGCGGCAGTGCGCCCTTAACATGATGAGGGTGTCATCTCCAGGCGTTCAACTCAGGCTCCTCGAACCCGAGCAGGAAAGACGTACCACCAGAGGCAATGACTGGTCAACAGTGAGCAGGTTCTTATCTCTTCCATTTCTGGATAAGTCCACCAACCTAACTTGGTGGAAAGCAACGAGCGGGCACACACACCCATCCATCTTAATCCCGCTGCCTAGTAGACTCATCTGTCAGCAACCATCCATTCTCGCCAGGAAATTCCGGTGGAGTACTATAGATAATAACATACACCTGTTTATAAATCATAAGCTAGTCAGCAGGCTTGTCTGACTACATACGATGAAGCCCTCCAGCCCAATTTGTTGACAACTGGTAAACATACATACACCTGCTTACACTCATCAATCCTGCCAGTAGTCTCGTCTGCCAGTATTGAAGGAGGTTCATCAACCACGTTTAGCGGAGTGAAATCAGTAGGCACACACACCTGCTATTATTGATGAATCCTACCAACAGAATCTTTTGGTAGCACCTGGAGAAGTTAATTGTAAAGCCCCAATGACAAACAGGAGGCAGACTCAACTCTCTGCCCCCACACATGAGTACTGTCAGAATTCACTAACAGGAAAAGGAGGACAGGAGCAGGAACACACACCTACTCCAAGCACGGAATGGACATATATTCCCGTTCCATTATCTGAAGTCACCAAACATATTCTGACAATTGTGAAGGATCATAATAAAATCCCTACTCATATTCTAGATGCCTTCCAGGATATTATAACAGCTTCAGCAGCATCACAGGGAAAGAAATGCAAATCTATCCCTACCAGTGGAGTGATACATAAACAGTTCACTCAAAAAAAGACACACACCTCTGTTCCAGTCCAAGAGGGTTGTGGGGCATACTCCCCCATGTCATACGGACAACCAAGTCAGGCACATACACCTGATTTGAGTGGAGATAATCAGCCTAACCTGATCCATTCTCCTGAGAAGGTACATACACGTACCCATAATAACCACTTTCGTCAACAAGTGGTTCCTAAAGTGAGTAAGAAGGCATCTAAGAAGAAGACTCGTCCATCACAGTCAAGAAATCAAGGGCCATTATATAATAAGGCTTTACTCGATGCTGGAGTTCTTGATGCACTCAGACAATTATCTGTTGTAACTCAAGATTCTTCTATCTCAGTTCCCAATAGTGGGAACATTAATTCTAAAGGTCTGCATCATACATTTCCTCATGAAGGCTTGCTTCATGACAGTTCGGTTGATCTTGAAGTATCATCTTCATATGAGACTCACGATAACCCTCTGTGTGGTCAGAAGATCAGGGAGAAAAATGTTTCATATTTTGTTGTAACTCACCATGGTGATCCTCCCCATGATGATGAATTTAGCTGCGAAAGTCCTCTCTGCAGTAGTAATTCACATTGCCTGGAAAATTCCTCAAAAGACAATGCAGTGACGAGATAGCCCTCTTATCTTGAGGCACTTTCAAATGTGAAGCCAGTCATGTCTGATTCTTTACCGCTAGCAGGTTAAATACTTTCTCAATTAGAAGATAGCCCGGGGTGTAGTTCATTCTCTGAAACACCCCTGAGTCATGAATCTTATAATTTGATAAATGAATTCTCTACCAATATTGTTGAATCTAATAAAGCAACAAAGAAGCACCATCTTTGGTCTAATCAGGTAGAAGAATCTTCATGAAATGATAAGGAGGAAGTACTGAATATGAGAAAACAACTGGCGAAAGGTGAAGTGCCAGTCATGTTTTGGCCTTTGGCTGACTCTTAGTATGACATTCCAGAGATGTTTACGGAAGATTATATTCAATATATTCATATCAACATATGGAAAACTATTTTTCAATTGAAAAAGAAAATATTATCTTATGATGAATATGAAAATCATTTCAAGATAATAGAAGGGTTACAACGCCAAATTGACTTGGCATCTCTCTCGGTTTCTCGATATCCGAAGGTTGAAAAGCAGTAGAGATCCCTTCAGCATTCATGCCATGGAGCATTAAGAATATTTCTCCAGTTAATTTCCAATGCCCCATCTGGTATTCATATCAGAGGATGGGGTGTTCATGGAGCACTACATTTCACTGTACTCTCCATCCAATAAAGCTTTCCGAAAATGTTCTCATGTAATGTTATTGCTCATGGCCGGCCACAACCAATTGCCTTTGTTTGTAATCAAAGGCTTGCTCAAGAACAGGCCTCAACTAGTTCTTCTAAAAATCAGGAATACAGAGAACAAGTTGTCAAATTACTCTTGCATCAGGCAAACGAGAATATCGAACAGGTTTCTCGTTAAGAGCATGCACATCATCAAGTGACAGAAGTGTCAGAAATCATTCAACGTTCATTTGAACCAGGTGATTTGAGTGGATGTAGGTTGATGCATCCAGCTAATTTTCGGACTAAGGTCTACAAGATCATGAGAGATTTTAAGAAAGTCTCAGATATAGCATCTCAAGAGCAACCCCAGCTTGCCAGACTGGGGACTCTGTTAACCCAACCCTTAGAATCAACAAATAGGATTCAAGGACTTGAGCAGGAACAACCCCAGTCCACCGGAATGGAGAATTTTTAAAATACTCAATCTCTTCCTCAGAGAAATTTAGTCTTCTCTCGATTAAGGAAGAATCCATAAGAGGAACGCAAACCCGAATTATCAGGATATTCCCTCCAAATTACGGTTCGTCAAGAAGTTCCTGAAGGATCAAATCAACAAAAGGCAATGTCTCATCAAGGATATGGAAAAATATAGTATCGCAGAAATTCTAATAGAAGGGATGCAATGCGTTATGCATCAATTAATGTCATCAATGTCATTGTTGCTGATCCCCCAGATGAGGCTCATTCAGAAGGATCAGATGAAGAAATATCTGCTCAAGAATCTGTATACACAGACACAAATGAAGAAGTTGTGCGTACATGAAATCAAAGGATTACTCAGAATCTAGGTATTCCTTCAAGTAACCAACTCTCCCCTCTCCAAAAGGCGTCCAACAAGGGGAAATGAAAAAAGCCAGGTTGTATTTCACCCTACCTTCGGAGAAGGCCAATCAATCTCATTAGAGGAAAGGTTTACACAACAAGAGGTGGAAATGAAGGAGTTGAGGAGGTTGAATGCAGAACTACTTCAAGGTAGTCTTCCTCCTAAGCATGCTAGAGTTAGTCGGCTAGGGGAATTTGTTGCGGCTACTGAGATGGATCAAGAATATCCTCCTTTATCATTACACCTTCACTGGTCTAATCCTATAGGTCATGTGCAACAACAACCGGTGGTGTTATCATCAGTTGCAGTACCAGCCACCACATCTATCCAAACTCCATTTATTACACCTGCACAGGTCCAAGCTCAACTGGATGTTTCTCAAAAGTTAATTACTACTATTTATTCATTAATAGATCGGTTGGAAGCTATGGAAGGAAAACGTGCACCAGTTCAACTGGAGAAAAGAGCCTACCCTGAATGGGTGGATGCAATTCCTCCCCCATCAAATTTTTCAAGTACCACATTCCCAATATTTAACGGTTCGGGAGACCCAGAGCAACACTTAACACATTTTGTTTCTCGTTGCGATCCTATGATGGGAACCCCTCAGCAACAAGAGGTAGTTAAGCTCAGGTGTTTTGTACAGTCATTACAAGGACAGACTTTTGTTTGGTACAAGCTTGAAATCCCGGTCAATTATCGGATGGAAGGATCTCCGCCAAAGATTCCTTCTTCAGTTCAGCTCAACTTTTCCAAAGACAATAGTTTTTTATCTTAACAACTATAAACAAAGGGAGAATGAAAGGGTTTTAGATTTCATTGCTCGCTGGAAGGGATTAACATATTCCCTAAGCTTAGCACTCCCTCAAGAGGAATTATTCAAAATCTGTGTGGAAAATTTGCGTGATGAGTTGTGCACACCATTGATCCCTGTGAAATACACAGGAGGGTTTCAAGACCTTACTTCAATCTCTCAACAGATTTAAGACTCTCTTATGAAGACTAAGGATAAGGCTCGTGTAATTCCATCAGCTCCAGGAAGGAGAATGGGTAAAGTAGAGATTGTTACAATTACGCTTAAACAAGCACCTATACCTGCTTCTACTTCAAAACCTTCATCTTATCTAAGGGCTCCGCCTCCTAAGAATCAAAAACAGAGGTCGTTTCATCAAGATGATCAAAGAGATCAAAGACAGAAACAATTTGAGGATCTGAAGAGAAAATTTTATTCTTTCCAAAATGAACAAGTTCCTGGTTACTTCATTTCGGCTCTGGAAAATAATTTGGTTCAATTGCCAAGGCCCAAAAGTCCAAACAAGGAAGGAGATGAACACCGCCCCAACTATTTCCCATTTCATCTGATGTTTCAGCATCCCATTCAGGAGTGTTTTGTCTTCAAATACCTCCTTCAAAAGATGGTGGACTCGGGACAAGTCAAACTGAAAGGTTCTTCAGCTCAAGTAGCATGTGTTACTGCTACAAATCCAGAGGAAGAAAAGCAAAAATGTGCAGAAATATGATTATTGGATGGTCAGAAAAACAATCAACCAAACTCATTCCATTTTTTGAACGCAATTGAAAAAAACCAATTGTGTCTTCTTCTATGAATTCCACAGCAAAAACCTCTTCATCGGAGGGAAAATCCTCAAAGAAACGGCATAATTCAAAGAAATAGGAACAGTCAGAAGAAGATGAGATCGTGTCAAAACCCAAGTTGTCTTTGACTCTAGAAGATTTAATACCATATACTTCAAAGCAATTGGAACCGTCCCACCAAAAGGCATAGCCTAAACTAGCTAATCAGGCAGAGTCTTCATCAGACGAAGAGTTGATCTTTGGTTCTGTTAACATGATTCACATAACAGATCCTTATACCAGTCACAGTTTCGATCCTGATGAACCTGAGTTCCCTGTATCAAACAGAGGAATTAGAGGGAGTTCCAGAGGTCTGGGATACATAGGAAGACATGGATATCTCAAAATCCACTATTCCAATTCTACCCCTGCTAGAACTATATATGAAGAAGAAACTCGTGGCAGAGCCCTTCAGCGGGCTCAACAAGAATAAGAAAATTCTTCCACCAATAGCAGATTCAGTCCTGGAACAATTATTCTGGAGGATCATTTAGATATTCCACCTTCTTCCTCTCAGCAAGTGAATAGACCTATTCGGTCTAATCTTCCAAATCCAGGAGTATTTCCAACTCCTACCCCGATACAAGATGCATCTACTTCCAAAGAATCAAATTCTAAGGCACCTATGAAACCACATGTTCCTGTTGGGAAACTCATACCTTTGGATCAAAAATATGATGTCTTGAAACATTTTTTCCAATTACCGACCAAGTTATCAATTCTGGATGCCTTGAATCTATACAAGGATCTTCGGGAGGCACTCATTGAGGCTTTGTCAAGTCCTCAGGAGTTCGAAACTGAAATCATTGTGGCTGAAGTCTACCATGTAGAGAATGGCCCTGTAGAATGTCATGCAGTGATATCTTTTATAGATGAAGATGAATATTATGTCGTGTATGGACATATTATACCTTTTTACTTATCTGGAAAGTTCAATGGTGTATACATCTGAAGATCTTTCATTGATAATGGTTCAAGAGTCAACCTCATCCTCATTCGTACACTTCATCGATTGGGCCTCAAAAAATCTGATTTATCTCCTTCTACTTTGATGTTACAAGGATATGATAAAAATGAACAAGAACCACTGGGCAAGATTACACTCAGAACTCAATTTGGAGACCTTGTATCTAATTCATATTTCATGGTTGTTGATCACGATACAGCCTTCAATGTTTTTCTTGGAAGACCTTGGCCACATCAATATGCAGTTATCCCTTCATCATACCATCAATGTCTCAAATATTGTTTCGGTGGTCAAATTGGGACATTGTATTGTGATAAATCCCCCTTCAAAAAATTTGAATCTCAATACATTGAGGCAGAGTTCTATCACATGAAGGGTAAGGAGAAATCCACAACAAGGGAGGTTACCAAAGTTAATGCTTCATATGGTTTGGAAAAGATTCCAATAAACCCATTCACACATGGGAGTACAGATTATGTGTTGCCTATCAGTCAAATTTGACAGGATAGACCCGAATCCAAATACTCTTATGGAAACTTCCATAATGTCAATTACAGAAATCAAGCCAGACAGCATGGGAGAAATTGGTGATTCACCAAGCAATGATGAAAGCTCAAATGGAGATGTCTTCATTTCATCCGCTGAAATCCAGCAAGTCTATACTTCGCCAACCAGGCCAGAACAAGTTATAGCAATATCAGAGGTGAACGATGATGTCGATTCTCAATACATCATCTCCTCTTTATTACCCAAGTAAGACCCTTCATCATAAATAGGGTTGGAAATGGAAGCCTCTTCTTCAAGATGTTCAAATTTTAACATCTCTCCTGATCATGGAAATTTTGCTTCATCATCTACTATGAAAGTAGAAATAGAATAAGTAATACATGTTGAAGAAGAAGAGGAAGACCTCAGAGATTCTCCTCCAGTATTTGAAGAGGGTATCTCTACCACTGTGGATGAACTTAGAGAAATACATCTGGGTACAAAAAAGATCCACTCCCCACTTTAATTAGTGAGGACATGACTCTTAAAGAGCAGGAAATGTATATTTCATTTTAAAAGCAAAATCGAGATATATTTTCTTGGAACTATACAGAGATTCCAGGGCTTGATTCTGATGTTGCTACTCATTGTTTGGGTTTTCCAGAAGAACATCGAGGATTTAAGCAAGCCGCAAGAATAACACACCCAACTTATGCTTCCGAAATTGAATCTTGAGTGGATAAGATTATCAAATCTAACTTCATCCGAGAAGTTAAATATCCTAAATGGTTCGATAATATTGTCCCTATGAAAAAGAAGAACAGACAAAATAGAGTTTTCATTGATTTCAGATATCTTAATCGGCATTGTCCAAAGGATGATTTTCCAGTTCCGATAACAGAACTATTAATTGATGTAACAGCTATCTATGAAGCACTTTCCTTCATGGATGGATATTCTGGATATAATAAAATCTGAATGGCTCCATAAGATGAAGAATATACATCCTTCAGAGCCCCTCAGGGTTTGTTTTGCTATCGGGTAATGCCCTTTGTCCTGAAGAATGTAGGTGCAACATATCAGCGTGCCATTCATCGTATCTTCAAACCCTTTTAGGGAAGTTTTTTGATGGTTATGTGGATGATTTGGTGGTTAAATCCAGGCAAGGTTCAAATCACTTGGCTGATTTGGATGTCATATTCCACAAACTTCGACAACACAATTTGAAGATGAACCCCTTAAAATGTGATTTTGGGGTAACCTCAGGAAAATTTCTTAGCTTCGTGGTACACCATAGAGGTATCGAAGTCGATCTTGAGAAGACAAAGTCAATCCATGGTATGTCACCTCCTAAAAATTTTAATGAATTGAGATTACGTCAAGGAAACTTAGCCTATATTCGGAATTTCATCTCCAATTTAGCAGGAAAAAGTCTACCCTTCACCAAATTGATGAAGAAGGGAGTCACTTACCAGTGGACTGAAGAATGTCAAGAATCACTTGATATTCTCAATAAATGTCTCTTGATTCCACCGATATTAATGACACCTGTTGAAGGAAGGCCACTTATTCTTTATGTGACAGCTTTAGAGCGATAATTAGGTGCCTTCTTTGCCCAGAAGAATGATCCTGGGAATGAAAACAGCCTCTACTATCTCAGTCGGACTATTCTTGAAGCAGAAACCAGATATTCAAGTATTGAGAAGTGCTGTCTAGCATTAATCTTTGCAGTTCAGAAGTTGAGACACTACCTACAACATCATGATGTCCAATTGGTATCTCGTAATAACCCACTCAAATCCATCCTTAGTCATCCAATGCTTACTGGATATCTGCCAAGGTGGGCAGTTATTTTGCAGCAATTTGATATCCATTATGTGACTCAAAAGGCAATAAATGTCCAAGCTCTGGCTGATTTCCTTGCTGAAAATACTTCAGTAGAAGATACATCTTCAGATATTGAACTTCCTGATGAAGAATTATTTTCTATTCAAGATAATCTTTAAACATGGGAAATGTACTTTGATGGTGCTTCCAGAAATCCAATAGAGAAGAAAATGGAGGATCCTAAATTCAAAAAAGTTGGGTTAGGAATTGTGCTCATTTCTCCAGAAAAGGTAGTTCTACCCTATTCCTTTTTATTATGGGAATTTGGTACAAATAATGAAGTAGAATACCAAGCTCTCATCGCAGGATTGGAGTTAGCGCTTCAAGCAAAAGTGAATCACTTAAAGGTGAAAGGTGATTCAGACCTGGTAATCAAACAATTCAATGGGGATTATGAAATCAGAAAAGAAGAACTAATACCTTTGTATGATTACATTAGAGATTTAATGGTGGAATTCCCTTCGCAACCGACATTTTCTTATGTCCCGCGATCACAAAATTCCCAAGATGATGCATTGGCTAATATAGCAACAACTCTGGAAGATCCAAATCAGGATGAGAAAATCATCAGTATTGCCCACTATCGTACAATTTCACCTTATGTTCAAGCCAGAATAGAGGAAATCAATGAAAATTGTCCCATTCCTGAACCATATGGTCATACTACAGGATGGATGACACCTATCAGGGAATACCTTCAAAATAGAACACTTCCACCTGATAAAGCTGGGAAAGAACAAATCTGGAGACGTGTGGTCAATTTTACTCTTTATGATAGCCCAGATCACCTAGATAAAATTCTATACAAAAGAGGTTTTGATGGAATTCTCTTCAGATGCATTGATGTTGAAGAGATAATGCATGTCATGAAAGAAGTGCATGCAAGAGTCTGTGGTGCCCATTAGTCCGGACATAGACTATCTGATCAAATTCGAATGCTTGGATACTTTTGGCCTTCAAGGACACAAGATTGTGTTGATTTCTCAAAGAAGTGTCATTCTTTCAAAGTATGTTCCAACTTCATTCATCAACCCCCAGAGTTTCTTCATACAGCTAAATACTCGTGGCCATTTGCCACATGGGGAATGGATGTAGTGGGACCCTATCCTTCAGCTACATCCAAGCAGTTTAAGTACATTCTTACTGCTACTGACTTCTTTTCCAAATAGGCAGAGGCAATACCTCTCAAAGAAGTTAGTTCTAAATTCATTGTTAGCTTCATCAAGTCTAACATCATTACCAGATTTGGTGTCCCTCATACCATATTGACGGAAAATGGTACCAACTTCTGTTCATCCGAGGTAAGGAAATTGTATCAAGAATACAACATTAAATCCAACCATTCCTCTCGGTATCATGAAGATTCCAATGGAAAAATAGAAGCCTTCAACACGACTCTTTCAAACATACTACAAAATATGGTGGATCAAGATAATAAATCACGTCCTGATAAACTCTTTCATGCTTTATGGGCTCATCGGACCACCACCCGCACTGTAACGCGGTCAACTCCATATTCATTGGTATATGGAACAAAAGTAGTCTTTCCCATTGAGGTTCAATTACCCTCACTCAGGGTAGCCATTTGTGATCAGTCATCTACATATGAACAATCTCAAAAGCAATTGGATGAATTGGAATGATTAGTAGAGAAAAGATTGTGCACCCTGCATCACTTGGAAGTCTATCAGAATCGAATAGCACGATCTTTCAACAAAAAAGTTCATATTCATTCATTTATTCAGGGAGAATTGGTATTGGTTCTCATAACTCCAATGATACCAGGAAAGAAACCTCCCAAGCTTGTGCCAAAGTGGGAAGGACCTTACTCAATACATAAGGTCTACTCCAATGGAGCTTATTCTTTAATCTCAATAGATGGAGAACTCATCACGACTCCAACCAATGCCAGATTTATAAAGAAGTATTTTTTGTAACACAAATACTTATAAATCCAGTAAGACGTTAAATTTCATAGTCATTGGTCCATGCATATGACCTTAAACTCTTTTCACTATCGTCCAACATGATGTTAAACTCTGAAAAAGTCCCTTATACGACTAGCAAGATGTTAAACTGCATAATCGTCGGTCTATGCATACGACCTTAAACTATTCACCCCATCATCCAACATGATGTTAAACTATTTTGTTACCCTTATGTCCAACATGACGTTAAACTGTGACGTCCTAGCTACATGACGCTAAACTGTACAGAAGTCCCTTACGTCCAACATGACATTAAACTGTTCCATCGTCCAACATGACGTTAAACTGTGAAAAAGTCCCTAATACATCCAACATGACATTAAACTATGTCCTCTTTTGTCCTTACTGCATGACATTAAATTGCACAGTCCCCCTTTCGTCCAACATGACGTTAAACTGTATTGTTCTCATCGTCTTAGCTACAGGACGCTAAACTGTACTACACCCTTATTGTCGAACATGACGCAAAACTGTTTTCACATCCAACATGACGTTAAAATGTGTCCCTATATTTGTCCTACATAACGTTAAAATTGTACTTCTCATTCGTCCTACATGACGTAAAACTGAATAAATTCCCTTAATACTTCCTACATGACATTAAATTGTATTTTGTCCCTGTTACATGACACTAAACTGTGCAGCACCAATAGTCCTCACTGCAAGACTTTAAACTGCATAGTCCCTTCATATGTCCTACATGACATTAAACTGTGCATCATTAAGGTTTTTTCTATCTCTTGTTTCTCACACCGAGTATTACTCACATGATCTTAGAGTAAACTTCAACCATAACACCCTCTCTGAACCGCTAACCATGCGTAAGTCCCAACACTTTCTTTTTATATTTTTGTCCTTAAAAACAACTTGATCACCAATTAATTCTTCAATTGAACTACGAGGACTTTAATCCTTGCCTCTTAAGCTGGGTACGTAGGAAACATCTTTAGGTTCAATCCCAAAATCAATCTCTTCACATCAGTTCACCTCCATCTCATACGATGTTGATTCGTGAATTCATCCCTAGAATCAATATCTTTACATTGGTTCACCTTTGTCCTTGCTATATGACATTAAATTGTAAAACACTTTTGTCCTATATGACAATAAAATACAACATTCGTTGACACCCTCACCTGAGAGGGAATCATTATTTACATTGATCTCCAATCATGTTATATTCTAAAGACTACGTGCATACATGGAAATGCCTGAACCTTTTATCTTGGGTCAAACCATCATTGCACTAAAGTCCCCTTTCACTCTTCACTTGTATGAACCAAATCTGTACATAGGGTATTTAAAGAACTACGAGCGGATTGATTCCCATCTTTATGGGATACGTAGGAACATTCGAGCATCCCTCGAATCCAGCACTAAGTCTTTGGGCCTAACCCCAAATTCCACTTTTAGTCCCTTGGATGAAAAGTCCCCCTTGGTCCGAGCTCTATGTCCTTAAACTAATATTTCCTATACTCTCATCCCACATGATGTTAAACTGTATTTCAAGAACTACGTATATATTTATTACCATCCTTATGGGATATGTAGTGAAGTCCAACATCTCAATTCAGGACCCATCCACAACATGATTATGGTTAGCATTGGTCTGTGTATCTCTATATGCATTGAACAATGCCCATTTTTATGTGTCATACTCCTAACCTTAAACACTTCAAAATATCCATAACCCTTTTCTTGACTTCTGGTCACAAAATGTCCGATTCTTGAGAGTTCTTTTGCCTGACTATGCAGCACATGCCCTTAGGCATCCTTGCATAAATAGTCTACATAATGGACCTGTCAGCCAAAAGATGCTATTATTTGACTATGCAGCCAATGCCCTTAGGTGGCCCTGCATAATTCAACACCCTAACAGGTTTTTCAAATAATTGTAACTTCATTCTTGGGAGAAAAACCTCTTTTTTCCATATTGGTCTTATCAACAATATGTAAGGATCCACAGAAAATAGTCATCCTTAACATATTTGTCCCATACTCTTTTTCATGATCTGAAAGTATTTAAGTCTATGGTTTATATTTACCTTCCCTATGTTTGGGTCAGATTTTCATAGGAGTGACATTCATCCAGTTCTTAGACAATATTTATTGGAAATATCTTCTCCATATTCAAGTACCTCTCTCCATACAGCAAACTCTATGCTTTGGAAAATTTGAATCTCCATAAACTTTCACTGGCTTTTTATTAATAGAAAGGTAAAATTTCTGAGAGTTCTTTTGTCTGACTATGCAGCATGTTCCCTTAGGCGGCCTTGCATAAGTAGTCTACATAATGGACCTATCAGCCAAAAGATGTTATTATTTGACTATGCAACCAATGCCCTTAAGCGACCCTGCATAATTCAACCCCCTAACGGGTTTGTTAAATAGTGGTAACTTCATTCTTGGGAAATACTTATTCTAATTCCTTTTAGCCCTTTTTTCGTATCATTCTTCAGATTCAAAATTTCTTAAGTCATAGTTTACATGTTTTCCCCCATACTTGAATGTGGTAATATGTTTTCAGATAAATTATCAAGGAATTGAGTCAATTTTATTCCATTCTGACAAAGTTATTTCGACCTTAAACATTAGCCTTTTTATGTCTGTTGTGCATGACTTTAAACTTTCCACAAAAGAAAAGGTAACTCTGAACAAAATCCAAGTCCCAACTCACTAAACATACATTTTCTATGATTTAGGTAATATTGAGCAATTAAAGATTCAAAGTTTGTAGGGTTATTTATAATAATCCTTTCACAAATCAAACTATGTTTACTAGGACCATTGGATTAAGTGAAAATTTAAAGCAGGTAGCAAGAAAAGGCATGTAAAAATGATTGAAGATGAAAGTATCTTTTATTTAATGCACAAGAGTTAGAAGGACATCCACAGACTGAAGTCTCTTCTCTTTTCCAAGAATTGCAAAAGGCTGTCAACATAAATATTCATTTGATTTACAGCATCCCGAGATTCATCAGCAGCCACTTGAAGCTCATGCACTCGACCAACTTCACTCTTTTCAGCTTGATGGAGTGATTTCTTGGCATCTGCAATGGATTTCATACCATTCGTTTGAGCTCCTTCCAATTAATTATTAAGTTGGTCAAGTTCCCCAGTAACAGTATCTAACTGTTGCTGAATATGCATCTGCTGGATGACTTTCTCTTTGATCTTATGCTTCAACTCCTTTAACTTGGCATCATAATCATCCTCAGCTCGAGATACCACAGCCTCAAATTCACTGATATTGACTGACATCCTCACCCTGGTCAAATCTTGATGGTACTTTTGCTCCTGCTCCCTCCTTAAGATGACCTGTTTCACCACGGCATGGATCTTTTGATATCCAAAACCGCCAAGTCCCAACATGAAGAACCGGGATGACAGTCGGGTAATTTTCGATGACAGCTCTTCTAAAGGCACATCAGATATTATTTTCCATATGTTCTGTCATGCCTTGCGTCGTGAAAATTGGAGTTCCTTTTGTATCTCCTGGCCTGATTCAGCATCACTGTCACAAGGGGGAATATAATCTGGGATTAATGCACTTAGGGAAGTTCTGTGTTCTGCTCCTTCCCCCCTGACCTGTGTTTCTTCACTTTCTATTCCTGTTAGGGCGGAGGCTAAGGCTTCACCTCCAGATCTATCCACTAGAATTGATGGCCCTGCATAATCAATTGAAAGCTTTGGCTAGTTTCAAAGGATAACAAAAGTTTATTGGCTATCTTGAAAATTAAGTACAGTTGCAAATATTGTTATCCCTTACCCAATGGTAGATCAACAACATGAGAAGGCTCCTCCCTGTCTTTCCTAGCTTCAACATGATTTTCATGATGAATTTAAGGAAGCTCTACTGGGTTCAGCTCTACTTGCGCTAATGTCCCTGCGATAGTAGGGTTTTTTGTATCCCCTTTAGGAATTGGCAGTTCAGAAGCTTGCTCAGATGGAACTGCATATTTGAACCAATCATGGTCAAAGATGTAATAAGAAGTTATTTTTAACAGGACGAAGGATAATACTCACGTCCAAAATCTTCTAAATTACATGTTAATTTAACATGATCTAAAAAATATTTAAAATATGTGCCAAGTTCCATCATTTCATCCAGTGTTATCTCAGATTCCTGGTTAGTCTCACCAGTGGGAGCATTCGATACATATTCTTGGCGACCCTCATTTTGTGGCATCTGACCCTGGATGGCGTATTCAGATAAAATTGCAGCATCAGTTGCAATGGCTGCCAAAAGATCTAGTACAGGGGTTGAACCTAAAGTATCACAGAATAGAAGTCACTTGATGTTTCATTAAACATTTTATGAAGCATTGTTAATTTACCAGAAGTAGGCTCTTCTCTCCTTGCAACAGCAGTAGGAGGGATACTAGGAACAGATGCTGGCTCTTCTCCAGGAGCAGTCAAGTCAGCATGAACTTGTGATTGTTCACCAGTACACTTCATGGTCCTCATAGGAGGGTCAATCCTTTCCTTAAGAGGCGAAATTGAATAATCCCATGCAATCCCAAGAAGAATGATAAAACTTTTCATGGATTAAGACTCATGACTATCCAAAGGACTTACCACTACTAATGAAGCGTTTAGTTGTGTACTTCTTCCTTCGATACCTTTGCTTCTTTGGCTTCTTAGGAGTGTTGATGTCATCATCTACAAATACAAGAATTGGAGAATGAAAAGCCATGTCTAACTTCTCATCCATGGCTTACTAGCTTGGAGATATCTTGCCCGGATCATGAGGATATTCATTAGCCTCGATGGAAGTACCACCAGGGATATACTGTGGTGAAGGAACCTCAGCAGTTCCTTTATTTTCAAGCTGCAGGATGAAGAAAATAATTTCCTTCAGTAACAAAGCTTTGACTGAAATCAAGTTGTAAAGAAAATAAGGAAAGAGACTTACATCTTCAGGAGCCACGTAATCATGCCACTCCTCATCTCTGGAACCACCAGTCCCCTCAGTGGCACCATGATATATCATTTCCTTCACCCTCTTGGTGATGGGAATGGAATCATTGATGGAATATATTAGCATTTCCATCTCTTTGATGTAAGTCTGCACTTCATCGGGGTTATCCTTGTAACGGGTATCTGTAGAAGCCTAAAGATTCCCTATTCTAGGGATTTGTAGCCCCCCACACAGATCCAGCCAGGCAGTTTCAACATCGCAATATAAATTTCGCCATGTCTGGATAGCCTCTATTCGTAGATATTCAGCATGTGTACCAGAAGGCTGCGAGGAAGGTCCTACAATCTTAGACTTCAGCTTCTTCCCAACTCCTGCAACTACAGATAAAGGATAAGAAAATTTGTTGCTATATAAAGTAATGATGATTAAATTTCCCCAATGAAGTAACTCACTAGGAGTTTATGGAGTTGGTCTCTTGATTCTGATACGAGGATTATATCTGGCACGAGGCTGCTTTGCTGCATGTTGTGCCTCATCATCCCCATCTTGGGAATCTGACGAATCAGCTCCAGGTGGGGAAGAATCACCTTCCTGAGGAAGGGTTTCTTTCTATACAGTTCTTTTCTTTTTCCCCACTTGATAAACTGGATGATTCAGCACCCCTCCATGGTATGATGCTATCCAGTTCTTGGAATACCATGTAATCAAGTTACTCATCACTTTATCAATTGGTAGATAAAACACTGCCCCAATCTTCTCCATAGATGTTAGCAACCATAGTTTTCGAGCAACCATCAGATGCTACTCTGACCTGACATGAACAGGAGGGGATACAGTAGTCTGCTGCAGGCACTTGAATTGGCGTGCATATCTGTATGGAGCATAGGCCTCACATATAATCTCTCTGTCAATCCTGGTGGCCAGTACACCATCTCTGCAAGCCAGCATGTACGCCCTCAATTCCAGATCAGTGGTTCCATCATTAGAAAACTGCCTAGTTGGTGGGTTTCCATAAGGAAATAAATTGAATTCCTTGTACATGCTCAGCCTCACCTTCATATCATAGATGTTGAGAGCTAACGGAGAAATTCCAGAGTATGCCTGCACTGATGGCCTGAAAGAACTTCCATTAATATATACTCTGTTCTGTACATTATATGTCCTTAAATGAGTGGTGATCCATCCCCACAAAACTTTTAATAGTCCCACTATTCTCAAAGGAGACTTACCCATAATGACATAGAGTAAGATCCTGTGAATCTTTGCCAAAATGGTGGTGGCTAACCCAACCATTTTCTTATCATCCAACTTGGATGCCACAATGAAGGTCCCTGGCCTGACGCCTCCCTTTAAATCCCTAACTGGAAAAACATAAACACAGAGCCACAAGGCTAAGAAGCCTGCCAGACGGGTCTTTTTTGGGATTCTCTGATTCACTCCGTACCACCACTTACCAAATTCTCCTGCTTCTAAAGATGGCCATAATGTGTCAGGAGCACCCCTCTTCTCTATTTTGGGGAAAATAGTAGGACGAGTATAGGTAGGCCACTGCCCCTTCTTCCTGGTAAGAAACATATTCATCCACTCCTCTGGATGAATATCCTTTCTGGAATGAGTTTTAGAGGTCGTGTAATTCTTGATCTTGTAGAAGATTTTCAATAATTCCCGAGCCAGAGCCGGAGTCTTCTCCAAATCATTCCAAGTCGCCTTGGGAGGGATGAATTCATCATAAATTTTTCCCAGAATTGGAGCCCCCGAGATCTTGTGGACATCCCACAGATTGATGCCTACTTCTCCATGATTCAAATGGAAAGAATTGGTTTTTGGGCTCCAGCGGCTGATTAGCTCCGGCACAAACACATCATTCCTGTAAATATATGTCTACCCATCCTAGACGGCTTCATATATCTCATCTCCTTTCAAATCCTCGACAAACTCTACACAGGTTTGTCGCACCCAGTATACTCACATCCAAGTTGGCTTCACACCTCCTCTATAACGGAATTCCCAACTCTTCTTCCAGCCTTTGGATTGATCCATCTGGGAATTTCGGAATATTTAAGGATAACAATGTGGTTGCAGCTCAGGCTTGTGAGGTTTTAGATCTGTTGCACAAGGTCTATGATGCATCATATAGGCCTTCTCCACTGTTACATTTTTTACAAATGATCCTCCACTTGAGATATTTGCTGAAGCAAAATTGGTGTAATTATGAAACCAAGAATGTGGGAGATAGTTCTTTGCCTCTAGAATTTTGACATCTTGAAAATGACCATACCCATATAGAACAAGTAGATGCTCTGTGGAAAATTAAGATGATACTTCTTCAAGTACTTGGCCAAATCTAGGAGAGTGCTGTCGCAGATATCATAGTAATCATGGCCAACAACATTCATCATATCATCAATCCTTTTTCTATCCAGTTCATCAGTCATTCCGATTTTTCTAGGAGCCATTGAATCTTCACAAAGGTCAAATAATTAACTATTAAGTGGGTTGATTTTTCAAAAAATTTGTGAATAAATTTGAAAAAAATGTCTAAGTCATTAAGGTGCGCAAGTCCAATTTTGGAGCGCATGTGTAACTGTGTCGCACAGATTTTTGGCGCACAAGTATAACCGTGAAAGTAAAAATACCTCTGTAGCAGCGTGACATGGAAAATAATCACTGAACTGCGGAAAATCATCCACCTGCGCGACGACAGCAACTTGCACGGCGAGAGCTCGAAAGTTTGAAAGTCGGGTGCTTTGCGCGAAAATGGCCGCAAATTTATAGGTTAGGTCGCACCCCTACACGCCTAGTCCTACGGGCTTCTCACCTACGCGCCGATGTTTGCGCACTCAGAACCTGCACGCCAACCTTCCTTGGTTTTCTTCTTTACCTCAGAGTCACATCCTCATTCCTTTCAGATCCAACTCTAAGGGGGGACTTTTTTTTATGCTCCTTTCCGTAACTGAGTCTAAATTACTGGAAAAAGGGAAATACCTTTGTCCAAAGTGATTCATCCTTTGAAGAGACATCAAAAATCTACAAAGGAATGAATAAGGATTTGGTTAAAGATGGTTCGTGTAGGTTTCATCATGCATGCCACATTTTGGGCGCGTAGGTGACCTGTGCTCCCTATGTAATTTTCACCCGGGGTCTTCAGCAACCTATAAATACCCCTTGTGCCCCCCCCCCATTTCAAGGACAAAAAATTCCAAAAGTCAAATTTAAGATCCTGGTTCCCTAGTCTCTTCTGGAAGTCTTCCATACACTTCTAAGGTAATTTCTTACTTAGAATGGATGCTCTAAACAGGGGAAATAAGGCCTAAGTGTTGAAATTCATTAACACATGTGCGCCTAAGTGTCTAACCCTTATAGGAAATGAAGACACCTACATGCCTCCTTATCCCTTCAATAGAACTTGTGCACCATTCTTTTGGAAGTCCCTAGGGATAATACTAAGGGCTTGAGTCAAGCCTCGCCCAAGTTTTACCCTTTTGGTCAACCATCGCGCAGGTACACCTGTGTCGTGTAGGTATACCTACGTGACCAGGACCTGCGTGCCTACTTCTTTTTGGGTGTCCCTCCTACCTATTCGCCTCTTTTCTTCAAATCCACCTCTCCTCTTCAAGATTTATCCTTCAGAACAATTTTCAAAACCATTTATGGCATGGTTCCTTTATTGGTTTCCTTATCTGAAAGGAATTCTGTGGAACATCTCTTAAAACCTGGTGATTTACATCTCTTTATGTCACTAAGGTTAGAGATTTCATTTATTCAACCTCATCCTTTAAGATGAGAGGATATTTAACCTGGGCATCCTTCTTAGGAGTAAGCCTCAATCTTAATTCCCTTAGCTTGGGCATCCTCCTTAGGAGTAAGCCCCAAGTCCCCTAACTTGGGCTTCCTTTTCAGGAGTAATCCCCAGTCATTAATTTCCCATAATTTTGGGCATCCTCTTCAGGAATAATCCCTATGTTCCCAAATATGGGCATCCTTTTCAGTATTAAGCCCCAAGTTCCTAAATTTTTGGGCATCCTCCTTAGGAGTAAGCCCAAAGTCCCCTAACCTAGGGTTCCTTTTCAAGAATAATCCCCAGTCATAATTCCCCTAACCTGTGCATCCTCCTTAGGAGTAAGCCGCAGTTCTCAAGTCCCTTTAACCTGGGCCTCCTTCTCATGAATAAGCCCCAGTCATAATTTCTCTTAACCAGTCTTAATTTTACTTTTTATTTGGGCTTCCTTATCAAGAATAAAACACAATCATAAGTCCCTTCTAATTTGGGCATCCTTCTCAGGAGTAAGCCCTAAATTAAGTATCCAAATCTCCATAAATCACATATACCTTTATGGACATTGTTCCTGGGTTTTCTTCTTTGAATTAAATTCCAATCCTCATCTATCTGGGTAGTCATACACACATAAGCCCCATAATATTGCATCTTTCGTGGAACAATTGTCTAGTTTTACCAATACCACTTGTTTCTCACACTGAGTATGACTCACATGAGCTTAGAGTGTAAAATTAATTATGACATTTTTTCTTTGAGCCATCAATCATGCATAAACCTCATTCTTCTTTACTCAAACTACGTGGGTTCTAATTCCTTTTCTAAAAAAAGGATACGTAGGTAGCCCATCTGTGGGTACGATCCCAACTCTGAAATAATCCATTTCTTTCTGAATGATAATAAACTTCAAGTGCCCCACTAAGTGGCTTTAAAACCAGTATGGTTATCATAATGACCAAGAGATCTCTATATAATGTATTGAAGGATACCACTGACAAAGAATCTCTAACAAATACAGATGATTCTCTATTGATTAAGAACCTATAATACATATAAAAGATTCTATAAATTTCATACATACTAATCATTGATTGTCAGGTTTAAAGGAGAGCTCATTTTCATACTTGGTAATGTAATAAGGATTCACGAACATAACTTAAATATATAAAGAGAGTCCTGGAGTAGACAATAATTCCCCCCAAAAGGGTGTGATGAGTCTGACCTCCCTTCCTCTTGACCAATGAAATTTTTTAAGCCTCATCAGTTCACAACTAATGAGCACCTACCTTTGGAAAGTAAGTCCAAATGGATATAGAATCATTGGATGTTTCCGGTTCTACGAACAAACCCGTTAGAAACCGCTTGGAATGTTTGAACCTTAAATCAATTAGGTCACCCCCATTTATAGAAAAAACACTTCTAGAATAATAAAATTATGTTAATTATTTACATAATTAATAACACTTTTAAATATTACCATTACTTTTATTTTACTTATTATAATGTTTTATATAACCACTTAAACAATTAATTTTACATCAGGTGGTTTGACCATATTTGGTTTATGTGTCAAAATGACTAAGGTTGGTTAACTATGGTCAAATGGGTAAATATTAAAGAATAAGTAGAATAATAATGATTAAATAATTATCATATTTATACATCAATTATATTTTTAAAACCAATCATGAATTATGGTTATGAAAAATGAACCACCACTATAATCATAGAGACAGTGGGTTGTACGTACTCATGGGTAACATTCCCATTTCTCAATGATCATTATGGAAGGAAGTTGAGTAAAATTTATATTTAAGTAATGATAATTATATCATAAATACCATATTATTTAATCATATATACTTATATATATAATTATTTTGATGCAAAAAGAATCGCATCGCTTTGAGGAGGCAACATTGCACTTGTCCACGAATGATGTTATCACTTTTTCAATGTGTGAAAAGGTAATAAAGAAAATGATATATTATATTTATAGAAAGGATATTATATAATGATTATCATATATATTTCATTTATATCACATATTTTTATTAAACTCATCCTTAATACATTTCATTTAATGCGTGAACGTATCACATTGCTTTGAGGAGACGGTAGTCCACACGTCCACAAACGATGTTATCGTATTCCCTCAAAATGGAAAGCATTAAGTTATGTGTTATATAATAGTTAAAGAAGTATTAAGACATTATAAATATCATATACATATATATATAAAAAAATTATGTCCATCATAATTCCTATCCATGAGGAGTGTTAAAGAAAAAATGAACGATGTCATTTCATGAGGCGGTAGTCCGCCACACACATGAATGGGGATTTCGCTACCCATTTGATGGAAGTGTGTGTAGGTGTACATATAAAACCTCAAATAAAAAATATAATTATATTTATTATTCTTATTCTATTATATAATAATGTAATAAAAATAATTTAAGTGGTGGGGAAATAAATAAAACAAAAGTGCTCATTGAATAATGTTACCTCTTTTTTGCGTAACTTCTTTTGGTTTTCACCCAAGGGGTTATTTTGTTTGATTAATACCCAAATTTAGGTTTATAGTATGATATGAGGGATTTTTTGTGATTATTTGGGTTGTTTTATTATGAGATAAAAGGATTGAGAGTTGTGAAGAAGTGGGTAGGGTGACAGCCTTTTTATAGTGGAGGGGGAGTGACATTCTTGTAAATATAAAAAGGTAAACACTATTGGGAGGTATAAATTACATAATTTGCCAACAATAATGATCAAAATTATATTAAATATGTTATATGTTCTAATAATGTCCATAAAATTGGTTTTTTAAAAGTTTCTAGGTTATTTGGACTCTTAAGTTTAATGTTTAACCACTAAGTAAACACATTGTTACCTCAATTGCTAGAATTAATTTTAATTTACTTCACTAATATTTTTGGTCAAAAACTAATTTTAAAATATTAGAAATTGTAAATTATTATTATTCCAAATATGTAATCCATTTTTCCAAATTTTAATCACATAAGTGTTAGAAATTAATTTAAATTAATCCCGTAAACGGGATGACAAAGCGGGATTTTAGAGTGAATATGTTCAAAAGTTTTCTATGTTTTATATCTAAATTAGATATAAAAATGATACTAATGACCTAAATTGGATTAATATATTTAAAATTTAACTAATTATACTTTAAAACCAATCCAAAATATAACTTAACTATATAAATAAATTAAATGAAAAACAATTTTCAGTTAAAATTTAGTATTATTCATTATTCAACAAAATATGAAACTTCTCAGAAATATACCAAAAAGCCCCCCATAATTTAGTTTTAAAATATCTCTACCATTAAAATATGAAAAAACTTCATTCTAGAAAAATACAACTTTTTTATGATTAAAATTTGATTTATTCTAATATTAATACTATCAAACTTATTGGATGAATTTAAAAAAACTAAATAAATATATAACATATAAATTTCATTAATATCTTTCACTAATAGTAGTTAATTTAATTCATTAAGATAAAACACTATTCTGGTCCCAAAAATAGTTTTTCATAAAAACACATCATTCATATTTAATTGGTCTTTATCTTCATTTATAATTAATTGGCAACCAATGAATTAATTTTATTAACTTATGTAAACTATAATTTGATAATTTAGTCAATCACATTCATTCCCTCCATTCTAATGACTAGGTGATAACTATCATGTTAAATAAGTATATTAATAATATATCATTGTCTGGTAAGACTCGGGATTTTGTGTAATAGAATTATTCGAATGGAACTTGATGTTTTATAAAAAGAAAGATAATCATGGTGTTGTGTATATATATTTCATGTAGAAAATATATTAAATAATTTAAATTAATTTGAAATAATATATTTTATAAAATCTCAGGGTGTTACATCCTATCCGCATTAAAATTAACTCTACCCTCAAAATTCATCTTTTTTCTCAAATGATTAACATTTCTAGAATTACTTTATTGAAACCCACATCATACAAATGAAATAAATAAAATATCACTTAAAAACATAAAGTGGGAAAAATAAAGTACACCCAAATTTACACATAACTAGGATTACATATAGGGAGAACATTTGTAGGAATGGAGAAAAAATTTCAATAATTATAGAGTGTTATTGTGGTCATTGATCATAAGAAATTAAATGATAAATTGACTGTTAAGGGCCTCAAAAAAATTAATCTCTGATGATTACTAAAACCATCAATTCATTAGAATTAAAGGTACTAGGATAATACTTTTGTTTCAAGATATTTTTTTCTAGAGTTAAACAATTCCTTCTCCATATATGCGTAGATCATAATGAAATATACGTACTTGATGAGTGTAGATCCATTATTTAATAAATTTCCCCCACATACCCATCTCTTGATAAAAAATGAGTATCCAATATGACTTTTAATACCAGAAGCACTAGAATCAACATATAATGGATCATATAATCCTCAAAATGATAACATGATATTCCTATTATCTTTAGATATTAACCAAAACCAAAATGGTTTTCACATAGTAATATAATTCAAACATTCATGTGATGATATGATACATTAATATCTAAAGTTCAATAGTAATACCCAAAGTTACAACTAAATCATTCCATATATATATGAACCTAATGGTCACCAATAAAACTAATATTATGTCTACACAAGTAGTGGTATTCTTCCTCAAATGAGTTTTAAACATATACCTTATACATCTATAAAAACTCAATAAATGTCTCCAAAGGTATTTCCATTATTTAATACATTAAAGGAGGGGTGCCTAGGAAATTGGATTTTGATCAACCTTTTAAAAATAAAAATATCCCTCGGGCTTTCACCACTTCACTATATGTACCAACATTAACTGTAGAAGAATCAAATGATTTTCTGATCCCTTTCTTCATCTGATCATGTTGATTTCCACACTAATTAAGTTTCTTTGGACACACATTAGAATAATTTCATAACTCATTACAAGTAAATCATCTTACTATTGATTGGCTATCTATTATCTCATAGTTAAAATGTAAATTATTAAAAGATACATAATATAAAATGGATTTCATATTTTAAATCTAGATGTTGACTTTATCGAAGGGGTGAATTTTGGTATTTTTTGGTAAAAATACTAAAATATGGTAAAACAAATTGTGAAATACAGTAAACATGACAGCATATATATATGTAAACATGAATTAATTTGGCCAAAGTAGTTATTTTTTCTTAATTGTGGAACTATCTATTATAGTGTATCACTAATAGAGGTAATGGGGAACTATAATGGGTATTAGATAACTTAAGATAATGGAAAAATAAAATATTCATCTATGAAATTCTAATCAAAACATCTATAAATACCCACCCCCTCTTATCATTTTTCCCACCAAAAATTCAAATTTATCTATTCATGACACTCTTAAACAATTTATATAATAACTATATCTTAAATATTTAATATTTTTATTATTTATAAGGGTTGGCTCCATGCTAAGAAGTTTAAAGAGATGTAAGGTTTCTTATTTCACCCTCTTCATTTCCTATTTGAATTAATATTATAATCTTATTTAATATCCCACTTAATATACTTACATGGTTATATATATTTTTTATTTTCTCCCATTTTATCTATTATAAATTTTATAATATTCAATTCCCTATCATATTACCTTTTCATAATCAATTATCATACCAAAGTAATGGTCATTTTCCCACTATTTTCAATTCCTATTTACATTTATATTGCAATATCCTTTTCAATTTCTAATTTAATGTTCCTATAATATTGTAATATCAACTTAAATTCTATCCTTAAGATATATTATATATGTGAGACTCCATTTCAATCACATTATCGTCTTTTCATAAGCCATTATATTGTGGAAATTCTCCCAAAAAATATAAAAATATTTATTGTCATGTGATATAAAATTCCTATTTATGAAATATAATTATGGTATTATGGATTTATTATTTAAATATGTGGGTTCTTTCTAAGGATAATGATGATGTATATGGTGGAGCCTATAATGGGCCCCAAGTGGATTAAACTTGATTTTGGAATAAGTGAACATTTTCCATCAATACATGCCAACCTGGAAATAATTCATTTAGGAAATTGTATATATCTAATGTTTATTCAATATGTCTGATTACACACTCCTTTATTAAATGAAATTTAACCATAATTTATTTGTTCTCCTACCATCTCAAATTCATGTATTTGATTACCTAAGTACATTGGTCATCAAAATCTTTGTAGGTACTCAATAACTACAATCCCATGTTCTTCACCTAATTATAGTGCTTATTTGAACATTGTAAATATATAATTATCCTAAATAATTTTCAAGGTAATTCACCTAAAAATACTTATTAATTAATTTATTGTATAAATCTATTGATGTTCTTCTATAATACTTTATTCCATGTGAGAAAATATTATAAGATAAGTTTCATTGAGAAATTATGTTAAGTATTTATAATTTGTTCGTTCTTAAACTATATGTCATGTATTTCCTATGAAATGATAGTATATTATAGAATTAATTGGACTTTGATATGATGAGTGGGACCTAGAATTATATATCCCCTCAGTGTACAGATTGGTATCATGAGATAACTAAGATAGGGTACTAAGAGTTTTCTTACCCTTTATACAATATGTCATGCATAAGGCCTAAATAGTATGTTTTTTAAGTTTTCCTACTAGGTATGTATATAATAACCTCTATATGGTATTTTCCCACACATTTCGTTTCTTATGTAGATGAAGGAATGTTCGGTGACGATTTCATAGGAGCATAGGGATACTTGGGGTGCATTTGACCATATACGGTGGTCAGGGCATAGAGGTCTAGACTGGGGATATCTCAGCATTTACTTTTCCATTTATTATTAGGTTAGGACATATTTTCTGGTTAGGCATGTGTTTTGACACTTTACTTTTTATATTATTCTATCACACTCTTTTATTTTCGATGGTGGTTGTTACATGTATGGTTATTTCTCTAGATGTTGTTGTCTTTTGGTTTTATTCCTCTGTACTAATTCATGGAGATAGTTGGGTGCATGCATAAAGGTACATTAGAAAAAGGCCTCCCATATTAGTTATGTCTTTCAGAACTTATCGTCATCCCATGTCCTATAGAGGTAGGCTTGGGGTAGTTAAGTTTCAGCCTTCCGCCGGTAAGTCAGGGCTCAGTGGGTCGGGTAAGGAAAGATAAATTTTAATATCCTAAATTTTAGATTATAATAAAATCCCTCTTTACTAATAATTTATGAGTGTTTTTATGTGAAAAATATAATTTTTTTAATAAAAATAATATAATAAATGATTTAAAGGAATTGAGTAAGGCAAAAATCCTAGTTAACACCTTAAAATATTCTATCAAATATTTTTTGAGTCAAGTACTAAGTTAGTGTGATATTCTGAGGCTCATAGAGCCTTGGAAGAGACAAAATAAAAATATTAAATATATTATATCACACATTCATGATTTAAAAAAATTAATATCTCTCAAACAGTACATCATATGAGAAATCTGATACCATCTTTAAGTTCAAGATTAGGGGTTTACCCTAGGTAAGAGATAAATTTTTTTATGTCAAGTTTTGATCAGATCGAACATGAGGATAACTTATTGAATATTTTTATAATATATTTTCTAAAAAATAATTGAATATCTCTCAAACAGTACAATCTATGAGAAATATGAAACCACCTTCAGGTCCAGGATGTAGGGTTTACCCTAGTCGGGAAATAAATTTTATGTGCGTCATACATTTGGTTAGATCACACTTAAAGTCAAGTTATTTAATATTTTAATTATATTATTATCATTAATATAAGTGTAAAGAATCATTTTTATGTTATTATTCTTCCCCAAACACCAACACCAACATTAACATGCACATATTGTTTCAAAACCTTCCATTTCATCACTGTTTAGATCTGTTTCTATATAAACACCTTAATGACGAGAAATTAATGAATCCACATTCAGTTGTAGATTGAATAATGATTTTAAATTGGGTGTAAATTCTCTGGTTGATGAACATGTAGTTTTGGGGGTTATTATATCCAAACCATTCAGTTGTGGTTCATGGTGGGCCCAATTGAGTGTGAGAGACCTTGGATATCCCTTGTGCCCGATCGGTGAACCTCCGAAGAACTGATTGGGTTCTAGTTCCAGCCTCGACTAGATCTCTCTGTTCGAGGAGTCGTGCCTAGTGTGTTGAGTATGTTTTATTTTTTATTTTTTATTTATTTTTTTAATTCTTCCATTTAATATCTTCTCAAAAAATAAAAAATGGTTGAATAATAGAATAATAAAACCTATTTTTTATCAAATATAATCTCATAAGATTATAAAATTATAATTTTAAATAAATCATCAAAGGAAATTCTATCAAAAAAATTAAAAAATAATTAAAAAATGATAATCACACAAGATTATCACATGATAATTTATAAAATAAAACTTATCAAAGGATAATCATTTGTTTTTATCCAATTATAATTTATATAATTTCTAGATGATAATTACCATTTATTATAAAAGGATAATTAATAAAACTATCAAACGTTAGTTGTGATATTATCAAAGGATAATTAATAAAAGTATCAAATGATAATTTCGAGATTATCAAAGGATAATTATTAAAATTATCAAACAATAATTACTAAATTATCAAATTATAATTATTAAAATTATTAAATGATAATTGCGAGATTATCAAGGATAATTATTAAAATTATCAATCGATGGTTTCTAGATTATAAGAGATGATTTATAATAAATTTTCAAAATATAATTATAAAGGATAAATTATGATAAATTTTCAAGAGATAATTATAAAAGAATAATTTATAATAAATTATCAAGAGATAATTATGAAGGATAATTTATGATAAATTATAAATAGATAATTAAAAGGGGTTAATTTATGAGAAGTTTTCATAAAATAATTATAAAATTATAATTTATGAGAAATTATCAACAAATAATTATAAAAGTTAATTTGTAATAAATCAATAACAAATAATTATAAAACCATAATTTTTGAGAAATTATCATGAAATAATTATGAAAGGATAATTTTATAAGAAATTATCAAAAGATAATTATTATTATGGAGAATACTATGAGTTCATGCGCTGACCTAGAATAATAATTTGAAAATTATCTAGGAGTGATAAAGTATCATCACATGTGAAATTTTATTTCTATTTGAAATAAAATAACTCATTTTGGTTCAAGGGACTTTTTCCAATAGTGAGTGATGACATGTCAGAAACTATGATAATAAGTCTCATGATGAGGTGTTCTTGACTATTGAGGTTTCCACTCCATCTTTCAAATAACATAGAGTGGTTTATTCTTGTAGTCGATGTCAAAGAATTTGAGGTAGGAAGTTCCTTATCATTTCAGGCCATGTATATGGTGTTATCATGATATGTGATATATGTTGCACTAACCCATGATTTTTATATAATGCATGTGGGTGACTATATATCCATGAGTCATTCTTGATTGAAATATTAGGATTATGCATGTTGATGTTCTTTAGAACATGTTTAGTTTCTCACATGTGTGTTTGTATTGCTTTGCTCACACTCATGATATGTTATGTATGATTCAACTTTTGACTTTTGATATTATTGGTATATGCAATGTTGTTGTGTTATTCATGGTACCAAACTAATAGGTGGGCCCATCATGGCTCGGTATCCCTTGAGGGGTGTGTGTTAAGATGCTACATGTGACTTGATGATGAGACCAAGATGGATGATGGGGTGTGATGGCCTAGTGTGTCCTAACCAATAGGCATAAAGATCATGAGTGGTCAAACCCGTATGTGATGACTATGTGGAATGATAATCATGAGTGATTAGACCTACGTGATAATAGTAGATCATGATGGTCTATGTGACCTAACTTAGAGATATAGGCGGGGCATGTTGACCTAGTGTGGTTTGACCTGAAGGCCTGGGACCAATGTGTATATTGACTGAAAATTGTGTTTTATTAAAAGATTTATTGGTGTCCATAACATACCACCCAACCAAGAATTCAAGGAGGAAGAAAACGATGCAATCCAAGGGCATCCCCTTGAACAAACGACATAAAATCCTATGGCAGGGAGCCTACGCTATCGTAAACCATGAGCATCTCCTCCTGCCTGCCAACCCGTGTATATTGAGTAGCTTGAGTTTGGCTCTGATGTTGAGACATTTCCTGGTTTTTGTGATGTTTTCTAGCATGGTTCCAAAGAAGGTATAACCAAGGTTTTTGGCGGCTTGATTAGTGTAAAAACTCTCATCATTATTATTACTTGTGTGCACATTTATTTATTATTATTTTATGCACTCATATTCATGTGAACACTTGTTAAGGATGAATTGATGATGTCATGTAGATTATTATACTCACACCATACCTGAACATTTCAGTGTGCTTATAGATTTCATGACCCGAGATCTAGTGATGGTCAAGGTCCCTATGGCGGATGATTGATAAGTGGAGCATGTAGCTAGAGCATACTAGGATAGACAATGTAGTACCTCATAGATGTTTCTTTATTTACTTGTCTTGTATTTACCTTCTACTTATACTCTGGATTGGCCGACCACTTTGGGATCTATCTTTATATTTATTTCACTTATTTATTTTATATGTTTTAATTTGATTATTTATTCAAAGTTTTATTATTGATTAATATTATCCTACTCAATGGCATGATATAGAGGGTATAGTCTCCTGACTATTAGATTTAGACCATTGTTTCTAGATAGAAGCATCTTGCGTATAGGGAGGAACGCATTAGGTTAGATAAAATTCTATCTCAAACCCAGTTGTTCATATCCATATGTTTTTTCCACAAATCCAATAGTGGTAAATAAATGGTTAAAGTCTCTAGAGTGGATCTTTATGGCATAGGGTGTTCTGAGAAGGAAAAAAATTTCATGGTTGTGTATTATTTAACTGAATATATTTTACAATGGTGATCCCTAATTTAAAATATTAAGAATTAAAAAAAGATTGAAAAAATTGAGTCAATGAAATTAAGGTTATTTTTCTAGAAAAATATTTTCCAAGAGAGAAACATTCTTATATGGAAAGACAATTCTTAAATTTACAACAAAAAGAAGAATATATAGTGAGGGGTATGAGGATAATTTCACAAGGTTATAAAGGTATTTTGAGGATTATCTACCCAACCCGAAAAAAATATTGGTTACTTGTTTAATGGTTTATATATAATCCTTTAATGATCATTAGTCTCTTAAAAGTTTTCCTTTTTTAATAAAATTGGTCTTTCCCCTTAACCTATTAAAAAATGGATAAATAGTAATTAATTCTATCATGAATGAGAAGGAGTTTTTTAAATCATTATTTTACAATGGGAAACAAAAGAATAAGAGGATGACTAAACACCATTTGGTAAAAACTACTATATAGACCCAGATTTTTCCATGTAATTTTTTGAAAAAATATATGGAATTATTATGAGTCTGCGAAAATTAATAGCATCTGATTCTAAGACCCAGTGTGCCTGAAATGAAATTCTGAACTTTTTTTGAGTATGTTCAGTAAACGCATGAGCGGCGTTTTCTAACTTTTGAACTGGTGCTTAGAATTGAAATTTGAGGACACTGTTGAACTCACAGCGCCAATATTCTCTTAAGGATACCTTCACCTCAACAACAGTAGGTCGAGGGTGGATGTTGGATTTTCAGTTTTTCGTGGGAGAGTTAAAAAAATATAAAAAAATAAAACAATTAACTTTTATTTTATTTATTTGAAACCTCTCATTTGAATTTTGGTGGTGGGGACCACCCGACCTTGAAACCTTTGTAACTCTTAGAACCTCCCCAATTAATGAGCCAATATTAATTGAACAAGTAATTAACTTGAACTTAATTGAGTTGGATCCTCACATCTTGTGGTTGAGGAATCTTTGTAAAAGGAGAGAACATGGGAGAGCCTTTGGAGAAACATCCTCCAATGAAAAACCTCTTCCAATAAAGAACGAACCTCTAACGAGGACGACGCATGAGCTCGGAACAGGAGCGTGTTGTGGGGACGATGAACGTGAATGTCTTCATTATCTTCCTCATGCCATATCCAATGAACGAACGTGGTAGAAATTTTTTTTCAATTCGTTCTTCGTGGTAATTCATTTCTTCTAATCTATGAACCACCTTTAATCGATCTAACATGGTGGGTGCGATCCAAACAAACACGGCCCAATCCCTCCCCTCCCTCTTTGTTGACATGTTCTTCATAGGTAGATCGACGGTTGAGCGGAACCTGACCACGACGTTGGTGACCGACGCCGGCAGTGTATAGGCGGTGGCCGGCACACCGGCTGGCCATGATGACGACAGCAGCGCAACTGCATTGCTGAAGGAGGTCGTGGCCCATCGGTTGGGGCGGAGGAAGGTGGCGGCCGGCAACCGGCCGGCCATGTGGAATAGGGGAGGCATGTGATTGTGACGCCGGTAACGAGGGAGGCCGTGGACCGTTGGATGTGGCGGTGGAAGGTGGTGGTCGGCATCCCGATCGGCCGTGTGGAACTAGGGCGGCATGCGTCCGTGTTGCTGGCTAAGAAGGAGACCTCGGCTGTTGAGTCGGGGCGGTGCACCAGGGCGGTTGACAACCAGCTAGCTGGGGGAGGACAGTGGCACCATCATGCTGCTAGAAGGGGGGTCATCCGGACTTCGGTCCGACAGCGTCATGCCGAGCGGGACCGCTCCGGCGGGTCTCACGTGCCAGTAGGCGGTGCCACATGGCACCGTCGGGTTCGCCAAAGCCGAATGGTCTTTGACCTTTCGGAATTCCGGGGGCACCTTCCCCCTGGGTAGTGGCTAGGTTAGGACTCACCATGGCGGACCGCACCCAGCTGTGGGCCAAGCCCCGCAGGCCGCACCCATTAGGCTGCGCCAAGCGAGCCTCTCCCATCGGGCCACGCCGAGCGGACCGCTCTGAGTGGGCCACGCCCAGAGCGGGTTGGCCCCGTCGCGATCCAGCCCATCCGTGCCAAACCCGGGATGGGTCCGGTCAACCTGAACTAGGTCGGGTCGGCCCAAACCGGTTCGGGTCGACCTAGGCCGGGTGGGACTGGACCCGGGCCCATCTGGACCCAGATATGCATTTTCAGCCATATCTTGAGAACCGGGCATCCGTTTGACAAATCATATATGGAACTAGATTCCTTATACCAAGATGGTATTTTTGGTATACTCCAATTGAGTTTTGGATAAAGTTGGAGTATGGATGGGTTGGATAGAACCTAAATCCAACAGGGTCCTCGAAACAAAAACACTAATAACATGCAGACTGGGCGTTTGATTGACGCGACGTCTATCACATTGGGTCCCTTATGACATGACGGACCTTTGGGATACTTCTTCATGGGGCATCGTGGTAGTTTATTTATCAACCTATGGCTTGGGGAGTGGATCCTCCCAGAATCAAGCGTGCTTAGTGCGGGAACCCTATGGTTGGCTGTACTTGAAGCATCTTCAAATCCTGTGTGGGTCATCATCAGATCATGTGTGGGTTATCTTCGGATCATGTGCAGGTCAGCATTGATGGATCCTATGTGGGTCATCTTTAGATCCTATGTGGGTCTTCTTCAGATCTTGTGTGGGTCATCTTCGATCCTGTGTGGGTCAACAGCATAGCCCCTCGACAAAGTAAGATGATCTAGCAGTACAGTTAATCATCTATACTTCTGTACTTAAGTTATACCTGGTGTGAGTTGAGTCCTTACCTTTGTGGTATTCTACTATGTGGTGTTACCTTTGTGGTACTTACCTTTGTGGTACACTTCTGTGTGGGGATACCTTTTTGGTATTCTTCTGTGTGGTGTTACCTTTGTGGTACTTACCTTTGTGGTGATACCTTTGTGGTATTCATTCCTTCATGGAACAGTTGTGCTTTTGGATAAAGATTTGGGCCTTGTGTTTCCTCATAAACGAGATGGGTATACTTGGTAACTTAGGTATATGTATGGGAATATACCTAAGTAGATTTTATTATTGCTTCGTGCTTGTAATTGTAGTCTTGCTTTTTGGATTATCCTCTGTGGATTATGAGAGACCTTAGGGGGTATCAGGGTCCCTACTGAGTATCATTGTACTCACCCCTGCATGGGCTACGCCCACACCATGTTGTGTCTTGTGCAGATGACATACAGTGCTGATCGAGGTCAAGAGTAGTAGGATTGGAGGATTCTCAGAGGTGAACCTTATACGAGGAGTCCCGCAGAGAGTAATGTTCGAGAGTTGTACCTATCTTTCAGGTAGGATCCTTAGCAGGTGTTCACATGATCTGTTTTCGGTTTTACTTATACTTTCCAGTTTGGCTTTTATTTCATCCCCTTTCACTTACAGTACTCACTAAATTTACTATATAGTATAATTTGTTCTTGTATCATGTTGTGTGCTTAGATTGTGTGAGTTAAAGGTTAAAAGGGCAATGCTTTCCCGGTTTTAGGTATATGTCTTTCTGATGCTAGTCACCAGCCCCTGGCCTATGGAAGGTGGGCTTGGGGTAGTCACAGCACGGGCCCCGGGAGATGGGTCATGACAACTACCAAAAAGAAAAATAATATGAGAGTGGAGTTCTATAAATGAAATAAATATGAGAAGAAACACCCAGAGGATTACTTATGTGGATTTTTTGTATGCTTTAAATGTAGAGATAAAGGTCATCAATATCACTAGTGTTAAGAAAAGTGAGAAATAATCAATGTTCAATTCTTCAACTATAAAGAGATGGTACATTACTCTAATCAATTTCCCAATCACTATGTTAATATTCCCTAGAAGAGGACTATAGATCAAGGCTATGATTTTATAATAACAATGGAAGAAGTTAAATCACCAAATGATGTGATAGTAGGTACTTTGATTATACACTCAAAGTTAGATAATCCATTATCTGATTATGGATCTTTGTTCTCTTTTATATCTTACATGTTTTAAAATAAAATTCAATCATACCTAAGGAATTAAGGAATTATTTATCAACTAAAACACTAAGTGGTAATTTGGTTTCAAAAAATATATACTATACAATTCAAATTAGAATGTGTGGGTGTTTTATAGTTACAAATCTAATCATTATACTTGTATTGGATTTTAATGTAATCTTGAGGATATATTGGCTCTCCAATTATAATTAAATAATTTATTATAGAGCCAAAAAAATTATAATTGGTGAGTCATGTATTTAATTACTTGTTTCTTGAGGGTTTATTTCATTATCTGAATCTTATATGAAATCACCCCCAATATTTAATCTTAACAAAATCCCTATAAAAGAAATGGTGAAATTAAATCTTTAAAGGTTAAAGAGGTTTTTTGAATAGAATATATACTAATTTCGAAAGAATATATTGACATATTTCTTGATGAATTACATTGATCTACCCCTAATCAAGAAGTTAAATTATCTATTGATTTTTTATCAGATAAAAAACCTATATCTAATACACTAAATAAAATAGATCTAGTAGAGTTAGTAGAGTTAGTTGAGTTAAAGGATCATTTAGAATAACTATGTGACAAACATTACATTCATCCAAGTTTTTTAATATGGGAAGCACCAGTTTTATTTGTGAATATTAAGGATGTTTCAATTATGTTATTCATTGATTATAGGAAAATTAATGGAATTACTATAAAGAATAATTATTAATTTCCATGTGTTCATAAATGTTTGATCACCTTCAAGGGGCACAATACTTATTGAAGATTAATATTTATTACGGTTATCATTAGTTAAAATTTAATAAGGAATATATCCCAAATTCATATTTTTATAGACATATGGTCATTATGAGTTCACTATAATTCATTTTGAGTCGACTAATACACCATTTGTGTTTATGGATTTTTTGAAAAAGGTATTCAAGGATTATCTTGATAAGTTTTCAATGGTGTTTATTAATGATATTATTTTATACTATAATAGTAATTTGGTGCATGAAAATAATTTAAAAATAATTATTGAGGTTCCAAGGAAAAATTAGTTATATGATAAATTTAGTAAATATGAATTTCAGCTTTAATAAGTTTCTTTCCATGGCGATAATATTTTGAAGGATGTTATATTTGTTGACTCTTCTAAAACAAAGGTTGTCAGGAAATGGCCAAGACCCACCAATATAACTAAAATACATAGTTTCCTTGGATTATGAAGGTACTTTCAGTAGTTTGTTGAAAACTTAAATCTATTAGTTAATCTATTACCAAATTTGATAGATAATGTGTTTAAATTCACACAGACTAAGGAATATGATGTTATATTTAAGGAATTGAAAACAAGATTGGTAAATTCACCTATATTGACTATTTCATATAGTAAATAAGGTTTTTTTATTTATAGTGATTTATCAAGGAAAAGTATTATATGTGTTCTATTGTAAAATGATAGGGTGTTGGATTATACATATCAACAATTAAAACCCCATGAGATTAATTATCCAACTCTGGATTTAGAGTTTTCAATAATGATATTTTCACTAAATATATTAAACCATTATCTCTATGTATTGATATGTGATATATACACTAACCATAAGAGTTTGAAATATATATCTACTTAGCAATATCTTAATTTGAGGAAAAGGAAATGGTTTTAACTACTCAAGGATTATTATTTTTCTATAAATTATCCTCTGGGGAAGGGAAAAAGTTGTAAATTCATTAGGTAGAAAATACCATGGTATCTTATCCATAATGAGGGTGGATAATGATCTAATTCTCAAGGATTTAGTAAAAATTTAATTTTTTATTATAATGGAAGTGGAAACATCACTCTTATTCCTTGTAATCGCCAAAACTTTTTTATTAGATAGGATTGATTAATGTCAACATGATGATAAGTCCCAATAAAATAAGATGGAAAATGTGAGGAATGGAAAATTACAAGAGTTTAAAATCGGTGATGATGGAGTTCTATGTTTTGGTAAGAGTTTATGTATTCTATCTATAAAAAAGGTGAAGAGATATATATTGGTTGAGGCTCATAACTAAATCTTCTTTATACATCCTAGTATTTCCAAGATGTATAAATATATTTGAGAAAATATAATGTGGAAAAATATGAAGCTAGTGATTTAATATTATACTTTCAAATTCTTAGTAGTCTAATAAGTGAAAGTTAAAAAACATCTCCCCAAAAGTTTTATGTATCCTTTACTTATACTGGAGTGGAAGTTGGATAATATTATAATGTATTTTATCTTTGTGATACCAAAGAGATCTAAGTAGAATAATTCAATATTGGAATTATAGATCATCTTACAAAGTTAGCTCAATTTATAGTAATTTGATAATATTTACCATTGGTTCATATTACTAGGTTGTATATAAATGAAGTTTTGAGACTTCATGACACACCCTTATCAATAATTTCTAATCATAACCTTGAAATGAAATATGTTTTTACTCTATATTTCATGTATATTCAAGAATTTAATATTAAATAAAATATATTATCACATACCATTCATAGTTCTACATAACTTTAATGTAATAATTCTCTAAAGTATCTATTTTATTGAAAAGGGCATAGAAATTACCCTCTATAACGAGAACCTAAAAATGTTATGACAATATTCTTAAAATTTATTCTATAGTTGGAAAAAATTCTATGATGGGGTACATATTATGTTTATTGTTAGGTGATATAACTTGTAAGAAAATGATACTTCATATCAGAAAGTTCTCACTTTCTAATCTCCAAGAAGGAAGATTATGAGAACATATCCACCTGTTGGAAATCCACATATTTATGATCCATTTTATTTTTATGTCTGTCAGAATGTGCAATGATCCTTATACATTAATATTATTTTTATTTCATATCATGATTCATGTACTTTAATGTAGTATCATAAACCATGATGAGATGGTTCATGTCGAAGTTGGGTATGTTGGGTGCATCATAAATGATAGGTTATTAATGAATAAGCCGAGGAAGGATTTTTACCTTTCATCTTTATATAAGTTGATATCTTGACCCTTTGATAGTAATGGAACCATAAAAATAAATACCATGTCTATTGTAATGTAAACATCCTCATTCTAGATAATCAAATAATGATATATCAATCATATAGGTTGATGATATGGGTTTGAAACCTTCTTGATGAGATATTATGAAAAAGGGATTATATTATATATTGAGTTTTCAAATGTGGCCTTTTATTTATAGAATTTGTTCTTACTTTGTGGGTATTCTAACCCATTGCAAAATAGTAATCTTGTACATTAGGCAGTCCCTCCTAATTCCACTAAGGAAGAGGCCTAGAGGGTTACACACAAAGTGTTTCCTTTGATCTCAATTAAATATTTTTTTACAATTGGAATAAATATTATTCTCTAGACTGAGAGTTACTATTTATTCAAGATTTATTAAATGATCATAAATATCAAATAAATATTTATTCGAAAGGTAATTTCATAATTATGAGAATATATAATATTTATTTATCTCTTATTATTCACACCATAATAAATAATTTTTTATTTATTAAATTAAAATTTTATTTTGTTATGAAAATTTTAAATATATATTTATTTATCAGTTAGTGAATATAATATTTATTTATTAAATTAATGAATAAATATTTAATATTTATTTGAGTATTTGATAAATTCTAGGGGGAGTAGACCAAGATTAGGTAATATGATAAATATTAATTTTCAAGACTATAAAATAATATTTATCACTTCCCCAATTAACACATGCCATAAAATAATATTATTATTTTATAACATGAAAAGGGATCTAATATAGGTTTAATAAATTATTAAGGGTCCTTGTTAAATTAAAAAAATACTAAACCTTAACCCTAGGTATATAAATATATTTATATAACTTTATAGAGAAGTTTAATCATTGTGCATAATGGATTTCTCTCAAGATCCAGCTCCCCCTCTCATCCTTTCAAGAACAAGAAGAAATAAAGAGATTCCTTCAGATCAATGGAACATAAAGTGATTAAAGTCGAATAATTCAACATAACCAATCAGTTTTTCTAGAAACCAATGATTCATCATAATTGTTCAGAGATCGATGGAGCATGTGTGGATCACCGCTAGAAGGAATTTAATTTGGTTCCTCAAAATGTAATGAAACTATACAAATCAGGTTAAAACAATCAATATCATGAATGAACAAATAACTCAAAACTAAATAAATCTTACTTATTGTGCTTAAATTAATTATTAATTTAATGTGAAAAGATATTCCCTTGGTTCTGGAGACCTTATTTGTCAATATTATTCAGAAAATTTTCATTAGACATAAGGTTTATATACATTAAAATATGAGAATGACCCATTGAATCTGAAAATACTTGATTTGGCCATTGAACTGGTAGGCTCTTCCATTGTTTATAGAACTATCAAACCCAAGGTTCGTACTGAAATTTTGGAGGAGACTCTAAATTT
Source organism: Viscum album (assembly GCA_963277665.1). Lineage (NCBI taxonomy): Eukaryota > Viridiplantae > Streptophyta > Magnoliopsida > Santalales > Viscaceae > Viscum > Viscum album. The sequence goes on from OY728120.1 coordinate 583,609,916, forward strand.
ATTTAAATACCAAGTTTAATATTACAAATCATATCACCCTAAAATGGATGGATAATCTTAAATGAATATACAAACATTTGATGATATGATAATTTCATGCTATATTGACTTCCAAGGAAGTTTGGAATTGTATTTATTTCTAGTGGAGCTTCTATAAAATAATAGTTACCACTCTAGTATAAAATTGGCACCATATAAATCATTATAATGAAAGAGAATTAAGACAACAAAATATTGGGATGAAGTTGTAGAAAGAAATTTATTGACTTCAAAAATATGGAAGATTCATCAGAGATGGTAAGATCCATCCAAAATAATATTAATGAAGCTCAAAGTAGATAGAATATTTATGCTAAAAACTGAAGGATTGATCTTTAATTCAAAGAAGGGGAAAATGTATTCCTAAATATATTTCTATGAAAATGATTCATAAGATTTGGAAATAAAGGGAAGCTAAGTCTAAGGTATATTAAGTCATTTAAAATAATAGATTGAATACGAGATATGGAATATCATTTAGATATACCACCAAACTTGTCTTAAGTGCATAGAATATTCTATATATAACATATAAATATGTATATTCCTAAACCTTAACATGTAATAAAGGTGGATCAGTTTCAGTCAGATCCTGAATTATTATATAATGAAAAGTTTTTTTAGATTCCTGATATGAGAGAGTAAGTTTAGTGAAATTAGTTGACTCAACTAATAAAGGTTCTTTATAGGAATCACTAACTATAGAAAGAAAAATGGGAGATTGATGATGTAATGATAAAGGTTTATCTATATTTTTTAATAGACTAATTTACAATTAAGGATAAAATTATTATAAGGGGTAATGTAATACCTAATAAATGTTTAGAAAGAAATGGATATATTTTATTACAAAGTAATACATTACAAATAAAAGGTAAAAAAAATACTAAGACTTCTATAAATAATAATAGGTAATAGAAAAAATAATACAAATATAATTTTGATGCCCCCTAGATGATATTCTATACTGAACATCGTGTTTATAATATGAAAAATATAAAATAAAAATAATACAATACACATAATCTACATACTAAAAGAAATAAAAATGATAACTATTATTTAGGGGGTTGATTTGAAAAAATATATAGGAAGAAAATATGGACATTATGTGATCATTGGTTATTATTATTACTGTTGATAATTATGACTATTGGGCATTATGACTATAAGTGATATAGTCATTATAGAGTGAACATTAGAATTAGTGTATATTAAGGGTAACGATGAGATGTAATTAATTAAAAAGAGAGAAACCATGGTATCTACTAGTAGGAACATAATTTATGAGTCCTACTTATTAGATATTTTAATAAAGGTAGCATCACTAGGGTTCACCCTTGAACATTCCTATGTAGAACATTATCAATTATGGTTTGTGAGGAATCGTGCATGGGAGAAGTTCATGTTTGTGGAAATCACTACTAGATCAATGTCGTTCAAAACACCCTATGGGATTACCACTATTTCAAACTGTACTCGTAGAGATTATTATGGTGTGATAAAGTTTCTTTATCTTGGTGATAAGTAGTATTAAATTTTATATTCTTATAGAAAGGAAATGGTGTTTACTTTGTTACCACATTTTTATAAAATATATCACCTTTTTATAAAATAAAAATGCACATGATTAAAGGATGAATATGATAAAATTGATTTTATAATTTTTATCATGACATCAAAATTATATAATTAGTAAATTTTGGTAAATTTTGGTAAGAATTGTAAAATACGGTAAAAAATGGTTAGATATGGTGAAATAGAGTAAATATGACATCATATATATGTAATCATGAATAAAATTGGAAATAGTAATGATATTTGAAAGATTTTGGAACTAAATATTATAGTGGAGCACGAAATAAGGTTATATTTCACTTTAGGGGGTAGTAGAGCACTTAAGATATTGGAAAAATAAAATATTCATTACTTTATTCCATGAAATTTCACTCACCACTCCTATAAATACCCACCCCATCATCTCATTTCTCTGAAACTAAATCCAAATATCTCTATTCATGCCTCTATCAAGGATTATATCTCATATCACTCTCTTAAATATTAAAGATTTTTTTTTTTTATGATGGTCGACTCTTTTCTAAGAAACTCATGAAAGGTAAGGGTTTTTATTTCGCCATCTTCATTTCATATTGGAATTTCTTTTGTAGTAATAACATTTTATCTCCAAATTTATATGATTCCATGGTTATATATATGTTTTATTATCTACCCTTTTATCTATTATCAATTTCATAATACCCAAATCCTCTTATATTACCCTTTCAAAATTCATTGTCATGCTGAAGTAAGGGTCCTTTTTTCCTCTCCTTTCAATTCCTATTTACATTTCCATTGTAGTATACTTTTCAATTTTCAAATTTACTACTAAATTTTTTTTTTAATATAAATTTATGTTTTCCCTTATTATATCTTATATATGTTAGACCCCAATTCATTTATAGTACACTCCTTTCATAATCTGTTGTAATGCTAAAATTCTACAAAAGAGGCATAAAACTCTCTATTGTCTTAGGATATAAAATCCATATATATTCCACATATGTGTGGTATTATGGATATATCATTTATAATAAGTGGGGTTTTATAATTTAGTATGATTATAATGTATCTTGTGGCGCCTCTATATTCTAAGTAGATTAAACTCGATTTTGGAACAAGTTCAACTTTTTCATCAATACATGCAGACCAGGAAGTCTTTAATCAAGGAAATTGTATGTCCTTACTATGTATCAAATATGTGTGATTTAATACTCTTTATTTAGAGGCTATTTATCCATATATTATTTTTTTCTCCTCCCATTTAAAATATATATAATACATTATAAAAATACATTGATCATCAAATTCTTTTTATGTACCTAATAACTATGATTCCATGTTCTTAACCTGATAAGGGTGCTTATTTGAACATTATAAATCCCTAATAATCCTTGATAATTTTTAGGGAAATTAAAATATATATCCTTATTAATTCATTGACTATGGAACTTTTTCGACATTATTTTATAATATTTTGTTCTATATATGAGAAAATCTTATAATACAAGATTCATTGAGCATTTATGCTAAGTATTTCTAAGTTGTTTATTCATGAACTTTATTTCATGTATTTCATATTCAATTTTAGTATATGATGAAATGAATTGGAATTTTATGTCATGGGTGGGGTCTAAAATTAGATATCTCCTAGGTGAACTGGTAAGTCTCATAAGACAACTATGATAGGGAAATGGAAGAATCATTACACTTTATATATGATTTCTTAGCATAAGTCCTTGATGATATGTTTATGATTTATAAAATTATGCATTCCCATCATTACGATATCATTTAATTTTATGAATGTGATTATTTATTTCTTTTTTCATACATGGATTATGTTATTCTTATGTATTAATTTATATTTCATAATTTATTTTTATTTCTTCTATGTTTCTCAAACCATTATTATGATATGTAGCTTCTATTTTACACTATCCATTACTAAGCATTTGATATCACTCATTAAGTTTTTTCCATTTATATAAGTAAAAAATTGGAATACTATGTGAGATCATCTGTATAGATATCATTTAAGTAATAATTATTTTTACTCAAATGATGTATTGTTCCATGTTGTAATGTAAATTTTATATATGTAGACTCTTAAGGACTATTAAACCATGATATTGGGAATAAAATCTCATGTAATCTGATTACCATGTAATAAATAACACACCAGTTCTGGGTGACCTAGGTTTGGAGTGTTATATAATATATAGAGGTATTCAACACCTCTTTCATCTATAGTCTCTATGTGATATCCATTTTCATGAATATATTTAAAGAATAATAAATTTTCCTAATATTTAGGAGAAAACAAAGCATTAATGATTAAAATAATTGCACCACTAGGTAGGAATATTTTTTATATTCTATATCCTTTAATTAATTTCATATTACTAGTTAACATACTTACATAATCATTTCTTATTTTAAGTTTGTTAAATTTTTTCTAATATTTAAGAATTATGTGCATCGTGACTCTGAAAGCAATACAAATATCTTCATCATGGGGATTAATCCAAATGGAGAAATTCATAACATCTATTTCTATTAAAAATAAAATAAGACATATATATAAGAAATAAAATAAAATTAAATGAAATAAAACATTAAACATTAATTTAAATACTTTAAAAAACCAAAAGTACATCTCCATAATAAGAATTTATACACTATCAATTGTCTCAATACCTTCAGTGTTTCAAAAAAATCAGATATATAAAAATTCATAATATCATCATTATAATTTAAGTCTTAGATAAGAGAATTTTCTTCAATTTATTTTATTTTTCTTTGTTTGATTATTGAAAATATCAACAAAATTCCTCAATGTATAGTAAGTGTGCGATTGGTTCCCCTTCACACCACATTGAAAGCAATTTATTTCATCATTATTCATTTTATTTGGTGGTTGTTTTTCATTATTTGATAACTTCTGGTGGTTCCCTTTCCTCTTCTCATTAGACGCATGACCACCTCTAGAAAATGATTTTCCTCAACCTCAAATACATTTATTATTTCCTTAACCTTGATTATAAGTAATTGGGTTGGGATTCAGGATTACTCATCCTGATATCATTATTTTTATTCCATAACAAAAATGAAAAACAGTATTTAAGAATATTTTGTAAATACTTTTTAATATTTTTCAAGGAAAGTAAATAATTTTTCTTGATATTATTATAATGGAATAAAATTTGAGGCATGAATGATAGAAATAGTCTTTTATAGCATATAAATGTTGGTTATATTTTTTCCACCCAATTTTAATTGTGATTTAATTTCTAAAATTTTGGATTTATAGTCACTTATTGATTTAATATATTTTAATCATAAGTGACTCCATTCAAATCATGCCTTTAGAAGTATTACCAGTCATAGGTAATAATAACACACTTTGAGTTTTTTCTATAAGTCTAGAGGATCCTTCACCATAATATAGTAATTCTTAAAATCATAATTAAGGTGATAGTGAAGGAATATTAGGGCTCAGGAATGGTTGGGATTAAAATATTGATTTCTAACGTTTAATATCTCACTAAAGATTTTAGAGTATAAGTGTGTCTCTATAAGGACCAAGTATTAGTTCTTGAGTTAAGTAAATAATTTTACTTTAAATCACATTGGGGATATTTTCAAGATTATAGATTTAGATAATTAGGCCATAACTTATACATAACCACTTGATTATTACAAATTATACACTTCTACTCATTATCCATTCTTTCATAAACAAAAAAAACTTTTAAAAATAACATGGTTTCAATTCAAGGATAATATTAAAATACTTTCATCATATCATATTATTTTTCCTTACCAATATTAAGACCTATGAAAAACATATAAAAACTTTGGATGAGAAAAAAAATCTCAGTATGTGATAACAAGGGAAACAGTTTACATGTGATCTTGAGAAATATAAATAAGAACATGAGGACTTTCATAAAGGCATGATAAAGATAAATATCATAACAATAAGAACTTGGATCATAACATGAAAATTTGGATACAAAATTTAATTTATACATTCATAATAATATCACCAAGTTCCATCCCCAAGGTTTCATATCACCAAGGTCTATCCCCAAGGTGTCATAAAAATTACCAAGGTTATTCACCAAGGTATCATAAAACTTTTCATCTGTAGATATTAATTTCTTTACCTAATACATTGGATTTCTATCATGTAACACCTTTAATATGTATTTAATTTAATTTTAGTCACATACATCATAATAAAAAATTTCATAAATAACCCAGATAGAATAAAATAAATGTGTTTCATATCAAAATCCTGATGTTATAAAAAGTTCTTAAAAATATGATCATTTTGTCATTTATAACCCATAAAAATGGAATTAAGGTTTTATGTATGTAAATTATTTAATAAAATATATAATTTTTTCCTTGATGAATACCCTTGTAAATAAAATAGGTTTGGGTATTCTCATAAATAAAATAAGATAAATTCTTGAGAAAAAGAGAGATTTTGGGACGAAAATTCTACAGTATAACGGCTATAAAACATGGTTTTAGAAAACATTAAAAAAATAGATTAAAAGGGTATACCATCCATAAATGACTCATAATACATTATAGGGATATAATAAAATTGAAATAAGAACTTGGTATGGAAATGTTAAATACATACCACATAAAAGATAACTTGAAAGGAAAAGAGAAGTAGAGAATTCCCTTACCACATAAGAAACACTTGAATATATATCATTAAGGAATTACATTATACAAAACATTAAATATAATGATAATATAAAAATTCATGATATAATGATTCAAAGGGTTTTGCCTACACCTTATAGTATAATAAAGGTGCATAACATCAAGATATGACCTAAAGAAAGGAGATTGAGACGAAGTCCCTTACCTTGAGTCTGACTTGTCTCGTTCGTTCTTTATCTTCCTGAATAATAAACTTAAGTTAATTTCTACATGTTTGAGAAAAATTTTAATTTTTTTTATTCCTTTTATAACACTTATTACCATTTTATAACAATTACTTAATGATTTAAGTTCATGTCATACGTTTAGTTGATATTCAATACTTGAGTCAAAAATGAACTTGTTATGATTAAAAATTATCGATGTGGTCATAATTCAGTCATCTAAAGAATGATATTCACGATTTAAATATCATATATATCATGTATATATATGTGTTTATTTATAATATTCCATAACATTTGTATATAATAAATCAAATGCACCATTCATGATGATGATAGGTCGTACGTATGCATGCACGCTACTTCCATTTCTTTGTCATATTAGAGGAATGAAAACTAAATGATACATTGGTATATTATAATTTATTTATAATACTTATGTTATATATGTTACATAAATTAATTAAATACATCCTTTATATGTTCCATTTATGGTATGAACAAGTCATATCACTTTGAGGGGGTGGTAGTCCACACTTAATCAAATGAAATTATCATATTTACAAATTATGGAAATAATAAAGTTATGTTTAAATAAAAATTAAATAAGAATAGAAAAAAAATAAATATAATATATTTCATATATAAATTCATTTCCATAATAATTTCCATCATGAGAGGTGGTTGGAAAAAAATTGAACAATCATCGTTTCGTGAGGCAGTAGTTTACTGTACACAGAAACAGTACGTTCTATATCCATTAGATGAAGGCCTGTGTAAGTGTAGGTCAAAACCTTATCATAAAAACATCCTAGTATATTTAGGATAATGGTTTTTTTAAAAATAATGGAATAAAAATATTTTAGGGGTGGAAAAGGAAAATTAAGGAAAGGAGCTTGAGAGAAGACGTTACCTCAAAATTGGGTAACTTCTTTTGATTTGAGTCAAAAGGCTTATTTGAGTATCCTTATTCCCAAGTTAAGGCTTATAAGAGTAATTTATGGATGTAGGGATCTTATTTTAGTATAATATATATGATCCAAGGGGTTTTTGAGGTGTTAGTAAGTGGGTAGATTTGGTGTCCTTTTATAAGAGGGAGGAGGGGCACTTTAGAAATATTATTTTATTATAAATTGATTTTCAAATTATAATAGTTTAAATGTGAGAAAGTTAGAGGATAATATGATTATGGGTCTAAATACTCTCATACAATAGGTTTTATTCAAGTTTAGGTCACAAAATTAATCATATCTTTTATCTTTAACCCTTAGTTAAAAACATTAACTCTTACCATGTCTTCTTTTATTTTCATAATATATGGTTACTATAATTACTATAAAATGCCAATCTAACCAAAAGTAGATCATTAATGAAATTTTTAAAATTATATATTTAATTTTTCTGAATATTATATTTTTAGGACTATTATACCATTTAATAAATTAGTATTTTTTTAAAAACTCATTTATGTCAATTTTGACACTATTTAGTAATTAATTTTTTTTAAAGTCATAACAACTTGATTCCTTCAAAAAAAGGAATTAACTCATCTCTAACATGTTAATTTCATCCAAGAATTTCTTATATGGCATGAAAATTTTCAAATAACATTTATTTTTATTTTTAAAATATTATTTATTTGAATCTTTCATTTATAAGGGAATCGCTGCATCATTATTGTGTCATAAATAAATTTATTTATTTAATGTCTAAAAATTATAAATAAAATACCATAATTGTGGAAATAATTTTATCTTAATAATTAATATTTATATTCTAATATATAATTTATATGAACTAAATTAAAAAAATTAGTTAGGAGATAAATGTTTATGTTATATGTATCTTTCCTTTAAAATAAATATTATAAAAGGTCATTATCGCACTGAAGTGGCTCCATGGGGTCCTAAAATCAACCCAAGGATTCCCATGTTCATTCATATCTCATAAAATAAGTTTAGGACACATTTTAGGGTAGTTTTATATTAATATAATATTATTTATTACCCTTATTTATCTAATTCACCCTTTAACCATGGTAAATAAAAACAATTACTGAAGTTACTATTCATAATGTCCAAAAATAAAAGGTACCTATTTACACAATTTTTACCTTATGATTCAAAATATGTAATCCATTTTTAAAAATTCAACACATAGAATTTTTAGTAATTAATTTAAAATTCATTCTTGTTGTCAAAACCAGAAAGTGGGTTTTTAAGAAGTAAAAACTATCAAAAGATTGACATGTGTTTATGTCCAATTTAAATATTAAATTACTTCCAATGACCATAATTGAATTAAATGACAAAAAAATTCCAATTACACATTAAAAAAATGTAAAATAACAACATAACTATATAAATAAATTAGATGAAAAGGTAGTTTTTAATTAAAATGAAGTATTTTTCACTATTCATAAAAATATGGATTTTATCATTAAAAAACCAAAATTTCAACCAAAGTAAATTTTGATGTCCCTATTCAAAATAATAAGTTTATTTTATCAAATATAACATAAAAAGTTAAAAAACTATTTTTTAAAAAATTTCTCCATCAACAGGATGTAAAATGACCTTTTAAAAATATTAGAGCATTTTAGGCTTAAAATTGGATTCATTCTCATTTTAAGCCTCTAAAATTCATTAGATAAATGTAAAAATATTTAAAAAAATATTTAAAATCGTAATATATTTAATTTTTTTTCATTCCTTTTAATATAATGGATAGGCGTTAACTACCATTTAAAATAATAATATTGTTGTTGTATTATTTTTTGGTATAATTTAGTGTTGTGTGAAATGTAAGATTTAAGAGAAACTCATTGTTGTGTGCTGGGTAATCTATCATACATAGTTTCCCCTTTAAAATAAAATAAATATTAAATTCAAAAAATATTAATAGATATGAAAATGTGTTATTCTATAAATACCTGGGATGCTACATCATTCCCCCTTTTGGAAATCGCATCCTAATAATTTTAAAATTGGGCTCAGAAACTTTATTGAAAATCCCACATCAGAAAAGGATTCAATAAAACTATCACTTTAAAATAATGAAATATAAGTAAAAAAGGTCACCATATACATCCCATACTATGATTCCATGTAGGAAATCATAGATATGGAAGAAAAACTAACCATCTTGTTCTGATGAAGAGTGATAGAAAACATGATCATGATAAAGTTACCCACCAGAAAACCATAAACTTGTGATAGGTTAAATGGTATTTGATTTCCTAGTAGGAAAAGTAAATGGAAAACATTTTTTTTAATATCCTTTCCATAATGTTGAGTAATTTATTTATGAGCTTGACTAAGAATATAAGGAAACACACTTACCTATCAAGTAGAGTTTCATCCTTTAAAAAATATCTACCACAAACTCATATTTTCTCCAAACGATGTGTATTCAAGATGACTTGGTCAAACCTGAAGTGCTATAATCAACTTATAGATAATCACATAATACACAAAAGATGAACTATATATTTATCCTATCATTGACATTAACCAAAACCAAAATGGTTAGTTTAAGACCAGATAATACCCCATGAAGAATAATACTTTATAAGGATAAGGACTAATTTTAATCTCAAAAATTCAATAGTAATATCCAAGTTCTACATAGACAATTCAACAAAAAAATGTCCTTAAAATTCCTCAAAATAATACAAACTAATATTGAAACCTAAAATTTAGAAGGATTTGATCACACAGTCTTCCATAATAAATCTTAACATTTATCTCCAAATAAAATCGACTAATATTAAAGTCTCATACCAAAATGTAATTAACCTAATCACATAGTCTCCATGATAGGTTAATTGTTTCCATAAATAACCCAAATCATAATATGTCCATAATAAAAACAAAGATTCTTCCAAAATAAAAATTCAACCATTACTCCTCAAATGAAATCCTATAATATTATATTTTCCTTAGGAATATAGTGTTCCCAAAAGAGCGAACTTCTTCCTAAATAACATTTATCACTTAATCACCAAAAAAATTTCCTATACTAAGGATATCTATTTGATAAAACATAATTTCCCAAAATCAACTTATTCTAGATCCATAAAATCATTAAACTAAAAATAATAATTCATACTAACCAGAGACTTCATATAGGCCAGTGGTAGGCGATGTGCCCTTGTTTCTCTTCGGTTGTGGGTCTGATTCCCACGGCCTTGTCGGACGTAATGGGTTGTCACCCATCTTGTTGGTTTTCCCTTTTTATAAAACTCAAAAATAACTCTATCATGTTTTAACCTCAATGGTTGTCTTATAACACTCATTCTCATCCCAACTCATATTGACCTCAACATCTTAATTCATGAAGTCTTATATATATTGAATTTTTTTTATTTCACCTCCCTATGATAAAATAAAACTATTCTCAATAGAAAGAACATCATACCTTGATCATGGTGTCCGCCTGGTTTCATTGTCATCTTGTTCAAATAGATAGAAGGTACATGCATCAAAACAATGATTTATAGATTCTTCAAAATCATTTGGTTCTTTTATCAAAATACACCTTGTAAAACTTGGGTCATATGGGTGTTCATAGAAAAATGGATTCAGAAAATAATCATGCATGAAATATAATTTCAAAACATCAGATAAAACATGATTTTTATAAAACAATCGGACCAAGTTTGAGTTGAAACTTTAAATCAATGGTCCTCTTAAAATAACATAAGAATGTGATGAAAGACTATATTTTACAAGAAAATATAAATAGGTTGTACAAGGGTATCCTTCTTCAACACATTTTTCAAAATCATATTATGTTTTAAAATCTTGTGATAAGGTAAAATATTTGAAAATTCCTTGATAATATTTACCTTTCTTGAAAATATGAGAATATTGTGAAAATAAGATTTTATAAAATACAACCCATGATCCATGATGGTATTGAGGTATAGTGGAGGTGTTTGATATCTCAAAAAATTTCTTACAAGTGAGTTGTATGTTAGAAAAATATTCACAGTCATCCAAATATGAATTTTCAATAATTATTGCAAGAAAGTCATCAGGAAGAGATAGGAATGTTATTTGAGATCCTCCTCCTTCCTTTTATAACTGAATTTCCTTGATCTGAAAAAGTTATAAAACAAGGATTTAACTAAAATAATGGACATGGGGGCTTACCATGTGGTTATCCAAAACTCATAATCTATAAAGTTGTCTAAACCTTTCCATTGATACCAACTATAAGGACCCGGTCTTAATTCTTGAGTTAAGTCAATATTTTGACTTTAAATAACATTGATTATCTTTTCAGGTTTATAGATTTAGATAATTAGGTTGTAACTTATACATAACAACTTGATTATTACAAATTAGACACTTCAACTCATTATCTATTATTTTTAAAAACAAAAAAACTTTTAAAAATAACATGGTTTCGTTTCCAGACTAATCTTCAAATACTTTCATCATAGAGTATTCTTTTTCCTTACTAATCTTAATACCTATGAAAAACAATAAAAAAACTTTGGATGAGAACAAAAATCCTAGTAAGGGAAAACAAGGGAAATAGTTTACATGTGATATTGAGATATATAAATAAGAACATAAGGAATTTAATAAAGGATAGAGAAAGAGGAATATCATAATAATAAGAACATGGATCATAATGTGAAAATGTGGGTAAAAAATTTAATTTATACATTCATAATCATATCACCAAGGTCCATCCCCAAGGTTTCATAAACATTACCAAGGTTATTCACCAAGGTATCATAAAACTTGTCATCTATAGAAATTAATTTCTTTACCCAATGCATTGGAGCAATATTAGGGCTCACCCTTAATATGTATTTAATTTCATATGATCCAAATACATAATAATCAAAAATTTCATAAATAACCCAATTATAATAAAATAAATTGGTTTCATATCAAAATCATGACGTTTTAAACAATGCGTAAAAATATGATCATTATATCATTTATAACCCACAGAAAGGGAATGAGAGTTTTATATATATCAATTCCATAATAAAATATATCATTTTTATTCCTTGATGAATACCCTTTGACATAAAATAGTTTTGGGTATTCACATAAATAAAATAAGATAATTTCTTAAGAAAAAGAGAGAGATTTTGAGACGAAAATTTTAAATCATAACCGCTATGAAACATGGTTTTAGAAAAAAATTAAAAAGAGAGATGAAAAGGGTATAACATCCATAAATTAATCATAATACAGTATAGGGATATAATAAAATATAAATAATAACATTTTATGGAAATTTTAAATACATACCACATAAAATAGAACTTAATAGGAAAAGTGAAGTGGAGAATTCCCTTACCACATAAGAAAGACTTGAATACATAACATTAAGGAATTACATTACAAAAAACTTTAAATATCATAAGAATATAAAAATTCATGATATAATTATTCAAAGGGTTTTATATAAACCTTATAGGAAAATAAATGTGCATAACATCAAGATATTCCCCAAAGAAAGGAGATTGAGATGAAGTCCCTTACCTTGAGTCTGACTTGTCTCATTCATTATTTATCTTCCTAAAAAATAAACTTAAGTTAATTTATAATTATTTTAGAACCTTTTTCATGTTTTTTATTCCTTTTATATCACTTATTACCATGTTATAACAATTAATTAATTATATAAGTTTATATTGAATGTTTAGTCGATATTCGGTACTTGAGTCAAAAATGAACTTATTGTGATTACAAATTTTACATATAGTCATAATTCCATCATATCCAGAATGATATTCATGATTTAAATATAATATATATTCATTATATATGTATTTATAACAGTATGTAACATTTTTAGATAAGAAATCATATGCACAGTTCATGAAGACGATAGGTCATACGTACGCAAGAATGCTACTTTCATTTCATTGTCATATTAAAGGAATGAAAACTAAATGATACATATGTATATTATAATTACATTATAATATTTATTTTATATATGTTACATAATTTTATTAACTCTATAATTTATACATTTCATGTATGGCATGAACGAGTCATATCACTTTGAGGGGGGTGGTAGTCCACACTTCCTCAAATGAAATTATAGTATTTACACATTATGGAAAGCATAAAGGTATGTTGTAAATAAAAATTACAGAAGAATAGAGACAAAATAAATATAATATATTTCATATATAAATTAATTTCCATCATTATGGCAACCATAAGAGGTGATTGGATAAAATTGAACAATCATCGTTTCGTGAGATAGTAGTTCACCGTACATAGAAACAGTATGTTCTATATCCATTGGATGAAGGTGTGTGTAAGTTTAAGTCAAAAAATTATCATAAAAACACCCTAGTATATTTATTATACTAGTTTTATTATAAAATAATGGAATAAAAAGAGCATAGTGCGTGGAGAAGGAAAATAAAAGAAAGGTTCTTGAGAAAAGACGTTACCACAAAATTGGGTAACTCCTTTTGATTTGAGTAAAAAGGCTTCTTTGAGTTTACTTATACCCAATTTAAGGCCTCTATGAGTAAGGGAGGGATTTTTGGAGCTTATTTGAGCCGAATTTTGATGATCCAAGTGGATTTTTGGGTGTGAGTAAGTGGGTAGAGTTGGTGGCCTTTTATTAGAGGGAGGAGGGGCACTTTAGAAATATTATTTTATTATAAATTGATTTTCAAATTATAATAGTTCAAAAGTGATAAATTTAGAGGATAAGATGAGTATGGGTCTAAATCCTCTCAGAAAGTAGGTTTTTTAGGTCTCAAAATTAACCTTATCTTTTAGCTTTAACCCTTAGTTAAAAACATTAACACTTACTATGTCTTCTTGTATTTTCATAATATATGGTTACTATAGTTACTATAAAATTCTAATCAAACCAAAAGTTGATAATGAGTAACATTTTTAACATTATATAATTCAGTTGGCCAAATATTAGATTTTCAAGACTATTATATCATTTAATAAAATAGTGTTCTTTTAAGAATCATTTATGTTAATTTTGAAACTATTTAGTAATTTATTTTTGTTAAAGTCATACCAACTTGATTACTTATAAAAAATGCATTAACGCATTCCTCTCATGTTAATATCATCCAAAAAAATCATGTATAGAATAAAAATGTTCAAATTACATTTATTTTAATATTTATAGTATCATTTATTTGAATCTTTCATTAATAAGGTAATCACTGCATCATCATTATGCCATAAATAAATTTATATATTTAATGTATAAAAATTATATATATAATAACATGATGTAGAAAATATTTTTATCTTTATAATTAATATTTATATTTTAATAGATAATTTATATAAACCAAATTAAAATTATTTTAGTTAAGAGATATATGTTTATGTTATATTTCTCTTTCCTTTAAAATAAATATTATAAAAGGTCATTATCACACCCAAGTGGATCCATGGGGTCTTAAAATAGACCCAAGGATGCCCATGGTCGGTAATATCTCATCCAATAGGATTAGGATACGTGCTAGGGTAGTTTTATATTATTATAATATTATTTTCTTACCCTTATTTATCTAATTTACCCTTTATCCATTGTAAATAAAAATAATTACTAGAGTTATTATTCATAATATCCAAAAGTAAAAGGTAAATATTTACAAAATTTGGAACTTATTTTTCCGAATATGGAATCAATTTTTCTAAATTCAAAACACAGAATTTTTAGTAATTAATTTAAAAATAATTTCTATTTTCAAAACCAGAAAGCGGGTTTTTATGAAGTAAAAACTATCAAAAGATTGACATGTGTTATGTCCAATTTAAATGTAAAATTACTTACAATGACCATAATTATATTAAATAAAAAACATAATCCAATTACACTTTAAAACCAATTAAAAGAACAATATATCTATATAAATAAATTAGATGAAAAGTCAGTTTTTAATTAAAATGCAGTATTTTTTACTATTCATAAAAATATGGATTTTATCAAAAAAATGAAAAAATTCAACCAAAGTAAATTTTGATTTCCATATTATAAATAAGAAGTTTATTTTATAAAATATAACATATAAAAGTGAAAAAAATTATTTTTAAAAGAAGTTCTCCATCAAAAGGCGGTAAAACAACCTTTTAAAAAAATTAGAGTATTTAATGCTTAAAATTGGATTCGTTCTCATTTTTAGACTATGAAACTCATTGGATAAATGTAAAAACATTTAAAAAATACGTAAATAATAATATATTTAATTCTTTTCATTCCCACCAATAAAATGGATAGGTGTTAACTACCATTTAAAATAATAATATTATTGTTGTATTATTTTTTGGTATAACTGAGTGTTGTGTACAACGTAAGATTTAGGAGAAACTCATTATTGCGTGTTGGGTACGATATCATACATAGTGTCCCCTTTAAATGAAAAATAATATTATATTCAAAAATATTAATAGATATGAAAATGTATTATTCTATAAATACCTGGTATGTTATTGTATCGATATCCAAAATCCAGGGAAATTAGTTCTTTCTAGAAACTTCAAGAAGGCTAAAAACAAGCTTTACAAAATTATCCACAGAAAATATGAACTACCAATTTTTTACTAACCTCTTTGAAAAAATGAAACTTGTTTTTATGATATATTGAGAAATTTATCAAACAATGATTTAAACTATAATGAATTTTGAAATCTCAAATACTCAATTATAGGTGATGTGAAACATTGTCAAAACATGGTGTTAACTATTTAATATTACAATGAAAAATGAATATGATAAGTTAAAAGTGTAAAATAATAAGTATAAAGAATTTGTTGAGGAAAAAAATATCTTCCATTAACATAATGACATATATATATATAGGGTATATAGAGGTTTTAATCAATGGCCTAGATCAATCCTTATCACCCAAGTCAAATCCAACACTTGGAAAAAATGAAGGGTTGTCATTATAAAGGGTTGGATTTGGGAATGGGTAGTGATAATAGTTTTGGTGATCAGGACAACCACATAAAAAATATTTTATTACCCACACAAATATATATTTTTTTGTGTCTTCATGAATATATGTGCTTGTGTCTATAAGTTAAAAATGTTAATGTGTATATATTATTTATGTAATACTTTTCTATATGTTATTTAGATGTTTTAATAACTATATAGTTTTTATAATATATATATTTATTTATTTATGTATTGTATGTTTATATATGCATATATAACATATATTTTAATTTATATTTATTTTTATATATAATTTCATATTATTTTTTTAGTATACGAACATTTATAAATGTCATAAATCCAAAATGCTACAACTCGTTCTTATATTCATGTATCTCTGGCCATAGTAAATAACATCTATGAAGGGAGGGGGAAAATTAGGGAAATATCTTCCCAATCTAACTCGAAGAGTATATAGTCCTTAAAATGTTGATATTCACCACAATAATATTTCTACATAAGCTAAAATTTTGAATGTGTTATAGAATTAAAAGAAATAATTAGGATAAAAAGGGAATATATAAGATGATGATATTAGTTTGTCAATAAATAGTAATAATACTTTATCAAATCCAACAACGATGCCAAGTAATTTGAGTTTTTTTATGAATAAATCTCTTCTTCATATTAATTATCATTAATCAAAATAAAGCTATAAAATTTATTATATTTATTCAATGATAATTGTTGGTCGGAGTTGATACTCAAGATGGGGGTGAATTGAGTTCCTATTAAAAATTTCTGATTAAAATATTCCTATTAAAAACCCCAAATTTATCAAACAAGTTAAACTGTGGTGAATTTATAAATATTATAAGTGTTTAATTAGTTTCTCAAAGATTAATTATTTCTCAGTTAACTTAATCTGAAGATAAAGTTAGCTTTTGAAACTAACTTACTGGCTAAAAATAATTACAAACACTTTCTAGTTCAACTATCAGAGTTACTTCAAAACAGATTTGAATTTCAAAGTAATTAGTAGCGGAATATTGAAAATAGTTTAAACTAAAATAAGTTTTATAGTGGTTTTAACCAATAGGTTCAGTCTCAATATGAGACTTAGTCCTCTCAAATAGTTTATATAAAACTTTGATCTACACCCAAGATCGGGGTTTACAACAGTACTCATATTGTCCGGGTCTTACAACCTCTACCATAGTTCTACGTGGGAAAGCCACAACAAAAGAACACAGGCTATCCAGGTCCTCAGACCTCTACCACAGTTCTACGTGGGAAAGTAAAAGGTAATAAGATATTGAGTATGAGGATAGTTTGATATCCTCCAGTTATGCTCAAGAGACATTTTGTGTTATACAAACAAATATACACACTACTCAAATAGAGAATATAAAACATAACCGAGTTAAGAAAGAGAATAGAGTTAAGAATTATCTGTGTGTTGTAAAGTAATGCTCTAGACTAAATGAATGTTGAGAATATAGTATTTGAGTCTTCTTCTCAAAATTGTCTTCAGAACAGAGTATCATGGTTTCTGTAATCTGGCTTCAAGGAGTGAAAAGTTTCATCTATTTTAATGTCTCGATGTATACTGAATCACTTTTTGGAGAAGGAAGATTGTTACATTCTTGTAATCTCAAGCTCTAATTTCTTCTCTTTTTGTATTCTCATAGTCTGTGTGTCAGCGTGTAATGATAATATCATATATTTAACGTGAAAGATGAGGTCCTTTTATACTCCACGATCCTCTAGACATAAATATCTTCACACGTGCATGTACATCGTTTTTGTCTATGGATACTCCTACAGACAACATTAAATAATGTCATAAAAATTAATTTGTCTACGTATGACTTTAAAAAATAAATTTGAATTAATAAAATAGAAATAGTTATTTATATCTATCGGTGAGTCATCTTCGGTGTGTCAGCTTCGGTTTGATAACGTCATTCTGTCATCTTCGGTGTGTCATCTTCCGTGTGTCGACTTCGTTCTGTCGAAATTTGGTGTGTCATACTTTGGTGTGTCGACTTCGGTTTCAGTGTGTCAGCTTCAGTTCAGTTTGTCGACTTTGGTTTCGGTGTGTCGACTTTGGTTTCGATGTGTTGACCTTGGTTTCGGTGTGACGACTTCAGTTTCGGTGTGTCGACTTCGGTTGCAGTGTGTCGACTTCGGTTTTGGTGTGTCGACTTCGGTCTCAGGGAATCCAAAAAATATTATGAAGATTCTTTCTTGCATATACCATTACAAGAAAAAAAATTAATCAAAGTACCTGTAAAAATACACTTGTAAACATATTTATTCATGACTATAAGCAATTGACTTATTAAAGTATATGTGGTTGTATGACATAATTTATTAAAATCGCATGAAAGGGTAGAATATGTATATTGAAATAATTTGTGATTATGAAAACTACAATATCATGGAGAGTCTAAAAATATCCCCCTTTTTGATAATCACAAATCATGGCATACATGAAAATATATAGAATAAAAATACCTTTAATATAGCTGAATGTAATTGTCCAATATAACTAAAGTTTGGCATTGCTAGAATGTATTTAAAAAAATATTCCCCTCACTAAATGGATTAAGGAGATTATATGCCATCCTTATTTTCTCCCCCTTTTGGGATTAATAAAAAGCAGTAAGGAAAAAATAAGATAAAAGAAAGACACTAAAAGAATTTGTATTCAATGTCATAAGAGTACAAGACAAGAAAAAAGAGCAAATACCTATAAAAAGGAAACAATCCATCACTAAGGCTTGGGATGCAGAGGAGATTTGCCTTTGTTTGAAGGGTCAAATGGATAAAGAGAAGGTTTGGGCGGGGTAGAGGATGGAGGTGATCTGATTACAACACCAGTCAGAGAAACACCTGTAGGAACAATAGCTGCAAGGGTAGGCCTTCTCTCTGACAACACACGACTTGGAGACTACTCAGTAATGATTGGTCGAATCTGAGTAAGAGCTTGAGAGACAGTCATTAGAGCAGGAGGCCGAGAGGCAATACCAATTAAAGTAGCTGGAGGGACCAAAATAGCCTCAGCCTGAACATTCAGATAAGTCTTGAGTAGTTTGATGAAGTCATTAATGATTTCTCCTCCATATTGCATTGCCTTCTCAAAGTCATCCTTATTCTCCATGAATTTACTCAGTAAAGGTGTAAACACTTTCAATTGGATAACGTTCCTTTTGAATACTTCTCTAACTGGGAGAATTCGAAGATTTTCTTCCAGGAACTTGAAACTATTGATGAGGTCATGCTTGGTATATATCTTAGTAAAATACTTATCCACTTTTTATCGAATTTCTTTCTAAGATGTAGAGGATTCATTGGTGCACTGTCTGACCATATTGTATACAAGATCGGTATTCCGAAATACTATTTCAAGGGTTTCCTTATCTGAAACAATCTGGATTTTTTGAATCTCTTCTCTCACCACAGCCTTGATAGACTCCAAATCAGCAACAGCACTTTACCCACTCCTAGAACTAGAGGGTCCAGTCAGCATTTTTCCAAGCTCTTCTTTCAACTTTTTCAAATATACACTAAGTAGATGAGTTACCAAGTTCCTAAGAACTTCCATAACACCACTAAAAGAGGTCTTGAAGTCAGAGGTTAAGGAATTCATCTCATTAATCATCTTTGTTACTTCCTCTCTCAGCAAAGTGTTGTGTCTAATAATAGTTTCGACTGTAGTAATAAGATTCGGTTGAATCTCCTGAATCATAATTCTTTCAATCCTTTTTGCATCAGCATCTGAGATACTTATTGAGGTGGATTCATTTATGGATCCCATTTAAGTGCTCACAGACTCACATATTTCATTCTTAAACTTTTCCAAATCAGCCTTAGTGACATAGTCACTCGGCACTGACTGAGCAACTAGTTTTACTGTTGGAGATGCAACTAGTGGAATAGGTGCAGTAGGCTCTGGATCAGCATCGACTTGTGGAACAGGAGGAGGAGGTACCATCTCTTTATCTGAGTCATATTCTAAACCGAAAGTAATATATCTTGTATTACTATTCCATTCTCTAGAATAGGTCCAATATCTGAGCTCAACAGTATCAATTCTTACCCTTCTTCCCTGAGGCTCAGGAATAACATTAATATTGTCAATTTCTTCATCTTGGTCTCTGGCCATAATGCCTTGTCTTGGGACGAGAACCAACCAAACTTCAAGTTCTTCCCGAGCTCCAGCTTCTTCAGCTTCACCATGTACTTCTTCAATTTGAGGCACTAGAACTACATCTTCTTCCTCCTGGCCAGCAGCCATAAGATCATTCAATTCTTGAATGATCTCTTGATTTTTAGTATTGGTATGGAGTTATATTTCCCTATTTCTATCATCTCTATGATCATCAGCGTGTTGATCAGTAGGCTCAATTCTATCTCCAGCTCCATGAACAGATTCCTCACTAGATCTGTCAACCACTTGTTGTCCCACTTTTAGAGAATCACTCACATACTCAACACTTCCTCCATCATCACCATTATCACCATCATCATCATCATCATCCTCATCATCATCATATTCCTCATCTAATTTTATAACATAACATTCAAATCTAGTAACTTCGGTTTCTTCCTCATCTTCATCACCTAGAGTGGTTTCTCTAGAAGGAAATTCTATAGGTGGACTAGGAGGTCCATAAGTCATATCCTTGGGACTTTCAGAAATATCAGGATCACTCCTATCCTTAAAAGGAGATCCTTCTTCCCTAGGCATTTCAGCCTCAGCTTCCTCATCAAAATAGACAGGAACTTCTCCTAGTCTGAGACCTGGATCAACTTGGTCCTTTGTTCTAGAAGGATGGTCAACCAGATTGAACTCCTCATACATCCTTTCTTCATCTCCTACCCAGCATCTTTTCCATGGGTTCAAGAATATTTTCATCCTTTTATAAATTTCTTTCGAAAGACAAAAACCACTACAAGAAGTTATCACTTCATCTCCATCTTCTACATAGTCTAATTTTTTCAACATGGAAGAAATCATTCTCGGATAGTATAAGCAGGTTGCCTTCTTAGATGGCTTAATCAAATCAAAAATATGTACCATAAGATATCTACACAGATTCACCTTTATTCCATGTTTCAAAAAAAATATCAAGAATAAATTTTGATATTTCACAGCAGAGAAATCTCCCTTCCTTGGGAAAATTTGATATTGTATGAACTTAAAAAGCAATATCACTTCTCCTTCAAATTAATTTGCAACAGTTCTTCTAGATTCTTCATTTCCAGTCAACCCCTTCAGAGCATCTTCATATGAAAATAAATTTGATGAAGGTGGAATATTACCAGGATAGTCAGCAGAGACACCTTCATGAGGTACCTCTAAGAATTTAACCCATTCCTTAGATGAAAAAGCCACTTCCTTTATTTTTGCCATAGATTTCATCTTTGCTGCATTGGCTTCATCCAATGTTATACTCAAATTCTGATAAAACACATGCACTAGATGGGGATAATAAGATCTTTCATTGTTGGTAAACCAACTGATCCACCCTTGAGATTCCAGTACCTTTAGCAGAAAATATTTTCTTGACAGAAGCCATTCAGTAGACACTTCATTTTCAGCTGTAACTACTCGAGTTTCTAATCTTGGTTTCGCATTTCCACTGGTTTCACCCTTCTAACACTTAGCATGAGGATATTTTTGAGGTTCTTCCATTGTGCGCTTAGTCCTTTCCATGGTGAATCTTCGAATTCTAATTGTGTTGGGAGGTCGAGAGTCGAGAGAGAGTGACTAAATGTAGAAGGCTTTACGGCTATGGAGAAGGTGAAAGGTCAGGATGGATTGGACTTAATATATAATTTAGGGATTATAAATCTGAAAACATAAAATTTAAACATGGCAAGTTGAGAGAGACAAAACACCATCATTTCACTTAAAGCAGACGGAATTTACAAAACAGCCCTTAAATATATCGGTTTCAAAAAGATCAGTTTCATAAAGATCGGTTTCCCAAAGATCGGTTTCAAAAAGATTGGTTTCATAAATATCAGTTTCACAAAGATCGGTTTCATAAAGATCATATTCACAAATATTGGTTTCACAAAGATCGATTTCACAAAGATCGGTTTTACAAAGATCGGTTTCACAAAAACGGTTTTATTAAGATTGGTTTTATAAAGATTGGTTACTGATTTATCATTCCTAGTTCATGTCTGATGTAATTCATTCTCTCATAATTTAAGGGTTTAGTGAATATATCAGCAAGCAGATGTTTAGTCCCAATAAACTCAAGAGTTATATCACCTTTCTGATAATGATCTCTCAAAAAGTGATGTCTTACATCAATATGATTTGTTCAAGAATGAGATATTGGATTCCTAGAGATGTTGATAGCACAAGTGTTGTCACAGTTAATGGATACATGTCTAAATTGATATCCATAGTTCAATAGAGTGTGTTTCATTCACATAATTTGTGCACAGAAACTACCAACAGCTATGTACTCTGCTTCAGCAGTAGACAATGCAACAGAATTCTGCTTTTTACTACACCATGATACTAAGGACTTACCTAGAATATGACATATTCTAGAAGTTCTCTTCCTACTTAACTTGCAACCAGCAAATTCAACATCTCAATAACTTATTAAATCAAATGATTGTTCTTTTGGATAAAATAATCCTAAATTAGTAGTATTTTTAAGATATTTGAAAATCCTTTTAACAGCAAGAAAGTGTGACTATTTTGGATTAGATTGAAATCTTGAACACATATACACACTAAACATAATATCCGGTCAACTAGAAATAAGATAAAGTAAACTCCCAATCATGCCTCTATAATTGGTTTGATCCACTGGTTTCCCAGTTTCATTTGCTTCCAATTTACAAGCGGTACTCAAAGATGTATCACTTTCCTTATTACTATCCAAACTAAAACATTTTAAAATATCCTTTGTATATTTAATTTGATTTAAAATAATACCATTTTCATTTTGAAAGACTTGAAATCCAAGAAAATATTTGATTTCTCCCATTAAACTCATTTTAAATTCGCTTTGCATACTCTTTGAAAAATCAATACATAAAGAATTTTTAGAAGATCTGAAAATAATATAATCAACATAGATTTGTACTATCAAAACATATTTGGAAATCCTTTTGATAAAAAGAGTTGGATCAAAAATCCTTTTAATAAAACCTTTTGAAATAAGAAAATTACTAAGTCTATCATTCCAAGCTCGTGGAGATTGTTTTAAACCATACAAAGCTTTAGAAAGTTTAAAAACTCAATTTGGAAAATGGGGATTAGTAAATCCAGGTGGTTGTTCAACAAAAACATCTTCAATTATAAAACCATTTATAAAATCACTTTTAACATCCATTTGATATAACTTGAAATTCAGATGAGCAGCATAAGCAAGTAGAATCCTAATAGCTTCTAACCTAGCTACAGGTGCAAAGGCTTCCTCATAGTCTATTACTTCTTCTTAACTATATCCTTGTGCAACTAAACTATATTTGTTTCTAACTATATTTACAAAATCATCAACTTTATTCCTATAAGCCCATTTAGTGTCTATGGTCAAAGTGTCCTTAGGTCTGTCTACTAATTCCCAGACTTTGTTTCTTTCAAATTTATTTAGTTCTTCTTGCATAGCCATCACCCAAAATTCATCATTGATAGAATCATTGATATTTTTAGGTTCTAACTGTGAAATAAAAGCTTGATGTTCAACCTGATTTCTTATAAAAGCCCTAGTCAGAGTTCCTCTATCTAAATATCTTACTACAGCATCTAAAGAATGGTTTTTAAGGGTCCTAGTTGGTCTAGTAAAGGTAGGGCTATAAATTTCAGGTTTACTTACAAGTTCAAGTTCAACAGAAACGGGTTCTGGAAAATTTCCAGAACTGGTTGTCTTAACAACAGGCTCACTGTTTTTATCATTATGTTTTAGAATTTACATATATTCTTCAAGATTTTTAAGAGGGGTCTTAGGTTTATGTGGATCAGTTTCATCAAATTGGATGTGTACAGATTCTTCCACACATTTGGTCCTCTTATTAAATACTCTATAAGATTTTCTAGATATAGAATAACCTAGAAATATTCCTTCATCACTTTTGGATGAAAACTTATCAAGATTATCTTTAGTGTTTAGGATGAAGACTTTTCAATCAAAAACTCTAAAGTAATTACCCTTGGGCTTCCTATTATTCCATAGCTCATAAGGGGTCCTTTTGAGAATTGGTCTAATAAAGACTCTATTAATGGTATAACAAGCTGTATTGAAAGCATCATCCCAAAATTAAACAGGTAGATCATATTCATTAATCATAGTTCTTGAAATTTCTTAAATTATTCTATTTCTTCTTTCTACGATTCCATTTTGTTGAGGTGTTCTAGGAGAAGAGAAATTGTGACTATAGCCATTGTGTGAGCAAATGGATTCAAACTCCTGATTTTCAAACTCACAACCATGATCACTTCTCAAGGTATTAATTCTAATTCCACTTAGGTTTTCTACAGACTTGGAGTATTTAATGAAATAAGAACAAGATTCACTTTTGTGAACTAGAAAGTATACCCAAGTATATCTAGAAAAGTCATCTACAAGAACATATACATAGTGCTTCCCATTTAAGCTAGAAACTCTAGATGGTCCAAATAAATCCATATGAACCAACTCGAGAGGTTGAGAAGTTGAAACTTATTTCTTTGATTTGAAAGAAACTTTATGTTGTTTTCCCTTTTGACAAGGATTACAAACTTTATCTGTTGGGAATTCTAGTTTGGGCGGGTCTCTAACTAAACTTTTCCTAGTCAGTTTCCTGAGTTAATGAACATTACAGTGTCCTAATCTTCTGTTCCCTAGCCAGGATTCTTTATGAAAATAATTTAAACAAGTAACATTTTGTTTAGATAAAGAATTCAAATATACAGCATATTCATTCTCATTTCTTAATATAGAAAATACCACAACAATTTTAGAATTAAAAACATTACATGAATCATTTTCATATTTTACATTGAATCCATCATCACACAACTGAGAAATACTTAACAGATTGTATTTTAGTCCATCAACAAATAGTACTTTATAAATTAAAATTGAATCAGTGTTAACAATCTGTCCTAATCCAATGATTTTTCCTTTTGAGTTATCCCCAAAGGTGACATGTCCTCCATCAACTTTGATTAAGCTCTTAAAGCATGAGTAGTCTCTTTTCATATGGCTTGAAAATCCACTGTCCAAGTACCACATATTCCTATAGGAACTTTTCAAGCAAGTTTCCTACAAAACAGATTTAGACAGAATATATTTTTGGTACCTAGATTTTCTTGGGTCTAGAAAGGTTAGCAAGTAAAATTTTAGGCACCCATATTTGTCTAATGGATTTCTTATAATTAACAGATTCAAAATATTTTGATAAATAAACTTTTTTTGATCTATAAGAATTTTAACAGCTAGATGAATCATAAGAATTTCCAGAATTTGGACTAGCATCATACTGTTCAGATTTTGGAATAAATTTATTTTTAACAATATTTCTCTATCCATGTTGGTAACCTAAACCAGTAGTATGCTTTGGTGCAACTTGTTTTCCAAGAATTTGAGTTAGAGTATTCTTTCCATTTGTGAACTTCTCTAAGTATTTTCTAAGTTTCCCATTAGACAATTTAAGTTCAATATTCTCCTTTAATAGTTGATCATTCTTTTCATTTTCTATACTAAGATCAGATTTAACAGTACTAGTCAAGGCATACTATTTCTTTAATGATTTGTACTTATCTTTCAGCTCATTACAAGTATCTTATAACATATTATAGTATTCAAATAATTTAGCTTTAGAAATATTATCATCATTATTTGAATCACTTTCATTCCCAGAATAATAATCATTGTGAATAGGGGAATTAAGTGTTACCTTAGATGTTTCAGTCATGAAACACATGTTGGCATGATTCTTTTCTTCAGAATCAGAATCTTTAGATCCACTTGAGCTGTCTTCAGAAGCACTCCATGTATCTTTCATGGCTTTCTTGTATTTCTTATCCTTATAGTCATACTTTTTCTTAAATTTCAGATTTGGGCAGTCAGTTTTGACATGCCCCTTTCTTTTTCACTCATAAAAACTATTCCATCATTTTTATCAGTTTTCCTTTAGTATTTCTTCCAATTTCCTTGTCCATCATACTTACCCTTATAATTATATTTTTTGAATAATTTCTTCTTTCTATAGAATTTCTTGAATCTCCTAGCTATCTGATCTATCTCTTCATCACTTTCTGAGTCATAATTTTCACTAGTTGAGCTTTCTTCAGTTATCTGAACCTTCTCTTTGTCCTTTCTCATTGAAGCAGTCAACTTGAATGACACTAAATTCTTCTTGGGTTCATCATCTTCCTCTTTGTTTATCTTTATCTCTTCTTCATACGTCATTAATTTTCCAATCAGCTCCTTGACAGGTAGCTTTCCAATGTCACATGATTCTCGTATAGAGACAGAGGTTCCTCTATATCTTTCTGGTAGGCATCTCTGTATCCATATGATTTCATCATTTGCTTGAATATCTTTTCCCAGTGATCTCATTGTATTAACTATCTCATTAAACCTAAGATACATATCAGAAATAGATTCATCAGATTTCATTTTAAAATTATCATACTTAATAGTGTATGTATTTAGTCTCATTTCCTTAACATTGGTTGTTCCCTCATGGGAAATAGCCAAAGTATCCCAAATTTCATAAGTAGTCTTACAAGAAGATATTCGATTAAATTCTTTATCTCCTAAAGCACAATATAGAGAATTCATTGCTTTACAATTATTATTGTAAGAAGCTTCCATAGATTCATCCCAAGTAGTTCTAACAGTTTCTGGAATCTTATACTAAGTCTCTATAACAGTCCAGATGTCGAATCCCATACTTTCTAAATGAATTTTTGTTTTTATTTTCCATTGGACATAATTAACACCATTAAATAGGGGTTTCCTATTGGTAGCTACACCTTCTAATATGTTATCCATACTAAATATGTTTTAAATGATATATATAAAAAATTTAGAACTTACAGAAATTTTGAGATCTTTAAGATACAACTAAAATCACAGTTGAAAACTTTTCACAAACAGAGTGTTTTGAAAAATGTTTATCTACTTTCCTTTGATACCAAATTTAGGTCGGAGTGGATACTCAAGAGGGGGTTAATTGAGTTCCTTTTAAAAATTTCCAATTAAAATATTTCTATGAAAAACCCCAAATTTAACAAACAAGTTAAACTATAGTGAATTTATAAAGATTATAAGTGTTCAATTAGTTTCTCAAAGATTGATTATTTCTCAGTTAACTTAATATAAATATTAAGTTATCTTTTGAAACTAAATTACTGTCTAATAATAATTAAAAACAATTTCTAGTTCAACTATTAGAGTTACTTCAAAACAGATTTGAATTTCAGAGTAATTAGCAGCGGAATATTGAAAATAGTTTAAACTAAAATAAGTTGCACTGCGGTTTTAACCAATAGGTTTAGTCTCAAGATGAGACTTAGTCCTCTCAAATAGTTTATATAAAACTTTTATCCACACCCTGGATCGGGGTTTACAATATTACTCAGACTGTCCAGGTCCTCAAACCTCTACCACAGTTCTATGTAGGAAAGCAGCAACAACTTCACAGAGGCTATCCAAGTCCTCAGACCTCTACCATAGTTCTACGTGGGAAAGAAAAAGGTAATAAGAGATTTAGTATGATGATATTTTGATATCCTCCAGTTATGCTCAGGAGACAGTGTGTGTTATACAAACAAATATACACACTACTCAAATAGATAATATAAAACACAATAGAGTTAAGAAAGAGAATATAGTTAAGAATTATCTATGTGTTGTGAAGTAAATCTCTACACTCAATGAATGTTGAGAATATAGTATTTTAGACTTCTTCTCGAAGTTGTATTCAGAATAGAGTATCGCAGTTTCTATAATCCAGCTTCAAGGAGTGAAAAGTTTCATCTCTTTTAATGTCTCGATGTATACTGAAGCCCTTTTTGGAGAAGGTAACTTGTTACAGTCTTCTTGTAATCTCAAGCACTTAGTTCTTCTCTTTTCATATTCACACAGTCTATGTGTCAGCGTATACTGATACTTTCGTATCTTTAATGGGAAAGATGAGGTCATTTTATACTCCACGATCCTCTAGACATAAAGATCTTTGCACGTGCATGTACCTCGTACTTGTCTACGGATACTCCTACAGACAACATTAAATAATGTCATAAACATTAATTTGTCTATATATGACCGTTAGAAATAAATTTGAATTAATAAAATGGAAACAGTTATTTATATCAATCGGTGAGTCATATTCGGTGTGTCAGCTTCGGTTTGATAACATCGGTCTGTCATCTTCGGTGTGTCATCTTCGGTGTGTCGACTTCGGTCTGTTGAACTTCGGTGTGTCATACTTCGGTGTGTCGACTTCGGTTTCGGTGTGTCAACTTCGGTTCGGTGTGTCGACTTCGGTTTTGGTGTGTCGACTTCGGTTTCGGTGTGTCGACTTCGGTTTCGGTGTGTTGACTTCAGTTTCGGTGTGTCGACTTCGGTTTCGGTGTGTCGACTTCAGTTTCGGTGTGTCGACTTTGGTCTCATGGAATCCAAAAAAGATTATGAAGATTTTGTCTTTCATGTACCATTAGAAGACGAATTGTTAATCAAATTACATGTAAAAATACACTTGGAAACATATTTATTCATGACTATAAGTAATTGACTTATTAAACTATATGTTGTTGTCTGACATAATTGATTAAAATTGCATGAAAGGGTAGAATCTGTATATTGAAATAATTTTTGATTATGAAAACTACAATATCATGGAGGTTCCAACAATAATTACACTGAAAAAGATATTTGTTCATTAAGATTTTGTTAATCAAATAAGATTCATAATTGAGTTTAAATTCTTTATAGGTAAATACTTTCCTTATAATTTCACAAAATTTTCTTATTAAACTTAGTGTAGATGATGTCTTGTATATTACTAGAGAACATAGAGAGGGAATTTGGATAATCAATAAGAATATTTTGTATTCAATTTTATTTTTATAACCTATAATGTAAATAATTACTTCTCTTCCCCCAAAATACTACTCACCCTAATGAATAACATTTTAGTGATTCGAAGGATGAGGAAGAAATAATTACTTATTACAAACACCAATAAATAAGAGAATCATTAAATGAAAGTTTTAACAAAAGTAGTTAACGAAAGAATCAAAGGTAAAAATTTATAGGTAGGATGGAATGACAGTGGTTCTCCCACTGACCTTGTTAGATCAAAATTTATTAGTTATATTAGTGTTAGAACTATATTGAATATCCCAATCTATATATACATTTTATATAGTTTCATACCAATAATAAAGGCCATTGTTTATGAGAACAATGTGGTAACATACTATTACATTTTCTATTCTATTTCCTACAAACCATGTCTTGAAATGATAATTGATTTTTCTTTTGAAAAGAACATTTATTTTATAATATTTTATAATGAATTTTAGTTATAAATTGGTTGTAAAGGTCCATTGATCTTTCCAAACAATACTATATACTAGGTATATGAAATATATTAAAGGTGATGTTAATACTCAACCACCAATGTTATACACCACCTTTTTCTTCAAGGGTTTTTGGGTATCAAACATCACTCGTTCAACGATGCGGGTGAAATTAGAAACCCCATTCATGGGATCAACCATACATACATACAAAACTATATATAAATATAAAATAAGAAACATAGTTTATCTATCACCAGTCAATACTATGATACTATCTTTATACTAATGGTTTCATGACACCCATAATGTCACTACATGGTATATGATTCACCCATTGATTAGTGGGTGGATTACCTTAGTGTTTGGGGTGTTATTTTAGAGTTTTAATGAAATTTCCAAGCTACAATGTTTTCCTAAATTTTGAATCAATGACCTATATATTTTAAATATTTTTTTTCAATATCATTAACATAGTTTTTTTATAGTTTAATAAACCCTATAGAAAAACTTTTCAGGCTATTAAAATAAATATATTTTTTATTTTATAAATATGATTTAAGTTATTCCACCTACTATTTATTTCCCTATTAGTTTAGTATCCTCTAGGAATCAAACCACCATGGGTATAATTTGTTTATTTATATTTTATTAGAGATTTATCATCAGTAATTAATGTTTATTCAAGGTTTCTTCATCAATATAACCTAATATCTTCTTTTTATCCCTTATTATTCCATTTTTTTCCTAAAATATACATCACCACCTACTGATATATTTTTTGTGAATTTGATTTGGATTTTTCCTATATTATTTTTTTTATTGAAATATAAGTTCTCTTGTCTTTTTCTAATTATTGAAAAACAATATTCAACAATGTATTCTTAAATTATTTATAGGTGACTCTTTACAATTCCTTTTTTTGTGAAACCATGTATGTTTACCTATTTTAAATATAGTTTTATTTATTATAAAATTTATATTGGGTTTCTATAATTTTTATGGATGTATTTTATTATTTTTATAAAACCACACATGATATAATAGTGGTTTTTAGTATTCAAAGTGTGTAATTATACTAAATAAAAATAGTTTCACTCTAGGTGTTCACTGAAATTAATATAGTGATTTTTAATTAAATATTCATAATAAATTTCATGGGTAACTCTTTTATAAATTAAAAAGGATAAATAATGAAGCTTGGAAACATGTTTAGTGGGAAAGGGGTGTTTTATGTTTGATTTCTTTTAAAATATTTTTTTGGTTAAATTTCAAGGGGAAAGGTATTTATTTTATCATATTATATTCAAAAGGTTTTATTAGGTTATAAATTAATTTAAATTGTTTATATTGAATTGATATTTTTTCACATAGTTTTTCATTATCCAAGGTCTCATTTGGAAAATTAATTATAGGTTTTATTTATGTGATTTATACCCTTGAACAAATTCCCTTTGGTTATTGTTATGTTATGATGTTAAATGATATGACATGAGAAGTGGATCCTTATTGGTTGTGTTATATTTATTTGAAGGTTTTGTTTCTTTTAAGGGTGTTCAAAGGTGAGGTGTTAATTTATATTTAATTTATTATTCCATTATTTTATTATAATGAATAGATTAATCACCTATATTTGTTATATCATGGGAAATATTGGGTATATAAGTGGGGGTTTGAGTGAAAATTATTACACTAGTTGTGATTACACACTGGAGAGTGTGCCCCTTATGCATGGTCATTACTCTGGCTAGGGGAGTTACCACTCGAAGAGGATGGTAGAGACAAAACTGAGTGTGAGTATATTTAGGACCATTGGCTAGCCATATGATTATTTTTCATTTTGATTATGTCCTATAACTTCTTATTAGTGCCTAGGGTGTCATCCTAGGGTGAATTTTATGTGATGTTGGATATTCCCACTATAGATTAGTTTTTTATGATTGTTTATTATTCATTCTAGGTATAATACTTTATACTAAGAAGTAAGTTATATGTTACCTTTATTATTGTAAACTTATTTCATTGTAATTAGTTAATATTATTGTTTCATGGTTAGTTATTATTTATGAACACTGATGTTTCCTCCCAATTTAAAAAATTGGATAATTTATAGTTTAGAAAATTAAAACTTCTAAAGCATGGTTTCTTAGTGTTTTAATAAGTGGATATATTATAAAAAGTTTTAATTCAGAAAATAAATCATTAATTTAAAATATAAATTGGGTCATATATAATTAATTACGTAGAAGGAAAATGGTTTTCAAACTAGATTCATCTATTTTGGCTTCAATTTTTTCACTCACATGGATTTTTTACTATAACCTTATGTTTTAAGAAACAACTTGGTTTTTTAAAGTGAATATGAACAAGGATATTTTTTATTGGTTATATAATTCAATTAAATATTCTTTGATATATTTTATTTCAAAATAATATTACATGGATTTATTTTTAAAAAGTAATTGTAAAGTGTAGTTAGTGGGATCCTACTGGGCATGTGTAGCTCCCACCCTAAATACACAATATGTGTGTGTGCAGTATCTTCTTCATCTTATATAGTTATTTTTTAGATCCTTGTATATTGAGAATGAACATGACATAAGTTTTGGTATGATGGAGGTTTCAAGAGAAGAGTATGTGTCTTGAGACCTGGAACTAGCTTATAGTTTTCATTTTGTTTACATCTCATTTATGTATTTGGGTACTGTATAGATATTCATCCATCTTATCCTTTCCCACTTAGAGTTCCTTCTTCCATTTATATTTTGATCATTAGATATGACTTGGTGCTTTATTCTAATGTTTGTTGTCATTATTATGTTTTTTCAAGTATTTTTTTTATACATTATTTTATTGGGTTTAATTCCATGTTTGGTCCTTTCAATTTTTTTAAAATTTCTTATTTGTTGTGCATGACATCCCAAAATCTAAAATGGTAATGTCAAAATTTTTACAAGAGGTTTTATTTATTTTATACTTCGTCAGGGGAAATAATTACCAATTAAGTATAGTTTGATACCCTTACACAAGTTTCTAGCCAATGGAGATTGGGAATGTGCCTCAGGACTTGTATATATCTACCTCAATTGATGTTATGTGTTAACCTAGGTTGGATCATTACAAATTTGATAAAGATCACAAAGAGTAATCCATCATTATCCCTCATTCATGGGGTATCCAAGGTTTAATATGAATCACTCAATACATTGGAAATATTATCTATCTTTCCATGATATTCTAGTATCTGTAGTAGTAAGGGAGGAGGATGAGAGATATTTGAGAATAGAATAATCGGCAGGTGGAAAGGTTAGTTTAAAAGAAAACCATTTGATGGTGACTAATTCCTTATATATCCCTCAAGGATGCTTCTTGAGTAATCGTGAATTAACTCATATGTTACATAACATATGTATTAATGCTTCACCCATTCATTAATTCATAATATGAATTCATATTTGATCCACTCGTATATTACATGTATTAATGATAACCAAGTGTAGAATATTCCCAAGTGGTAACTCTTATATTTCAGCTTCCAAATAAATCATAGGATTTAAAAGGTATCATATAATATGATACACTACATTATGTTATAGCCAAAAAAACTATACAATATGCCTCAAACACAAATATATCATAAATTTCGATATACTCTATATTATACGCAATGATATATTCCTAAACACATCATATGTATATAGGATTTTAGGAATATCGCATTCAATATTCCACATGCACTAAAACCGTATATACTTTGTGCCATTTGAACTTATATTGTAACATATAAAATAACTAGTGAAACCATACCAAAAAATACTTTGGGATATCTTTCAAAACACATTTGGAAAGTTATCACCAAATTTAATATGTATCACATCATGTGTAATATCTTGTAGACATCCATCTAATACTCTTTATGTAAAAACTCTAAATGAATAATAAAGTAACTCTCTAAGTTTAAAAAAACTCAATACCCATTTATTTAACCACAAATTGTTCCATTATTATCCTTTTCTGTATTGAAGATGAACATAAATTACTAAGTTCATTAATTTAATCAAAGATCAACCTCTAGAAAAGCATCGATGCCACTCAAAATACAAAGGGATCTAGCATGACCTTTATTAAACACATGTATCTATATACCTATCTCCACCAGCTATATCATATATAATAATTCACTTTTATATGATCCTTTTATTCAAGATACATGGTAACCATGAGATACAGAATATTTCAATCCCATTTAGATACTCATATGTTCTTGATTCTCCAAGTATAAACCAACCAAGTTGATGAATATATCACATGTCATTCACCTTTATAGATTAGCGCACCACATGGACCCCACCTAATAGATAATAACATCACATTTATTATCTATATATTACTATAAACTTCCTCAGTCTATCTCAATTTTGGTACCAAATTTCATACTTTTTATATGAGAAGATAAATCCCATCTTGTTTAAGCTCTAACTGGCAACATGATTAGAAACATAACTAATTACCCCTTGATTAGCTAAGCCTCAAGGCATGAAAAATAAATATATCAAAGTATAAAGGTTACCATTATAGGTATATGACCAAACTTAGTTATGGTTAAATATAAAATTAAACTTGAACCCCTGGTATACCAAATATATATTTCATGAGAAACCATGTGGAATGCTTCATGGTTCATCCAGCTCAAAAAACTCATTTTGTGAATCTTGAGTATATTTAATCACTATTTAAATCATGCTTGAAGTAACCTTAATAAATTATCACAACCTATGATACTCCATGATGAAAATTGGTTAAGGGTAAATCAAAGTCCTACTTTCATAGATCAATTATCATTTCACTTCATAAGTATATGAAATTGATATAAATGAATGATAAAGTGGAGGTCAACATTTCATTAACATGATATATTTTGTCTCCTTAAACTCTTTTAAAAATTCTAAAAAACCATACATAATCACATGTCTGATCATATCTTATATGATAGACTTCCATACCATCCTTATGTTTTCTAGATTTGATGGTTTTATTAAACTTAGTGTATCACTATATAATTCCTACAATATCTCTATGCGACCATTTAATAAAATCCATCCCACTAAACTCTTTTGTGAGTAAATCTATAAAGAAAGGATATTCTAATACTATTGAGACTTAGGATTCATATTACTAAAGTTTAAATCCTTGAACATAGTATTCAAACTCCATACCATCACAACATCCAATGTTATGATGTTAATAACTACTATTTTCTACTTATAATTTTTCTAATTTTATCACCATCACCATTCCTTGAATATTTTCCATAAAAAAATTAAATTGTAATATTTTTTAAACTATTTACATTAATATTTAAAATAATATAACATAATAATGTTAGTATATAAAGTTACATTAAATTTTTATTTTGACAAGTATAATCCTTTATTTGTAAACTTTTGAACTTCTTTAGGTCTAAATACTATCCAACTAGCCTCTTGACAATATATTATCCCTAGATAAACATGCTAAGATACACAAAATAATTTTTTTTAGAAAATACTCTTATTTAATTTAGTGGGAATATTTAATAAATAAACATTTGGAATCAATATCTTATATGAAATTCCATTTTTCTAGAGAATATATTCTTGAAGATAGTTGTTTTCTATTTAAAGTATTCCATTGATGGGTGGTTGGGTCATATCCCTTACATTTTAAAAAATATATGGATAAACACTTTTATCCTTATCTTCTTCTTAATTACGTTATATAATATTATGAATCATAAATAATGTGTATTAAATCAATCATATCATATTTTTTATAACAAATCTTTATTAATAACCAACTTCTCTTATTATATAAGAGAAAAAAGATGAAAATACACATCCTTTATTTATATTCATCTAATATTTATATTTTCCATTGAATTTAACCCCATGATTTAGCATCCCTTTGCTTTATCATTCAAATTGAAACTACAAGCTCCATAAATTATTTCTTTGATTTTGAACTCCTGTATACATATATAATATTTTAAAATTATACATTTGGTATCATATACCCTTTGAAAATAATGAATTGATTTTTATAACACCAGATATTAGACTTATAATATCCATGAGGTTTCTTAAATCCCTCAAGTCATCTCAGACAACTCTATTATATAGAAACATTTCTCTCCTAGAATATTCCTTCAAGTTTCAATTACCTTGTTCAGCTACTAATGGAAACATTTATTAGACTTTCCAACTAACTTTTATTTGTTCAGTTTGAACTTTTACCCACTTTTATAGTCAATATAACACCAGAACCTAAACATATCATTCCTTAGATCATCATTCCTCAACAATTTGATAAAAATACTATAAAATTTTTTAATCCATTAACATTATCCAAACACTTTAATAAATTATTTTGGAATTAATTCCTTAATTAGGATAAGATTTATAAAAAACCTCCAGTAACAAAAAGTCATTAGAAAACTTAATAATATTGAATACATAAAAAGAAAATAAAGTTACTTTAGTTACCTTGAATATATTTCCTTTCTAAAATCATATTAATTCATCCATGATTCTCATAATCATTTAGATACAATTATTAAACTACATTAATTTAATTCTAATTTGGAAGGTATTACATTAACACATTTAATTTTTTCTATTGTTTTAGAAAAATCCTTATGTTTTATACCTATATAAGAAGTTACTTACATTAAGATTCTTATTTCCTATGATTGATCTCAAATTAATTTTTGATGATGATGATGTCATTTTATCTATAATAAAATCTTTTATTAGATAAGTATCTTATGTTGCAATAATTTAATGAGGAATTTTATTAAATGTACTCCCACTAAAATGATGAGACCTTTTTGAATTCATCACTTTCATTAGTGATCCAATATTTATATTTCAATATTATTTGGGTCATTTTATTCTTTCTCCCATCACTTATCCATTTATGTAGGCCATTATGGAAATAAAATCAAATATGATACTTGGATAGTTGAGAAGACAACTCTTTGCCTAATATATCATATGTATAAACTCAAATATATTCCTCTAGAAACCTAATCCTATTATGGTCACCCATATAACACTATGAGATTTTTTGAAATATTTTTTTTAAATGAATTTAATCTTTCTAATATTTTTCATTCAATGTAACATTGAGTTTATTTTGTGTCACATGCAATAGTGATTTTAAATGAAACATGAAATATTATAAAAATATTATTATATAATAGATATCACCTAGATGTTCTAATGGAATATATGAATATGATTAAATAAATTATGAAAATATATGGTTTATAAATATATATATAATTAATTCGTTGGGGATCATTTAATTAAAAATGAAAATAAGGGAAATCTTTTTCTAAAAACTATTTTTATGAAAACAAACCTGTTTGAACTAAATAACTTAAAAAACCAATTTTATCGAATGATTTTAATGAAAATATTTATATTATATTCTAAATAAACTATTTAAAATTCATATAATTTTTTTATATAAAATAGATAAACATAAATCCAATCTAATGCTTAAAAAGTGTATTTTTCTAAAAAGCAGGTTTGTCGCCTTTTGGCACACTTATTTTAGAACTAATTTTTGAAACTTTAAGAAAATTTATTTGAAAAAATAAATTTCATTTTTGAAATCTTCGTGTAGAAATTATCTTAGGGTGAAATTTTGGGAATTTTCTGAAAAGATTAATTATTTGATGAATAGTGAAAAATACTGAATTTTAATTTAAAACTACCTTTTAGTTTAAATTATTTATAAAGTTAATTTATATTTTAAATTGATTTTAAATAAAAAAATATTTTAATTATATATATATATATATATTAATCCAATTTATTTCATTTTAATTATTTTTATATTTAATTTTGATATAAAAACCATATAAACTATTGAACTTTTTCTCTTTGAAAACCCATTTTCTCATTACGTCTATAGGATTAATTTAAAATTAAAATTTTTAATTATGTGAGTATAATTTAAAAAAAATGTATTAAATATTTTTAATTAGAATAATTTATATTATCTAATAAGTTCAACTTAAATTTTTACCATAATTAATAGAAAAAACAGTAAAAAATATTTATCATGATTAAAGTGAAAATGAGTTTACTAGGGGAATAAAGTAGAAAGAAAAGGGTTAAATTGACCTAAAAAGGTGTCTAAAATATATTTATGGAAATATTTATACCCTATAATTTCTAATGATCTATAAAATCCATTTTGTGAGCCTTCTTTAAAGAGGGAAATGTGGGTATACCATATTCTTTTCAAAAAAATACATGTGTGTCACTCACCTCACTTATAAAAGGCCACCCCTCTCATCTCTTATTCAAAACTTAAAACCATTTTGTTTCAAAAAATCCCTATGAAAATACCTTCCCAAATTAACTCATCTCATCTTATAATCCTTTTTTTTCGAATAAATCCAACCTAGGAAGTATTTTGGTAGAAACCTAAGGAGAATACCCAAGGAAGATGTAATGTTATTCAATGAGAATTTTTATTTTATTTCTTCGTCCACATCCTTAAATTATTATTAAAACATTATTATATAAAAACCATAGTATATAATATATACTAATATTTTTTTATGTTAATTACATGACCTACAAACATCCCCACTTCTATCAAATGGGTTACGAAATCATCATTCGTGTGTACAGCGGACTACCACCTCGCGAACCGATGTCATTCATTTTTTAATTACCACCTCACATGGTTGGGTATGATGATGTATAAAAATTATAGATATTATATTTATAACATAGTTATTTTTTTGGATTCATTAAACCATATGTAAATTTTTAATTTCCATCCTAGAGGGCATACGATAACGTCGCTCGTATGTACAGCGGACAGCCGCCTTGCCAAGTGATGTGATTAATTTTTCAATAACGCTTCACATGAAATATAATAAGGATAAATATATTGAATATATTTTATATTAATTATATATATGTAATTTTAAAAGATAATATATCATTTTATTTCTTACCTTTTCACTCATAGAAAGATGATAACTTCGTTTGCATACGTGTGGACTACTGCCTTCACAAAGCGATGTGACTCTCTATTTTCAACACAAAACCACATGGATGATATGTATATATATATTTAAAGTAATAATATGTTATTTATAATATTATTATCATTATTTTAAGATAAAATATTTCTTACCTCCTTCCTATAATGATTGTTGAAAAATGGAAACGTTACTCATATGTATATACGACATACCATCTCCATGATTTTAACGTACTTCATTTATCATAAAAATATTTCATGATTTGTACAGAAATTATAATTGATTTATAAATATGATAATTATTCTAGATATTATGGTACCATGATCAAATTAAGATGAATGAAAATAAGAATCAAAACATAAATGAAAAACAAAGCGGTTATTACCTGAAACGTGATTTTAACAAGGAATTGGTAATAAATAGGTAATGAATTGTCATAATTAAATAATATAAGGTATAATATATATAATTATGGTTCTATAATATATTTATAATAAACTCATATTTATTATATAGACAGTTCTAATGTGTATAAATGAATTTGAGACTTAGGGTAGGGATTTCTAGTCTCTCTTATATTTCTGGGAGACATATGAAAATTAACCACTCATTTATTTTGTATGGTTTATATAATGACCGTTTTAAATTTAATATAATTAATATCATAATTTTCATGACATTTAAATTATCATTTTATTTTATTCTTTATTTGGTCTTACAATTTAAAATATTTCTAAAATAGTAAGGGATTTATGTCTCACTTTTTAACTTCTCTGAGAGACATGACATATTAACCACCTATTTTTTGTGACCTGTATATACTACCCGTGAGTTTAT
Source organism: Viscum album (assembly GCA_963277665.1). Classification (NCBI taxonomy): domain Eukaryota; kingdom Viridiplantae; phylum Streptophyta; class Magnoliopsida; order Santalales; family Viscaceae; genus Viscum; species Viscum album. The sequence goes on from OY728120.1 coordinate 583,649,779, forward strand.
TTTGTGATTATTCTATTGATTTTTTTTGTATTTACATATCAATTTTAGGATCTCTCTTTCATGAGGTTTACGGTTCAAAAGTTACCAAAGCGGTTGGGATTTTTTATCCCAATTTTATTTCTTTGAGACATATGTTATATTATGAAATTATCTTCTTTTATGAGATTTATATACAACCACTTTGACATTTAATATCATGAATTTATTTATCATAATTTTATTTAAAGTTTAATTTTATTTTATTTTTTAATGGGGCCTACAATTTAAATTTAACAAAGTGGAAAAGATTTTATGCTAAAATCTCATCATTTATTGGGATTATTTATGATTATGTTTCTAATGATGAAATATTATGATATATCTGTCAATAAACTCATTTTGTTTCTTATCCTATAGTTATTTTTATAGAATACATGTTTTCCCTTCATTTTAATCTCTTTATATACTTAATAGTTCAAAATAATGTTTTTAAGAAAAATCACCTTTATTTCTCTCTTCGATTGAAAACTCATTTTTCTTCAAAAACCATGTTTTCTAAAAAAAATTAACACTATTAAAATGATTTATTAAAGAAATTTTTACCCGTGGTTTAATTTTTTTAGAAAAAATAAAGTAACCTTCATGTTGTCTTCTAAAAAATCCATGTTTTGATTTTATTTAAAATACAAAAGGAATATTTATTTTAATGTCTATGACATGAACAGAATTTCCCACTATCATGACCATTATTTTCTTTAAAGATTCATTTATAAGTTTTCAAGTTTATTTTCAAAGAAAAGTATTTTCAAAATATTTAATTTTTTAAAATTGTTTTTCAAATAATAAATTATATTTTCTTCAAGAAAAGTTTTAAATGATTTTTAAATGCATCCTTTTTAAGTTTTAAAAGTTATTTTCAAAAAAAATGATATCTAGAATATTTTTTGAATTTGTATTTTAAAAAAAATATTTTCAAAGAAAATTTATCTTCCTCAAGAAATTTTCTAAGTGATATTTCAAAATAATTTTCCCTCAAATATGAAATCCTTTGATGTAACTTATTCTTTACTGGGGATATGAAGAAATGATACCATTATTATTCTTTTTCTAAATGGTTTATGATGAAAAGATGTTTATAAAACCCCTTTCTCTTCCATGGGTTATACCATGACAAAATTCTTGTGAAACCAACTTATTATTTTCATGGGTTATTTTATGATGGAATGGTTAAATGATTATGAAACCTATCTATTTTTTCACAGGTTATGATATGATGAAATATTTATGAAACCCATTATATTACATGGGTGTTGATATGATGAATGTTTTATTCTATTATGGCACACATACGTATGATTTTCATTATGTAATGGGTGATAATTATATCTCCCTTCAATACATTAGGTAAATATTTATATCTCATGAGATAGATAGGACTGGAATGGGGAGTGAAACTGGTTCAGTATGAGAGTTTGTGCACTATGATGGTCTTATGAGTGAACATTGACTACTATGATGGTCTGGGGAGAGAACCCATTCCACTATGTTATCCTTGGAAGTGATCCTTGACTACTATGGAAATGATTTTCAATTATTATGTTTATGAAAGAGAGGGTATGGTGTTGCCATCGGGACCATCCTGTTCATGTACGGGAAGCCTAGCCAAACAGCCATGCAAAGGTGGAGACATAATATCACAATGTAGAAGATGGGGAGGAGAAGTTCCATGTAGTTATAGTCTGGATATTTTCTCTAAGACCAACGGGTCATGTAATCTCTTAGCCTATGATCCTTGTAAGGGTTCCCCCTCTTCCCTTGAAAGGGGGGTTATCCAAAATTAATAGAAATAAGGCCTTCAGGGCATTTGGGCGTATGAAAAAATTCCATGTCCTACGCAAATGTTATGATCTCATGGATCATGTTCTTTGATTCCCTTATGATTCATTTCTTATGAATTTTCAACCTTTATGCCACAACTTAAGATTCTGATTTTTGATATGTAGTGTATGTTTTCCATATCTTGTGCTCATGTTCTCATACCCTTATGTTCATGTTATACTTGTGTATATCCCTTATTCTCCCTTAATGAGCATCTAATCTCACCATTTCTTGTGATTTCTTTCCCTAGGTTATGAAGAAAGATCACTACTACAAAATGTGCTATAATTAATGATGACCTTTATCCGTTCCAGCAAAAAATGATGATAAAGGGCACCTTTATCAATGTAAAAAAAGCACTGATAAAGGGTACCTTTTTATCACCACTAAAAATGTGCTAATAAATGACACCCTTCATCAGCACTAATAAAATGTATCTTTTATCATCACTTTTTTTAGCACCGATAAAAGGTATACATTATCAACACATTATTTTTAGCATTAATAAAGGGTAACCTTTATTAGTGCTTTTTAAGCACTAATAAAGGCCCTGATCACCTGGTGAGTCCCACATCGAAACATCAAACGAGAGGTCGCTTCTTTATATATCATTCTACCATATCAAATTCTCAGAAGCCTCTTGCAGGGATGGGTTCTTGCATTCATTGCACACACTTATATTGGCTCGCCACTGGCCCGCCTTCATATTCAGGCCCTACACGACCGTGCATGACCCGGTCTATTCCTAATTTTTTATACAAACTAATAAAAAAAATACAAGTATTAAAAATAATAAGAAACTGAATTAATTAAAAAAATAAAAAATAAAAATGAATAAATTTAAAAAATATTAATTTTTTTTAATTAAATAAATTTTAATTAATTTAATATATATATATATATATATTATAAATATTAATAAATAATATATATTAAATATTGATATATAAAATTAATAAATAAAAATAATTAAAAAAATAAAAATAAAAAATTGGTAAATTAAAAAAATATTAAATATTTCGTTAATTAAAAAATTATTGATAGAAATGAATAAATTTTAAATACATATATATAGATTTTAAATATTAATAAATATTATATATTATATATATATTTATAAAATGAAAAAAATGAAATTATTAAACAAATAAAAAGTAAAAATGAGTAAATTAAAAAATATTTAAAAAATTATTAATTAAATAATTATTGATTAAAATGAATAAATTTAATAAACATATATATATTATAAATATTAATAAATATTATATACTATATATATATAATGAATAACTTTTAATAATTAAACAAAAAAATCTAAAATGAATTAATTGTAATAATTAAACAAAAGAATTAAAAATGAATAAATTACAAAATTATTACAAAATTTATTAATGAAATAATTATTAATAAAATTTAATATGTTTAATATGTATATTAATTATAAGTTGAAATAAATAATATATATTAAATATAAATATAGAAAATGAATAAAATGTAATAATTAAAAACATATTAATATCTTATTCATTTTAATGGGTTTTATATATAATTATTAATTAATACTTTTAATATATAAATATATTCATATAGATTTTTATATATATATACATACCAATATATATAATACTTCCTAAAATATGATTTATATAATACAAAATATTTGTGCTTGCATTAAATAAGTCATATATTTTGTGAAAAATGGTTTATAATTAAAAATTAATATTATTTAAAAATATGAAAAAGGACTAGCTATAAGCTAAAGCTTGTGTACTTTTATGAAAAGGTGACAGAAAAATAAAACATGCAAGTAAAAAAATGGATGAGGTCACTAGAATTAATTAAAACTATTGACTAATTGTATCGAGTAATGGACATTAATTGAATGTTGCATGATTTTTAAATTTAACATATATCTAGTGTGTTGCATTGATTTCATATATACATATTCATAATTAATGTATTTTTATAAACAACACACACACACAAATATTTATGTAATTAATGAAATCTTATATAGAAACACATAGACCAAATATTTATGTAATTTATTCAAATTTTAATATTCATTTTTTAATTTCATTTAGTAACATGATACATTTAATATATTATGTTGTTAATTAGTAAATTTTATTTATTTATTTTTAATATTATTACAGTTTGGTATTATTTATTCATTTTTAATATTTTTTATTATTTTGGAATTTAAATATTTTATAATATTTATTTATATATTTATTTATTTATTATGTTTTAAAATTTTCAATATATATTCATATTTATTTTAATATATATTCTAATTTTTTTAATAATTTATATTTAATTAATAAAACTTATCCATTTTTTCAATATTTTTAAAGTGCACTCATTTTTAATTATTCAATTTCACTCATTTATGACATGCATGCATTTAAGATTATATATTCATAAATATTGATAAAAAAGTATTTGTAAAAAAATATTTAAAAATAAATATATTTATAAATGTATATTTAATATATCTATATTTTTATATATTTATAAATGTAAATAAAAAATATAATTTTTTAAAAAAGAATTTATATAATTATAAATAAATAATTATAAAAATATAATAAACTTGTTAAAATGATGAATATATTTACTATATTTATATATATATATATTATATATATATATATATATATGATTATATAAATATATAAAAAGATATAAATATAAAAAAATTATTTTTAAAAAAATTATTTATATAATAATAGATAAATAAATATAAAATTATTTTAAATATATTTAAATAATGAATATATATATAAGATATTTATATTTGTATTTATATTTATATATTTTTAATAAATATACATAAATATATAAATATATATAATGATATACATATATTTATAATTGTAAAATTATAATAAATATATTTAAATAATCAGTATATTTACTATATTTATATTTATATTTATTTATTAAATATATATATATAATTATATTAATATATATAATGTTATATAAATGTATATTTACTATATTTATAATTATAAATACATAAATATAATTTTTTTTAAAGTATTTCTATAATTATGAATAATTAATTATATATTTAAATAATTATAAATTTATAATAAATTTATTTAAATAATGAATATATTTTTTAAATATATATATATATATATATAATTATATAAATATATATAATTATATAAATACATCTATAATCGTATAAAAATTTTTAAAAATATAATTAGAAATATCTTTATTTATAATTATAATTATAAATCCTTTATTGGTATTAAAGTTTTAGCACCGATAAAGATGTCTTTTATCATTGCTTATTTAGCACTGATAAAGATATCTTTTATCAGCGCTTATTATTTTAGCACTGATAAATGGTATCCTTATCAGTGCTTTTTTAGAATTGCTGATAAAGCCCTGCTCGATATTTTTAAAAGAACTACAATCACACTAATTTCAATTGCAATTATCAATATTTCATAGAATTCCACTATTGTTGGTGATCCTTCTCTAATTTCTTTCAGGTGAATCAAGCCTCGAATCTAAGGTATGTTATTTTGTATGCTCATCTCGCCTTGGTTTCTTGTTTAGGTTCCTGATTTCACAAGTTTGGATGATCAAAACCTCACACTTTGAGTAAAGAAACCCCTGTAATTGCTTTGGGTTCATTACTTAGTAATTTTATGTCTGGAATCATATCCTTTTCAAAATTTGATCTCCAACCTTATTTTTTAATCTAGATTAGTTGGGATAGGCCAGGTTCCTTCTTCTTCTCTTCCTTTCATTTGTTTTTTCCTCTCATTTTCACCCTCTTCCTCATTGTGTACACACCTCGAAGAACCTAGGGGGTTCTGGCTTCTGATTTTTATTACAGTTTTTATTTCTAGGGCATGTGATCTTGCCCTAGGGTCCTCCTCTCTCTGTTCTTTATGGTTTCTTCATTTTCTCTTGGTCAAGGTTGTTTTTTCCCATACTCGACTCTTTAATTTCAGAACTGTTGATTGCTTGATGCTTATATTGGTGTTTTAATTATTAAATAATAGTATTAATTATACTCATTGACTTTCTAGGGAATAAATTGGATTTTGACTTGGTTTTCATATATAGAAATGGATTTTCCTATGTTTAAAGAATGGTTTGAATAAAGTATCAAGTTACTCACTTGTTAAATTTCCCTATTGACCCTTTAAAATGGTATTTTCAATTAAAAATGATGTAATGGTCTTGTAATGTATTTTCATAGAGATTTTTCTTTACATTTCAAGTGATACTTGAAATTCCAAGAATTGTGAAAAAAAATTAGGATGGGTTTTAAATAAAATGTGTGGTTAATATAAGTTTAGACCCCATTTGGTTCAGGGAATAAATTAAGTAATGAATTATCAATCCATTATAGTTTTTATGATATATAACTATGAGGCCTATTTGGAACTTTTAAGGAATATTCTTAAAATATTATGTTTTTGAATGAAGTATTCTCGGTGATGCTTAAAAGTTCTTGTAAGATAATATTGCATGATTTATTATTCTCAAATGATGTTTTTAATTGTTTTAAAAATCATGAATGATATTTTGGAAAATAGTTTTCAATGTCATGAATATTTGTAAAATGTTCTTGATTTTGATTCTTGAATAAATTTTGTGGCATGTGAAAGCTTATATTTTTGGCTTATTGTGTGATATTTGGTGAAACTGGTTTTTGAAAAATGAATAGTCCCTTGATTGAATTTTGTAATAAGCCCATGGGAACCTCGGTATTTAGGTGGGTAATCTAGGATAATCATGTTATCATTTTTATCTCTACCAAACAATGAAATCTATAATTAAAACACTAACTAAACATTGGTGAGGAAGGTAAAAACTTGTAGCGGTGGAATACTACCCCTAGGCCTATATCCCTAGGGGGATGTGTGTACTAGGTATCTATGATCACTATGAGTGTAAAGATCCATGAGACTTATCCTAACTTACCTAATGAATCCTTTACCATGATGTTAGGATTTAAATTGTTAATTTACTCATATCTTTTGAAAAATGTTTTATTCATGTCAACTTTATAAAATGTGTATGAAATGTTAAATAATCATTCTCTTCTTTAGATTGGGTAGTGTCCTACTTAGCATTTTTATGCTCATTCATATCTTAAATTTTAGTTTTGAAAAAACAAAACTTGGATTTAAATGTTAAAGTAGGGTCTGAAATGAAAAAAATGAGGTTTTACCTAAAAATTAACTAAAATGGATTTTGTATTTTGAAACTCATGAAATTATTTCAAAGTGAACTTGAAAATTTTTAAACATTTCAATATGTACATATTTTCATGGAAATAGTTTTAAACTTTTAATTTATTATTGCTAGTTTTTTAAAATGATTTTAAAAAAATCACTTGATGTTAATGGTTTTTATAGAAAATAGTTTTCATATCACATTAATTGTTTTGAAAAAAATTGGTCAATTTTCATGTAGAATTAGAAAAATAGATTTCAAGTGGGGTTTTAAAAATTGAAAAAAATATCCTTTTGAATTTTAAAATTGGTTTTGAGATGAGATTTGGAATTTTTAATTTTGATTTGGTAATTTTAAACATTTTGGTATTTTTTAAAGTGTTTTATAAAGTGTTTAATTTTAATGTAATGCAAATATGGTTTCTCTAAGATTAATGGAATAAATTTGAAAATGTGTCATCATTCACTTGATTCTACGGTTGAGATGGAAAACAATTAACGCTTTGGTAATTTTGGAATCAACAACACTTGAAAGAAATTACAAGAAATTTATATTTAGATAAAATTATTAAAGGGTGAATTAAGATTTAAAATTTCAATTATGTGACCTATTATTAATATAAAACAAAATAGGTGCATAACTTGAAATATGTATCAAAGAATGAAAATTGATATAGGGAACCATTAATAATTTTATAAAAAAATGAATAAAAATATATTAACAGAAAGAAAATAATTTTATTTTTTAAATCCAATAAATTACATGAAAATATTTTATAATAAATTTATGGGATAATGAATTAAAATAATACCAAACTATGGTCCAAAAAATGAAACATGTATCAAGGAATTCAAATTTTGAACAACAAACCCTTACATTATAATTCCTCTTAGTTAGACACACTCTCACTTCTTGTATAATAAATTTATATTCATTATAAATCTATATTAAAAAAATTATATTTAAAATACTAAATTAATTTAAAATATAAATTTTTTATTACCCATTTAGAATTAATTGTTTGTTGATGTAAATATTTTTGTATTAAATATTATGTCTCTTATGAATGTTATGACTCAGAGGCTCTGATCCTTTATCATTGGTCATGGTCTGATCATATATATATATATATTTCATTATGTTTTTGAGTATTTTTTTTGAAATATTTATGGAGTATCATTATCATTTTATATAACATATGGTGGTTATTTTCATAGAAATCTATGAAATATTTTTCTAGATATTCTAATTCCCAAAAAATAACTGATTTTATTAGTGAATAAAAATATTCATATAACCATAAATAATCCTTATAACATATTAAATTAAATAATTTTACATAATATTATCATTACCTAATATTTTTTAATCATTCATGGAAAAATAATTATAGAATCATTCTTGTAGGTGGTAAAAAAACCCAAACAAGAGCATCTGATAACAGCAGAATGAGTAATGAATTTCTATTTCATAATTATAATATAACTTTTATATAATATTAATGATTTTATATAAAATGTATTATTGTGATAAATTATATTTAAGAAGATTCATATGAATAAAATAAACAAGAAAACCCATGGAGAATATATCATTTAAATTGAGATCTTGAATCTCCTCTTGAAGGACCTCTTAGAAATGAGTGGTTTAAAAATCTTCTAGAGAATAGAATCTCAATAACATGGGAGAGTAATTTTATGAAAGTAAATACTATATAATATAGGGTAGAGTTTAATTTTTGGGTTTATCTTTTAAGTGGTGGATGAGGCCTCATTTTTTAAGTCATAGAAGTGTCACTTTTGTAAATATATGTTTCTAATTATAAAAAGGGAAGATATATTCTTAGTAAATTGATAAAAATTAGGAATATTTGGATTATAAGATAGGTTAGGTATAAAACCAACTTATACAATCAATTAGATATACCTTTCTATTATATTTGTGGCCTTGTATCTTTATTTAACACCTTATTAACCATTTAGACCTCTATAGTAGTGACTTAATTTTAATATATTGAAACATTAAATATTATTGGAATAATCTTTTAAATAATATATCGTTTAATTTTTATTATAATATACACACCAATTTAAATAATTTATTAGATAAATACTTCTTTTTAACATTGAGTATTTTAATAATATCATATTTATTACTCATCCACATTAAATATCCTCAATTCCCTAGTATGAGAATAAATTAAATCATTCTTTAAAATTAATATATATATTTATTTATTTAATTATAATAAATGTTTTTATAAAAAATATTATTAATATCATTTTAATTTCTTGAGGTTTTATTATTATAGTAATTTTCATAATAATGTTTCTCATTTTAAACTCATAATGTATTAATGATTACCTTTCACTATAATATGGTATATTGAAGTTTTTTTTAATTTAGTTTTGTGTGTGATAAAATTTACCCAAAAAAGTATATTTTTTTTAAGGAATGTACATACTTAAATATTAGGGCGTTATAAGGATACATATACAGCATTAGATAGATATATAAATCATGAATCACTCCCAATAACATGATTTTTTATTCCTTTTATACCAACTAGGAGACTCTCCATAGTGTCTGAAATAGTCGGGACTAGGAAATATTGCATCGTTCTCCACTAGGATAACATATTTCAATCTTGGTGAAATAATTTTTCTATTCAATGGATATTGGTTCATGTATACTCGATCCAAAGTGATCATTTATCTCAACCCACTAAGAATGGGGAAAGGGGTATAAAAGAGTAAGGTCCCTATGAACATGTATTTTATGATCAGGTCATCTATTAAACCATTGTATGCATGAGAAAACTTTTAATTTTAGGAAAAAAACTACAAAATTTTGTCTGGTGCTTCACCAACTCCCATCTCAAGAACATTTATATTTAAGGAGACAAATTTTTTCCTCATCATCTTCATCTTCTAAATAGTTATTATTTCATTTTTTTTCTTGAGACTCAACCCCCATATCTTTTAGACATTAAACTATGTTTCTTGAACTACTTTGATTAGTAGTCATCCCATACCAAGTACCAATGATCATTTTGGGTTCCCCTTATTATAATTATCTATACTTTTACCATTGATAATGAATATATTATGTTTATTTATTTATTTATTTATAAAAAATGAATATTTTATGAACCTAATAAGATGTATATGAATCAAAAATGGATTCAATCTAATCGTATGTCAAAATAGTATGTATATAGAGTTAAAGAGTTCATCAAGTTTTCAATAGATAATGCATAAGACCCTACTCAAATCCTTTGTCCATTTTTACATTGTTTTTATTTAAGAAAATTTAGTTTGGAAGAGTTGGAATGACATTTTATTTGTCATAGAATAGATCAAAGCTATAAATTTTGGACTGAACATGGGGAAAACTGAATGTGTGGACTTATTGGGATGATATTGCGCTTTATATATCATTTGATATGAATACTAGTGAAAATTATGATGGATATTTCATAGAATAAATGATAATGGAAATTGAAGATGACATTCATGATTGTCTAAAGTTATTTGAGAAGTTAAATAGTTTTTCTAAGAGACCATTGTATACCGGTTGTACTAAATACACAACATTATCAGCTGTATTGAAGTTACATAGTTTTAAATATAGCAGTTAATGGAGTGACAATAGCTTTACAGAACTAATTGATCTCCTGAATGATATGATACCAAAAGAAAATTAATTTCCTTGTCGAACATATGATGGTAAATGAATATTATTTTCAATGTTCATGATCTCTAAAAAATACATGATTGTCCAAATGACAACATATTTTTTTCCAAGGACCATGAATCACTCATAAAATACCCTAAGTGTGGCATGGATCGATACAAGAAAGATGAATCAAATCCTTTAAAAGAAGTATGGCACCTTCCTATAATTTTTCAGATTAGAAGAATATATGGATGTTGGGAAATAGAGAGACAATTTACATGGAATTAAAATACAAGAATTAAAAATGGGAACCTGTGTCATCTAGCAGATTCTCCTCAGTAGAAGGAAATTTATTACGAGTATCCAAAATTTGGAAATCATTCAAGAAAAGTCTATCTTTCATTATCTATAGATGTAATAAATCCTTTTGGTGTAAAGAGTAGTACTCATAGTACATGGCCCATCATGCTGGTAAATTATAACTTACCTTCATGGATATGCATGAAGAATGAATACATTATGTTGTCTCTACTTATATATGGAAAAAATAAACTCAGTAATTATATTGATTTCGATTTGGATCAATTGATCAATGATATGAAATTTATGTGGGATAAAAGTGTTACAATGTATGATTCTCATAGAAGTGAAAAATTCAAATTGAGGGAAATGTTGTAATGTATGATAAATTACTTTCCTACTTATGGAAAATTTTCAGGTTATTGAATTAAAGGAATGTTGGGGTGTCCCATTTATGAAGAATGCACTCAGTTCGATTGAAAAATTCCTCAAATGCTATTTTTTAGGACATTAAAGTTTTTTACCTTGATGGAATAAATACTGATCTTGGATAACATCATTCAATGGGAATACCAAACAAGGTACAACACCATCTCCACTCATGGGTGATCAATTATTCAATAAAGTAAAATATATTGATACTTCTTTCAGTAAACTATTTTTTAAAAACCTTATGAAATTAGTTTGGAAAAAGAGATCAATTTTTATTGAATTACCATATTGGAATTTTTTGTACGTTAGTCATTTTTTTATATCATCCATGTAGAAAAAAAATTAGTTTATAGTGTTATTGGAATGTTACTAAATGTTCCTGGAAAAACAAAATTTGTCATCAAGGCTAGGTTCTACATGATTGATATGGGGATAAGGGAAGAGTTGGCACCGATGAAGGGTAAAGGGTATAATTTTCTTCCTCCAATATCTTACACTCCATCTAGAAAGGAAAATTTTCAATTTTTCATTTTCCTTAATGGTGTAAAAGTTCTAGAGGGGTATTCATCAAATATCAAGAATGTCATGTCAATGACTAGTTTTAAGTTACAGGGACTAAAATCACACAACAATCATTTTTTATCCAAGATTTGACACCCGTTACTTTATGTTGCATTCAACCTAAAATTTTACAACATACATTAACTAGACTCTGCTTATTTTTCAAATACATATGTAGTAAAGTTATAGACCTGGTGAAGTTTCAAATCATGAATAATGATGTTGCAATCATATTATGTGAATTAGATATGTTCTTCCCACAATCATTCTTTAGTATAATGGTCCACATGATGGTTCACTTGGTTAGAGAGGTTCAACTATGTGATCTTGTCCATTATAAATGGATATACCCCATTGAATAGTATATGATGATTTTGAAAGGGTATGTCAAGAATTAAAGTTGGCTAGAATATTTTATTGTAGAATTATATATTTTTTAAGGATATGTTGAATTTTATATCGATTACCTATCAGATATTGATAGAATTTATCACCCAAAGTCTTGTCACAATGGATGCCTTATAGGATAAGGGATTTTTGAAAGATATGTTGTTACAATTACCATCATATAATGGGAGTCATAGAACCTTTACATTTTACATAATAGTAAAGATTTTGATCCATATGTTGAATCCTACAAAGCAATTCATAGATGTTTTAATCCATCAATGGATGAATTATGGATATCAAATATACATAATCAACAATTTATAGGATGGTTTGAAGATCATATTTATAAGGATTTATTTGAAAATATGAATTCAATTACTAAATGAATTTGATATCTAGCTAGGGGACCAAATTCGAATGTTATATCTTACATTGTTCTTGTAATAAATGGTTATAAATTTTATAAAAAAAATATCATGATGACTACATTACAATTCAAAATAGTGGAGTTATGCTTGTGGTGGAATCATTTCTCATATCTGGTTCCAAGGATAAAAATCTAATTTATGTGAATATTTCATATTTCAGTATTATCGAATAGATATATGAGTTGGATTATACAAAATTTCAAGTGATGATTTTCCATTGAAAATGGGTTGACAACAAAAGTGCAGTGAAAGTTGATGAAATGGGCTTCATGAAGATAAATTTTAGTATAGAAGGGGAAAAGTATGAGTTGTTCATAATGGCATCATAAGTAGTGTAAGTATTTTATTTCTCAGATCCAAAAAGAAAGAATTGCTCAATTATTATAATGGAAACTAAAACAACTATAGGTTTAGATGAAAATTAAATTTAGGATGACCCTTTCATTGGGAGATCACAATTAGTTCATGGAAGTACCAATATAGGTAATGTATGTTATGATATAAGGGACCATAAATAGAGGATTTAGATTCTATATAGAGGATAAAAATCCCTTAAAACTTTAAAAAAGATATTTCAAAGATAATGTTAGAGTTTTTTTTAATATACTATTTTTTATCATAATATTATATATTATCTAATGTATTAACATAAACTAAATAAAATGCTTGACTACTCATGCAGAAAATGTCTTCTGCACATGATGATGTTACCAGACCTAGGGAAGAACATGTTGTTGATGATAAAACTACAAAATTATTAGGGGATCAAAAACATGTTGATGAAAAAAACAATAAATACATATTATCATTGTGTTGAATAAAATTATCAAGGTAAGAAGTAAGGGTATAAAATTTGAGGTTGGATGGAATAAACATGGAAAACCTGTTGACCTCAATAAGTAAATGTTCATTAGTTATGTTGGGGTCACAAAGAGGATGAATGTGTCAATTGATATAGATTCATGGCACCACATCCAGCCTATAACAAAGGAAACCCTTTGTCAAGATATAAAGGTAATATTACGATTTACTTTCTATATTTTACCAGAAAATTATATAATGAAACATTGATTTAAGTTTCATTATTCCATGTAGAGTTTGTTTATTTTAGAATATTTTTATAAGAAATATGTCTTAATGGCTAATGTAAAATCCCATAAAGGCTTCTAGACTCTTCTTACCAAGTTATATATTAGGGATTCTAAGGGTAAAATAAATCCACAACTGCCAATTAGTTATTCACACATTATAAAGCATGAAATACAAAAAGCTTTCATCAATCATCATAATGAGAAATAATTTCATGTGCATTTTAGAGGATAATATATTATTTTAAATTATTTATTTTATCTAATTTGATTCAAAACTAAAAAATTATGAAATTGTAATGGAGTTCTAAAAATAAAGAACATGCTTCAAAACCTTTATACCAATATCATAAAGTAAGTATGGGGTACGCTTCACTAGAGAAGAAATTGGTATGTATTTTAAATCAACAAAAAAAATTATGTGTTATGAAACGACATATGTTCCTTTTTTTATATTCATATTGATGAATCAAAATCTCAATCCACATTTATCCTAGGTAACGTGTTATAGAAGGAGTCTCACATAAATAAGGAGGGTAAACTAGTTGATGAAAACACAAAAGAATTATTGGAAACATGTGTAAGTATAAAAAAACTAATTCTTTATGATTTATAATTTTATTATATAAAAATATCTATTTATTTTCATAGGTCTTTTATACATTTTAGACACAATAATTATCATAAACCATACCGGAAGAAAATCTACTTTCAATAGATTTTAAGAGGCTAGAGAAATATGGTTGCATTAGAGGAGTAGGTTTTGGAGTGTATCCTCAAACATATTTCAAGAATAAGAAAACACAAGAAGATACATATAAGATGATTACATTATTACAGGTATAAATATATTCCTTACAAGATATTATTGTTTGGTCTAGTTTAGAAGGCCAATATATGAGAATGGATCAAAGATAACGGGTGGTGGAACAAAGATCCACACATGAAAAACTAAATGACTCAAATATATTTGAGGATAGAAATTCCCATAAACTACATACCTTACCCTAGGTAATCAATTTTTCATTACAATTTATCTTAAATTTGAATCAAATAACTTTCAATAACATTATATTACTAAACATTTGTAGGGTAATGTTGAATGTGATTTCTATTTTTCATCACCCATTCACCTACTTATTGTGAGAGGTATAGTGTATAATATCCCATGATACAAGATACAGAATAAATAAACCCCAAAATATCACATGAGAGTGGATATTGAGGTATCTTAGGAGATATTTCTTGAGTTTCTTATTCCACTTGATGATATGAATATTATAATGGTCAATGATGTTATTATAAATTTCATAGCATGGTCATCTAATATTATAAAGATACATGAGGTATGAATTTAAAAAAATCAATGTGAAAATAAGTAACATTTAATGAAAAAGGTTTGAAGTGATTTATGGTTACAAATAGATACAAAAATAGGGAAATGGAAATTAGGATCATGATAATCTAATGAATCATCCAATAAATCAAAAAGACCTTCTAGGAGTACCTCCTCCTCTCCAGTTCCACTGAAACATTTATTATCATTAAAAATTCATGTAGATATGACATTTAAATATAGATATATTTCTTATATTCCATATGAAGAATAAATATTTGAAACTTTAATTACAGTCTTCATTGGACTTGAGAGTATAAATGAGATTCCCAATTTTTAATGTCTAGGAGTCTCAATTTTGAATACATACATAAGGTATATTTTCATGATATTTTTTTCAACAAATGATATAATATTTTCATTAAATTTAATAAATATTCATATTTTCTATAGGTGTTTATATTACTACTGTATAAAGTGAAAAATGTTTGAAGCATGATTTGCAATAATTAATTCCTATTTTATTTCTATGAAAGAAACATATTTGAAAATGAAAGAAATTGATAAGAAAAAAATGAGCTAAATGATTCATTTGAGAAAAAAATAACATGTGAAAGACTCTTTTTGATTCCTATAATGCAGGGGTAAAACTATATAATAAAATCACATAAAATATATTTTTATTTTTTATTACTTATTTGTTTTTTTTTATGAAGCACGGGATGATGATCATACTCTATATGGAAACCCCAAATATTGTTTTTTGTATCCAATGCATGGATATCCAAAAAACTAACTACACATGATGTTTATTAGGAATTTACAATACAATACAATCAAAATTTTATAGAAAAACTTCAAATTATATATTTTAATTCATTTTTTTACAATAATTTTGTTATGATAGGGTGATCGATAAATATAGAAAAAATCATGGCATGAAGTCGGAAACCAAATATAAAAAATCTTATGGATCAATTAAAATGGAAATATATTAATGTATATATATAAATATTTAACTATTAAAACATATTTCAAAAAAATATATTTTGTTCAATGTTTCTACAGTGTCCAAAGTAAGATAATAACAACTATTATGGATATTATGTTTGTAAATTTATGAGAGAGATCATAAATAATAAAAATAATAGCATCCCCAGATAGGTAATTTTTGAAGGGAATTAAAATTTCATTAATAATATTTCTTAATCGTTTGTTTGTCTATATTTTCCTAGTACTACCATGATTTCCAACAACCTTTGTACTCAAAAGAAGAATTAAATTTGTTTAGAGATGAGTGAGAAGCGTACATGGTGTCAGAATGTTTACCAATATCAAATTTAGGTGATTACCAACCATGTTTGTGATCTAGTATGGACTATGACCTTATAAATATATTTTGGGTGTGAAGCATTAGTATTTGAATTCTTATATATTATTTTTTCTATTTCTCAGGGAGAAATATATTGGAGGAAATCAATTTGTTTTGAAATAAATGGTAAGAATACATACGGTCAGAATGTATACATGCATCATGAAGAGATGACTTCCTGCTACTTATTTAGTTAATTTTATCATCATTTTATCTAATTTTTTTAGCTAATTCCCTTATCATTTTATTTGATAATTTTTTTAAAAAAATTGACACATTAGTTCAAAACACACACTACATGATCAAAACCAAGTAAATGAGATCGTATTGTTTTAAAACATTAGTGAAATGATCCCTAATTCATTTTCATATTGTTTTTATACTTTAGGAAAACAATCCCTTGGTCATTTTTGACATATAAGAATCAACCATGCCTCAATCTGATACACAATGTACCTGGTATGACTCAAATTGTGTGGTTTCAGTTTAAAATTGTCATTTTATTAATGTGTTATTTCATATTTATGTTTTATTTATTTATTTATAGTATTAATATTATAATAATTATTTTCTTATAAATGTGGATTCTTTTTATAGAGTTGAGGTGGTTTGTTCAATTCTACTTGTGCTCGTGAGAGATTGGACTTTGTGGCTGCAACTGAGATAACGACAATAATGGAATGGGTCTAGAATGTATACAGACATCATGAAAAGTTGAATTTATACTAATTATTTAGTTAATATTTTCACCATTTTATCTACTATTTTTAAACTAAATTCCCTATCATTTTTTCTAATAATTATTTAGTTTTTTTAGATATATTTTGGGAAGTCGTATTTTTCTTTCAACTATCAATAATAATCCAGAAAAGAGAGAACATGTTCTATATTTTTCAGCTTATTATAGATATTTGAAAGAAAAACACACATCTCATAATCAATCAGTTGTACCTCAATCTGATACACAGTGTGCTCAGTATGAATCTAATAGTATTTTTTTAGTTTGTAATTTACATTTTAGTTCATAACACACATCGCATACTCAAAACTAAGAAAAAAATTCATATTGTTTTTTATACTTTATAAAAATGATCTATAAGTCATTATTGATATGTTGGAATTAGCCACACCTCAACCGGACACACAGTGTGACTGATATGACTTCAAGTGTGACTTTTTATTTAAAATTGACATTAATTTTAATAAATAACACAAGTGAAATACTCAGAACTAAGCAAACACATTTAGATTGTTTTGATACTTTAGTAAAATGATCCATAAGTAATTTATGACGTGTAAGAATTATCCACACCTCAATAAATTATATGGTGTTGCTGGGATGACTCCAAGTGTATCTTTATATTTAAAATTAATGTTAATTTTAGTTAAAAAGAAAAGTGACATACTTAAAACTCACTAAACACATTTAGATTATTTTGATACTTTAGGAAAATGATCCATAATTAATTTTTGATGTTTGGAATTATCTTCTTTTCAATCATATACACATTATTCCATTTATAACACAAAGTATTTCTTATTAGTTTAAAATTGACATTTTAGTTCAAAAATTGTGTCATATACTGAAAACCAAACAAATGAATTCAGATTGCCTTGATAATTTAGGAAAATGATTTATATGTCATTTTTTTCAGTTTAAGGATGAGGATCATATAAAACTGACACACGATGTGATTGTTATGACTAAAAGTGCATGTTTCCAACTTAAAATAACATTTTAGTAAAAAAGAAAAGTGACATACTCAAAACTGAGAAAACACATTAGGATTGTTTTAATACTTTATGAAAATGATCCATATGTCATTTTTTATGTTTAGGAATCAGATGAACCTCAATTCTATGTATGGTGATCCCAGTATAACTCAATGTATTCATTATTAATTTAAAATAGACATTTTAGTTCAAAAAGTGTGTCACTCATAGAAAAATGATAAAAACACTTGGATTGATTCAATAATTTATGAAAATGATTCATAAGTTATTTTTTATGGTTAAGAATCAATATCACATCAAAATGAAACACGATGTGACCAATATAACTCGAAGTGTGTGTTTCTAGTTTAAATTGAAATTTTAGTAAAAAGGATAAGTGTCATACTCATAACTAATAAAATTCATTTAGATAGTTTGTATACTTTATAAAAATGATCAATATATCATTTTTTGACATGTATGAATCAAATTAATCTCAATTCAAATCACGGTGTGACCGATATGACTCCAAATGTGTCTTTTTATTGAAAATTGACATTAATTTTAGTAAAAAAGACAAGTAACCTTCTCAAAACCAAGAAAACACATCCAAATTATTTTTATACTTTAGGAAAATGATCCATAAGACATTTTTGAGGAGTAGAAATCATCCAAACCTCAATTTGATCAATGGTGTTACTCTTATGACTCCAATTGAGTATTTTTATTTAAAATTGACATTAATTTTTGAAAAAAAAAGAAAAATGAGATAATCAAAACTTGGAAAATGCATTCGTATTATTTTGATAATTTTTTAAAATAATCCGTAAGTAATTTTTGAAATGTATTAATTATTCAAACCTCATTACAACACATAGTGAGACCGGTATGGCTCCAAATGTGTCTTTTAATTTAAAATGGAAATTAATTTTAGTAAAAAAGACAAGTGTGTAAAGTCTTGGAATTTCTATATAATTTTTTTTATTATATGGAATTATTTTGATACCTCAAAAATTGACGGTGCATGATTCTGAGACGTAGAGTGCCTGGAATGATTCGTCGAAAAATATTACGCTTTAAATAGCATGCATGAGGAGTTTTTCCGAAAAAGTGTAATAACTCTTAAACGGATTCCCAAATCAGAAATCAGAGGGAACTATTGAATTTGAGATGGTGGGTTTACCCTAAGTGTGACTTAAGTTTAGTCAGAATAGGCCTCTAGTAATGAAACCCAAAAATGGAATAAATGCAAAAATAATAATTAAATAAAATTATTTTATTTTTCTAATGCTTATAACTCACGAACGGAGATTAAGATTAGAAATACGAGACCACCAATAAACTCGTGAGGGTATTCTTTCCTTAGGCAGATCCGAACATTGGTCAGCATGGGCCAACAGTGGAAGTTAGTTTTTATTCGTAAATAAAATAATTAAGTAACAATTATTTTATTGTCAAATCTTTATAACTCCTAAACGGTAACTCGGATTGGAAATATGAGAGTTTCATTGATACCGTGAGGGTTTTTTTCCCTTAGAAGGATCCTAACCTTGACCGGTGTGGGTCGAGGGTGACTGTTAATAATTTTTGAACTTTTTTTAAGGTACATTCAGTAAACATGCGATCGGGGCTTTCTATCTTTTGAACTAGTGCTCAGATTAAAAATTTGTGGGAACCGTTGAATTTGAAGCGCCAAGATTTTCTTAAGGGAAGATTAACTTTTTTCAGAAAAAGTCAAATAGAAAATTTATTTTTCAGACTTTTGGAAAAAATAATAAAATAACTAAAGATGTTATTTTATTTCTTTTGCAGCAGTTGAGTGGAGAATAGTGGGATTGCAGTGTAACGTCAGTCAATAAACATGGGTCAATTAATAACTTGAACCCTTCTTTGTGTAACCACAACTTTTTTAGATTATTAGGTTCATTAATTATGATTCATTAATGAATCATAATAATGAACTAATGTGGAAGGTTATTTCTTTTATTTCATCAAATCATTGGCATGGGTTTTGCAAACCCACAAGAGGACTCTTGACAAAGTGCGGGTGACGTCTTCAACCAAAAAATAATGGAGATTCGATGACGCCATTGAGGATTAAATCTAGAGATCAGCGAACGTCGATGAACACCTTCAAACGTGGACCCTTCTTCCTCATCTGCAACGTCTTCCAACAAGTTCAAGGTTGGGGGTTTAAATTTTTTTTCATTTAAATGATTTCCTTTTTCCGTTCTTGATTAATATGATGAACATAGATCAACAAACTAATGGGTTGATCCATGGTTCATTCTTTTTTGCAGGAGGTTGTCTTGGGGATTCATTTTGGGGTTTTATTAAATCCTTTGATGATTTTTATTTCACCCACATGTTATAACGCTAATTCGAAGGGTGTGGGCCAATCTGAACAAGGCCCGGACCCTCTTCTGAACTTGTTCTTGATGTGTTCTTCATGGGAGAATGTTCAACTTGATGAAAACAAGAAACAGAAAGCCACTCAGTAAAGGTGGCATCCTGGGAGGCCCGTAGGCGCAGACAGGAAGAGAATCGGACCAACGAAGCTTCACTGGTGGCCTGCAGAAGTGTCATCGGTGCGGCTCCACCAGTGCAGCTCCACCAGTGTGGCAACACCGGCGACCAGTGGTGGCAAGAAGGTGGCAGCACCCTCAAGAACTACGGAGGATAGGGGTGATTGCCCGACACCGGCCGCGTCGAGGGAGGATGGCGGGCTACGGCGGTGCACTGCGGAGGAGACACCGCGGCTCCAACCACGGCAAAGGCGGACCCGCGGCCGCAGGTCCCACCCTAGACTTCTCCACCAGACTGGTCAACTAAAGGGGGTAGTGCCATCCTGGCACCACCTATTGAAGACCAAATGGACTTCTATCCGTTTGGGGGGATCAGGGACCGCGTCCAGCTGGTAGTCGCGCCCAACCGGTGGACTGAACCGGGTCCAGCCTGTCTGGGCAAGATCTAGCCGGTCTGGGCCAGGTTAGACCCAAGTTGGACCCAGGATGGGTAGGGTCATCCCAGACCATGTCACACCCAGAATTTCAATTCCTTGCTTTGTTTCAAATCCTCTTTTGGTTCTTAGATTTCTCTTGGTTTCTAGGTGTTCTGGGATTGAAATCTTGGTTTCTGTTGTGTTACTAATCTATGACCTTGGTCTTGGGGGTATTGTATTTTAATTGGACTCCTTTTTTGTCAAAGGTATGGTGTGAGGTTGTGGTGTTTTTTAGTTGGTTTTGTGACACTTCTAGTGGCACCACTTGTGGGGTAAGTTGTTGAGGTGGTTTGTACTCATGAGTTGGATGATTCTTGGGGTAAAAAGGTAGTTTTCTTTTAGGTATCATTTCCCCCTATTCTTGGACTATCTTTCCGCCTTGTTTTCCCCCTTGGACCCTCTTGAAATCGAAGGAGAATGAATGGTTTTTGAGTGACCAGAACAGGCCACACGGTTTGGCCGCACGGTTCAAAACCGTGTAGGCAAACCGTGCAAGGGTGTCTAGGTCATTAAAAAACATCTTGAAATTCCATTTTTTTCCTCCTGAAAATAAATTTAATCTACCCCATTTATCCCCCATTCGACCCCAGCATCCATGGGAGTTCTCCAAGCTCACTCAATCTCGTAAGGAACTCGTTTTTTATGGAGGATTTAGTGGATAAACCTCAAGATCTTTCAAGTAAGTGAATTCCTTCTCGGTTTCTTCCATCTTCATTTAGTTTTATTTCCTCTTTATTGAAGTTCCTCATGTCCAAAAGTTAGGTTTCGAACCTAGGGTTTGATTTTGTGTCTTTTGGGTGGAATCTTGTGGTCTAGGGCTGGATTTATCTTCCTTGAGATGTGGCGGTGGTGCGGTTGATGTTTCGCACCAAGTTTTGAGGGTTTCAACACAAAAGGTAAGTGGTTCCATGTGAAAACAATTATTTATGAGTTATATTTCTATATTTACTCATTTTTCAAACTCCTTTTATGTTTTTTTTGTGAAAAAACTATCTATAATTTATTTCGTTAAGTGCTTAATTGTATAGTTTCATTTTAGCTTGAAATTGGGTATTTTTCATATGTAACTCTTGGGTTATTATTTGGGTGTATTTTATAACATATGAAATAGGTTTAATAAATCTTTTTTGGGATTCCAATTCTTATTTGGTATGGTCTTGGTGTTCCATTGGGTTTGAAAGAGAGTTTTTGAATGGGTTTTATGTGTAAAACAATGTTATGCTTCTTGAAAATGTATTATGAAAATGTGTGTGTTTTCATGTGCATCTTTTGTGGTATTAGTTGAGGTGATTTGTAATACTTTATAGTGTTTTATTAAATCTTTATAGGGTTTACCATTCTATTTTGGATTGGTATTGCTGTCATTTTTTCCTTGAAATATGGTTTTGAAATGGGTTTTATGTGAAAATCTTGGGTATACTCCTTAGAATTGTTTTATGAAAGATTTAAATGGTTTAATGATTTATGTAAGAGGAGAAACCATATTGGAAACTGTTTTGGATTGTGTATATTTTGAAATGGTACGTTTTAAATGTGAAAGGGGATTTCATATGGTGTGTATCATCTAGGAAATGTTGTATAAAAATGTTTAACGGATTTACTGAAATGTAAAAGAGATGTGAAAGTGATGTGGGTTGTTTTGTATGAGTGTGATATGAAAAATGGATTTTGGTTATGAAAAGGGTATTATGTAACATGTGAGTGGGATTTTATGTGATGTTTATCATATTTGGAAATATTTTATAAAATTGTAAAAGGATGTGTTGAATTGTAAAAGATATGAAAAATTTGTTGTGGGCTATTTTGGTGTGAGTTGGATTTCAAAATCAATTTTAATGAAAAGGGGGATGAAGTTATTGTGTGATGTACATGTGGGATGTTTGGTTGATGTGTGATTTGTAAGTGGTATTTTTATGTGAAAATTATATTTCATGGCTTTTTGAACTTGTTTGAGCACAAGAGGGAAACCTGAGTATCTAGGTGGGTGGACCTATACTAGTATACTAGTGATCTTGTGGGTTTTGGCCTCAGTTTCATGTAGCATGATTGATGCTTACAACACTAACTAAACTATTATGATTATTATTATTGGGGAACACTAGGTTATGGTTATGTTCCCTACTAGTGGCTCATGCACGATAATGGATATTGTGATGGTTACTTTCACTGAGATACGAGGTATGTGGGACCCACAGCGAGCTAGTGCCTAGGGGTTATTTTCCCATTGCTTGTGCTCATTAGATTCTTTACTCTTACCGTCGTTATACGGTATGTTTGGATGGAAATTTCAGTAGTATTGATGTTATTTTTAAAATTGTTGATTCTTTAAAATATCTCTCTTGAAAACTATTTTTATTTATAGGTGCATCTTTTAGAAATTATAACTAGCATTTCACGTTTTTTCAAAACTTGCATGATTTTTGTCTCTAAATGTTTATAAAATGGAATATCTTAGTGGTGTTATCCTACTAGGCTTTTTCTTACACCCTACTTACACCTTTGGGTGTAAGTATACTTGGTTATTTTTGTCACAGGTTTGGGTATAGGTTTTAGTGTCAGTGGTTCGGGTTTCTATGAGGTCCATCGTGGTGTTATCTTGTAGAGATGGCTTGAGGACAATGCCTCTTGTCATGATGATGGTTCTTGGACTATTCATTGTGGGTTTATATAGTTATTTTAGTGTTTTATAATTTTTTTAAACTATGAAATTTAATTCTGGTTTTTTGTAAAAGATGGTTTGCTTCGAAAAATCTAGATTTATCATATTGAATTTTTTTATTGTTTAATGTTTATAAACTCGGGTAAATTATTCCCAAACTTCATTTTATGATACCCTGGCACTTGTTCTAGCCCGTGGGGATTGGTAATTCCCTTCAGTCCTTGTCACGGGCTAGGTCGGGTGCCGATTTTGATGGTGACTAGATCTGCTTTGTGAAATAATGGTATCAAAGCAGGTTCAGGTTAACTCTTTGGGTCCCGTTATTTGGGGAACAGTCAGGATAGTCTAGAGTTAAAATTTTTGGGACTTGGTATTTTGGTTATGGGTAGTTTTCCTAATCACCACACCTCGGGATGGGATTCAATTCACCATGGA
This sequence comes from Viscum album, assembly GCA_963277665.1. Taxonomy (NCBI): domain Eukaryota; kingdom Viridiplantae; phylum Streptophyta; class Magnoliopsida; order Santalales; family Viscaceae; genus Viscum; species Viscum album. The sequence goes on from OY728120.1 coordinate 583,674,246, forward strand.
AGTTGGGATTTATCTGAGTCGTTTGGTTTTCTTAGTTTGATGATGATTAGGGGAAATGAAAAGAGAGTTGGGTTAATGGTCTCAGTGAGATCGTAGGGTTTGGAAAGCCATATAGAGCAGAGGATATTTCTCTAGAACACTCTATATGATGTTGAAGTGATTGGATTATGGCCTCCAACCATATTTCCAAGCCACCCACCGAAACTAGTTTCCTCTCGCATTGTCTTATGTTATTTAGTTTTGAAATCTTGGAAATTCAATTTTAATTCAAAAATGACATGGTTTTAAAAAGTGTAAAATTTTTTCTGAAATGATTTTCTAATAAAGAGGTAATGGATAGATTTCTTAAATGGTTGAACTAGATTTTCAGAATTGTTTCGTAATGGAAAATGGTGTGTTTGCACCTCTTTTGAAAGAAGGAAATTATGTTAAAGTTGGTTTTGAGAAAGTATTTCCAATAGAATTTTCTAAACTATTGAATGGTGTTTTAATGGGATGAGATGTTTTGAAATTGATGTGAAAATATTGAAATTGAGTTTTCATTTTAATGATTATTCCTTTATGAAAATTTTAGTAAGCTGTAATTTGGTTTTGATTTCGTGGTTAATGGTTTTAAGAAAAAGGAAGTATTGTTTAATTGTTTTGGTTTTGAAAAGTGGAAAGAATTTTTGTTTTTACCTTTGGTATTTCCATGAGAGACCACATGAATGGGGTTATATGGGATTATGGATGGTTGATGGAATGTCTGGATGAGTGCTGGGATGGATATGAGGAGGTTGCCCGGTGTGGCACGAAAACATACATGTGCGAGGCCCATGGGGTACCATTGGTGGATATGCTAACCGCTGAACCATTTATTTTTCAAAGAAATTTTTTTAAAGGAAAACATGATGTTTTTATGAGTGGATTGGGATGGTTTGTATTATGTGTTTTGGAAAATTTTGATGTTTTGGGATCTTTTAAGTCTAAGAACCCCTCCTGTTTGAACCGTGTTTTGGGTTTTTGTTTGGTCGATAAGGTGGGTAGAATGAATGGTTAGTAGTCTATTATGAGAAATGTTTTGGGACGCCTTTATGGTGGTTCCCTTCATGTGTTTGGATATGGTTTGTGGAATTTTTGACCAATGGACCATCTTGGTTGGGTCCTTGGGTTCTCTCGTTGGATAAGGTATGGCCCCACTAAGGGTCAGTGCACAAATGAAGTGCAACCCAGATTGTTTCGCTATTGGAAGACCCTCAAGTTGATTAATATAAGGAATATTTTTCTTGAGATTTGAATATTTATTTTACAACGTTTCCTTTATTTATTTTGTGGACCCTCTTGTAGCGAGAGAGTTCTCATGGTAGGTTAAAAGAGACCCTAGTTTCTTAAGTTACTTGATTCATTGAAGGTGGAAGTGGTCTGGGGTTGTTAGTGTGGATGATTATGTGGATGATGTCTAACAAGGCCTTTGGGTCCTTTGTAGTCTCTTCAAAGCAGGGGTTTATGTTAAACCACCAGTGTGTGGAATCCGGTCATGAGAGGATATTATGGCCACTTGCTGGAATTGTGTGTTGTTTGGGGACTTGGCATAAGGTCCCCTTCTATGTATTTTTTATATCAGTCACAATGGTCACATTCGGTGATGCCTTATGATGTCATGTGATCATTTCACTATAAAGTTAAAGGTAGTGTAATCCTCTAAGAGTCTCTGCTATGTTGGGATTATGTCTCCCTTGGAAAAACTTCAAAATCCTCTTTTTCAGAGGAAGAAGTTTATATGTATTCTTTCCTTCTATTGTTTCTCACTCTAAGAAACAAGGTGTGATGTGTGTGCATATTCTAAGCCCTTGTTTCAATGAAATGTTGGGTTAGGGTAAAGTGAATTTGGAATGTGTTATGTCTTGGTAAACTTATCAGGGATTGTGGTGTGATTTTTTGTAGCACCGAAAGAATAATTTTTGTTCTATGGTTTCCAAAGCCTAACTACGAGACTGAAGATGCTTCAAACCTTTAAGCTCCAGCCATAGGTCCCAGAGAGAAGTCAGTGTGTAGTCTGGGGAAATCCAAGGGTCTTTTAAACCCTTGTTAAAAGTCATATCCTCATTATGAAGGATGGAGTTAGTTTAAACCTATGGTTTTGTCATATAGTTTTTTTTGTTCCCGTTTGATGGAAAGAGGTGGCAGGACCTCAAGTCTATGTTATTGCCCAATGTCATTCTCTCCCCATTCAGTTTCCCTTGAGTTTTTGGAAAAAAAAGGTTTTAAATTTGGCTATACATGTTGAGCACATGGTTTGTGCTTTATTAGTAGTGATCGTGTGCCAGGAATTCATGCATACAGAATAATCCACACAGTTAGTGCACGGTTTCTCAAAATGTGTGGATTAATTGTGTGGTCGTCCTAACTCTTTAAATTTGGGTTCTTCCTATGTCGGAACATGTTGTTTGGATAAGATGGTTAGTTATTATGGTGGGGATACCCACTATGATTCCCATGTATTTTCCTTTGGAAATTTTTAATAGAAGTCTACCCCTTGTACCTGGGAGTCCGTTTGGGACTCCCCCCATTAGTATCCTGATCCCATCTTAGGAAAAATTTGAGTTGTATCTTATGTTGGGGATCCCATTTATGTCTCCCCATACTAGTAACTTATATTGGTCCATGGTCTTATATTGGTGGTAGGTAGTCTTATTCAGATCTATCTAACTACCTACATCTTCCTTGGGTAAACATTGGGATTGGAGAATTCCCAACAGTCTGGCTAATGCAAGGTAAGTGTAACCTTGTTCATTGTGTGGTTTGTTTGGGTAAATTTCTGGAATCTTTTCTAGATAGTGTTTAAGGATTTTTCTTTTGGTATAAAATCTAAATGTGTTTTATCATTTTAGGAAAGTTGTGTAATTTTTTTTTTCTGGGAGTATTCCTTCTTTAATTGATCACTATAGGTGTTTTGGCCTTTGGTGGTGAAACTTAGAAAATGAGTGCATTTTGGTTTACCAGTTGGGTTTGGTTTTTGATTTTGGCCTTGTTGTGGCTTTTGGGGGATGGAAATATTTACGGTGGGGAGAATTTTCACACCCGTAATTTTAATTCCATGCTTTGTTTCAAATCCTCTTTTGGTTCTTAGCTTTCTCTCAGTTTCCGGGTGTTCCGGGTTTTAAATCTTGGTTCTTATTGTGTTATCGATCTATGACCTTGTTCTTGGGGGTATTTTATGGTAATTGGACTCCTATTTTGTCAAATTTATGGTGTGTGGTTATGGTGTTTTTTAGTTGTTTTTGTGACACTCCTAGTGGCACCACTTGTGGGGTAAGTTTTTGAGGTGGTTTGTACCCATGAGTTGGATTATTCTTGGGGTGAAAATGTGGTTTTATTTTGGGAATTATTTCCACCTATTCTTGGCCTATATTTCCCCCTTATTTTCCCCCTTATACCCTATTGAAATTAGAGTATAATGGATGGTTTTTGAGTGTCTAGAACAGGCCACACGGTTTGGCCGCACAGTTCCAAACCATGCAAGGGTGTCTAGTTCATTAAAAAACATTTTGAAATTCCATTTTTTCCCTCCCAGAAATAAATCAAATCCACCTAATTTCTCCCCAATTAGACCCCAGCAGCCATGGGAGGTCTCTAAGATACCTCAAGCTCCTAATTAACTCTTTTTTTATGGAGTATTTGGTGGAGAAATCTCAAGATCTTTCAAGTAAGTGAATTCCTTCTTAGTTTCTTCCATCTTCCTTTAGTTTTATTTCCTATTTCTTGAAGTTACTCATGTACAGAAGTTAGTGTTAGAACCTATAGTTTTGTTTGGTGTCTTTTTGGTCGAATATTGTGGTCTAGGGCTAGATTTATCTTCCTTTATGTGCAGCAGTGGTGCGGTTGATGTTTCACACCAATTTTTGAGGGTTTCGACACAAAAGGTAGGTGGTTCCATGTGTAAAAATTTATTGATGAGTTATATTACTATATTTAATAATTTTTCATAATCCTCATATGTTTTTTTTGGTGAGAAAACTATTTATGATTTATTTGGTTAATCATTTAATTTTATAGTTTCATTTTAGATTGAAATTGGGTGTTTTTCATGTGTAACTCTTGGGGTATTATTTGGGTGTGTTTTATAACATATGAAGTTGGTTTACTAAATCTTTTTTGGGCTGATAATTATACTTTGGTATGGTCTTGGTGTGCCATTGGGTTTGAAATAGGGTTTTTGAATGGTTTTTATGTGTAAAACCATGTTATTCCTCTTGAAACTATTTTATGAAAATGTGTGTGTTTTCATGTGCATCTTTTGTGGTATTATTCGAGGTGATTTATAATATTTGGTAGTGTTTTATTAAATCTTTATAGGGATGAAAATTATGTTTTTTATTGTTATTGGTGTGATTTTTTCCTTTAACGATGGTTATGAAATGGGTTTTTTGTGAAAATCTTGGGTATACTCCATAGAATTGTTTTATGAAAGATTTGAATGGTTTAATGATTTATGTAAGAGGTGAAACCATATTGGAAAACTATTTTGGATTGTGTATATTTTGAAATGGAAAATTTTAAATGTTAAATGGGTTTTCTTCTGATTTGTATCATCTTGTAATTGTTTTATAATAATATTTAACATATTTGCTGAAATGTGAAAGATATGTGAAAGTGATGTGGGCTGTTTTATGTGAGTGTGATGTGAAAAATGGATTTTGGTTATGAAAAGGGTATTATATAACATGTGAGTGGGTTGTTATGTGATTTTTATCATCTTTATAATGATTTTATAAAATTGTTAAAGGATGTGTTGAATTGTGAAAGATGTGAAAAATGTGTTGTGGGCTATTTTGGTGTGAGTTAGATTTCAAAATCAATTTGAATGAAAAGGGGGATGATGTGATTGTGTGATATAAATTTGAGCTGTTTGGTTGATGTGTGATATGGAAGTGTTATTTTCATGTGAAAATTATATTTCATGGATTTTTGAACTTGTTTGAACACAATAGGGAAACCCGAGTATATAGGTGGGTGGACGTGTACTAGTATGCTAGTGATCCTGTGGGGTTTGGCCTCAGTTTCACGTAGCAAGATCGAAGCTTACAACACTAACTAAACTATGATGATGATGATTATTTGGGACCACTAGGTTATGGGTATGTTCCATACTAGTGTATCATGCATGAGAATAGATATTTTGATAGTTACTCTCACCCAGATATGAGGTACCTCAGACCCATAGAAAGCTAGTGCCTAGGGGTTATTTTCCTGTTGCTTATGCTCATTATATGCTTTACTCTTACCATCGGTATACTGTATGTTTGGGTGGAAATTTCAGTATCATTGATGTTATTTTTAAAAGTGTTTATTCTTTAAAATATCCCACTTAAAAACAGTTTTTATTTACAGGTTTATCTTTTAGAAATTGTAGATAGCATTTCACGTTTTGAAAAACTTTCATGCTTTTCGTCTCTAAATGTTTATCACATGGAATCTCTTAGTGGTGGTATCATACTGGTCTTTTGATCACACCCTACTTACACCTTTGGGTCAAAGTATACTTGATTATTTTTTTCACGGGTTTGGGTACAGTTTTTAGTGCTAGTGGTTCAGGTTTCTAGCAGGTCCTTCATGGTGTTGTCTTGTGGAGGTGGCTTGAGGATGGTGCATCTTTCCATGAGGATGGTTCTTGGGCTATTCATTGTGGGTTTCTATAGTTTTTTTAATCTTTTATAATTGTTTTAAACTATGTAATTCAATTCTGGTTTTTTGTAAAATATGGTTTGTTTCAAAAAATCCATATTTGTCATATTGAATTTGTTTGTTGTTTAATGTTTATAAACTCGGGTAAATCATTCCCAAACTTCATTTTATGATACCCTGGCACTTGTGCCAGCTCATGGGGATTGGTAATGCCCTTCGGGCCTTTTCACGGGCTGGGTCAGGTGCCGATTTTGATGGATACCAGATCTGGTTTGTGAAAAACAGGGTCGGGTCGGCCCAGACCGGGTTGGATTGGGTCGGTCCGACCGAGTCAAACCAGACTCGGACTTAGTTTGGCCCAGTTACGCTTAAAGGGCCATAACTCCTAAACCAGACATTCGTTTGATGAATAGTCTATAGCAATGAAACACTTAGGATTAGGTGTTCCTTTTGAGATACTCCACATGGGTTTTGATGAAAGTTGGAGTACGACCGGGTTTGATCAGACTCGAATCTAACAGGGCCCTCGAAACTAAAATGTCTATAAGTTACAGATCGGGCGTCTGATTGATGCACCGTCTATTGCGTTGGAACCCTTATGACATTTCAATTCTTCAGGATACTTCTTCATGGGGTTTCTTGGAGGATGATGTATTACTAATGTCTTGAGGAGCGGATTATCCTGGAATCAAGCGTGCTAAGTGTGGGAATCTGGTGGCTGGTTGTGACGTGAAGAAAGAATAGTGATCCTCTGTGGGTCAATACCTAGCGATCCTCAGAGTGGGTCAGCGCCTAGAGATCCTCTGAGTGGGTCAGCACCTAGAGATCCTCTGAGTGGGTCAACACCTCGAGATCCTTTGTGGGTCTGCACCTAGCGATCCTCTGAGTGGGTCAGCACCTAGTGATCCTCAGTGGGTCAGAGTGGGTCAGCACCTAGCGATCCTCTATGGGTCATCACCTAGAGATCCTCTGAGTGGGTCTGCACCTAGTGATTCTCTTTGGGTCAGCACCTATTGATCCTCTCTCGGTCAGCACCTAGCGATCCTCTATGGTTCATCACCTAGCGACCTTCTGTGGTCTAGCAACAAAAGCCTCTAGACAGAATAAGATGGCCCAACTTTATGACTAATCATTTTTATTCATGTTCTTTAAGTTATATACTTGGTTTGAGATGAGTCTTTTACTTGTGCTTTGTTATTGAGATCATGATTTTTGGTTTTTTCTTTGTGGAATAATGGGAGACCTTCGAGTGTCTCGGGGTTGCTATTGGGTATTGTTATACTCACCTCTACTTGGGCTTCACCTGCACATTCTTGTGTCTTATGCAGATGACAGACAACTTTGACTGAGTTTTGGGAGCCAGGACTAGAAAGTGCATGGAGGTGACCGGTTGATGTGGAGAGTTGCAGTGATGAGTTGTACCTACCCTTCAGGTAGGATCCTCGGTGGATGACCTCAGGAGTTTTTTTTTCTTTTATTCTGTATTTTCTTTTAGTTGGGTTTGTATTCTAGCCCATCCTACTTCAATTCACACATTTACATTAAGCAGTTATACTATATTGTTTTTTCTTATTGTGTATCTAGTCTTTGTGGTTATAGGTTTAAAGGAAATTCATTCCCATTTTTAGGGATACACCTTTCCAGTGCTAGTCGCCAACCCCTGGCCTATGGAAGGCAGGCTTGGGGTAGTCATGGCACGGGCCCTGGGGGATGGGTCATGACAAAGTGGTATCAGAGGGCGGTTGGTTCTACCAGAAGAAATAAGAGTCTATGTTTTCAATGGAGGAATTGTGTTAAGTGTCTTGAGTTTGGGTTTCAGTTTGGGGAGTCCAGTGTTGGTGTGGAAGCTGATGTATCCATACACCAGGACCTTAAATTCTGTTTTCCAACTTAGTACACAAAAACACTAATTTCATGTGTTTTGAAAATGTTTTTCTATTGATCTCTTTTGAGTTAGCTCACCAAGTATGACCTTTTGACCTTGGTTCATCTTGATTCACTTTCAAGATTCCTCCACACAGATAGCTATTCAAGATTCCAATGTGTGACCATCAGGATGGTCCACAGAGTGATGAGGATTCAGTATAAGGATTGTTTCCTGAGATGGTACCTTCAGGTGGTGTCCTAGTGATACCACTTCCCATTGGTCAGCAGTTACTATCGGTGCGACTGGTAGAGGGCACATGTAGGCTTGGTTACTTACATGATTTTCAGTGACAAATACCCCTTAGGTTTCAAGTCGAGCCTGAATCACAAGCATCTAAGGACCGGCTTGAGGTGGTGACCAAGTTTCCATCCTTCCAGGGCACCATTAGATCAGATGGTGGTCCTAGAAATGAACATTCTACATGGATCAGCAGGGCGATGGTAGGGTTTGGATTACCCCTATCATATGATGAGGTGACTTTTTCATGGACAGATCTTGAGAACCTTCCTCGTAGAAGGGGTTCACTTACCATAAAAAACTAAGGGGTTTGTGTTCCCAAGTGATTCTACAGTTTTGATAGGATGACGTGTCAGTAACTAATTATTCATCGAGGTGTACTGACTATTCTATGTAATCGATGAATACGTTACAACCATTGCTTCAGGGCTCGGACCTCTGAGTAAGATGTGTTTATAGACATCCAAGCTAGAATTATTCCTCTGTGCATTCTTACTTATGTTAGGGTGCTAGAGAGAACCTTTGTGGTTGAAAATTCTTTGGATGCATAGATACATCTAGTAAATGTCAGTAACGGGAAAGTAGGAAACCGACGTCGGTCTTAGATACTTACATGAGTAAATGTTTCAGGAAGAGGAAGTGATAGGGATATATTAATTTTTAGGGAAGTAGACATGGAGGAGGAGCTAGGAGAACAGTAGTATGTGTTATAAATTTCAATATATTACAACCATCACCCCAATGTGGTCCCCATCGGGCTCAAGGAGCTGGAGGATAGGGGAAGGGAGTAGCTGCATGCGGTCAAGGAGTGTGAACCAAGGGCTCCAGGAATGACTCGAGGTCCGGTCTATGTCTACTACTAGATTCCATATTAGTAGACATAGGTACTAATCATTCCTTCTTGTTAATAATTTTGTTCAAGACCTATAATTTCTAATTAAACTATTTACTTGATCTTTATGTCTGGAGATACCTATGGTAGGAGACTCAATAATCACACTTATACTGATGGTGTGATCTAACCCTTGTGGCGAGAGTCTTTGTTGGAACCTCTTGGTGGCAGCATTGAGGACTTACAATGTTAGTTTGGGTTCGAACTGTTCATCCATAGTTCATGCGTGGATTTAATGTTTTTGGAAAAAAGGATGCAGTATATCTGCAGCGTTGTAATGGGGTTTTCCTTGGTCGATGAAAAAGGAAACCCATGCAGAATGGGATAAACTCATGCATATGAGGGTGCAGCCGATCACTCTTGAGTTGGCCAGCCTTACCCTCATCGAAATAGGTGTTTTGAGTTTTTAGTTCCCAATAATAGTGGCATAGTGCGGGAACATAATTTCAAAATATGTTTCTAGGATTACCTCCCTATAGGGAGAGGGACTTCTACTTTGGCTTGTACCCAGGGATGACACCAATATCTACAAATTCATATTGTATGGCTTTGACAGAGCTCTGGGAGCTGAGATTATGCTTGGGGGACTTGCAGAGGAAGGTATTAGTAAGACCTAGTGTTTGATGTTATGTGTGGATTACTAGCACTTTAACCAAGTGGTCGTGGAGAATGAGTACCCACTACCAAAGGGTCAATGGGCACATCAATAAGTTAAAATGGGTAGCCTTTCGGGTGGATGGAAAGGTTCATATAGGCCTTACAGAAGTTGAGATAGCGGTGATGGCTAGAGTTCCTCTAGGATTATGAATTTGAGATGGTCTATACTTATGAGAAGGGGAATTTGGTGGTAAACACACTCAGAAAGAGGTCTGTTTTATAGTTTTTGAGTGAGGTGACGGAGCAGCTAGCCATGATAAAGATATCATTAATGGATGATGATGGATCATCTTACCTCTAGTCTATGACTGTCACTCCCCCACTCTTTAAGTGAGTTATGGAGGCACAACTTTTGGATGTTAACTGTGAGGCCCGACGTGCTCAGATATCCTTAGGATAGGCTCTTGATGGATTTTAGATAGGTGGAGAGTATATCATCCTTTTCAGAGGATGCACCATGGTACCAGTGAAATTATGGGAGGAGATGTTGAGGGAATCCCATACATCCCCTTTGGCAGTACATCCTGGTGTGGTGAAGATGTACTAGGACCTCCAACGTCAGTACTGGTTTCCAAGGATGAATAAAGCGGTGGACGATTTTGTTTCACGATGTCTCACTTGTCAGCAAGTGAAAGCTGAGCATCGGGTCCTAGCATGCTTGAGAAAATATTTTACCCCCAAATAGATGGTCAGATGGAGTGGACCATATAGACCTTGGATTAAATGCTTCGTGCATGTGTCCTAGATTTTGGTCACAGTTGGGAGGACCACCCACCACTGGAAGAGTTTTCATACAGTAATATCTATCGCTCCAACATTGGCATGGCACTGTTTTAGGCATTGTATGGGTGACTTTGCATATTTCCCCTATGCTGGACAGACCCAAGGGAGTCAGCACTCATGGGTCCAGAGTTGGTACGGTCTACCACCGGGAAGGTGAAAAGAGCATATGAGGCCTACATAGAGCAGGCAGAAGTCTTATGCCAACACAATACGGAGACCCTTGGAGTTTGAGGAGGAAAATCATGTTTTCATTCAGGTCTCACCCTAATGAGGATTATGAATATTTGGTCAGGGCAGCAAGCTATATTTAACGATCATCAGACCTTTTTAGATTCTTAGTAGAGTTGGCATGGTGGCGTACCACCTAGATTTTCCCACCAAGATGCATTGGGTGCATAATGGTTCCTTTGTGTCGCAGTTGAGGAGGCATGTTCATGATCCATCACACATCATCGACTATGGAGAGAGGGAAATTGGCGATGGGGTGACATTTGATGAGTTTCCGATGGAGATAGAGGATCAACAGGAGTAGGTATCTTATGGACATTTAATTCCTCTGGTGCGCGTTCGATGGCAGCATGGGAATCTCTAGAAGATCACAAGGCAGTGGAAAGCTAAGATTCATGCTCAATACCCCCACTTGTTTGTTTATCATTTGTTTTGGATTTCAGGGATGTAAATCCCTAATGTGGGGAGAATTTAAAGTCCCATAATTTCCATATAAATTATTTTTTTTTATTATATGGAATTATTTTGAGACTACTAAAGTTGATGGAACATGATTCCAAGGCCCGGAGTGCCTGGAATGATCCATCAAAAAATGTTAATATTTAAATAGAGCGTGAGAGGGGTTTTCCTAAAAAAGTGGAATAAAACTTAAACGGGTTCTAGGGTCAAAAATATGAGGGCACGGTTATGTTTAGGATTGCAGGTTTACCCTAGGTGCGACTTAAGTTTAGTCAGTGTAGACCACTAGTCAGTAAACCCAAAAATGACATAACCATAAATAAAATAATTAAATAAAATTATTTTATTTTTCAAATTCTTATAACTCGTGAACTAAGACTCGTATTAGAAATCTGATACCACCACTGAACTTGTGAGGGCATGCTTTCCTTAGGAAGATCCTAACATTGGCTCGCGCGGGCCAACAGTGGAAGTTAGTGTTTGGCCGTAAATAAAATAAATAAGTAACAATTATTTTATTATCAAATCCTTATAACTCTTAAACGGTAACTCATATTTGAAATATGAGAGTATTGTTGACCTCGTGAGAGCAGGTTTCCCTTAGGTGGAGCCTAACCTCGACTGGTGCAGGTCGAGGGTGACTGTTAACAATTTTTGAACTTTTTTTAAGGTACGTTTAGTAAACGTGCAAGTGGGGTTTTCTATATTTTGAACTGGTACTCAGATTTAAAATTTGAAGGAACCGTTGAATTCACAGTGTTGGGATTCTCTTAAGAGAAGCTTAACTTTGTTCGGAAAAATTCGGATGGAAAATTTAATTTTTTTGACTTTCAAAAAAAATAATAAAATAACTAAAGATGTTATTTTATTCTTTTTTGCAGCAGTTGAGCAGTGAATGGTGGGACCACAGTGTAACGTCCATAAATAAACATGGTTCAATTAATGACTTGAACCCCTCATTATGTAACCACAATTTTTGTGGTTCATTAGGTTCATTAATTATGAGTTATTAATGAATCATAATAATGAACCAACGTGGGAGGTTATTTCTTTTATTTAATCAAATCATTGGCATGGGTTTTGGTAACTCACAGGAGGACTCTTGATGAAGTGCTGGCAACGTCTTCCTCCAATGAAGAACGGAGATTTGACAACTCCATTGAGTATTCGATCCGGAGATCAACGAACGCTGATGAACACCTTCGAATGCGGACCCTTCTTCCTTATTCGCAATGTCTTCCAATGAGTTCAAGGTAGGGGGTTTAAATTATTTATGCGTTTAAATGATTTCTTATTTCCGTTCATGATTAATACGCAAAACACAGATCAACCAACTAATGGGTTGACTCGTGGTTCATTAGTTTTTGCGGTAGGTTGTTGCGAGGATTCATTTAAGGTTTTATTAAATCCTTTGATGATTTTTGTTTCACCCAAATGTTATAATGCTAACGTGGAGGGAACGGGCCAATTCGAACAAGGCATGTACCCTTCTCCAAACTTGTTCTTCATGCGTTCTTCATAGGTGAATGTTCAACTTTATGGGAATGCGAAATTGAAGGCCACGTAGTAAAGGTGGCATCCCGGGAGGCCCATAGGGGTAGACGGGAAGAGAACCAGACCACCAGAGCTTCATCAGTGGCCTGCGGAAGTGTCGCCGGTGCAGCACCACTGGCGTAGTGACACCGGCAACTGGCTCTCGCTGGCCATGAGGAGGGGGTAATGCCCACAGGTGTCGCGGATGACAGTTGCGGCCATCCGATGCCGGCCGCATCAAGGGCGAACGACGCACAGTGGAGGAGACACCGTGGATCCGGCCACGGCGAAGGTGGACCCGCACCCACGGGTCCCGCCCTAGAGCAGTCCACCAGACTGGTCAACTGAATGGGGTAGCTCCATCCTGGCGCCGCCTGTTGAAGACCGAATAGACTTCTGTCCATTCAGTGGGGAGTTGGGACCGCGCCCAACCGGCGGTCGTGCCCAGCCGGCGGACCGAATCGAGTCCAGCCAGTACGAGTTGGGCCCAGTGGGCCGGGTCAGCCCGTGTTGGGTTAGACCTGGGCTAGGTCGGTTCATCCCAGACCTGGTCGGGTCGGGTCGGTCCCACTAGGTCAGAACGAACCTGGTCCCAGTTTGGCCCAGTTACGCTTAAAGGGTCATAACTCCTAAACCAGACGTTCGTTTGATGAACCGTCTACGGCGCTGAAACCCTTAGGAAGATAAGGTCCTTTTGAAGTAATCCACTTGGGTTTTGGTGAAAGTTGGAGTATGGACGGGTTGGATTGTACTCAAATACATTCGGGCCCTTGGTACTAAAATGCCTATAACTTACAGATTGGGCGTCCGATTGAAGCGTCGCCTATTGCATTAGAACCCTTATGACATGGAGGTTCGTCAAGTTACTTATTTGTGGGGCTTCCTAGAGATTGAGTTATTACCGATGTATTGAGGAGAAGATTCTCTCGGAATAAAGCGTGCTAAGTGTAGGAATCTAGTGGCTAGATTTGATGTGAGGAAAGAATTGCGATCCTCTGTGGGTCAGCACCTAGAAATCCTATGAGTGGGTCAAAACCTAGCGAGCCTATGAGTGGGTTAATACTTAGCGATCCTCTGTGGGTCAGCACCTAGTGATCCTCTGAGTGGGACATCATGTAGTGATCCTCAGTGGATCAGCACATACCGATCCTCTATAGGTCAGCACCTAGAGATCCTCTAAGTGGGTCATCACCTAGCGATCCTCTATGGGTACCACCTAGCGATCCTCTGAGTGGGTCAAAATCTAACGATCCTATGTGGGTCATCACCTAGAGATCCTTTGTGGGTCAGCACCTAGCAACCTTGTTTGGTCTAGCAGAAAAAATCCTCTCGACGGAATAAGATGATCTAGCTTTATGACTAATCATATTTATTCATGTTCTTTAAGTTATATACGTGGTTTGAGTTGAGTATTTTACTTTTGATTTGTGATTGAGATCATTCTTTGTGGTTTTCCATTTGTGGAATATCGAGAGAACTTTTAGGGTCTCGGGGTCCTTACTTGGTATTGTTATACTCACCACTGAACGGGCATCGCTCGCACCTTATTATATCTTGTGCAGATGATAGATAGATTTGACTAAGTTTTGGGACCCAGGATTAGACAGTGCATAGAGGTGACTGGTTGATGTGGAGAGCTAAAATGATGAGTTGCACCTACCCATCAGGTAGGATCCTTTTCGGACGATCTCAGGATCTATTTCCCATTTTTGCTATATTTTCTTTTATTTGGGTTTGTATTCTGGCCCATCCTACTTTAGTTCACACATTTACTTTCATCATTTATACTATGTGGGTTGTTCTTGTTGTGTATCTGGTCTGTTTGGTTATAGTTTTAAAGGCAATGCCTTCCCATTTTTAGGGATATGCCTTTCTGGTGCTAGTCTCCAACCCTTGGCCTATGGAATGTGGACATGGGGTAGTCACGGCATGGGCCCTAGGGGATGGTTCATGACAAGTGTTATACTCAAAACCAAGAAAAAACGTTCATATTGTTTTGATACTTTAGTAAAATGATTCGTAAGTCATTTTTTATGTGTAGGAAACATTTTTAACTCAATCCAAAGAACAGTGTGCCTAGTAGAACTCAAAGTGTCCACTATCAGTTTAAAATTGACATATTAGTTTAAAAAGTGTGTCGCTCACTGAAAACTAAGAAAATACACTTATTTTGTCATGATAATTTTTTAAAATGATTCATTAGACATTTTTTATGTATATAAATTATTCTCACATCAAATCGATACATGATGTGACCGGTATAACTAAAAGTGTCTGTTTTTGGTTTAAAATGAAATTTTAGTGAAAAAGAAAATTGATATAATCAAAACTGATAAAAATTTTCAGATTGTTTTGATACTTTATTAAAATGGTACATCAATCATTTTTCATGTATATGAATTATAAAAACCTCAATAAGATTCACGGTGTGACCAGTATGACTCCAAGTGTGTCTTTTATTTAAAATTGACATTAATTTTAGTAAAAAAGACAAATGACATACTCCAAATAGATAAACACATTTTAATTGTTTTGATACTTTATTAAAATTATCCATGTGTAATTTTTTACATGTATGAATCAAACACACCTTAATCTGATACATGATGTGCCTGGTATGAATCAAAGTGTCCATTATCATTTCAAAATTAACATTTTAGTTCAAAAAGTGTGTTATACATTGAAAACCATTAAAACACACTTTTAATGTCTTGATAATTTATTAAAATGATTAATAAGTCATTTTTGACATGTAGGGATTATTCTCATGATAAAACGACATAGGATGTGATTAGTATGACTCAAATTGTGTGTTTTGAGTTTATATTGATATTTTAGTAAAAAACACAAGTGACATACTCAAAACCAAGAAAATGAATTCAGATTGTTTTTATACTTTTTTAAAATGATCCATAAGTAATTTTTGACATATATAAATTTATCACACATCAATTTGACACACAATGTGGTCGATATGACTCAAACTTCATATTTTCATTATATAATCTCCATTTTAGTTTGAAATGTGCATCACATCACTAAAATAAAGAAAACAAGATCAGATTGTTATCTCATCATTTTATCTTCTATTAAATTATTAATTTCTTTATGATTTTTATCTTATAATTATTTAGTTAATTTTCATAGAGATAATTATTGAAGACCAACAAGAAATGATGTTACATGAAATAATCAACTGAAACTCATTCTAATACATGATGTTTCTAGTATGAATCAAATTTTATTTCAAAATAAAAACCTTATGTTTAACTTATTTCTTTATATTATTACTAACATGAGAATTTTTTTCTTATACACCTATATTCTTTTACTCGATCTGGGATCATTTGTTCGGCAATAGCATGAGTTGGGGTCAAGGGACAAAGACAAAGGGACATTGATATTCTTGAATGTCTATGATAATTTGTACTTTCTCATATAATTATACAATCCAATGTTTGAAATTTCTATAATATTTTTTTTTATTTTTTTTGTAAATTTTATTTCACTTAAATACTGTATTTTCCACCTGTTTTTTACTACCATTTTTTCTATTGTAGTGTGCTGTAAATTTAACAACACACGGAAGTATTCCCCTTTATTAGAGCTACTAAAGGCACCAATAAAGGAATAATTTATTATTTCTATTGAATGAAATTATAAAATACTAGGGATTTTACTTATTCATTGGTAGTTAGTGTTTTTTTTACACTGACAATGGCCAATTTTAGCACTATTAAAGGCCTATTTTATAGTAGTGGTTTTTAAGTAGAATATGTTTGTGAAGAGTAATAAAGGTGAATATCTTTATGGAATATGTTTAAGATCATTCAAAAAATTAAAATATTATATAACTAATATATAAATACACTAAACTATTATATTCTACATGCATGATTTTGTGTAATATACTGAATATTCATCTAAAAAGATGTAATATCTATGTATGAGAAGCCTGAGTTCCTATAGTTGGTATTAGAGAAAAGGTTTAGTTAACCTTTAGAAACTATTATGAGAAAACTTTATTGATATCCCTTGGAATAATTCTAAGTATATGTATAGGTATGACTCTAAGGATAAGTATAAGGATGAGTGAAAGTATAGGAAAATGTCCTGGAATTTTGTTAAAGGATATATAAAGTTGTTTACAAGAAATTACATCACTGTCTGGATACGACAAGTGGATGTGGCTCTTAAAAATAAGTACCTAGGGTAAATAAATATGAAAAGGGTGCATTGATATGGACTCAATAATCACCCTATTCATAACAGTAGGCCTTGACGCACACCTGGTTTGACACTTCCAGGGGATATGCTTTGGAAATTCAAAAACTCATTACAAACCATCATCAAGGATATAAATAGATGATGACTATGAATAACCTAGGATAAAAATAATTTTTAATAAACTAAAGAGAATGCGTCGAGATTCTAACATCATATAATCGATTCTTTCATGATTATGTGGTTTTTCACTATGATTAGTGTTTCTCATACTATGTTTTTTGGTTTTAGTCAATGGTGGAAACTAG
Organism: Viscum album; assembly: GCA_963277665.1. NCBI lineage: Eukaryota > Viridiplantae > Streptophyta > Magnoliopsida > Santalales > Viscaceae > Viscum > Viscum album. The sequence continues at coordinate 583,691,158 of OY728120.1, forward strand.
AAGGTACTGGATTAATATTGAATTTGATTGAAAAAATTTTGATGAGTCTCCAAATGGTATGTTGACTAGAGTGAAGGATATTATGATTGTGTATAATAAGTTATCAAAGAACATGACAAACAATGTGCACCTTAACTAAGTCTTGTACTTGCCAAATAATATAAGGATAACGTTTCTAAGAGTTCGAGTAGTGGAGACCATGGAGGAAAGAAAATCCAGTTTCCTATATGAAGAGAATTTGGGAATAAGTACTCAAGGGAATGTCTAAGAGGGATGATAAGATGTTTTCAGTGTGGAAAATATAAACAAAAAACAAGTAACTGTAAAGGAAAATGAAAGATTCAGTCAGTGCAACGGATAAGAATAATGGTCTCCCTAAGGTTTCATTGAATGTTGAAATTTTTAAATATGTAAAGTATAGGAATTATTTAAATATATGTCCTAAGGGGAAATATTGTGAATAGAATCAGTAATTTTATACAATTAATGGTTATACCACTGATGATGAAGATACGTCAAACCATATATGAGCAGTACATACTATTCTAACAGTATTGTTTATGTTAAACATAAGAATCAGGATTAAATTGAGGATGATTAATGCTAATACATGATTAATATTTCATATTATATGAAAGAGGTATTAAGGAATAAGATGATGAATCCGAGTTAATGGTTTGATAAGGAAGTAAGAGGATTTAATTATTAATTTATTAGAATTCAAGGATTTTATGTTATGAATCATGAAGCATATAAGGATTGTTTAGTATATGTTTTTTTGTTAAGGATTTGATTTTTTTTAAATAGTACTGATAGAAAAGAAAATTTATTTATTGGAAGGGTGATATTTTTATTATTGGAATATAACCCTTAATATGTTTTAGATGCAGATATAATGATGTTGGGATAATGAGAAGTTGGATATGAATAAGTAAATTAGATATTACTTATTACCCAAATGGTTTGTTGATAAATTGGTTTATACTATAATTTATGGAGTTTGAAAAAAAATTGATTTAAGGAACATATATAATAATCTATGTTTTAAGTAAATAATGAGGAAGCATGTATATTCTCAATAAGGTTTTATAGTAATTTAGGTTATTACCATGTTTCATAAGAATACATGATAAAGGTATTCATTTTTTCAGTATGTGAAGATCAAGATCTACTTTATGATATATGGGGGATTAATTTTAAGTTGATTTTTAGAAATCTAGTTTCTTTTATAAATATCGAATATTGGTAGGGTTATAAGGTTAACCATTTATGGAATGGTTTATGTTGAACTTTAGATGAGGTTTTATAGATTAAAAAAGTATTTCACCATATAAAGATTTATCCATATTTTATAACCAGTGCTAACTTTTTTTTAAAGTAGATATAGAAGGAATGAATTATCATTATATTATGGATCCTATTTATTGCTTTAGACATACAAAAAATTCATCTCTTAGAGTAAGAGATGAAGTTAAAATTGATCAAAACAAAACTAAAGGATTATATTGTTTGTATGAAATAGAATGAAATAAAGTGAGTATATATTACCATAAGAATTCCCCAACAATAGTAAAAAGGATATTGAAATAAAATTTTATCCTATTACCATAATTTTTTATGATATAAATGACCTTTTTCACACCTCTTTGGTTTATAATTTTGTGGTCGTTAACTTTCTCTGGATCACTCACTTTCTTATGATCAATGATATCTATAACTCTATAATTATTTATTATTTTATTCCATGTCCACATATTCACTTCCTAACTATGTTATACTATTTAGAAACCTAGTATGTGTTATTCTATATGACCTTCACACATCACTTTCTCTTTTTCAATAGGATGTTTTGATAACCCTTTTTACAGTATGGGTTTCTATGAAGGAATTTCCAAATGTTAAACCTTTGATGACTAAAATGAATTTCAAGGGAGAAATTAATTTTAAGGGGGTATAATGTTACAACTCATGGTTTTGTGAAATATATCTTTTAAAATTAATTTAATCTTTCTGATATTTTACATTACACTTAACATAGAATTTAGCTTATGTTATACGCAACACTGAGTTTAAGTGAAACAAGAAATATTATTAAAATATTATTATATGATTGAACTCACCTAGACATTGGAATGGATGGTATGAATAATATTAAATAAATTATGAAAAATATATGGTTTAAACATGTATATAAATTTAATTCTTTAGTGACCATTTAATTAAAAAAATAAATGAATTTTTTTCTAAAAATCAATTTTTATGCAAAAAAAACGCATTTAACATCAAACAATTAACCCAAAAAAATTAAGTGAATTATTTTAATGTAATTTATATATTATATATTAAATTAAATGTTTAAAATTAATCTAATGTGTTTTCTATACAAGATATAAGAATAAATCTGATTTTAAACTTAAAAAACTATATTTTTCTAAAAAACGTTTTTGTCACCTTTTGGAAAACTTATTTTAAAACTATTTTTAAAAAATTTTAGAAATTAATTTGTAAAAATAAGGTTTTATTTTTAAAATAAACCTTTAAAAATTATCTTAGGATTAATTTTTGTGAATTTTCTAAAAATATTAATTTTTTTGATGAATAGTGAAAATACTGAATTTTAATTAAAAATTGCCTATTAGATTAAATTATTTATAAAATTAAATTATATTTTAAATTGGTTTTAAATAAAAAAAATATAAATTATAAATATATTAATCCTATTTAATTCATCTTAATCATTTTAATTTTTATATTTGATATAAAAACCTTATAAACTTTTAAACATCTTGTCTTTGAAAACCTGTTTACTCGTCATGTATACGGGATTATTTTTTAATTAAAATTTTCAAATTATGTGAATATAATTTGGAAAAATTTAATCCATAATTGTAATAATAATAATTTATATTATTTAATAAGTTCAACTTAATTTTTTACCAAAATGAATAGTGAAAATAGTGAAAATTATTTACCGCGATTAAGGTAAAATTGAGTTTACCGAGGGTTAAACTAAAAAGATATGGATTAAAATGACTTAAAAAATTATCTAAAATATATTTTATAGACATATTTATACCCTATAATGTATAATAATCAATAATATTTCATATTGTTTCTTTTTTAATTAAATAAATTTTGTTATACATTTTTATTTTCAAACAATTACAAGTGTGCCACTCACCTTGCTTATAAAAGGCCACCCCATATCCTCTATTATTCACTCCTCCAAAACCATTTAGTATAGATAATACCTAGATAAATCCATTCAAATATTACCTCCTATAATCCTATAGTCCTTATTTTTTATATAAATCTAATCTAGGAAGGCTTTTGGTGCAAACCAAAGGAGGATACCTGAAACAGAGGTAACGTTCTTCAACAGGTGCTTTTATTTTTTTTCCTCCACCTCCTTTAATAATTATTAAACCATGATGGTATAATAATATAAGTATCCCCCATATAATTATATGTTTTATGTTAATTTAATTATCTAAAACCATCCCCAATATCATCAAATGGGTTACAAATTCATCCTTTGTGTGTACGGTGGACTACCACCTCACGAACCGATGTCCTTCGTTTTTCCATTATCACCTCTCACGGTTGGGTATGATGATGAATATAAAGTATATATATGATATTTATAAAATATTAATACCTCTTTATTAATTATATCATATAAAAAAATTTAATTTCCATTATGTATGGGATATGATAATGTCACTCATATGTACAACGAACTGCCACCTCATGAAGTGATGTGATTTTCTTTTCACTAACGCTTTACATAGAAGATAATAAGGTTAAATTTAATGAATATATGTGATATAAATTAAATAATTATGACATTAATTAAATATTAATCATTATAATAAGTTAATATACCATTTTATTTCTTATCTTTTCACTCACTGAAATATGACAATGTAGTTCATGTACGTGTGGACTGACATCTTCACGAAGTGATGTGACTCTCTCCTTTCATCACCACACCACATGTATGATATGTATAAGTATATAAGTAATAATATGTTATTTATGATATTATTATCATTATTTAATGATAAAATATTACTTACCACCTTTCCACAATGATCGTTGAAAAATAGAAATGTTACTCATGCGTACGTACGATCTACCATCTCTATGATCGTAACATACATCATTTATCAAAACCATATTTCATGATTAGTATTAAAAGTATAATTTATGTATAAATATAATAATAGTTTCATTATTATTATTATGGTGTTTATGGAACCATTATCAAAGTGATAAGATTGAAAATAACAAATCAAAACATATACGAAAAACAAAGTGGTTATTACCCTAAACGTGACTTTAACAAAGAATTGGTAATAAATGGATAAATAATGGTCATAATTAAATAATATATGGTATAATATATATAATAATTGTTCTATAATATATTTATAATAAACTTATATTTATTATATAGAAGGATCGAATGTGTACAAAGGAAGTCGAGGCTTAAGGTAAGGGATTTCTTGTCTCTCTTTTATTTTTGGGAGACATATGAAAATTCACCACTCATTTATTTGGTGTGGTGTATATAATAAACCTTTGATATTTTATATCATGAATCCAATCCTTTTAATTATATTTAAATTTTCATTTTATTGTATACTCCAATAGGGCATGTGATTCAAAATATTACTAAAGCGGTAATGGATTTCTGTCTCACTTTTTTCTTCTATGAGACACATGCGATATTCACCACCTATTTATTTAATGTGGTGTATATAATTCCAATGAATGTATTTTATTATAATAATCCATAATATTTTTAAATTTAAACACCCATTTTAGTATCACTCTTTCATGGGATTCACGGTTTAAAAATTACCAAAGTGGTAAGGGATTTTTGTCTCAATTTTTTTTCTTTGAGACATATGTTTTTTATGCACCTATATTCATTTAAGAGTTGTATATACAACCCCTTTAAAAATTAATATCATGAATTTATTTCTTATCATGATATTTTAACTTTCGTTTATTTTTATCCCTTTATAGTTATTACAATTCAATGTTACCAAAGTAGTAATGATTTTAGGTTACAATCTCATCATTTATTAGGATTGTTTATGATTAAGTTTCCAATGATGAAATATTATGATATAACTCTAAAAAACTCATATATTTTCTTCTCCTATGGTTATTTATGGAAAATAATTTTTCACCTTCATTTTCCTCACTTTATGTACTCAATAATTCAAAGTAATAATTTTAAGAAAAATCGACTTTATTTCTCTCTTTAGTTGAAAACTCATTTTTCTTCCAAACCCATTTTTTATAAAAAAATAAAAAATGTTTTTAAAAAACTTCATATGATTTATTAAAGAAATTTTTACCCATAATTTACTTTTTAATTTTTTTTAAAGGAATATTCATCTCATTTTCCAAAAAAATGCAGGTTTGACTTTTACCAAAAATAAAAAAGAAATATTTTTTTTATAGTGTACAAAACGAACAGAATTTACCACTATCATGACCATTATTTTCATTGAACCTTCATTTATAATTTTTCAAGGTTATTTTAAAAGAAAATTATTTTCCAAATGTTTTATGTTTTAAAAAAGTTTTATTCAAATCGTAAAGGATATTTTCATCAAGAAATGTTTTAAATGATTTTTAAAAGATTCCTTTATATGTTTTCAAGTTTATTTTAAAATAAAAGGATTTACAGAATATTTTATGAATTTTTATTTTTAAAAAAGTGATTTTCAAGGAATATTAATTTTCCTAAAGAAATGTTCCAAGTGATATTTCAAAATCATTTACCTTCTGAGACATTTTCCTTTGATGTAATATATACTTTACTGAGGATATGAACCAAGGATACCATTATTATTCTTTATTTGAATGGTTTATCATGAAAATATATTTATGAAACCCAATTATCTAACATGGGTTTTACAATGATAAAATTATTATAAAACCCACTTATTTTTTTCATAGGTTAGGCTATAATTGAATAATTAAATGAATATGAAACTTATCGCTTTTTCATAGGTTATGATATGATGAAATGTTTTTGAAAATAATTAAATTTAATGGGTTATGATGTGATGAATTTTTTATGATATTATGGAACACATACATATTATTTTAATTATTTTGTGGATGGGACCTATATCTCCCTCTAATACATTGGGTATAGATTTATATATCATGTAATATATAGGACTGGAATGGGGAGTAAACTAGTTCAGTAAGGGACTTTTCCCATTTTTATAGTCTTTGGAGTGAACCTTCACTACTATAATGGTCTGGGGATTGAACCCATTCCACTATGATATCCTTTGAAGTGATCCTTTATTACTATGGAAGTGATTTTATATAATTATTTGTATTCCACAATTCCATGTCTTATGCCAATGTTATGATCTCATAGATCATGTTCTTTTATTCCCTTATAATTCATGTCTTATGAACTAGCAATATCTATGCCATGACTCGTGATTATGATCTTTGATATATAAGGTAAGGATTTTATATATTATTCTTATGTTCTTATACCATAATGTTCATGTTATGCTTACATATCTCCCTTGTCTACCCTTACTAAAATCTGAGCTCACCCTTTCTTATGTTTTCTTTTCCCTGGTTATGAAGAAAGGTTTCAAGTAGGGTATGTTTGTGAAGTGTACAAAAGGATAAGATCTTTATGGGAGATATTGAAGATCATTCACCAAATTAGAATATTTTGTACCTAGTATCCAAATTTATTGAACTATTACAGTTATTAGGTATTTGTTTTTCTAATGTATTGAATATTCATCTAAAAAGATGTAATATCTATATATGAGAATCTGGGGTCGCTATAGTTTTTATTAGAGGAAACGTTCAATTAACCTTTAGAAACTAAGATTAGAACACTTTATTGATATCCCTTGGAATATTTTTAAGGTTAAGTAGGTATGAATCTAAGGAAAAGTATAAGGATGAGTCAAAGTATAGGAAAATATCTCGTAATTTTTGAAAATGATAGAGAAAGTGGTTTCTATTCAATTATATCCCTATATATATACTACAAGTGGATGTGGCTCTAGTATAGAGGCACCTAGGGATAATACATCTGAAATGGGTGCATTGAACTTGACTCAATTTCCACCCGGTTCATGAAAATGGTCTTTACTGCTCACCTAGTTTGAAACTCCTGAGAGATATGCTTTGGAAATTCATGATTATGTGGTTTTCTATTATGATTAGCATTTCTCATACTATGTTTTTATTTTTATTCAATGGAAAGAGAAATAATGATTTGGGTTAATATTGGATGTGACATACAATTTTATAATGAGTTTCCAAATGGGATAATCACTAGAGTAAAGGATATTTTGATTATGCCTAATCAGTTATCATAGAACATGATTAATAATATACACATTAACCAACTCTTAGACTCGCTAAATAAGATATGGATAGAGTTCACTGAGAGTTTGGATTGTGGAGACCATGGAGGAAAGAAGATTCAATTTTCTATATGTTTAGAATGTGGTAAGATCACTCATTAGAAAGTCTCATAGGGATGATAATATGTTTTGGGTGTGGAAAAGAATAAAACAAAGCAAGAAACTTCAAAGGAAAAAAATGAAAAGTTCAGTTAACTCAATGGATGCAAATAATGGTACCCCTAAGGTATCACTGACTGTTGAATGTTTTAAATGTATAAAGTATATGAATTGTGAAAATTTATTTCCTTAGGGAAAATCAAATGAATAGAATCATCTAGTTTTTATGTGTAATGGTTATATTGTTGATGATAAAGAAACTAAGAATAATATATGAACTATATATGCTATTCTGACAACATTGTAAATGTTAAACTAAAGAATTAGGATTAAATCAAGGGAGATTAAAGTTAATAAATGGTTTATATTTCATATTATAGTAAATAGGTAATAAGTAATAAGATGATGATACCTATTTAATGGTTTTAGAAGGAACTGGGAGGATTTAAGTATTGATGTATTGGAATTCAAGGATTATGTTATATGAATCAAGAAATATATATGGATTTTTCTGTATAATTTTTTCTTTAAGTATTAGAAAAAATACATTAAATGGTACTGATGGACTAGAAAATTGATTTAATATCAAGGTGATATTTTTATTAAGGTAAGATGACCCTTAATATGTTTCAGATGTTGAGATAAAAATGTTGGGATAAAGAAATGTTGGATATGAATAAGTAAATTAGATAGTACTAATTAACTTAATGGTTTGTTGAAAAAGTTGTTTATACTATCATTGATGGATTTTTCATCATTTCTTGATTTAAGTAATAAATCCTATAATCTTTGTTTTATGTAAGGAATGAGTAAGAATGTATGTTTTTAATAAGGTTTTATGGTAATTTAGGTTATTACTATATTTCAAGAGAATACATGATGAAGGTATTCACAAGTTTGGTATTTAAAATTCAAGAGATAAATTATGATTTACAAGTGATTAATGTTAAGTTGATTTTGAGATATTTAGTGACCTTATTTATAAATTTTTTATTTTTTAAGGGTTATAAGGTTAACCATTTATGGAATTGTTTATGTTGAAACTTTAGATGAATTTTTAGATATTAATTTATTGTTTTACCTTATGAATATTTATCCATGTTAGAGAACCAGTTCTAAACTTTTTTAAACTATAGATATAATTAATGACTTATCATTCTATTATGGATCTTATTTTGTGCTTAATACATGAAAAAAATTCATCTCTTAGAGTAAAATATGAAGTATAAATTATTCAAGGAACAAAAAAATTAATAGATTGTTCTTATGAAATGGAATGAAATCAAGTGAGTATATATTCTCATAAAAATTATACAACATTAGGAAAAAGGATCTTGAAATAAAATTTTATCCTATTACCATCATTTTTTATGATATCAATAACCATTTTCATGCCTATTTAGTTTATCATTTTGTGGTTGTTAAATTTCTCTAGATCACCAACTTTCTTGTGATCAATGATCTCTATCACTTTATATAATTATTTATGCTTTTATTCCATGTGCATATCTTTACTTCCCACATTTTTTATCCTATTTTAAAACCTTGTATGTGTTATTACAGATTAACTTTATACATCCCTTTATCTTTTTCAAGAGGATATTTTATTACCCTTTTTATGATGAGGTTTTCTATTAAGGAATTTATAATTATTAAACCATTGATGACTGAGATGAATTTCAAAAGTGAAATTAATTTTTAGGGGGTTATAATTTAACGCCCTAAGATTTTTTGAAATGTTTTTTTCAAATTAATTTTATATTTTTGTGATTTTTCATTACATGGAATTCTAAATTTATCTTTAATTACACGCAACATTGTGTTTAAATGAAATGTGACATATTATTAAAATATTATTATATGATAAATATCACAGAGTCATTATAATGGATGTTATGAATAGTATTAACTAAATTATGAAAATATATGGTCTATATAGGTATATAAAATGAATTCTTTGATGACCATTTCATTAAAAATGAAAATAAAGGAAATCTTTTTTGTGAAAAACTATTTTTATACATACGCATTTTACCTAAATAAATTAAAAAACACTTTTGGTGAATTATTTTAATTAAATTTATATTTTATATATTCAATCAATAGTTTAAAATTCATCTAATGTGTTTTCTAGACATGATATAAGAATAAATCCAATTTTACGCTTAAAAAAGGTATTTTAATAAAAAGTAGTTTTGTCGCATTTTTGTGCACTTATTTTACAACTAATTTTTGAAAATTTTAGAAAATTTATTTGAAAAAATAAATTTCATTTTTTAAATCATAATTTTAAAATTATCTTAGGGTGATTTTTGGTAATTTTTTAGAAAAGACTAAATTTTTATGAATAGTGAGAAATACTGAATTTTAATTAAAAACTACCTTTTGGTTTAATTTTTTTTATAAATTTAAATTATATTAAAAATAGTTTTAAATAAAAATAGTTTAATTATATATATCTTAATCCAATTTAAGTCAATGGGGTCATTTTAATATTTAATTTTGATATAAAAAACCTTGTAGACTTATGAACTTTTTCTATTTGAAAACCCTCTTTTATATTGCTTCTATGTGATTAAAATTAAATTAAAATTTTCCAATTCATTGAATAGAATTTGGAAAAATGTGTTCCTTATTTGTAATAATAATAATTTATATTATCTAATAAGTTAACCTTAATTTTTTACCATGATGAATAGTAAAAATAGTAAAAATTATTTACTGCAGTTAAGGTAAAAATGGGTTTACAAGGGGGTTAAACTAAACATATATGGGTTAAAATGTCCTAGAATAAGAGGAAGGATTTGGTGTGAATCTAAGAAGGATACCCAAACAATAGGTAATGTTCTTCAATGAGTGTTTTTATTTTATTTCTTCCTCCTTAAATTATTGTAAAATCATTTCGATATAATAAAATCGGTATCTACCATTATACTAAGATGTTTTTATGCCAGTTTAATGATTAAAAAACATCACCACTTCCATAAAATTGGTTACAAAATCATCATTTTTGTGTACAACGTACTACCACCTCGCGAAACGATGACATTCATTTTTTCATTATCACCTCTCACAGTTGGGTATGATGATGGATATAAAGTATATATATGATATTTATAACATAATTATACCTATGTATTCATTATATAATATATAAATTTTTTACTTTCAATCTCATAGGGGATATAATAACGTCGCTCGTGTGTACATTGGACTACTTCTTCGCAAAGTGATGTGATTCATTTTTCACTAGCGCTTTGCATAGAATATAATAAGGATAAAATATTACATGACATAATAATGATATTAATGGCATATTTATAATCATAAAAAGATAATATATCATTTTATTTCTTACCTTTTCACTCACTGAATGATGATGACGTCATTCGTGTACGTGTGGACTAACGCTTTCACAAAGTGATGTGACTCTATCTTTTCATTACCACACCACATGGATGATATGTAAAAGTATATTTAAATAAATAATATGTTATTTATAATATTATGATCATTTATTAAATATAAAATATTAATTACCTCCTTTTCATAATGATCATTGAAAAATGGAAATGTTACTCATGCGTACGTATGACATACCGCCTCCATGATCGTAACGTACTTCATTTCTCAAAATCATTTTTCATGATTGGTTTAAAAAGTATAATTGATGTGTAAATATTATTATTATTTCATGATTATTAATTTTTATATGATGTAACCATGATCAAATTAAGAGGAATGAAAATAAAAAATCAAAACATATACGAAAAACAAAGCAGTTATTACCCAAAATGTGATTTTAACAAGAAATTGGTAATAAATGGGAAATGAATAGCCATAAGTAAATAATATATGTTATAATATATATAATTAAGTTTCTATAATATATTTATAATAAACTTTTATTTTTTATAAAGGAGTTTCAAACATGTACAAAGGAATTTGAGACTTAAAGTAAAAGATTTCTAGTCTCTCTTTTATTTCTCTAAGAAATATGAAAATTCACCATTCATTTATTTTGTGTGATGTATATAATTCCCCTTATAAATTTTATATAATTAATATCCCCCTTTTAATTATATTTAAAGTTTCATTTTATTTTATTCTTTATTGGGACTTACGATTCAGAAGATTACTAAAGTAGTAAGGGATTTTTGTCTCACTTTTTATGTTTGTCAGATACATGTCTTATTCACCACCTATTTATTTTATATGGTGTATATAATACCTATGAATGTATTTCATGATTATTATATTTAAAATTATGGAGATTTCCATATCCATCTAATTATATCTCTTTCATGGGGTTTATAGTTCAAAATTTATGAAAGGGGTAAGATACTTTTGTCTCAATTTTCCTTTTTTAAGACATATGTTATGTTGTGAACCTATATTATTTTATGAGGTGTATATATATCCCCTTTGACATTTAACATCCTGAATTTATTTATTCTCATGATATTTTAATTTTCATTTAATTTTATTCCTTCATGTGTCTTATAATTCAAAGTTACAAAAGTGGTAAATATTTTATGTTATAATGTCATTGTTTATCATTATTATTTATGATTATGTTTACAATAATGAAATATTATGATATAAATCTCAATAAATAATTTATTTTCGTATAATCTGTTTATTTATGGAGAATATATTTTTTTCTTTCATTTTACACTCTTTATGTTCTCAGGAGTTCAAAATAATGTTTTTAAGAAAAATATTCTTTATTTCTCTCTTTGGTCAAAAAATAATTTTTCTTCTAAAACCATGTTTTCTAAAAAAATAAATTTTTTTAAAACTATTCAAAAGATTTATTATATATATTTTTACCCATTTTTTAATTTTAAATTTTTTTTAAGGAATCTTTATTTCATTTTCTAAAAAATTCCAATTTGTATTTTACTAAAAATATGAAAGGAATAATTTTTTAAATATATAGCATGAATTGAATTTCACACTATCATGGCTATTATTTTATTTGAAGCTTCATTTAATTAATTTCAAGATTATTTTCATAGAAGGTGATTTTTAAAAAAATATTTTTTCAAAAAAAAAGAAATCTGAATGGATATTTTTCTCAAGAAATGTTTTAAATGATTTTTAAAAATATTTATTTATATGTTTTCAAATATTTTTTCAAAGAAAATTATTTCTAGAATATTTTATGAATTTTTATTCTAAAAAATTGATTTTAAAAGGAAATTTATTTTCCTTAAGAAATTTTTCAAGTGATCTTTCAAAATCATTTTACATCTAAGATGGCATCCTTTGACGTAACTTATGATTTACCAAGGATATAAACCAAGGATACCATTCTTAATATTTCTATGAATTTTTTATGATGAAAAGATATTTCTGAAACTCGATTATATTCCACAAGTTATACCATGATAAAATTATTATAAATCCAATTTATTTTTTCTTGGGTTATTATATGAAGGAATTATGAAATGATTATAAAACCTATCTATTTTACCCAAGTTATGATATGATAAAATGTTTATGAAACCCATTACATTTCATAGGTTGTGATATGATTAATTTTTTATTATCTTATGGAACACATGCGTATTATTTTTACTATATTTTGGGTGGGACCTATATCTCTTTCTAATCCATTGGGTAAATATTTATATCTCATGATATAGAAAAGTCTGGAATGGTGAGTGAACCTAGTTCACTAAGGGACCTTGTCTTCTATGATGGTCTTGGGAGTGAACCTTGACTACTATGATGGTCTGGGGAGTGAACCCATTCAAATATGTTATCCTTGTAAGTGAGCCTTTAATTTCATGGAAATGATTTTCAATACTTATTTACACACCAAAATTTAATGTCTTATTTTAATTTTATGGTCTCATGTATCTTTTCCTTTGATTCCCTTATGATTTGTGTCTAGTGAACTTAAAATATCTATTCCATGACTCAATATTATCGTATTTTATATGCAGGTTAGGGTTTTTATATGTAATTATAAGGTTCTCATACCCTTATGTTTATGTTATTCTTATATATATCCCTTTAAACCTGTTAATTAGAATCTAATCTCTCTATTTCTTATGTTTCCTTTCCCTAGTTTATGAAGAAACATTTTAAGTGGTGTATTTTTTTAAAGAGTAATAAAGGGTAATATCTTTATGTTAAATATTGAACATCTTTCGCTAAATTAGAATATTGTGTACCAAGTCTCTAAAGAAACTAAACTATTATGATCCTCATGCATGTTTTTGTGTAATTTATTGAATATTATTCTAAAAAGATTTAATATCTATGTATGAGAATTATGGGTTTCTATAGTTGGTATTAGAGGAAAGCTTAAGTTAAAATTTGGAAACTATGATGAGAAAACTTTTGTGATATCCCTTGGGATATTTGAAGGATATGTCTTTGGATTACTCTAATGATAAGTCTAAGGATGATTCAAAGTATAGGAAAATGTCCTGGTATTTTGGAAAAGGATAAAGAAAGTTTTTTCTAAGAAATTTCATCCCTGTCTATATACTAAATAAGGATATGGCTCTGGTAAAAAGTTTACTAGGGTTAATAACTCCATAAAGGGTGTATTAAGCTGGACTCGATCAACACCTACTACACAAAAAAGGGCCTTGTTTCACACCTAGTTTGACACTCATAAGGGATATGCTTTGGAAATTCACAAACTCTTTACGAACCATCATAAAGGATTTAAATAGATTATGACTATGAATGTCCTAGTATAAACCTAAGGTTTCATATATTAAAAATAATGTGTCATGATTTAGACATCTTATAAGTAATTTTTTTCATGATTATGTGGTTTCTACAATGATCAGTGTTTCTCACACTATTCTTTTTGGTTTTAGTCAATAGTGGGAACCAGAAAGAACTATGTTAACATTGACTGTGATGGAAAATTTATTGATGAGAAGCCAAATGGGATAATGACTAGAGTGAAGGATATTGTGATTATTCCTAATCAGTTATCATGGAATATGATTAGAAATTTGAACCTTCACCAACTCTAGAACAAACCAATGAAGATAAGGACATATTTCTGGTCTCACCCAAATTTACCCAAGCTTTTAGGGTTAAGCGGTCAAATGTAGAGTAGCTTGGGTTATTAATTCCTCAATGACCTAAGAAGAAACCTATAGACACACACATTCTATGGACTGATTTTGGCTATTAAGTGGCCAAGTTTGGGTTGATTTTAGATATTTTTAATTGAACACTACATGAATTAAGTGAAATCAAATTATTAGAAGGGTTTATCCTAGGTTATTATAAGGGGTGGATTGGATGAAATTATTTTTTAACGATTTCAATTTCTTATATTTGAGATGGGTTTATTCAAGAAGATCAAAAAACTTCGTAACTTACTAGTTTTATACCAACACATAATAATACTAATTACCTATATACTTGGAAGATCAAATTTATTATCACTCCAAGATAAAGGTTCATATTAGCACTTGAAGTATGTGGCATTAAAATTCAACAGGGACGAAGAAGTTTTAAAATCACCAAATAAAAATATCAATTAAAAGAAGTGATTATACATTAATGGGGTTATAAATAACATCCAATATATCCCCTTGCTACTCCCTTGGATCAACCCATAAGTGGTTTATCCCTCTATTGATTCTATGGTTTCAATAGAAGCGGGAAATAGACTCATGAGGGAGGCATTGAAGAAGTAAAAAAACAATAAAAAGAAAATAATCACTCCACCATTGTGTGAATAATTTCACAAGTTTTGGTATGAATAAATTCACACCGTAAAGCAATGGTATCAATGTGATAATAATAATAAAATAATAATAGAAGATGAAGAATTTTTATTGAAAACTAAGGTGATTCGAACAACTTACAAATGAAGAAGATCATTACAAAGGAAAAGTGGCAGCATAACACTACAACGAAAGAAAGAATCCAAGATCAATAAATCCTCTAACACCACTTCCTTAAATATGAATTTTTTGAGCCTTGGGTCGAGACTCTAATAGTGAAAATCATCCCACTTGAGTATGGTAGGCTTAGGGTGGTGGAAATCTTGTGGAACTTAGACTTTTCCACTCTTGACCCGAGGTGGAAGCCAGCTTGCATCCATCGAACAGATGTGCCTAAATGAGCTTCTAGATGGACGAATTAGAATGGTCTATAGAATCATAAAATTAATCTTAGTATTTATCCTAACCTTATATAAATTTTCAGCCCAAAATAGTTTATTTTTTATGAGATATGTTTAAAATGGTGGGATGTTTTTCTGGGTCAAAGAATCTGGCCCAGAATTTTATCTCTAACTTGGGCTGCCTATAACTCTATTCAAAAATCCGAATTATATTTGGACAATGTTTAATTAAATGTTACCCATGATTTCCTCTATCTTCAGTTAAATTTTGAGAATCATTGGGCTCGAATCCTGGCTTCTACAATCTTATTATTGGGATGCCTTCCAGATTACTTTGCCCGTAATGTGTTTCCATGAAAGACCATTTTGGTGGTCTTTCAATGTGAATCTTCCAATACTCCAAAATTATGAATTGTTCCCAATGTAATAAGAAACCTAAAAATAAAATATTAAAATAAAATCAAGTCCATTTTTTATTTTAGGAGGTGTTCAAAAATGTACCATGTAATAGTTCATTTTAAGAGGAAATTACAATCAAAATGTGAATTAATGTTCAAAGTGTAAAATTCACTAAAATGGTGTTTATGAATAATAAAGAATTTGAATATTATATATATTAAAAATAAATATTATCCTCATTCAGTGGCTAATCACACCCCCCAACTTGAGTTTTTCTAGTCCCTATCAAAATGTATCTCAAAAACATGAAATTCAAATTCCCTTTTCCAAAAACTTTTTAATACACATTGCTCACCAAAAGACATAATACCAAAAAATTATGAAATCCATAAAAATAATTTAAAAAAAGTTAAGTTAAAAGGAATATACCAAGACCAATCCCATTACTTTGTTAAAATTCATCACCACATTTCATCTAATTTCAATTAATCATGATGAAGTGTTGTGTATCACAATAGACATGGGGGTTCATCTTTATTCAAGGGGGAAATGATGGAAGTGCTAGGTGGAATAACAATTAAACATTAGGATGAGTATTCAATTTTTTTTCAATTTTTCCATGGTAATTGAAATTGTACTCAATAGAGTCAACCCATGTAGCGAGACTTTGCCGATGACTCCCAAGCTCAAAGACCTTAGGGCACCAAGTGAAGCCCACTTACTCGGGCCTTATCTCGAGTTAACTTAGTCGAAAACAAAGTTGAATTACCACAAATAGAGATAAAATTATTAACTCTAGGCCAAAAAACTATGGATTCATGATCCCCAAGTGTCGAAAGTCACACATCAGGTCATTTCATTTCTCTACGCACCAATTTATTATTATTATTATTTTGATTTTTTTATTGAATACTCATATTAAAACTAAAATGATCACCAAAACTATGATATTTATTTGGGGGACCCCATGAACTCAAACTAATACCCCACAATCCAGAGGACGTGCATTGTGTTTTTTTGTTATTAAATGGATGAAAATATAAATGATGAAAAATCACATTGGACAATCGTACTTTCCAAAATCTATGCACATGAACTTAAAATTATATTAAAATCAAAGTCAAGGCATGAAAAATTATTTTATATTCAATTTCAAAGTTTGAAATGTGTATTATCATGTTCAAGGTTAAAGGAACTTTTCCTTCCATTAAGGCACACTTTTTTTCAAATCATTTTTATTTTCAGACAAAAGAAATTTTTTTTATCTCCCCCCCCCCCCACTTAAAATAACATTTTCCCCAGTGTTTGTAAAAAAGAAAAATTTATAAGGGGGTAGAGGTAGAGAAGGGGAGTTCAAAAGTAAATTGAAAATGAGGTTCATGGAATGAAGTCACCTAGTGGTTGAAGTTGAAATTCTTACTACTCCCTTTAAATCCCTTGATCTCCATGTCACTCTGAGAATTCCCTAGTGGAAAAAGGAAAAAACAAACAAACAAAAAAACTATATATATATATAATAAATAAATTAAAATATAAGTATATATACAAAAAATTATAGAATAATGAAACACTATAATCCATAGGTCAGTGGTAAGTGCATGCCCCTGTCTCCCTTAGGTCCCGGGTTTGATTCCCTGCGGCTTTGCCGGTTGTGACGGGGTTTTCCCCATGACCTATGATGTGTCCTTATATATATATATATATATATATATATATATATATATATATATTATTTTTTATCTTTATTTTAACCTAAAAACCCATAAAAATAAAAATAAACTTATGATACATTGTCTTCCTTTTAAATTTTTGGGTAAGGTATTACTCAAGGATCACACCACGTGACACAGATGAATATGGTGCTCCCCTTTCATACCCATCCATACTCATAATAGAAGAACAAGTCAACAGTATATGGTACTATCATATTCAGAGTTAAATATATTTTTTTAATATAAAATTGATTTATTAATCCTATTTTAAAAATAAATATGATACACAAAGATTAGAAACATGAAAACTACAGGTTGCCTCCCATGTATCGCTTTTTTTTAACATCGCTAGCTCAACATAGACCCCTAATTGTTTAATTATTTTCCTCATATAAGGTTGGTTCACACAATTCTTAATCTACTTCATGTTTTTGGAATGGTTCAATTAATGGTTTTACTCTATGACCATTAACTTTAAATGTTTGACCATTGGTGGGATCTTTAATTTCTACAGCCCCTTGGGGGTACACCTTATGCACTATGTATAGACCTGACCATCTGGACCTCAACTTTCCCAGGTGTAAACGAATTTTAGAGCTATACAAAAGAATAGGTTTACCTGGTACAATGTGTTTGGTTTTAAGATTTTGAGATTGGTAGGCTTGAACTCTAGATATATTTATCCTTGAATTTTCATAAGCCTCCATCCAAGGTTCCTCAAGTTCATTGAGATCTAATTTCCTTTTTGTTCCGGCCAATGAGAGGTAATAATTCATTTTCTTAATTGGCCAAAAAGCCTTATGTTCAATTTCAACTGTTAAATGGCATGCTTTACCATAAACCAACCTATATGGGGAGATTCCTAAAATGGTTTTATATGTGGTTCTATATGCCCAAAGAGAATCTAAGAGTTTGCTCGACCAATCTTTCCTAGATGGATTAACCATTTTCTCAAGAATTTGTTTGATTTATCGATTGGATAACTCAACTTTACCATTATTCTATGGGTGGTAAGTAGTGGACACTTTTTGAGAAATTCTATACTTGTCTATGAGTGCTTAGAATGAAAAATTGAAAAAATAAGTTCCATGATCACTAATGATAGCCCTAGGAATTCCAAATATAAAGTGGATGCTTTCCTTGAGAAATATAATCACATTTTTATGATCATTGGATTTTGTAGGAATAGACTCAACCCATTTGGATACATAATCGACAACTAAAAGGATGTACAGATATCCACTAGATTTTGGGAAGGGACCCATGAAATTGATTCCCCAGTAATCAAAGATTTCAATCACTAAGATAGGAGTGAGTGGCATTTGATTCATTTTTTGTGATGGACCCTACTTGTTGACACCTAGGACAGTTTTGACAAAATGTGTAGGATTATTTTGAGAGGGTGGGATATAAGAGATCACACTGAAGAACCTTAGTAGATGTTTTCTTAGAGAAAAAGTGACCTCCACATGCCTCACTATGACAAAATCTAAGGATGGACTCTTGTTCAGATTCTGGGACACACCTCCTAATGACTTGTTCAGGGTAGAACTTATAGAGGTATGGATCATCAAACACATAGTACCTAACATTAGAAAGGAATTTCATTCGAACTTGAGTCCCTAATAATTTTGGAATGACTCATGTAACTAAGAAGTTGGTTATGTCAGCATACCATAGGCAGTCACCCACAGAGTATAGGTGTTCATCAGGTAATGAATCATACACATAAAGGTGAGATAATTTTTCATTAAATTCTATCCTAGAGAGATAACCAGCTACAACATTTTCAACACCTTTTTTTTCTTGATTGTGAGGTCAAGTTATTGTAAGACAATGACCCACCTAATCAGTCTATCCTTATCATCTTTTTTTGGAAGAGGTATTTTAGTGAAAAATGGTCAGTGAACATAGTGATGGGGGATCCTAAGAGGTAGGACCTAAACTTTTCTAAGGAAAACACAATAGGAAGTAACTCCTTCTCAGTGGTGGTGTAGTTGATTTGTGCATCATTTAAATATTTTCTTGCATAAACAATGATACGTAGAGTTTTCTTACACCGTTGTCCTAAGACTGCTCCTGTAGGGAAGTCACTAGAATCAAACATGAGTTCAAAATTATGTTTCCAATTTGGATATTACATGATAGGTGGAAAGACAAGAGAGGACTTGAGTGTAGAGAATGATTCTTCACGGCTTTCTGTCCATAAAAATGGAGCATCTTTCACCAATAGAGCACAAACTGATCAAGAAATAGAGCTGAAATTCCTAATAAACCTTCTATAGAAACCAGCATGTCTTAATAAAGACCTCACTTCCTTGACATTTTTGGGTGATGGAATGTGAAAAATGTTTTCAACATTGGATTTATCAACTTCAATCCCTCTACTTGAGACTAGATGGACAAGGACTAGTCCCTCTTTAACCATGAAATTCCATTTTCCCTAGTTTAAGACCTGATTCTTTTCTTCACATATTAACAAGACTCTCTCCACATTCCTCAGACATCTCTCAAATGTATCCCCAAAAATAGAGAAGTCATCCATGAAGATCTCTAGAAAATCCCCTACCATGTCCAAGAATATTCTCATCAAGCACCGCTGGAAGGTTCCAGGGGCATTTCATAACCCAAAGGGAATGTGTTTGAATGAAAAGGTGTCGAATGGAAAGGTGAATGTATTCTTCCCCTAATCCTATAGGTAGACCTCAATTTGAATGTACCCCGAGTACCCGTCTAAGAAACAATAGAAGGTGTGACCTGAAACTCTCTCAAGGACTTGGTCAATGAATGGTAAGGGGAAATGGTCCTTCTTGGTAAATGATTTTAGCTTCCTATAGTTGATTCAGACTCTCCATCCACTACTCACCCTAGTTATAAGAATCTCTCCATCCTTATTGGTTATCACTATGATTTCGGTCTTCTTTGGAACCACTTGGATTGGTTTGACCCACTCACTCTCAGCTATGGGATATATGATACCATCTTTTAACAATTTCAAAAGTTATTTTCTCAATACTTCCATGAGATTAGGATTGAGTCCTCATTGAGGTTGACGACATGGCTTTGAATCAGATTCCAAAACAATCCTATGAGTCCCGAGAAGTGGGATAATCCCAGGAATATCAGACGGTGTCCATCCAATGGATTTCTTGTGTTTCCTAAGATCATCTAGAAGTGTCCTCTCATGGTCGGCTTGAAGAGAAGAAGAAATAACAATAGGATGTGTTCTATTTTCTCTTAGGAAGGCATAATTAAGTGCAAAAGGAATTTCTTTCAATTCAATATCAGGTTGGTTCAAAATTTCAGCAGAATATTGGGACATTGTCTCAAGATCAATTTCTTTTTTTTTTGAGTTTCAGATAGGATTTATTCCCCATGTGTAGAAGTTTCAGCTACTATATTGGTTTGATCAATCTTAGGGAATGGAGTTGGAGTGGTCTTTATGAATGTGGTTTCCTGGAAGATTTCACTGATTTTTGTTCTTAAGATTTCATCATAGGAGCAATCTGAAAGTGATTCTAGCCAAGAAGATAAACTTATTTCATGTGAAAAAATGAAATTAAGCTCATCCTGACTTAAACATTCCTCAAATATTCCTTGATGTTCTAGGTATTCATTATCAACACTTCCTATCATGTTTACTTCATGAATATCCTCAGCATCCCCTATTTTTGAGCTTTCATTATAGATGTTCATGTCTAGACTCATGTTTCCAAAGGTGATGGTCATGTTCCAATTTCAAACTCAGATAACAGAGTTGATTATTGCAAGTAAGGGATGATCAAGGATGATTGGGTTTTGTTCCTTGTTACCTAAGTTTCGATTATTTTCAAGGACAATGAATTCAGCAGGGTAGATGAAGTTTTATACTTTTACTAGAATATCCTTTAAAATACACTTTGGAACCCTAATTCTATGATCAACAAGTTGAAGTGTGATAGATGTGGGTTGGAGCTATTTTAGGCCTAACTGGAAGTACACAGCATAGGTAATGAGATTGAAAATAGAACCTAGATCACAAAAGGCTTTGAAAACTTTATCCTCTCCTAGTTTAACATTGATGTAAGGGCATCATGGGTCTTTCATCTTTGGTGGAAGGGTTCCTTGGATTTTTGTGCTAACATTTGATGCTAGAAGGAATTTGTTCTTATGTGAGAATTTCCTTTTAAATTTG
The DNA here is from genome assembly GCA_963277665.1 of Viscum album. Classification (NCBI taxonomy): domain Eukaryota; kingdom Viridiplantae; phylum Streptophyta; class Magnoliopsida; order Santalales; family Viscaceae; genus Viscum; species Viscum album. The sequence goes on from OY728120.1 coordinate 583,713,091, forward strand.
AATAGGTCCTTTATGTATTTTGAGTATTTTGGAATGTTTTTAATAGCATCAAGTATTGGAATTTTCATCTTGACTTGTGAGAATATTTACCTCAATGTTTCATTCAATTCAAGCTTGGTTTTCCCCCTCATGCGTTGAGGAAATAGTGTATGTTGTGGGTTTGTTTGTTGAAGGGTTGTTTCTTTCACATTGTTATCAGTTTCCTCAGTTTGATCATGTGGTTCATTTGAATTTTAATTATAGTTTGAAGCTTTATATGGTTTCTGACTTGTTTTTTTAGGTTTCTCAATTGATTTCCCACTTCTTAAAATTGTCATAGCCTTTAGTTGTTCATGAGTTTTTTGTGTGAAACTTGAATCTCCATTTAAAGTTAAGGATGGTACCTCCTGATTAGGAATGGGTGCCTTTACAGTTTTTATGGTTTGAAGTTCTTGTTTAAGGGAAGAGAATTCTGAGTTCATTTTTTTCATTTGTTTACACAACTTCTCAAGGATTCGAAGAGGGACAGATTGGGTAGGGGCTTGTGCTGGTTGGTTTATCCTGGGAGGATACTTTGGTTGTTGGATGGGTTGTTAGTATTGTACTATCTGTGGTTGGAATTGGTTATGGTTTTGGAAATTTTTTATAGGGTAGGGGTTTGGTCCTTGTTGTTGACTAGGTTGTTGGTTGTCTTTCCAGCGGAAGCCTAGTGGTAATTTTACCTTGGGTTGAATGTGTTTTGGTATTGGGGATTTTGGAATTTTGGGGCATTGAATTCATCAAATGTTTCTCCTAGAATAACATCCTTGATGGATGTAATGGTTGGGCAGTTGTCTTTTTTGTGATCATGTTTGTCACAAATTGTGCAAACGGGGTCTACAGTTTGGATTTCATGGATTTTCCTAAGGTCTATCTTTTTAACCTTACTAGTGATTGCTGTAAGTTTTTCCCTAAGGATTTCCTCTTATCTAAGTGTATGAATTCCAGTATATTTTTGTGGATTCTCATAGTAAGGTGACGTTCCCCATGTTTTGTTTTGTTCAGCAAGGCTTTCTAGATACTCGTAATCATTATTTGGGGATTTGTTTTTAAAGGTCCCATTACACATCATGTCAATGAATTTTTTGTTCCCTGGGCCCAACCCTTCATTGAAAATTCTCACTTGTTAAAGAATAGAAAAATCATGGTGTGGAACCATGTTTAGGGTGTCTTTGAACCTCTCCCTTGTTTCATAGAATAACTCTCCCTCTTTTTCAAAAAAAAATTGGATGCTCTTTTTAAGTGCAATTTTTTTGTGGTGGGGAAAGTATTTTTTGTATAATTCTCTTTGTAATTGTTCCCAAGAGTTGATGGATGATGGTCTCAAATTTTTTATCCAATTTTTAGCTCGATCCTTTAAATAAAAAGGAAATATCCTCATCTTAGCTGATTTTAGTTGATGCGGAGGACACATGATTTTTACAATGTCATTGAACTCCTTGACGTGAAGTTAGGACATCTCGGACTCCATTCCATGGAATGTGGGAAGGTGGTTTAGGACACGGAGTTTAAAGATTTAGTTTTAATCTTATAGGGAATTGTGTCTAATGCATGAGGGGGAATTGGTCCAAGTAGGTGTGAGGTAGTCATTCATGGTTTGATCGACTGCATTCCCCAAGTTTGGGGCTGCCTCATTTGGATTTCCATTTTGGTTCCCACCTGAATTTATGAGTTGGTTTCTTTGAAGACCTTCCATTTAAATGGGCTCCATTTTTGAATCTGGATTATTAGGAATATTGGTATCTAATTGAAAGAGTTCCCTTGGTTTAATTGACTCCCCAACCCTAGTACTATCCACCCTAACTAGACGGTTTGATTGGTCATGAGTGTAGGCGTACATGCGCCAAAAGAAAAAAATGAGAAAGGGAAAAGATAAGAGAATTTGGGTGAGAATAGAAGAAATGGGGGAGAATAGAATGGGTGTTGAGATTACTTAATTGGGTCCCCAGATATGGTGCCAAAATTTTTTATCACCCAAATTTACCCAAGCTTTTAGGGTTAAGCGGTTAAATATAGAGTAGCTTGGGTTGTCGATTCCTCAAAGACCTAAGAAGAAACATATAGACATGCACATTCTATTAACTGATTTTGGATATTAAGTGGAAAAATTTGGGTTGATTTTAGATAGTTTTAATCAAACACTACGTGAATTAAGTGAAATCAAATTATGAGAAGGTTTGATCCTAGGTTATTACAGTGGGTGGATTGGATGAAATTCTTTTTTAACGATTTCAATTTCTTATATTGAAGATAGGTTTATTCAAGAAGATAAAACAACTTCATCACTTACTATTTTTATACAAACACACCATAATACTAATCACCTATAAACTTGGAGGATCAAATTTATGAGAACTCCAAGCTAAAGGTTCGTATTAACACTTGAAGTATGTGGCCTTAAAATTCAATAAGGATAAAGAAGTTTTAAAATAATCAAATAAAAATCTCAATTAAAAGAAGTGATTATACATTAATGGTGTGATAAATAACATCCAATATATCCCTTTTCTACTCCCTTGGATCAACCCATAAGTAGGTTATCCCTCCATTGATTCTATGGTTTCAATGTAAGCGATAAGTATACTCATGAGGGAGGAATTGAAGAAGTAAAAAACAATAAAAAGAAAACAATCACTCCATTGTTGTGTGAATAATTTCACAAGGTTTAGTATGAATAAATTAACACCATAAATTAATGGTATCAATGTGATAATAAGAAGAACATAATAAGAGAAGATGAAGAATTTTTATTGATAACTAAGTTGATTTGAACAACTTACAAATGAAGAAGAACATTACAAAGGAAAAGTGGTAGGATAACACTACAATGAAAGAAAGAATCCAAGATCAATAAATCCTATAACACCACTGCCTTAAATAGTAACTTTGGAGCCTTGGGTCGAGCCTCCAGTAGTGAAAATCATATCACTTGAGTATGGTATTCTTAGGGTGGTGGAAAGCTTGTGCAACTTATACTTTTCCACTCTTGACCAGAGGTGGCATCCAACTTGCATCCACTGAACATAAGAGCCTAAATGAGCTTCTAGATGGACTAATTAGAGTGGTCCATATAAGAATAAAATGAATCTATGGATGTCCCCTAACCGTTTGTAAAGTTTCATCCCAAAATAGTTTATGTTTTATGAGATATGTGTAAAATTGTGGTCTGTTTTTCTAGGCCGCAGAATCTGGCCCAGAATTTTGTCTCTAACTTGGGCCGCTTGTAACTCCATTCAAACATACGAATTAACTTTGACCACTATTTAATTAAATGCTCCCAATTATTTCATATATCATCTATTAAATTTTTAGAATCATTTTACTTGGATCTTGGACTCTACAATCTTTTTATTGGGATGTTGTCCAGTTTACTTTGCTCATAATGTGTTTCTATGAAATCCCATTTTGGTGGTCTTCCAATGTGAATCTTCCAATACTCAAAAAGTATGAATTTTTTCCAATGTAATGAGAAACTTGAAAATAAATTATGAAAATAAAATCAAGACCATTTTTTATTGTAGGATGTGTTCAAAAATGTACCATGTAATAGTGCATTTTAAGAGGGAATTACAATCATAATGTGAATTAATGTTCAAAGTGTAAAATTCACTAAAATGGTGTTTAAGAATAATAAATCACATGAATATTATATATATTAACAATTAATATTAGCCTCATTTATTGACTAATCAAGTTCACTGAGATTTAAAGTAGTGGATACCATGGTGGAATGAATAGTCAGTTTTTTATATGTCCAGAATGTGGGAAGAAGCACTCAAGGAAATGTCTCAGAGAGATGAGAAGATGTTTTGGATGTGGAAAAGAAGGACACAAAGAATTAACTATATTGGAAAAATGAAATGTGTTGACCTCACCTGTTTTGATAATCTCAATCATGTATTCATATGTGTTGAAAATCCCAATTATGTTTTCATTCTCTATGATATTTTTAAGTATCATTGATCTATACTTTAATTCTTTCAAATATGTGATCAAACCAATAATAATCTTTAAAATAGCCTTTGGAATATGTTAATCCTCATTTATCCATGTTCATACAAGTTATAAATTGATTCTAACACAATCGGATGTGTTCTGCATAAAACAGATAAGTAATCTGTCTATAGCTACTGATAAAGAGCTACCGGTAACCAGTCTACCGATAGACTTAGTCTACCGATAGACTTAACACAGACAGCTACTGATAGACTTAACACAGAGCTATCGATGTACTTATAAATGTAAGCTACTAACTTACAGACAGCTACCGATACAAACATAGAGCTACCGGTGTAAGTATAAATAGCTACCGATGGAATAAGAGTCACTGATGGACAAAGCTACTGACAGACTCAAAGCTACTGATACACGCATGAAGCTACCGATACACGCATAAAGCTACCGATACACGCATAAAGCTACCGATACACGCATGAAGCTACCGACGCATGAAGCTACCGACGCATGAAGCTACCGACGCATGCAGCTACCGACGAATGGAGCTACCGATAAACAAAGTCACCGATACAAGCATGTACCAACCGACGCATAGAGCCACCGATAGAGTCAAAGAAACTAATGACATTGAGCTATCGATGTTCAAGCTACCGATGTCCAAGCTACCGATGCTGATCACCTACCGATCACTCGACGCACTGTTTGAATTTCTTTATTTATCTTTATTTATTCTATCCAACGGTCATATCATGTACATTTTAATGATTTGTCAAATATCTGATAAAGGTTGTCGGATGTCAGGAACCCGTACCTCGTACCTGCAGAAAGGAAATCTCTTCTGTCTCCTGTTGCACGTGACATAAATACAAGAAGACTCTGCTGAAGAGATAAGCGAGACAACACACACAGAGACAAGAAAGATATACGACATACTCAAGGAAAAAGCTATGTGCATACAAGAAGAACCAAGAAAGACAGAATCACATATACAATCAAGCCTACTCAAGAAGAGTTCTGTGCATTCAAAAGAATATCAAAGATCTTCATCGACTACATCTCACTACCTATGAACCTAGAGCATACGACACTCTGTTTCTCAAACAGAAACGAGAAGAGGACTCAAACTCACTTCTGATCGAATCCAAAGAAGTCCAGAGCTACACTGAAATCACCAAAACCACTTCTAAACTCTACAACTCTTGTTCTGTGATTTATTATTACTCTTTTCAAGCAGTGTGTGTTATCTGCTGTATCTAACACATACATTGTCTCCTGTACTCAAACTGAAGGATTTGTAAATCCTTACCAAACTCTTTCATTCTTTCTTTCCCACGAATAACAGTGGTAGAGGTCGTGTGTGACCTGGACAGCTGGTTGCTGTTGTACTGTTTCCCACGAAGAACAGTGGTAGAGGTCTTGGACCTGGACAGTTGTAAACTGTTGAACCCCGATCCAGGGTGTGGATCATTTTTATATAAACTTACTTTTGAGAGGACTAAGTCTCTGCTTGAGACTGAACTTCTTGGTTACATTGTTGTGCCATCTCTTTCAAAGTTTTATTCCGCTGCTAATCACTTTAAAACTAATACTGTTTTTAAAGTTACTTCGATAATTAAATTAGCAAGTGTTTATGTTAAGTGTAGATTAGTAAGTTAGTTTCAAAAGATAATCACACACTCCTGTGTTGATTAACTGGGAATTAATCAATCCCTTGAGAATCTGACAGAACCTCTGCTTTAATATAAATTCACTACAGTTTAATTTATTATTTTATCTGGGGGTCTTTAAGACACTGTTTTTAAATACAGAAATTTTAATTGGTACTCAATTCACCTCCCTCTTGAGTAAACCACTCCGACCAACACTTGGTATCAGAGGTTGAAAATACTCTCTAAAAGTACTCTGCTTTTGAACTGTGATTTTAGTTGTATTTTAAAGTTCTTAAAATTTCTGTTATATCTAAATTTTTATCTCTTTAAAATTTTCTCATCATGGACAATAGACTTGAGGGTGATGCTACTAACCGACCACCTTTCTTCAATGGAACCAATTATGCTCAGTGGAAACTGAAAATGAAAATTCATCTAGAAAGCATAGGTTTTGATATTTGGACTGCTATTGAATCAGAATACAAAATGCCTACTACTGCTAGATCTACTTGGGATGAACCTATAAAGACTGCTTACAATAACAACTGTAAAGCTATGAATTCCTTGTACTGTGCTCTAGGAGATGAAGAGTTTAATAGAATTTCTGCTTGTAAAACTGCTTTTGAAATTTGGGATACCTTAGCTGTTTCTCATGAAGGAACAACTAATGTGAAAGAAATGAGATTGAACACTTATACTATCAAGTATGATAATTTTAAAATGAAGCCTGATGAACCCATTTCTGACATGTATCTCAGGTTCAATGAAATTTTCAATACAATGATCTCGCTGGGAAAGGATGTCTCATCGAAGGAACAAATTATGAGAATTTTGAGGTGTCTACCTGATAGATGGAGAGGCACATCTATATCAATCAGAGAATCATGTGACATTGCTGCTCTACCTGTCAAGGAACTAATTGGCAAGCTGATGATGTATGAAGAAGAGCTTAAAGTGAACAAAGAGGAAGAAAATGAACCTGCAAGAAAGTCTGTCGCTTTCAAATCCTCAACTTCAAAGAATAAGGACAAAGAAAAGCTTCAAGCTGTAATTGAAAGTTCAAGCTGTGAAGACAGCGGAAGTGATTCTGACAGTGATGCTGAGATGGCTCACATTGCTAGAAGATTTAAGAAATTTTATAGGAAAAAGAAGTTCTTCAGAAAAACAAATTATAAGGGTAAGTATGATCACCAAGGCAAATGGAAAAAGGATTGGAAGAAGAATGACAAATCAGATGATGTTGTCTGCTATGAGTGCAAGAGAAAAGGACACATTAAAGCTGATTGTCCAAAGCTAAAGTATAAAAAGAAATATGAATATAAGGACAATAATTTTAAGAAAGCCATGAAGGCTACTTGGAGTGCTTCAGAAGACAGCACAAGTGAAGCTGAATCTTCAGACTCTGAAAGGAATCGAGCCAACATGTGTTTTATGACAAACACCTCTGAGGTAACTGCTGAAACTCCTGCTTCAAATTCATATTATTCTGGAGATGATTCTGAAGGTGATAACATGTCTAAATCTGAACTGTTTGAATACTGTGATATGTTAGAAGAGACATGTAATGAACTTAAGGATAAATACAAATCATTAAAGAAACATCATGCTCTCACCACTACAGTTAAAACCGAACTCACTATTGAAAAAGAGAAAAATGCTCAACTGTTAAAAGAAAACACTGAACTGAAACTATCTAATGAGAAACTCAAGAAAGACTTAGAGAAGTTCACCAATGGCAAAAATACTCTAACACAGATGCTAGGAAAGCAAATAGCACCTAAATATACTACTGGTATAGGATACCAACCTGGACAAAGGAAAATTGCCAAAACTAGATTCATTTCTAAATCTGGACAGAATGAAGGTAATTCTGGAACTTCATATGCTTCAACCAGTTATATGCATAGCTATGGATCTAATAAAGTTTATCTTTCAAAGCATTTCAATTCTACAAATTATATGAGACCCATTAGACAAATATGGGTACCTAAAGTGTTATTGGCTAACCTGTCTGGACCCAAGAAAATCTGGGTACCAAAATCATCTCCCATCTAAATCTGTTTTGTAGGGAACTTGCTTGAAGAGATCCTGTAAAGAGACTTGGTATTTGGACAGTAGATGTTCAAGACATATGTCAGGAGACTTCTCTTGTTTCAAGAGTTTAATAAAAGTTGATGGAGGCTTTGTCACCTTTGGTGACAACTCTAAAGGAAAAATCATCGGCCTAGGCCAGATTGGTAACACTGATTCAATTTTGATTTCTAAAGTTTTATTTGTCAATGGCCTTAAATACAATTTATTAAGTATTTCTTAGTTATGTGATGATGGTTTTCATGTTAAATTTGAAAATGATTCTTGCAAAGTTTTTAATTCTAAGAATGTTTTGGTATTTTCTGCCTTAAGAAATGAGAATGTTTATGCTGTTAATCTGAATTCTTTAGCTAAGCAGAATATTACTTGTTTGAATGCTTTTCATAAAGAATCTTGGCTATGGCACAGAAGATTAGTACATTGAAACATTCACTCACTTAGAAAACTTTCTAGGAAAAACCTAGTTAGAGACCTACCTAAATTAGAATTCTCAAATGATAGAGTGTGTAACCCCTGTCAAAAGGGAAAACAACACAAAGTTTCCTTTAAATCAAAGAAAGAAGTTTCGACTTCTCAACCACTTGAATTGGTTCACATGGACTTGTTTGGACCATCAAGAGTTTCTAGTTTAAATGGGAAGCACTATGTTTATGTTCTTGTAGATGACTTTTCTAGATATACTTGGGTATATTTTCTAGCTCACAAAAGTGAATCTTGTTCTTACTTTGTCAAATACTCCAAGTCTGTAGAGAACCTTAGTGGACTTAAGATTAAAACTTTGAGGAGTGATCATGGTCGTGAGTTTGAAAATCAAGATTTTGAATCTTATTTCTCACACTATGGCTATACTCATAACTTTTCTGTCCCTAGAACACCCCAACATAATGGTGTAGTAGAAAGAAGAAATAGAACCCTGCAAGAAATTTCTAGAACCATGCTCAATGAATATGACCTACCTATTTATTTTTGGGCTGAAGCTGTAAATACAGCTTATTATGTCATTAATAGAGTCTTAATCAGACCTGTTCTTAAGAAAACCCCTTATGAATTGTGGAACAATAGAAAGCCGAAGGTTAATTACTTTAAAGTTTTTGGTTGCAAAGTATTTATTCTGAATACTAAAGATAATCTGGATAAGTTTGCTTCCAAAAGTGATGAAGGAATTTTTCTGGGTTACTCTATTTCAAGTAAAGCCTATAGAGTATTCAATAAGAAAACCAAATGTGTGGAAGAATCTGTTCACATCAAGTTTGATGAAACTGATCCACATGAGCCTAAAACCTCTCTTGAGAATCTTGAAGAGGAATTATCTATTATGGACCTTAATGATAAATCTAAAGAACCTGTTATCAAAACATCCAGTTCTGGACTTTTTCCAGAATCTGCTTCTGTTGAACCTGAACCTATAGATGAACCTGAAGTTTCTAGTCCAACCTTTACCAGATCAACGAGGATTCTAAAGAATCATCCTTTAGAAGCTGTTGTTGGTAATCTTGATAGAGGAACACAAACTAGAGCTTCTCTAAGAAACCAGGTTGAACATCAAGCTTTTCTTTCACAGCTAGAACCCAAAAATATCAATGATGCTATCAATGACGAATTCTGGGTAATAGCTATGCAGGAAGAATTAAATCAGTTTGAAAGAAACAAAGTCTGGGAATTAGTTGACAGACCTAAGGACACTTTGACAATAGGCACAAAATGGGTTTTTAGAAATAAAGTAGATGAATCTGGAAATATAGTTAGAAACAAAGCTAGACTAGTTGCACAAGGATATAGTCAAGAAGAAGGTATAGACTATGAGGAGACTTTTGCACCTGTAGCTAGACTAGAAGCCATTAGGATCTTACTTGCATATGCTGCACATCTGGATTTCAAGTTATATCAAATGGATGTCAAAAGTGCTTTTCTAAATGGTTTTATAATTGAAGATGTTTTTGTAGAACAACCACCTGGATTTACTAACCCCCATTTTCCAAATCAAGTTTTTAAACTTTCTAAAGCTTTGTATGGTTTGAAACAAGCCCCAAGAGCTTGGTATGATAGACATAGCAATTTCCTTATTTCAAAAGGTTTTACTAAAGGGATTGCTGATCCAACTCTTTTCATTAAAAGAATTTCTAAAGATGTTTTAGTTGTACAAATATATGTTGATGATATTATTTTTGAATCTTCTAAACACTCTTTATGTACTGATTTTTCAAAAAGTGTGCAAAATGAATTTGAAATGAGCTTAATGGGAGAGCTTAAGTACTTTCTTGGATTTCAAGTATTTCAAAATGAAAATGGTATTATTTTGAATCAAAGTAAATATACAAAGGATCTTTTAAAACGTTTTGGTCTGGATAGTATCAAGGGAAGTGAAACTCCTATGAGTACTACCTGTAAATTGGATGCAGATGAAACTGGGAAACCAGTTGATCAAACCAATTACAGAGGTATGATTGGTAGTTTACTTTATCTTACTGCTAGTCGACCTGATATTATGTTTAGTGTGTGTATGTGTGCTAGATTTCAAGCTAATCCAAAAGAATCTCATTTTCTTGCTGTTAAAAGAATTTTTAAATATCTCAAACACACGGTTAACTTAGGTTTGTTTTACCCAAAAGGACAATCCTTTGAGTTAATGAGTTATTCAGATGCTGACTTTACTGGTTGTAAGTTAGATAGAAAAAGCACATCAGGAACATGTCATTTTCTTGGAAAATCCTTAGTTTCTTGGTGTAGTAAGAAACAGAACTCAGATGCATTATCTACTGCCGAAGAAGAATATATAGCTGCTGGTAGTTGCTGTGCACAAATTATGTGGATGAAACACACTCTTTTGGACTATGGATATGTTTTTAAACATGTTTCAATCAACTATGATAACACCAGTGCAATAAACATCTCTAAGAATCCTGTATCTCACTCTAGAACCAAACACATAGATGTAAGACACCATTTCCTAAGAGATCACTATCAAAAAGGTGATATTTCTCTTGAATTTATTGTCACCGAACATCAATTGGCTGATATTTTCATTAAACCTCTAAGTTCGGATAGGCAAAGTTACATAAGACACGAATTGGGAATGTTTAATTACAACCGGTGTGAAAATCCTCACCGATGTGAAAATTCTCACCGATGTGAAACTTCTCACCGATGTGAAACTTCTCACCGATGTGAAACTTCTCACCGATGTGAAACTTCTCACCGATGTGAAACTTCTCACCGATGTGAAAATTCTCACCGATGTGAAACTTCTCACCGATGTGAAAATTCTCACCGATGTGAAAATTCTCACCGATGTAAAACTTCTCACCGATGTACAATTCTCACCGATTTGTTTTTCTCACCGATGATTAACTCACACCGATGCAATGTTTTTAAAACATCGGCCTGCCGCCAAGAATACGAATCGTTTTATATTATTTTATTACTCTATTTTAGTTGTTTATTTGGAATTCCTAAATGATAAAACTAAGTCTAAGCCACTTCTTACCTCACCGTGCTCAAAATCCCTCACCTTCGAACCTTAGCTCCCAAATCGACCAAGAACCCTAAACCCGCGATGGAAAAAACCAAGCTTCCTATCGTCAGAGATGAAAGAGTAGAACCAAACGCTAAGAAGCAGAAGACACAGCATAAAGCCAGTGTTAGTGAAGTCAGAACTCGATCGGGAAGGCGACCAGTGAATCCTCACTTACAGAATAGAGACATAGTAATCGAGAAGGAACTGTGCGTGGAATGGCTACTGCCTAGCAAATCGTTAATACTCGAGATTCTGGAGGACCAGAAATGGGTGGATTGTTTCTCGAATAACAATGGCCCATACTACCCGAAGTTGGTAAAACAGTTCTATGAGTTTGTAACCTTTGAGAAGTTTGAAAATGAGAATCGAGTAAGCTCTTTTGTAAATGGAAAAGAGATGTCTTTTTCTTCAGTAGAGTGGGCTGAGAGTTTGAAAGTACCACATGAAGGTGTCTCTGGGTATGTATCAAGAGCAATGCCACCTAGCAGTGACATCTTTGATTATGAAACCGCCTTAAAAGAGATGACTGATAATGGGAATCAAAGGTAAGTGGTTGCTGCTGAAATGGATGGAGAAAATCGACTGCTTTTCAAGTTTGTTCAGCATGTGTTGATACCGAGGCGAGGAGATTTTGCAAATCTGAGATATCAAGATATCTATCTTCTTCATTTGCTAAGACATGGTGTGAAGATCAATCTGTGCAGATTGCTAATGCTTCAAATGGAAGACATGATTAGACCAAAGTCAAAGACTAATGCTTTGTTCTTTGCCAAGCTGATTTCAGTGATGATAAAAGTGAAAGGAATAGCTGAGTCTCAGGATGAGACAGTTGTAATCAAGAACAATTTCTGCATCACCTCGACTGTGTGTAAGTACATGAAAATTAACTGGAACCCATGGAAGGGAGAATGGGTCAGTGATGATCAGAAGATCTATGACAGGTTTAATCCTGTGGATCATCCCTCAAGACCAAAGGATATGAGAGATCCGAGTCTGAGACCTGATGAAGAGGAACCTGTTTATAGTAGTGATGAAACAGAAGAAGAAGAAGAAGAAACTCCTATGGATGTTGGAGGAGATCCAGACTTTCCCCCAAGTCCTGTTGCAGAATTGGTTTATTCTAGGAAAGGAAAGGTAGAGGAAATTGTATCTACTCATGAGGAAGACCAGTCTGTACCTCACCAAGAAGAAGAGGAAAAGGAAAATGTATCTGAATTGTCTGCTTCTGGTAGTTTAAGTATGAGTCCTTTGATTGGAAACTCAGCTATGCCTGCTGATGAAGTAGAAAGAGTTACAGAAGAAGCTGTACCTGTTTCAGAAAATCTCCTTACTGCTGCTGAGATGGAAGTTGTTGTGGAAGATTCTGATGAATAGAATCTAGCACCAAATGCTGTTGTGATACATGAGAATGCACCCATTGAGGGGGAGCATCAGTCTGTGGTTGGAAAAGTTACAGTAGCTGTTGAACTTGGAAACTGGGTAGAAGACCCAGGGTTTATAGTCTGTGGATTGGATTATCCAGATTCAGATAATGAGGTGTCTATGAATAGACCGAAGACCAATTATGATCTTGCCTCTGAGATGTTGCCAGATGATGTGGTCAGATTTCATGATTTGAATAAGCTGAAAGAGGACCTCAAAACCAGTTTTGTTAAAGAAGTAAAGTTAATGGAAACCTCTCTTGCATCCTCAATTAATTCAATAATGACTGACTCTGTAGTTAGTTTGGCCTCAGCAAGAGGATCTGCCACAGTTGTCTCAAATGATTTTGTCTCTAAATCTGATCTTGAATCCATGAAGAATGAGCTGAAAGAATCATTCACTGTATCAGTTGCTGAGATTAAGCAAAGCTTTTATGAAGAAATGAAAATGTTAGAGAGATCTTTCGAGCTATCTCTGGCTTGTAATTTATCTTCTTTTATGTCTGAGCTTATGGAAGAAGTGAAAGAGTGCCAGACTCAGTCTTCAAGAATCGAATCAGATCTGGAAGCTCTCAAGACATCAGTTGCTGCTTTGGATTCTTATATGAGCTCCAAGTCTCAAGCTGACAAGGACCTAGCTTATGTGAAAAGTGTAGTAAGCCAGTTTGTCTCGGTGTTTGAAAGTTTCAAAACCTCAGTGAAGGATCATGTTCAATTACAAGACTCTCAAGTTCAAAGCCTAATCAGTGGTTTGTCTAAGAGTTTTAAAGAAACTGTTTCCTTCTCTCTTGGCCCTCTCACATCCAAACTATCAGTTGACCTGAATCAAGTTCGAGCAATGTTGAAGGAGGAGATTGGCTCTATTTCAACCAGTGGCTCTGTGGACTCATCAGAGTTGAGCCGAGTGGTGCTTTCTACAAGAGATTCTGCCAGAGAAATAATGAAGATTGTTCAAGACTATATGAGAGAAGCCTCTGCCTCTCAGGAAGCCATAAAAAGCAAAGTGGACTACTACTTCACCAAAGTTTTCACCAAGCATCAACTCGAACACCACTTCAAGCTGATGTTGGAAAACATGAAGCTACCACCAGTCACTCAAGCTTTCAGAGAACAAGTGAGAAATCTAAGAGAACTGACTCCTGCCTTATAGAAATTCATGGAGAACAAAGATGATTTCATCTCTGCTATGGAAAGAGGAGGAGGAATTATTATGGATTTTAGAAATCTGATGCTGCCCTTCTTGCATGTTGATGCCAGACCAGTCATCATACCTCCTGCTTTGCCTGCTTCTGCCTCAGCTGCTTACACAGTCCAGCTGACTCCTACTCAAGCTATTCGCAGCCTCACAACGATGATCACCCAAAGATCTTCAACCTACAGGCCTGACTTTGTGTCAGTGGCCCAGCCTCCTTTGATCTTTTCTGGGATTCCAAAACCTTCACCTACATCCTCACCACCCGAACCTTCTTCTGATCCCAAAGGAAAATCTCACGTGGAAGAGGTGGAATGATCCAGTGGCTAGGATTTTTGATAGGAATTCATTTGTAACCTTTTTTTTTGTACTTTTTGACTACTCTAATACAGAAGAACTCCTTTTACTTCTCATGTTTTATTTGTCTCCTATATATATATGCTTTCCCACTTTTTGATTATCACAAAGGGGGAGAATAATAAGGAGAATAAGGGGGAGAACAAAATGTGAGAATAAGGGGGAGACCAAGGAGAATGAAAAATATTTTCAATGGAGAAAAATAAGGAATAAGGGGAGACACTTTACCCTTCTCTTCATTTTTCCCTCTGATACTTTATGTCTATTTAGTACCTTATGATTGTTACCTCTGATAACTTATGTCTATATCATACTATTTTTATTATCTCTGATGCTATTTTCAATAAGAAAATTGAATTCAATATTATACTCTTTACCATTATATTTTCACTATGTTAAATGCCCATATCATAAATTGTGATTATCAAAAAGGGGGAGATTGTTGACCTCACCTGTTTTGATAATCTCAATCATGTATTCATATGTGTTGAAAATCCCAATTATGTTTTCATTCTCTATGATATTTTTAAGTATCATTGATCTATACTTTAATTCTTTCAAATATGTGATCAAACCAATAATAATATTTAAAATAGCCTTTGGAATATGTTAATCCTCATTTATCCATGTTCATACAAGTTATAAATTGATTCTAACACAATCGGATGTGTTCTGCATAAAACAGATAAGTAATCTGTCTATAGCTACTGATAAAGAGCTACCGGTAACCAGTCTACTGATAGACTTAGTCTACAGATAGACTTAACACAGACAGCTACCGATAGACTTAACACAGAGCTACTGATGTACTTATAAATGTAAGATACTGACTTACAGACAGCTACCGATACAAACATAGAGCTACCGGTGTAAGTATAAATAGCTACCAATGGAATAAGAGTCACCGATGGACAAAGCTACTGACAGACTCAAAGCTACTGATACACGCATGAAGCTACCGATACACGCATGAAGCTACCGATACACGCATAAAGCTACCGATACACGCATGAAGCTACCGACGCATGAAGCTACCGACGCATGAAGCTACCGACGCATGCAGCTACCGACGAATGGAGCTACCGATAAACAAAGTCACTGATACAAGCATGTACCAACCGACGCATAGAGCCACCGATAGAGTCAAAGAAACTAATGAAATTGAGCTACCGATGTTCAAGCTACCGATGTCCAAGCTACCGATGCTGATCACCTACCGATCACTCGACGCACTGTTTGAATTTCTTTATTTATCTTTATTTATTCTATCCAACGGTCATATCATGTACATTTTAATGATATGTCAAATATCTGATAAAGGTTGTCGGATGTCAGGAACCCGTACCTCGTACCTGCAGAAATGAAATCTCTTCTGTCTCCTGTTGCACGTGACATAAATACAAGAAGACTCTGCTGAAGAGATAAGCGAGACAACACACAGAGAGACAAGAAAGATATACGACATACTCAAGGAAAAAGCTCTGTGCATACAAGTAGAACCAAGCAAGACAGAATCACATATACAATCAAGCCTACTCAAGAAGAGTTCTGTGCATTCAAAAGAATATCAAAGAGCTTCATCGACTACATCTCACTACCTACGAACCTGGAGCATACGACACTCTGTTTCTCAAACAGAAACGAGAAGAGGACTCAAACTCACTTCTGATCGAATCCAAAGAAGTCCAGAGCTACACTGAAATCACCAGAACCACTTCTAAACTCTACAACTCTTGTTCTGTGATTTATTATTACTCTTTTTGAGCAGTGTGTGTTATCTGCTGTATCTAACACATACACTGTCTCCTGTACTCAAACTGAAGGATTTGTAAATCCTTACCAAACTCTTTCAATCTTTCTTTCCCACGAATAATAGTGGTAGAGGTCGTGTGTGACCTAGACAGCTGGTTGTTGTTGTACTGTTTCCCACGAAGAACAGTGGTAGAGGTCTTGGACCTGGACAGTTGTAAACTGTTGAACCCCGATCCAGGGTGTGGATCATTTTTATATAAACTTACTTTTGAGAGGACTAAGTCTCGGCTTGAGACTGAACCTCTTGGTTACATTGTTGTGCCATCTCTTTCAAAGTTTTATTCCACTGCTAATCACTTTAAAACTAATACTGTTTTTAAAGTTACTTTGATAATTAAATTATCAAGTGTTTATGTTAAGTGTAGATTAGTAAGTTAGTTTCAAAAGATAATCACACACTCCTGTGTTGATTAACTGGGAATTAATAAATCCCTTGAGAATCTGACAGAACCTCTGCTTTAATATAAATTCACTACAGTTTAATTTATTATTTTATCTGGGGGTCTTTAAGACACTGTTTTTAAATACAGAAATTTTAATTGGTACTCAATTCACCCCCCTCTTGAGTAAACCACTCCGACCAACAAAATGTTTTGTTAATACAATGGATTAGAATAATGGTCTCCCTAATTTATCATTGATTATTGAATGTTTTAAATGTATAAAGTATGAAAATTATGAAAATCAATTTTCTAAGGAGAAAGCTCATGAAGAGAATATAACATCCCATTACCGTCACTCCCGGATTTGGTGCAGAAATCATAAACTTTACATTTTCTTCTTTGATAATGATAATTTTGACCCAATTTTTTCATCTAAATATTACAACATAAAAAAGAAAAAATTGGATCACATATAACCTCAAGAACCTTTTAGGTTTATAGTTTTAGAGAATTTAGACAAAATCCTACATAAAATTTTCACACTGATTTAAAATAACATTTCTCAAACTTAGCCCATATTTTTATTTTCACATTAATACATCATCATCATCCATATGAAACCCCTTATGGACATTACTTATCCAAAATCATTCTTTAAAACCTAAGGGAAGGGAAACATAGTAAGGGTGAACTCAAATGATCAATAAGGGTAAACATAAGAATTACCAATTTAATTTCATCAATGGGGATAAGAAGTGCATAAGGGTATGAATACATAATTAGAGTGCATGAGTGAATCATAAAATAATTCATACCCATCGATACCTGGATCATCAGATATGAAAACATGGAAAAGGAAACAATCATAAAAATCAATAATCATGAGCCATGTGATATCAATATCGATCGTTAGAAACATTATAAACTCATATCAAGCATAAATAAAACATATTGGTATCTTGGAACATCATCTCATAGAACCCTTACAAGACCCTTAAAATTGGAATAACCATATGACCAACTTCTCATATAATTCTCTAGAGAAAATAATCATTACCCAATATACTGGAGCACTATCTAGGTGCACCCATCATTTATAATATCAATAAACCTAATAATTAATAAAGAACATAGAGAATTAATTTTATTATAATTCTTTGAAAAACCCTTTATTATTTTTAGAACATGATTAACCCGTGGAAAATAAACGGGTTCCATAATAATATATTTGAAATAATCTTTATCCATCTAGAGAAATAATGAGGATGGTATCACAAAAAATATCCTCATTTGAGCATAGG
Organism: Viscum album; assembly: GCA_963277665.1. Taxonomy (NCBI): domain Eukaryota; kingdom Viridiplantae; phylum Streptophyta; class Magnoliopsida; order Santalales; family Viscaceae; genus Viscum; species Viscum album. Next base: position 583,730,786 of record OY728120.1, read on the forward strand.
TAACAAAAATGGTTGTTGATGTGGATAAATGGAAATATCATTCAATATCATTAAAGATATTTTGAGGAAATTACCATTTTCATTTTAAAAATCGCTTCTTAAAAAAATATTTTGAAAATACTTTTATTTGAAAGTAACCTTGAAATATTATAAAAAAATATTTTAAAAATAATTTAAAACATTTCTTGAGTAAAATATCCTTTATTAATTGAAAAACACTTTTTAAAACATTTTTAAGGCATTTTTAGAAAACATGGTTTTGGAAGAAAGAGTTTTCAGTCAAAAATATAATTTTTTATAAAAACATTCTTTTGAACTCATTAGTAAATAAAGAGAGGAAAATAAAGGTAAAACTAAGGATTTAATTTTGGTCTGGTGGCCTGAAAGCCTGACACGCCTAGCCTGAAAGCCCAAACGGCTCGGCCCGACAAAGCCCGCATTGGGCTAGGCTGGGCTCGGGTTGTAGGTACATCGGATTGGGCCTCGGCCTATCCAAGAAGGCCTGTCGGATAGGCCGGGTCGGCCCAAAAAATACCGGCCCACATGAAGCCTATCTGTAAAAAAAATATAACGAGAAACTGCTGGTAGGGTGATTTGATCCCCCTACCTCAACCTTCTAAGGTTGCACCTGGACCAACTGGTCCAAGCGCTCTACCTGTTATGTTATTACCAGACGGTATATATATATATCAATGATATATGTATATATGTGTGTGTGTGTGTATATATCATTATATATTGAAAAAATAATAATATGTATATTATATATATAATAATGTCTATATATACATATAATTATTATTATATATAATTGTAATGTATGTGTGTGTGTGTGTATATAATATATACAATGATATATAATTATATATATATATATATAATTTATATATATAAACAAATCCATTAATAAAATATATCAATTAAATGTGGATTTTAAAAATCCATTAATAATATATGTGTGTGTGTGTGTGTGTGATTTAATATAATATATATATAAACAAAGCTATTAATATATATATATATATATATCAATGATTTAATATTTTATATATATATATCAATGATTTAATATTATATATATATAATAACTTGTTGTATATTAATAAAAAAAATAACACACTCACCTAATTATGTTCGTTCATGTCTCTCAACCTCCTTACTTTTTTTATATATGTTGCAACTTGCATATATTATATATACTATACATATATAAATCTATTTAGAAAAAAAAATAACCCACCCACTACGGTGCACCCCCAACCCATAATTATTATTTTTATACTTTTCTCATATTATATATATATATTTATTTATTTATTTATATCAATAATTGAACATTATATATATAGTAACTTATTATATATTAACAAAACAAATAACACACTCACCCAATGATATTCGCGCACACCCCCAACCTCATTAATTTTTTTAAAATATAATAAAACTTTCATATTATATATATGTATATATAGATATATAAACAAATCTATTAATAATATATATATCAATGATATGACATAATATATATATATATAAACAAAGCCATTAATAATATATATATATAAAGATATTAATAATATATATCAATCAAGGGCGAATTTTAAAAAACCATTAATATATATATATATAAATGATTTAATATAATATATATATAAAAAAATCTATTAATAATATATATATATATATATCAATGATTTAATATTATATATATGTTAACTTATTGTATATTAACAAAAAAAATAACACACTCACCTAATGATGTTCGTGCACGTCCCCTAACCTCATTAAATTTTTTAAGTATGTTACAAATTGCATATATTATATATAAATATATTTAGAAAAAAAATTAACACGCCCACTGTGGTGCACCCCCCAACCCCTAATTATTATTTTTTACAATTTTCTCAGATTATATATATATCAATCATTTAACATTATATATATATATATATATAATAACTAATTATATATTAAAAAAATAACTACCCACCCAATGATGTTCGTACAACCCCCAACTGCATTAAATTTTTTTAAATTTGATGAAACTTGCATATATTATATATATATTACATATATATATATATATATATATATTTTTAAAAAAATAACTCACCAACTGCTGCGCACCCCCTCCCCCCAACTTCTCATTATTTATTTGCACATAATATATATAGATTCACATGTATAAATCTGTTTATAAAAAAATAATATATTCACCCTCTGTAAAATGTCAATAAAATAGAAAATAAACATTTTTACAAAAAAAATGTTTAACATTTAATAAAAATACATATAAAAACATGCATTTAAAAAATGTTTAAAAACTGTTTTAAATTAAACAAACACTTAAAAATACTTTTCATAAATAAGTTAAAAAAAATAAATGTAAAAAAATGTTTTAATTAGATGAAAAAAATGTTTAAATAACAATACTTTTAACCCACCCACTACTGTGCACCCCCAATCCCTCATTAATTTTTTTTTTCAATTTGCGCATAATATATATAAATTTGCATGCATATATAAATCTATTTAGAAAAAAATAACATATCCACTCACAGTAAATGTTAATAAAGAATTGTTTTTACATAAAACATGTTAAATGTTTAAAAAACAAGTGTTCAAAAAAATGTTTTAAATTAAAAATCTAAAAATAAATGTAAAAAATGTTTTAAACAAGTGTTAAAAAATGGTTCAAAAAAAGGTTTAAATAAAAACGTTTTAAACAAATTTTTAAAAAAAGTTTCTAAAACAAATATTTAAATTATTTTTTTTAAAACAAACACTTAAAAAAAATTACCATTAAAAATTGAAAAAAAAAGTTAAATGTTTTAAAAAAAATACTGGTAAAAATTATGCATTTAAAAAATATTAAAAAAGCATTTTAAATTAATTATTTAAAAATAAATGTCAAGAAATGTTTAAAACGGATGTTAAAAATGGTTTATATAAAAATGTTTAAATAAAAAAATTAACAAATGCTTAAAAAAATTATAAATAAGTTAAAAAAATAAATTCTAAAAAATGATTTAAATAAATGTTAAAAAAGAGTTTAAATAACAATGCTTTAAACTCACCCATTGTTGCGTACCCCCCAACCTATCATTAATTTTTTTTACAATTTTCACATAATATATTTAGATTCACAATATATAAATCTATTTAGGAAAAAAAATTAACATATCCACCCACTATAAAATGTTAATAAAAAAATAAAATAAACATTTTTACAAAAATCATGCGTTTAAAAATAAATGCAAAAAAAATTTAAATAAATGTTAAAAAATATTTAAATAAAAACTTTTAAAAAAAAGTTTTAAAACAAACAATTATTTTGAAAATAATAAAATCCCACCATAGCCCGACTCGAAAATGCCCATCTCGGCCCAAAAAAGCCTTGCTCGCCCTGACGGTTTGGGTCGGCCTGAGGTTGGGCTCGGGCCGCCTCATGGGGTTGTTCGTACTGGTCCGGCCTGCCCTGAATAGGGGTCAGCGGCCCGATTTTTTGCAGGGCAGGCCTGGCCCCGCCCGACCCTGTCCGGGCCGGACCGGGACGGGTCAGGCTAAAATTACACCCTTAGGTAAAACATATATTATCATGACATAAAAATATGAGAATAAAATTAATGATAATTTTTTAGTGGTGGATCATAATATTTCAATAATGGATACTTAATCACAAGCAATCCTGAAAAACAATGAGATTGTAACATGAAACTCTTACCAATTTGGTAACATTGAATCGTAATCCCCATGAAAGAATAAAAATAAGTAAAACTTAAAATAACATTATAATAAATAAATTAATTATATTACATTTCAAATGGTATGTATATAAAACTCATAAAATAATATAGGTGCATAAAACAACATAAGTCTCAAAGAAGGAAAATTATAAAAAAAAAATTTACTGCTCTTGTAACATTGAAACTATAAAACCCATGAAATAAATATCATAATATGTATATGTAAATCCTAATAAATTTAATTATAATAATCAAATGGTACATTCATGGCCACTATATACACCACAAAACAAAAATAAGTGTTGATTGTGGCTTATATATCACATAAATAAAAGCGAGACTAGAAAAATCCTTACCTTGAGTCTGACTTTTCATGTGTTTATCTATCTTTCTGAATAATAAACTTTTGTTAAATATTTACTTGAATCATAAAATTTTTAAATTTAATTATTACTTTTATTTCACTTATTAACAATTTATATATAATTACTTAATAAACTGAGTATAAGTCGAATGTTTTGACCATATTCGGCTTGTGTGTCACAATCGACTTTGGTAGGTTGAAAATGGTCAAGGAGGTAATTATGTAAACATATAAATAATAAAAATCAAGAAATAATTATCATATTTATACATAAATAATACTTTTAAAACCAATCATGAAAGATTGTTATGAAAAATGAACTAACGTCAAGATCAGGGAGACGATAGGTCATACGTATACATGAGTAATGTTTCAATTTTTCAATGATCATTATAGAAATAAGGTAAGTAAACTTTTACCTTTAAATAATGATAACTATATCATAAATACCATGATATTTAATTTTATATACTTATATATATCATTCTTGTGATGTAAAAGGAATTACATCACTTCGAGGTGGTGGTAGTACATACGTCCATGAACGACATTATCAAATTTTCAGTGTATGAAAAGGTTAAAAAATGATATATTATATTTCCATAAATATAATTATGTAATTAATATCATAATTATATAATTTACATCATATATATTCATTATAATTACCCTTATTACCTTCCATATAACACGTTAGTGAAAAACGCTTCACATCGCTTCGTGAGGCTATAGTTCACCATACATACAAGCGATGTTATCATATCCCCAATAGTATGGAATGTAAAAAGGGTATATATAATATAATAAATATATATATATATAATTATGTTATAAATATCATATATAATCTTTATATCTATCATTATTCCTAACCTAGATAGGTGGTAATGGAAAAATGAACGACACCGGTTCATGAGGCGGTAGTTTACCGTACACACAAATGATGATTTCGTAACCCATTTGTTGGAAGTGTGTGTAGTTTTTAGTTGTATTATTAACTTAAAAACATATAATTATATTTATTATATTGATATTATTATATAATCATGTAATAATAATAATTTAATGGGGTAGAGAAATAAATAAAACAAAAATGCTCATTGATGAACGTTGCCTCTTCTTTGGGTAACTCCTATTGGTTTGAACCAAATGCCTTACTTGGTTTGATATATACCCAAAGTGAGTATTCTATGATTAGATAATTTAATATTTAAAGTTATTTGGGTTGATTTTGTGTGAGATAAATTGGTTTAGATGTGTGAATATATAAGGGGAGTGAGTGCCTTTTTATAGTTAAAGAGGAGTGACATTCTTGTAAATACTCAAAAGTATTCACTATTGGGAGGTCAAAATTACCTAAAGTGGATAAAAATTTTATAATTGAAGATTAGGAGATATTATATGGTTTATAAAAACCTCCAACACAAAATGAAACACATGTTTTAAACATTTTTTCCTTCACTCCTATGTTTCATTATTTTTCTCATTTTGGTTTTTCACTCAGGTAATTATTTTTCTAACCTAAGTAATTTATCCATTAATACTAAATTAACATGAGAATTATTATTAAATTTAGAAACACTTATTATAAGTATTAAATCCAATTTATCAAATAAAAATCTTATGTTTTTAAAAAAATATTTTTAGCACAAGCGCAAGTAATGTGAAAAACACAATTTTAACCTTAACTACGCTAACAGAGTTTTTTTTAATTAGGGGGAAAATATGTTAATTATAAAAGATAAATTGGACTATTAAAGGACAAAATTATATATTTATTAAAATTTAAAAATTACTTGGTATAATATAGGATTTTTTTAATTTTAAATCATTTAATAGAATATCATACATGATAAAATAATATTAATATCAATTTTGACATTATTTATTTAATTAAAATTTAAAAATATAAATACAAAGATGGAATTTGAATATATTAATTTAAAACCTATTTAAAATTATATATTAATATAAAAAATTAATGGGATATATTAATTCATTCAATTTAACTAACTTTTAATATTTTTAGTATCATTTATTTGAGTTAATTATTTACTAAATAATTACTGCGTTGGCATTTCTTAATCATTTTAAGTAATTATGTAATATCTAAAAATTCAAGATAAATTATCTTAATTAACAAATCATTTATATTTAAAAGGGATATATATAACCAAACATGTGATATTTTTTTCCAATCCCAAGGCTTTATAGAAATTTAAAGGAAAAGGGTTCCTTTTTGTTGTTTTCTTTACTTAACTTATTATATGGGTCAATTTCATGGATTGGTATCCAAAAAACACATAAGAATATACCATAAGGTCATAAGGGTCGAAAAATGTCCATGAAATGTGTTTTTACAAGTGTATAGGTCATTTTTTCCTTAAATTTTAAGTTTAATCCCTTGATAAACTCGTTTTTACCTTAATCATTGTAATTAAATTTAACTGTTTTCACTAATCACTTTGGTCAAAAATTAAGTTGGACTTATTAGAAATTGTAAATTATTCTAATTACAAATATTTAATCCATTTTTTCAAATTAATTTCACATATGTTTCAAAATTTAATTAAATATTAATCATCCAAATGTGGTGAGACATTAGGTTTTTAAGAACAATATTTTTTTGAAAAAGATGATTCTATATTAACTCAATGAATAATAATAATCATTTTATGGAAATAAATTAATATTTAATTATATATAATATATAAATTTCATTTAAAACATTTCTTATTAGGGATTATTTTAATTAATTAAAAATGAGAAACATTACGCATTTTAGAACAGTTTTTAGGAAAACCTATTTTTAAACCCAAAAACAAGAATATCGTAAAAGACAATATAAAGTTGATTAAAAATTAATTAAGTGGATAAAATATAAGTAAATAATACTTAGGTTACATTAAATCATTTTCAAAACATATTGGTACTTTTAAATTAATTAATTTATTAAAAATAAAAGACTTTTTACAAAAAACAATATTTTTCACTATTCATAGAAAACTCAAAATTTTCCAAAAAATCCCAATATTTCATCTAAAGTAAATTTTGATATTTTTATTCCAAAAATGAATTTCATTTTATCAAATTCATTCTCTAAAATTTCAAAACATTTATTGTAATACTTTTCATGAAAATCAATAAAAATCACTTTTGAAGAAAACATATTTCTGAAGAATAAAACCACTTTACTAAAAAATGATTAATTATTTAATAAAAAAATCAATAATTTATACTGAGGAAGAATTTATATATTTATATGTTTTCATATTTTATAAAATTTTAATTATTATTTATACATTTCAATTTTAATGGCTAGGTTATAATGGTAATATATATCATGGATCGTTTAAGTTTGGTGTTGCATGTTGAATACGCCGTCAAACATAAAAATCTCAAGGTTTCATGTAATACATGACAAACTGAGTGTTGTGTTTAATGTAAGATAAAATAAGTGTTTCATTTCAATTTAAACTATCAAATATAATTTTCTTATTTTAAAATCATGGGGTGTTACATCCTCTCCCTTTAATAAATTATGTCCTTGTAATTTGAACTTTATCTTAGAAATCAAAGGATGGACATTTTGAAACACTTTTTTTATAGAACCACATCATAAAAAGAGTTAATAAAACATCAAATTAGTAATATAGAAAGGTAAATATAAATTTCTTGTTGAATAACACATTACTAGGTTTCCAAATAGGAGAACATAGGTGGGAATTGAGGAAAAGTGTAAATAATTATAGAGAGTGATTGAGGTCATTGACCAAAAGAAATTTAATGGTAAATGGAATGTTAAGGGAATAAAAACCATAAATATTTGACGATATAAAAGACTAATTGTTTATCATAAACAAATCAACTATGTGATGTGGCTATTTTTAACACATTTTACCACATCATTTTTTGTATTTTTTGTATTATTAATATCAAAATAATGTATTTTAATTAATAATTATCTAATGTTGTCATTTTTTACATAATTAATAAAATAGTGTTTATGTTTCTCAAAAACATATTTTAATGTCTATTTTTTCATTTTGAATAATTTAAAATTAATTAATTAATTCTGATTTAACCTTTATATTTTATTCTTTGGTTTTGTTTAAATTATAATTTTTTAATTCCTTCAACCCTAGGGGAATATAATTGTGGTTACTGATTTGAGTGGTCTCAAAATAGGTCTCAGGTTAAAGTCTCCCCAAGTAGTTTTAGGTGTCATAGATTTGTTTATTTTTACCCCCTCCCCAAACTATTATAATTATAAATTTTAAATTCCATTAATTATTTTTTTTATTTAATGTTTTTTTTTAATAATTATCTCATTTATTATTTTGTTTGATTAATTTATTATTTAATCAATAATACTTATTTTTTATTAATATTTTTATTTAATTGTTTTATTTATTTATTTGTTTATACCATTAATTTATTTAATTTTGTTTTTATTACTTTCAATTAATTAATTAATTACATTATTTTATTCTTTTAATTATTATTGTATTCAATCTTGTTTAAAATAATTTAACCTTTTTTCTAATTAATTTAATTTATTAATTATTTTAATTTTAATGTAAATATTTTTAATTTTGTTTTTTCATTTTAATTTTAATTTTAATTTGTTTTGTTGTTTCTGCAGTTTTAAAATTTATTTATCAAGTTTGTTTTTTTAGGAATTTTTTTGCCTCTAGGTCTCAGAGTCACCGTCAGGAGAGTCATAACTGGAGGTACTCACCGCTATCACCCCTATTTCACTCACCCCCAGCCTTTGTGGAGCCACCACTAGAACAAAGAATGGTGACTAAGTAAGGGTCACTATCAGCAACCAATCCTCACCTTTCGTCAGCTTCCAAAAACCCAATAGTTACTTAAGTCTCTAACACAAACATAATATGTACTCACTCATATCGGGGAAATGGCTCCTGATGAAACTCTCAAATGGTCGAATCGTGAACCCTATTGTGAATATCAATGATTTTTTTTCCCCTAAATGATAGTTCTAGTACAAAATGGAATCTTTTGATCCTACCTGGGAGAAATCCTTCGAGCGGCACACCCCACTCATTCAGGAAGATCAGCCAGCCTCAAAAGATGCCTCACAGACCGCGGCTCATACATTCAAGGGAATATATTTTATGGAAGCACTTAAGAACTCAGATCTTACAAAATATTCCTCAACAATGGCCACAAGTTTTAAAAAACTCTATGATGGAAGCTTTGAGGTTGCGACTGATCCGGAAGCATTACATCAGAGAGAGAAAATGTGTAAGTACTCTGTACTCAGACGGATTTCTTACCTAAAAGGGGATAAACTGTGGACATTGGGTGAACTCAAACCGAGAATCACCCACCACTAGGGAACAAACAATTAGAAGTTTGTCCCCATTGTAAAAGGGTATTTTCATATCATTTTGCACTCTCAAGAAGACCTAGACTGGTCCTGGAAACAAGGAGACATACAGTTGAAGCCTTGTATACTTTGTCTCTCTACCTAGGATTATACTTTTAACCCTTTTATGTATAGGAATTCTTTGGCTCGGATTTGGGTTCGGTTACATGGGCTTAGCTGGTTCTTTTAGCACCCGAAGATATTGAACAACCTCACCTCTTACAAGGGAGAGCCTCTCAAAATTGACCAGAGAACTCTAAATGGTGATTTGGGTCTTTATACAAGTGTCATGGTTGAGGTAAATCTGGAAAAAAAGCTATCTCATGTCATTGCTTTCAATGAAAAAGATTATATTAGGCTGAGGTCATAAGAGAATATCAACATTGAACACTCTTTTTTGACTACTGTAAGATCATTGGTCACTCTATATTCAATTGCAGAGTTGTAAAAAAGTAGGTCCATCCTCATACTAAGAAATATTGGACTGAGGTTAGAGGAAACAGGAAGGATAAAAAACTTGCCTCGGAAAAATCGGAAATACATATGAAGAAGCAGGAGATTTGGAGAAGGAAAGCTAGTGATTCATCCTCATCAAAGGATCCTCCTAACCAATCATGGGCTGACATAGTGGAAAAGGAGGAATTGAAAAATGAAATGAAAACATTTTCTGAGAAATTTTCTACCATGGTCTTCAATATGGTACAACAGAATGAAGGGGCATATGGTGATACTACCTAGACTGATAATTCTCAGGAAGATAAAGGCATTGCTTCACAAGGTACTCTCATAGCCCTTAATTATACTACTTCCACTCAAGCAATAGAACATAACAACACAGGTCAGACTCAAAAAAAATGAAGACACTGAATACCCACCCTGTTTCTTGCATCGAGGAGGTTCCTTCAACAATAAAACCAAATACTCGACTCCCAGATAAATTCAAGGCAAAGAATGTACAGGATGATGGAAACTTTGAGTCTACCCCTACTGCATGCATCGAAGACTCCTACAATGAAATCCAATACTCTACTCCTTGATAAAGATGAGTATTTTGTTTCACCAATGAAACCAAATCCCCTACTACTAGATAAAGTTGAGGCATAGCATGTATAAGAGGATATAAACTTGATGTCTACCTGTACTGAATTCACCAAGGAGAAGACTCCAACATTGAAATAAAATACTCTACTCCTTGAAAAATATGAGGAAGATAATGTACAAGAGGATTCTAAACAAAAAGTGGATGATTCCAAACATTTGGGAATCTCCCCTGCTATCCAAGACACCTATCCTATGCCCTCTAATACTACATCATAGTTCCTTAATGTGAACATAACAGATCATAGGGAGGATGGTGGAAAAGACTTGAAATAAATCAGAGCAATTCAATTGCAGTGCACAAGCAGGATGGTTACAAGGGATTGGAACTACAACAGATCAAAGAAAAAAGTAATGATGTCACTAAAGATAACCTCATATCTCAAAATCTGGATAAAAATTTGAATACATCTAATCACATAAAACCATATGAGAGAAAGAAAATTCAACAGTATGAAGGCTTGAAAGGTAAAAAAATTAATCATAACTCTCCTAACACTTCAATGATTTTGTAGGAAGAAAATGAAATGACACCTAAAGAGCATCTTATCAAGCAATTGATAAAATCCAAATGTGGGAAGAACTCCTAAGGTAAAAAAAAGGGGCCTAGCCCCAAGAGTAATTATAAATTAATATTTTCTATTGGAATTGTCAAGGTATTGCTAACCCTGACACCATCGCAACATTAAAAAAAATCTTTTTACACACAAACTGATGATTTTTGCTATATCTGAACCCAAAATCATGTTTACCCCTAGATTTAATAGTCTTGACAAATATAGTTATAATTTTGTAGGTGAAATATCTAACAATAATACTTTTGATTCTTTTTGGGCCTTTACACATGTCACTATAATTAATTTTCATATTTATAATTATGATTATCAATCTTTTACATATGAGATAAATTTACATGAAAATATATTATTCTGAACTTTTTTATATTCTTACAATAGATATCAAGATAGAAGATCTTTGTGGAATAATATATATTCCCTTAAAAACTCTATACAATCACCTTGGGTCATTTTTGGTGACTTCAATGCCATACTTGGACCTAGTGAAAAATTGGTACCTTCACAATCAAGAACTTCCACTAAGGAATTTAAAATCTGTATTGAGGATAAAAATTTTGTGGAGATTAATCTAGTGGGTGCTAAATATACCCAGTATAGACGACAACAACATAGAATTTTGTCAAGTAAAATAGATATATCTTTCACAAATTTCAAAGCTATTCATAACTGGAATAACATCTCTAGTATTACTTTGACTAAGATTAATTTTGATCATCATCCAATTTTGGTTAGTTTCAATACTAGAACCAGTAAACCTATTCTCCCCTTTAGGTTCAATAAGGCCTGGAACACTATTGAAGATTATAAAAAAATTGTTAATGATACTTGAAATTTGATCATATTGAATGATGCCTTTTTCCTCCATTATAAAACTAAAACATCTAAAGAAAAAGTTAAAAATATAGTTCAAAGACAGATCTCAACAAAATGATATCGAAATTAATTCCCTCGAAAATGCCCTTAATCAAATTCAATCTGATTAAACTCATAGTGATTTTACTACTGACCCAAAAAAGGAAATTGATATAAGTAATAAACTCAATTCTATGATCACCTTAAAAGACAATCTTAGGAAACAAACCCTCAGAATCAACTAGATTAAGGATGGAGATAGAAACACGAAATTCTTCAATTCCTTACAAAGGATTAGAAAGGCCAATAGACCTCTTTCCATACTTAATGATGGAGAAAATATCATCGATAATGAGGAGAGACTTGAAAACCATATTACCTTCTACTTTAGTAACATTTTTAATAGTCCTACTCTAAATAAATATATCAAATCTGAAATAATTCCTTGCCTAGTTTGGGATAATGATAATAACCTCTTAAATAGTATTCCAATTGATCATGAAATTAAATATGTAGTCTTTAGCTTAAAACTGGATAGTGCTCCTAGTCCTGATGGATTTCCCAATGTTTTTTTCTAACATCATTGGGACATTATTGGCAATGATGTATGTCGTCTTGTAAAATTCTTCTTCACTAATGGCTACCTTCCTTATGGTATTAATGCTCAATTTCTTACCCTAATTCCAAAAGTGGAGAATGCTTTAGAAATCCACATTTTTAGGCCTATTTATCTTATCAACACTGTTTATAAAATTATCCTCAAGCTATTAGATATGAGATTATCACCTATCACCAAAAAAATTATCTCTTGGAATCAATTTGGCTTCCTGAAAGGGAGGAATATCCAGGACTACATTTGTCTCACCTCTGAAAGTACAAACATTCTCAAAAAGACCCAAAGATGGGGGAGTGTTGCCATAAATCTCTACATTAGTAAAGCCTTTGATACCATTGACTGGAATTTCATTTTCAATATCCTTTATAGCTTTGGTTTTAATGATAACTTATTAAGAAAAGTAAAAACACTTTTTAACTCTGCTCACATATATTTCCTAATCAATGGATCTTTGAAGGGTTATTTCACATTCACTAAGGGTGTTAGACAAGGAGACCCCCTTTATTAAATCCTTTTTGTAATTGTTTAAGACTACTTAAGAAAACTTATCACAGATTCAATTAATAGAGGTGAAATTAAACCTATCTTTGCCTCTAGAACTTTGATTGTTCCCTCACATCTTTTATATACTGATGATATAATTATTTTCCTATAAGGAGATAAAAAATATAAAAAGGATTAAAGATTTCCTCTCCCACTATGAAGATGTATTTGGTCAATCCATAAATTGGAGAAAATATTCCATCTTTTTTGGTAAATATTCCGCTGTCAACAAAAAGTATAATATTATAAATGAACTAGGAATTCAAGAGGGATCCTTCCCCTTTTCCTATCTTGGGATCCCCATCTTTTGGGGAAATCCCAAAAACACATATTTTTCAAAAAAAAAGTGATTAGATCAATATCCAACTATCGTTATGTAAAGGAAAAACTTTATCAATGGCAGGGTGGGTTTTTTTAGTCAAATACACCATTGTTTCAAAAATAGATTACTCTATGATGGTTTATAAATGGCATGCTTATCTTATCAAAAAGATAAATAGAAGAATAAAAAAATTGTTTGGAGTGGAATCAATCTTGAGAGAAAACTTGTGATTGTACCCTAGAAAAATTGTTGCACCCCAATTGAAAATGGAAGTCTTGGTATTAAGAACCTCAATCATTTTAAAGAGGCCCTTCAGGCCAATCTTACATTGAATATTGTGAACAAAAACTTGGAGACTTATGATTTATTGTGTGGTAGATTTGATAATAACCTTAAGAAAGGAAAACACTTATATATGGACTCCTAAATATGGCCTTTCATCAAACACACATTTTCAAAAATCCTATCTTGCTCTATATGGATTGTTAACAAAGACTCGTCGCTCAATTTTTGGTTGGACAACTGGAATGGTATCCCACTTTGTAGCATGGTAGATCCTATGAAATTATACATGAATAAAAATATCTCCATAAATGATTTTTTGAACTCCCTTGATGATAATTTACTAGAAGAAATTTCTACTATTATTAAAAATTATACTTTTGTCATCACCGATGATTTTTTAGTTTGGGAGCCTTCTTATAATGGGGTTTTAAACTACAAACTCTATTAAAATTATAATGTCAATACCAACAACAATGATTTCACTTGGATAAATAAATTCAATAAAAGTTGGTTTAGACCCTCCCAATTCACCCTAGTGTGGAGAATTTCTCATAATAAAATTCCCATGGAAGGTAACATTCAGGTTTATGGTATTCAGATTTGTTCTAAATGTCGTATGTGCAACCAACACAAAGAGGATGCAGATCACCTATTTATTACTTGTGAAATTGCCTCTGATTTATGGAATTTTATATTTGATATTTTTTATCTTAGATGGATAGGTTTGAGCTCTATTAGACTACAGCTTCAGAAATTCACTAATATAGATAACTCTCCTCAAATTACACAGTTTTTATCACCACTATAGCAGAAATGATACATCTTATCTAGTATGAAATAGACTATATTATGCACAAAAATGACACTTTTAGTTTTCGTGAAGCTCAAATGAAGATATATACTAAGATCAAGGAAGCTGGAATCATTCAAACAGGGACCTATCACAACTCAGTCAAGGATTTCACTATATTATGATGGATTGGGATCAAAGGAAAATACATCCCATCGAGGGGTCTACAAGAAGTATTCTAGAAACCTCCCATCCCTTGCTGGATCAAAATTAATGTGGATGGTGTCACAAAAGGAAACCTAGGACTTGCGGGCTATGGTATTATCTACAGAAATCAAAATAGTGACATTCTTGGATGCTGCTTTGGTTCGTGTGGTCACACCTCCTCATTGGAAGCAGATATGTAAAGTATCATAAATGCATTTCTTTGGATACAAAAAAAAAGTTTGGAACAAAATATGGATTGAAAGTGATTCAACTAATATTTTGCAGGCTCTTAGACATGGAATGACTCACCTTGCATGGATGATCACTGTTAAATGGATTTCCTGCCTCCATCACCTATCAGAGCTCAATCATATTATCACTCATGCCTATAGAGAGGCGAACAAGGTTGTATATGGTCTTTATAATAAGGGTGTCTATAGAAATTACACATACATGGGGGATCTTCCAGCTGAGTTCACCCCCTGCATCAAAATGACTGTAATAAAATCTCCTCCTTTAGACTTTTGTAAACTTTTTATTTTAATATATTTCAGTGCTATGGTCCTTTGACCAAGGAATCGTCTTTGAAAAAAAAAATGTCAACATCCTCCACCATCATAGGACCAATGAAATATCAAAAAAATAGCCCACCTCTCTCTCCATTCACCAAATGAAACTAGAACCGACCACCACAGATCGAACTGAATAACCCAAAAAATAGTCTGGTTTGTTCTAGATCTGAACATTAAGAACACACATAACCAGATCCAAACCTCACCAATGAAGATGATGATCTTCCACACTGTCATCTAAAGCCATGAGCATCATTGAGTTGAGCCTCCCCTTTCCTACATATGAATAATACTACCACCAATCCCCCATGCTAATGTCAATAGGTGCCAGAGCCCCACTCCACCCCTCAACCTCTCAAACTCCCCATTTCTTATTTTTTTTATTTTTTATTTGTAATTATACATATAATATAATACATGGTAATAATAAAATATTTAATATTAAGTATCATAATTATAATTATAATATTAATATATATATATATATCATTATAGTAGTATTGATAAAAATTATAATAGGTTTTTATAAATATATATATTTTTATATATATTTTTTAATTATAATAATATTATTAATTTATATATATATATATATTAATCATAATATGTTTATGTAAATGTTTATATATGTGTGTGTATGTATTATTCTACATATTATATAATTAAATTAAATGATATATACATAAAAGTAAATAAAAATTTATAAAAAAATAATTATTTTTATTTTTATATATATCTAATAATAATAATTATAGGTATTTCTTTGTAAATATATTTTAATAAATAGTTTTTGTAAATAGTTTTTTACTAATAGTAATAACAAATGTAATATATTATATTAATACCACTTAATATAATTAAGTAATATATATATTGTATATATATATTTATTTATAATTTAATTTGTTGGGTAGATCGACTTTTTCTTAACAATTTGACATTTCTTTTCTTTTATTGTTTGATTGGTTTAGGTTTTCAAACTGGTGGGATCATGTTGCATGGCTCAGGGGTTGATCAATTCTATTGAGGGGCATGTGCTTGAGTCACCAATAAGGAGTAGGAGGAATTGTGAATGTGCCAAAAGGAGGAAAGGAGGCCATCCGGGAGTGGTGACAGGAGCTGGAAAGAAGAATCATAAGTCTCCAAAAGCATCAGAAGTGGGATATCACCAATTTGAGAGAAAGAGACTAAGATACTACTCTCCATCAATAGATCATCTCTCAAGACCTATATTATAGAGAGATATCTAGGAGGGGATCTATTCACTATACTTCCACATTACAAGAATGGGACATTAGAGAGCACAACCACATACCATTCACCATAGGCAGCAAGTAGAAAACAGAGACATTTAGAGTTTTTAGAGATCGAGCAGGGAGAGAGAAAACACTCTTCTCTCTATTTTCTTCTATTTTATTCATTTCTACAATATTAACTCTTCTATTTTAAACTCTTTTAATATGTTAAATACATTTACCATTCTAGACAAAACTTATTTGGGGGAATATGCTAGCTGGTTAATCTGTTTTACTCTGTTCAGGCATATTCTTTATGGGATACTTCTTTCTCTCTCACTTAAGAAAATATTCTTTTACAAAACATAAAGAATTAGTAAAAACTTATCTTGAATGGGATTTAAATAAAAATTTATTTGACATAATTATTTTAATGAGAACTAAATAAATTCTCAAGGGAGATAAACACACTAAGTTTAATAGAAAAATTGAACTCAGCAACTCCAGATTTGTTCTAACTTGTTGATTGAGATATCTCCACATTTGATAAAATATAAAATTCATTTAACCAAAGGTTTACCTGAAGAAAAATCCGGTCATCCACTTTTAATCAGATCCATAAGATTAAATTCAAATGCATGAATAAATAAAAATCTTGTTAGCCACATTCAATCCAAATGCATGATTATTCTCATTGTCTTGATAATATCCTATATTTCATTTCTACCTAAAGTAGAACTCAATTTCTCAATCACACAATTATCATTCACTTTATTGTTCATCACCATCATATACTGTTGCTTAGTCTATTTTTATTTATTTTTTTGTCTTATTTTTGGTCAATCAAGCACACAATCAGTCTTTTCCTGTGGTTCATCCTTCTTACCACAATACTAGTATATGTAGTAAGTAGACTTATAAATTTAAATTTTCATGTGTTTAATGATGCACACGTCAAATTTTGGTTCCTTTTTAAGCAAATCAATGTTTTCCCTAGTTGGTTTTCCATTTTTTATTTTATTTCAAAATAAACAAAAATAAAAAAACCAAAGGAAAATAAAAAACTGAAGAAACCACCTCGACCATCAGAGGAAATTTTTAGATTTATTTCTTATAGAATTAGGGAACAATTCAGCATTTTATATCCAAATGATTTTGAATATCTTATTGAATAATTTAAGGATATGAGACCACATATTTTATAAGCCCTAGTTAGGAAACTAAAATAATTTTCTCACATTTTCCCTAAGTTCTATATGTAAGAGTTGGTGTTCCCAATTTTAAAATTGAACTAACCCTAGATTCAAGGTTGGAGATACATGATCCATATTGTAAGGATTTTTTTAAGGGCTGGTAGGATGCGGAATAGGTAGAAATTGAAGAATATGGTCACAACAAGGAAGATCGTTTTATTTCAAACACTTTATTTAACAATTTATTGTGTTCTAACTTGTTTAATTATTTTTCAATAATTCAATAGGTTGAACCAGCATCAGCCATATTATCCCTTTCCTTAGAGGATACCACACCAGAGATGGTATTTTTAAAAGAGAGGCTAGAGGAGGATGGCGACCTCACTCCTGCTCTGGACATGCTCTAAGAAATATTGTTCATATTTAATAAGAGCAAGCTGATTTAATTTAGGGAGTTAAAAATTTCATGGAAGAAGTTGTATTTTTATTTGACTTTGATTATTTTGAATATGATCTTAGTTATACTAATCCCTTTGTAGGTATTAAGGATGTATCTCACCCTTATGATTACCTACATAGTCAAGAGGAACATGATGTTACACCTAATGAAGATTTGTTAGAACTCCCATTTTTGGTTGAAAATTATAGTTTGGGAGCTATTGAAAATGAAGAAGATTTGTTAGAGCTATATATATGATCAAAATATGGTGTAGATGCATATTTTATATTCAAATAGGAAATGAGACATTGGGATGAACTAGAACATAAGTCTCACCCTACAATTTATTTTTTACTTCATGTGTACCCTGAAGATGAAGTAGTTGATGGAGGGAAGTATCCCTACATTTTATTTTCCCCTTAATCATTATCCAAGAGATAATTGACTGATAAGGAGAGGGACTTGAATGAGGCTGACCAAGGGGTACTCTAAAATCTATAATATACAGAATCTAAAAAGAATCACATCTGGTTGTTCATAGATAAGAAGACACATCCTCTATCAGATTGGGGATGACTCACTCATTGTCCAGTTGTGTGCAGTCAAACTAAAGAACCCCTTGGGGGTTTATCCCAAGATTATCCTATTTATTTTCTTGTTTTAGTTTATTTTTTTCTTACTTTTTTAATTTTTTTGGTTTTTCTTAGTAGGAATATAATTAGTTAGTAACTCTATGTGGTATTAATTCAAGACCAAATGGAGCAACACATTGGATTTACTAGATAACACTCCCTAACTCAAACTTTTGTTTCATTTTAGTTTGATATTTACATCTTGAAGTCTAACATTAATTTTTTTACACCCATAGGTACATGAATATATCATCCATAGAAATATTTTCAATGATAATAGGGAGGCTTCATTTGGTTTCATTTAAAAATGATAATCTTCCACAGTTAGGGATGTAAAATTTTTAATTTTGAAATTTTTTAATATGTACATTCATATTTTCTGCTTCTAGTAATTAAGTTTGGAGGAATACCCCCTAATATTGTGAATCAGTTTCTTACTAGGTGTTAGAATGTTATAATCTATACATTTGAAAATTATTTTGAGATGCATTGTGAAAAATACTTGCACCCACTGTTTTCGTTTTCATTCTACTTATATTATTTCATTTCTTATCATGTTACTGTTTGAAATTCAATGAAAAATATTTTATTCTTTCATAAAAATTCAAATAATGGACTTAAAAAACATTTTTTGTTCTTGATATTCTAGTGGTGGCTAGTGGGGTCTTTTTTATGTTTTATGTTTTTCTTTTTTTTGGAAAGTTGAATTTGGAACATTTTAGTAACCCCTTCAATTATTCAACTACTTAATTTACCATCTATTAAGAACTTAACTTTCTCCCACCATAGGAGTTAACATTGGGAAAAATTTTGAGTTTTAAGTGTGGGGGATTGGGGTCATTCTGTGCCAATTTGTGCTTTAAATTTTAGACATGTCTATTTCCTCCTAGTTTTTTTGTCAAAAAATAGTCAAAAAATTTCATTTTTTTTCAAAACTGAGGGCCTTAGGCTTCAATATTCACCTAAATCTTGTCACTTCTAGTGGATAACTACTTTATGGTTGTTAAGAGTTGCATTAATTATGAAATTTTTAGGGATGTATGATTAATGAGTGTAGTTGGATAGTGTTTTTATAGATATTATTTTTAGGAACTGAGGAATATAATGATATGGCATAGATATTTGTAGAATTATGATCATGACTTTAGGAAATTGGAAATTTAAACTGGAACCTAGGGGGATATCCTTTTAAAAAGTAATCAGCTTAGGAATCCTACGCAAATGGTAATCTTATAATTCCTTTGAAACTGGAGTAAAATAGGAAAATGGGTTACCACGGTGGAAATATAAGACTCTATGAACTGAGTGTGTGTGTGTGTAAGACCTCCGTACATATCAAATAATTGATTTTTCATAGTTCTTTTCATATACATGTCTAGGTAAAATTTAGAAAAAATGGAGAAAAAAAATGAAAAATAATAATAATAAAGTTCCTAGTGGTAAAAAATGAGTTCATTGTGATGAGGGAAATTTTGAACCTAGATGAAGAAGGGGAAAACAAACTTACATTAATATCAATTTTTTGTATCAATAAAGTGATAAAAATTAAATTTTTGGAACCTGGGAGAAAGTAAAAATTTAAGGTTCCTTTGGTTAAGGTTTTAATTCCACTTGATCTAACATGTCATCACTCTTAGAATTGGATCTTGAACTGCAATTGAAGTGGGGAAGTGGGTGAATTTTTATAGGAGCCATGACATATTTAATAGTGAATGAGTCTATGTGCCCCTTATTTCCATTTTGTATTTTAATTTAGGAAGGACCTCCTTTGATAATTATTTGGAAAACCTCTCTCTCCTTAGAATTCTTGACTTTGTTAATAAAATTCCAAACATGCTTCATTTTTGAGCTTATTGTGAAAAAATTTGTGTATGTTTCAAAAGGTCAAAAGGCGTAAAATTTTTTGAGGACAAAAAAATATTTAAGTGTGTAGGAGTTTGATGTGAATGTTTTTAACACATTTTACCAAATCATTTTCTTATTATTATTATAAAAATAATATAATTTAATTAATAATTATCAAATGTTTTCCTTTTTGTACATAATTAACAAAATAGTGTTTTTGTTGTTCAAAAATGTATTTTAATGTCCATTTTAGTCATTTGGAATAATTTGAAATTAATTAAATAATTCTGTTTTAACCATCATTTTTTATTATCTGTTTTTTTAATTATAATTTTTTAATTTCATCACCCCCAAGGGCATAGCCTAGTGGTTATGGCTTTGAGGGGTCTCATAGGATGTTTCAAGTTTGAGTCACCTCGAGTACTTGTAGGTGCCATGGATTTTCTTTGTTTCTTTGTATCTCCCTCCCCAAACTATTGTAATTACAATTTTTTAATTCCATTAATTCTTTCATTTTTTAACATTGTTTTGTGTTTTTTTCAAAATAATTATTTAATTTATTCTTTTATTTGATTAATTTTTTATTTAATTAATAATTCTTCCCTTTGATTAATCTTGTTATTCAACTATTTTATTTATTTCTTTGTTTATGTTATTATTTTATTTTATTTTTTTTATTACTTTTATTTAATTCATTAATTGAATTATTTTATTCTTTTAATTATTTCTATATCCAATCCTATTTAAAATAATTTACCCTTGTTGTAGTATAATTTAATTTATTCATTATTTTAATTTGAATGTAATTATTTTTTAAATTTCTTTTCTCATTTTAATTTTTATTTTTATTTTTGTTGTTGTTTCTGTAATTTTAAAATTTATTTATTAAGTTCATTATTAGGCAATTTGTTTTCCACCAGGTCCCAAAATCACCATCATGCGATTCATCGCTAGTGGGAATCGCTACTACCTCCCCTATTTCAGTCACCCTTATCCCCTATTGAGCCACCACCATAACAGAGAATGGTGAATCAGTAGGAGTCACTTTCAGTATCTTACCCTCAACTTCCACCAACTACTAGAAACCTAACGGTGACTCAAGTCACCACCAACATCCTCCACCAACATTAGACCAATAACAAATCAAAAAAATCACCCACTTCTTTCTCTATTCACCAAACATAACCAGTATCGGCCACCATAGATTGAACCAAATAACCCCAAAAATAGTCAAAATATTTTCAGATCTGAACATTCCTAACACATAAAACACGATCCAAACTACACCGGGGAAGATGATGATCTTCCACCCCATCATCTGAATCCACGACCACCACTTAGTTGAGCCTCCCATTGCCTACGGATGAAGAAGACCATCATCAAGTCCCCTTACTGGTGTCACCAGGAGCATGATCCCCACTTCACCCCTCTACCTCTTGACCCCCCCCCCACTTTTTATTTTCTTATTTTTTATTTATAATTATATGTATTATATATTATATGATAATAATAACATATATAATAATATGTATAATAATTATAATTATAGTATTAATATATATATCATTATAGTAATAATGATAAAATATTATAATAGGTTTTTGAAAATATATATATATATATTATTTTTTGTAAAAAATTAATAATAATAATAAGTTTATTTAAATAATAATAATTATTATATAATAAGGGACCTCAGTGAGTTTCAGTCGTCTGGTGGGTTGAACAGAGGAAAACTTCTGGAGGACAGATTCTGGAGGATCAAATTTCTGTTCTTTCTTTTCTTTGTTTTACACTTGTTAGTATTGTAATGTATTCTTCTTGCCCCTTATTCACAATTACCCTTACAATGGTGGGGTAGAATTCTATGTTATTGGAAAAGGAGAGGTTTTCTATTTTGTATTTCATGAGTTCTTACTATTAATGTTTTAAAATCCTATTTTCTCTTCTGCGAATCAATTTCAATTAATTATAACAGTTTTTATTATCATGTATGATTGTATCTCATTTTAGATTCTGTTGTTTATTTATATTTGGTCAATGATCAATATCTCCATCCACTAGGTTCTGGTTTATAAACTATGGAATAGACCAGGACGTAGTGGTGAAGTACTCGGTGATCACCGGTACGTGTGTGAGGAGTATTGAATGTTCTAGATTGCTTGGGATAAACAAGACCCAATTGGGAATTGCCTAAGATAATTGGGGGTATTTTCTACAACTCTATTATACATTGGAAGGAGAGTAGGCCAATCTAAGGTTTTATTAAGTTTTATTCTCACATTTTTATTTGACCAAGGGAGTGAGAAGAAACGATTGTGGATTCTCACTCTTAACGATTTAGCAAGAGAGAATTGGGTAAAGTGAACTATGATAGAATTAAAATTGGAAAACCGACCCTAACCTAATCACCATTACATATCACTAATTTAAATCACATAATTTTTCAATTTGTTTTTAAACTTTCACTTAATTGCTTTACTTTATTTAGTTTCTTTCTTGTATTTTCCAAATCAAACAATTTCAAAAACAACATCACTTATTTTTCTTATTTTAAGTGAAAAACACTTTTTTTGAGCACTCCTCTCTGGAGAAAACCTAGGAAACCCACTATAATTCATTTTAACTTAGGTTATATTTGTTTTTTCCACACCCCATGATAGTAACGTGTCAAAACTTGGCGTCGTTTCCGGGGAGGTAGTGCCAACATTTCTTTTCTTTTCTTTCATTTCTCTTTTCATATTTTCTCTTCAAAATTACATGACTCGAACCTAAAAAACTAAACCTTTACCCATAGATACTAAAATTTAAAGAACCTTTTTTAATAGACTTAGAAACCTTAATTTTGAATCTGAATTTGAGGAAGTTCCCCTGCAGACTCAAGTTAAACTTCTAGTGTTCACTCTGAGCCTGTCATCATGGCTGAAAATCAAAACCAAACACTTAGAGACCTCTCTGCACCACAATTCCCTAATCAAAACAATCAACTTGTCATTCCAGTGTTATAAAATGATTTTTAAATGAAACCTAACATGATTACTTTGCTTCCACAGTTTCATCGTTTGTCAGGTAAAGATCCAAACAAACACATGTTTGCTCAATATTCAGACCCCATGGAATTACTGAGGAGCAGGTAAAGTGGAAGGAATTTCCGTTTTCATTAGATATAACTACTAAATAATGGTTTTACAGCCTACAACCGGGAGATGTACATGACTGGAATGACCTGGTAAGATGTTTCATGCAAAGATTCTTCCCTACCTCAAGAAGTATATCCATTTGAAAGGAAATCTACGCCATACGACAATCATCTGGAGAAACCCTTTACGAGTACTGGGAGAGATTTAAGAAGCTATGTGTCATATTTCCGCAACAAGACATTGAGGAACATCACTTTCTTGTCTTCTTCTATCAAGGATTACTAGAAAATGACAGAAACCTTCTTGATGCATCATCTAGAGGTGCACTGATTGACAAGTCACCAGAAGAAGCTAAGGTCTTGATTGAGAAGATTTCCCAGAACTCGCAGTAGTTTGGAACAAGAGGTATTCATGAGTTATGAACTTCTCATCCATCACCCTTATTAGAAACTAGGATTGAAGAGCTAACTAGTATGGTGATACAGATGGCCTTGAAACAAGTGAGTGAACAACAAGCACCGGCTAAGGTATGTGTTTTATGCTCATCACCTGATCATTTTACTGACTAATGTTATGAAATACAAGGAATGGAAACATGTGTGGAAGCCTTTAATCCAAGGTAGTTTCAACAAAATCAAGGATGTAGAGATTCTAACCAAGTCAAATATGGGTTTGGAAATCAGCAGAATCAAGGTAGACCTCCGTACCAAAACCATTTTCAAAACCAACCACTATTCCAGAATCAATTCCATAACCCACCACCATTTCAACAAAAGAAATATTATAACCAGCCTTCTTACCAAAAACCAACCACTTTCCAAAGACCCTATGAGCATCCATCCACCAGTGCACAACCTCCAATTCAAATCCATCAGCAAAAATCTGAGTTTGAGGGATTGAAGGACACTGTTAAAGATTTTTCCAACTAGTTTGAAAGTCTTATTGACTTTTTGACCAAAAATCTAGGTAAACTCCCTTCCCAAACAATCCCAAACCCAAAGGATAATGTTAGTATTATAACTACAAGAAGTGTAAAAGAACTCCCAACATCATCCACCATTGAACCTGAAATAAGAATACCTGATATGTGAGAGAATTAAATTGGAAATGATGAAAATTATATGAAAATGCATCAGGAAGAAGATAAGAAAGAGGAAGAGGAGAAGGATAGGCCAAGGAAGAAGAAACAAGAAACACAATTTCAAAGGAAAAAAAGGGAGAATAATGATATACCACCACTATTTCCATCAAGTATTATTTAATCAAAGAGGTTTCAAGAAGAAACATTGCAAAAAGAAATTCTGGACACCTTCCAGATAGTGGAAATCAACATACCTCTTCTTGAAGAACTCAAACAAATTCCAAAGTATGCTTTTGAAGGATATTTGCACCAAGAAGAGGAGACTTCAAGGGAATAAGATGATCAGTTTGGGAAGAAGTGTCTCAGCCCTTATCACACCACAATTGCCAACCAAATGTCAAGATCCATGGATGTTTTTTATTCCACGCACCATTGGTTAATTAAATTTCTCTAATTCTTTGTGCGATTTAGGTGCATCAATTAATGCATTGACTCACTCATTATATACTTATTTACAGATGGGAGACTTGAAGCCCACAATAGTGGTAGTCCATCTTGCAAATAGATCCATAGTTTTCCCAGCAGGAGTTCTAGAGGATGTCTTGGTAAAAGTCAAAGATCTTTTATTCCCTACTGACTTCTATGTATTGAATATAGAAGATGATAGGATCACATCACACTCACCCATCATTTTTGGAAGACCTTTCTTGAAATCATCCAAAACCATCATCAATGTCCAAGAAGGGACACTTACCATAGAGTTTGGAGACAGCATTGTCCACTTTAATATTTTTGAATCCTTGAGGCACCCATCAGATGATCATTCACTCCTCACACTCTCCCATGAAGATGGTATATAACCAATTAAATAATCAGGTATGTTTCATGAATTCTTATCATTAGGAGAGAATTTTTCCATTAAAGATGTCATTGAACATATAGATTCCCAAACTCCTGGAGATTTAGATTTCCTGTTGGAAGAAGAGGTAAAATCTGATTTCTTTGATAATTTGTTAAATGATGATAAAGATTATGATTTCTTGTGTGCAGGATATCAAACCATTGGAATTGGGGAACCTCAATTTAGTTTCATCCCTTGACCACCCCCTGATCTAATATTAAAACCACTCCCCATTGATTTAAAATATGTTTACCTTATGGAGGGAGAGAAATTACCCATAATAATTTCTAATAATATATCTGAAACTCCAAAAAAATAATTGATTGAGATTTTGAGAGAGAATGTCCAAGCAATAGTGTGAAGCTTATGTGATATCCCAGGAATAAACCCAAAAATTTACTCACATAGAATTTTTCTTGAGGGAGAGTCCAAACCTGTCAGAAAACCCCAAAGGAGGCTGAACCCCACCCTGATGGAGGTTGTGAAAAAAGAGATTGAGAAGTTATTAGATGTTGGGATCATCTATCCAATATCAGATTCACAATGGGTTAGCCCCATCCATGTAGTCCCAAAGAAAACTAGCCTAACCATTGTGAGGAATGAAAAGAATGAATTAATCCCAGTGAGAATTCAGAATAGCTGGAGAGTATGCATAGATTTTAGGAAGTTGAATCAGGTCACTTAAAAATATCATTTACCTATCCCTTTCATTGACCATATTCTAGATAGGTTGGTAGGTGGAACTCATTATTACTTTTTTTGATGGATTTTCATTTTATTTTTAAGTACCCATTGCTCCTGAGGATCAAGAGAAGACTACCTTTAATTGTCCTTTTGGTACTTTTACATACAAAAGGATGCCATTTGGATTGTGTAATGCCACAGGTACATGTCAGAGGTGTATGTTAAGTATATTTTCTGATCACATTGAATATTTCTTGGAGGTTTTCTTGGATGATTTCACAGTTTTTGGAAATTCATTTGACCATTGTTTGAAAATCTGGAAAAAGTTCTGAAAACTTGCATTGAAAAGAACCTTGTTTTGAATTTTTAAAAGTTTCATTTTATGGTTGAGAGAGGAATTTTCCTTGGGAATGTCATTTCACAGAAAGGAATTGAAGTTGATAAATCAAAAATTGAAGTGATAAATTCTTTGCCTTACCCAACTTGTGTGAAACATGTTAGATCATTTTTAGGACATGCAGGATTCTACGGGAGGTTTATCAAAGACTTTAGTAAGATTTCTCTCCCTCTCTCAAGATTACTTTTGAAATATGATGATTTCAATTTCAATGGTTCATGTAGGGAAGCCTTTGATGAGTTGAAAAGGAGATTGCTTACACCACCAGTAATGCAGCCACCCAATTGGGAAGAACCATTTGAGCTGCTTTATGATGCTTCAAACCAAGCTTTTGGAGCATCCCTTTCTCAGAGAATTGAGGGCAAGCCACAAGTCATTGCATATTCCTCTAAAACCTTAGATGTAGCCCAATTCAACTACACAACAACAGAAAAAGATTTTTTAGCAGTTGTTTTTTATTTAGAAAGATTTAGATCATATATGCTTTGAACTAAAGTCATTGTGTTTTCTGATCATGTAGCTCTTAGGTACTTTATGAAAAAGGATGAATCAAAACCAAGTCTTGTGAGATGGATGCTATTACTATAGGAGTTCAACATAGAAATCAAAGATAAGAAGGGATCTCAGAACCATGTGGCTGATCACTTAAGTAGACTGCCTAACACTGTTGAAGTTGAAATTCCAAACACGGAACCACTAAATGATCGCCTTCCAGGAGATCATTTGTACTTGATTGAAGGAGAAGTACCTTGGTATTCTGACATGGTCAATTATCTGGTAACATCTCAGGTACCATCTCATTTAAATTCTCACCAAATTCACAAATTGAAAGCTGAATCTAGATATTACATCTGGGATGATCCACTTCTATGGAAGATTTGCAATGACCAAATGATAAGAAGATTGTTTCCAAAAAATGAAATTGATTCTACCTTTAAGTTTTGTCACACATTATTTTGTGGAGGCCGCTTTGGAACTCAAAGGATAGCAAGGAAGGTTTTAGAATCTGGAATTTATTGGCCAACACTTTTCAAATATTCTCATGAATTTTGTAAATGGTGTGAAAAATGTCAATTTACAGGAAATATTTCAAAGAGACAAGAAATGTCCCAAAATCCACTTAATTTTTGTGAAATATTTGAAGTTTGGGGGATATATTTTATTGGCCCTTTCCCAATGTCATTTGTAAATTCTTATATTCTGCTTTCTGTTGATTATGTTTCCAAATGGGTGGAAGAAAAATCCACCAGGACTGACGATGCTAAAGTTGTTTGTGATTTTGTCAGGGCTAACATATTTTGTAGGTTTAGAGTTCCCAGATCCATCATTAGTGATTAAGAGACTCACTTTTGTAATTTGATAATGGAGGCTTTGTTAAAAAAGTATGGGGTGCATCATAAAACATCAACTCCCTATCATCCATAGACTAATGGCCAAGCTGAAGTGTCTAATAGGGAAATCAAAGGAATTTTGGAAAAGACTGTTGATCCAAATAGAAAGGATTGGAGCCAAAGGTTAGAAGACACATTATGGGATTACATGAAAGCCTACAAAACCCCAATTGGAATGAGTCCATATAGGCTGATTTATGGGAAAATTTGTCACCTACTTGTGGAATTGGAACACAAGGCATACTGGGCTGTGAGGAAGATGAATCTGGATCTTGAAAGTGCTGGAAAAGAAAGAAGATTGCAGTTACAAGAGCTGGAAGAAATTATAATGGAATCATTTGAGAATTCTTGGATTTAAAAAGAAAGAAAAAGATTGGATCATGACAAGCTGATCCAACCAAAAGTCTTATATCCTAGAGATAGAGTGTTGTTATTCAATTTAATACTCAAGATGATGCCAGGTAAACTTTGTTCCAGGTGGGAAGGTCCATTTATAGTTAATCATGCATATCCTTTTGGTTCTGTGCAGATTGTGAAGGATGGAGCACAGGATCCATTCACTGTAAATGGGTATAGGCTGAAGAAATTCCTTGGGACCATGCCATTAGAGCCAATGGAGGAGATCACACTCCTCCAACCTGTTTATCAATAAAATCCACCAGGTCTTACCTCTCCTTTACACTTTATTGCTTGTTATGATTCATTTTTTTCAAATCTCATTACATGTTAAATCCATTTGAATGCATTGCGGACACTGTATCGTTTAAGTGTGGGGGAGGGAACCTTTGTAGTTTAGGATTTTTATTGTTTGTCTTCCTATTTTCACCTATTTTAAACAAAACAAAAAAATGGAGTTTATTTTTCAAAATTTTGTGTGTTTTTGAAACTTTTGAGCATAAATGATTATCTTTGACATTTTTGAAACCCATGTTCATGGGAGAAATAATTTATCCCCTGAAACTTAGTTTAAATGAATGCTGAAAATGACATTTTTTCAAGTTCAATTCTTTAGTAATTTCATAAAAAATACTTTTTTTTTGAATCCCATGCCACATATCACTATATTTATATTTGAAATCACATTCCTGTGAGGCTTCTGAACCTATTATTTTCATATTCTTTACAATCACCTCACTTCTTGAGAGAACCAAACCATGCTTGTTTTAACCAGAATTTTATTTATTCCTTTCAAAACTTGAAGGTTTGGGGTACATGTGTTTTAAATGATTGAGTCATTTCTTTTGTTTGAAATACCCTTTTTTAATATAATACCTTTCATAATATACTTCCTTGAACATTTAATACTTGTAGCCCATAGAATCCATGAACATCCTATTAGGTTAGCCACATTACAAGCCAATATTCCCTATCCAACCTGCTCTTGAAGTGAAATTGCATGATCTATTTGAACATAATTGTGGAGGGAAGATGTCTTGTATTGTAATACCTTATTTGGGGATAATTTGGGTAAAAATAAAATGTTGAATAGATGTTATTTCTGCTGGAAAAAAAATCATTCTGCTGAAATCTGTGCCTTTTCTGGAGCTTTCATGATGAGAGAAGTTGTGCCTTTCTGGAGCTTCTAATGAAGAAAGAAAGTTGTGCCTTTTCTGGAGCTTTCAAGAAATATTATATTTGAGGAGATTGAAATGTTTTCTACTGAAATGATGAACTATGTTAACATTCCTTGATATTCCATGATGAAGTAGGTGCTTTTCTACTAAGGGGAGTGAATAGGAGACCATACTTGTGTAAAAATTAGAGTAATGCAATTTTGCTTCAAAAAGAGCCAAGCCCTCTTCATTCAGCCTCAGAATTTTCACATCTAAATCCTACCAACCTAAATCCACAGAACAACCTTGACAAGTCCTCATGATAAACATATTTATTTGACTCACATCAGGTGGAGATGTAGGAATTTATCAAGACTATGGTGACCCTTGTATGAGTTTGGATGAGAAATACATTGCTAAAAAAATTGAAATTTGTGTGATGAGAGATAATGAAAGTTAGGTAAGTGTTTTGTGTGTATGGGAGGAGAAATGAAGAGTAAATATATTTAATTATATTAAATTAAGAACTTGAAATAATAGTTTTTGAGGAGGCATGATATATTTTGTTTCTTGTTTTCAAATTGGTGGATCTCATGGATATTTTTTTTGAATTTACTTTGATTTTATTTTGATTCTGACTTGTCCATGAGTCTAAGTGATAAGTGTGGTGGAATTGATATAGTAAATATTTTCATTATTATTAATAAGTTTTTCAATGATTTAATCCCTCTCAATTATTAAATTTGAGTATATTTTCATCATTTATGTGTTTTTGGTGTATTTTGGGCTTAAATGTGAAAATGGGGTAATTCTGTAAAATTGACAGTTTTATATAGCTTTTGTCTTTCAGACATAACTTTGATAATATTGGTTAAATTGAAGTGAATATTTTTTTGTAGGCTTCATATGCTTGTGGGCTTCAAATTTTTCTTCTAGAAGAAGACCCAATTCGAAACCCAATGGTACATAAAAATCAATCAAGTAGAGAACTCAGTCTGTATGGAAAAATATACCCCATCACATTAAATCAACAATATATAATTCATCTGACCTTATACTGATGTGATTATAGATTTTTTCGATAGAGTACATTCAAAGTATGGCTCACAATAAATTTTATAAAATATGAAGCTCATCAAGGCCTCTTTTTGGTGCGTCCAAGTGGACTGGGTGAAATAGTTTTTGGCAGCCAGAAAAGTAATGTTCATTGATTTGGACATATATTTCTTTAAACCTGTACAATGAATCGAAAATTTAGAGGGTCTATATCCAACTTAATTTCCAACATTCTATAAGAAGGGGCCTCAGTGAGTTTCGGTCGTCTGGTGGGTTGAATAGAGGAAAACTTCTGGAGGACAGATTCTGGAGGATCAAATTTCTGTTCTTTCCTTTCTTTGTTTTACACTTCTTAGTATTGTAATGTATTCTTCTTGCCCCTTATTCACAATTACCCTTACCATGGTGGGGTAAACTTCTGTGTGATTGGAAAAGGAGAGGTTTTCTATTTTTTATTTCATTAGTTCTTGCTATTAATGTTTTAAAATCCTATTTTCTCTTCTGCGAATCAATTTCAATTTCTTATAACAATTTTTATTATCATGTAAGATTGTATCTGATTTTAGATTCTGTTGTTTATTTATATTTGGTCAATGATCAATATCTCCCTCCACTAGGTTATGTTTTATAAATAATGGAATAGACCAGGACTTAGTGGTGAAGTACTCGGTGATCACTGGTATATGTGTGAGGAGTAGTGAATGTTCTTGATTGCTTGGGATAAACAAGACCCGATTGGGAATTGCCTAAGATAATTAGGGGTATTCGCTACAACTGTATTACACATTAGAAGGAGAGTAGAACAATCTGAGGTTTTAGTAAGGTTTATTCTCACATTTTTATTTGACCAAGGGAGTGAGAAGAAAAGATTGTGGATTCTCACTCTTAACGATTTAGCAGAAGAGAATTGGGTAAAGTGAAATGTGATAGAATTACAATTGGAAAACCAACCCTAACCTGATCACCATTTCATATCACTGATTTAAATCGCATCATTTTTTAATTTTTTTTTAAACTTTCACTTAATTGATTTACTTTATTTAGTTTCTTTCTTGTATTTTCCAAATCAAACAATTTCAAAAACAACATCACTTCTTTCTCTTATTTTAAGTGACAAACACTTTTATTGAGCACTCCTCTCTAAAGAAAACCTAGGTAACCCACTATAATACATTTTAAATTAGGTTATATATTTTTTTCCCACACCCCATGACAGGAACGTGTCAGTATTCATGATGAAATTTTCTAACTTTAAGAACTAGACCACATAATCCCCGAAATCATAAAAAGATATTCCTCCTATCTTTAGACATTAACAAAAATCAAAATAGTGAGCACATTTTAAGATAATTCCCAAAATGAATAAACCTCTATTTGATACAATAATATTCAAAATTCAACAGTAATACCCAAAGTTCAAAATAAATCATTCCATAAATAACTGTCCTTAAAATTATTCAAATATTTAAGGACTAATTTTGAAACTCACAGATTATAAGTATTTGATAATATATTCTTTCAAGATAAGCTATCCATTATTCCTCAAATAAAATCCCATATGATTCTAAATTAAACAAAATATTTACCTATAAAAAATTAATATTAACTAGGACATTACTTAGGTCAATGGTAAGAGATACACCCTTTTCACCATTCAGTTGTGGGCTCAGGCCCCATTAACTTTCCGAATTCGATGAGTTTTCACCCGACCTTTAGGTTGTCCTTTTTTCCTTTAAACATGAAAAAAATAATTCCACCTTAAAATACACTTCATGTCGATCCTAGGGTTTACAAAAACACTAAACCAATAAAACCTCTCAAAAAATTTCATTAATCACTTTAAGATCACATAGCTTAAAACTTCAATGGGGTTTCTAAGACTTTGAACTTATGATCATATTTAAGATTAATAAACCTATGAAATTATCTATAAATCTTAATATAACCTCACATGAAAACATCCTAATCTTAAAAGTTATCTAAACCTACCTTTGATATCAACTATAATAGCCCAGAACCCACACTCCCAGATTTGGTGCTGAAATTGTAAATTTTACATTTCTAGCTTTGAAACTGATAATTGTGCCCCAAATTTTCATCTAAACATTAAAACATCAAAAACAAATTGGATCACTTACCACCTCAAGAACCTTTTAGTTTTATAGTTTTATAGAATTAGGACAAACTCCAATATAAAAAATTCACATGACTTTAAAATATCATTTCTCCCACTTAACCCAAATTTTATTATTCACATTAATACATCATAATTACCCATATTAAAACCCTTATAGACATAAATTTTCCAACATAATTCTTTGAAAAATTGTGAAAAGGAAACATAAGAAGGGTGAGCTCAAATTCAGAGTAAGGTTAAACATAAGCATTAGCAATTTAATGTCATAATTGAGCATAAAAATTTTATAAGGGTATGCTGACATAATCAGAGTGCATGAGAGAATCATAACTCATACCCATAAATACCTAGATCATAAAATATAAAAACATGTCAAAGTAAATATTCATCAGATTCTATAACAGTGAGCAATTTGAAATCAATCTTGATCATGAGAAACATTATAAACCCATAGAAATCATAGATAAAAAATATTGGTATCTTGGAACATCATCTCATAGAACCCTTACATAGCCCTTAAAGAACCCCTATAGAACACTTACAATTAGAATAACTATATAATCAACTTATAATATAATTATTTGTAGAACATAATCATTACCCAATGCATTGGAGCGCTATCTAGGAACACTCATCGAATAAGAAATGACAAGCTCACCTGGCGCTATCTAGGTGAACCCATCATTTATAATTTCCAAGAACAAAATAATGAATAAATCACATAGATAATTCATTTCTAAATAACTCATTGGAATAACCTTTATTCTTTTTATAACATGATTAACCCATGGAAAAATAATGGGTTCCATAACAATATCTTAGAAACACTCTTAATCCATCCAGAGAAAGAATGAGGATGGTATTACTAAAAAATATCTCTGTTTAAGCATAGGTAACAACAAAGGTTGTTTAAATTGATTAATTGAAACACCATTAAAATATAATTAAGTACATTTATAAGGAAATAACCTTTTCATTTTGAAAATCACTTTTTAAAACATAAAATATTTTTAAAACCATTTATTTTAAAATAACCTTGAAAGATTAAAAAGTAATATTTTAAAAATCATGTCAAACATTTATTGGGGAAAATATAGTTTTATAGTTGAAAAAAAATTAAAAATTTGAAAATATTTAAATAAAGCATAGTTTTGGAAGAAAAATAATTTTTGATCAAAACGAATATTTTTCATAAAAACATTATTTTGAATTGGTGAGTATATAAAGAGAGGAAAATTAAGGTATAAAATTTATTTTAATGAAATAAATAGATGTTGAATAAATTAATTTGGATTATTTTTATGTAGATCATAATATTTCAACATTGGATACTTAATCCCAAACAATCCTGATAAATGATGAGATTGTAACATGAAACTCTTACCACATTGGTAACATTGAAGTGTAGGACCCATAAAATAATAACTTTAAACAAAAATTAAAATAGTATGAGAATAAATAAATTCGTGATATTACATTTCAAATGGTATTTATATATACCTCATAAAATAAGATAGGTCCG
The DNA here is from genome assembly GCA_963277665.1 of Viscum album. Taxonomy (NCBI): domain Eukaryota; kingdom Viridiplantae; phylum Streptophyta; class Magnoliopsida; order Santalales; family Viscaceae; genus Viscum; species Viscum album. Next base: position 583,765,360 of record OY728120.1, read on the forward strand.
TAACATGACATAAGTCTCAAAGAAGGAAAATTGCGACAAAAATCTATTACCGCTTTGGTAACTTTGAAACTGTGAACCCCGTGAAAGAGAGATCCTAAAATGTATATGTAAATTTATATAAATTTAATTATAATAATTATACAATACATTCATGTAAATTTTATATACCACACAACAAAAATAAGGGGTGAATATGGATTATATCTCATAAAAATAAAAATCAGACTAGAAAAACCCTTACCTTGAGCCTGACTTATCACATGTGTCTCTATATTCATGAATAATAAATTTATGTTAATTATTTAATTTATTGATAATGTTTTTCCAGTATATTATTACTTTTATTTTACTTATTCTAAATTTATACAAATTTACTTAACCAATTGATTTTAATTCGGATGTTTTGACCATGTTCGGTTTGAGTGTCAAAATCGAATCTAGTAGGCTGACTATGGTCAATGGGGACATTATGTAAGAAAATACAGAATAATAATTTTGAAGTAATTAAAATATTTATAAATCAATTAACTTTTAAAACTAATCATGAAATATGGTTATGAAAAATGAACTAATGTTACGATCATGGAGACGATAGGTCGTACGTACGCATGAGTAACGTTTCCATTTTTCAATGAACATTATGGAAAGAATGTAAGTATTATTTTATCTTTAAAAAATATAATTATATCATAAATACCATTCTATTTAATTATATATACTTATATATATCATTATTTTTATGTAAAAGTAATCCAATTTCTTCAAGGAGACGGTAGTCCACACGTCCACAAACGACGTTATCACTTTTTCAGTGTGTGAAAAAGTAATAAAAAATGATATATTATATTTATATAAATATAATTATGACATTAATATCATAATTTTTTCATGTGTATCATATATATTCATTATAATTACCCTTATAATCTTCCATGTAAAGCGTTAGTGAAAAAACACTTCACATCGCTTCGTGAGGCAGTAGCCAGTCATACACATGAGCGACGTTATTGTATCCCCTAAGGCATGGAATATAAAAAAGGGTATATATGATATAATTACAACAAATATATAATCATGTTATAAATATAATATATAAACTTTATATCCATCATTATTCCAAACCATGAAAGGTGGTAATGGAAAAACGAACAATATCAATTCATGAGGCGGTAGTCCGCCGTGCATACAAATGATGAATTTATAACCCATTTGATTGAAGTGTGTGTATTTTTTGGTAAAAAAATTAACATAAAAAATAATTATGTTGATTATACTGATTTTATTATATAATAATGGTATAATAATAATTTTAGGGGGTGGAGAAATAAATAAAACAAAAATGCTCATTGATGAATATTACCTCTTCTTCGGGTAACTCCTTTTGGTTTGAACCAAAGGCATTATTTGGTTTGCTTTATTCAAAAATTTAGGATTATATGATTATATAATGGATGTTGGGAAGTTATTTTTGAAAATTTTGGATGATAAAAATGTCTTGAGATGTGTGAATATGTGAGGGGAGTGAGTTCCCTTTTATAGTCGAGGAGGAGTGGCATTCTTGTAAATACTCAAAAGTATTCACCATAGGGAGGTCAAAATTACCTAAAGTGGCTAAAAATTTGATAATGAAATGTTTTTATAGACTATATAGTCAATAAAAAACTCCACCATAGAATGAAACACATTTTTTAAACATTTTTTCTTAACTTCTAAGTTTCTTTATTCTTTTCATTTTGGTTTTCCATTAAGGTAACTAGTTTTCTAACCTAATTAATTTAGTCATTAAGACTAAATTAATGTAAGAAATAATAAATAATTTATAAAAAATTATTATAATTATTAAATCCAATTTATCACACAAAAATATTAATCTTTTTGAAAATTATTTTTAGCACAAGTGCAAGTAATGTGAAAAAACACTATTTTAACCTTAATTGCACTAAATAAGTTCTTATTAATTAAGGGGTAAATATGTTCATTATAAAAGATAAATTATTCCATGAATGGATCATATTTTTTATTTATTGAAATTAAAAAATAACTTGGAATAATATATGATTTTTATTAATTTTAAATCATTTAATAAAATATCATTTATTATAAAATAATATTAATGACAATTTTGAAATTATTTATTTAATTTAAATTTAAAAATATCAAGAAAAATATGGAATTTTAATATATTAAGTTAAAACTTGTGTAAAATGATATATTAATCTAAAAAATTAATGTAAGAAAATAATTCATTCAATTTACTTCTTTTTTTAAAATTTTAATATCATTTAATTTAGTTAATTATTAACTAAATAATCACTACATTGGCATTTCTTAATCATTTTAAGTAATTATTTCATCTCTAAAAATTAAAGATAAATTATCATGATTATAAAAACTCATTTATATTTCAAAATGATATATATAACCAAACATATGTTGTTTCTTCCCAATCCAAATGCTTTATAGAAATTAAAAGGAAAAAAGGGTTCCTTTTTCTCTTTTTCATTACTTAACTTATTATATGGGTCACTTTCAGGGACTAGTGTCCCAAATAATCATAAAAATATAACCTAACGTAATAATATTATAAATATTTATAGAAAATGGGTTTTGGACAAGTTTCTAGGTCATTTTTCTCCTTAAGATTGAAGTTTAATCTCTTGGTAGACTCGTTTTTATCTTAATCATTGTTATTAAATTTAATTCTTTTCACTAATCACTTTGGTTAAAAATTAATTTGGACTTATTATAATTTTTAAATTATTATAATTCCAATTATTTAATCAATTTTTAAAAACTCATTTTAAAAAAGTGGAAAAATTTAATTTAATATTTATCCTATAGACATGGAGAGACAGTGAGTTTTTGATAAGAGTATTTTTTTTGAAAAAAATTGATTCTATATTAACTCAATGACTAATAATAATAATTTTATAAAACTAAATTAATATTTCCTGATATATAATATAAAAATTTAATTTAAAAAAAAATCATTATGAAATATTTTAATTAATTAAAAAGGAGAAACATTATGCATTTTAAAATAGTTTTTTAGAAAACCCATTTTAAACCAAAAAACAAAATTACACTAAAACCCAATATAAAGGTGATTAAAAAAGTAATTAAGTAGATTAAATATAACTAAATATTATTTATGTTGCTTTATAATATTTTTAGAACATATTGGGACTATAAAATTAATTTATTTACTGAAAAGAAAATAATTTTTACAAAAAAATATGTATTTTTTACTATTCACCAAAAAAATTAATATTTTCTGAAAAACCTGAAAACTTCACCCAAAGTAAATTCTTATATTCCAATTCAAAAAAATAATTTCATTTCATCAAATTCATTTTCTAAATGTTCTAAAATTTTATTATAATATTTTTTCGATGAAAACAAAAAAAAATCAATTTTGAAGAAAACATATTTTTGAAGAATAAAACCACTTTTACTAAAAATTGATTGATTATTTAGTAAGAATTTATCAATAATTTATATTTAGTGAGACATATATATATATATATATATATATTTAATACTATTTATACATACTAATTTAAAATCTAGGTTATAACGATAATATATATAGTGGGTCATTTAAGTTCGATGTTGCATGTTGAATACACCATTAAACAAAAAAATCCATGGGTTGTGTGAAACACAAGATAAATTGAGTTTTTTATGTAATGAAAGATAAAATCAACTTTTCATTTCCATTACACTATCAAATATAATTTTTTTGTTTTAAAATCTCAGGGTGTTACGGAGAATCAGTAAGGTTGTATGAGTAATGGTTATACTCCTGATGATAAAGATATCACAAATGACATATGAATAGTATGTTTTGTTATAATAGTATTTTTTATGTTCAACATAAGAATCATGATTAAATTGAGGTTGATTAATCTTAAGACATGATTCATATTTTATACTGTAGAAAATAGGTATTATGGAATAAGATGATGAAGCCTAGTTAATGGTTTGAGAAGGAAGTGGGAGGAGTGAAGTATTAATGTATTGTAATTCAAGGATTATGTTATATAAATCATGAAATATATAAGGATTGTTCAGTATACTTTTTTGGTTAAGTGTTTGAAAAAATATTTTAAATGGTACTGATTGAATAGAAAACTTATTTAATGGCAGGGTTATATTTTTATCAAGGGAAGATAACCCTTAATATATTCTGAATGTTGAGATAATGATGTTGGGATAAAGAGATATTGTATATTAATAAGTAACTTGGATAGTACTGATTACCTTAATGATTTATTGAAAACAAATTTTATGATATCATTGATGGAGTTTGTAGAATTTTTTATTTAAGGAATATATTCAATAATTTTTATTTTACATAAGGAATGAGGAAGAATGTATATTTTCAATAATATTTTATGGTAATATAGGTTATTACTGTGTTTTAAGAGAATACATGATGAAGGTGTTAACATGTTTTGTATGTGATAATCAATAGATACTTTATGATATATGGGGAATTACTGTTAAGTTTATTTTGAGAAATTTAGTGACCTTTTTTATAAATTTTGAATTTTGGAAGGGTTATAAGGTTAACCATTTATGGAATGGTTTAATTTGAACTTTGGATGTGGTTTTAGAGATTAAAATATTACTTAACCATATAAATATTTATCCATATTGGATATGTCACGACCCATCCCCCGGGGCCCGTGTCGTAACTACCCCAAGCCCGCCTTCCATAGGCCAGGGGCTGGCGACTATCACCAAATGTGTAAATCCCGATAACTGGGAAGGCATTGTATTTATAAAAGTAAAAAAACACCACAGAGTACAAGCAGAAGTAATATACTAAGTACAAAAGAAAGTGCTGAAAAGTAAATAGGCCAGAATACAAACCCAACTAAAAAGTACAGCTACAACTGAATGGAAGTACAACAGAAAAGACAAGCAGCTGGAAGAATACAAGCAGCTCCTGGGTCATCCACCTCGGATCCTACCTAAAGGGTAGGTGCAAATAGCGTAGCTCCTGGATCGTCCACAACCCACTCGCCCATCAAACTCCTCCGAGTATCGTCTCGTCGTGAAGTCCACCTCCGGATACTGACTTGTCGTGAGGTCCACCTCCGGGTACCGTCCAGTCCTCAAACACTCGGCCTCTGTCAGTGTTGTCCGTCGTCTGCATCCAACACAACGAGGTGCGGGCATAACCCGTGCAGGGGTGAGTATATGATACTCAGTAGGGACCTCGAGACCCTCAAGGTATCACTAATTCCAAAAAGGATAACCACAAAGAAGGATCTCAACAGATAACCCTTACTTAGGTATAAGCCCATACTTATACATAAGTTATCAAGTAACCCATCTCAATCATGAGGAAACACAAAGGTCATAGACTCAGATCAAACCAGGATTTTCATTATCGAAACTGTAACTGCTGAAGAGCTCCGTCTCTGATGAGTACAGTGATCCTGTCACGACTCTGAGGTACTTCTCACTAACCTAAGACTGGTGAGGTACTCCTCCTGTCGAGTACCGTGGGTCAGCCACCCAAACACAGTAGTGCTTCCCGCCGGGGTCTGCCACCCAAACACAGTAGTGCACCCCCCCCCCCCCCCTAATAGCCTGCAGAGTTACTCCTTTTATTGAGTACCATGGGTCTTCACCCAAACACAACAGTGCTCCATCCACCATGGGTCTGCACCCAAACACAGTAGTGCTCCGTCCACTGGTCTAGTCGACTCACTCCAAGTCCAGTCGGTCAAGCAGTCGTCATGTCTCAGCCGGCTACACGGTCTCCGTACTCCGTACGCTCGTCTCCAGGAGGGTCCGCTCCACGAGCTACAGGTCGATACTCCAAGTATCACAAAGTCTCACGAAGAAGTATCTCAAAGGACCGCCTCATCATAGGGGTCTCAATGCAACAGACGGCGCGTCAAGCGGACGCCCGGTCTGTGAGTTATTAACCCTTTCGTCCCAGGGGCCCGGTTGGTTTCGTGTACGAACCAACCCGGATGCATCTCAACTATACCCCGAACTCTCCTAGGGTATACTCATAGGGACCGTTTCTCAACGTGATCACCAACCCACCTGACGGTTCGTCAAACGGACGTCCGGTCTGAAAGTTATCAGCTTTTCCGTTCCAGGGGCCCGGTTGGATTTCGGGTACAATCCAACCCGGACATACTCCAACTGCATCCAAACCCCGAGCGAAGTAATCCAAAAGGTCCGTCTCACTAAGAGGAATCCAACAAAGTCGACGGCACGTCAATCGGACGTCCGGAGCTCAAGATATAGGTGTTTCCGCTCCGAGGGCCCAGTTGGTTTCGTGTTTGAACCAACCCGGCCATACACAAAGTTCTCTTAAACCTTGATTTTAATATATGGAAACGATCTCCTCGATCCAAGGATCTCTACGCAACTGACGGTGCATCGATCGGAGGTCCGTAACCCAAGTTATGGGTAAAAGACCGAAAGTGGTCCGAAAATGGGGGGTCTGGGCCCGGTCCGACCCGGCCCCACCCCCCCTGGGTCGGCCCAAACCGGGTCGACCCGACCTGGGTCCGGGTCCGACCCAGAAGGGCGTGGCCCGGCCCGGCTGGGCGCGGCCTGGTCCGGTCCGCGCAACCCGGCCCGGCCCGGCCGGGTGGCACGCTGGCTCGGCCAGCGAGCCGAGCGGGGGACGCGGTCCCCCGTGGCCTTTGCGCTCCGCGGACGCGGTGAGCACCGCGTCCTGCTCCCCCAGATCCCGCGCGACCGCGGGATCTGGCCGCCTGCCACCATGGCTTCATCCGTAGCGGTTCCTCCGGGCGGCGCGCCGCCGGTGATGTCCGCGGGCCACCGGAGTTTCTCTGGTGGTCTGTTTTCAAATCCGTCTGTGCCAGTGTTCATCTCTGGTCCCGTACTTTACTACAAAGGCCTCAAATCACTGTTGTGGTCCCATTCCATCATTGTCGTCAATCCGTGCACCAACAACAATCTGCGGAGGGTTATCGGGCCATGTTTGTTCGGCCCGCGCCCTCCGCTTTAGGCGTTATCAAATGGAAAACATTTAAACACATTATTTGAATCATTAACGAGGGTATAATTCAGATAAAAACAAAATACGAAAACCCCCTACCTCGATGAAGTCGTCAAACGAGGTTTGTTGTGGGAAAAGGTCGTCGCGGAAGACGACGTCACGGAACGATGCTCCGTAAGCGTCGTCAGCGTCACGGAGAAGAGGATCGTCGGTGTCGCGGTACACGGTGTCGCATCGTCGATCTCTGAGGAATCAGCGTTCTTCGTCGTCCTTTGTCAGAGGTCGGCGTTCTTCGTCGTTCTTCACGCTCTTCAACAAGGAAGAACGTTCTTCAAGACTAGAGTTCTCTTCTTTGCTCCACACAACGAAAACAACAATAATAAAATAAGGTTTCCTTTATTTTAGTCCTCATGTCAACCCTTACAAAATTCAAAAAGAATCCACGAATTAATTAACGTGTGTTGACCAATTAATGAGGCGTTTAATAAACCAAAAAAATTCGAGAGTTGACTTGGCATTAAGTGGGGGTTCGGGTGCGTTACTCAATTAATATGAGTTTACAAAATTTAAGAGGGAGGTGAGGAGTTAAGGAAAAAGTGAAGGGGTGGGGCTCATGTGGGCCCCACCTCTCCTTTATTCTCCCAAGGGAAGTTAGCAACCCAACGGGTCCCAATCCAACTCCCACACCTAGGAGTTAAACCACATAAGATACGGAAAAAGTGTTGTGACACAACACTTAAACCACTTAGCAAGAAATAAAAATAAAATTGTAAAACAATTGTATTTTTATTCCTCGCTCTTTTTTTAACAACTCCTCCCGAGCAAACACAACTCCAGAAAGGGTCTTCTTAAGCAATTATCGGTGTTGCGAGTTCATCGGTGCCCTCGGATTTCGATTCCGAGCACCGGTTCAAAAGTTAGAAAAACCCGCTCGTTCGTTCACTGAACGTACCTGAGCTAAACTTCAGAAATTGATTCCGGGCACACTAGGCCTCGGAATCAGGCGCCGTTAGAAACTGCATACTCGTAAAATTCCAAAGAAATTAAGAAAAAAAATTCCTTGAAATTTCCGGGTCTTTATAGGATAACTAGTGATAACCTGTTTTTAAAATTGGATATATAATGAATGACTTATCAATCTATTATAGATCCTATTTAGTTCTTTCGAAATGAAAAAATCATATCTTAGAGTAAGATATAAAGTTTAAATTGATCGAGGCACAACTAAAGGATGAGATTGTGCTTGTGAAATGAAATTAAATCAAGTGAGTATATCTTCTCATATAATTTCCCCAAATTTAGGGAAAAGGATCATGAAATACAATTTTAACCAACTAATAAAATTTTTGATGATATCAATGACCTTTTTCATGCCTCTTTGGTTTATGGTTTTTTGGTCATTAACTTTATCTAGATCAATCACTTTCTTGTGATCAATGATCTCTATCACTATATATAATTACTTACTATTTTATTCCATGTCCATATATTCACTTACCACATATGTTCTTCTGTTTTGAAACCTAGTATGAGTTATTCAAGATAAATTTCTCATATCCCTTTCTCTTTTTCAAAAGGATGTTTTATTAACTCTTTTTATGATGTTGGTTTCTATGAAGGAATTTTCAAATGTTAAACCTTTGATGACTGAGATAAATTTCAAGGGAAAAATTCATTTTAATGTATGTATAATGTAACACCCTTATATTTTTTGAAATATTTTTTTCAAATTAATTTAAACTTTTTGATATTTTTCATTACAAGTAAAGTTAAAGTTAGTTTTCACTACAGGCAACATTGAGTTTAAATAAAACATGATATATTATTTAAATATTAATATATGATATATATCACCTAGAAATTTGAATGGAGGTTATGAATAGGATTAACTAAATTATGGAAATATATGGTTTACACATGTATATAAAATGAATTCTTTAGTTATTATTTAATTAAAAATGAAAATAATGGAAATCTTTTTCTAAAAAACCATTTTATAAAAATAAATATGTTTTACCTCAATAAATTAAAAAAAACACTTTTGAAGAATAATTTTTATGAAATGTATATATTATATATTAAATAAATTAATTAAAATTCATCTAATGTGTTTCTAGACAAGAGATAATAATAAATCCCAATTTACGCTTAAAAATATATTTTTCTAAAAAGAAGTTTTTTCACCTTTTTGTACACATATTTTAAATCTAATTTCTATAACTTTTAAAAAAAATCTGAAAAAATATATTTCATTTTTTAAAACATCATGTAAACATTATCTTAGGGTATTTTTTTGTATATTTTTGAAAAGATTAATTATTTGATATATAGTGAAAAATACTGAATTTTAATTGAAATCTACCTTTTAGTTTAAATTATTTATAAATATAAATTATATTTTAAATTGGTTTAAAATAAAAAACATTTAAATTATATCTATTAATCTAATTTAGTTAATTTTAATCATTTTTATATTTATTTTTGATATAAAAATTTTGTAAACTTTTGAACATTTTCTCTTTGAAATATCGTCTTCTCATCGCATTTGTGAGATTAATTTTAAATTAAAATTTTACACTTTTATGAATTGAATTTGTAAAAATGTATTACATATTTAAATTTAGAATAATTTATATTATCTAATAATTTCAACTTAATTTTTACTCTAATGAATAGTAAAAATAGTAAAAAATATTTACCACGGTCAAGGTAAAAATGGGTTTATATGAGGGTTAAACTAAAAAGCTAAGGATTAAAATATCCTAAAACTTATTTAAAATGTATTTTATAGACATATTTCAACCCTATAATTTCTAATTATTTATAATACTCTGTTTTGGAGACTTTTTTCTTGAGAAAAATGTGGGAACACAATTTTCTTTTCAAAATATTTGTGCCACTCACCTCGCTTATAAAAGGCCACCCCCTATCCGCTCTTCTTTACTCCTTAAAAACCTTTTGGTTTGGAAAATACCTACCCAAATACCTTCCTATATTCTCTAATCTCATCCCATAATCCATATTTTGGGAATAAATATAACCTAGGAAGGCTTTTGGTGAAAACCTAAGGAGGATACCCAAAGAAGAGATAATGTTATTCAACGAGAATTTCTATTTTATTTATTAATCCACCTTCATTAATTATTATTAAAAAATATTATATAATAAAATAAGTGTATAAAATATAATAATATGTTTTTATGTTAAGTTAATGACTGAAAACCATCCCCACTTCCATAAAATGGGTAACGAAATCATCATTTGTGTGTACAGAAGACTACCGAATCTCGAACTGATGTCATTTGTTTTTACATTTACACCTCTCACGGTTAGGTATGATTATGGATATAAATAATATATATAATATTTATAACATAATTATACCTATTGAGTCATTATATCATATATTAATTTTTTACTTTCCATTCTGCAGGGGATACGATAATGTCGCTCGTGTTTATAGCAGACTACCACCTCACGAAGCGATGTGATCCATTTTTCACCAATGATTTACATGGAATATAATAAGGATATATATAATGAATATATGTGATATAAATAACATAATTATAATAATTATGACATATTCATCATTCATAAAATATAATATATCATTTTATTTCTTATATTTTCACTTACTGAAAGGTGATAATGTCGTTCATGTATGTGTGGACTACCGCCTTCCCGAAGCAATGTGACTCTCTCTTTTCATCATCAAACCAAATGGATGATATATATATAAGTATATCTAGATGGAATAATTTTTTATTTATGATATTATGGTCATTTTGGAAAGATAAAATATTACATACCCCTTTCCATAATGATCGTTGAAAAATAAAAACATTACTCATGCATACCTACGACCTACCGTCTCCATTACTATAACATACTTAATTTATCAAAACCATAATTCATGATTGTTACTAAAATTATAATTTATGTATAATTTTTATAATTATGTAATTATTAATATTCATAATATTATGGAAGAATTATTAAAGTAAGAGGACCAAAAATAACAAATCAATACATATACAAAAAAAGCGTTTATTACCTGAAACATTATTTTAACAAGGAATTGTTAATAAATGAGTAATGAATGGTCATAAGTAAATAATATATGGTATAAAATATATAATTATGTTTCTATAATATATTTATAATAAAAATATATTTATTATACAGGAGGTTTGAATGTGTACAAAGGAAGTCAAGATTAAAGTTACGGGATTTCTAGTCTCTCTTTTATTTATGGGAGGCATACGCAAATTCACCACTCATTTATTTTGTGTGGTGTATATACTTTACCATTTATATGTTATATAAATAATCTCATCATTTTCATAATATTTAGAGTTTCATTTTATTTTATGAATATCAGGGCTTACGATTCAAAAGATTACTAAAATGGTGAGAGATTTATGTCTTACATTTTACTTATTTGAGACACATGTCATATTCCCCACATATTTATTTTATGTGGTGTATATAATAACCATGAATTTATTGTATAATTTTTCTCCATAAAATTATGGGTATTTAAATATCCATTTTAGGATTTCCCTTTCATGGGGTGGGGTTTATGGTTCAAAAGTTACCAAACTAGTAAGAGATTTTGTCTCAATTTTCCTTCTTTGAGATATATATTATGTTATTCACCTATCTGATTTTATAAGGTCTATATACAGCCCCTTTTACATTTAATATCATGACTTTATTTCTTATCGATATATTTTCAGTTTCATTTAATGTTATTCTTTCATGGGGATTAGAATTAAAAGTTACCAAAGTGGTAAATATTTTATGTTACAATATCATCATTTATCAGGATTTTTTATGATTATGTTTCCAATGTTGAAATACTATGATATATCTATAAATAAAATCATATATATCATTATCCTCTATTTCTGGAGAATACATTTTTTCCATCAACTTCCTCTCTTTATGTACTCAAGAGTTCAAAATAATGTTTTTAAGAAAAAACATCTTTAGTTATCTCTTCGGTTGAAAACTCATTTTTATCACAAAACCATGTTTTCTAAAAATATTTTAAAAAATGTTACTAAAATTTTTAAAATGATTTATTGAAGAAATTTTTACCCTTTCTTGACTTTAAAAAAATATATTTTTAAATGAATGGTCATGACGTTTTACAAAAAATGTTCATTTTGATTTTATCAATAATGTGAAAGGAATATTTGTTTTAATGAGTACAGCATGAAAGAAATTTCACACCATCATGAATATTATTTTCTTTGAAGATTCATTTATAGGACTTCAGGTTTATTTTCAATGAAAAGGATTTTCAAAATATTTAATGTTTAAAAAAATCAAAGGTAGAATGATATTCTCTTTAATAAATGTTTTAAATGGTTTTTAAATGCTTCCTTTATAAGTTTTCAAAGAAATTTTCAAAGAAAATTATTTCAATAATATTTTATGAATTTTTATTTTTAAAAAATTGCTTTTCAAAGAAATTTTATTTTAATAAAGAAATGTTCTATGTGATATTTTAAAATCATTTTCCATCTAATATGACATCCTTTGATGTAACTTATGCTTTACTGGGGATATGAACAAAAGATACCATTATTATTCTTTATCTCAATGGATTATGATGAAAAGATGTTTATGAAACCCATTTTTCTTCCATAGGTTATACCAGGATAATATTCTTATGAAATCCACTTATTTTTTTCATGAGTTATACTATGATGGAATGATAAAATGGTTATGAAAACTATCTCTTTTCCACAGGTTATGATATGATAAAATGTTTATGAAACCAATTATATTTCATGGGTTATTATATGATGAATTTTTTATGATATTGTGGCATAGATACATATTATTTTAATTATTTGATGGGTGGGGCCTATATATCCCTCCAATATATTGGGTAAAGATTCATATCTCATGATATAGACATGAATTAATGGAGAGTTAACCCGGTTCAGTAAGGGAATTTGTCTCTTATGATGGTATTAGGAGTGAACTGTGACTGCTATGATAGTCTAGGGAGTGAACTCATTCCACTATGATAGCCTTGGAAGTGATCCTTGACTATTATGGATATGATTTTCTATTATTATGTGTATACCACAATTCCATGTCTTATGCCAATGTTATTCTCTCATGGATCACGTTAATTAATTATCTTATGATTCATGTCTTATGAACTACCAATATCTATTCCATGACTCAATATTATGAACTTTGATATGCAGGTTATGGTTTTTATATGTTATAATAATGTTCTCATACCCTTCTATTCATGTTATGCTTATATATCTCCCTTTTTTATTCTTACTGGGTATCTGAGATCACCCTTTCATATGTTTAATTTCCCTAGGTTATGAAGAAAGGTTTTAATTAGGGTATGTTTGTAAAGAATACTAAAGGGGAAGATCTTTATGGGAGATGTTGGAGTTATTTCATCAAATTGGAGGATTTTTTACCTAGTCTCCAATTACACTAAACTATTATGGTCCTCAGGCATGTGTTTTTATAATGTATTAAATATTCATCTAAAAAGATATAATATCTCTATATGATAAGCCTATATTGTTATAACATAGATAAGTATAACATAAAGAGAATGATAATAATGAGCACTTAATCTTAATAGATTCACCAATTTCTTTCTTTTTTTACAAAATATAATCTAGGGGAACCCAATTTTAGTATAACCTACTCAGTTGGATGATCAAGGTATTTATTAGTGTTTTCTTTATAATGAATCTAACAATTAGTATTTTAAATAGGATTTAATCTCTACATATTATCTCATACTATTACCTTAACATGTATTCATTCTTCTCATAATTTTTGTTAGAATATTGTTCCTTCCAACAAATCAATTTGTACAAACCATATATATGTGTAACCCTTTACACAATCAATAGCTTATATTATTAACCCAAATTAAAAGACAACTATATTATTACATATCTAAATGCATCCCATGTATAAGTTACATGAAACCCTTTCATGTAAATGCTTAGAATTATATGAAATAAATATTATCCACAAGAGTAAGCATCAAGTGACTGAAAACCAACCCCCAATTTTCTAAATAAGGCATAAGTGTCTAGTCCAGTTATAAGTATAACCCAAAGTCCCTCTACCCAAGGATACTTTACTCAGGAAAGACCTCAACTCCATCATAGTTCTAACACCTAATATTTGTAAACTATAATTAACTTCTTAATTCTGTCTCATAACTCAAAAAAATCCAAAGCCAAAGTGGAAGGAAACTAAATCAATTATCACACCTAGCATGTAACTCCTTAAATTCATGAATAAAAATTTATAAAATTAGTTTAACATTTAAACCAAAGCATACATTCAATCATAATATAACAATTATATTCATGAATATAATATGGAATAAATTAAATAAATAAACAATTCACATATATAAACATGAGATAAAAAATTTATGAACAATTCATAAATAAAGTTAGTTATAAACACTTTATAATTTACCCATATATTATTGATATTTCATAATTAAATAAATATAAAAACTTTATATTTATTTATAATATGAATTTTTTAATATTATCCTTTTTATATGGAATTCTACTTAAATATATGGTATTAAATTAAATATAAATATGTTACATTCAAATTATATTATGTAAACAATTTATATAATCTAAATATAACACATTTAATATTATTTAAACCTTGAAAATATCAATTATAAAAACACTATTTTATATGTTTTAAATAATTTCTCAAATAATGCCTTTTTAATTTGAACATTTCAAATTAAATATTATGAAAAATTCATAATATTAAATATAAACTCTTTTATATTTTTACCTTATTTTTTAATTTATAAAAATTTTATAAACTACCTTTATAATTTCTATATAAACATTTTATATCTAAATTATAAACCATTCCATATGAATTTTAAAATGGTATTTTAATATTAAAAATTAATATTATGTATATTTAATTATTAAATATCCCATAAAATTTAATTAATTAATTGTAAAAAATTTATAATTAATTTATTTATAAAAAAATATAAATTAAAAAATATACAAAAATACCATTTTCTATGATTTATAAAAAATATAAACTATAAAATTCAATTCTAAATTTAAATTTTGAAAAAAAAAATCATATATCTCATATTTTATGATTTTTCCTATATCATAAGCCACGATTGATAAAAAAGATCACATTATTTCCTTACATCACCATCTTTAATACTTTGTGATATATAATTTTTGGCTGTGATATATGTGGTTGCCCTCATAACCTAAATTTAGTAGTTCTATGTAATCGCTTCTTATAATAATTCCTCTATAGGAATTACCCATGGAGCTTACTAACCAAGCAACGTAGGCATATCACATGTTACAATTGGCTTATTTCATAATAAATCAGTTGAAAATAGTTGTATTTAATGATATGAATTGATATCATTAAAGTGATATGATAATTTGTTTTATGGGTTTTCTTTGGCATCATTGTATGTTGTGATTATCCACATTATATGACACGATATGATGAAAAACCAAAGGATTGTGACTTTTCACTATATATAATATCCCATATCATTAGGCATAAATGTATCATGAGTTAAAAAATCTCATATCATACATCCTTTCACATAATAAAATTTTGATCATATTTTATGTTATCCGTTATGATATACAATACAATATCAAATTTATTTAGTTTAAAAATTGATTTTGTAAATCATGAAGCATGGTGAAGATCTGATACCACTGAAGGGTTTTTAGGGATTGAATGAAACTCATTTAATGCAACATAATCAATTATAAAACTCATTCAAAATATAAACCATTCATAAAACTAAAACCATGCATAATGATAAAATGAAGAACATTGTGTACCTTTCACTAATCTAGCCACTGCTACTATATTTATCTCGGTGGTTCGATCAAGATCACTAAGAGGCATCCATTTGACCGAATACTTTGTGGTGTATCCATGGGTTAATATAAATCTCTAGATACTTAGGAATAATTCTCTAAACTTCTATGATATTCTAGTATCTTAGGTAACAAAGCGAGAAGGACAAGAGAGCTTTGGGTATGGGAAAATTGGCCGGTAGCAAGGATATTTCAAATGAAAACCATCTCTTGGATATTTCTTCCTTATATAACCCTATAATATCCTCTTTGAGTGATCATTAATTACCTCATATGTTACATAACATATGTGTTAATTCATCTCCCATTCATGAATTCATCATATTAATTCATATTTGGTCCTCACATATGTTACATGTAATAATGATATCCTTGTGTGAAAGATAACTTAGTGATAATTATTATCACTTGGTTCTATAATAAATCATATGATGTAAAAGGTATTTTAAAATATGATACACTATATTATGAAATGGATTCCTAGTGTTTTTATTATTCTCATACTCAGATGGAGTCCATGGATCATATCTTCTTGTAAGGGGATAGGGTGTCCTTCATGTAGAATTTATTAGTAGATCTCTTGGGCGTCAATATACTTCAAGGATCCTTTGAAAAAATTTTGTAATCTTGGTTTCACAGTATTGATCCTACCATAGAGAGTGGTAAGGTTCATAAAGATGTGCTCACGATAGACTGTTAGTCTATCTGTAAGTTTCATGACCTCTTAAATAATAATGGTTATAAAAACTATTTTCATATCTTGAAATTCAGGGTGTTGCCTATGATTCATGATATAGATAATCTCTTTTTTATGTCCAACATTTTGGACCAGCAATTGGATTTATCAATTCCCTAAGATCAAGGTGGTATAACCAATATTATACATTGGGTCCAATGGAACCCTACCACTTTTAGATTGAAACTCAACATGTATGGTTCTTGTTCAAATTGAATCATGAGAGGTGTGGAATTATTAGGTATGAGCATGTCTTGTTGATCTTTCCCTTTAATTCTTTCTAAGGTAGCAGAAATTGTTAGATCTCTGAGGCAACCTAAGGGGTGAATTATAGTGTGACCAATCTAATCACTTTTCAACCTCTTATAATGTTATGATTTATGGATCTTGTTCCTTTATAGGTAGTAATTATGTTAAAAACTTTTATTTATATCAATTTACTCTCTACCTTACTAAATTTATAAGTAAATTCAAGGACACAAGTATTTTTACTTGGCTCAACAACACTATGATACTCTAATGAGAATGAAATTTATATTTTTTCAATGTACTAATTGACTAATAAATTCATTTTTGTTTGATGGGTACAAAAATTATATTAACATTGCACTCCTTATCTTATTACCTCACAAGTTTTTTTAGGGTCTAGAGCACTTTTAACCCAAGGCACACTGCCCTTCCTCCTCTTTCACACGCTAATCTAGGGTAGGATCACTTCTATAGTTTATGGAAATATATGTCCTTTTATGATCAGAAATATATAATATGATAACATCCTTATATATTTATAGACTCTCTATTGAAGTCTATATATTCCTCCATAAAATGTTTTGAAACCTCCTTCGAACAGTATTTTCTCTTCTTCCATAATAAATCTAGAACTTCCTCTTTCTTGTATAAAGGTTGTAATCCTATTCTTCAATACACTATAATGATACATTTAATTTGTGAAAAATCAACTCTTTATTCTTACCATCCCCTCATATAGAATCACTATCCTTTATATATTTATATCTCTCTTTTTTCTATCAACACTTTCTATCGAATTTAGGCATAATAAATATCTATATATCAAAAGTTCCATTTTAATTTAAAATTTAAAATTAAAATATCAATGTATATTCCAACCTATTTTACTTAAAATCCATAATTTATATTTTATTTCAGTAAATTGACACCATTAGATTTGGATTATTTCATTTAATATTGGACTATAACTATAAGATGATTTATGGAGCATCAAATCCACATAACTGCTCATAACTTCTTGTTTTCAAACACCACAACATCCAAAACCCCTTCCCCCTTAACATTGTTTCATATTGTAGTGTATGTCTATAAAAAATTCCCATTAATACACACAACACTATATTCACTTGGTCATTTTTCCTTTAACTTCTAAAAATTGATAATCATTAAGCACATTTCCACTATGGTCACCAAAACACCCATAGAGGGTTTCCCATTTCAGGTTCTATGAAAATCCACTATGGGGACCACTATGGTGTGGTCCATCACTACTTCTCATTTTGACTATAGATAACCCTTATGTAGTAAGATTTACCTTCATATAGCATGCCATCTTCTTTACTTTACACAACCTTTGTTTTTTTATCTTTACACAGGTAATCATCCCACTCAAAAACACCATTTACTATGACATGGTGAAAAACCAATATCCATTTTAACCACCCTTGAAAGACACTAGTTATTCCACACCCTTTAACACAATTATAGATGGCCTTCCCATTTCTCATATGCGAACTTCCAAATAACCACTCCAAGTGAAATGGAACAGTGCTCCCCAGTTATCGGTTTTTACATCTACAACTTTTCAATGTATTTATTTCCATTGATCACAACCATTTAAAATGTCCAAATTAATCTTAATTGATTCTAAAACTCTTGTCTTGGTCAGTCTCTAAGTCATCTTTCTTTAATTACCTTTACATAATAGTTTTATATCTTTATATAAGGTGTGATTGGATCTACCCTTACATAAGGCTAAAATCACCCATACATGAATCTTACATGAATACCCTCACATAAATTCCTTTGGAAATACCTTTATCAAACTAGTAACCTTTATGAATGAAGCATGTTTATTGAGTTAACTTTATATAGAAGGTGGAATATTTTAATTACCCTTATGTGAATCATGATTACCATTACAAAACTTGAGGGTTTTCTCTTATACCCTTACACAACTCAATATTTCACTATGATGATACCTTTACCCAACCTCTTGGTTTTTAATATTACCCTTACATGTGAAATTAAAATCCTAGATAACCCTTACATCATGAAACTAAACTACTTGATGGATTCATAAAAATCCTCTAATAATCACCATGAATCCAATGTTTACTTTCCATATATCACTATCATAATTTCATCCAACAAATCAACCTTCAAACACCACTTCATCCATCTCAAAAATTTATAGACAAATAAACACCCTTTTCATATTCTACTTATATTTTCAAAAAATACATCACAAATCCCTAGGGTTATAATAATATCCTTTGGTATTTTTTTGACAATATATCAAATAAAATTATTACTCACCCTATGGAAATTAAATCAAAAGGATGGACTTTATCCAAATTCTACTTTTCTTCCCCTTGATTTTTGAGTTCCATGGGAATAAATATATAATTTATCCAATTTAATACTTACCCTTTGTGTTTATAATACAAGAGGTATTCCTCATTATCTTGGACTCCCCATTTGAAAATAATATCCTTGAATCATATTTTTCTCTCCCCTTTATAAATATAAAAGGGTTTCCTTATGGGCTTCCATTCCCCCTTTTTTGATATAGATAACTTCATCATCATTTACCACAACACACTTGTTGACTAACTAAATTCTCTTTTATTAACTTTTGACAATTTCTGGTTGAATTTTCCAACTCCTAAAAACTCCTATAATCTATTCTCCATGACAACTATATTAACTTAAAGACAACTAGTGAGTGAATTTTCCACTTGGCATTTGGGTTATCAACCAATACTATAATCAAACTTAGCCTAGGATTAGTGTAGTAAACAAAAGTCTTATTTAAACTCAAAAATTAATCTATCTCACTCGTGAATACCAAAAAAACATAAAATATTTGAACTTTCCACTTCACAACACACAAAAAACATGTGATCACTTCATATCTTCACACAATATATTAGTAAATAATAAATAATACACAAAGTGTGATATACATACCACATGAATCATTAATTGATTCCATTTGTTAAGACCAAGTGAGAAATTAAACTTGATTTACATGTCATTCAAGACTTTCATAGGTTCCTTCATTCAAAGATAAGGCTTAACAACCTTTAAAGTTACATCACATTCTCCCCTTGAATTTCAAAATCATCTCTTGAATATAATTATTGAGATGATTTCCAGCCAGGGGACACCACTTATTGAGAATAAATCCCCCTAAATAATAGTATTTAGTATCATATATCAATGAATAAATGATGCCAATTATTAAAACATAAATAAATAAACATGAAATTCATCTATGTAGTTGCTTCTAAACCATCCTATTACTTTTAATGGTCTAATACAACTAACTAATTGGCCTAATATCACTTATTTAATATCCTAGTAATAATTAAAATATATCATGATACCAACTGTAAAATAACATATTTATCATGATACCACTAATTTTTTTGGGTAGGCTTTGATACTTTTTATTCACATTTTTAAATGTTTTTTTTCATACATTTTTAAAAATAAAAAAATTCACTATGGAATGAACCTATACACTTGATAATAATCTGGGTTTTAAATACATCAATAACCTTTTAATGCATGCACTTTATTCAGATTAAAAACATATGTAACATCAATTCACAAACATGTTCATTTTCCAAGTCATTTTCTCAATGGATCATATCACCCCCTAAATTATACACCTCTTTGAACAAGTTTAAAACATCTAAATCATATGGGAAGATGGTAATAATAATCTTCCTTAATATTATAAGGAGGTTGAATCACTATATACCACTATTTTTCATTTATACTTAACTTTGGAGTCCATATTTAAATTTGAAATATATTTAATTAAATATAATTAGTTTTCAACTTCTTTGGGATTGTTCTCTTTATAATTTCCAAAATAAAAACATGTCACTACTTGTGTGGAATTACTAATATGTATATCACCATATAACACTGATTGGTCTTTTCTTCTCTAGATTTTATTTCTGGTTTCCCTGTCCCTATGTGTTTTTTTTAGATTTTTTAATATAGGCCTTGACTTGAGACATCCCTTTTATATGTTCCTTTTCAGTTTTAGCAGCATGTGAATTCTTCTCATGAATAAATTCTCTTTTCAATTCCTTCCAAGAATTTTTATATTTATAAATAGTTTTAGATATCCTCTTCACATAATATTCATTATATAAATCCTCTATATATAATCTCTTAAATATATTTCTCAAAGGAATAAATTTTTCATTATTATCATGTTGAGTTATTCCATTAATACCTACTAAATGTCTTCTAAAATATCAACTTGAGACATATTTTTTATGCTAATAATTTCTAAAATAAGACCCATATGTTTTATTCAATGTTTCGTGACTTCGTATCTCAAACTTTTCTCCAGGTTCATAGTAAGTGATGCACTCTGATGCTTCTGAGAAAAATCTTAAAATATGGCCATATATTCCAAAATAAAATCACATGTCTATATAACTTATATTGGATATAGTTTTATTTTTATTTACTCTTGAAAATACTTTATTAAATCTATTTCCAACACCTTCACTATTTTCCCTTTTCTTTTAATGTCCATTTATCTCTTCTTCTCGTGCCTTGTAGAGGTTCCATCATAGCCAATGCCCGATTTTCCCATCAAAAATTTCCTATATGACATGATTATTCTTTAATTATTATACTCTAAGGTGTAATATTTATAATTATTTTACTTATCACCTTATTAAGGATAGTCCAATAAAAATGTAAATCATCCTTGAGTTAATGATGACCCTTAGTATTACTTTGATTCATTTTCTTTTTGGTTGAAACTAATTATTTCTCTAATTTATGGATCTTATTTCTCTTTGAATAATTTTGATAATTAATTTCTTCATTTACTGTATTCCTACTAGACATGTCATCCTCCAATAATTGAGAGTTTTTTTAAATGTATCACTTTTCTCCTTCATCTTAGAATTCAATTAAGAAATTCAATCTTAAAGACATACCTTCTCTTGTTATACCATTTCTTTTCCCCCACTATTTTCTATAGGTGATCAATAAGTTAATCTTACATTAATTTAAAATTCAAAACCTATATTTTTCATATTCTTCTTCTTGTAATCATCTTGATGCTTCTTAACCTTGGAAAAAATCTCTTCCAATTTTCAATCTTGAGAGGCATTATTATCCATCAAATCAGTTACCACTTCAAAAAGTATTTTATTGAGGATATTTAATTTATAAACCTAAATTTTTATAATTTTAGCATGGATTTACTGAGAATTATTCTCTTTTTAAAGCTTCATATTTTCTTCTTTTAATTTTTAATCCATTTCCTCTAATAAGTGGAAAACTTTAGCTTTTAGTCACCTCGTAATTTCATCCTCATCAGTGGTCCCAACTTCACTTGTCTTATAAAACTGTTCATTAATTCATGAAGTATCATTAATTAGATAAACATATTTACAATATGGATTTTTCATACCTTCTTTTTCTAGTTTTTTGGACTCTTCCATTTGAATCACACTCTTTCCATAAAATTACCCACAATATATAATTCCCCCTAAACATTTCTTATTCTTTTTACCCTTAAACATAAGGAAATTATCATCAAACATATTCTCTAGAAAACATTTCAACATAGATTCTATTCCATGAAAACCTTATAGTTCTATCCATATATCCTTTAAAAACTTTTATTAAGAAATATTCTGTAAAACATCTTCTTCTAGAGATTCATTTAATGTCTTTTTTTCAAATCCATTAATCTAATAATTTCTTTGAGCCATCTCACAGATAAATCCATGTCATCTCAAAGAAACAATAAATTCTAATAAATATTCATGACAGACTCCAGGGTTTTCTTCAATATATTCCATGAACTACTTTAACCACTCATGAAATTTACACTATTGAAAAATGGTGGTTTCATCAATGATTCCATGTGAGTAAAAACTCTAAATTCAGCTTCAGATATTGAAATCTAGATAAAACTTTAGGATTTGATACCAATTCCTAGGTATCCAAGGTGTCATGATAGGGGTTGAATCATGGTGTGGATAATTTAATCACTTTTCAATTGCTTAATAAGTTAGAATTTATGGATCTTGTTTTCACATTGGTTGGGACTATATTCAACATTTTTATTGACATCTTATTAATCTACACCTTTATAAATTCACAAGTAAATACAAGGATATAAATATTTTTACTTGGTTCACCCATAATGGGTAACTAAAATGAGAATGAAATTGACATTGTTTCAATGCAACAATTAATGAATATGTACACTATTTTTCAATGGATACAAAAAGTATATGGTCTCTCCACACCAAGTCTCACTTACTCATAAGTTTTTTTAGGGTCTATAGCATTTTCAACCTAAGGAAAATTACCCTTTATCCTCCTTTACACAATGATCTAGGGTAGGATCACTTCCATATTTTATTGAAATATAGGACCAATTATTATTAGAAACATATGGGATGAGAGCATCATCATATATGTATAGATGGTCTATTGAACTCTACGCATTGTTCCTTAACAAAAAAAATTCGAAGCATCCTTCAAACAATAACTTATCTTCTTAAATAATAAATCAATAAATACCTATTTCTAGTATGAATACTAGAATCCTATTTTTCACTATATATCAATGATTCTTCTCTCTTATTCCCCTTTGTTATGATCTTCAATGAGTGCCAAAACTTGTCCTACTTCCTTCCATACCCTTGTCTAGAATCCTTCTCCTTTATAGATTCAGATCACTCTTTTTTATCTTTTTACTCTTTATCTAATTCTTCACAATAGATCTATATATATCAAGGGTTCCATTTTAATTTAAAATTTGAAATTAAAATTTCAATTTAATATCTAATTAATTTGGTTTCAAATCCTTCCTTTGTCATTTATTTTAGAAAATTGACTCCATTAGATTCAAATTGGGTTTTTTAACCTTGGAATATTACTTCCATATGATTTTTGAAGTGGAAAATTCACATAAATTCTCATAACATGAAGTTTTCTAACAACATGACCTCTAAAACTCCTTGATCCATGAAACTATGGCATAGTGTACTGAATCACTAGTAAAAAATACCTTCAATATACACAACAATACAACCACTTGTTCATTTAAACTTTCACCTTGAAAACCTAATAATCAATATGCACATGTCTACTACTTTAACCAAATCACCTATATAGGACTTCTTGTTTCTCATTGGTGCTCTAAAAATCCACCATGGGGACCACTATGGTGTGGTCCATACCTGTAGCTGATTTTGAAAACAGATGATCCTAATGTAGATTGAGTTTACTTCACATAGAAAGTAATCAACATACCTTTATACATACTCTATTTTTTTCTATTAAAAAGGTAATTGTACATCATAAATAGACCACTCACTAAAATATAGTGACAAACCACTGGCTATTTTGATCATCCTTGAAAGATTTTATTCACACCACACCCTTTTTTATTCTTATATGGGACCTTACAGTTTTACATAGAAAAACTTCCAAACCACCACACCATTCTAAACAACATGGTTCTCTTCAGCTGACCATTTTTGAATCTCAAACTTTTCCACATATTTCTTTCCTTCGACCACGGTCATTGAAAATACCTATATTGAGCTTCACCAATTTATAATTTCTAATACTGATCAATATCTATGAAAAAATTAATAAATTACCTTCATGTAGATGGTTTCTACCCTTAAACAAGGTGGTTTGGGCTCTACCCATACACAAGGCTCAAATATCCCTTAAATTAATCATACATGAAGACCCTCATGCAAATTCCTTTGCAGATACCTTTACATAACTGGTGATGTTTATGCCCAAAGATTGTTTCTTGAGTAACCTTTATGTAGATGGTGGAAACTTTGAATTAAAATTACATGGATCATGATTAATTTTACCCAATTCATTGTTTTTCTCTTATACCCTTAACCAAATCAATATTTCCCTATGTAGATACATTTACATAGCCTAATGGTTTCCAATATTATGTTTATGTGTTCAATACAACTACCAGACAACCCTTCCTTCATGAGACTGAACTAATTGATGGATTCATAACAATCTTATAAGCATCACCATGAATCAAATTCTTACATGCCATATTTTACCTTCATAATTTCATCTGATATATCAAATTTAAAACACTACATTAGCCTTATAAAATTTATATAGAAAACTAAGAACCTTTGTCATCATTCACTTATATTGTCATCAAATCCAATAAAAATTCATAGATTTCCGACAGAAATCCTTTGGATTTGGATACCCATGCCCTTTATAGTGGTCCCACCATTATAATGTCAAAGGATCTCTCTCTTTCTATCATTGAAGTTTAATATTATCTAATTTTCAATTACATGAGTAGTAGTACACTACCTCATTGGTCTATTGTGCATCTTATTAGAGACTGCAAGCGGTTGATGAACCCCAATGAAATATTAAAACGCACTCGTTGTGAGAGTAACAAGGCTATGTACTTATTGGTATATGAATGAAATAGGTACTTTCCTCTCATTATTTACTCTTTTTTAGAATAATTACCCATAAACTATAATGATATCATTAGTGGGGATTCCTAATATCTCCACCACTTTAGACCTATATAGACTTTTGAGATGGTTGTGTTTCTTTTAAATAAATAAAAATTTATTTGTTATTCAAATAATATGATATTCCTAAAACAAAATTATAGCATATATTATGATATACATTATATCTTACAATATGATATATTCCTAAACACATTATATGTATATAAGATTTAGGGAATATCACATTTACATATCCCATGTAACATGGAATTCATTCATTAATAGATGCGATGAAGATATATTAATGGCTAATTGTGAGTTATTTTAATTTATCTATCATGACATGTCTAATAAAATCATTTTCATATATGTTACATTATAAAAACAAAAAAGCAGTGTTGAAAGTACGCATCATAGTACAAAAATGCAATGCTCGTATCATAAATCAAGGATGGGGTATAATGCACATGCAAAACAACTAGTACATTCTTAGAAAGTATAATAAAACAACTAATATAAAATTTGATTGGTGCATCTATGTTGATATATAAATAGATCAATTAAATCCCCCCAATACTTTAATACCACATCATGTGGTGTGGGAAAAGGATTGTGTTAATAATAAGGGATAACATATAAATGAAAACACTCAAAAAGTATAGGAGTAATGTAGAAGTATGAAAGAAGGGAAAATTATTATTACTCTATGTTTTAAATCATAAAAATGTATATGATTTTTTTCTTCATAAAGTTTAGACACAAGATGATTCATCAACCATAGATTAAAAAGAACTAATTTTGGTGGTTTTGAAATGTCCATAGTAGTGTATATAGGTTTGAGGGGTACCAAGAGACTATTTTAAGAATGAGCAAACTTGGAAGCATACTAACCAAGTATATGAAGAGTTATAAAAATGATAATGGAAAAAATGACGTACTATTTGAACAAAAAACACTACTCATAAAAATAATGGAACTACAAAAATACATGAACCAACCACTATAACTAGAATATTTGGATCCACAAGCAAAAAAATTTAAGTGTATTATTTTCCATCAGAAGTTTAAAGCACCAGTAGGTCTATCCATGGGAAAATATCCACAAGCCTAGTACATAGTGTAACACATGGACATGAACACGAAATACACTATAAGGGGCCATAAAGTCACCCATCTCTTGTAACTACATCTGCAATCAAGGGAAAAAAATTCAATGTTGGTCTTGGTAAATGGTATTTACAAGGATCATACTACATATTATAGGAAATAATTTTTTAAAAAAATATAATATTTATGCAGTAAAATTATTGATTATTTAGTTGTTTTGAATTCTCTCAGGGTGAAACTATTTGCAACTTATATCTATCTACCTCAAAACACTAAATTTTTTATATAGGTGTGGTATACAATATTCAAGGTGATACCATTAAAAGTACACCATTACTAAGAGGTCATATGAGAGTAGGTATTTGGGTATCTCCTGATCCAATTGCTAGGATACATATTCCCATTAATGATGTTGATGTATGAATAGTCAAAAAAAACTATTAACATTTTCATAGCATGGTTGATTACTCTTATTAACAAACCTGAGAAGAAATGGTTATTTCATTTCAAGATTATATTATAATCAATAAATTTTATGATAAATAAAAAAATAAACTACTATATATAATTATAGAAGTGGAAATAGACATATGTGACATGTAAGTCGGAGGGATTGACTACCATATCATGAATCCAGGATGCAGACCCTAATTTTGCTCCACCATTGACACTTACATAGCTAATGACTTTAAATTCCCTTTTGAATTCATATTTCAAGGAGTGGATTTATGTTTAATTTTATTTTATAGTAGAAATACATGATGAAGAGTTTTTTTAATTCATCTATCTTCCAAGTGTCAATAAAATTTTAAAGTGTGATGGGTTAGAGTACTCCATTGTGAATGTATATATTAGGGACATTAATAAATAAATTATTTCTAATTATTGATGTGATATTTTTATTACAATTTTAAAAGAGTGTTTTTATTTATAATATTTCTATTATATAAATTAAATCGATGGAATAGTAGAGAATCTTTTTATATTTCTAAGCCCCCATTGTAATGTCCTAAAATTTATGTATAATTTTTTTTAATTATATGGAATTATTTTGAGACCTCGAAATCTAACGGCATGTGATTCCGAGGCCCGGAGTGCCTGGAATGATCCGTCGAAGTTTGGTTAAGCTTTAATTAGCACGTGTAAGTAGTTTTCCTGAAAAAGTGGAATAACTCTTAAACGGTTTCCCAGATCAGAAATAGGAGGGCAATGTTGCGTTCAGAATGGAGGGTTTTCCCTAGGTGCGACTTAAGTTTAGTCTACGCGGGCCTCCTGTGAGAAAACCTGAAAATGGCATAACCGTAAATAAAATAATTAAATAAAATTATTTTATTTTTCAAATTCTTATAACTCAAAAATGGTAACTCGGATTGAAAATCCAAGACCACCGCTGAACTTATGAGGGTATGCTTTCCTTAGGCTGATACTAACATTGGCCGGCGCAGGCCACCAGTGAAAGTTAGTTTTTGGCCATAAATAAAATAATTAAGTGACAATTATTTTATTGTAAAATCCATAACTTCTAAACGATAACTTGGATTGAAAATCTGAGGGTACCATTTAGTTCTTTGGGGTGTTTTCTCCTTAGGCGGAGCCTAACTATGACCGACGTGGGTTGAGGGTGAACGTAATTAATTTATTGAACTTTTTTTAAGGTACGTTCAATAAACGCGTGAGCGGTGTTTTCTAACTTTTGAACCGATGATCATATTAAAAATCAGAGGGCACCGTTGACTCTGCAGCACTGGGATTCACTTAAGGGAGACTTTACTTTGACCGTAGTAGGCCGGGAGAAAAAGTTAAGTAATGTGACTTTTTAAAAGAAATGAAATTATTTTATTTTATTATTTTATTTTCTTCCATATCCTCTAATGGACAAGAGGCGTGTGGGGCCAGTGATGTGTCAAGCCAATACATGGCTTGACCTACCAACCCTAAGTAACGACGTCATTGGGGAATTAGGAAGGTTCCTAATTTATGAGCCCCCATTAATTCCTCATGTCGTTACTTACCCTCCCCCTCTCCTATATATATAGAGCTTGGGGGGAGGTACCGGTAAAGATTCTCCAAGTAATGAAGTGCTGAAGGAGCACTGTGATGAAGGACCCTTAGAGGATGGAGCCGATCCCAGCAGGAGGTGATGGGTGACACCGAACCACGAACTGAAGGGCGACGTATGAGCAGCGTCATTGGGAACCTGTTGCGGGTAAGAAGAACATGACCCACCTTCAAGCATGGATGTTCTCCAATGGGTTTATGAGGTAGGGGGTTTATTTTTTTATGCATTTTAAATGATTTCCTATTCCCCGTTCTTGAATAATATGAAGAACGCGGACCAACCGACAAATGGGTTGATCCGCGATTCATTCGTTTTTGCGGGAGTTTGTTGCGGGGTATCTTTGTAGGGTTTTGATTGTTGTTAATTCAATTGATTATTAAACCCTTACTCCCCCTCATGTTTACAAGCTAAGGCGGAGGCCACGGGCCTAACGAACCCGTCCCTAACCCTCTGCTATCTTGCTATCCTTGCGCCTCCATGGAGAACTGCCAGCACGGCAACACCGACCGGCTACATTGGGAATAGCGTGTCAATACATGCCGCAAGAGGAGGTTGTGGCGCAAATTTGCAGCGGTCATCAGAGCGGCCGACACCATCCGGCCACAGAGGATGCGTGACACGCCGTCGCGCACCGCCAGTGAGCAAAGGGTTGTGGCTCTTCAGTCACGGTGGATGGACAAGGCGGATGGCACTTCGACTGGCCGCGGAAGGAGGGGTGGCGCGACTGATGCGTCGTCGGTGAGTAGGAGGCGACACGACCAGCGTGCCACCGATGGACAAGAAGTCGCAGCCAAAGCCGCGGCGGAGGCCGAACCCATGCCTCAGGTAGGTTCTGCGGAGCCGTTGTTCAGGATTTCAGGAGACCGGGGGGTCACACCCCCCGTGCCGGCTAGGGTGGACCCCATACTAGGTCGCCGCCCTAGCGGGCTGCCCCCTTGTGGGTTGCGCCCCATATGAACCAGGCCACCCCTTTGCGGGTCGCCCCTTTGCAGACCACCCCTTTGCGGGCCTCCCCTTGTGGGCCACCCTTTGTGGGCCTCCCCTTGCAGGTCGGGCTGTTGTGGGCCGGTTCGTCCCCTTGCGGGCTGGGTTGGACCTTGACCTAGCGGGCCGAGCTCGCCGCGGCACAGCCCAGACCGGGTCGGTCGACCGGGTCGGACTAGACTCGAGCCCAGAAACATTTAAAGGGACATATCTTGGTAATTGGAAGTCTGTTTGATGAACCGTCTATGGAGTTGGGATCCTTAGGACAAGGTGGTCCTTTTGAGATACTCCACGAGAGTTTTGGAGAAAGTTGAAGTTTGTCCGGGTTGGATCGTACCCGAATCCAACTGGGGCCTCGACACTAAAATTCCTATAACTTACAGACAAGGCATCTAGTTAACGCATTGTCTGTTGCGTTGGAACCCTTATGACATGACAGATCATTAGGTTACTTCTTCGTGGAGCTCCATGCTAGTTGAAATATGATCGATGTCTTGAGAAGCGATTCTCTTAAGTGCACTATGTACGGAACCCTACGGTTGGCTGAGACCTGAAGACCGCTTGACGAAGGCCCAGTGGGAAGCAGTTCTATGTGACCCAACAGGCCCACAGTGGGGAGCAGCTCTGTGTGACCCGGAAGACACGTGGTAATCAACAGGATTAGTACCTCAGTTTGGCCAAGGTGGGAAGGGACTCTGTGTGACCTGGCAGGCCCACGGTGGGAAGCGGCTCTGTGTGACCCGGCATGCCCACGGTACCCATAAGGGATGAGTACCACAGCAGTTCAAGGTTAGTGGGAAGTGGCTATGTGTGACCCAGAAATCCCACTTTACTCTATAGAGGAGGAGTTCTCCAGCAGCTAAGGAGTTCGACGTTTGTGACTGATGATGTTATGGTTACAACCCTAGAATATACCTGGTGTGAGATGAGTCCTTTATCTTTGTGGTGATACCTGTGTTGTAATTTTACCTTCATGGTGTTACCTTTGTGATATTCTTCCCTCATTTATGAGACGAGTATATCTTGATAACTTAGGTATATGTTTGGGCATATACCTAAGTAGAGTTGTTGACTGCTTCTTGCTTTGTGATTGATGTCTCGCTTTGTGGTCTTTCCTTTGAGAAACTCTGGGAGACCTTCGGGGGTCTTAGGGTCCCTACTGAGTATTGTTATACTCACCCCTGCATGGGTTTCTCCCGCACCTTGTTGTGTCTTGTGCAAACAATGAGCAGCTGGGCTGAGACTTGAGGGATCCAGGACCAGGCGGTACACGGAGGAGACGGGATGACGTGGAATGGTGTGGAGACGATCTGTACCTACCCTTCAGGTAGGATCCTCGGTGGACAATCCAGGAGATATTTTGTACTTTTCAGTTGTATTTTTTCCTTTCAGTTATACTTGTACTTTACAGTTGGGCTTGTATTTCCAGCCCCTTTACTTTCAGCACTCTTTTCACTACAGTAGTTACTTTGTGGTTACATCCTTGTTGTGTTCTAGTCTGTTTGGTTGCTTCTTGTTGTTCTCTTGGACTATGTGTCTATATAGGTTAAAAATGAAATTCCTTCCCATTTTATGGATATGCCTTTCCAGTGCCAGTCGTCAGCCCCTGGCCTATGGAAGGCAGTCTTGGGGTAGCCACGACCCGGGCCCCGAGGGACAGGTCGTGATAAAGTGGTATCATAGGAGTTTGATTCTACTGAAGAACTAGGACTCTGGTCTTTTTTATGTGTCAATAGTGTTAAGTTTTATGAGTGTGGTTTTCAGTTTGGGGAATCCAGTGTTGGTGTGGCGGTTGACCTATCCATACACCAGGACCCGGATTTCTGATTTCAGACTCAGTACACAGAAACCCTGATTGCGTGTGTTTTTGAAGAGTTTTTCTTATGATTTCTTTGGATTCAACTCACCATGTATAACTTAATGACTATGGAACACTTTTTCCTTATTAGGATGTCTCCGTGTAGACAGCCAACTAGGATTCCCGAGAGAGTATGCGATGATGGCCCACCGAGCGATGAGGCCTAGGTTCAGGGCCCTCTTACAGTGTTAGCACCTTCGGGTGGTGCACCAGTAGTACCACCACCCGTTGGGCAGAAAATTCCACCAGCCCCATCAGTAGAGGGTGCATGCTGAATGAGCGTGTTGCACGAGTTTCAATGGCAGAGAGCTCTGGGGTTTTGAGGAAAGACAAATCCCCAGGCAGATGAGGACTGGCTGGAGGATGTGGCTAGAGTTTTCCACCTAGTTGGGACACTAGAAGATCAGATGGTGATCCTAGATGCTATTATTTATCAGTCTGTGAACATGAGGATGGTCCGTATGGTGATTAGGATTTGGTACATGGATCGTTGCCCAAGATGGTACCTTATGGTAGTGTTCCAGCTATAACATTGCTCGTTGGTCATCAGTTACAACCGGCAGTACCGGTAGAGGACACATATAGGCTTAGTGCCTTACAGGTGTTTCAACATCAGATACCCCCTCAGGTTTCAAGGTGAGCCCGACTCACAAGCGGCTAAGGACTGGCTTAAGGAGGTGGCCGAGTTTCCATCTAGCCAGGGCACCATTCGATCAGATGGTGGTCCTAGTAGAGAGCCTTCTATGTGGATCAGCAGGACGATGACAGGGTTTAGATTACCCTGATCTTGCGAAGAGGTGACTTTTTTTGTGTACAAGCTTGAGAACCTTCCTCAGAGAAGGGGGTCTCTTGCCATAAATATCTAAGGGATGAGAGTTCCCTAGATATTTTATAGCTTCAGTAGGATTACATGTCGGTAGCTGATTATTCATCGAGGTGTACTGATTATTTTAGGTACTTGATGAATACAATATAGTTAGTGCTTTAGGGGTCGGACCTCCAAGCGAGGTGTGTTTAGGAACATCCAAGCCAACACTATTCATCTATGCATTCCTACTTATGTTTGGGTGCTAGATAGAACCTTTGTGGTTGAAAGTTCTTTAGATAAGCAGATGAAGTCGGTGAATGTTAACAGTGGGAAAGTAGGAAACTGATGCCAGTCTTAGAGACCTGGGCATGTAAAATGTTTCGGGGAGAGGAAGTGATAGGTACAAATGAATCTGTAGGGCATAAGATGTGGAAGTGGAGCTAGGAGAGCATCATGAGGTGGTATACATTTCAACATGTTACAATCACCACCTCAATGTGGTCCCCACCAGGCTCAAGGAGCTGAAGGATAGGGGAAGGGAGTGGTTGCATGCAGTTAAGGAGTGTGACCCAAGGGCTCCAGGAATGATTAGAGGTACGGTCTATGTCTACTACTAGCTGCCGTATTAATAGACATAGGAACTAATCATTCCTTCTTTCCATGAATCTTGTTCAAGACCTAGAGTTTCTGGTTAAACTGTTGACTTGACTCTTACGTCTGGAGATACCTTTGGGAGGATACTCGAAAATCACACTTATGTTGACGGTGTGATCTGACCCTTGAGGCTAGAGTTTCAGTTGGAACCTCTTAGTGGTAGCATCGAGGCCTTATGACTTTAGTTTGGGTATGGACTGGACATCCATAGTTCATACTTAGATTGACTGTATTAGTCAAAAAGGTTGTGGTTTAACTACAATGTTGTAATGATATTTTCCTTGTTCGATGAAAAAGGAAACCCAGGTAGCACAGGATAAACTCATGCATAGGAGGGTGTGGCCGATCACTCTTGAGTCGGCCAGCCTTACCCTCACAGCAGTAGGAGTTTTTAGTTTTTAGTTCCCAACAGTAGTGGAAGAGTGTGGGGGTATCTTTTCAAAATATGTTTCCAGGATTACCTCCCCGGAGGGAGAGGTACTTCTGCTTTGGTTGGGTACTACTAGAGATTTGTACCTGACTTCTCCAGGGTAGCAACACACTTTTCAGCTTTGATGAAGAAGGGGGGAGGCTTTCCTATGGATGGAGAAGTGTCAAAAGAGATTTTAGGAGCTAAGAAAGTGACTATTTATAGAGTTCCTCTAGGACTATGACTTTGAGATAGTCTATTGATTCACGCTCAAATTTACCCAAGAGATGAAGGTAGAATGGTCCTTGTAGTTTAGCTTGGGTTGTTGAATCCTCAGAGACCTAAGAAGTAATCTACATACACATACATTCTATGGACTATTTTTGGAAATTAAGTGGCCAACTTGGGTTGATTTAAGATTTGTTTAAAGGATCACTAACAGATTTAAGTTAATTCAAATTAAAGTAATGAGTTGATCCTAGGTTATCGCTCGGGGTGGATTGGATGAATTCCTTTTTTAATGATTTCAATTTCTTATATTTGAGATGGGTTAATTTAAGAAGATCAAACAAAATCATCACTTAGTGGTTTAATTCCTACACACACTAATAATAATCACCTATACACTTGAAGGATCAATGTTTTGAGAACTTCAAGGTAAAGGTTCATATTAGCACTTGAAGTGCGTGGCCTTAAATTCAATAAGGACGATGGAGTTTAAAAATCATCAAATAAAAATCTCAATTGAAGAAGTGATTAGACATTAATGGGGTGATAAATAACATACAATCCAGCCCCCTTCTACTCCCTTGGATCAATCCATTATTTTTTTAGCCTTCCATTGATGATATGGTTTCTATGGAAGCGGGAAGTAGACTCATGAGGGAGGAATTGAAGAAGTAAAGAAAACAATAAAAAGGAAATGATCACTCCACTGTTAAGGTTTGGTATGAATAAATTCACACCTTGAGGAAAATGTATCAAATTTATATTGAGAATAACAGAATAATAATATAATAAGAACTTTTATTAAGAAACAAGGATGAATTAAAACAACTTACATGTGGAAGACAAATTTGAGACAACAAAATCGCAGCATAACATTATAATGAAAGAAAGATCAAAAGATGATCAACTACTATACCACCACTGCCTTAAATAGAAATTTTTTAAGCCTTGGGTCGAGCCTCCAATAGTCCAAGTATCATCAATTAATTGTGGTAGGCCATAGGTGGGTGGAAAGTTGAGGGAGAGTTGATTTTTCCACTCTTGACCCGAGGTGGAATCCATCTTTCATCCACCAAATAGATGCACCTGTAAGACCTTCTAGATGGAAGAATTAGAGTGTTTAATAGAAGACAAAAATGAATCTCAAGATGTCCCTGAACCTTCTGTAAATATTCATCCCAAAATAGTTTATGGTTAACGATATATGT
Source organism: Viscum album (assembly GCA_963277665.1). Classification (NCBI taxonomy): domain Eukaryota; kingdom Viridiplantae; phylum Streptophyta; class Magnoliopsida; order Santalales; family Viscaceae; genus Viscum; species Viscum album. The sequence continues at coordinate 583,800,115 of OY728120.1, forward strand.
GTAAAATGGTGGACTGTTTTTCTGGGCCGCAGAATCTGGCCCATAATTTTATATTCAAATTGGGCCACCTAAATAACCACAATGGAGGCCGAATTAGCACTGGATCCTGAAGAAGTATTTGTTCCTATATATTTCTTCTAGAATCCCACGAAATTTGGGCTTTATTGGGTTTGTAATGTGGGTCCCACAGTCTCATCAGTGGTCTGGTGTCCAGTCTGCCTTCTCTAGAATTACTTACATTCATATCCAAATATCTTCATCATAATTTATGAATCATCCATTGATACCTAAATGAAAAATGTTCATATTTAAGTGTATATACAGTTACCAAAATATAAAATTAAAATATGGATAATTACAATCCTTAAAATCAGATGAATCATTGGGCCTAAATTGGTGTACATTAGGCATGAAGTGCACAAATGATAAGAATGGATGTTCAAAATTAAAATCCACCAACTCAGGACCATAAGATCAAAAATGAACATTTAATAACATTAAAATTTAATTAAAATGTGTATTTTTATTGGCTAATCACACCCCCCAAATTTATATTTGCTAGTCCCGAGCAAAATGTATCTCAACAATATGAAATTCGAATTCCCTTTTCCAAAAACATTTTAATACACAATGATCACCAAAAACCCTTATACCAAAAAATCATGAAACCCATCAAAATATTTTAATAAAAGATAGTTTCATAAGAATATCCCAATCCCAATCTCATTCATTTGTTTAAATTCATTGCCATGTTTCATCCAATATCAATTAAGAGTGATGATGTGTTGTGCATTGCATTAGACATGGGGGTTCATCTTTATTCAAGAGGTAAATGATGTAAGTGCTAAGTGGAATCACATTTCAATATTAATATGAGTATTCAATTTTTTTTTTTTTTTGCAATTTTTCCATGGTAATTGAAGTTGCACTCAAAAGAGTCAACCCCTGTAGCGAGACTTTTTCAATGACTCCCAGGCTCAAAGACCTTAGGGCACCAAGTGAAGCCCACATAATTGGGCATCATCTCGAGTTAACTCAGTCAAAAACAAATTCAAATTACCAAAAATAGAGATAAAATTACTAACTCTAGGCTATAAAACTATGGAGTCATGATCCCCAAGTGTCGAAATCCACGCATTAGGTCATTTCATTACTATACGCACAAATTTATTTATTTATTTATTTTTTAATTTTTTTTAAATACTCATATTAAAACTAGAATGATCACCAAACCTATGATATTTATTTGGGGGACCCCATGAACTCAAACTAATACCCCATTATCCAAAGGACGTGCATTGTGATCTTTTTTTTAATGAAAATATAAATGATGAACTATCACATTGGACAGCCACACTTTCCAAAATCAATCCTCATGAAATTATACAAGGATTAAAATCAAAATCGGGGCATGCTAAATTATTTTATATTCAGTTTCAAAGTGTGCAATGTGTATTACTATGTTCAAAGTTAAAGGAATTTTTCCTTCCATTTACACACATTTTTTTTCAAATCATTCATTTTCTTTTTTTTACACAAAATCATTTTTTATTTTATCTCCCCCCCCCCCAACTTAAAATAACATTGTCCCCAATTTTTTAAGAAAAGAAAATTTAGAAGGGGGTATAGGTAGAGAATGAGAGTTCAAAATGGAAATTGAAAATGAGAATCATGGAATGAAGTCACCTGGTGGTTGAAGTTGAAATTCTTGTTTCTCCCTTTTAATCCCTTGATCTTGATGTCACTCTGAGAATTCCCTAGTGAAAAGGAAAAGAAAAACAAACAAACAAAACAAAAACAAAATATATATATATATATAATAAATAAAGTAAGATATAAGTATATATATATAAATTATAGAATAAGGAAGCACGATAATTCATAGGTCATTGGTAAGCGTGCGCCCCTATCTCCCTTCGGTCCTGGGTTCGAGTCCCCACGGCTTCGCCGGTTGTCACGGGGTTTGACCCACGACCTATGACGTGTCCTTTTTTTTAATATATTATTATTTTTTTGTATTTTTATTTTAACCTACAAGCACATAAAAATGAAATGAACTGATGATACATTGTCTTCTTTTTAAATTTCTAGGTAAGGTATTACTCGAGGATCACACCACGTGACATAGATGAATATGGTGCTCCCCTTTCATACCCATCCATACTCATAATAGAAGAATAGGTCAATAGTCTATTTTTTTATTTTTAAATATCAAAATGATTAATTAATCCTATTTAAAAAATAAAGATGATTCCAAAAAGATTAAAAACATGAAAACCACGGGTTGCCTCCCATGCAGTGCTTTTGTTTAATTTCGTTAGCCCGACATGAATCCTAAATCTATCAATTTTTTCTTGGTTCATAGGTTGGCTCAGTTAACTCAACCTCTATTTCCTGTTTATTGAATGATTTAATGAATGGTTTTAACCTTTGACCATTGACCTTGAAAATGTAACCACTTGTGGGATCTTGAATTTCTACAGCCCCATGGGGGTACACCTTATGCACTATGTATGGACCTGACCATCTAGACCTTAACTTTACCGGGTGTAAATAAAGTTTTGAACTATACAAGAGCACAAATTTTCCCAGTTCAAAATGTTTGACTTTGATATTCCTAGATTGGTAGGCTTGAACTCTAGCTTTATTGATCATTGAAATTTCATAAGCCTCCATCCTTAGTTCCTCCAGTTCATTGAGATCTAATTTCCTTTTTGTTCCGGCTAATGAGAGGTCATAATACATTTTCTTAATTGCCCAAAAGGCCTTATGCTCAATTTCAATAGGTAAATGGTATGCTTTTCCATAAACCAACCTATATGGTGACATTCCTAGTATGGTTTTGTATGTTTTATGATATACCCAAAGAGCATCCAAGAGTTTCTCGGACCAATATTTCCTAGAAGGATTGATAGTTTTTTCAAGAATATTCTTAATCTCCCTATTTTCTAACTCAGCTTGACCATTGGTTTGAGGATGGTACGTAGTGGAAACTTTATTAGAAATCCCATACTTAGAGATGAGTGAAGAGAATGAACGGTTGTAGAAATGGGTTCCTCGATCACTGATTATAGCTCTAAGAATTCCAAATCTAGAGAATATGTTTTCTTTTAGGAATATAATCACAGTTTGATGATCATTGGATTTTTTGGGAATGGCCTCAACCCATTTTGAGACATAATCAACAGCTAAGATAATTTAGAGGTATCCCCTAGAGTTTGGGAAAGGACCCATGAAATCGATTCCCCAGCAGTCAAAGATTTAAATCACTAAGATGGGAGTGAGTGGAATTTGATTTCTTTTTGTGATGGACCCTACTTGTTGACACCTAGGAAAGCTTTGACAAAATGTGTAGGAGTCCCTTGATAGGGTGGGCCAGAAGAGACCACACTGAAGAATCTTAGCATATGTTTTCTTAGAGGAAAAGTGACCTCCACATGCTTCACCATGAAAAAATTTAAGGATGGACTCTTGTTCAGATTCTGGGACACACCTCCTAATGACTTGGTCAGGGAAGAACTTATAGAGGTATGGATCATCAAACACATAGTTCCTAACATCAGAAAGGAATTTCCTTCAATCTTGAGTCCCTAAGAATTTTGAGATGAATCCTGTAACTAAGAAATTGGTTATGTCGGCATACCAAGGGCAGTCACTCACAAAGTATAGGTGTTTATCAGGGAATGAATCAGACACAGAAAGGTGGTTTGAGTTGTCTTTGAATTCCATCCTAGAGAGGTGATCAGCTACAACATTTTCAATTCCCTTTTTATCCTTGATTGTGAGGTCAAATTCTTGTAAGAGAAGGACCCACCTAATCAGTCTAGCCTTAGCATCTTGTTTTTGGAAGAGGTATTTTAGTGCAGAATGGTCAGTGAACACAGTTATGGGGTATCATAAGAGGTAGGACCTAAACTTCTCTAAGGAAAACACAATAGCAAGTAACTCCTTTTTAGGGGTGGTGTAGTTGATTTGGGCATCATTTAAGGATTTTCTTGCATAATCAATGACATAAGAAGTTTTATCACAACGTTGTCCTAACACAGCTCCTATAGCAAAGTCACTGGAATCACACATAAGTTCAAAAGGAAGGTTCCAATTTAGATATTTCATAATGGGGGGAGAGGTGAGAGAGGATTTGAGGGTTGAGAATGAACCCTCATAGTTTTTTTTCCAAACAAATGAAGAATCCTTTATTAGGAGAGCACAAAGGGGATGGGAGATTGAACTAAAGTCCTTGATGAATCTTCTATAGAAACCAGCATGTCCTAATAAATACCTCACTTCTTTGACAGTTTTGGGTGATGGAAGGTGACGAATGATGTCAAACTTGGCTTTATCAACTTCAATCCCCCTACCTGAGACCAGATGGCCTAGAACTAGTCCCTCTTTAACCATGAAATGGAATTTTTCCCAATTTAGGACCAGATTCTTTTCTTCACATCTTGACAAGACTCTCTCCATATTCCTCAGACATCCCTCAAATGTATCCTCAAAAACAGAGAAGTCATCCATGAAGACCTCTAGAAAATCCCCTACCTTTTTAGAGAATATTCCCATCATGCACCGCTGGAAGGTTCCAAGGGAATTGCATAAACCGAAGGGCATGCATTTGAAAGCAAAGGTTCTGAATGTACATGTGAATGTAGTCTTCCCTTGATCCTCTAGGGAGACCTCAATTTGATTATACCCCGAGTACCCATCTAAGAAATAGTAGAAGGCATGACCTGCCACTCTCTCAAGGACTTGGTCAATGAATGGTAAGGGGAAATGGTCCTTCTTGGTGAATGAGTTTAGCTTCCTATAGTCAATGCAGACCATCCATCCACTACTCACCCTAGTTGGAAGAATATCTCCATCCTTATTGGTTATCACTGTGATTCCTACCTTCTTGGGAACCACTTGGATTGGGCTGACCCACTCACTCTTAGCTATGGGATATATGATACCAACTTTTAACAATTTTAGAAGTTCCTTCCTTACTACCTCTATGAGATTATGATTGAGTCTCCATTGAGGTTGACGATATGGATTTGAATCAGATTCCAGAACAATACTATAAGTCCCAATAAGTGGGATAATCCCAGGAATATTAGATAGGGTCCAACCAATGGATTTCTTATGTTTCCTAAGGACATCTAGAAGCATCTTCTCATGATTGGATTCAAGAGAAGAAGAAATGAAAATAGGATGTGTTTGATTGTCCCCTAGGAATTCATACTTGAGTGCAGCGAGAAGTTACTTTAATTTAATATCAGGTTGGTTCAAAATTTCAATAGAGGATTGGGACATTCGATCAAGATCAATTTTATTTCCTAGAGTTTTAGATAGGATTGATTCCTCACATGTAGAAGGTTCAGCTACTAGATTGGCTTGATCAGATTTAGGGAAGGAAGTTGGAGTGGTCTCCATGAAAGTGGTTTCCTGAAAGGTTTCACTGATTGTTGTAATTAATACTTCATCATAAGAGAAATTTGAAAATGATTTGTGCCAAGGAGATAAACTTCCTTCATGTGAACAAAGGAAATCAATATCATCCTAACTTAAACATCCATCAAATATTCCTTGTTGTTATATGGATTCATTATCAATGCTTCCTATCATGTTTACTTCATGAATGTCCTCGTCATCCCCTATTTGTGAGCTTTCATTATAGATGATCAAGTCTAGACTCATGTTTCCAAAGGTGATGGTCATGTTCCTGTTTCGGACTCAGATAGCAGAGTTGATTATTGCAAGGAAGGGATGACCAAGTATGATTAGGATTTGTTCCTTATTTCCTAAGTTTGGATGGTTTTCAAGGACAATGAAGTCAGCAGGGTAAATGAAGTTTTCAACCTTTATTATAATGTCCTTTAAAATCCCCTTTGGAACCTTAATGCTACGATCATCAAGTTGAAGTGTGACAGATGTGGGTTGTAGCTCTTCTAGGCCTAACTGGCAGTACACAGCATAGGAGATGAGATTGACACTAGCTCCTAGGTCACACAAGGCCTTGACAACTTTTCTCTCTCCTAGTTCAAAATTGATGTAAGGGCAACCCGGGTCTTACAACTTAAGAGGAATGGTCCCTTGAATGGTGGTACTCACATTTGTAGCCAAAAGGACTTGGTTTTTATGTGAAAATGTTATTTTAAAACTGCAAAAGTCCTTAAGGTACTTTGAGTAGGTAGGTATGGTTTGTATTTCATCGAGAAGGGGAATGTTCTACTTGACTTGTGAGAATATTTCCCTCAATGTTTCACTTAATTCAGTCTTGGTTTTCCCCCTCATGTGTTGAGGAAATGGTGCAGGTTGTGGGGTTTTTTGTTGAAGAGTTGTTTCTTTGACAATTTTATCGTGTTTTTCAGTTTGATCATTTGGTTCATTTGAATTTTCATCCAAGTTTGAATCTTCAGGTGGGTTCTGAATTAGTTGTTCGGGTTTCTCAATTGATTTCCCAATTCTTAAAATAGTCACAGCCTTTAGTTGTTCATGAGTTGTTTGAGTGAAACTTGACTCTCCCCTTGAAGTTGAGGATGGTACCGCCTGAGTAGGCATGGGTGCCTTTCCAGTTTTGATGGTTTGAAGTTCTTGTTTAAGGGAAGAGACTTCCGATTTCATCCTCTCCATTTGTTTGCACAGTTGTTCTAGTAGTCTTTGTGGAACAGTTTGGGTTGGTGCTTGAGAAGATTGGTTTATCCCATGGGGATATTTTGGAGGTGGGATGGTTTGTTGAAAATGGACCGGTGGTTGTTGGTATTGGATGGGTTGGGTTTGGAACTGGTTATGGGTTTGGTAGTTCTGATGGTGTTAAGGATTTTTCCCCTGTGGTTGGCTAGGTTGTTGGTTATCTTTCCAGCGGAAGCCTGGGTGGTCATTATACCTTGGGTTGAAGTTGTTTTGGTATTGAGGCTTTTGAAAGTTCAAAGCATTTACTTCCACTGGGGTTCCTCCTAAAAGAACATCCTTAATGGATGGTATGGTTGGGCATTTTTCTGTCTTATGGTCATGTTTGTCACAAATTGTGCAAACAGGGTCTACAGTTTGGATTTCATGGACTTTCCTAAGGTCTATCTCTTCAACCTTCCTAGAGAGTGCAGTGAGTTTAGCCCTAAGGATTTTCTCTTCTCTAAGTGTATGAATTCCAGTAGTTCTTTGTGGATATTCAAAATAAGGTGAAGTTCCCCATGTTTGGTTTTGTTCAGAAAGGCTTTCTAGATACTCGTAAGCATCATTTAGGGATTTGTTTTTAAAGGTTCCATTACACATCATGTCAATGAATTGTTTGTTCCCCAGATCCAACCCTTCATAGAAAATTCTCACTTGTTCAGGAATAGAAAAAACATGGTGTGGAACCATGTTTAGGGTGTCTTTGAACCTCTACCATGTTTCATATAATGACTCTCCCTCTTTTTCAAAAAAAAATTGGATGCTCTTTTTTAAGTGAAATTGTTTTGTGGTGGGGAAAGTATTTTTTGTATAATTCTCTTTGTAATTGGTCCCAAGAGTTTATGGATGATGGTCTCAAATTTTTTAGCCAATTTTTTGCTCTATCATTTAAAGAAAAAGGAAATATCATCATCTTAGCAGATTCTAGTTGATGTGGGGGACACATGGTTTCTACAATGTCATTGAACTCCTTAATGTGAAGGTAGGGCATCTCGGACTCCATTCCATGGAATGTGGGAAGGTGGTTTAGGACATGGGGTTTAAAGATGTAGTTGGAATCTCCTAGGGAGTTGTTTCTAATGCATGAGGGGGCATTGGTCTAGGTAGGTGTGAAGTAGTCATTCATGGTTTGATCGATTGAATTCCCCAAGTTTGGGTCTACCTCATTTGGGTTTCCATTTTGGTTCCCACCCGGGTTTATGAGTTGGTTTCTTTGAAGACCTTCCATTGAAATAGGCTAAATTTTTGACTTTGGAGTATTAGGAAGATTAGTATCTAATGGAAATAGTTCCCTTGTTTTACTTGACTCCCCAAACCCAGGACTATCCACCCTAACTAGACGGTTTGATTGATCGCGGGTGTAGGCGGACATGCACCAAAAGAAAAAAAAATGAGAAAGGGACAAGATAAGAGAATTTGGATGATAAAAGAAGAAATGAGGGAGAATAGAATGGGTGTTTAGATGACTTAATTGGGTCCCTGAAAATGGTGCCAAAATTTGATTCATGCTCAAATTTACCCAAGAGATGAAGGTAGAATGGTCCTTGTAGTTTAGCTTGGGTTGTCGAATCCTCAGAGACCTAAGAAGTAACCTACAGACACGTACATTCTATGGACTGTTTTTGGCTATGAAGTGGCCAAATTGGGTTGATTTAAGATGTGTTTAAAGGATCACTAACAGATTTAAGTTAATTCAAATTAAAGTAATGAGTTGATCCTAGGTTATCGCTCGGGGTGGATTGGATGAATTCCTCTTTTAATGATTTTAATTTCTTATATTTGAGATGGGTTCATTTAAGAAGATCAAACAAAATCATCACTTACTATTTTAATTCCTACACACCCTAATACTAATCACCTATAAACTTTAAGGATCAATGTTTTGAGAACTTCAAGATAAAGGTTCATATTATCACTTGAAGTGTGTGGCCTTAAATTCAACAAGGATGATGGAGTTTAAAAATCATCAAATAAAAATGTCAATTGAAGAAGTGATTAGACATTAATAGGGTGATAAATAACATCAAATCCAGCCCCTTTCTACTCCCTTGGATCAATCCATAAGTTGGTTAGCCCTCCATTGATGATATGGTTTCAATGGAAGCGGGAAGTAGACTCATGAGGGAGGAATTGAATAATTAAAGAAAACAATAAAAAGGAAATGATCACTCCACCGTTGTGTGAATAATTTTACAAGGTTTGGTGTGAATAAATTCACACCTTGAGGAAACAATATCGAATTGAGATGTAAAATAACATAATAATAATATAATAAGAACTTTTATTAATAAACAAGGATGAATTAAAACAACTTACATGTGGAAGACAAATTTGAGACAACAAAATCGCAGCATAACATTACAATGAAAGAAAGATCAAAATATGATCAACTCCTCTACCACCATTGCCTTAAATAGGAATTTTTGAAGCCTTGGTTCGAGCCTCCAATATTCCAAGTATCCTCAATTAATTGTGGTAGGCCATAGGTGGGTGGAAAGTTGAGGGAGAGTTGATTTTTTCACCCTTGACCCGAGGTGGCATCCAGCTTTCATCCACCGAATAGATTCGCATATAATACCTTATAGATAGACGAATTGTAGTAGTCCATATAATAAAAAAATGAATCTAAATATGTCCCTGAATCTTCTGTAAATTTTCATCCCAAAATAGTTTATTGTTAACTAGATATGTGTAAAATGGTGGACTATTTTTCTGGGCCGCAGAATCTGGCCCAGAATTTTATCTTCAACTTGGGCCGTCTAAATAACCACAATGTAGGCCGAATTATCACTGTATAATGAATAATTATTTTCTAATATATATTTCTTCTATAATACCATGAAATTTGGGCTTCATTGGGTTTGTAATGTGGGTCCCACATTCTCATCAGTGGGCTGGTGTCCAATCTTCCTTCTCTAGAATTGCTTCCATTCATCTCCAAATATCTCCATCATCGTTTATGAATCCTTGATTGATCCCTGAATGAAAAATGTTCATATTTAAGTGTAGATAAAGTTACCAGAATATCAAATTAAAATATAGATAATTAAAATCCTTAAAATCAGATGAATCATTGGGCCTAAATTGGTGTACATTAGGCATGAAGTGCACAAATGATAAGAATGGATGTTCAAAATTAAAATCCACTAACTCAGGCCCATAAGATAAAAAATGAACATTTAATACCATTAAAATGTAATTAAAATATGTATTTTTATTGGCTAATCATCTATACTCCTGGGAAGGGGAACGTGGTGGCAGACACACTCAGCAGGAGGTCTGGTCTACAGTTACTGAGTGAGGCGTCAGAGTAGCTAGCCACGCTTCAGATATCCTTCATGGATAAAGATGGAGAATCTTACCTCTAGTATATGAATTTCACTCCCCCAATTCCTCAGCGAATTTGGGAGGCACAGCTTGGGACGTTGACTGTGAAGCCCGGCGTGCTCAGATATCCTCAAGATGGTCTCCTGAAAGATTTTTTGAAGGTGGGGAGCATGTCGCCTTCTTCAGAGGACGCACTATGGTGCCAGTGATTCTTCAGGAGGAGGTGTTGAGGGGGATCCATACACCCCCTTTTACGATACATCCTAGAGTGGCGTAGATGTAACAGGACCTCTGGTGTCAGTACTGGTGGCCAGGGATGAGGGAAGCAATGGCAGAGTTTGTATCACGATGCCTCACTTGTCAGTGAGTGAAGAATGCATAGATCTGGTAGAATTCTTATGCCAACAGGAGATAGAGATACTTGGAGTTCGAGGAGGGAGACCATGTCTTCCTACGAGTCTCACCCCGACGAAGATTGCAGAGGTTTGGATAGGTTGGCAAGCCATCTTTAGGGTTCATCAAACCTTTCCAAATTCTCAGCAGAGTGGGAGAGGTGGCGTACCATCTATATCTTTCCCCACAGATGCACCGGGTGCATAATGTTTTCCATGTGTAACAGCTAAGGAGATGCGTGCATGATTCATTGCACGTTATCGATAAGAGCGAGTTGAACTATGACGATGGGGTGAATTTTACAGAGTTCCCGATGGATATTGAGGATCAGCGGGAGCGAGTCCTTCCTGGGCGGTCGATACCTCTAGTGCACATTCGCTGGTAGCACGAGAACCTTCAAAAGAGAACATGGGAGCGAGAGGCTCAGATTCGTGCTCAGTACCCCCCATTTGTTTTCTTTGCCATTGTTTTGGATTTCCGAGACGTAAAACCCTAAGGTGGGGAGAATTTAATCTTCCATAATTTCTGTATAATTTTTTTTAATTACATAGAATTATTTCAAGACCACGAAATCTAACAGTGCATGATTACGAGGCCCGGAGTGCCCGGAATGATCCTTCGAAGTTTGGTTAAACTTTAATTAGCACGTGTAAGCATTTTTTCTGAAAAAGCGGAATAACTCTTAAATGGTTTCCTAGATCAAAAATCTGAGGTCACCATTGCGTTCAGGATGACGGGTTTACCCTAGGCACGACTTAAGTTTAGTCGGCACGGGCTGCCTGTGAGAAAACCCAAAAATGGCATAACCGTAAATAAAATAATTAAATAAAATTATTTTATTTATCAAATGCTTATAACTCACGAATGGTAACTCGGATTGAAAATCCAAGACCACCGCTGAACTTGTGAGGATATGCTTTCCTTAGGTTGATTCTAACATTGGTCGGCGCGGGCCACCAGTGAAAGTTAGTTTTTGGCCGTAAATAAAATAATTAAGTGACAATTATTTTATTGTAAAATCCATAACTTCTAAACAGTAACTTGGAATGAAAATATGAGGGTCCTGTTGAGTTTTTTGGGGCATATTCTCCTTAGGCGGAGCCTAACCTCGATCGGTGCGGGTCGAGGGTGAACGTAATTAATTTATTGAACTTTTTTTAAGGTACGTTCAATAAACGCGTGAACGGCATTTTCTAACTTTTGAAATGGTGCCCAGATTAAAAATATGAGGGCACTTTTGAATCTGCAACGCCAAGATTCACTTAAGGGAGACTTTACTTTGACCGCAGTAGGTCTGGAGAAAAAGTTATGTTTTGTGACTTTTTAAAAGAAATGAAATAAAATTATTTTATTATTTTATTTTCTTCCATATCCTCCAACAGACAAGAGGTGTGTGGGGCCAGCGGTGTGTCAAACCAATAAATGTCTTGACTTACCAACCCTAAGTAACGACGTCATTGGGTAATTAGTAAGGTTCCTAATTTATGAGCCCCCATTAATTCTCCATGTCTCTACTTACCCTCCCCCTCTCATATATATATGGAGCTTCATGGGAGGTACCGGCACAGCTTCGCCAAGAAACGAAGTGCTGAAGGAGCGCTACGATGCCAGACCCTTAGAGGATGAAGCTGATCCCAGTGGGAGGTGACGAGTGACACCGAACCACGAACCAAAGGGCGACGTACGAGCGGTGTCGTTGGGAACCTGTTGCGGGAATGAAGAACATGACCCACCATCAAGTTCGGACGTTCTCCAACGGGTTTACGAGGTATGGGGTTTATTCATTTACGCATTTTAAATGATTTCCTCTACCTTGTTCTTGAATAATACGCAGAACGCGGACTAACTAACTAACGGGTTGATCCGCGATTCATTCATTTTTGTGGGAGGTTGTTGTGGGGTATCTTTGTGGGGTTTTGATTGTTGTTAATTCAATTGATTATTAAACCCTTAATCCCCCCACTATTGGAAAAATTCTCTATACTAATGGTTTGAAACCATTGGTATAGGCCTCCAAACCATTGGTATATCCTATACCAATGGTTTGGAGAATCGTTGGCTAGTAATCCGTGGGGATAGGTCTATACCAAACCGTTGGTATAAACCAATACCAACGGTTTTCAAAACCATTGGGATAAGTAATATTAAAAATATATACCAACGGTTCCATAAAACCGTTGGTATATGTATTTCAAAAAAGAAGCATTCAGTTGGGTTTGATCCCAGTACCTCTAGTTTATGATTGAATGACTTAACCACTAACCTAACTTGACTTTTGTGAACATAATTTCATAAATATATATATATGTATTATCGTAAATATTTTAAACTTTGATTTATTTAATGTTCTCTGTAAGAAGATTCCATAAAAAATACATGTAATTATACCAACAGTTCTCAAAACTGTTGGTATAGACCTATACCAACAGTTTTGAGAACCGTTGGTATATATTCATTGATGTTGGGACCTATACCAACAGTTTTGGACAAACTTTTGGTATAGGGGGGACCTATACCAACAGTTTGGGGAAAACTGTTGGTATAGGGTCTCTATTATAGACCTATACCAACGGTTTGGCCAAAACCGTTGGTATAGGTCCAAATTAGTGACCTATACCAACGTTTTTGGCCCAACCATTGTAATAGGTCCATATAAGTGAACTATACCAACAGTTTGACCAAAACCATTGGTATAGATCTTATATCCAGTAGTGCCCTCATGTTTACGAGCTAACGCATAGGGAGTGGGCCTAACGAACCCAACTCGAACCCTCCACTATCTTTCTATTCCTGTGCCTCTATGGAAGACCATCAGCACGGCGACACTGACCAACTACGTTGGGAATAGTATGTCGACACACACCGCAAGAGGAGGTCGCGGCATAAAGCCACAGCGATCATCGGAGCGGGCGACACCGGCTGGCCACGGAGGAGGTGCGGCGCGCCGTCGCGCACCGTCGGTGAGCAGAGGGTCGCGGATCATTAGTCGCAGCAGACGGAGGAGGCAGCCAGTGCTTCGGTCATCCGTGGAAGGAGGGGCGGAGCGACCCACATGCCGCCGGTGAGCAGGAGGTGGTGCGACCAGCTCGCCACAGGCAGACAAGAAGTCGCGGACGAAGTCGCAGCGGTGGTCGAACCCGTGCCTCCGGCGAGTTTCGTAGTGACCGAGTGGCACCCACATGGAATGCTGCTTCGCAAACCGAACAGCCTCTGGGCCATTCGGGAGTTCGGGAGACCGGGGGGTCCCACCCCCCACGTCGGCTAGGGCGGACCCCATACCGGGTCACCACCCTACCAGGCCGCCCCCTCACGGGACGCGCCCCATACGGACCGGGTCGCCCCTTTATGGGTTGGTCCGGTCCGGACCTCGGCCCAGCGGGCCAAGCCCGCTGCGGCCCCACCCAGACCGGGTCGGGCCAGTTCAGATCGGACCTGGGCCCATAAACACTTAAAGTGTCATATCTTGAGAACTAGACATTCGTTTGACGAACCGTCTGCGGCGATGGGATCCTTAGGACAAGGCGGTCCTTTTGAAATACACCATGAGAGTTTTGGAGAAAGTTTGATTTTGGCCGGGTTGGATCGTACCCGAATCCAATCGGGCCCTCGGCACTAAAATGCCTATAACTTACAGATCAGGCATCCGGTTGACGCGTCGTCTGTTGCGTTAGAACCCTTATGACATGATGGATCATCAGGTTTCTTATTCGTGGAGCTCCATGATGGTTGAAATACGACCGATGGCTTGAGGAGTGGTTCTACCAAGCACACTACGTACGGAACCCTGCAGTTGGCTGAGACATGAAGATTGCATGACGATGGCCCAGTGAGAAGCGGCTCTATGTGACCCAGAAGACCCACAGTAGGGAGCGGCTCTGTGTGACCCGGAAGACCCACGATACACGATAGGAGTACCTCAGTTCGGTCAAGGTGGGAAGCGGATCTGTGTGACCCGACAGGCCCACGGTGGGAAGCAGCTCTGTGTGACCCGGCATGCCCATGGTACCCATCAGGGATGAGTACCACAGCAGTTCAAGGTTAGTGGGAAGCAGCTCTGTGTGACCTGGCAGGCCCACTGTACTCGATAGAGGAGAATTTCTCCAGCGGCTGAGGAGTTCGACATTTGTGACTGACGATGCTACAGTTACTACCCTAAAATATACTTGGTATGAGCTGAGTCCTTTATCTTCGTGGTGATACCTATGTGGTACTTTTACCTTCGTGGTGTTACCTTTGTGATATTCTTCCCTCATTTATGAGACGTTTATATCTTGATAACTTAGGTATATGTATGAGCATATACCTAAGTAGAGTTCTTGACTGCTTCTTGCTTTGTGATTGAGGTCTTACTTTGTGGTATTTCCTTTGTAGAACTTGGGGAGACCTTTGGGGGACTCGGGGTCCCTAATAAGTATTGTTATACTCACCCATGCACGAGCTTCACTCACACGTTTTTGTGTCTTGTGCAGACGACGAGCAGCTGGGCTGAGACTTGAAGGAGCCAGGACCAGGCGGTACACGGAGGAGACGGGCTGACGTGAAGTGGTGTAGAGATGATTTGTATCTACCCTTCAGGTAGGATCCTTGGTGGACGATCCAGGAGTTTTTTTGTACTTTTCAGTTGTATTTGTGCCTTTCAGTTGTACTTGTACTTTATAGTTGGGCTTGTATTTTCGGCCCCTTTGATTCTACACTTTTTTCACTACAACAGTTACTTTGTGGTTACATCCTTGTTGTGTTCTAGTCTATGTGGTTGCTTCTTGTTGTTCTCTTGGACTGTGTGTCTGTACAGGTTAAAAATGCAATGTCTTCCCATTTTAGGGATACGTCTTTCCGATGCTAGTCGCCAGTCCCTGGCCTATGGAAGGCGGGCTTGGGGTAGTCACAGCACGGGCCCCGAGGGATGGGTCCTGACACCCATTTCATTTATTATAAGTAATATAAATGGATAAAGATGAAATTATAGGTAGAGGACAAATTGCAAGAACATTTAAAGAGAAGTCAATTAATGATAAATTATCCTTAATACCTACTATAAAAGGTTTAAAGTATATACATTGGTTAATATTATGATAATTTTTCATTCCTAATGTGTAGTATTCATTATTTTTTTAATATTTTTTAAAAATCATTGGATACTAATTTTTCTTAATCAAATTAATATAATGATATATTTTTTTTTGGATCAAATGCTTGGATATTTGATAAATAAGTTGCACATGATGTCCCTTTTTTACTAGTAAAAATTATATTTTCAACATTTTATAGTCTTTTATTATATGTTATATATAATGTGTTAACATTCATGTTTTCTTTGGTAGTGTGTTGCTAAGGTATCGATCAGTAAGAGGTTTGAGGAAAATGAACAACAAGAAGAAACTAATGTACTGCTATAGATGGAAAACTATTGTGGTATTAGGGGTGTAATTTCAGCCCGGGCCTGCCATGCAAAGATTCGGGCCGCTGACCACTATTCAAGTCGAGTCGGGCCGGCCCGAACAACCCCATGAGGCGGCCCGAGCCCAGCCTCGGGCCGGCCCAAACCATCGGGTCGGACCGGGCTTTTTCGGGCCGAGCCGAGCTTTTTCAAGTCAGGCCATGGTGGGATTTTATTATTTTCAAAATAATTGCCTCTTTTAATTTTTTTTATTTAAACATTTTTTTAACATTTATTTAAAACGTTTCATTACATTTATTTTTAAATGCATTTTTTTTGCAAAAACGTTTATTTTATTTTTTATTAACATTTTACAGTGGGTGGGTATGTTTTTTTTGTCTAAATAGATTTATATATTGTGAATATATATATATATATTATTTGAAAATTGTAAAAAAAATAATGAGTGGTGTGCAGCTGTCGTGGGTGAGTTTAAAGCCTTATTATTTAAAAGTTTTTCTAACATTTATTTAAAACATTTTTTACATTTATTTTTTTAACTTATTTATAATTTTTTAAGTGTTTGTTGATATTTTTTATTTAAACATTTTTATTTAAACCATTTTTAACATCTATTTAAAACGATTTTCTTACATTTATTTTTAAATGATTAATTTAAAACATTTTTGAATTTTTTTAAATGCATGCTTTTTACAAGTATTTTTTTAAAACATTTAACTTTTTTTCATATTTTAATTTAAAAAGTATTTTTTAAGTGTTTGTTTTAAAAAATAATAATTTAAATGTTTGTTTTAAAAACTGTTTTATAACATTTTTATTTAAAACTTTATTTAAACCATTTTTTAACACTTGTTTAAAACATTTTTTTTTTACATTTATTTTTAGACGTTTAATTTAAAACATTTCTTTGAACGCATATTTTTTATATGTATTTTTTTAAACATTTAACACGTTTTATGTATAAACATTTTACAGTGGGTGGATATGTTATTTTTTTCTAAATAGATTTATACATGTCTGTGAATTTATATATATTATGTACAAATTAAAAAATAATAATGAGTTATTGGGGGGTGCGCAGCAGTGGGTGGTGGGTTTAAAGTGTTGTTATTTAAAGGTTTTTTTATCATCTATTTAAAATGTTTTTTTACATTTATTTTTTTAACTTATTTATGAAAAATATTTTTAAGCGTTTATTTAATTTAAAACATTTTTTTAAACGTTTTTTATTTTTTTTGCAGGGCAGGCCCAACCTGGCCCTGTCTGAACTGAAATTACACCCTTAGCGGGTGCGCAGTAGTGGGTGAGTTAATTTTTTTCTAAATAGATTTATATATGTATATATAGTATATATAATATATGCAAGTTTTATTATATTTTAAAAAAATTAATGAGGTTGGGGTTGTGCGCATATCATTTGATGAGTAGTTATTTTTTGCTAATATATAATAAGTTATTATATATATATATAATATGAGAAAATTGTAAAAAAATAATTAGGGGTTGGGGGGTGCGCTGTAGTGGGCGGGTTAATTTTTTTTCTAAAAAAAATTATCTATAATATATGCAAGTTGCAACATATTTGAAAAAATTAATGAGGTTGGGGGACGTGCACGAACATTATTAGGTGAGTGTGTTATTTTATTTGTTAATATAAAATAAGTTATTATATAATATTAAATCATTGACACACACACACATATTATTAATGGATTTTTAAAAGCCACACTTAATTGATATATATTATTAATAGCTTTATATATAATATTAATGGCTTTGTTTATATATATATATATATATATATTAGTAGATTTGTTTTTATATATACATATATATAATATGCAAGTTTCATCATATTTAAAAAAATTAGTGAGGTTGGGGGTGTGCGTGAATATTATTGGGTGAGTGTGTTATTTTTTTTATTAATATATAATAAGTTATTATATATGTATAATGTTAAATGATTGATATATATATATAATATGATAAAATTATAAAAATAATAATCAGGGGTTGGGGGGTGCATCGCAGTGGGTGAGTTAATTTTTTTTCTAAATAGATTTATATATGTATGGTATATATAATATATGCATGTTGCAACATACTTAAAAAAATAATGAAATTGAGGGACTTGCACGAACATCATTAGGTGAGTGTGTTATTTTTTTATTAATATACAACAAGTTATTATATATATATAATATTAAATCATTGATATATATATATTAATAGCTTTGTTTATATATATATTATATTAAATCATACACACACACACACACACACACACACATATATATATATATATTATTAATGGATTTTTAAAAGTCACACTTAATTGATATATATTATTAATAGCTTTATATATAATATTAATGACTTTGTTTATATATATATTATCACATCATTGATATATATATATATATATATATATATATTATTAGTAGATTTGTTTTTATATATACATATATATAATATGCAAGTTTCATCATATTTAAAAAAAAATAGTGTGGTTGGGGGTGTGCGCGGACATCATTGGGTGAGTGTGTTATTTTTTTATTAATATATAATAAGTTATTATATATATAATGTTAAATGATTGATATATAAATATATATATATATATAATATGATAAAATTATAAAAATAATAATTAGGGGTTGGGGGGTGCGTCGTAGTAGGTGAGTTAATTTTTTTTTTCTAAATAGATTTATATATGTATAGTATATATAATATACGCATGTTGCAACATACTTAAAAAAAATTAATGAAGTTGAGTGACTTGCACGAACATCATTAGGTGAGTGCGTTATTTTTTTATCAATATACAACAAGTTATTATATATATATATATAATATTAAATCATTGATATATATATATATTAATAGCTTTGTTTGTATGTATATTATATTAAATCATATACATATACATAGACATATATATATATATATTATTAATGGATTTTTAAAAACCACACTTAATTGATATATATTATTAATGGCTTTGTTTATATATATATACACTATTATATATATAATTATATATTGTTGTATATATATGTTTATACACACATTATAATTATATATAATAATAATTATATGTATATATATAATATTATTTTTTGTTAATATATAATGATATATGCACATATATATAGAAATACACACACACACACACACACACACACATATATATATAGATAAATATATATGTATACATATCCATGTATATATATATAGGTATATATATATATAGACGTATGTATATAGGTATATGTATATATATATGTATGTATATATATATATATACATATATATATATATATATATTTATATATAGATATAGATATAGATATATATATATATATATAAATATAGAGATATCTATATATATATAGGGTGGTGATTATTTTACAGGCGCAACGCCTGGACCAGTTGGTCCAAGTGCAGCCTTGGGAGCTCGAGGTAGGGGGATCGCAGTTTTCTCGTTAATTTTTTTACAGCAGGCGGGTTTCGCACGGGCTGGGCTTCACACGGGCCAGCGGGCCAGGCTTTTTTGGGCCGGCCCGACCTGACCCGTGGGCCTTCTTGGAAAGGCCCATACCCGACCCGCTGAACCTACGGCCCGAGCCCGGCCTGGCCCGATGCGGGCTTTGCCGGGCCGGGCTGCTCGGGCTTTCGGGCCGAGCTTGTAGGGTCGTCGGGCCAAAATTACACCCTTATGTGGTATACATACTAATTGTTTAGTATTGGAATATTTTTCATAACAAATGTCTTATAATTTTAAATGTTCTCATAGTACCTGAAACATATAAGTGGACATGATTATGGTTACTATATTTTTAGATTTATAAAAGATATCATGTCACATGAAACAACTCAAATCCTGTTTAGGGTATTTAATATGCATGTATATCTTTTAACATATACACTTTGAATTGAAATATTTATTGACCATTAATTTATTTATATGTTTTCATTACTATCTGGATAACACTTTTGACTCATTTACAAATGATCAAATAAATGAATTCAAGGATGAATGGGAAGGTTATGTTGTGTTGAAAAATTCAAAAAAATATTAAAAATCTATTTATCTATAACTTATTTATTTAATTTTATTATCAAAACACATGTTTTGATGTTGACTATAGAACCAAGATTTCAAAACAAGCTTTACATGATCAAAACTGAGTAGAAGAATTAGGATTATCATGAAAATCTACAATAAGGATCAATGATTAATTTGTGACATATAGGAATAAAGTGCATATCATTCTAACGCATGGTTTGACTAGTATAAATAAAAGTGTATTCTTTTATTATAAATGTAAAAGAAGTTTAAAATATGAATCTTGTAAGAACCCAGGTTTTTAGAACAGGTCAAAATCCTGACCCTATTTGAATTTTGACTTGTTTCTGAGGAAACTGGAGAAAATGGGCAGTTTCTGGAAATTTTCAGACTACACGCAGTGTACTTTAAGTACACTCCATGTATATGTTAAGTGAGTGATCGGTCGTGTGCTCGCCGAGTACATGCCGTGTGATGACCGTGTAAGAATTTCTTACTACACGACATGTAGTCTTGGACACATCGTGTACTCTTGACCGTGTGGAGGCCATACATGGCGCGTAGGCCTGTTGGCCGGGAAGATTTGTTTAACCAAGTACACGTCGTGTCCCTACTGGACATGCCGTGTAGTCTGGCTGTGTATGAGAGATATACATGGCGTGTGGGTAAGTCAGAGAATGAAAAATGAAGTACACATCGTGTACCCCTAGGTACACGCAGTGTACTCATGTCGGCAGGTTCTGGAAAGTAAGTCGGCGGAATTCCAGCCGCCAAATGAACAGTTAAATGATATACACGGCGTGTAGTCCTAAAGTACACGCCGTGTAGTTTATTTTTTTGCGTTAAAATGGGAACTGGCCTCGTTTAGAGGCAGAACTCACGTTTTTGGTCGGGTTTCGTGAACCAAGCCAACCATATATTGACCCAAGCCTTTTACATAAAACATTTCATGATTTTAAGCATAATTAATCATCAGAGTACAAGCCAAGGATCGTTAAGTCTAGTGTCTTGAAAGACTAGGTACATATAACATATAACATGGGGATAAAAAAACACTTCTTTATTTAATCTCCATAATGAGCTCATAACTTCCTTTGAGCCCTTACATCTGCATAGGGTACCCTGGAGAAACACATGAACAAAGGGATGAGCTAAAAATTCCCAGTAAGGGAATGAACATAAGGATACATCTCAAGCACATGAGTTAAGAGGCATGACATAATGATATCAAAAGCATGGAAATTATAAAATCATTTAATATAAGCATGGGATCATATAAACATGTAATCATATAAATGTGACAGAATCATAAGTCATATCTTTAGTACGGGTCAAGGCTAACCGCCAATCCCATTTCCCATTTTAGTACGGGTCAAGGCTAACCGCCAATACTGTTTCACATCGCATCTCATGAGACTTAACCTTATCCAATGCATTGGAGAGCTATATAGGCACACCCATATCAACATATTCATTAATATTATTTCCACATAAATAATATTTCCACATAAATAATCATACATAATCAACCGTACATAAACAAGGGTACCCATGGAAAGAATTGGGTACCATAATCATGACACAAAACATATCCAATGGGCGTATCATGAAAGTGTCCATTAAAGGAAAGGATTAGAACATACATGGAAATTAATAGGGTAATATAGGCATATAACATGGTAAGTGGTGTCAAATATAAGTGACAACATATAAAAAATGTATTTTAGAAACATTAGCATTAAAACATTTTTGTGCGGTCTTAAGGAAAACACTCTAGAGATTTTCAAATAGAAAAGAGGACATTATTTTATATAAAACCAGAATTGAACCAAGAAGTTTTTTATAATAAAAATACTGATTTTATAAATACAATGGTTTTTTAAAACATAGGTATAGTGCACTTGAAATTTGGGTAAAAGTTTTGGGAAGTCCCCTTAAAACAGGTTTGCTTATCAGAAAGTCCTAAGGAGGGAATCTTTCAAAATCATGTATATCCCCAAAAGAATGTGATGAAAGGGTATCAATATAAGAATCTTGTACAACTAACCAGAAGTCATAAGACTCACATAGATAGATAAGATAACACCATTTTGAAAGAAAGATAAGGCAACCCGAAAGAACAAAGAAGGTTCGGGTAGAATTCGTTATGATTTTATCGGCATGGTGTCGGGTGTGACCAAGAGGGATTGATGAGAGAGAAATGGGGTTTCTCATCACTTATGAATCCAGAAGGAAATATGGGAGAGGTTCATAAAAATACCCCATCATTTTATAGTACACATAAAAAGGAAAAGTATAGAGGACAATCTTGATTAAGAGAGAAAAGGAGAGGATCCCTTACCTCAAATCTGGTGGTGTTCTCCACTTGTTATTAATGACCTGAATAAACAAATTAGGATTATTAATTCATAAGTCCAGAACCTATTCTATATTCAATTTATTTATTATAACCCTTTTTAGTTCATTCAAATCCTTTTTGATTAGTTATAAGGTTCAATTTCATTGTTCGGACTCATTTGTTTACTTAGCTTTAAAAGATCGGTTCACTTATATTGAAGTTTGGATTATTTTCAAGATGAAAGTGGTTGTACAGAATTGAAGTTACATTATTTAGTTCATATTAATTATATTACATGGTTTTAATTTTAATTAGGTTACTTAGAGTGATGTTGAATTATTACATATATAACCTTAGTGTTAACTGTTTTTGTTATTCGGTGGGTTTGATTACAAAGAATGTGTTTTTCATTATAACTTAATTTCATTTGTACCAAAAGATTACAAATCCAAAAATAGGATATATTACATATATAAAAATCTGGTTCAATCATAACACAAATGGTTTCATGACCATAATTAAATATAATACTAGAAATTGATAAATCGTTGTCCTTGAATGTGCTAAATTAGTACATCTCAAACGGTTCTTCCGTTTCTTTCAAATAAAAGGGGTGGGGAAAGGGGAGAAGATAATGAAATATACCACTAGCATGAAGACATTCCAGTACATGTATGTTAATGTATTTATCATACTATTATGGTGAAGGTAGGTGAGGAAAGAAAATAAAAAAGAAAAGAACTTAAAAGAAAAGATGAAATTTGGGAAGAGGAATTTACCTCTTGAGACTTCCTCCTTTGAGAACCTCTTAAGAGGAGAGTTTTTGGTATTTTGAGGAGGATGAGAGATTTTAGACGTGGGGGAGGACATTGGGGAGAGATTTGGTCAAAATGTAGAGAATTATTGGATCTTGAGAGGAGTGGAGAGAAGAGGGAGTGAAGGGGGGGTTTTATAGTGGAGGAGAGGAGGGATTTCATGATATTATAATCTTTAATTTATTATTTCTTCACAAGAAAAAGAATAGTAAGTATTCCATGATAAAGAATAGTAAATGGGTCATGTGAATTCAAACCAAGTGGGCTTACATCAGCAGAACATCATCGATGACTCAATTAATCTAATATTTAGCATTTATTGTGAATTAGCAGATTCTACTATTTATAAAAAATTCAAGTATTTCAAAAAAATCCCAAAAATTCACCCTAACCATTTTTCGGCATGTAGAATCCAAAAATGAAGTCCTTTTTTCAAAAATAATTTTCTAAATATGATTATTTTAATATTTAATTAAAATAATAATTTATTATCAAAACCAGTTTTAAAACATTCATTAACTCATTCTAAAATATAGGTATATCGTACTTCCAACTTGAATATTATTTTTATACAACCATAGGTGAGGTTACTATTCATTAGGGTATATCACTATTCATAAGGATATGTTACTATTCATTAGGGTAGGTTATTATTCACCAAAAATTATTTTTGTTTTACTAGACTCCAAAAAACATCTTGAACACAACCGTGTATGCCGGATTTTCGAAATTCCAAACACATAAGTGACAAACTTATGTTTAAAGGTCACTTATCACTTCATTATGTTGTGTTTTCATGTGATTTTATGACATAAATATAATAAGGGAATTTCCATTGAAAAACTTGGGTCATTACAGACCAGATCTTCTTGTTGCTCCCGATTCTTCATCCGAAGTCGGATCCGATCACTGTTAGATGCGTTGGAACCCCCTCGGTAAGGCCTCAATTCCTATTGAGCCGTTTTGTTTGATTTCTTTTCTAGAACGATTTATAGGGGTTTGATCATTTTTGACTCTTTTGTATATCTACCGCGTTTTAGACCGAATTAGAGGCTGTTACTGGAGGAGTATCATCGTACGAGTCTCAGGTAGGTGGTGCATACCTTTTTTTTTTGTGTTTTTGTAGTCATTTGGGTGGTGCGGCCTTCAGCACGTTTTCAGGTATTTTGAACGGGACCCATTTTATCTTTTGTTTCATATTGAATTGATTGTCGAACCTATGGGATGCCTTTGGGTATACCTTGTTACCAGTTTTGCTTGAGCGGGGCCGGGTGAGGGGTCGTTGCTCATCGGGGCATTTTGGCTGGGGGATGCCAAAATGGTTTAAATTGAAATATTATTATTATAAACTGTTGAGTTTAATTTATTGAACTTGATATAATTTGTTAGAGGCATTCAAGACCTCAATGATGGTATGGGACAACACCTTGCATAGTGAAAATCAACTGTTTAGAATTTTTTGTTGTTTGTGTTTTCTGTTTAAATATGTTAATATATGAAATTACTGAATTGCATATGTTGTACCCTTTGGGTGGTGTTGGGCATGGCCCAGATATTTTTGAGTGATGTTGATCACAGGTTGGGCTTGGACCGAGTTACTTTGGGTGGTTTTGACCACGGTATTGGGCATCATGGATGTTAGCTTGAGGCAGTACGACTGTCTGGTTGGGCATGGCCTAGGTTACTTGGATGGCGAGGCCATCAGACTTGAGTTTCATGGTTGCAGGGACACGAGGTGTCAGATGTGTGGTGGTTTAGGTACTATTTTGGTGATTACCTCTCACTCGTAACTTTGATTAGTGTGCACACAGAGATACTCTGTGATGAGGTGGTTTTGACCACTCGTGTGGGTAGAGGCCCCCGTAGATGCGGTTTAGGTACTTTGGTTGGGGGTGCTTGTCGTAGAAAGCCACGTGGGAGGTGAGGAGCCCTTAGAGGATAGCATTGAGGCTATCAGGTTGGGGGCTGAGGCTTGCCGTTATTTGAGGGCAGATATATTTGTCCCTCCGGATACGTTATTTGAGGGCAGACATCACTATCCCTTTGGGTTACTTCTTGGGCATGCCTTCGGGATGTCAGTACTTGAGGCATGAGGTGTCAAGAGGAACAAGGTGTCGGGTTACTATTCTTGGGAATTCCTTCGGGACGTCGGTACTTGAGACACGCGATGTCAAGTGGCACATGGTGCCGGGTTACATGACAGAGATTCAGCCGTTGGCCGAAGCAGGTGACACTCCATGGTGGCGGCTGAACACCAGTTGAGTTTCTGTTTATTTTTTCATCGTTCTGTTTACTGTTTTTCTTATAAATGCATGTCTGCATAAACACTTATATTAGGTACGTACCGTTGGGTGGTATCCTACTAAGATTTGTCTCACACCCTGCATGGGCCCTTCGGGACGCGTGTAGACTTTATGGATTTGCGTGCAGGAAAAAGCCAGCTTCAGGAGCTTGGCTGTGTTAGTTGTTGAATGGAGGTGGTATGGACCTTGGGGTCTTACCTATATGGAGTTACCCTATTTTGTTTTGTTTTTTGTATCAGCATAATTACTTGTTGTAGCTATTATTGGTTATCCATTGGCACCCTTTTTATATTCAGATATGTATGACCTGCTTTGGATGCATGTTTTTTTTGTTCAGTAGTAGTTACATGTGTTCAGCATGATGTTGTATTTATTTCCACTGTTGTTGTTATATTTATTTCTTTTGCTATTTATCTATATTGATTATTCTTTCACTTTGTGGGTCTGGTTCAAGTCTGTTGGGTCTTTTATTCCGCTGCATCTTTACTGTTATACTTGGACCAGTACCGTTATTATTATCCTCCGAGCGGGTATAGCCTCCCCACTATACCTAACAGACCCTCGCTTCTAGTCGTAAACCTTTGGTGTTCAGGGAGGTTCACCTAAGGTAGTAACACCCAACCCGTTTAGCACTATTCGGGTGGATGTTCGGGTCTGGGTCGTTACAAAGTGGTATCAGATGAGTTCTTGACAGGAATTTAGTAGTAGAGTTTTGTTGGTTACTAATGAGATTGAGACTTCGCTTTTTATTTCTACTAGTTTTACTATTTGGGATATGGTAGACTGGAGATAAGTCATTACTAGAACTGGATTTCTAGCTTGTGCTTGGGTGCCTGCATCCCTAGGTACGAGGGATGAACCAAGTTGCCATGGGTGGGAATTGTTTTTAGCTTTTGCTCAGATTACAGTTTAGATGATTTCCACCTTGGTGGCTCACTTGGTGTGTGATGTTATTGATTGTGATATGTGACCCTTGACCCGGTGTGTCACGACCTGACCCTACCTGGGCTTGAGCCGCAACTACCCCAAGCCCGCCTCCATAGTCCAGGGGCTGGCGACCAGCGCCGAAGGCACAACAACTCGGGGAGGCCTTTGCCTAAGCACCTGTACACACACACACACAGCACACTCAATGCAAAAGTGCAGAGTAAAAAGAAAAGTAAAGGGAAACTGCTATAAATAAACCACAATGTGCATCGACCTCTAACAGTACAAAGTACAGTGCTGAAAAGGAAAAAGGGGCAAAACACGCGCCCAACCAGAAAAGGTGCCACAACCCGGCAACAGGTAAACAAAAAGGAAATAGCTGACGGGTCTCCCACCTGGAACCCGGCCACGACCACCACACGTGGTCCAAGCTCCCAAGATCCTACGCTCCACTAAAGTCACACTCCACCTGTCCGTCGTCTACAAGGGCACACCAAGTGCGGGCAAAGCCCAATCAGGGGTGAGTATAAAAATACTCAGTAGGATACCCCGAAGGCTCGAGGGAGCAGCAAAGGAGGTACCGAAGGGTGAGCAGTAGAGCGAACAGAAAAGTAGAAGAGTAAAATAGAGAGTGCAGCAAAGAGTACAGTAAAGAGTCCAGCTCAACCCAACAAGAGGAAAGAATGTAGACTCGTCCAAACACAAGGAGCTGGAAATGGTGAGAAGATGAACTTCCCGCCGAGTCTTCTCTACCTATAGTAGGAGATTAGACTCATCCAACCATGAGAATCTAGACACGGAAAGCACTTGGCATACCCCGCGCGTCTTCGCCTCTCTTGGAAAGAGAGTAACCAAACCCAAGAAGTGGGTACTCGAAAAAGGTATATACATATCCTTATGCTCAGCAAGAAGCCCGAACAACGTCGTAAGGGGATCTCCATCCCGTAGCTCAACCCAAGAAAAGTTAGTCACCAACAGTCCCAGGAGTAACACCATCGATGCCCAGCATCCCACACGTCTGCCCCGAACCGCAAGCCAAGGGCTCAATCACCACACCTCGACACTATTCGCTTTGGGCGGCACTGACTCGCCCGCACGGTTTTAGGTCGCGTCACAAGGACGCGTCTTTGGGGGAAAAGCTCCTCGTACTTGAGAGTTCTGGGGGAACGTCAACCACAACTCGTTACTGCCCCGCAGTCGAGAGGTCTGCTCAAAGTCGACAGGCGACCCCCTGCCCAGCCCCGCTGGAGGATCCCTGGAAGTCAACGGGTTCCCACTACAGGGATACCCGGAAAGTCGAAGGGTACCTCACTGCCCAGTCCCGTAACAGGGTAATCCACTGGAGGGCGACCTGGCTAAAGTCGGCGACGGGACCACTGCCCAGCCCAGCTGTAGGTAACCCAGCATCGGGGACCACTGCCCAGCCCAGCTGGAGGTAAGCCCGACATCGGGGACCACTGCCCAGCCCCACTGGAGGTAACCCAGCATCGGGGACCACTGCCCAGCCCAGCTGGAGGTAAGCCCGGCATCGGGGACCACTGCCCAGCCCAACTGGAGGTAAGCCCGACACTGCTCTGGCCATCCCTGCTGGATGGTAACTGCTCGGTGAACATCGCTGTACTGGCCATCCCTGCTGGATGGTAACCCACTGGCGAGCCCTGCTCGAACCAACCTCAGCCTTGCTGGAACAACCTCAGCCCTGCTAGAACAACCTCAGCCCTGCTAGAAACAACCTCAGCCCTGCTGGAACAACCTCAGCCCTGCTAAAACAACCTCAGCCCTGCTGGAAACAACCTCCTGGGTAGAGGATCAGTGCCCGCGTAAAGTGTTGGTCACACCAAAACCACAAGCTCTACCATGGAACACGGAGCAACAGGAGAAACTCCCCATGCCTCACAAGGTGATCCTGCTCCAATCCGCTGAGTCACTATCGAAGCGGACCGAGACATCTCATCCCAGAAAGTGGGGAAAACGCCCACACTGCACGAACACCCGTAGTCGCAGACGGTGTCGCAGTCCAGTGAGAGGGGCATGGTACCAAAACCCCTCACAGTTGAAGAAGCAGAGGAACCAAACCATCTCTGCCGGTCAAACCATCGAGCACAAGACCAGGGGGAGACCACTCAACCCTGCTGGTCAAACAAACGAGCACAAAGGGACCCTCTACGTCGCGAGTGGTCAAAGTACGTAAAGCAGATCACGACATGCATGTGGGGCCCACACGACGTGTGGCCCCAAGTCAACCCCAACTGAGCACACAAACATCCTCAGGTACAAACAACCACACGTACCTCCAAGCGCTCCTGTATACTCCCGGAGTATACCTCATTCCATCCCATAGGCTATCGTGGACACGACACCCAACGTCAACGCGAAGGCATGGCATAACAACTCCAACCTACCACCTCATCGGCTGAGGCATAGCCAACCACATCTCATGAACCAATTATATCACTCTCCCAAGAGTGCACGATCACACGTCAAGGGTCCGCTACAAACAAGGTAGGACGAACCACCACCAGAGCACCTCTCATGCTCCACATTTAACAATATTGCACAAGAGGCTCCGCACAACCAAACGGATTGCACCGTTGTAATCCTCACGGAAAAACACGCGAGATCGACTACTTACTCGCCTCAAACGGATATCCGACGAAAAAGTCACCAACACCGTCTCACGCCCGAACGACGTCCCGTGATCCCGAGCCTCGGCCCCAAAAACAGTCGGGCGCATCGCACCATTGCGATCCCCTCGGGAAAACACGTCAAAAGCACTACTCACTTGAGTGCAACGGATATCCGGAGAAAAAGGTTCATCCCGGCGCACCACACACGAGCGGTGCCACGTGGGACCTGGATCCCGGTCCCGAAACTCAACGAATGTATTGCACCGTTGCGATCCTCTCGAAAAAGTACACGAAATGGACTATTCACTTGTCCAAAATGGTCACCCGGTGATAAAGCTGGAAATCATCGTCAACTCCCGAAACGGCCCTCACGGGGCCCACACCATCGTGCGGAATTACAGCGGGCAGACTGCGCTAACACGATTCCCTCGAAAAAACACCCAACATCGACTGCTCGCACGCCCCGAACGGACGTCCGAGGAAAAAGTCGTGAAACGCTGCACGCAGCTCGAGAGACGGGTCATGGGGCCCACGCCTCAACTCCAGTCGCAACGCCCGAGACCACCCTGGAAACCTTCGCCCCGGCGCCAGGGTTCCAACGCAGCTGACGACACTCCAAGCGGATGTTGGATGCGTCCGCACCGCCCAAAACAAAGTTCCCGGAGAAACGACTAACCCCTCGACGTACGTGTCGCGCCCCCGAGGCCCCTCATTTTGGGAATTAAAAATTCCTGAAATCATCTCAAAAATTCTGCCTCGTCAATACGGTTCCACCACCGCAAACAGTACTCAAAACGGACACCCATAGCGGGAATTACGGGTGTCCGAACACCGAGGGGGAAAGGCCCCTAGGGCTGGACCGGCCTGGACCGGCCCGCCCGCCCGGCCTGGGCCGGCCCGCGGCTTAGCCGCGCAGTGGGGGTCTTGGTCGCCGCACGGGGGTCGCGCGACGCGACCCCGCAGTCGCCGCTCCTTGGCGACCGCCGCCTCGCCGGGCGCTCCGCCAGACGCCCCCGCCGACGCCCCAGCACCCCGCTGCCAACGCCCAGCGCCCCCGCCGGACACCCGCTGCCGCGCCCCGCGCTTCCACTGGACACCTTCGGACACCCCGCAGACACCCCGTTGCCGCGTCGTCCGCCCTCGCCGCGCCGCCGCTCGAACCCGCCGGAAACCGAAAACCCGCCAACTTCGGCGGACGATTGCGAACGCCTCCGATCTCTGATTTCAAATCCAAAACAAGCGTCAGAAAGAGAAAATTTTATACTATGCGTTCATGGGCTTCGTTCGAAAATCCGACAGAGTTCCAATACAATTATTTGAGTTTGAAGTAGGTGCGGTGAATGAAAATGCAAACGACAAATCCTACCTCGTGGGCGTTGCCCGAAGCTTCACGGGCGATCCGCCGGAGCCACGCCTTTCCGGAGAGGAGGAGGTGATGGAGGGAAGCTTCCTCCTTCGCTGTGGGGAGCTGCTGGTGCCAAGGGAGAAGAGGGGAGGAAGGGGATGAGTTAAGCGTTTAAATAGAAAACGCTTAACCACCCGCCCGTCGGTCCGAACCCGAACCCTCAGCAGGGTCGAGGTTAAGCCTCCCCTAGGGTAAACACCACCTCCCGAGCACAATGGCGGTCTTGGAATTTTAATCCGAGACCCCGTTCAAAAGTTATAAAATTTAACGTCCGAAACCGCTAAATTACGAAAACGCCCCTGGGGCCATTTTTCATAAACGGCCCGCGCCCGCGAAACTTATACCCCTCCTAGGGTAAATGACATGCTATGAACTCAACGGTGCCATCAATTTTCCGGTCCGATCCACCGTTTAAGAGATACTAGCGTTTCTCCATTAAACGAATTAAATAAATTTATTTAATCTGTTTAACGTTCCAGAAGCGGGCGAGGGGTCCAAACATCCCGCGCCGACAAGTTTTATGTCGTTCCTAAGGTAAAAACCCCATTACGGATCCATCCGTACACTCGAATCTCTGATCCGAATCACCTTTTAGGAGTTATCCCATTTATTTGGCGTTTCCAGTGTGAACGCACTGAAAATTTAATTCCGGCCACTCCGGGGCTCGGAATCGTACGCCGTCTGAAGGCGCTGCTCTGGAATATCATCAAGAATATTCCAAAGTCTTTCACAGCAAAAACCGGGTTCTTACACGGTGAGGTAAGGAAGACTTGGACCTTGGTCCGGTATGGAAAGACTTGTTTGCTTGGCTTTTGATATGCACATTTTTAAGGTATTTCAATTTCATAACTGCACGTATGCTTTGTGAAGTGATAATACCATGTGAATAGAATCAATTGTCATGATTGTATGCTATGAACTGCGAATAGGTGAAATTACTGATAGAATTGATTGTTGTTGCAATGTGTATGTCATGCTTTATATTTGTAGAATTGCATGTGGCAGGATATTTGGGTCTGGATCTTATGAGAGCAGGCAGGTACTATGGTTGATGTGATTTTGATCACCAGGATTGGGCGACTCGGTCATCGGTTAGGGGCAACGCTAGTTGTTAGGACGGGCATGACCTGAGGTACTTTTGATACTTGACCCTGATAGGGGCGGGTAAGGAGGCCATGAGGCCGGGATGCCGTGGGGCATGGGTTGCGGTGGGGGAGAGTAAGGGTAATAGTTATGCACTGCCTTTTACTGCTTTACTTATCTGCATTGACTATATATTGTTATATATATGGGTTGTCTGACCATTAATGGTATTCAGCGGGTTCCTTTAGCCGACTCGATGGAGCATCAGGCGAGTGAGGATACAGTGCCACGGGTGCAGGATCAGGTTCAGGATTCGGTATAGGCAGAGCACGAGCAGAAGGTGCAGGCTCAGGGACAGGATCAGGTTCAGGATCCAGTGCAGGCAGGGCAGCAACCAGGTTTGACAGCATTCAGACCATGGCTCGACGAGCAGCTCCGAGCTAGCCTAGTGCGTTTCTTGCAGGGGGTTGATAGAGGCACGCAGGGTACAGAGCCATCTATGGCATATTTGACGCGGGAGTTCCAGTCGCAGCACCCGCTACTTTTTCAAGGTGAGGGTGGTTCGTAGGTAGCTGAGAACTGGATAGAGAGTATGCAGATTATCTTCGAGCAGCTCGAGACGCCTCCAGGGTGGAGAGTCAATCTGGCGACATGCATGCTGAGAGGACCGGCGAAGCATTGGTGGGATGTGTTGGTTCAGGCTCGTAGGCATGAGGGATTGACATGGAAGGACTTCGAGGACAGGTTCTTTGAGCACTTTTACCCAAAGACACTGAGGGCAGAGAGAGCTCGGGAGTTCTTGAGTCTTCAGTAGGGAGACATGTCCATCATGGACTATGCAGCTACCTTCACAGATTTGTGTTGCTTTGCACCTAGTATGGTAAGCGATGACGCGACTAGGGTGAGGTGCTTCAAGGATGGCTTACGACACGCCATTCGGATCCCGGTGAATATCTTCAGGCTGGGTTCTTTCTCAGAGGCAGTGAACCATACGCTCATAGCGGAGGGAAACCAGAGGGATAGGCGCCAGGTTGTTCGGGCGACAGTTTCAGGTGACGGTTCAGATAATAGGAAGTGAGGACAGGATGAGTTCCAGCAGGGCAGTCAGGCCAGGGATTCAGCTAGACCACCTCGCGGTAGTTCTTCAATGATTTTTCTTTCAGTGCGGACAGTCGGGACATGTTCAAACTCAATGTGATAGGCCTCCAAAGGAGTGTCGGGCATGTGGACAGGTCAGGCATCTGGAGAGGTTTTGCAGACAACCTTCTCAGACAGCCGACAGGCAGGGACCAGGACAGACGATGGCATCTGGAGTTGGTTCAGGTTCATTACCAGGAGAGGGTAGTCGAGGTTCAACTGCACGCGGAGGACGTGACAGAGACAGCGGGATCCAGTTGAGGGGTCAGTGGCCAGCGACTGGAGCAGCACCACAGAGAGGTCAGGCATCAGGCAGTCATGCTTCAAGCCAGGTGCATGCCGTGGAGCTGCCAAAGGCGGAGCAGACTGGTGAGCCAACAACGGTTAGAGGTACACCGTGGTGTGGCCGTGATCTCCATGTTTCCTTTTTGACATGACCTATAGAGGCATGCCAGTTTTGAGTGCATGGGGTGCACAAGATCTATGTGGACTGACTAGATGCTAGTCAGTGGGATTGGCACCATATTGGGTGTGTGATATATTTATATATATATGTGTATGGGATGCGTAGTATTCGGGGCATCGAGGATGCGGGTTACTTGAGGTGCCTTGGGCATCGGAGCATCGAGGTTGTGGATTACGTGAGGTGCCTTGGGCATCGGGGCATCGATGATGCAAGTTACTTGAGGTGTTAGGCACTAGGTTCATTTTGAGCATCCATGGGATGCAGGACCTCATGGAGGCGGATACCGGGGTGGTGCGGGATACGTTGGGTGTCGGGGATGACACAGGAGCGCCAATGAGGCGTAGGAGTGATGATGCATCACAGAATGACTATGCGTCCAGAAAACAGGTTAGTAAACCTTGTTTGCTTTGATTTTTGTTGGGTTGAGACTGGGTTAGGCGATTCCTAAGGTGGGGAGCCCCTTGAGTAATTTAGTCGGGACCTCTGAGACCGGGGAAGTATGGGTTATGTTGAATGTGGTGGTATGTTTGGTGCCATCACCGGGTTTTGTTTGATAGCTCGAGGATGAGCTATGTTAAGGTGGGGAGATTGTAAGAACCCGGGTTTTTAGAACGGGTCAAAATCCTGACCCTGTTTGAATTTTGACTTGTTTCTGAGGAAACTGGAGAAAATGGGCAGTTTCTGGAAATTTCCAGACTACACGCCGTGTACTTTAAGTACACGCCATGTATATGTTAAGCGAGTGATCGGCCGTGTGCACGCTGAGTACATGTCGTGTGATGACCGTGTAGGAATTTCTTACTACACGGCGTGTAGTCTTGGACACGCCGTGTACTCTTGACCGTGTGGAGGCCATACATGGCGTGTAGGCCTGTTGGCCGAGAATATTTGTTTAACCAAGTACATGTCGTGTCCCTCCTGGACACGCCGTGTAGTCTGGCTATGTATGAGAGATATACATGGCGTGTGGGTAAGTCAAGGAAGGAAAAATGAAGTACACAACGTGTACCCCTAGGTACACGCCGTGTACTCATGTCGGCAGGTTCTGGAAAGTAAGTCGGCGGAATTCCAGCCTCCAAATGAACAGTTAAATGATATACACAGCGTGTAGTCCTAAAGTACACGCCGTGTAGTTTCTTTTTTTGCGTTAAAATGGGCAGTAGCCTCGTTTAGAGGCAGAACTCGCATTTTTTGTCGGGTTTCGTGAACCAAGCCGGCTGGACCTTCTTATTGCTCCCGGTTCTTCGTCCGAAGTCGGATCCGATCACGGTTGGATGCGTTGGAACCCCCTCGGTAAGGCCTCGATTCCTCTTGAACCGTTTTGTTTGATTTCTGTTCTAGAACGAGTTATAGGGGTTTGAGCGGTTTTGACTCTTTTGCAGATCTACCGTGTTTTAGACCGAATTAGAGGTTGTTACCAGAGGAGTAGCATCGTACGAGTCTTAGGTAGGTGGTGCATACTTTTTTTTGTGTTTTCGTGGTCATTTGGGTGGCGCGGCCTTCAGCGCGTTTTCGGGTATTTTGAGCATGACCCTTTTTATCTGTTGTTTCATATTGAATTGATTGTTGGACCTATGAGATGCTTTTGGGTATGCCCTGTTACCAGTTTTGCTTGAGCGGGGTCGAGTGAGGGGTCGTTGCTCATCGGGGCATTTTGGCCGGGGGTGCCAAAATGGTTTAAATTGAAATATTATTGTTATAAACTGTTGAGTTTAATTTATTGAACTTGATATACTTTGTTACAGGCATTCAAGACCTCAGTGCTGGTATGGGACAACACCTTGCATAGTGCAAATCAACTATTTAGAATTTTTTGTTGTTTGTGTTTTCTGTTTAAATATATTAATATATGCAATTGCTGAATTGCATATGCTGTACCCTTTGGGTGGTGTTGGGCATGGCCTGAATATTCTTGAGTGATGCTGATCACAGGTTGGGCTTGGCCTGGGTTACTTTGGGTGGTTTTGACCACGGGATTGGGCGTCATGGACATCGGCTTGAGGCAGTACGACTGTCAGGTTGGACATGGCCCGGGTTACTTGGATGGCGGGGCCATCAGACTTGAGTGACATGGTCGCAGGGACACGAGGTGTCAGATGCGTGGTGGTTTAGGTACTATTTTGGTGATTACCGCTCATTCGAAACTTTGAATAGTGTGCACACAGAGATACTCCGTGATGAGGTGGTTTTGACCACTCGTGTGGGTAGAGGCCCTCGTAGATGCGATTTAGGTACTTTGGTTGGGAGTGCTTGCCGTAGAAAGTCACGTGGGAGGTGAGGAGCCTTCAGAGGATAGCATTGAGGCTATCAGGTTGGGGGTTGAGGCTCGCCGTTATTTGAGGGCAGATATCGTTGTCCCTACGGATACGTTATTTGAGGGCAGTTATCGTTGTCCCTCCGGGTTACTTCTTGGGCGTGCCTTCGGAACGTTAGTACTTGAGGCACAAGGTGTCAGGAGGCACAAGGTGTCAGGAGGCACAAGGTGTCGGGTTACTATTCTTGGGCATTTCTTCGAGACGTCGATACTTGAGACATGCGGTGTCAGGTGGCACATGGTGCCGGGTTATACAACAGAGATTCCGGCGTTGGGCGAAGCAGGTGACACTCCATGGTGGCTGCTGAGCACTAGTGAAGTTTGTGTTTATTTGTGCATCGTTCTGTTTACTGTTTTTCTTATAAATGCATGTCTGCGTAAACACTTATATTAGGTACGCATCGTTAGGTGGTATCCTAACATAAATAATTATGTGTATGATAGACCTGGAATCAATAGGATAATTTTGCATTGGATAATTATGTTATGTAATTTCCGAACATGGGGTTTCAAAGGAGATAGCGGCCAACTGAATTTGGACCCAATTTGAGCCCAGTGAGACTTGCAGAACAGGATAATATGGTGAGACCTCCTGAGCTTGAATGGGGAAGTGCAATCGAGTTCGTGAATCAAGATAAAGGACTATCTGGGTTTGGTTTTGATTTCGGTTTTGAACCGGGCATCCGATCCATCAAATATGTTGCGCCATGCTTTGACTGTTGAATTAAATTGAGCTTGTAGAAGATGGATCGAGACTAGGTTTCTGCTGAATAGGAAATCGATTGAAGATCCACCAAGCTGAGTTCGGGGTAACCCAATAATCGAACTCCCTCTGATGGATTCGAAGTCGCAATGAAGAACTGAGAGTCTGCACCGGTGAGTTCGGCTGAAGGATTACGAGATGAAGGTTCTACTGACGGCGGACCTGTTGCTTCTTACTGAAGATTTTGCACCAACTGAAGCTTCTGATTGAAAACCTAAATGAAAAGACGGCTGGGATGAATCAGGGCGGCGATTCACGAGTCACACTTGTTTTCACTAGAGGTAAAGCCGCTATCGATGTTGTGGTTGAATCCAAAGATGATCTTTGTGGCCGCTGACAGATGTGGAACCAGTTGCGAGCCAGCAACTGAGATTTGATGGAAGAATATTAATGGAAGAGTGCGATGTTGAATATCCCGACGGCGTCAATTGGATCATTCCGTTCAATCATGGATTTCCCCGGTGGAAGAAGATGAACTCTGGTTCATAAATGGTAATTGATCCGAATCTGTTAGGTTTGAAGCCCTTTTTTATGAATAAGACATAGTCGAGTTGATTGAAGATAAACAAATCGGGTCGTTGACCATGCTGAGATGATGAATCTGACTTCTGGTAATCAGCTGAGCTGATCGAGGAAAAACCGAAGCCAATGAAGATTTGAACTTAAGATTTAAGCCGCTTGAAGTTGGGATGAATTTTTATGAAATTATGGATGAAGATTGTTTTTTGCTGGGTAAGTTATTTTCCTGATGCAGGCTCGGATTCGAGAACGCAATGGGACCTTCGTTTCCTCTGATTGCTGCGGTTGTGATTTTAATTCAGAATGTACATAATATGTTCCACATTTTGACTGTGAGAACCTTGGAAGGGAACCAAGTTTGACCAGATGACCGACCACGTGTCAGGTTACTGTGGTAGTGACAGAAGGTTAAAAAAAATGATGTTAGTGACCTATCAAGTGACCCTAGCATAGTGAGTATTTCAAAGTAAATTATAAATAGAACTCATTACAAGAGAAAGGGAGTCTGTCATATTTTTTTTAGACACAATTCGAGACAGGAGCTAACACTGATCCTCTGGAGTGAGGGAAGGAGAGCTAGACTTCAGTGAGGGAACAAGTTGAACATGAAATTGGAAGAGATTGATTTCAAGTCGATAGAGAACCCCCCCTCTCGTTCCCTTTTCTTTTGTATCTCTAATTCATATTTTTTTCTCATACTTGTTTCTTGAACTAAAAATTCACAATTAATTCTATCATTGTGGAATAATATTTTTAGATTTCATTTTTACTTCTTCGTATTAATTTTTCTATTCAACTAAATATTTGGGCAAGATCAGTTCAAATTTAATACTGTTGTGCATCTTAAAATTTTATTCTTCTTCATCTAAATCTTCCAGAGAGGTTGATTCTGATGAGGTTTCTTCTTATTCAATGGTTGTATGAATCCTATTAGTGGTGAGATATATGAATCATTCTTCTATTTTATTAAACTCCTTGCGAGGGAGGTTAATATCATCAGTTCCTTTACTATTGCACCTGCAATCAAATTCACCGTGAATAAGATATTCATTTAAAACCAAACAATTGAAATTCCTCTTCCTCTATCTCATCCTTGTTTGTTCTCTAAACTTTAACATAGTTTAATTCATAATAGATTTAACACTGCATTTTACGTAATCATCATGCATACTCTGATTCACCTATTCATTCATCACTTTCATTCTTATTTTCCTGTAGTTTAGGAAATTAAAAATCCCTTAGATTTACTCACCACCCTTCTATGTGGTTTGACTCTGCTTGCTACTATCTAGTAGTGAGTAAAAGTATAAATTTCTAATTCGATCGGTG
Source organism: Viscum album (assembly GCA_963277665.1). NCBI lineage: Eukaryota > Viridiplantae > Streptophyta > Magnoliopsida > Santalales > Viscaceae > Viscum > Viscum album. The sequence goes on from OY728120.1 coordinate 583,837,979, forward strand.
CATCAATGACCATGTCGTGATCAAATTTTGACACCATCGTCGTGGAGGACTTGTGATAAGTGTGTTAGGGTAAAAAAAATTATAATAATAAAAAAATTATTTTTTTGCTGGTGCTTTCATGGAGAAATCATTTTTAAAGAACCTGCTTGAGACCGATATGACGGAGGATGATGGATTTGTATTTGCAGTCATCTTTCTTCGTAAATAAATTATTTTAATAGCAAATCAATTCAATAAAGTGGTTCGGGAGAATGTCCAATGGATAGATTCTCATAATGTTGATTTAGAACAAAAATTTCAAAAAAGTGACCTTATGACCAACTTTCATCGAGATTCTACCATTTCACTTTCTCATGAAAAACTTGCAAAAATCAAAACCATGAAATCTGTATTAAGGGAGTATGATCAATCTATTAAAATCCTGAAGTTTCATCCAAAATTCTTTAAGGTTGAAGACGCACTCTCACAAACACTGATGAAAAATGATATTTGTGAGTTTTTATTTGTGGAGTATGTATTGATGGAGGTTAAAATGCACATCTTTGATCATTTTTCAAACACTCCTTTTTTGTAGAATTCTTAACTATGGATGTTGATAATTTTGTTTCATTTGAGATACAAGAGAAAGAGGATTCTGAACAGATTTCAATTATTCAAAAATATTTTCGAATTGAATTTGATAACTTTCTTTTTAGTTCTTTTTGTTAAAACTCATCCTTTTCTGTCCCTACCTTAGAGGGATTAGATTTTGTAAGTGAGGAAAGAAGCTACGAGGATAATTTATTATATCTAGAATCACTAATTGTAGTGTCGTCCCTTCATGAAAATTAATGTTTTGTCAAATCTGAACCTAATCCAGAAGTGGACAACACTACTTCTAAGAGTGATTTTGGCAATCCTTTTTTTTATTGATGAGCTTAAAAGATTCTTGACAGAGCTTGAATGACTTCCTTCTTTTTTTACTTGAGTCTTAATGTATTGTAACCACTTGGAAAGTGATCTTGGGTGATGAATTTTCCGCTCCACTTGAAGACTTTTTTGAGCAGTCCCTTGATGTTGAAGGGTATTTTCTAGGGATTTTTTGTTCTTTGGAGAGTTGAGAGATGTTTAGGAAGTCTAAGTTCCTATATAAATCAATATTCAATTAAAAATAAATGAGATAAACACATGTGGTGGTTTATGGATGAAAAACCATATCCCCCTAGTGACTATGGTTGGTTTCTTGGAAAATCCAGCTAGAGACTTTAAATATAGAACAACATGAGAGATAACCCATGATTGAATAAAAACTTTTGTTTTTAGTAATAAAATTCCTCATCAACATGGTTAGTGCACTATCACATTTTTATCCCGCTCACTTGGTCCAGTGTTTACTGTCATACTCTCACCATTATCTTAGTCTCATCTTTTTGATTCTCAATGTATTAACTTAAAGGATTTTCGATTTACCTTTGAAGGTACCTTCATGGAAGTGAATAAGTGTAGTTGAAATGATTATGGAGGGTGGATATTGTTCCAAACTATAAGGAAAAAATGAAACAAATTTAAGGGGAGTTTTCTCTTTCCTTCTTCATGATTTTATACTTTTTTGAAATCATTGTTTGCTTCCCTGAAACATGATTTTTTTATTTTGCCTTTTCTTGGTAATTAAGTGTGGGGGAAATTGTTTGATGTTTTGAAATTTATTTTGTGAGTTTTCTTAGAAATGTTGGCTGACAAGATGGATTTAATCATTCTTGTTGAAAATTATTTTGGAAATAAATTGAAACCTTGATTTTCACCCCTTTAAATTCATTTGAACTCCACACTTGTTTTGAAGTTAAATCATTGATTAACATGATACATTTTTAGTATAATTTAAAAACATTTATTATGTTACACTGTTAAATAATGTAAATTTTTAAATGTTGTTTTGTAAAGTGTTGGAAGTTTGTGGAAAAAATATTATTGAACTGTACTGTGACCTTTAAACACATCATTGAACTACTTAATTGAAAATTTGTTATCAACCAAAATGTCTGATTTTTTTCTTCCACCTTTGAATACAACATTGAGGAAAAATTTGGGTTTTTAGTGCGGGGTAGAGGGTCTTCTTAAATGAGTTTAACTGTGCTTTAATGGGAAATTGATCGTACCACGATTCACTGTTTTATTTCACCCTTATACCAATACATTAAACAAGCATTGTATTGAAAATTACAAGTATAATAACAAATTTCACTCCATGTCTGATTCAATTATTTTGTGTTTAACACTGTTAAAAAGGGCAATGTTACTTGTTTTGATAATTATATTGAAGGTGAAGGTGATTTGGAGGACCCATAATGAAGTCCAAGAAAGATGGGCCAATTGCACATGATCCAAGAACACTAGTGGACTAAAACACATGTTTCTACTTAACCGTGAATTAAAATGGGATGAAACCTTGTGGGATGGTCCTAAATTTTATTATCTTCATTTCATATGAAGGAACCGAATCCCAATTCGTTCATTAAGAGGCCCATACAAACTGATCTGTCCAATAAAGTGGATCTGCATGGGGTCAAGACTTTGTCTCTGTATTTCGACAATATCTCTTATTATATTCCATATCCGGCTGCCAAATTTGACATGGAGGTAGAAAAGGTGCCGGCCAACAACTTTGTAGTTTTGTACAAAGTGATTTATGACTATCTGACTGGAAAAAACCATGGACCAAGAAGATTATCGAAATCAGGGTGCCCAAAACCACCTCCTACTTTGCCTATAAATTGGCACCTTGGGCACCCCATTTGGTAGTTCGAACCAGAGGTAAGGTGATGCCATTTTGGAGTCCCAAAGAGGTATTTTCATCATCCTTAGAAGTTCTGGAGGCTATGGGAAGTTTTACTTCAACATCTTATTCTTCCTCCCCTCCCATGGGTTTCTAAACCCCTTGTGATCACCCAGGGAGGAACGTGATGTAATCCTGAGCTTCATGTTTGTATTATATTGAATGATCTTTTTAATTCCAGGTTTTATGTTGTTTTTATTCATCATATATTTAAATTTTATTGAGTTATGTACTGGTATGTCATGCTCATCTCATATGATCATGTTTGGGGGTACCCATTCATGTGATGTTTCACACACCGTTCACCACTTCCTTTCCGCCCTTTCAATTGCAGTGTTTGTGTGGTTCATATTGGTCAATTGAACTCACATAAGCACTGTCAAGGCCATGTAAATTTATGTCATGGTATCACAAAGAAATAACATACAAACCTAGACAGCACATCGATTTCTTCGTGTGTTGCCTCGGTGAGTTTCGGTTATAAAGTCAAACACAAATCACCCAATCATCGGCGGTGTCCGGTGAATCATTGTGTGTTTTTGACTGAACCCTAGGAGGTATCATAGTATAAACTCAGTAACATTATGGTTCTAGATGTTAAAAACTAGAGATTAAAATATCATGACCCTATATCATGAAGCGATGAAGGATAAACATCATGAGAGTACCCCAGGTTGATCACGCTTAATTAATTCTGTGAATTTCTACTTTGTTTTACCACTTTCATTTTCTATCATCATATTTAATCATCAAAACCAAGTAATATAAAACCCCATTTCCATTTTTAATTTCATAATCAGAACCAAATGTTGAAATTAATGATCTAAGGATCCGTCGAGAGACGACCTAGGGTTGCTGTTATACTGCAAAAATTCTAGTTAAAAATAAACATCTAATTTGACGCGCTCGACAACGCGATCAAATTTTGGTGCCATTACCGGGGATCCAAAATCATTTTATTTATTTATTTAATTTTCTTTATTTATTTTAGTTCTTAATTATTACTCCTTTCAATACCCCTCTCCCATTTGATTGTTTTGTTTTGGGTTTTTGTCGTTGTTTTTGTTTATTTTTGTGTGTTTTCTCTCTCTCTCTCTCTCTAATTCTATAGTATAACATTATTTTATTCTTTAACCCTTCTTAAGTTCTTTATTTTATCCATCTCAAATAAAAAACACAACAAACAATCAATCAATCAAACTGGACATCATTGTTGCATGACAAGATCTGGTAAAGAAACACTACTTGAATTTGATCCTGAAATTAAAAAATCACTCCACTCACAAATCAAGGAATCTAGAGAAGGTCAATCAAGTAACATTGAGGAACCACTTTTGGAACCTCAAGTGGTATTAAAACAATACAAAATTGAACCCAATCAAACCTAAGAAAACATGGCTGTAAATAATTGAACCTTAAAAGAACTGACCACCCTAGATATTGAGTACCAACCTGCATTCATCCAATATCCTGAGGAAGCAACCAAATTTGAGCTGAGATCAGGCCCCATCCACCTTCTTCCTAAATTCCATGGTCTTCCCTATGATGACCCTCATAAACACCTTAAGGAGTTTCACACAGTGTGCTCCACCATGAAACCCCAAAATGTGTGTGAGGACTTAATCAAGTTTAGGGCCTTCCCTTTCTCCCTTGATAGTGTAGCCAAAGATTGGATATACTATTTTCCTACCACAATTGGGGGATGGAATTACCTTAAAAGACTCTTTTTAGAGAAGTTCTTCCCTGCCTCCTGAATGAAATCAATTAGGAAATAAATATGTGGAATTAGGTAATCACAAGGAGAGACCCTTCATGAATACTGGGAGAGATTCAAAAGACTTTGCTCAAGATGCCCCCACCACTAGATTAGTGAACAAATATTAATCCAATACTTCTATGAGGGTCTTATCCCCATGGATCTTGGAATGATTGATGCTGCAGCTGGTGGTTCCCTAGTTGATAAAACTCCTTCCGCCACTCGTGACTTAATAGCTAACATGGCTCAAAATGCACAATAATTTGGTACACGAGCAATTGCACCAACCCAAGGAGTTCATTAGGCAAGTCATTCAACCCTAGAACAAAAGGTAGATAATAAACTTGATGAGATGCATACCCTTCTAAGGAAATTAGCTCAAGCACAAGGTAACTCACAATCTCTTCCAGTTCCATTACATTGTGGTATTTGTTCTGACAATACTCATTTTTCTGACCAGTGCCCACAACTTCAAGATTCACCCGAGTCTTGTGCAGCCGTGTTCCCAGGGCGTCCATTCCAACAAGCACCTCCCTTCAAGTAGGAACAATTCAGGGCAAATCCAAACCATGGGTGGAAAACACAACCCCAATACTGACAAGGAGGAAACTCAAGCTACCGCAAGCAGAATTGGTATCCACAAGGCCAAGGTATGCAACCTTCTTATCATTCAAATTCTCAAAACAATCATCTTCCTCTTCCCAAATCTGAACCAACCCTCGAGGATATGGTAAAGAAAATGGCAACCCAAAACCTACAATTCCAACAAACCACACAACCGACAATTCAAGACCTATGAACTCAAGTGGGACAATTGGCGAACACCATCGGTGAGCTTAAGATGCAAGGTTCTGGACAACTTCCATCCCAACCCATTGACAATCCTAAGGACAAAGGTAATGTATGTGAAGTTACACTTCATAGTGGTAAAGAAGTCTCTCCTTCTACTAATTATGCACAACAGGTATGTACCCCTCTTAAAAACTCTCTTTCCCAACCCTCAAAAATTTCAAGTAATGAAATACAAGACAAAAAGGGTAATCGAGTTATCATTGATGATTCAAATGATCAATCCATTCCTCTTCCTTTACACCAAAGACTCTCCAAATCTAAGAAAAATTCTGATAATGACATTGATAAATAAATAATGGATACATTTAAAAAGGTGAAAGTTAACATTCATTTATTGGATGCAGTTAAAAAAATCCCTTGATATGAAAAATTTCTTAAAGAGCTTTGCACCCATAGAAGGATACTAAAGGGGAATGAGAGAGTCAACTTGGGGAGGAATTTCTCAGCCTTGATTCAACCAGAAATGCCAACCAAATGCAAGGATCTGAGCACATTCATGATACCGTGTACCATAGGGGAGACCTTATTTTCTAATGCTATACTGGATTTAGGTGCTTCCATTAATGCAATTCCTCACTCTGTGTATACTTCTCTACAGGTTGGAGAGCTTCAACCAACATGAATTGTTGTGCCACTTGCCAACCGGAGTACAACGCATCTAAAAGGAGTGATTGAGGATGTCCTTATCTGAGTGAATAATCTCATCTTCCCCGTTGATTTCTACATTATTGAGATGAATGATACCTGAACCCAATGACACACTCCTCTCATGCTTGGGAGGCCATTCCTCAAAACATCAAAGACGACCATCAATGTTCACAATTGTACACTTTCTAAGGAGTTTGGTGGAGAAAAGGTAAGTTTTAACATCCTTGAGGCTATGAAACATCCCATTGAAGAGCACTCCACTCTTCCTGTATATTCGATGGAAGTGATCTCAAATGATGCACACACACACAACTCTCTCCTCAACCCATACTCTGATTCATTTTCCTATTCTTTACCCTTGGATGATTTGATTTTTGATTCATGTTTTGAGTGTTGTGTGGGTTCTGAAAAATGTAAATTTTTTACTTTAATTAATGAGTGTGTTGAGGTACCCATGACTGTTGATGATTATTAAAATCTCATTTCAATAGATTCTCTATCCTTAGAGAATAAACATGAACAAATAGACAGTTTCATGGACCTCACTCCCCCTAAATCCCCTCCCTCAGTCCAAAAACCCCCAGCGTTGGAATTAAAACCACTTCCATCTAATTTAAAATATGCCTATCTTGAGGGTATTGACCAACTGCCTGTCATTATTTCTAATAACTTCTCTCAACAACAGGAATCAAAACTGCTCAACCTTCCGAGAGAGTGTAAAAAGGAAATAGGATGAACATTGGATGATATTTATAGGATTATCCCATCTATTTGTATGCACCATATACTTTTGGATGATGAGGCTAAGCCCGTAATACAATCTCAACGCCGGTTGAATCCCACTCTCCTTGAAGTGGTAAAATTGGAAGTTAGTAAATTACTTGCTGCGGGGATCATTTATCTTATATCTGATAGTAAATGGGTTAGACTAGTGAAAATTGTTCCTAAAAAAACAGTAATAACAGTTGTGTCAAATGAAAGGAATGAATTGGTTCCAATACGTGTGCAAAATAGTTGGCGCATCTGTATTGACTACCGTCTACTAAATCAAGCCACGCAAAAGGACCACTTTCCTCTACCTTTCATTGACCAAATGTTAGAACGATTGGCTAGTAAGTCTCATTATTTCTTCCTTGATGGCTATTCAGGTTAATTTCAAATCCATATAGCCCCTGAGGATCAATAAAAGACAACATTTACCTGTCCATTTGGCACATTTACATACAGACGAATGCCTTTTGGTCTTTGTAATGATCCTAGTACTTTTCAGCGTTGTATGTTGAGTATATTTTCAGAGTACCTTGAGAATTTCATGGAAGTTTTTATGGATTATTTTACAGTTTATGGAACTTCTTTTGATGATTGTTTGTCACACCTAGGTTCTATCCTCCGTCATTGCATAGAAAAAGATCTTTTATTAAATTACGAGAAATGCCATTTCATGGTTGAACGAGGGATAGTTCTTGGGCATGTTATTTCAAAAGAGGGAATTCAAGTGGATAAATCAAAAATTGAATTAATTTCAACCCTTCCATATCCAAAATTTGTTCATGAGGTGCGATCTTTCTTGGGTCATGCTGGTTTTTACTACTGATTCATTAAAATCTTCAGTAAGATCATACTTCCCTTATCCCGATTATTACAAAAGGATTCTGAATTTTTTTTTGATAAAAAATGTGAGGATGATTTCAATTCACTAAAAAAGAGTCTCACATCACCTCCCATCATCCAACCACCAAGGTGGGATCTCCCCTTCGAACTTATGTGTGATTCCTCTAACTTTGCAGTTGGGGAAATTTTATCACAAAGGGTTGAGAAGGCTTCTCATGTCATTGCATATGCCTCACATACCCTTGACCCGACCCAGGAGAACTACACAACCACTGAAAAAGAACTTATTTCTATTGTTTTTTCCTTGGAAAAATTCCGTTCATATCTTATTTGGTCAAAAATCATTGTCTTTTCTGATCACGCTGCCCTTCGTTTTCTCCTAAAGAAACCTGAATCTAAGCCCTGCCTCATTCGGTGGATGCTCCTCTTCCAGGAGTTTGACCTTGAGATTAAAGATAAGAGAGGAGTGGAAAATGTGGTATCCGACCACATTATTAGGATTTCCCCACCATTGGACCATCATGTTTACTCACCCTTCCCTATTAGAAAATTCTTACCTCATGAGACCCTTTGTGATGTTGTGGACCTTACCCCCTGGTATGCGGACATTGTGAATTTTCTAGCAACATCCAGGGTCCCCACTGATTTTAGCACTTCACAATTCCAGAGACTTAAGCATGATTCTCGGTGGTACATTTGGGATGAACCATACTTGTGGAGAATTTGTAGTGACCAAGTAGTTCGCCGGTGTGTCCCTGACCATGAGTTCACCTCTGTTTTGACCTTCTGCCACACCTTGGAATGTGGGGGCCACTTTGTCTCTCAACGCACAGCTCGAAAGTTCCTTGAATCAGGACTTTATTGGCCATCATTGTATATTTATTCCCATAGATTTTGTAAGTCATGCAGTCATTGTCAATTCACAGGGAATATCTCCAAGAGGAATGAAATGCCCCAACAACCCATGTTATTCTGTGAAATTTTTGATGCATGGGGCATTGACTTCATGGGGACTTTTACAAATTCATTTGGCTTTGTGTAAATATTATTGGTTTTTGAATATGTATCTAAATGGGTGGAAGCAAAGTCCACTAGGAATGGTGACTCTCGAGTGGTTGTTGATTTTGTGAGGTCCCAAATTTTTAGTAGGTTTGGTTTACCTAGATTCATCATTAGTGATCAGGGTTTACATTTTTTTAATCACAACATGACAAATTTGCTTCGTAAGTATGGGGTTGTTCATAAAGTCTCTATAACATATCACCCCCAAACTAACAGACAAGAAGAAATCTCAAATCGGGAAGTTAAGAGAATCTTGGAAAAAACGGTACAACCCAATATGAAAGATTAGAGTTTGCGCTTGGATGATGCACTTTGGGAATACCGTACAACTTTTAAAACCCCAATCGGAATGTCACCATACATAATTGTGTTTGTAAAGGCTTTTAATATCCTAGTGGAGGTAGAACACCGTGCATATTGGGCTGTTAAACCATGTACTATGAATCTTTCAGATGCAGGTGAGCATAGAAACCTGCAGATTCAAGAGTTAGAAGAAATTTGACGTGATGCATATGAGAACTCCCGAATCTATAAAGAAAAGACAAAATCTATCCATGATAGCATGATTCATCAGTAGAAGTTCTATATTGGTGAGAAGGTTCTCGTGTATAATTCTAGGCTAAAGCTCCACCCAGGTAAACTTCATTCTCGATGGCTCGGTCCTTATACCGTTACTGATGTGTAACCTTTTGGTTCTATACAGGTTTTGCATGAGAAGAGTGGACAAAGGATTACTGTCAATGGGTAGAGGCTGAAACACTTCTATGAGTATTTTCCAAAACATTTCGTGGAGGAAATCTAACTGATAGATGCCACATATGACACCACTTAGTAGGTTGTCCCTTCTCCCTACCTTTTATTTACTTGTCTATTTATTTCAAATAATTTCATTGAGGATAATGTAACTTTTAGGTGTGGGGGAGGGGGACATGTCATATTTAGGGTTAAAGAAAAACAAAACAAAAAAAATAAAATTTTAAAAAAATAGTGTTTTCATTTTTGATTTATTTTCTTTATTTTTTGTTTTTAGATAAAAAATTATCTTAAAAGGAATATCCAAAATCATTTTTCATGCTTGAGCTGATTGTGTTGAAAATTTCACTGTTTTTGAAAAATATTTTTCAAATGAATGTTGATATGAAATCTTTTTCTAAAATTTTTATTTTCAAATCATTTTTATGTGTTTAATGGATTTATGAAACCCATGCCTCATTAGCACTAACCAATATTTTAATCCCTTACCCGAGAGACATTCTAAGCCCTTTATTGCATATTCTTCCTTTTAATAACTTTCTTGAGAGTATCAGGTCCTGTAGAGAAACTAGAACTTGCCTTGATTCTGTTTGAAGCCATAAGATTCAAGTATGATACATTCATGATAGAGGTAATCGTTCATTGAAAACCCCTTTGTACAATTATCCTCTATTTTTGGCCACCTTTACATTTTATCCTTATTAAGCCTTAGAGACCATAAAATTCCTGTTAGGTAGCCACATTACAAGCTAATTTATCCCTACCTACCCATATCTTGTGTATATTCTTGTTTATTTTTAGCAAGTGTGGGTGAGAGGGTGTTTCTATGGGAATTCTAGGGAGAGAATCATTGTTATGAGTTGATATAAAGTGTGCCTACATTTTCTTTGGGCAATGGGTTCACAAGCCATATTACATAATTTTTTTTATACATGTTTACCTCTTTATCTCAACAAAAAAAAACTAAAAAAAATATAGTTATGTACATTGAAAAAAAAGAAACAGAACAAAAGAAAAAAATGGAGAAATAGGATGTTTACTCATTATTCATTGTTTGGTTGTGACCCACAAAATGGACAATGGGGAGAGTGAGTTGGAGGTGATATACTTTGTGAGGTGTTGAGTGTGTATATTCATTGTGAAAACTTGCTGAATTTTGACATGTTTTGTACACAAGAGATTAAACACTCCTCTTCAACCTCAGATTTTTAAACATTAAATCCTACCAACCCTTGAACCTCAAAACAACCTGTTGAAAGTCCTCTTGATTAGCGCACTAGTTTCTACCAGTAGATAACTTAGAATCTTTGAAAGCATATGGTAAGATCACATGAAATATTATAAAAGATCATAACTCCACTTTCATATGTTCCTTGAGTAAATAGGGAAAAATTTTAGGTGAGGTAGGTTGCGACATGTTTCATGGGTTAACAAATGAAGTTGAACAAATTTGAATGTGAGAAAAGAAAAATGATAGGAAAATTGATTCCATAAATGGGACATGATGAATTTTATTTCCAAAGAATATTGGATGGTTTCACACCTTTTATTTAGTAATAGGACATGATTAGGATATTATACATTGCCCAGGAGGGAAAATGTTTAGGTGTGGGGGTGTGATCGTACCACGATTCATTATTTTATTTCACCCTTATACCAATGTATTAAATTGGTATTGTATTGAAAATTACAAGTATAATAACAAATTTAACTCCATGTTTGATTCCATTATTTTGTGTTTAACACTGTTAAAAAGGTCAATGTTACTTGTTTTGATAATTATATTGAAGGCGGATGTGATTTGGAGGACCCATGATGAAGTCCAAGAAAGATGGACCAATCTGCACATGATCCAAGAACACCAGTGGACTAAAACGCATGTTTCTACTTAACCGTGCATTCAAATGGGCTTAAACTTTGTGGGATGTTCCGAAATTTCATTATATTAATTTCATATGAAGGAACTGAAGCCCAATTAGTTTATTAAGAGACCCATACAAACTAATCTGTCCAATAAAGTGGATCTACATGGGGTCGAGACTTTGCCTATGTATTTCGACAATATCTCTTATTATATTCCATATCTGGCCGCCAAATTTGACATGGAGGTATAAAATGTGTCGGAAAACAACTTTATAGTTTTGTCCAAAGTAATTTATGACTTTCTGACCAGCCAAAACCACGGACCAAGCGGATTATCGTAATTAGGCTTCCCAAAACCACCTCCTACTTTTCTTATAAATTGGCACCTTGGGCACCCCATTTGATAGTTCGAACCAGAGGCATGGTGATGAAATTTTGGAGTCCCAAAGAGGTATTTTCATCATCCCTATAAGTTATGGAGGATATGGGAAGTGTTACTTCAACATCTTCTTCTTTCTCCCCTCCCATGGGTTTCTAAACCCCTTGTGATCACCCAGGAAGGAACGTGATGTAATCCCGAGCTTTATGTTTGTATTATATTGAGTGATATTTTCAATTCCAGGTTTTATGTTATTTTTATTCTTCATCTATTTTAATTTTATTGAGTTATGTACTGATATGTCATTCTCAACTCATATGATCATGTTTGGGGTTACCCATTCATGTGATGTTTCACACACCATTCACCACTTCCTTTTCCCCCTTTCAATTGCGGTGTTTTTGTGGTTCATATTGGTCAATTGAACTCACATAAGCACTGTCAAGGCTATGTACATTTATGTCATAGTATAACAAATAAATAAAATACAAACCTGGACAACACATCGATTTCTTCGTGTGTTGCCTCGGTGAGTTTTGGTTATGAAGTCAAACACAAATCACCCAATCATCGGCGGTGTCCAGTAAATCATTGTGTGTTTTCGACTGAACCCTAGGAGGTATCCTAGTATAAAATCAGTAAAATTCTGGTTATAGGTGTTACAAACCAGGGATTAAAATATCATAACCCTATATCATGAAGCGATGAAGGATAAACATCGTGAGATTACCCTGGGTTGATCACACTTAATTAATTATGTGAATTTCTACTTTATTTTACCACTTTCATTTTCTATCGTCATCTTTAATCATCAAACCCACGTAATATAAAACTCCTTTTCAATTTTTAATTTCATAATCATAACCACATGTTGAAATTAATGATCTAAGGCTCTGTCGAGAGACGACCTAGGGTTGCTGCTATATTGTAGAAATTATAGTTAAAAATGAACATCTAATTTGACGTGCTCGACAACGCGATCAGAAACCTATAAAACATAATAAAAGAATCTTGGAATACCATGAAACTTTAAAATAATGATTGTTGATTCATTTATGGATTATAGGAATAAACTTCACATCATTCAAAGATACAGTTTATGACTAAAAGTGTATTGTTCCAATTTAAAAGTCATATTTTAGTTCAAAATAAACGTCACATGATAAAAATTAAGAAAATAAACTTAAATTTTCATGAAAATATTAGAAAATGAAAATTAATTGATTTTCACATATAGTAATAGACTACACATTATTATGACATGTGGTGTGGATGGTATGACTTAAATATAGTGTTTTCAATTTAAAAAATGATATTTTAGTTCAAAATCTAGGTTACATGCTCAAACCTGAGAAAATAATCTTTTATTTTCAAAAAAATCTTAGAATATGATCATTAATTCAATTTTTTTTCTTGTAGAAATGAACTGAACATCATTCAAAATTAAAATTTGGTTGGTGATTCATGCAAATTACTTATTATAATTCATTCATTAGACATTCATTTTTCCCTTATAAATGATAAGAACAGTCATTCAATGTTTTTTTAGTGCTACCCCCATTCCATTAGATTTGAAAAATATTTCTTAAATGGACCAATATGCGAGTATACATCACAAATTATGTTTTGGAAATAAGATGAATGTTTGGTTCTATTTAATAATTTGATTTGATAATTTTCATGAAGAGGGTGAATCATTGGAAGAAAGGGAGAAGAGGGAGTGTGAAATCCATTTCCATGGTTTAGGAGTAAGTTAAGAGGATAATTGTAGACGTTGAAAAATGCGTAAGTGCTGGAGAAAGTTCCGTAACGAAAAAGTGAAGTCATATTCGGACCCGAAGGTCCGGTCCGGAGGGCCCGAAGATAGTGTGTGAAAAAAAGGAGAAGCGCGTGAAAAAATTACGTCCTGCGTGGAAGGCCCCGGGATTCGCGAAAGGTCCTGGCACCGGCGTGAAATAATTTTTCACCCGCGCCCCGCTTGGTTGATATTTCACGCCGCCGCATCGGTCGCGCAATTATTTCACACAAGCCTGGAATTCCGCTCCGTCGGATGCCTATAAATAGAAGGAGACCCCCTTCCTTTTCGGGACTGAAGAATTCGAACCGCCTCTCGTGTGCGGAATTGGCATTTCACGTGCGTGCAATATGGCCTTCAGGTAGGGTTATTTTTCGCGCCAAGTCACCCCGGGATCCGCCTTCACATGAGATCCCCCTGGATTAGACTAAATTCCAACCCCTCAGGGTTTGTCCCCCTACGCGCAATTCCTTCCGGTGCGCGCAGGCCTATCAGTTGCGCACAATCTTTGCGCGCCCCCTGTCCTTACGCTCGCCCCTCGCTACCCGCGCATAATTCTACCACCTTACATGCAATCCATTCAAGTCGCACAAAGGCTCGTCCGCCCTTATTTCACGAATCCCCAAGGCCTTCGCGTAATCCTTCGATGCTTTTCACCTTGGTGCTCCCCAAGTATTCCCTGTGTGTGAGTCTGATGCCCTCCTTTCGAGTGCCATTTGCAGGTGTCCCATGCACCCCGGGCATTCGTATCATGTATGGTTTTCCCGTACGGCCTTCTCGGCTTGTACGAAGTAACTTCAAAGTCCCTTGTACAATCCTTCCCATTGCGTTGCTTCGCCTCATGCTTCTTCGCATAGCCACGCTAACAACTATTGCTTCTTCGCATAGCCACACTAACATGGACCCCTCGATGGTTTGCCCCGTGACACCCCCTCTCCACGGCCTTGCCGATGCCTTCCCTTATACAAGAGGCAGAAGGCACCAGTTATGTAAGTCCTAGGGGTGTAGAGCTAACCCATCTCGTCCGATCAGCAGAACGTTAAACTGCCAAGCACCTCGTCCTCAACACATGACGTTAAACCACTACCACAAAAACAGTTTTTCACAGCACCCCCCTTTATCACCGCTTGCTTAGTAGCGCTGATAAAGGGTCATCTTCAAAAAAAAATTAAAAATATATTAATATATAAATATAGTTATATTTTTATATAAATATAATATATAATTTTTAAATATATTTTAGATAAGTATAAATGTACATTTACACTTATTATACTTAATATTTAAGATATTTAGTGAAAATGACTTCTTAAAAAATTAAAAAAATATTTTTAATTAATATTTTGATAATTATTATGGAGTAATAGTCATTTAATAACAATTTGAGGACTAAAAAAATTAAAAAAATTAAAAAAAGATCCAAAATATGTTGAAAATGCAACTCAAACTTCAAACGGCCATAACTTTTGATCTGGGTGTCCGTTTGAGCTCTACCACATATCAAATCAAAGCCTGCGACGAGCTCTACGTCGCTGTGACTCAGGGAGACCCTAGTAAAGCGTTTTTCAAGGCCAAAAGAGGCCCAGAAGGCCTCCAAAACTGAGTTTTTAGTCGGGGTACCCAGATTTTTTAACATTTTGTGGATTTTCAAACTCGTTTAAGGGGGTATTATTGGCTTTTCTTGGTGGGGACTAAATTTATTCCAAGGTATTACATTCATATTGATATTATGTCTTTGAAATTTCAACCTTTTTTATAATGAACTGTTATTTATAATCAAATATATAACTATATGTACATATTTTTTATATATTCGCACCTAAAAATTAAATTTTTTAAATAAATAATTAAACATATTTACATATAAAATATATTAGCTTTATTTAAATAATAACTAATATCCATTTTATTTAAAATACCAATATATGAATATTTATATACCTATATATTAATCTAACTATATATATATATTAATCTAACTATATATATATTAATCTAGTAACTATATATATATTAATATAACTACATATATATATATTAGTATTACTATAAATATATATATTAATATCACCATAAATATATATATTAATATCACTATATATATATATATTAATATAACTATATAAATATATATTCATATAACTATATATATGTTAATATAACTATATATATGTTAATATAACTATATATATGTTAATATAACTATATATATATTAATATAACTATATATTAATATAAATATATATTACTATACGAATAAATATAACTAAATATATATATATATATAGATATAGATATATATTAATACCACTATATATATATTTTAATATTACTATATATATTATAATATAACTATATATATATATATATTATAATATAACTATATATATATATATTAATATAAATATATATTACTATACGAATAAATATAACTAAATATATAAATATATATATATAGAGATATCATGAATTGGAAAGCAAATCAAAATAGAGTAGTGGTAAGGGCTTAGGCGCGCAGGGGGGAGGTCTCAAGTTCAAATCCTGGTGGAGGCAGGGGTGCGCGCGCATGGGGAATATTGGAGAAAGCGCTGTTAAAGGGTGGAGGGGGGTGCGTGGGGTGTTGTATAAGGGCCGAAAAGCACTGTAAAGGGGGGGGGGGGTTCAAGCGCTAAAACGAGAGCGCTGATAAAGGGAGCGCTGATAAAGGGGACCCCCCCTTTATCTACGCTGGCTTTATCAGTGCTTTTCTAGCGCTGATAAAGGCCATTTTTAGCGCTGATAAAGGCTGTGTTTGTAGTAGTGAACTGTGACCCGACCCCATGCCTCGCACGCAGGGTCCCCCCCACCTTGGACATCCTCCATGCCCACTTGTCTCCACAGGGATGGTGGGGTCATCCCTCATGGTGGGTGATTTATTGGAGTGGAATTTGTCCGCGGGGAAGGGCATCCGCCTTGGTGTAAGCCCCTAGCCCTTCTTGCATAAGGTAGCACCCATGCACCTCCGTACTTACCCGGCGCTAGGGACAGCGGAGAGCATGATGGGAAGTGGAACTCCTCCTATCTTCAGTCCCAAATCCCTCTCCCGCTACGCTTTGTCGCCCTTGGGCCTCCATCTTGGAGTAAGTCCCGACACTATGGGCCGCTCAACGCGTAATCCCCTCTTCGCTTCCCACAGACGCACTCTTCGCGACGTGATCGTCAGGTCCCTGCAACCTTTTGTTTCTCACACTGAGCATGACTCCCATGAGCTTAGAGTGAGCACCGGCCCTGACCCCCACCCCCAGCGAACTAAGAGTATTTTGATCCGTGCTAAGGCATGGTACGTAGGAAGCCTCTACGAGGTTCGAGCCCCACCACCATGGGCCGTCTCAGAGCGTAAGCCCCATACCATCCTAAACTATGGGGAATTTGATCCGTGCTAAGGCATGGTATGTAGGAAGCCTCCATGAGGTTCAAGCCCCACCACCATGGGACGTCTCAGAGCGTAAGCCCCATACCATCCCAAACTACGAGGACTTTGATCCGTGCTAAGGCATGGTACGTAGGAAGCCTCCACGAGGTTCAAGCCCCACCACCATGGGCCGTCTTAGAGCATAAGCCCCATACCATCCCGAACTACGGGGACTTTGACCCGTGCTAAGGCATGGTACGTAGGAAGCCTCCATGAGGTTTAATCCCCACCACCATGGGCCGTCTCAGAGCGTAAGCCCCTTACCATCCCGAACTATGGGGACTTTGATCCGTACTAAGGCATGGTACGTAGGAAGCCTCCACGAGGTTCAAGACCCACCACCATGATCCGTCTCAGAGCGTAAGCCCCATACCATCCCGAACTATGGGGACTTTGATCCGTGCTAAGGCATGGTATGTAGGAAGCCTCCACGAGGTTTAAGCCCCACCACCATGGGCCATCTTAGAGCATAAGATCCATACCATCCAGAACTACGGGGACTTTGATCCGTGCTAAGGCATGGTACGTAGGAAGCCTCCACGAGGTTCAAGTCCAACCACCATGGGCCGCCTCAGAGTGTATGCCTCGTTATCGTCCCACATGACATTAAATTGTATCATCCACCTGAACTACACGGACTTTGATTCCCTACCATAGGGATACATAGGAGGCCTCCACGAGGCTCAATCCCATCACTCATCCTGATCTCTCCCTCAAGCCCACGTGTCTCGGGAAACTCATGACCTAACCTGGAGGTTCTACTTCCTCTGGGTTCTATCCACGCATTCATTCCCATGGGTCACCTCTTCAGGTGTCCCACCGTACCATCAAACTACACAGACTTTGATTCCCTGCCACGAGGATACGTAGGAAGTCTCTTTGAGACCCAAGGCCAAAGCCATCATCCATCTTGATTCTTACCCAGGCCACCACGTCCCGGTGAGATCATGACACTCCTCATTCCCCTTCACAGCATTCGGGAAGCCACCCATGTGCTGGCCCCAATATCGATGTTCCCTATAGGGGGTTCTTCAATCTGATCCACTCTTATCAGTGTTTCGATCAGTCCGATCCGTCTCTGCTGGACGTTAAACTTGAGGCATACCCTGTATTAAACATGGGATGCTGAAGAAAACCTCAGATACATGCCTATGGAATACAATTCCCTGTGTTCGATGTGGGATGCCTCGGGCTTCCGCGCCCTCGAGAAGCCCTATAATAAGGGACAAAAGACAGACATGCCAATCCCCAGCGTCAAGACACACCAGTGATGCCCCAACGCGACTTCTCTCCTAACTGAAGGTTGCCTCCCTGACCGGACCCCTTGGAAGGTCTTGACAGAAGCGGCGTAATTAACTGGTGTCCATGAAGATATGGCACCAGGAAGAGCTTGACGAACAACATTTTAAATCTATGAGGGAGACCCGAACTAGGTGATGAGATCCGAGGAGGAATCCATAGAAGGAAGAACTGACATCCCATCATCTCAGTTTCGATAAAGGAGCAGACGTCCCTGAATAAGGAACGGATGCCGACCGCCTTTGGAAAGCAGGAATGCGGGGCCATAGCAGTGCGTCCTCTGCGTGACGGATGTGAACGTGTCCCCGACGAAAGCGCCGGAAACAGAAAAATGGTGAACCCGATGTGAATCTCCTCTCCTCAGCTTGGGGACTAGTAGCTCTTGGGACAATGTTGCCTAACCTCGTCATCCAGTTCCAGGTTCTACTGAGCAGGCCAGATGTGGAACTCGTCAGAAGTTGGGATAGTCAGGACATTGAGTATCCCGTTCTGCGATGTTGTCAGTGTGGATCCCTCTTGCAAACCATGGAAGATGGAATGACGCTAGGGAACTGGTTATCAATTCATTTTTTAGTAGTATTAATGAGTTCTTCTCCCTGCTTCAGGAATCAAGTCATTGCCTCCGGAGCTCGATCACCTACCCACCAATCCAGGGGCAGGGGCAATATCAGCGCAGCTTCCCCACGCGGTTTTGCCTCTTCCACGACGGTAGCGACCGCTACAATTGTTGGGCACCCATGCCCCCTCTCCCCATCGAAGATTATCCAGCGAAGGGTAATCAATGAACTTGTACGCAGGTATGAGGAGGAGGGGGTCATCCCCACCAGGGATATGGCCCGACTAGATCTTGAGGCGGCTGTGCCTCACCGTCAACGCCACCCTCGAGGGCCGTGCAGGGAGCCACTTCTCCCCACCCCAACATTCAATCGCTTCGGTAGATTCTCCTCGAAGTGCCTCGACAGCTCCCTCCCCTACGCCGATGAAGTAGGAGGTATCCGGGATGACCCAATCAGAGTCCTGCTTCAAGGACTCCTGACAGGGCCCCCCACCTGGCCGCGTGAGTGTCGCTGCCCAGTTCTCCGAGCCGAGGAGCAGGTAGTCCACACACATGCACCACTGGCTCCAGTTCACCTGACCCGATGCTAGCATCAAGCACAAGAAGAAGAAGACGCCCATTATGGGGCGTCAACATCAGCGAATACTGTGACCTGAGCCACCGATGGTTCACCCCTCCAAATCCCTGCATACGCCGAGCAGGGAAAGTAGTACACCCGACCCAGATCGAGGCCCCAACTGCCCCACGAGCAGGTTTGGTCGACTCTCCTGGTCGCCGACACAGGTGATGGCCACCGTGGACCAATCCGCAGCAGTGCCACCCGATGCGAAAGCTCACTCCGCACCACCATTATGGAAGGTGAGGGCCCTTCCTGCTTCCAATCTCAGCTTGGAGGTCTACCCCGTGCCACCTTCAACACAGGTGAGGGTCTTCCCTCTGACAGCAGCACTCCATGTGGGGGTCTCTCCCGCACCCACTACACTAGGTACGGGGTCACCCCCCCTGCCGCGAATAGAGAGCATGGATGCATTGCATGTCCGGTCACTCACCAGCACGAAGGCCCTCCCCGTGTCCCTTTCGACATATTTCTCGGTGCCCCTCGCACCCCGACCTCCTCGGGTGGGAACTTTCTCTACCCTGGCACTGATACAGCCGAAGGACATCATGTCGGAAATCATCCCTGCCCTGAAGAACCATCCAAAGGCAGAAGAGCAGGTCGCTGTCACCGTAAGAGGAATTCTGGGGAAGGCCGGGCAGGAATCAGGCCAGTCCGTTTCTCAGACTCTGAGGCAGATTACGATCCAGCACAAGAGCCCTCCCCTCGGTCCTATAAGTCAAGGTTCAGGGTAGGAATGAGGCGTACCAGCCTCGTGCTTCCGGGATGCTAAGCCCACAGAATCCCTGCTTCCCTCAGAAGGTATATCGAGGAGGAAGAGACCCTGGCATGCTTTCATGGGCCAACCGCACAGTCACCACCATCACCTCTGGAAGCACCCTCTACCTCGGAGCTATTTTGGGGGTCAATGGTGGAAGAGCCAGGACGTAACCCACCTCCGGCAGACACTGCTGCCGCGTCAGGGGTTCTGGTCGCCGGTCCGTCCTACCGTGACATGGCGGCCAAGTCACTATAATCCCTAGGGGATAGCCTGAGATTCAGCGGCCAATCAACCCATTCTCCATATTCTCCACCGGCCAGCCTACCGTCCCAGCAGTCTGCCTCAGTGCCGCTACCAGTTACTTAGCCACCCTCAGTTGACGAGTGGAGAAATCAAAGGCAAGACCCCGAATCTGAGCCGGGGAACTTCTGGGACATCCTCGTAGTGGGCCACTTCCCTGAGAAGTTTTGGCCGGTCGTAGGATCAAATTTTGGTACGCCAGAATCGCTCACCCCAGAGGAGTTTGAATGCTTCCGCCAGACCCTCTAGGTGACTCACCTCTGTCTTCACCACTGTAGGGTGACTTATCCCGGGATCCAAGAGCACCTCAAAGGCATCGCCAAACAATGCCGCCTGGTGGACTTGGCCACACTCCCTACAGTCCGACACCCTTAGTCACCCGGCCACCACAGGACCCTCCAACAACAGCACATTCAGAGTTTTCAAGTACTCCGTAGAGTGGTCGAGGAGGCTACCCCCCACGTGCAAGTCCGTGGATGGGGGCAGTATGTTGCCCTCCTCTTTAGTGAGATTTTTCAGCAACTTGATTCCCTTGGAAGTAGTTAGGGCATGCCCCTAGGAAGAGTGGCAGTCAATATGACCGACCTAACAGGAGAGTCGAATGAGCTAGGACTTCTAGATGGGGACATCCCCCCTGAGGACGTGCTACCACTGGAACCATTAGGAAGAATTACTCACCAGTAGAGGAAACTCCTAGGTCTCCCTGTGCCCACTGAGTCACTAGTACTGATCCAGAATGTCAGTAAAGGAAAAGAGCATGTTGGAACTGCCAAGCACTCCGACCCGTCGGCCTCAGTGCCGAAGATGGAGGAGGACTCCGAGAAGACCACGTTGCGTCAGCAACTTGCTGAGCAAAAGAAGTTGGTCAATGGGCTCCTGGCCGAGTGCATTGCAGAGCGGATTCCTGACTACGATAATCCTAGGTCGGGGCAGTAGGGGTAGGAACAACTACCCCTCGGTGAGATTCTTCCAGGAAACCCTGATCCTGCTGTATTCGCTGACAGGCCAGAAGATGGATCCCATGGAAAGAG
The DNA here is from genome assembly GCA_963277665.1 of Viscum album. Lineage (NCBI taxonomy): Eukaryota > Viridiplantae > Streptophyta > Magnoliopsida > Santalales > Viscaceae > Viscum > Viscum album. Next base: position 583,859,523 of record OY728120.1, read on the forward strand.
GGCACGGTATGTCTCGTCGAACCCTCCTAAACGAAGGGACCGCCCAGGGAACCCCATCCGGGCTCCTCCATCCGCCCCAAGGGTCGCTCCACCAGCCGCTCCAAGAGCCGATGAGCTCGGATACCGCATTGAAGAGACCGACAATGCGCTTGTAGTTAGGGATCCCCGTCAGGACAGGGACCCACGCCTAGAAGATCTGATGGCAACACTCATTGCCCGCCTAGAAGCTTCGGAAATGCAGCAAGTGGCTATCCCACCCGATGGCAAGCCATACCCGGCATGGGTGGACGATATGCCGACACCCCCAAGATTTGGAAATCCCACTTTCTCCACCTTTAATGGGATGGGGGACCCGCCGCAGCACCTGGACCACTTCAACTCGAGGTGTGGGCCTATGTTGGGGACTCCAGCACAGCAGGAGGCCGCCAAGCTCCGTTGCTTTGTTCAGACATTGGAAGGTCCGACATTCGTTTGGTACAACCAGCTCCCCGTTGGACCTGTGACTAGCTGGGAGGACCTTCACTGGAAGTTCCTTTACCAGTTCAACTCTACCACCCGGAAGATGAACATCGTAGACATTTTCAGGTGTAAGAAAAGGCCCGACAAGCGAGTCGCAGACTTTATCGCCCGGTGGAAGGGGCTCACATATTCCCTTGACATGCCATTGAATCAGGAGAAATTATTGAAAATGTGCATGGGGAATGTCAAGATGGAACTGGTTCCCTCCCTGATCACCCAGAAGTATCCCGGAGGGTTCTAAGACTTCTCGGATAAGGCCCAGCGCCTCGAGGAATCTCTACAATAGGATGGCTAGGCACGCCTGCTGCCCCTGCAATTCTAGCAAGGAGAGCTGCTAGAGCCAAGCCCACCGCTGTGGACCAGATAGTGGCCCCCAGGAAACTAGAGTTTCTATCGGTGGAGCCTACTCCACATCCTCGCAGAGGCCCTCCACCGCAGGCACAATTTCCAACCCAGCAGCGCCCGCCCTAGAATCAGAAGACGCCTCTGTGTAATGCGCAGCCGCTGCCTAGGCGACATAATCAAGTTCTGCCCCCTCGGTAAGCTCCTCCGGCCCCTCGTCAGGGTCAAGCTCCTAGAGCCCCTTTTCTAGACAGAAAGAATCAGACCTACTCGTTCGCTGAGGCTCAGGTCCCCGACTACTTCCGTAGCGCCTTGGAGCAGAGAATCGTGCAACTGCCCGAGTGCCGGAAGCCAGAAGAGGCACATCTCACTGATCACCCCAACTACTTACCTTATCACCAGATCCTAGGGCACACTATAAAGAAATGATATGTTTTCAAGTACTAGATCCAAGAATAGATTAAAAACAACATAGTCAGGTTGGGACCATCCCTGGCACAAGTGGCAGGTGTCTTTGTAAGATCAGATAGCAACAACAACGATGGAGGCGCATGGCAGCAGGTCCCTGACTGCGGGTCCTGGAAGTACGACGACTGGATGGCTCTTAAAATGGTCGCCCGCACCCATGGAATTATTCATGCACTCCTGAATCAGCTGGAGCCTTCAGAAGATATGACCACCACTTCAGCGTCATTATCTCAGCCGACCTCTTCCTAAAAGAGCAAGCATCGGCAGTGCAAGAAGAAGCAGCACTCCCAGCCAATACCATCGTCGTCCTACACCCTCGGTGACTTCATGCCCCCAGAGATGGGAATCTCTCCCAAAATCCACCCCATGGTGGATGATTCATCAAGTGACAGTCAGGGGTACACTTTGGTTAACACCGTCGAGCTGGTAAATACCTATATGACCCCCGATGAGGGGGAGATCCAGACGAATCTCCCAAATGTCCCCAGACGACGCCAATGTCGGTGTAAATACGACCATATGGGTCACTGAGGAACGTCAGTTGGCACCTCTAGCTAGGCCGTGCACGCCGCTGAGACCAGACAGCAGGTCCAACTTAGAACTCGGCACGTGATAGGCCCTCCTCTGCCACCGTTTGTGTTACTGGATCAGGCAGAGCCAATTCGGCCGTCTCACAATCAGCTTCGCCCAGTCGCAGGCCGATCTCAATCACCCGGTCCTTACACGATAGCTTCCCTCCAAGCTCCAACTAATGAGTAGCAGGATCTCCCCAGCACCAGTCAGCTGCCGGTCCAGCCGGCAGGGTCCGCCTTGCCTCCAGACGCAGAGCGGCCTCCTATAAGCATAAGTTCGTGCTTGGCACGGAAGTATGATGTTCTGAAGCACCTCACCAACATCCCAGCAAGGCTATCCATCCTTGAAGCCCTTCACCTGTCACCAGATATGCGCGAAGCACTCGTGGAGGCTTTAATAAGCCCCCTCCAGTTTGAGACGGAGGTAGCAGCTGCAGAATCCTTCCATGATGAAGCAGTTGAGAGTGTCGAGTTCCAGGACATCATCTCGTTCTCTGGTGAAGATGAGGACCCTCCCATACTGGGGCACATCCTCCCATTGTATATCACTAGCCGGTTCAATGGTGTGGAAGTCCACTGATGTCTTTTTGACATAGGCTCTGGGATTAACCTAATCCTGACTCGGACACTGTGGAAGATGGGGTTGTCTGAGGATGATCTAACTCCCTCCAACCTCAGGATACAGGGATACGACAGAACCAAGAAAACCCCTATCGGCAAGATCCATTTGATAACCCAGTTCAATGGCCTGGTTTCCAGTACTGAATTCATGGTTATCTCCCAGGACACCGCGTACAACACATTGATGGGCAAGCCATGGCTCCACCTGCATGCGGTGGTCCCTTCATCGTATCACTAATGCCTCAAATACTCCCTCAATGGTCGAGTAGGCATGCTCCAAGGAGATGCATCTCCTTTTTCCTCTTTTAAAGCCCTCTATATGGATGCTAACTATTACAAGAGAAAGGATAATCAGATTCTGGAAAGCGAGGTTGAACCCTCCACTTTCACAAGTGATCCCCGGGCAGGTCTGGATGACGCCTACATCTTCCCGATCCATCGGTTGGAGGCTACGTCCCCCGACATGGGGCGGTGTTTTGTTGTTTCGGGTACAAGAGGAAGGCATATTCCTAGGTCCAAGTGATGACATAAAATCACCTCATACTCCTACACAAACCAGGCTTAGGTGATCCCGGAACCTCCTATCCCCGTACGGTATCGAGACATCCAACTCATGGAAACAACAATCCGTCATACATGTCTGTTTCACCGGGCTGGGATAAGTTGGCTCCGACCGACGCGCCACTACTACTTTGATGTTATCAAACGTGGCCCCTTGGGCCAAAGACCAGATGGTATTGGGTTGAAAGCCTTCATAGCCATGGTCTCGGCGACACCGGACTTCCCCGATGCAAGGACCACAACCGCACAAGCAGGTAGCAGCCACCCATCAGGGTTTGATAGATCATAAGAAGCTTCCCCTGCAGAAGATCCCTCCACAAGTGGAGAAGAGGATCTAGAGGATGCTCCCCATGCCTTTGAAGAAGGCGTCTCTACCACGGTCGATGAACTGGTATAGGTGAACCTTGGTAGCGAGGTAGATCCGAGGCCCACATTGATCAGTGGCGCCATGTCCCTCAAGGAGTAGTAGCGATACATGAAATTCCTTAAGAAGCACCATGATGTGTTTTCTTGGAGTTACGATGAGATTCCAGGACTAGATCCTTAGGTAGCTATCCACCGCCTCGGTCTCCCTGAAAACCATCGCGGGTTCAAGCAACCTACTAGAAAGATGCACCCTTCTCACAGTGCCATGGTTGAGGCTGAAGTTGAAAAGATCACCAAAGACAACTTCATCAAGGAAGTTCAGTAACCCAAGTGATTAGCCAACATTTTTCCAGTTAGGAAGAAGAACAGGTAGATCAAAGTCTGTATCGACTTTCGTGATCTCAATTTCCATTGTCCGAAGGATGATTTTCCCCTTCCAGTGATGGAATTGTTGATTGACGCTACGGCTGGATTCCAAGACCTCTCCTTCATGGATGGTTACTCTGGATATAATCAGATCTGGATGGGCCCTGAGGATGAGGAATCTACCGCTTTCAGGGAACCCCAGGGTACTTTATGTTACCAGGTCATGCCATTCGGCCTGAAGAATGTAGGTGCCACCTATCAGTGGGCCATGCATCGCATATTTAAGCCAATCCTCGGGACACTAGTGGAATGCTATGTGGATGACCTGGTAGTCAAATCTCTCTAGTTCCAGGACCATCTCAAGGATCTTGAAAAAGTGTTTGGTTTCCTCCATTCCCACCACCTGAAGATGAACCCGTTGAAGTGTGACTTCGGAGTCACCTCTGGGAAATTCCTCGGATTTGTTGTCTGGAACCGGGGCATCGAGGTCGACCCAGATAAAATCAAGGAAATCAGCTAGATGCCTCCCCCGAGCAATATTCGGGAGCTTCGAGGTATTCAAGGCCACTTAGCCTACATATGCTGATTCGTTGCGAATCTGGCCGACAAGTGTAAGCCCTTTTCTCAGCTCATGAAGAAGGTAATCGCTTATAAGTGGGATGAGGAGTTCCATACCACCTTTGAGGAAATCAAGAAATATTTGCTCCAACCTCCGGTCTTGATGCCACCCATCTCCGAAAATCCACTGATTCTCTCTGTCACCGACCTGGAACGATCCCTGGGTGCCCTTCTCACCCAGAAGAACAATGAGGGGATGAAGAATAGCCTCTATTACCTCAGATTCATGCTCCTTGATATGGAGAACAAATAATATCCCATCGAGAAAATATGCCTTGCGCTCGTATTTGCTGTGCAGAAATTGCGGCATTACCTGCAGCACCACGAGGTGCAGTTGGTCTCCCGAGTGGACCCGCTGAAGTACATTCTGAATCTCCCCATTTTAACTAACCGACTAGCGCGTTGGGCGGTGATCCTCCAACAGTTTGACATCAGGTTCATGTCCCAGAAGGCTATCAAGGGACATGCATTGGTAGACTTCCTAGCTGCCCAACCAACCTCTGCGGATCAGCCGCTGGACCTAGGTTTTCCGGATGAGGCAATCCTCTCAGTCGACCAGGCCATCCCATGTTGGAAAATGCACTTCAAAGGTGCCTCCCAGAGCCCCATCGGTAGGAGACTCAACAATCCCAGGCTCAATAGAGTGGGCCTGGGTATCGTCTTCATCACCCTGGCGCAATCCGTTCTGCCATAATCATTCCTATTGTCAGAAGGCTGCACCAACAACGAGGTAGAGTATCAGGCTCTCATTACTGGTCTCGAGCTGGACCTTGAGATCGACGTGCCCCATTTTCATGTGAAAGTGGATTCCGAGATGGTCATCAAGCAGGTCAATGGAGACTATGTTGTCAAAAAGCCAGAACTCGTGCCATTATTGGAGTGCACCCTCCATCTAATGGCACAGTTACCTTCTCGACAAGAGGTTACCCATGTCCCCCGGTCACAGAATGGTCAAGCAGACACTTTGGCTGGCTTATCCATGTCGCTTGCAGAGCTCGAAGCGCACCGGAGAGTCATTGCTCCCGTTACCCTATAGGATGATCGCGGCCCACGGATAAACCATCTTACCACTGGTGCCCCTACGTCAGGAACCCTGGGTGCTTCAGATGCGGTGATCTAAGTAGTTTCCAATTGGAGGACACCTTTGGTCGAATACCTACAATATGGTAATCTCCCGTCAGATTGGGCCGAGCGCGAGCGAGTCTGACGCCACACGCTATAGTTTACCCTTCAGAGTGGTCCCAACCTCGAGAAGATCCTCTATAAACACGGATTTGATGGGGTTATCCTCTGTTTCCTTCAAGGAGTCGAGATTCCACAGGTCATGCAAGAGGTTCATGCCTGTTCCTGTGGCACCCATCAGGCCAGGTCAAAACTGTCTCACTAGATTCGGAGACTGGGGTACTTCTGGCCCTCCATGATCCATGACTGCATCGAGTTCACCAAGAGGTTCTATGCGTGCCAAGTTCATGCTAACATTGTGCATCGGCCACCAGAACCTCTCCATACCACCAAGTACTCTTGGACCTTTGCAGTCTGGGGGTTAGATGTCGTGGGGCTATACCCATCGGAAACGGCTCGCCAATGCTGGTTTATCCTGACCGCTACGGATTTCTTCTCCAAATGGGCAGAGTAATTCCCGCTCAAAGAAGTCAAGGCTTGATCCATTGTCAATTTTGTGAGATCCAACATCATCTACCAATTTGGAGTCCCTCACTCCGTGCTCACCGATAATGGCACAAACTTCCGAGAAGCTGAGATGAAGAAATTGTACACCAAGTACAATATCCATTCGAACCATACCTCTCACTATCACGCACAGGCAAATGGATAGATCGAGGCGTTCAACAAAAACCTCTCTAACATTTTTCAGAAAATGTTTAGCCGGAACAAGAAGAGTTGGCCGGAGAAACTCCCCAACGCCCTCTGGGCTTATCGGATGACGATTTGAAATTCCACCCAGGTGACCCCATATTCCCTGTTGTACAGAACAGAGGCCATCCTACCCATTGAGATTCAATTTCCCTCATTGTGAACAAAGATCTATGACCAGAAAGTGCCAGATAAGGTGGCCAAAATCCATATAAATGAATTGGAAGCACTCGACGAAAATAGGCTTCGTGCCCTGCACAACCTAGAGAGGTACCAGAGCAGGATGGCTCGAGATTTCAACAAGAAGGTTTGCCTCTACTCTTTCTTGCAAGGTGACTTGGTATTGGCCCTTAGAGCACCAATGATCCCCGATAGGAAACCATCCAAGTTGGAGCCCAAGTGGGAAGGGCCTTTCATTGTTCATAATGTTTATCCCAATGGAGCGTACTCCCTGGTGACCATGGATAGTGAGCGTATAACTCCTCCCACCAATGCCAAGTTCCTCAAGTAATACTTCGCCTGAGCCTCATGGTCCTGCATGACCTTAAACTGTATGGTCCTGCACGACCTTATACTGTACAGTCCTGCACGACCCTAAAATTTACGGTCTTGCATGACCCTAAACTATACGATCCCACACGACCCTAAAATGTATGGTCCCACACATCCCTAAACTGCATCGCTAGTCCCGCATGATGTTAAACTGCAAGCTGGTCAGGCCTTCCTGACCGAGGCCTAGCCTCAGGCCCCTTGGATTTATGGGGCCCTAGCCCAAGTTCTTACCCGGAGGGTGTGGTGTGGTGTGGGGTTATGTCCTCATTCACGCCGGGTTATTTGCCACACCGCACACCTCCCTTGTCTGAGGTGTCTTCCTCCACTTCCTGTCCCCACTGCAAGATGTTAAACTGCGAGCTGGTCAGGCCTTCCTGACCAAGGCCCAACCTCAGGACCCTTGGCCTTTTTAGGCCTCTGGACTAGGTTCTCTCTTATGGGATTGTGTGGCGTGGTGTGGGATTATGTCCTCATGCACGTCAGGTTACCTGCCGTACCATGCGCATCCTCGGATGAAATGCCTCTTATCATCCTACATGACGTTAAACTATTCTTCTAGAACTACATATGGCTGGATTCCTATCCTTATGGGATATGTACGACCACCTGAACACTTAAATTTTATGTCCATACCCATCTATTAAGAGATCTCCCGATCTCCCGGCCTCTTGGCCTGTCCCTCTCCACGAGGGGGATATATAGGTGTGGTACAGGGTTTTTGGCGCCATGCCCCCCTTCTCTCGGGAATCCGCCATTTTTTGTCTGCTCTCAAATTGAGCCCCTCGACCCTTTTTAGTGGTCCACTAATGTGTTCAGATTACTCTCGTCTAGGACTTGGAGTGTCAGGTTCAACTTAGGCAAGTTCCGTTTACTTGTCAAGCTTCATGTTCCCCTTCATTCAGGCCCCCGTTATCTTTCACACCCGGAGGGACCCCCCCCCCCCAAAAAAACGGCCTGGATACAATGCCTAAGGTATCTCCTATCATTATGGGCCAATGCCCCCGAGGGTCTCGAACAACAAATTGATACAAATCCTGTGTTGCGAACATGGTCAGCGGTCAATGCTCATTTGTCTGTCCCCTTTTCAGGCTAACACGATAGGATGCTGTGTCGCGAACTTGGTCAACAGTAATCCTCCATCATCACGCTAGCCCCTTCATGACCTGAATATTGGTTGTGTGATTCACATTATGTTCCACCCCATCATGTTAAGGTGGAACCTCAATACTCTTTGCACTAACCCTCAGTGCACCTCCACACGTCAGGCAGACAAAGCTGCAATACAACGTCTCTCAGGGCTCCTGCGATCTGAGCGCTAGGACTATAGGTTGAGATCTTCTCTAAGAGCCATGCATAACTTGACTCTCATCCCCATGGGATATGTGGGGTCACCCAGACATTGCATTTTGGGCCCATCCCAGCTGGAGGCTAGTGTCTCCTGCCCCTTTATCTTTAGACCTTCGCCGACCCCTTGGCCTGAGGGTCCTTTCCTGGAATCGTGCACGGTGATGGTGTGGGATTATGTACTCATTCACGTCAGGTGTGATTTATCGCATCGTGTGCATTCCCCCAGGTCCAAGCCATATGGCCTTATACTATGCTGGTTGGTCCTACCACATGACCATAAACTGTGATGATATCGTCCCGACCGCACGACGAAAAATGACACTACATTGTGATGACCTCTCCATAGAGGACATCACATTGGGTATCGGCCATTTACCATACCATTTGTCAACGCCCGTATATGACATGATTATTGTGTCGATGCTGGGAATTCCTACCCTAGAACGGTCACTCCACAAAAGAAAAACCATTCACCTTAAAGGATAAACAAGATACATCAAATGATGCTCCTTTTGGTGCGAGGGATAGACCCACACACCCCTTTCATCCTTTGCACAAGTACCATACCGTGCCGTTCCAGCCTCCAAGAACTATGTATGTCTTGATTCCCATCCTTATGGGATACATAGGAGTACCCAGGAACTTCCCCATGGGCCCAGCCTAACGTTCGTGTTCGATCCCTTGACCGGAACACTTCCCCAGGGAACACATGGTAAGTAGGGATTATGACCTCATTCACGTCGGGTCTCATAACCACATTATTGTGTGTCTTCTGCTCTCCTTACCCATCCTTGGTCCAAGTTTTAAGACCTTAAACTAAGACCCTTACCAGAACTACGTGCGGCTTGATTCCCATCCTTATGGGATACATAGGAACGCCCATACATTTCGTCTCAGGTCCAGCCCCGGAAATCACAAACCCATCTCCCCCCTCACTGTCGTCCCTTTGGCCTGACTTCTCGGGGAGTTGTGTAACTATAGCATTAGCCCCGAATAAGTTCAGGATGCCCCATAATGATGTTGGGAAGTGACAGTTCCCTCACCAGAGAGGTCCTATCTAAAAGTGGAGATGATCCGTCATCAGATTAATACGTCCGCCTAATGTGCCTCCACCGTGGTGGCATAATCTTGGGAGTGTTGGATTCCATACGAACAACCCATCGCTACGCTTTCCACGCTTCACATGCCCCTTTATTCGGATCTTCATCCTCTTTCACATTTGAAGGGACCCCCTAACAGTATGGATGCTCGACCTATGGTCCACCTGCTGTCCTGGGCCAAAGTTCCAGAAGACTGGTCATGTTTGGAGGGACCCCCTAACAGTATGGATGCTCGACCTATGGTACGCCTACTATCCTGGGCCAACGTTCCAGAAGACTGATCGATGATATTTGAGTCAAGCCCCGTGTTGCGAACATGGTCACCAGTCATCCCTCATTTGTTGTCCCCATTTCAGGCTAATGCGATATGGATGCTGCGTTTCTGCCACGGTCAACAACTATCCTCCATCGCCACACCCCTCCCATAGTGTTCCGAATTTGGGTAACGTGATTAAACTTTTTCATCTTCCTATATTCAGATTGATTCCAATGCCCCTGGAATTGCCCTGCTCGTGTGTTAGAGCATGTTGAGAAGATGATACATCAATTGGTCTGAGGTCCTCTGACTTTGGTTGGGCCTCCCTCGTCTCCTTGGGAACCCGAGTTTTAATTTCGAATGCCCGGAGCCTGGTCGATGCTCTCGCAATCGAATGAAGTGATAATACGACCCTCCTTTTTTTCTCATGACCCACGTGATCTTAGGGATGAGTTGCTATTTATTTCAGGATTATGGTTGAGCATGTTAAACCAGAGGGACAAGTATGATTAAGAAAAGGGGAAAGTAAATAGGCTTTTCTATACATGCAGTTCAGGGAAAAAAATAGAAAGCAGCAGAGCAGGACAAGTGTGGGGGTTTGGTCAAAACAGGCCCCCTAGGGGTTGGCTTCTTTGATGGATCTCTCCAATGCTGCCACCTTTTCTCTAGTGGCCTCTAGGACTTCCTCCAGTCCCCTGAGAACTCTTTATTCGTTAGCAGCCATAAAGCGCAGCTCGCTGGACCTGGCCTGTGCCCGTGCCTGTTCAGCTTGGAGCTCGGTTATCTGACGACTTTCTTCTATGAGTTGGTCTTGAGAATCCTCCAGTTGGGCCCTCAACTTCTCCACAATCTCAGAGTAGGTTGCAATGAACACCTATTTCTCCTTCGCCTGTTCCTTGAGGTTTCGGACCTCCTGTTCCGCCCTCAAAAAGGCCCAGGTACTCTCCGACTCCTCCTGGCACCGAATGACATCGGCGTGCCGACTTCTCTCCCACATCCTCTCAACCATGTAATCATGGACCATCAGATGAAGTCGTTGAGATTCCACCCCTCCAGCACACAGGAAGTGTAGCCAGGTGTGGAGAGACCCCATCTACTTTAGCCATTCCAGTTGGGGCTGATTGAGGAAACATTGGATGCACTTCCATCCCTTGCGTTGCATCATCCGACTCTCCTCAGCCGCTTCCGAATCTGAATCATCAAATTCTTTAGGGTTAGCAGGCTGGTAGATAGGTAAGACAGCCAACAGGGCAACAACATGGTCTTCCTCAGAAATTCCTCCTAGGGGAATAGGTTCCTCAGCATCCGGATGACCTTCCTCTCTCCCCTCGGTTCCGGTGGAACCCGCGTCAACTTCCGGCTCTACCCCGACGGTAGCACCGCCGATTTCCACCACTCCCCGGTCACCGGTTGACGGAGCCAACTCAGTTTGGGAGGCATGTCCAAGATGGAGTGGCACGTGTGTCATCGGCATGCTAACAGATGGCCCGGGCTCAGCAGCCCGACGGGCCTCTAGCGCCGTGATCACTGTACAGACAAGGAGCACCCTGATCAGTTGTGTCCTCTGATAGTGAGTATCGGTCTCGAATAAAGTAACTTAAAGGAACCCAAGGCATCATCCTCTATTTCTCTGGCCGCTACAGGAGCTGTCACGGTGGGGGATCCCTCAGCACTTGTCAGCTCAATAACGAGCGTTGGTACCCCGCCTTGCCCTATTGACGCCTCCTCCCCTCTTTCAGCCGGAGAGTCTTAGTCAGTTCCAATGCACTCCTGAGTAAGATGAGGAATATGGGTTAAGGGTTAAAAAGGAAAGAGAATACAAGAGAAGAAGGGTAAGGGTTGGAACTTACCTCGAGTAGTTTGGTCACTTCCATGTCGGAGCCGACAATCTCGCCGCTTTCTCAGAGACTCCCTTGGTGGGACCCCCCTTGTGATCCAACACCTTCAGACTCCCCTTATCCCTCTTCTTCACCTCCCCCTTCTCCTTCATCCCACTCTCTTATTTTGTCACCCTCCGATTCTTCGCTGTCATCTTCCCCCCGCGACATCCTCTCCGGATCATGCTCCTGGCCGAGCAGCACCTTCACCAAGAGAGGTGGCTCCGCACACCGACCTCGCTGGCGTGCGTATGTGTCCATGGATGTCAGGTATGCATGCTGCCAGTGGAATTCCACTCTATTGGTGACCCGAACAAGCCCGAATTCTGGCAGCTAGATCCCTTCCCGCATTATCTTCTGCCAGAGAGATTCAGTACTCATTGACCGCCGCAGGGTTATCCGAGCCAACCACAGTGCGGGGAAAACGGAATCCTGGGAAGGTTTAAGAAAGTATTTTATTTTCTTCCTAGGAAGTTCTCTGGCCGCTCTGTGGGAACCTCCTCCTGCAGGTAACGAGGGCGCGACCATGCCATGCGATGCCCCCGTCGCTGAAGTCCCATCTTGCATAGACCCCGTTTCCTGAGGTGATGCTGGTCCTCCTCTTCTAGCGGAACCCCGCCTACTCTCTCACCACCGAGGTTCCGTGCTGACAACCTTGAGCTGCCGGACGTGCTTCTGCAGAATCCCCTCAGGGTATGCTATGGTCCAATGTTCAACATACTCAGTTGAGAGGCCCGCATCGACTCCGGTGGGTGGAAAAGTGATGATGTCACTAGAGCCGTAGGTTGTAAACATCAGCCATAGCTGGCGAAGAACACATGGATTCATCTCCTCTTGGATATCTGTGCATACCCTCTTCAACATTTTATGGAGGAATCCGAACTACCTAGTGAACCGGGATGACACATAAGGCTCACAGAAAATCTTCCCATCAATCTGGGCCATGAGTACCCCACCTCTGATGCTTTGGAAGTATTCATTCTGCTCCAGCGAGCCTTGACCGTCGTCTACCAGCTGACCAATTGGAGTAGGGAATGGGATGAAGGTGAAGTTGGCATGGTTACAGATCCTAATCTATATCACCTCCTCGTTGAGTGTCATTGGAGCGACCCCGACAATGTTCAGCAGAGAGGGTCGCAGGCCGTTGCCCGAGGGACGAATGACATTTGGGAAGGTGTAGCCACCACAATGAGCCCCAACCCAGCCATGGAAAATATGGAAGGGGTAGAATAATCTCCAAGACTATCCCCCTCTCAACACTCATCCCAAGATGGCATACAATTGAGCCAGCACAGGGACCTTGAGGTTGAACCTTTTTTTGGCAGCCATGATGCCCGCTATCACCAAGGTCGCGGGGCAGATTCCCATACTTGTGTCCTGTATCGACAAGTGCCACCCACTCAGAAACATGGCAAGGAATCCAGCATACCGGAAATTCGAGTCCCGGGCCTCGTTGATGCTGTAGCCCCATGATTGGTATTTCCCCGCCTCCAGGATTCTCCAGTAGGATCCGCTCCTGCTCCTCGGAACCGCGGTTGGACACCGCTTTACCTGCCCTAGAATCCTGAACTCTGGGTCCTTCTCCAAGAACAGGATGAACCAATCCTTGTAGTCAATGTCCTTCAGAAAGTCCTTGACCTTAATCCTCTTCTTGGGCCAACTCCAGCAGGTGCTACGTCAGTATGGGGGTTTGAGACTTGTCACCCCAGATGTTCATCAGTGGGAGGAACTCGTCGTATTGATGGCCCTCCAAGGGGATGCCTCCGATGCAGTGGATGTCCCAGAGACTGATTCCAACTTCCCCATTATGGAGATGAAATGTGTTGGTGTCGGTGGACCACCGAGTGAACAACTTCGGTCTGAGCTCAGGCTTCCGGTAGAAGTGAAACTGCGATGTCCACACTACCTTGAATAGACCGATGTGCCGTAGCTCGGCCCCGAATTGGTCGCATGTTTGCCGAACCCAGTACGCCTAGGCCCACTCACTGGTGAAGTTTCCCCTAGACCGCAGATCCCAGTCCTATAGCCAGCCTTTGGTCTCGTTAGCGATTCTCTGACGGAAAGTGCTCACGTAGAGGGCTGGTGAGTTCTCCACAACAGGATCACCCCCAACAATGGTCCTGGTCCTGTGATTCAGGACATATACATCCATGTGCCTGGTTTCTCTGGAAGGACTACTTTTGTTGGTGATGTTGTATCAAGGAAGGTCATCTTCGCGGGTCACCCATGACCACAGGGTATCAACCTCGAAGCCCGGTAGGGGAACCTCCTCCAGAATACCGAAGTTACACAATGGAAGATTATCTGATAAAGCATTCTATTTCTGGGTGGGAGCTAGCATTTTTAAGAGTGTGTGGTTATTATAGACCACCCTCTTTGCACTGTAAACCTCTGGGTTCGCCGCCATCTCAACTCTGCACGCAGAGGCCTCCCCCTCATCAATATGGTTTGCAACCATCTTCTTCAAGCTAAGTGTTTGGAAGTGGTGCACGAAATCGGAGACTTGGGCACATAATCTAGAAGTCGGGCGTGTAAAAGCAGTTGCTCGCATGCAATCTCAAAGAGTTGCGCGGAAAATCTCAGGTTTGCACATAAAAGGATGCTAACTCACGGTGGAATTACACGTAGCCAAGCAGTTTTTGCGTAGAAGCGGAAGCAATTTCGCATGCGAGAGCTCAGGGCTTATCGCGTGAGAAACGCCGTATGGAGCATGGGGCCCCTGGCGGATTTTATAGGACAACTCAGGGTTCTGTGCCCATGCGTAAAGAGGATTCCATGATTTACCGGGGTTTTTCGCGCCGCTTGATCGTTTTTGGGTGCCAGAGGCCCATGGGCCCTGCATTTCGGTGTTTCACTCAGAATCTGATCGTCACGACCCCTTGCCAATCCCATTCCGAGGGGGGGCATTTGTAGACGCCGAAAATGCGTAAGTGTCGGAGAAAGTTCAGTAACAAAAAAGTGAAGTCATATTCGGACCCAGAGGCCCAGTTTGGAGGGCTCGAAGATGTTGCGCAAAAAAAAATGAGAAGCGCGTGAAAAAATTATGTCCCACGCGGAAGGCCTCGAGATTCGCAAAAGGTGCCGGCGCCAGCGTGAAATAATTTCACGCCCGCGCCCCGTGCGGTTGATATTTCACGCCGCCGCATCGGTCGCGCAATTCTTTTTCACAAGCCTTGCATTCCACTCTATCAGATGCCTATAAATAGAAGGAGAACCCCTTCCTTTTCGGGGCTGAAGAATTCGAACCTCCTCTCGTACGGGGAATTGGTATTTCATGTGCGTGCAATATGGCCTTCAGGTAGGGTTATTTTTCGCACCAAGTCACCCCGGGATCCGCCTTCGGGCGAGATCCCCTGGCTTAGACTAAATTCCAACCCCTTGGGGTCTGTCCCCCTGCGCGCAATTCCTTCCATTGCACGCATGCCCGTCAGTTGCTCACAATCTTTGCGCACCCCCTGTCCTTACGCTCGGCCCTTGCCACCCACACGTAATTCTGACACCTTGTGCGCAATCCATTCAAGTCGTACAAAGGCTCAACTGCCCTTATTTCGCACAGCCCCAATGGCTTCGTGTAATCCTTTGGCGCTTATCGCCTCGGTGCTCCCCGTGTATTCCCTGTGCGCAAGTCCGATGCCCTCCTTTTGGGTGCCATTTGCAGGTGTCCCGTGCACCCCGTGAATTTGTATCATATATGGTTTTCCCGTATGGCCTTCTCGGCTCGTACGAAGCAACTTCAAAGTCGCTTGGACAATCATTCCCATTGCGTTGCTTCGCCTCATGCTTCTTCGCATAGGCATGCTAACGACTATTGCTTCTTCGCATAGCCACGTTAATGTGGACCCCTCGATGGTTCACCCCACAACACCCCCTTTCCACGGCCTTGCCGATGCATTCCCTTCCCCAAGGGGTAGAGGGAACCGGTTATGTAAGTCCTAGGGGTGTGGAGCCAACCCACCTCGTCCAAGCTGTAGGACGTTAAACTTCCAAGCACATCGTCCCCAACATATGATGTTAAATTGTGACCCGGCCCCATGCCTCGCACGTAGGGTCCCCCCGCCTTGGACATCATCCACGCCCGCTCGTCTCCATGGGGATTGTGGGTTCATCCCTCATAGGGGGTGATTTATTGGAGTGGCGTTTGTCTGCGGGGAAGGTCAGCCGCCTTGGTGTAATCCCCTAGCCCTTCTTGCAGAAGGTAGCACCCATGCACCTCCGTACTTCCCCGGTGCTAGGGCCAGCGGAGAGCATGATGGGAAGTGGGACTCCTCCTATCTTCGGTCCCAAATCCCTCTCCCGCTGATCTTTTTCTCCCTCGAGCCTTTATCCTAGAGTAAGTCCCGACACCATGGGCCGCTCAACATGTAAGCCCCTCTTCGCTTCCCACAGACGCACTTTTCGCGACGTGATCATCAAGTCCCTACAACCTCTTATTTCTCACACTGAGCATGACTCCCGTGAGCTTAGAGTGAGCACTAACCTTGAACCCCACCCCCAGCGAACTACGGGGACTTTGATCCATGCTAAGGCATGGTACGTAGGAAGCCTCCACGAGGTTCAAGCCCCACCACCATGGGCCGTCTCAGAGAGTAAGCCCCATACTATCCCGAAATACGGGGACTTTGATCCGTCCTAAGGCATGGTACATAGGAAGCCTCCACGAGGTTCAAGCCCCACCACCATGGGCAGTATCAGAGAGTAAGCCCCATACCATCCCGAACTACGAGGACATTGATCCGTGCTAAGGCATGGTACGTAGGAAGCCTCCACGAGGTTCAAGCCCCACCACCATGGGCCGTCTCAGAGCGTAATCCCCATACCATCCCGAACTACGGGGACTTTGATCCGTGCTAAGGCATGGTATGTAGGAAGCCACCATGAGGTTCAAGCCCCACCACCATGGGCCCTCTCAGAGTGTAAGCCCCATACCATCCCGAACTACGGGGACTTTGATCCATGCTAAGGCATGGTATGTAGGAAGCCTCCACGTGGTTCAAGCCCCACCACCATAGGCTGTCTCAGAGCGTAAGCACCAAACCATCCCAAACTATGGGGAATTTGATCCATGATAAGGCATGGTATGTAGGAATCCTCCACGAGGTTCAAGCCCCACCACCACGGGCCGTATCAGAGCGTAATCCCCATACCATCCCAAACTACGAGAACTTTGATCTGTGCTAAGGCATGGTACGTAGGAAGCCTCCACGAGGTTCAAGCCCAAACACCATGGGCCGCCTCAGAGTGTAAGCCTCGTTCTCATCCCGCATGACGTTAAACTGTATCAGACACCTGAACTATGTGGACTTTGATTCCCTACCATAGGGATACGTAGGAGGCCTCCACGAGGCTCAAACCCATCACTCATCCTGATCTCTCCCTATAACCCATGTGTCTTGAGAAAATCATGCCCTAACCTGGAGGTTCTACTTCCTATGGGTTCCATCCACGTATTCATTCCCACGGGTTGCCTCTTCAGGTGTCCCACCGTACCATCAAACTACGCAGACTTTGATTCCCTGCCACGGGGATACGTAGGAAGTCTCTTCAATACCCAAGCCCAAATCCATCATCCATACTGATTCTTACCTGGTCCACCCCATCCCGGTGAGATCATGCCACTCCTCATTCACCTTCACAGCATTCATGAAGCCTCCCACATGCTGGCCCCAATATCGGTGTTCCCTCCAGGGTGTTCTTCAATCTGATCCACTCTTATTAGTGTTCCGATCAGTTCGATCCGTCTCTGCTGGACGTTAAACTTGCGGCATAACCTGTATTAAACATGGTAAGCTGAGGAAAACATCATATACATGCCTATGGAATACAATTACCCACATTTGATGTGGGATGCCTCGGGCTTCCACGCCCTCGAGAATCCCTATAATAAGGGACAAAAGACATACATGCCAATCCCCAGCGTCAAGACACACCGGTGATGCCCCAACGTGACTTCTCTCCTAACCGAAGGTTGCCGCCTTGACCAGACCCCTTGGAAGGTTCTGACAGAAGTGGCATAATTAACCGGTGTCCATGAAGATATGGCGCCAGGAAGAGCTTCATGAACTACATTTTAAATCTTTGAGGGAGACCCAGACTAGGTGACGAGCTATGAGGAGGAATCCACAGAAGGAAGAACCGACATCCCATCATCCCGGTTTCGATCAAGGAGCATACGTCCCTGAATATGGAACGGATGCCACCCACCTTTGGAAAGGGGGAATGCGGGGCCACAACAGCGTGTCCTCTGCATGACGTATACGCGCGCATCCCCGATGAAAGCGTCAGAAACAATAACATAACCTTATAATGAGGATTGGGGATTTGTAAACCAAATGGACACAACCTTATTTCCATTCCTAATAGTACTTATGAAGGCCCGCAATAGTTCACATTGATAGTTGATATTATGCTTGGGCTAATGAAAATCCATGTCTAATCTATATAATACACTGGAACCTCAACATAATCCAGTGTTCTACATCATGAGGTTATATCCACTTCTAAAAAGAACTAGGTCAACTTACTGGGATAATTCATGCTCCAACGTAATGTGGTGGAAATTCTTAAGGTGTCTTTATCAATAACATTGTCTCATGGAATATAATAAAAAATAAGTCCACGATTCAACATAATGTAGTTGGCCAGTATAGGATTCAAACTTAAAGGAAACATAATTAGTGTTGTGATACCCTATTTTTTGAATTTGAGAAGTCGGTCTAAATGAGGATATGTTATCAAGAAATAGAACCCACATTACATGTCAAGTATATATTTGAGACAAAAAAATCCACATCACATATCGAGGATACATCCATACCCTGATGTTATATCATGTTGAAATGTATGAATTTTCCATACTCCAATGTACTCTAGATAAATACAGATAGAGATTACATTTTCAACCCAACAACATGCAAAGACCCAACACAGAATATATGGGATGCAATGTATTCTTAGATATCAATTTCACAATATTCTATAATTTTACAATCCCAACAACTAAGTTGATTTAGAACTATTCTTTTGGCCCCAAAACACTCTTAAATGATCTTTTATGATCAAAGTAAGTGAAGTTGAGAAATGTCATGCCTTGATTAGGATTTTAGACATATAGATCATGTGAATAGTATATGGGGACCAATGGAATATTCCATTCACCAATATAACCAAATTAGAAAATCAAATAATATGTTGGAAAAGTGGCTCATGATCCTTGGGAGAGAGTAGTCTTTTGAAATCATAGAACTTGATCACCAATCACTAATTCAATGAAGAACCATACACGCCGCATTGAGATAGTCCTGAGAACCTAAATTACTTGTGGAAGGATCTCAGGTGGAGAAGAAGCTTATAAATTGAGGATGAATATCTTAATTCTTGGTCTTGCTAGTTTACATATACACTGTAATTTACTTGATTATAAGATTAATGTCTGTGGTTGCAATCTTTCACATGGAGGGAAAAATCCATTTATTAATGGTTGATCTACTATGGGAGAACCTTTTATTTACTTGATTTTTAGTACATATTTAATTCCTCTTATGCTGTTAATCTCAATTTCCACTATGTATGCCTTTTTTTTGTGTGATTGTAATAAATTTTTATATGATTTTTTAATCTTTATTTGGTTGTTCATTCATACTATCTCTCAACTTAATCACCCCTGTATACAATGAAATTGAAGTGATTGAGTGGAGAAGTGCATGATTATAATCAACATTTGTGTGGAAGTTAAAACCTCATTATTTTTTACTCAGGATTAACATTTCCAGATTATAAGGTTCCCAAATAGTTTTTTTTGAGTTATCCACTGAAGGATTAGAAAATTTATCTTTATTACCCCATGAATATAAGAAGGGTAATCATCATAAAATAATGGTTTTAGTGTTGAAACTCACAAAAACCAATAAGCAAGGGTTTTTTTATGAATGATGGTGAATATCTCATTGAAACAGAAAGAAAAGGATTCATCAATTTATGAACCATGATAGTTGTACACCGACACTCCTACCCTAGGACCAAACACTAATAAATTCTCTTAGTAAGTTATCTTATTTTTTTACCACTTCACACTCACATAAATTATACCCAAAAAACCCCTTATAATACGTAACATTGTGACACTAGAAATTACACCCTTCCTTGGAGACAATTTGAGTTTCCACTATAATGTATTATATGGATTCAAAATTATGTTGATTTAAAAATTTATGACCGCCTTTAAATAAAATAGTTCTGTTTTTAGGGAATAATTTCTTATTTATTAATACCAATACACTTTTCATGACTAAATATTTTATTGATCATTTGTTCAATCTTGATCTATAGATTGAGAGGACCTTGCTTTCTAGAGTTAAGGAACTAAGAAATATTGATAATCTATAAGTTTAATTTGATAACATTTTATTAAAAGAATCATTTGATACCAATAGTGTTCAATGTAAATATGAAATTATGGTTAAAAATTCTAACCAAAATTTTAAATATTTTTTTACACCTCAATTTGTAAATAATAACCATCAGATTTTCTATCATGTTGTGAAATATGATTTTAAATTAAAACTAGGATAATCCAATTACTGTATAAGTTTGATGGTATTATTAGAGAGGACCAAAAAAATATGATCATGGAGTTTTCCATTCTATGTGAAAACCTTAGGCCAAGAGGACTAGAAAAGGAAAAAATTAAGTGGAGATAATTTCCCTTCACTGTTGAAGGAGTATCAAAGGAGTGGTTCTAAAACCTCCATACAGGAGAAATAACAAGCTAGGATGAGCTAGAGAGGAATTTCTATCAAATATTATTCCCAATATTAAGGATTACTACCTCGAGGAATGAAATCTATTCCATCAGATAAGAAATTGGATAGACACTCTATGAGTGCTGGGAGAGATTGAAGAAGCTTTATAAAATCCATCTATACAAAACCATAGAGGAACGTCGTTTCCTAGTGTTTTTATACCAATGATTGTTATACAAGGATAAAAACCTACTATATGAATCATCTAGAGAAGTAATAGTTGAAAAATATATAGTTGATGCCAAAGGTTTGATAGAAAACATTTCATAGAACTCATAAAAATTTAGAATAAGAGGTACTACCACCAGAGGAGTTTATGAGGTAAATTCCACAGAATCAACTCTGTTTAAATCTAAAATGGAAGAACATAACACTATAAAAATGAAAATGTCTCTTAATAAATTTAAGAAATAACTAACACCTATTAATGTATATATTCTTGGTTTCTTCACAAAATTATTTCACTGATCTATGTATTGAAATGAGAGATACAAAGTTTTGTATTGATTCCTCTCAATAAATAACATTTCAAAAAACCAACCAATGATAGAGAGATAATTCCAAAGTCTAGTATAGATTAAGATATTAATATAACCAATCCAAACCAACTTATAAATAATATCTTTATCAAACTCCTCTATTCCAATATAATTTCAGGAAAGGATACTAACAAACTTATCCACCTATACCATTTCAATAGAGGAAACTCATTGAGAAATGGTACTCAAGATATTAAACTCAATATTACACACAACCAAACCCAAATATTGAGAAATTAGAAAATAAAATGAAGGAATTGAAAAATCAATCAGGACTTTTAGTTGAAATTATGGCTAATAACCCTAGAAAAGTACCATCTCAAACAGTACCAATTCCAACAGTCAACGTGTGTTTAGTAATTACTAGAAGTGGTGAAGAGATTAACCCTTACTCAAAACTAAAATTAGGATAGTCCGGGGAAAATAATGAAAAGTAAGAAATCATTTATATAAAGAAAAGGTAAGGAATCAAGTACTCTATTATAGAAATTTTCAATAGAGAAAGAGAACATACATTACTCTTCTCATCAAGTATGACTCAATAAAAGAAAATTAATGAAGAATAGACCCTATATGAGATTATAGACCCCTTAACAAAGGTTTAAAAAGCATAACACTTTTAAAATCACTAAAATAGATTCCCTAATATGCTAAGTTTCTTAAGGAACTATTCACTAAGAATAAAAATATTTAAGGGAATTAAAGGGTCATCTTAGAATGAAATGTGTTGGCCGTAATCACACCAAAAATACCCATGAAATTCCACGATACATGGAATTTATTCATAACTTGTACGCTTAGATCCATTATATATTATTTTCTTAATCATGTAAATTATATTAATTCAAATCCACATTTATTTTTTATTTTTTATAGATTAGAGAGATCAAGCCAACAAGAGTGGTAGTTCAACTTTCCAATTAAGCTGTTGTATTACCTACTAGAGGCCTTGAATTTGTGATTGTACAAGTTTAAAAACTAATATTCCTAACTAAATTTTATATCCTAAACATAGTATAAGAAATAGAATATGCTCAATCACCCATCATCCTAGGTAGGATATTTTTTAATATTGGTTGGACCATTATCAATGTTAATGAATGAAATATTACTATTTGAGTTTTGTGAAAACATATTTCATTTTAATATTTTTTATTCCATGAAATTTACTCAAGAGAAACGTTCCCTATTCATACTCACACTTTCTAAGGAACCATTTAATAATGTGGAAAATTATTTTTTGAAAGCAATTCCTCATCCGGGTAATTAATTGAGATTTTAAAAACCAATTAAAAATATATCTGAACAACCTATTATTATTAAAAAAAATACAAGGATGATATAACTTTTGTTTTATTTGATGGATTTGACTATTTATTCTCATTTCCTGAAACTAACACTTTTCCTACTATACCAGAACTCAAAATGGATGAGGTAAGTGAACATAAACAATTTCTATCTCTTATTCACTCACCTAAGATAGAATTGAAACAACTACTAAGAGAATTGAAATATTTGTACTTAATTTTTAAAGAAAATTTTATTTTCATAATTTCTAGAAACTTATCATTTGATCAAGAGCATAAACTCATTAATATTTTAATGGAATTTTAAAATACATAGCATGTAGTCTTGGGGGAATACCTTAAATCAGTCCTAGAATTTGTAGAAATAAAATATCTTATGAATATGATATCAAACCTACTAGATAACCCCAAATAATATTTAACCGAACAATGATGAAATTAGTTAAAAATGAAATTGATACATTGTTATAACTAGATAAAATTTACCCCATTTTTGACTCGCATTGGATAAGTCCGACCCATATTGTTCCTAAGAATACTGGACTCAAAACTATTGGGAATGAAAATAATGAACTCATCCTTGTGAGAGTATTTAATAGTTTGAGAGTGTGCATTGAATTTAGGAAAATAAACAAGTTTTTTAGAATGATGATTTTAAAATACCCTTCATAAACCATCTGCTAGAAATACTTTTCAGAAACACCCATTATTGTTTCCTAGATGAATTTTTTGGCTATTTCTATGTTCTCATTACTCTTAAGGTTTAGGTGAAAAACACCTTCCAATATGGAACCTTTGGTTACAAAAGAATGTTATTTAGATTATTTAATTCCCATATTACATTTCAAATATGTATGGTAAGACTTTTATCAAACTTGATAGAATGGTGTCCTGAAATTTTCTTAGATGAATTCACTATTTTATGTAATTCATTTGATCATTTATTTTCAATTTTTGAAAAAGTATTGAAAACATGAAATGAATGTTTTTATGAATTTCAAAAAATGAAACTTCATGGTGGAAAAAGGAATTGTACAAGGACATGTGATTTCAAAGAATGTAATTTAATTTTAAAAATAAAATATTGAAATCATTACCACCTTAACTTACCCCAAACGTGCAAAACATGTTAGATCTTTTCTAGGGAATGTATGTTTTTATATGAGGTTCATAAATGATTTTAGTAAGATATTTTTACCACTATAAAATCTTATAAATAAAGGAACTGAGTTTGTTTTTAATGATTAATGAAGGAAATATTTATATGAGTTAAAAAGAAATCTTACTTCACTACAATTGATACAACTTCCAAATTAGAAACACCCTTTTGAACTACTTTGTGATGATTTAAATTGTGTGTTGGGAGAATTATTAACATTAAGTATTTAATTAAAATAAAAGTCATAGATTATGCTTCCAAGACATTGGAATATTCCCACAAAAACTACATAACCAATGAGAATGATTTTATAGTAATTGTTTTTCCTAAGATAAATTAAGACCATATCTTATTAGAATAAAAGTAAGTATATGTTTTTGATCATGTAACCCTTATATGACTATTGAAGAAGGATAAAAAAACAACATCTATAAGATGGATCTTTTTTCTATAATAATTCAATTTTTAAATTAAAGATGAATGAAAAACTAAGAATCAAGTTGAAGATCACATGAGAAGAATACCCCATAATGTTAAGACATGGACCCTAGAATAAGATTATATCACTAATTATATGATAGGTGAGAAAATATTTTTCACTGAAGGTAAAGTTCCATGGTATATAGACATGTTCAAATTTATTATCACCAATTGAATCCCTTCACACCTTAATTCACACCAAATTTCAAGACATGAGGTCAAATAAAAGTTTCATATATGGGGTGATCCCTAAATTTGAAGAATCTATAGTGATAAATTAATTATAAGGTGTTTTCATGTGAGTGAAGTATCCTATATACTCAAAATTTTCCATACTTTTTCTTATAGAGGAAACTTTGGACCCTAAATAATTTCTAGAAAACTGTTAGAATTTAGACTATACTAGCCAACTATTTTCAGATATACCCATGATTTTTTAAAAGTGTGTTAATAGTGAAAATTCATTAGAAATTTTTCAAAAATAAAAAATATTAATCAATAAAGAATTAACCACTATAAATACATTGATTTATGGGGCATGGAATTTATAGGATCATTTACCATGTCTTTTGAATATTATTAAATATTTTTGGCTGTTTATTATGTTTCTAAGTGGGTGGAAGCCAAATCCATCAAGATCAATGCTTAATAATTGTTTTTTATCTTCTAGATCTAACATATTATATATATTTTTGATACCCATATCCATCATCATTAACTAAGGAAAACACTTTTTAAATATAAACATGTAATATCTGATGAAAATCATCATATAACACCCCATACCAATGGGATTGATGAGGTAACCAATAGAGAAGTTAAAGGGATTATTAAAAATATTGTCAAAATTAATATAAAATATTGGATCTAAAGATTTAAAGATACCATATTGACTAATTTAATATCTTATAAGACACCTATAAGAATGAGTCTATACAGGATGGTTTATGGGAAGAGTTATCACATCCCTGTGGAGTTGGAATATAAAGAATACTGAGTAGTGGTGAAGATGAACATATAATTTATGGAAGTAAGATATCAAAGGAAGATATAGATAAATGATATAGATTAAATTTTAAGAGAAGGCTTTTAGAATGATAAAATGGTCAATGAGAAAGCCCGACTAAAATATAACAAGATGATACAAAATAACGACTTCCATCCTAGAGACAAAAGTTTTTATTTACAAATCAAAATTGAAATTTATACCATGTAAGAATTATTCCAGATGTGAAGGATTTTTTTATTTTATATTGTTTTAACTTATGGTGGAATTGAACTAGCTATAGGAGGATCAAAGAAAAATTTCACTATGAATAAGAATAAAGTGAAGATGTAATGAATTGGCTTGGGCTACCACCTGAATTGGCACTCGAACCAACTCGATATTGATTCGAGGGATGTTCCCAATCCCCATCGGTGGGAGATAAGTTATAGGTAATTAGATACATGTAATGGAAATTATTTATCCCTTAAACTAGAGTTAAATAAGAGTGGTAATTTCACTAGAAAATTTGGCATGACCTATCCATAAGTCAGACATCCATGCCAAAAATTATATATATAAAAATAGGAAATAAGATATAAAAAATGAAAAATAAAACAGTGAAATCCCTCATCTCACCCAAAATCCCACCATATAAATTTTATCCAATATTATCACCCTATATTCACATGTATAATGTGCATCCACTAAAAAATATTACTAAAAAAAGTAAAGGCATACTTGGCCGATGCAATAATGAAAAATTAATAAATAAAGTAACTTACTAAAATGAAATCCCAAATTAAATAAATTGTCTAAGAGTGATGAAGAGATGACTAAAAATGTGAAATAAAAAATTAATATATGTGTGAGCATAAAAAATATTAGCCGGGTACCATTTTCCTTATCACATGCCTACCTTTTAATTAAAAATCAATTTTAATCTAGATTGAAATATTAATAGAAAATAATTCTTCCAAAAATAAACTTATTAAAAAAATATATAGTGAACTAACATTTTATAAATTTTCATTATTATTTTTAATAATGAAAACAATCAATTTAAAATATTTTCCATCAACCTAATCAATTTTTGAAAAAAATAGCCCGGTTTAAATCCACTTGAAAATCCAAGATGAAATACTTTAACTTAAAATGGTTTCCAAAACCTCTTTAAAACCAATATTAAAAAACCAAATACAAGGGATGAAGTATGGTATGGAATCAAAACCAGAAGTCCAGAGGCAAATAATGAAAGTAAACAAGGCGAGGGTAACACAAATGATACAAGTAAGAGGAAAAAATTCAAATACAAAATAAGGATTCCCTATATAAACCACCAATAAAGATTTAGGTGTCATGGTATCTTAACTAGGAACTCAATTAATACAATATTGAATTGGAGATAACCACCTTAAATGTACTACAAGACACTTTATGTCTTGGTAGTCCTGTGAAACATGTTAGGACCAATACCATCAACCTAAGAGTGTGAAACTATCATGGGGAACCATTTGGGAACACTATAAAACCCAATATATCTCTAGTTAGACACAAGATAAACTCGAATTTGCACTCATCAAGGACTCTACATAGTGACCTAGAATTCCCATAACCAAACAGTCAAGTAAGCAGGTGAGAAAGTAATCAAAAAAAACAAGGTAAAACAAGAAATATCTCACACATCAACTCAAACATCCTTTAATAGAATATCCATGATCACATAATACATCCATAATAAGTATAATAATCATAAACCATCCACCACGGGATTTTTTTTGAAATGGGAAACTGAAGAGGGTCCCATAATCTATAAACACATTTCAAAGTTCCAAATGGGCCTTTAACGAAAGATAAATTGGGATGATGATTCATTTTCCCATCATTTGAAATAACACATTTAAATTAATTTTTAATCTAAACCTTCCTTTAAAAGACCTCATAAAAACCATTAAACATTTTTTTTCAGTTAACCCATGACCTAAATGGGTTCTAATAAATTTTTACCCACTCATTTTATTTTAAAAAACATTTTAGACACTTCCTCAATACTTAGAATTTCAATTACCAATTTAAATTACAATTAAAACCTTCATAATTCACTTTTAAGACCAAAAAATATTTCAAAATATAAGAACTTTTTTTCAAAGTTTTAAGAACCCATTTTTTACTACGGAAGACTTTGGAATATTCTTGATGATATTCCAGAGCAGCGCCTTCAGACGACATGCGAATCCGAGCCCCGGTGTGGCTGGAATTGAGTTTTCAGTGCGTTCACACTGGAAACGCCAAATAAATGGGATAACTCCTAAATAGAGTTCCGGATCAGAGATCCGAGTGTACGGATGGATCCGGAATGGGGTGTTCACCCTTGGAATGACATAAAGTATGTCAGCGTGGGATGTTTGGACCCCTCGCTCGCTTCCGGAAGGTTAAACGGATAAATTAATTAATTAATTTATTTGTTTAATGGTTAAACGCAAGTATCTCTTAAACGGTGGCTCAGATTGGAAAACCGAGGGCACCGTTGAGTTTGGAGCGTTCCGTTTACCCTAGGAGGGGTATAAGTTTTGCGGGCGCGACCCGTCTGTGAAAAATGGCCCCGAGGGCATTTTCGTAATTTAGCGGATTCAGATGTTAATAACTTTTGAACGGGGTCTCAGATTAAAATTCCGAGACCGACTTTGTGTTCAGAGCGTGGTTTTTGGCCTAGGGGAGGCTTAATCCTGACCCCGTCGGGAGTTCGGGTTCGGGCCGACGGGCGGGTGGTTAAGTGTTTTCTATTTAAAGGCTTAACCCACCCCTCCCTCTGTTTCTCCTTATTCTTCACCTGGACAGTGGCGGGCGGCACCTCCTCCATCATCTCCTCCTCCACTCCGGGGAAGTAGCTCCGGAAAGGTGGCGGTTCGGCGAGCGAAGCTCCGGGCAACGCCCATGAGGTAGGATTGTTGAGGTTTCAATTTTTATTCCCGCACCTACTTTGAGTTCAATTTTATGCATCGATTTGATGTTAAACCTTCAAAAAAATCCCATGGACGTGTATTATACAGTTTTTTCTTTTCATAGATTCTTTCGGAATCGAATTCCGAGATCCGTGGCGTCCGCAATCATCCGCCGAAGTTCGCGGGTTTTCGGGTTCCGGCGGGTTCGAGTGGCGGTGCGGCTCGGCGGAGGCGGCGACGCGCGGGTGGCTCCAGTGGTCGGCGACGCGGGGGTTCGGCGGAGGACCGGGCGAGCGCAGGTGATGGGGGCGATGGTGAGCAGCCGCAGGCGAGGGGAGCGCCGGGGTTCCGTGGAGGAGGCCGGCGCGCCGGTCGCGTTCGGTGGAGGAGGAAGGACCCGTGCCGCGCGGGTCTTCCTGGGGTCAACGAGGACCGGCTTCGGCCGGTTTGTTTCGGAGAAGGCAAGGACCCACATGAGGTGGGTCCTGCATTGCAACAGGAGACCGGCCATTTGGCCGGTCGGTTGAGGAGGGCCGGACCCGCTCGGGTTCGGCGGTTTGAGGCGGGTTGCGGCCAGCGGGCCGGCGGCTCGGACCGGGCCGGCCGGGGTGGACCGGCCCAGATAGGCCCCCTTGCATTCCGGGGGCCGTAACTCTTAAACGGCGCGTACGATTGACACGCTGTCTACGGCTATGCGACCGTATTGACGAGGCGATCCCTTTAAAGTGGGTCTAGGGGTTTTTCAGATATGCACCCGAAGGCGGGTGACCTGAGAGTTTTAATTTAATGATATTAATTTATTATTAAAGTTGTGACGAACATGGTTCGCGAGCCAGACGTCCGTTTGAAGCGCCGTCGGAGGCGCTGTGGCCCTGAGGCTAAGATGGTCCTTCCAATGTGGTTCAGAACCTTTGCGGGTTGGTTTCGTTGCTCTGCGGCATGAAACAAAATGTGAATAATTAATTAATTATTTAATTAATTAATTATTCTTGCGTCGGACCGAACTCCCGCTTGGGATGTTCAATTGACGCGCCGTCAGCAGCAGCATGATCCCAGTCCTCATGCGTACTTTTTGAGGAGCTTTCCAAAGCGTTTGTGTTGGAGATGACGTGCGGGCCCCACAGGGCCTAGTTCGCACGTATTACGATGAAACACTACTTTTTCACCCGACATCCATTTGGGGTGTTTGAGCAGTCGATTTTGGGTGTTTTTACGAGGATATTGCAATGGTGAAATCTGCCCACCCTAATTCGGCATGACGGTGTGGGCCCCGCGAGGGCCGTTTCGGGAGTTGACGGTGATTTCCAGCTTTATCACTGGGTGTCCGTTTCGGACAAGTGATTAGTTGAACTTGTGTACTTTTTCGAGAGGATCGCAATGGTGCGATCTGTCCATTGAGTTTCAGGACCGGGAGGCAGGTCCCACGCAGCGTCGCTCGTGTGCGGTGCGCCGGGATGCACCTTTTTCTCAGGATATCCATCGCACTCAAGTGAGTAGTGCGTTTGACGTGTTTTCCCGAGGGGATTGCAATGGTGTGATGCACCCGACTGTTTTCGGGGCCGAGGCTCGGGATCACGGGGCGCCGTTCGGGCGTGGGGTGGTGTTGGTGACTTTTCCGTCAGATATCCGTTTGAGGCGAGGGAGTAGTCTATCTCGCGTGTTTTTTCATGAGGATTACAACGGTGCGATCCGTTTGGTTGTGTGGAGCCTCTTGCGTGATCTTGTTAAATGTGGAAATGTGAAAGACGCTCTGATGGTGATTTTTCTCACCGTGTTTGCAGAGAACCCTTAGCGTGTGATCGCATGCACTTCCGTGTGAGTGAAGACGTGTGGATGGCTGTGCCCCAGTCGTTGAGGCGGCAAGTTGGAAATGTTACGTCACGCCTTCGCGTTGACGTTAGGTGCCCTTTACACGATAACCTTTGGGCTGGAGACGTGGTATACTCTGGGAGTATATGAGAGAACTTGGAGGTACGTGTGGTTTGTACCTGAGACGTTCGTGCGCTTGGTTGGGGTTGACTTGGGTCCACACGTCGTGTGGGCCCCATGTGCGTGCTGTGTTCTGGTTTGCGTACTTTGACCTCTCGTGACGTAGAGGGTCCCTCAGGTCTCGTTTGTCGACCAACGAGGTTGAGTTTCCCCCCGGCTCTATGCTCGATGGTTTAGATCAGCAGGGTTGAGTGTTTTCCCCTGGTCTTGTTCCAGAGTCAGACGGTTGCACGATACCCACTCTGTGTTCGGTTGGCCAGTGTTGTACCCTCCAGTAGAGATGGCCAGAGCAGTTCTGAGTTTTACCCTCCAGCGGGGCTGGGCAGTGGGTTACTCATCGACTTTTAGGGTCTACCCTCCAGCAGAGACTGGGCAGTGGGTCACCTGACGCTATTAGGGTCTACCCTCCAGCAGAGACTGGGCAGTGGGTCACTCGACGCACTTAGGGTCTACCCTCCAGCAGAGACAGGGTAGTGGGTCACCCGATGATCTCTTAGGGTCTACCCTCCAGCAGGGCTGGGTAGTGGGTCGCCCGTCGTCTAGTTCTAGGTCTACCCTCCAGAAAGGCTAGGCAGTGGGTCGCCTATCGACTTATTCCAGGTCTACCCTCCAGCGGGGCTGGGCAGTGGGTCACCGGATGATGTATTAAGGTCTACCCTCCAGCGGGGCTGAGCAGTGGGTCGCCTGATGATGTATTAAGGTCTACCCTCTAGCGGGGCTGGGCAGTGGGTCGCCTGATGATGTATTAAGGTCTACCCTCCATCGGGGCTGGGCAGTGGGTCGCCTGATGATGTATTAAGGTCTACCCTCCAGCGGGGCTGGGCAGTGGGTCACCTGATGATGTATTAAGGTCTACCCTCCAGTGGGGATGGGCAGTGGGTCGCCTGATGATGTATTAAGGTCTATCATCCAACGAGGCTGGGTAGTGGGTCACCTGATGATGTATTAAGGTCTACCCTCCAGCGGGGTTGGGCAGTGGGTCACCCGGTATCATATTATGAATTACCCTCCAGCAGGGCTGGGCAGTGGGACACCTGTTGGAATTCCAGACTCAGTCCTTTCGACTAGGTTAGTATGTGGCTTTCATCCGTGATTACCGAAGCGGGACCCTTGGTTATACGAGTCAGTGTTGTGATGGCTTGACTTTGAGAAGACCTCTCTACTGCAGGGCAGTGATGAGGCCTGGTTTGACTTTCCCTAGAACTCTCAAGTTCGAGGGGCACTTTCCCCACCGAGATGCGTTCTTGTGACGCGATCTAAAACCGTGCGGGCGAGTCAGTGCCGCCCAAACCGGATAGTGTCGAGGCGCAGTGATTGAGCCCCTTGGATTGCGGTTCGGGGCAGACGTGCGGGATGCTGAGCATCGATGGAGTTTACTTCTGGGTTTTGGCTACTCTTTTCTTGGGCTGATCTACAGGACAGAGATCCCCTTACGAGCTTGTTCGGGATTCTGGACATAGCATATATATGTATATACCTCGTACGAGTACCCACTCCTTGGGTTTTGGATACTCTCCTTCCAGGAGAGGCGAAGACGCGCAGGGTATTCCATGTGCTTTCCGTGTCTAGCTTCTCGTGGTTGGATGAGTCTACTCTCCTTATATAGGTAGCGAAGACTTGACGAGAATTTCATCTTCTCACCGTTTCCAGATCCTTGTGTCTGGATGAGTCTACCTTCTTTCCTCTTGTTGGGTTGAGCTGGACTCTCTGCTGTTACTCTTTACTGCACCCTCGGTTGGACTCCTTTACTTTCCCTGTTCGCTCTACTGCTCACCCTTAGGTACCTCCTTTGTTGCTCCCTCAAGCCTTCGGGGTATCCTAATGAGTATTTTTATACTCACCCCTGCTTGGGATTTGCCCGCACTTGGTGTGCCCTTGCAGACGACGGACAGGTGGAGCGTGGCTTCAGTGGAGCGTAGGAGCTTGGGAGCTTGGACTGCATGCGGTGGTCGTGCCCGGGTTCCAGGTGGGAGACCCGTCAGCTGTTTCTTTTTGTTGACCTATTGCCGGGTTGTGGAACTTTTTGGTTGGGCGCGTGTTTTTCCCCTTTTCTTTTCAGCTTGTACTTTGTACTGTTTAGAGGTCGATGCACATCTGTGGTTTATACATATAACAGTTGTCCTTTTTACTCTGCTTGCTCTTCCTTTTACTCTGCACTTTTTCATTGAGTGTGATACGTGTGTGTACAGGTACTTAGGCAAAGGCCTCCCTGATTTATTGTGCCTTCGGCGCTGGTCGTCAGCCCCTGGCCTATGGAGGCAGGCTTGGGGTAGTTGCGGCTCGAGCCCGGGTAGGGTTGGGTTGTGACAAAGTGGTATCAGAGGTGGTTTGTTCCTTGGGACGCTGTTCGGACGTCCCTAAAACAATAGGAATTGGTTGGGATTTAGGGAAACAGTGTCAACGTGTCTCGAGAGCGGATCTCAGGCTAGGGAGTCTAGTGATGGTGCGGCGACCGACGTATCCATTCACCAGGACCTTGATAACCCGCTTGTCGACTCGGCATGCTGAGACACTTGTTGCAGGGAAAATTTATTTGTGCATCACATAGGATTGAGTCTTTGACTGTCCTTCTTGAGTCAGCTCCCCATCATTGTTATCGGTATATACATATATGCTCATATGACCGCGGCACTCCTTGATAATATTCAGGATGTCTCCGCGAAGACATCCATCCAGGATACCATCTATGGTTTGTGACGATGAACCTGTGAGCTACGAGGCCACAGTCTAGGACCCATCATGCGAGCCCCTTTCTCCGGGTGGGCCGGTAGCAGCACCCCCACCTGTTGAGCAACAGGAAGTTTCAGCAGAGCAGGCTGAGCTTGAGCGTGCTCCGTGAGTTCTAGCAGTAGAGACCGCTGAGGTTCAGTGGTGAACCAGACCCTCAGGAAACATAGGGTTGGCTATAGGTAGTGGTTAGCCTTTTTAGGCTTGTGCAGATACCGACAGATCAGAGAGCGGCTTTGGCAGCCACCCCTTTTTGTGGATCAGATTGACATTGGTGGAGTCTAATGACTCAGTTTCTTGACGAGTCATCGCTTTCGCGGGGCGACTTTCAGTTGTTGTTTCGTGAGGAGTTTTTCCCATCCTGCTTGCGCTCCGTTCGGATTCAGGAGCTCCTAAAGTTTCAGCAGGGAGGGATGATGGTGGCCGAGTACGCGACTAGTTTTGAGACCGTGCAAAGGGATGGCGAGGTACCCTACCGCCTTGCCCTAACCCCAAAGTCTGGAGTGGGTGCACGACATCGGCAAGGGCCGACTTCGCGTGAACGGATCAATCCTTTGGTCAGTGTGCGGTGACGCAGAGCTGTGCGTGGGTTCTTTTGGGTATGGGAAAGACAGGTATGGGATTAGTACCCTGTGTTGCTCCCTAGTTTTGCTTTTCGGGGACAAAAAGATTGAAGGAGGGAATGATTTAAGAACCCATTTTTTACTGCAGAAGACTTTGGAATATTCTTGATGATATTCCAGAGCAGCGCCTTCAGACGGCGTGCGAATCCGAGCCCTGGTGTGGCCGGAATTGAGTTTTCAGTGCGTTCACACTGGAAACGCCAAATAAATGGGATAACTCCTAAACGGAGTTCCGTATCAGAGATCCGAGTGTACAGATGGGTCCGGAATGGGGTGTTCACCCTTGGAATGACATAAAGTATGTCGGTGTGGGATGTTTGGACCCCTCGCTCGCTTCCGGAACGTTAAACGGATAAATTAATTAATTAATTTATTCTTTTAACGGTTAAACTCAAGTATCTATTAAACGGTGGCTCAGATTGGAAAATTGAGGGCACAATTGAGTTCGGAGCGTGCCGTTTACCCTAGGAGGGGTATAAGTTTTGCGGGCGCGGCCCGTCTGTGAAAAATGGCCCCGGGGGCGTTTTCATAATTTAGTGGCTTCAGACATTAATAACTTTTGAACGGGGTCTCGAATTAAAATTCTGAGACCGCTGTTGTGTTCATAGCGTGGTTTTTGTCCTAGGGGAGGCTTAATCCCGACCCCGTCGGGAGTTCGGGTTCGGGCCGACGGGCGGGTGGTTAAGTGTTTTCTATTTAAACACTTAACCCAACCCCTCCCTCTATTTCTCCTTCTTCTTCGCCTGGACAGCGGCGGGCGGAACCTCCTCCGTCCTCTCCTCCTCCACTCCGGCGAGGCAGCTCTGGGAAGGTGGCGGTTCGGTGAGCGAAGCTCCGGGCAACGCCCACGAGGTAGGATTGTTGCGGTTTCAATTTTTATTCCCGCACCTACTTTGAGTTCAATTTTATGCATCGATTTGTTGTTAAAACTTCGAACAAATCCAATGGACGTGTAGTATACAATTTTTTATTTCCTTCTCTTATTTTGGAATCGAATTCCGAGCTCCGTGGCGTCCGCAATCATCCGCCGAAGTTCGCGGGTTTTTGGGTTCTGGCGGGTTCAAGCGGCGGTGCGGCTCGGTGGAGACGGCGGCGCGCGGGTGGCTCCAGTGGTCGGTGGCACGGGGGTTCGGCGGAGGACCGGGTGAGCGCAGGTGCTGGGGGTGATGGTGAGCGGACGCGGGTGAGGGGAGCGCCGGGGTTACGCGGAGGAGGCCGGTGCGCCAGTCGCGTTCGGCGGAGGAGGAAGGACCCGCGTCGCGTGGGTCTTCCTATGGTCAACGAGGACCAGCTTCTGCCGGTCTGTTTCGAAGAAGGCAAGGACCCGCATGAGGCGGGTCCTGCGTTGCAACAGGAGACCGTCCATTTGGCCGGTCGGTTGAGGAGGGCAGGACCCGCTCAGGTCCAGCGGTTTGAGGTGGGCCGCGGCCAGCGGGCCGGTGGCTCGGACCAGGCCGGCCGGGGTGGACCGGCCCGGATAGGCCCCCTAGCATTCGGGGGGCCGTAACTCTTAAACGGCGCGTCCGATTGACGCGCCCTCTGTGGCTGTGCGACCATGTTGAAAAGGTGATCCCTTTAAAGTGGTTCTAGGGGTTTTTCTGATATGCACCCGAAGGTGGGTGACCCGAGAGTTTTAATTTAATGACATTAATTTATTGTTAAAGTTGCGACGAACCTGGCTCGAGAGACAAACGTCCGTTTGAAGCGCCGTCAGAGGCGTTGTGGCCCTGAGGCTGAGACGGTACTTACAATGTGGTTTGGAACCTTTTTGGGCTGGTTTCATTGCTCTGCGGCACGAAACAGAATGTGAATAATTAATTAATTAATTAATTAATTAATTAATTATTCTTGCGTCGGACCGAACTCCCGCTTGGGATGTCTGATTGACGCGCCATCAGCGGCAGCATGATCCTAGTCCTCGTGCGTAATTTTTGAGGAGCTTTCCAAAGCGTTCAGGTTGGAGACAAGGTGCGGGCCCCACAGGGCCTAGTTCACACGTATTACGGTGAAACACTACTTTTTCACCCGACATCCATTTGGGGTGTTTGAGCAGTCGATTTTGGGTGTTTTTCCGAGGAGATTGCAATGGTGAAATCCACCCACCCTAATTCGGCATGACGGTGTGGTCCCCGCGAGGGCCGTTTTGGGAGTTGACGGTGATTTCCAGCTTTATCACCGGGTGTCCGTTTCAGACAAGTGATTAGTTGAACTCGTGTACTTTTTCGAGAGGATAGCAATGGTGTGATCCATCCATTGAGTTTCGGGACCGGGAGGCGGGTCACACGCAGTGCCGCTCGTGTGCGATGCGCCATGATGCACCTTTTTCTCCGGATATCCGTCGCACTCAAGTGAGTAGTGCGTTTGACGTGTTTTCCCAAGGGGATCGCAATGGTGCGATGCGCCCGACTATTTTCGGGGCCGAGGCTCGGGATCACGGGGTGCCGTTCGGGCGTGGGGCGGTGTTGGTGAATTTTCCGTCGGATATCCGTTTGAGGCGAGGGAGTAGTCTATCTTGCATGTTTTTCTGCGAGGATTACAATGGTGCGATCCGTTTGGTTGTGCGGAGCCTCTTGCGCGATCTTTTTAAATGTGGAAATGTGAAAGATACTCTGATGGCAGTTCTTCTCGTCGTGTTTGTAGAGAACCCTTTGCGTGTGATCGTGTGCACTCCCCTATGAGTGAATACATGTGGATGGTTGTGCCCCAGTTGTTGAGGCGACAAGTTAGAAATGTTACGTCATGCCTTCACGTTGACATTGGGTGCCGTGTGCACGATAACACTTGGGCTAGAGACGTGGTATACTCTGGGAGTATACGAGAGCACTTGGAGGTATGTGTGGTTTGTACCTAAGATGTTCGTGCGCTTGGTTGTGGTTGACTTGGGGCCACAAGTTGTGTGGGACCCATGTGCATTCTGTGTTCTGCTTTGCGTACTTTGACCTCTCATGACATAGAGGGTCCCTCGGGTCTCGTTTGTCGACCAGCGGGGTTGAGTTTTTCCCCCAGCTCTGTGGTCGATGGTTTAGATCAGAAGGGTTGAGTGTTTTCCCCTGGTCTTGTTCCGGAGTCGGATGGTTGCACGATACCCACTCCGTGTTCGGTTGGATAGTGTTGTACCCTCCAGTAGAGATGGCCAGAGCAGTTCTAAGTTTTACCCTCCAACGGGGCTGGGCAGTGGGTTACTCATCGACTTTTAGGGTCTACCCTCCAGTAGAGACTGGGTAGTGGGTCACCCGACGCTATTAGGGTCTACCCTCCAGCAGAGACTGGGCAGAGGGTCACCTGACGCACTTAGGGTCTACCCTTCAGTAGAGACTGGGCAGTGGGTCACCCGACGACCTCTTAGGGTCTACCCTCCAGCAGGGCTGGGCAGTGGGTCGCCCGTCGTCTAGTTCCAGGTCTACCCTCCAGAAAGGCTGGGCAGTGGGTCGCCTGTCGACTTATTCCAGGTCTACCGTCCAGCGGGGCTGGGCAGTGGGTCGCCTGATGATGTATTAAGGTCTACCCTCCAGCGGGGCTGGGCAGTGGGTCGCCTGATGATTTATTAAGGTCTACCCTCCAGCAGGGCTAGGCAGTGGGTCGCCTGATGATGTATTAAGGTTAACCCTCCAGAGGGGCTGGGCAGTGGGTCGCCTGATGATGTATTAAGGTCTACCCTCCAGCGGGGCTGGGCAGTGGGTCGCCTGATGATGTATTAAGGTCTACCCTCCAGTGGGGCTGGGCAGTGGGTCTCCTGATGATGTATTAAGGTCTACCCTCTAGAGGGGCTAGGTAGTGGGTCGCCTGATGATGTATTAAGGTCTACCCTCTAGCGGGGCTGGACAGTGGGTCACCCGGTATCATATTATGAATTACCCTCCAGCAGGGCTGGGCAGTGGGACACCTGTTGGCATTCCAGACTCATTCCTTTCGACTAGGCTAGTCTGTGGATTTCTTCTGTGATTACCGGAGCGGGAACCTTGGTTATACGGGTCAGTGTTGTGATGACTTGACTTTGAGAAGACCTCTCAACTGAAGGGCAGTGACGAGGCGTGGTTTGAATTTCCCTACAACTCTCAAGTTCGAGGGGCACTTTCCCCACCGAGACACGTTCTTGTGACGCGTTCTAAAACTGTGCGGGTGAGTCAGTGCCACCCAAAGCGGATAGTGTTGAGGCGCGGTGATTGAGCCCCTTGGCTTGCAGTTTGGGGTAGACGTGCGGGATGCTGGGCATCGATGGATTTTACTTCTGGGTTTTGAATACTCTTTTCTTGGGCTGAGCTACGGGACAGAGATCCCCTTACGAGCTTGTTTGGGCTTCTTGACAGAGCATATGTATGTATATACCTCGTACGAGTACCCACTCCTTGGGTTTTGGCTACTCTCCTTCCAGGAGAGGCGAAGACACGCGAGGTATGCCACGTGCTTTCCGTGTCTAGATTCTTGTGGTTGGACGAGTCTACTCTCCTACTATAGGTAGCGAAGACTCGACGAGAAGTTCATCTTCTCACCATTTCCAGCTCCTTGTGTCTGGATGAGTCTACCTTCTTTCCTCTTGTTGGGTTGAGCTGGACTCTCTGCTGTTACTCTTTACTGCACCCTCGGTTGGACTCCTTTACTTTCCCTGTTCGCTCTAATTCTCACCCTTCGGTACCTCATTTGTTGCTCCCTCGAGCCTTCGGGGTATCCTACTGAGTATTTTTATACTCACCCCTGCTTGGGATTTTCCCACACCTGGTGTGCCCTTGCAGACGACAGACAGGTGTAGCGTGGCTTCAGTGGAGCGTAGGAGCTTGGGAGCTTGGACCGCATGCGGTGGTCGTAGCCGGGTTCCAGGTGGGAGACCCGTAAGCTGTTTCTTTTTGTTTACCTGTTGCCGGGTTGTGGAACTTTTTGGTTGGGCACGTGTTTTGACCCTTTTCTTTTCAGCTTGTACTTTCTACTGTTTAGAGGTCGATGCACATCTGTGGTTTATACATATAGCAGTTGTCCTTTTTTACTCTGCTTGTTCTTCCTTTTACTCTGCACTTTTTCATTGAGTGTGCTGCGTGTGTGTACAGGTACTTAGGCAAAGGCCTCCCCGAGTTATTGTGCCTTCGGCGCTGGTCGCCAGCCCCTGGCCTATGGATGCGGGCTTGGGGTAGTTGAGGCTCGAGCCCGGGTAGGGTCAGGTCATGACAAAATTCCATTCAGACAATTTAATAAAAAATTAGTGCCTACAGTTTAATAAAAAAAATTCGTACTACTCTTTAAAATATGAAAACCCATCTCTTTCCATTAGGACCACAAAAAAACCACTTTTATCTCCTAAAAATTAATAAAAGTAATTTAATACTATAATTTGATAATTAAAGCCTAAAATTAATCCCTAAGAAATCAATAGTTAAAAAATTAAAGGTTTATACATGGGAAAACCTACCACAAATCAATAACAGATGGTTCGAAGATTCAAATATGAGTAGAACAGAGATTGGAGAATTAGTTTACTACCATAAAAATAAGAACTAAAAACAAATAAAAATTGAAATCCCACTTAGAGTTCATATAATAAGGAATTAGTTATGGGGGAGAAAGAAAATAAGGGGAAAAGAAGAAAGATGGGGAGAGGAGACCCTGCCTTGTTGATTTGTACAAGAATCGTGAAGAAACCATGATGAAATTGCCAAATGGGAGTGAGATCTAGAGGAGGGATGTGTACACACATAGGGGGATAAGTCATGTGGTGTCACATGATGTGGGGGGGGGGGAGATATGGGATTATGTTTTTAAAATAATTAAAGGAAATTCTTTAAATTTTGAAAAATTAAAATTCTGGGCATGAAACACAGTTTACCCACACAGTTTACCAAACCATGAATCCCACACTGGATAACCAGAATGCACAATTCATGGTTTACCATATGATTATGAATGTTTTAACTCATCGTGTGCTAACCATGTTAAATGGAACTATCCAATAACAGACCCAAACTCATGATTTTTCTAACCCTGCAGGCTAACCATGCGACACTAAAAAGGTGTCTAAAAAGATAAATTCCTAGCCCAAAAATTACCAAAACATAAAATAACATGAGATAACAAAAAATAATTAAATACGGTAACATGGGGTGTTAAAAACTCTCCACCAAAATGATTTCTTCCCCCAGAAATCCATTTAAAAATGATAGAAGATGATCATGCACTTAAAACTCTAACACCCTAATAAAGAATGAGAGGTAAAGGAGACTAGAGTAAATCTCAATGATATGTACCACCAACCAATACTAATCCTCAATACCAATAGAGAAAAACCTAATAAAAAATACAACAACTACAAGAGGAATTCAACCAACTAAAAAGGGACATAAGGATTCACTAGCACTGAGTCCTATTAGTTTGTCCTTACTATTTAGACTTCGTCTAATATAGTGGGTCAATAATACTTAGACTCACTATAAGATGAAAAATTAAGAAGGAATCACTTACCTAAACCCTTAAAAAAGATTAGAATTAATCTATCCACTATAATAATAATGGAAAAGGGAAATACTAAAACACCAACCCTCAAATGAGAGGTTATTAGAAGAAGGGAGACCTATCATGGGTTTCCAACCATTTATAATATAAAAAAATGGCGAGACAAGGAATAAAGTACCAAAAATATGTGAAACACCACCACAAAGCACTAAATATATAAAATAATCAAGGCCAACTATTCAAAAATAAACTAACCAATTTCCAAGAGATAAACAAACTAAAGGAACACCTATTCACCCATAGTTCAAAGTCACCAAGACAATCAAGATCACAAAAAAACTCAAATAATTACATGGGATTTAATCTCAGGTCACCATAATTATTGAGTAATGTAGGACCTCAAACCGAGACATCATCTCAAGGTGAAACCATCAAAAGAAAACTGACACCCTTAAGTACCAAATAACTTGGAGAAAACCCCTATCCTAGTTACCAAATTACTAACCCTAAGGTTTCCCATTATCAACCCATCAAAACTATAAAATTCAATTTATCTAATCTAAAAATCAAACTTCAAGGAATATTATTTTCATTGAAGAATAAAAATCATAAGAATAAAAAATTTTCATTAACACTCATAAAAAACCAAGGAAAGTACAAACTGGATCACAGATACCTCAAAATAACTTATGAACTTCTAATGCACCAAATATAAAACTACCAAAAATAAGAATTACCACAATAAAAAACATCACAAGCTCCCAAAACACCCAGATAGGTACTTATAAGACTCATATGAAAAACCTAGATCACCCACAAAAAGTAATACTAATGGATTAAGAAACCTTGAACTAAATCCAAGAGTAATAATGATTCCAGCCTTACCACTCAGTTATGAGTATGGGTAGGGCCACTGAATATATAACTACTCCCAAGAGACAA
Organism: Viscum album; assembly: GCA_963277665.1. Taxonomy (NCBI): domain Eukaryota; kingdom Viridiplantae; phylum Streptophyta; class Magnoliopsida; order Santalales; family Viscaceae; genus Viscum; species Viscum album. The sequence continues at coordinate 583,899,886 of OY728120.1, forward strand.
TGAGAATAACCCTAAGTTTTATCCCTGAAAACATTCTATCTATCCTTTTCCCATGATCTTCTTAGGAAGGGGTAAACCTTTGATAGCATGAAACATTAAATCAATTAGTTAATTTCTCACACACTAAATCAAACAATCCCCCTATAACCAAGGAAAATTCCAAAATAATAAACCTAATAAAACATGGAACATCAATCACACATCACAAAAACCCTATTTTCATTAAATTTACCAACCACCATCAAAATATTTAGAACCCATTTTACTATAAGCACAATTTTTAAATAAAATTTAATAAAACAATCCATTTAATTTTTTTTCAAATTGACCCAAAATCTACCAAACCAACTCTTATTTTTAATTAAACACCCTATTTTTAATAAAATACAAAATATTACTTTTTAAAAAATCCCTCAAAATTATTTTAAAATACATCATTTTATGAAATCATAATTTTCACCAAAAAATAGACCTTTAAAAATTTTAAAACATAACAAAAAACACCACAATTATAAGAAAAGTCCAATCCATCATCAATATATCATAATCCCCCCTTGAATTGACCCCTGTAATGGGGTGTCACTCAAAGGTGGCCTACAAATAAATCCAAAATGGTATGTGGAACCATAATTGACTTGAACACATGGTTTGAAGGATCATATACAGTCACAAAAAAAATTATAAGGCGTTTTAAGACCAATAATTTAGTCATTGATCAGTTTATCAGGATATGAAATCCAACCTCACACTAAAAATTCATTTTCCATTTCCATAACAATATAAAAAAACCACTAAGGTAACTCAAAAATTCCAACAAGGATCAATAAATTATAAATAATAATAATAATAAATAACAAATTGAAAATTCAAAGACCACTTCCCATGAAAATTTGAGGCTCAAGGATGATAAGAGCTAGTTATACTCTCCCTTCACATACCTATTGAGTTTTGAAGATGATTCTAACTCGATATTACCATGACACCCAAAATAAAAAAGGGATACTCACGATCCTAGTCTCCCACAATAGAACCTAGGCCCTGATATCATTTTTAAGGAACTAACTTGGGTTGACACCTATACTGGAAAGTGTTTCTAATCACCTCAGGTTGGTGAAAAGCACTATATAATCAGATAAAAGTATTGAAAATTACTTCTCCTCTTAAATTAGAGTTAAATAATAATAGGGCCTTCACAAAAAAACCCCGCATGACCCATCTGTAAGTCTTACGTCCATACTAAAACTAGATATACAAAAAATATCTAAGAAAATATAACAAATAACAAATAAAAAAAATCAATCCCTCAGATCACCGAAAAATCCTTCCATAGAAATAACCATAACCATTATCACCCAATATCTCTATATATAATGTGTATATATCAATTTACATAACTAAAAATAGTAAATTACTACTTGGTTGGTTCACCAAAGAAAACTAAATAAACAAAATAACTAACTAACTTTAAACTCCCACTTCAATAAATGCTATAAGATAATTTAATAGTTGATTCAAAACCTATAACTGAAAAACTAATATAGGTGTGAGCATAAGAACTCTCAATATGCCACCACCCGACTTGCCACATGACGAACTTTTAATTAAAGATCCATTTTATGCTATTTTGAATTATGAATAGAAATTATTTTTTTCAAATATAAATTTATGAAAAACAATTATAAATTATAAAAAGATTTTATAAACTTTACTTCTTATTTTTATTAATGAAAATAATCACTCTAAAAGCCTTTCCATCGACCTAATACATTATTTAAAAACAAAACACCTAGTTTCAAATCTACATGGAAATCCAAGATGAAAGTATTTAACTTAAAAAAGTATTCAAAACCACTTTAAAACACATTTAAATAAAAAACCCAAACACAAGGGTTAGATAATGCTATGATATTATATCCAAAAGTCCCGAGATAGATAATGGGAGTAAAAAAGGTAAGGGTGTCATAAATGATACAAGAAAGCGAGAAACCAATTGAGAAAAAAATACAGATTACCTATATAAACTACCAATCAAGAAGTAGGTTTCATAGGATCCAACCTTGGGAATCAAGTAATATAATCTTAAACTAGAAACAAACACCCTAGTTCAAACTATAAGAACATATCTATCTCGATAGTTCCGGAAAACTCATCGGGCCCAATATCATCAACCTAGGAGCATGAAGCTACCATAGGGAACCATTTTGGTATACTCAACAACATTGTCTCTATATATCTTGAACCAATCTAAACAAGAGTTTTCACTCATTCCGAACTCTAATTAGTTACCTAGTATTCCCATGAAAAAAAACAAAACAAAACAAGGAGGTGATAAAGAAATAAAAAAACAAGTAAGGGAACACAAGAAATATTCTACACCTCACCTAAAACATCCTCACATAGAATAGCCCTGATCACACAATACATGTATCAAAAGGATAATAATCATAAATAACCCATCATAGGCATAAAAATTGATCTACAAACCCATTTTAAAGTGCCAAACAAGCCTTTAACAAAAACTAACCCAGTACACTAAGTCATATTCCTATCATTTAAAATCATCCATTTAAATAAATTTATAAATAAACTTCACCTTTATAAAACCACATAAAAATCTCTAAATATTTTTCATTAAATTAAATCATGAGCCAAATGGGGTATAATTTTTTTAACAACTCATTTTATTTAAAATAATTTTTGAATCACTTACTCAATACTTGGAATTTCAAGTACCACATGAAATTCCAAGTAAAACTTTGAGAATTCAATTTCAAGAGAAAAACCTTTATTAAAACCCTAGAACTAATTCACAAAGTCCATTTAGGAAATTTAATAAACAACATGAGTGTACAATTTAATAAAAACAAAATTTTTAAAACTCATTAAAATTATAAAACCCATCGCTTTTTATTAAAAGAACAAAAAACCTACTTTTCACTTTTTCAAATTAATAAAATAATTTAATACTATCATTTAATAATTAAAAAATTAAATAAAACCTCAAATAATGAATGGTTCAAAAATTAAATGTTTGGACATGGTAAAACCTACCTTAAATCAATATAGGATAGTTCGAAGCATTGAATATGGGTTAAATGGAGCTTAAATAATGAATCACACACCCTAAAAATAATAACTGGAACCAAATAAAAACTAAAACATCACTTTGGATTTTTCCAAGAAGGGAAGAATGATGGAGGAAAAAGAAAACAAAGGGAAAAGAATAAATAAATGGAGAGGAGACCCTACCTTAGGGATTCAGCCAAGAATCAAGATGAAACCGTAATGAAATCACCAAAGGGGAGGGAAATCTGGGGGATATAGGCATGTATTAATAGATGGATTGTATGGGGGGTCACATAATGAGGGGGAAGATAATAGGGGACTAGGGGTTTAAAAAACATTAATTGAAATTTTATATTTTTTTTAAAAAATAAAATTACGGGCATGGATCATAGCTACCAAACCAAATAGTAACTATGCATCCCACACTGGACACCCTAAACACACTCTATCATTTTCCACTAGGAAACCAGAAGGTTTAACTAGTCATGAGATAACTGTTCCAAACAACATTTCCCAATAACAGACCTAAATGCATAGTTTCTTCATGGTTCACTAACCGTGTAGTCTAATCATGCGACACTCAAAAAGTGTCACAAAATTTAAATTTTTGTACTAAAATTTACTAAAACATACAATAACCTAAGATTATATAAAATAATTAGCTACAGTAACATGATATGTTATAGAAGATATATTATAAGAGCTATCAAGATGATCCCTTAGAAGATATTAAGATTCTCCATCCATTCTAAAAATGAACTTAATGTGTTATCCCTATCCTTTAATTAGTATAATGTTGTCCTATTAAAAAATCTATTAATCATGATCACATATATTAGAATGTTCCAAGGATATTGAATGAAAAAAGTTTGGGGGAGAGTACATTTATGTAGTTTTAGTATTTTTAGGAATTTTTCTTATGTTATTCATGTGTTTTGAATTTTTTTAACTAAATTAAGAATTCTGATATGATTTAGAAATAGTGACACATTTGGGGAAATATTTTTTTTTCAAAAATGGGTAAAGGTAGTTTAACTAAAAAGGTTTATGGTGAATCAAAATTTGACATGAACTCACTAGAAAATTGAACGCAATATTTGGAAACTTTTATTATAAAATAAATTAACACCTTTGGGATCCTCTCTAAATGAAATTATCAAACATATATAAACTAGAGTAAAATGATAAGATGGGAGCTAACCTAGAAATGTTCTTGAGATAACATAGAACCATTCATGTGTTAGTTTATTCCATCAATAAGATTTAGAGCGACCTATGAATCAACTGGAAAAACTTTTATTTCATGCCTCATCTATCACAAATAGCCTTAGGGGAGGGGGATGTTGTTTGGGATGTTTTTTTATTGGTTATATATACTCGTTAAATAAGTTATTTTAACAACAAAGGCTAGTGGAAAATAAAATAAAATAATGGTTATAAAGGTATTGGATATATTTTGATGAATTTTAAACTGAAATGAATAAGGGGAAGATGATGTATTAGAATAACATATATAAAGTACCAAGGAAGTGCATAATTGGGTATTGGATGAGGTGATTAATAGAGAGATATTTTTTGTAGCATGTGTTTTTAGGAATTTGAATATATTGATCCATTTTCACTTAACCTTTATTTTATTGGGGCTAGAAATTAAGAGGAAATGGAACCCTTGTGAAGATATTGAAGGAAATTACATGGGTACAAGTAACAATTCAAGTGTCGGGAAAGTGATTCAGGTAAATTATTCATAATATTTGATTCATTATACATTCATTTTATTCTCTTACACATGATAAGAATAATAATTTTGAGATGTTTTTAGTGTTACCCCTCATCCCATTGGATTTGATAAATATTTATTTAATTATCCAATTTACGAGCATACATGAATAATTATGTTTTTGGGAATAAAATTAATGGTTGATTATATAAAAACCATTGATTTTATTGTTTTTGAGAAAAAGGTGAATTGTTGGATGTAAGGGAGAATAGGGAGTTTGAGATCTATATCAAAGGCTTATAAGTACATCAAGAGGATAACGTACCCTCTTAATGAGATCTAATGATCCATCAACTGAATGGTTGTAATCTTGTATCAATGGCTCATAGTATATCCAAAGGTCAATTATCTATTACATTGATAGTCAATGTTATTTAATGGATAATAGAACCCCTAATGTTATCTTAAGAATATGCTGACACCTTAATGTAGTCTTTAATTCTCAATCATGAGGTTATAACTTCTAACTCTAATATAATGATGGTTTTGGGTTTCCATTTTTCCCAACTCTGCCTCATGGAATCTAACTTAAAATAAATATATTATCCAATCTAGTGTGGAGGGCCAATATAGGATACTTACTCAAAAGCAATGTAATAAGCATTGTGACACCTTACTTTTCAAATTCAAAAATTTGGGCTAAATGAGGATATATTATCAAGTAATGTAACTCACATCACATGTTGAGGCTATATCCAAGAAAAGAGAACCCCATATCACATCTCAAGGACATGTTTAAACCCCAACATTATATAAGGTGGTAATGCATGATCAAAAGAAGTTCCAACATACTCTAAATAAAATTATCCTAGGATTATGTTTTCAACCCAATGACATGTTGGGATCCAATATAGAATATTTTAGAGCCAAAAAATTATTAAGGCTTAATTTCACAATTTTATAGTGTTTTACCAGCACAAAACTAGAGTTGATTCAGAACTGTTCATTTTCAATAAAACACTTTTAATGGATATTTTATGATCAAAGAAAGTGGATTCAATCACTGTGAGAGCTTGATCGATATTGTAACCATGTAGATAACATGGATAGGATATGGGGACTAATGTAATATCCCATTAATCTTATCTAACCAAGTAGATAAATCTAACAATAGACTGAATAGGTGGAACAATATCCTTGTAAGATAGGTATCAATTGAGATCACCGATCTTGGACTTTACTCATGCATTCAAGGAAGAATGATAAATTACACATGGAGATAATACTGTTCACCTCAATGGAACATGGAATATTCTAGGATGAAGGAGAAGATTATAAATTATGGATGAATAACTACATTTAGGGGTTGATTGATTTTAAAAAATAATATAGTTTCCTTGCTTGTAAGCTTGATATCCATGGATATGATCTTTCACATGGAGGGTTAAATCCCTTTATCAGTGGTTGATTCAGTGAGAGTGAGCATTGTATTTTCTTGATTTATAATACATATTTAATTCCACTTTTACAGTTAATATCAGTTTCCACTATTCATTCTTAGTTGTTTGTAATTGAAATACATCTATATATTATTTTTTTGGATTGGTTGATCATTCATACCCCTCCTTCACTCCATCATTCATGTATATAATGGAACATGAGTGATCGAGTGGTAATGTTCTTAGATATTTTTGACACATTTATGGAAGGTATAATATCATCATACATCACTTGTAATTAATATTTCTTGATTGGGATGTGCCATTAATGTTGGGGTTGAGTTATATGTTGGAGGATTGGGTGATTTATATTTACCCCCATGTATATAGGAAAGAGAATCAACCTACAACAATGATTATAGTTTTGATACTCACTAAAACCAATAGACAAGGGTGAGGTATTAATTATTGTGAACATCTCATTAAGAAATAGTAGAGAATATATCCATTAATTTAAAAACTGTGATAGTAGTACACTAGTAATCTTACCCTATGATCAACCAATTATCTATTCTATTTGAGAATTTATACAGGTATTTTAGTTCATTCACTCTGATACAAATTATACACAAAATACCCCTACTAATACTTAACACTATGACATTGTAAATTTCACCTTTCCTTGGAGAAAATTTGATTTTCCATTACACTGAAATAATTGGATTCAAAATTGTATTGATTTGAGGCCCATAATAGCCTTAAAATAAACCTATATGAGTAAAAGTGTGTTATTCTAAATTAAAAATTATATTTTAGTTTAAAACACAAGGCACTTCCTAAAAAAAGAAAAATATCCAAGATTGTCATGAAACTCTAATAGAATGATCATTAATTATTTTTTCACCTGTAAGAAATAATTTCACACCATTTTAATGTGTGGTGTGTCCGGTATAATGAAAAGTTCATTTACTCATTATAAGTGTTAATGAAATTCAAACATACATCACATGCTAAAAAATTATGAAATAATTCAATAATTTAATGAAACTCTATGACAAGGATATTTATTAATTTTTCACCTATGGTGTGGCCAATATGATTTAAATTTCATGATTTTAATTAAAAATCTATATTTTAGTTTAAACCATGAATTACATTATCAAAATCAATAAAACATGATCAAATTATCATGAAACTCTAGGAAAATGATTGATGATTTATTAAGGACATATAGGAAAGAACTTCATATCATTCTAATGTGTGGTTCTCAAAATGGATGAAAGTGGGTATTTTCAATTTAAAAGTGGAATTTTATTTCTAAACAGGTGTCACATGATTAAAACTAATAAAACATGATTGGATTGTCATGATAATCTAGATCAATAATCAATAATTCATTTTTGACATGTAGTAATGAATCAGATATCATTATCAAACATGTTGTACTCGAAATGAGTGAAAGTGAATGTTTTCAATTTAATGTGATATTTTAGTTCAAAACTAACATAACATGATTAAAATAGATATAATATGAAAAAAAATTCAGGATACTATTTGAAAATATATATTAATCATTTATTACATATAGAAATGAACTTCACATCGTTCTAAAGTGTGGTGTTCTCAGAATGAAATAATGTGTATTTTTCCATTTTAAGTGTTTAAGAAGTACAAAATCTATTTATATACTAAAAACTGACCAAATATGCTCATACATTCATGAAATTATATATAAATTATTTTTGATTCATTTATGACATTTATAAATTAATCACATTTCATTTTGATGTGTTGTGTGATCAAAATAACCTAATGTTTATTTTTTTTTCATTTCTAATAGTTTCAAATTTGTTAAGTATTATTAATAAATAAAATATTGTTTATTATTATTTATATATTACTCATTTAAATGGAATGTAATTTTATTTGGTTGACTTAAATTCAAATTACTATTGATTTGTTGACACACTCTTCAGAAAATGTTTTTACTACGTAAATGTTGTATTTATTAATATTTTAAGAATAACTGAATATAGAAATATATTGTGTAATAATTATATTTATTTATTCTTTGTATTTTTTCAACTATAGTATTCATCATGTTGATTATATTTCTTATTTTATAGTATAATTGTATATATTTGTGTTTTTGGGTTACTGAAACACTAAATAGTGGTTATAGTAGTTAGTTGGGTCCTTTCTCGGTGGAATCTTTCTTAATGATTTTTTAGCGATGAGAAATGACTTTTTGAGTTATGACAATGAGTTATTTTATTATAGTTTAATTATACTCACATCATAATAAAAAAACATGAAATTAACTAGTTGATATATATAGAAAATGTTATAGGATTAAAAATATAAATGTAGGAAATGATTGTACTAATTTTAAATATATTTTTTTCATATTAAATTAATGCTTAAATTTTGATGTCTTAATTGAAAAATAACCATCAATAGAATAAAATAATATAAACTAATTTTTCTGGGTGAATAGTTAATTCATGTAATAAATTCAAGATTATTAGGGTAAATGTGGATGAATTTTTGAATATACTAAATTGTTAATAAATTTTAGGAACTTAATGAAAATTCCAAAATTTATCTCCAATTTGTTTCTTGTTTGTTTTTTTTCTTTACAATTTATAAGAGATACTAAATGTATTTAAATAAATATTATTTTATTTTTATTTTAATTATTTTATTTTTCCTTTTTAGTACATTTAGTACATAATATTAATTCATAATGATATAAAAATGTTGATGACTCTTAATTTTTCATGATTAATGATTTACTAGTTAAAACTAATTTTTTTAAATTCAATTTTTCATGTTTAAACCATGTATTTTAATTCTTCCCTAAAATTTAGTTATATTTGTTATTATTCTCAAAATATATGTTTTTAGTTGGACTTTTTATGATTATAGGCTATTTTTATTTATATGATTGTGTCACGACCCGTCCCCTGGGGCCCGTGCTGTGATTACCCCAAGCCTGCCTTCCATAGGCCAGGGGATGGCGACTAGCACCAAAGGCGTATTCCCTAAAACTGAGAAGGAATTGACTTTATAACCTGCAAACTCACACAACCAAGAACATAGGAAGATAAGAACGCCAATAACAGTATAGTAAAATAGAGTGAGTACAGTAAGCAAAAGGGGCCAGAATACAAGCCCAACTAGAAAGTACAAGAAACTGAAAGTAAAAATAAACTGGAACAGCTCCTGTGATCACCCGCCAAGGATCTTACCTGAAGGGTAGGTATAGCTCTCGAACAATCGTCTCTATGGTACACCTCTTCTAAGGTCCACCTACGAGCTACCTCCAGTCTTGGTACTCTCATCCTCAGTCAGCGCTGTCCATCATCTGCACCAAACACAACAAGGTGCGGGCATAGCCCGTGCAGGGGTGAGTATAACGATACTCAATAGGGACCCCGAGACCCTCAAGGTCTCGCAAAATCCACCAAGGATAAACAAAAAATCATATAAACTGGTGACAACCCTACTTAGGTATATGTCCATACATATACCTAAGTTATCAAGTATACCCATGTCAATCATGAGGAAACACAGAGTCCAACTCAAAAGGCCAAAGTTCAACTGTTCCACAAAGGATGGAACACCACGAAGGTAAGTACAAAACATGTACACCACACAGAAGAATACCACAAAGGTACCGACTCAGCTCACACCAGGTATTTCTTAGGTACAGTAGTAGAGATGATTATATGTAACTACTTAATCATATTACTCTGTTAAGAGGCAGACCCACGAAGGATTCCTAATCATCATCAGAACCATAGAGGATCATAGTACATCTTCAGACCCACACAGGATCCTAGTACCTCATCAGTACATCGTTAGACCCAGACATGATCCTAGTACATCGCCAGTACGTCGTCAGACCAACCTAGGATCTCTAGGTGCTGAACCACACAAGATCGCTCAGTTTTGACCCAAACAGGATCACTCGGTGCTAACCCATACAGGATCGCTTGATGCTGACCCACACAGGATCACTAGGTTCTAACCCACACAGGATCGCTCAATGGTGACCCAAACAAGATCACTATTTATTCTTCATGTCACAGCCAACTACTGGTTTCCCACACTAATATTTCTCATCTCCGGGGGGGGGGGGGTCCGCTCCTCAAGCATCGGTCGATACTACAACTATCACGAAGTCCCACGAAGAGGTATCTCAAAGGACTGCCACATCATAGGGGTCTCAACGCAACAAACAATGCGTCAATCGGACGCCCGGTATGTATGTTATTAGTCTTTTAGTCCCGAGGGCCCAGTTGGATTTGTGCTTGATCCAACCAGACCGTACCCCAACTTTACCCAAAACTCTAGTGGGTGTATACCAAAGGGACCTTCTCGCTCAAAGGTTTCATCACTGCTGACGGTTCATTAAACGGACACCCGATGCCAAAGTTATGGCTGATAGAGCGAAAATTTTGAAGTTGGCCTGGGTCTGGTCCAACCCGGGCTGACCCGGAATGGGCTGACCCAACCCAGTTCGGGTCGACCCGGCCCATTGGGTCTGGTCCGACCTGCTGGGTCCGGCCCATCCCGCTGGGTCTGGCCCGGCCGGGCTGGGCGACGCGGAGGCCGCGATGCTGCGAGGGGGGGGGGTGTGGCGTAAGGGCCGCGGGGTGGCGAGGCCATAGGGTGGCGTGGAGGGACGCGAGGCCATAGGGGGGCTGCGGGGCAGCGCAGAGGGACGCAGGTGGCGAGTCTGTGAGGCAGTGAGGCCGCGGGGTGGCGCGGAGGGCCACGGGGCGGTGAGCCTGCGGGGCAGCACGGAGGGCCACAGGGCAGCGAGGCCATGGGGAAGCAAAGCCGCAGGGTGGCGTGGAGGGCTGTGGGGCGGCGGAGGCCGCAGTGCGACTGTCCGCCATGGCTGGCCATGCGGCGCGGTCGCGCGTCATGCCTTCGCCGATGACTGGCTTGACTGACCGCCCTCCATTTATCACCTTCGTCACGACTGTTCGTGGTGCTATCCGCGGTTCTCGAGTTCCACCAATGCCAAACGCTGACACCGGCCGCCGTCACCATCGCGAAGAAGACAAAAAATAACCATAAGGTTTGCGGAGGGGTCGGGCCATGTTTGTTTGGATCGTACCCTCTATGTTAGGGCGGTAGCAAGCGGCTTAAGGGGAATGATTCAATGTGAGAGGAAAATTAACATTGATCAATTTAAAACAAACCCCTACCTTAATGGTTCGGTTGAAGATTGTCTGCGGTTGAGATGGATTGGCGTTTGTCGATCCCGAAACAAGTCTCCTCCAATGACGTTGGTGAGGAGAGGAAAAAGATGAAGTCGGTGATGACGGTGTTTCCTTGGTCATCGGTTCATTCATCGTTGGATATCCTTTGATGGAGTTTGGAGAAAGATTCATTGAAGGATAAGAGTTCTTCATTGGCGTTCTTCATTGGAGAAGCTCTTCCACAAGTTCTCCCCTCTCATTTGCCAACCCACAAATCCTCTCTCAAAGGATGAGGTGCCAACATAAAATATAATTTAACATTTTAATTTTTGGCACCATTAAGTTGGAATCATTTAATTTTCATAATTAATCAGAGGGTGTGGCACAATTAAAGTGGGGGAAGTTCAAGAGACTTCCCCACATTTAAGTGGGAGGTTCAAGGGTCAGGTGGTCCCCGCCTTTGAATTCAAATTTGGGGGGTTTAGGCTCAGTTGGTCTCCACCACCATAACCCATGTGAGAGGCTTTAGTTCAGGTGGTCCCCACCTTTATAACATTCACATGGGAGGTTTGAACAAAAATAAAAATGTTAAACATCTTTATTTTATTTTATTCTTCCACGAAAAACCCAAAATCTAACTTTCACCCTCGAACTACTACAGTCGAGGTGAAGGTCTCTCTAAGTGAATACTGGTGCTGCGAGTTCATCAGTTCTCTCAGATTTCAATTCTGAGCAATGGTTCAAAAGTTACAAAAACACGCTCGCACGTTTACTTAACGTAACAAAAAAAGTCCAGAAATTCATTCCGGGCACACCGAGCCTCGGAATCACATGTCGTTAATTTTCACGGACTCGAAAAATTCCCATTTAATTAAAAACCAATTTTACATGGAATTTACGGGTCTTTAAATTCTCCTCACCTCAGGGATTTACGTCTCCATTAGCCACATCACAAAACTAGGAAAACAAATGGGGGTACGAAGCACGCATTTGAGCCTCCCACTCCCATGTGCTCTCCTGGAGCTTCCCGTGCTGCCAGGGAACGCGCACCAGAGGTATAGATCTCCCACCAAAGAACCTAGTCCTGTCGATCCTCAATATCTACTGGAACCTTCGTAAAAGTCGGCCCATCATCAACATCTAGCTCGCCGTGGTCGATGCTGTGAGAAGGGTCGTGCACGTATCTCCTCAGCTGGGATATGTGGAAGACGTCGTGCACCTGATGCAACTGAGGTGGGATAGCTAAGTGGTAATCCACCTCTCCAACTCTACTGAGGGCCTGGAAGGGTCCGATAAACCTCAGAGATAACTTTCCACCTCAGACAAATCTCCGCAAACCTCGTCGGGGTGAGACCCGTAGAAAGACGTGGTCACCATCCTCGAACTCCATAGGTCTCCGTCTCCTGTCTGCATAAGACTTCTGCCTACTCTGGGTAGTCTTCATCCACTCCTGGATGATCTACACCTTCTCTATGGTAGCCCGTACTATCTCTGGTCCCACTAGTGCTGACTCCCCTGGGTCAATCCAGCACAAAGGTGATCTGCAAGGTCGCCCGTACAACGCCTCAAAATGTGCCAACCCAATGGTGGAGTGATAACTGTTGTTGTATGCAAACTCCACCAAAGGAAAGTGATCCCCCCAGCTGTGACTGAATTCAAGGACACAAGAACACTGCATTTCCTCAAGGTTCTGAATGGTCCGCTTATTCTGACCATCCATCTGAGGATGGAAGGCGGTGCTCAAATGAAGCTGTGTCCCGAAAGCCTCCTACAACTCCTTCCATACCTGGGAAGTAAAATGTGCATCATGATCGGAGACAATCATCGAGGGTACTCCATGTAGCCGCATAATCTTCTGCACATAGAGGTGTCCCAAGCTCTCTACTGAACTCTGCTCTTTGATCAGTAGGAAGTGGGCCGACTTGGTGAGTTGGTCAATGATCACCTAGATATAATCATTACCTCTAGATGTATGTGGAAGTCTTGTCATGAAGTCCATTGATATCCAGTACCACCTTCAAAAAAACCATTAGGTGCCTATCATGTGGATATCTGAGCACATCGAGTCTTGTAGTCAGTGTCCCTGCGTTATGCCTCCCTGACTTGCTGAAGAAGTGGGAGAGTGACTGTAAGAGACTGAAGGAAAGATACTCCACCCCGATCCACAAAGGATATCTACAAAGCGGCCAACTACTCCATCACCTCACTTAGCAGCTGTATACCAGATCTGTGGCTGAGTTTATCTGCTAAAACATTCCCCTTCCTAGGAGTATATACCATCTCGAAGTCATAGTCTTGGAGGAACTCAAGCTAACATCGCTGTCTCAGGTTCAGGTCATTCTGAGAGAAGATATAACTGATACTCTTGTGATTAGAGTACACTGTAAAATGCTCACCCATCAAGTAATGCCGCCACATCTTCAAGGTGAAGACCACTTCTGCTAACTCTAGGTCATGGGTAGCATAGTTCTGCTCATGCTGTCTCAGCTGTTAAGAACCATATGTTATCACTGCTTGATCTTGCATCAGGACACATCTGAGTCAGTTCCCTGATGCATCGCAGTAGACTACGTACCCTACGCCCTTCTTCGGTAGCCTAAAGATGGGTGTACTAGTCAGCCTCTGCCTCAGCTTCTAAAAACTCCGCTGGAATCTCTCCAACCAAATGAAGGGTTGCCCCTTCTTCGTCAATGCTGATAGTGGTTCTATAACTCTGTAGAAATCTGGTATAAATCTCTGGTAGTATCTAGCCAAACCCAAGAAACTCCGTCCCTCTATCACACTCATGGGTGGCTCCCAAGCAAGTATTGCCTCAATATTCGTTAGATCTACAGCAAATCCAGCCTCCGAGATTACATTTTCTAGAAAGTGAACCTCTCGAATCCAAAACTGGCACTTCAAGAGCTTACCATAAATCTAGTGCTCTCAGAGTGTGTCCAGTACTACCTGCAAATGATAGGCATGCTCTTCCTCATTAGACGAGTAGATCAAAATGTCATCGATGAAGACTACTAAAAAGCGATCAAGGTATGGCTGAAAGAAACTATTCATGAGTCCCATGAAAACTACTAGAGCGTTGGTCACGTCAAATGGCATAACCAAGAACTCATAATGGCCGTACCAACATCTAAAAGCCGTCTTCTGCACATCCTCATCTCGTACTCTGAGCTGGTGATAGCCTCATTTGAGGTATATCTTCGAGAACCACCATGCTCCCTTCCGCTGATCAAAGAGGTCATAAATACTCGGGAGCGGGTACTTGTTCTTCATGGTCACCTGGTTCAGGCGCCGATAGTCAACAAAAAGTCTCAAGATCCCATCCACCTTCTTGGCGAATAAAATCAGGGTTTCCCAAGGAGAAACACTAGGCCGAATGAACCCTTTCCCCTGTAAGTCCTCCAGCTATACCCGCAGCTCATGAAGCTCCATGGGAGCCATCCAATATGCTTGTGTAGATATCGGTGCCATCCCAGGGTAAAAGTTAATGTAAAAGTCTACCTCTCTATGAGGAGGTAGACCCGGAACATCATCAGGGAAGACATCCGCATAGTGGTCCACCACTACAGGATAACTAAGACTCTCCACATCAACTGCTATGAGGGTAAGGCTAGCCAACTGTTGAGTGATCGGCTACAATCTCCTCTGAGTAAGTCCATCCTATGCTACAAAGGCTCCCTTCTCACCGGTGAAGGTAAACCTAGTCCCATATGTGCGGACACACCACACTTTGAACCTAATATAGTCGATCTGAGCATGAAATGTAGATAACCAGTCCATACCCAAGATAACGTCATAAGGCCTAGATGCTGCTACTAGGAGATCCCAGCTGAAGCTATTGACTCTTAGAGTAATCTCACACTACCATAACCAGTGCATAATCATTGAATCCTCTCCCATAGGAGTCTCTAGCCGTAAGGATTGAGCCAACAGCTCTGTCAGAATCTTTGATCTCCGAATGAGGGAAAGGGAAATAAAATAATGACTGGAACTTATGTCTATAAGTACTGCAGCTAAGGTGGAGTAGACATAGATTGTACCTCGTATCATCTCCAGAGCGCCATGATCATAGGCCTCAGCTACCTGGAGTAGAGCTCACCCCCATCATCCTACTCCCTGTGGTCAGGGTGGACCACCTGATGGTGGTGGCAGTAACATCTCAAATCGTCACCCACCACCAGCTACATAACCAGCTCCTCTGTCACGTCTGCCTGATCCCTGCAGACTTCCTCAATCAAACCTCTATCTCTATTTGGGTGGTCCTTCGACCGTGTGCTGATCATCCGTACGGTGGGTTGGACAGTCACGAGCCATGTGACCCTGCCTGCCACATGTGAAACACTGCATGTTCCTCACATGACTGGATCTGTCTCTGGTGCCCCACACAACCGATCCTGAGTCATGCGGTCATCCAACTATAGGTCTAGTCCTCTTGGACCTCTGTGACATATATATGCTGCCAACTGTAGAAGAATCCACTATGTGACGTCCAGTGGTGGGTCTCGTTGCTGCTGACTGCTCAGCAAGAAAACTCTCCACTAAGAGGGCTCACTCTAACACCTCCGCCTACGTCGGGATGCTGAGAGAAATCATCGAAGCCCTGATCTCCCGCCTGAGTCCCTGCTCAAAGGTTCGGGACCTAAAGAATGGGTCCTGCACCATATCAGTGGAGTACTGTGATAGGTCGGTGAACCTCGTTGAGTACTGAGCCACAGTCATGCTGCCCTGCTGTAGATGAAGTAGCTCCTGTATGCGCACTGCATGGAGAGTCGCTGGGACAAACTCTGCCTAAAACAGGATCTCGAAGTCTGCCAAGAGAAGCACCACCTTGTCGTGAACCTGGAGCATCAAGCTCCACCATCTTCCTGCTGTTGCCTATAGAAGACTGGTGACAAGGATCACCATGAGATCAGCTAGTGTCCCTACTAGTCAGAAGAATCTCACCACAACCTCCAGCCAATCCTTAGCCGCTTGTGGGTCCATCTCTCCCCTAAACTTGGGTGGCCTCTGGCACTGGAACTATTGTAATGCACTCAAGCAGCGTGCACCCTCTGTTGCTGGGGCTGGTGGCATCAGTGGCCCAATGGGTAATGATACCGTTGGTGCCTCTACTGGAAGAGGGCCCTACACCGAGGCCTCGTTACTCAGTGGACTATCAGTGCGTACTATATTTGGAACCCTAGATGGTTGTCTACGTGGAGGCATCCTGAAAGGAAATAGGTGTTCCATGGTTAATAAGTTATACCTTGTGAGATTACTCAAATAGATCACAAAGAAAACTCTTGAAAATACACACGCAATTAGTGTTTTCATGCATTGAGTTGGAAATCAGAAGTCAGGGTCCTAGTGTATAGATACGTCGGCCGCTGCACCAAAACTGGATTCCCTAAACTGATAACCACACTCACTACACTTAACACTATTGTCGTTAAAAAGAAGATCAGATTCCAATGTTCTATGGTAGAACCAACTCCTTTGATACCAATTTGTCACGACCCGTCCCCCGGGGCCTGTGCCGTGACTACCCCAAGCCTGCTTTCCATTGGCCAGAGGCTGGCGACTAGAAACGAAGGCGTATTCCCTAAAACTGGGAAGGAATTTCCTTTATAACCTGTAAACTCATGCAACCAAGCATACAACAAGATACGAACACCAATAATAGTATAGTAAAACAGAATGAGTACAGCAAGAAAAAGGGGCCAGAATACTAGCCCAATTGGAAAGTTCAAGAAACTGAAAGTACAAATAAACTGGAACAACTCTTGTGATCACATACCAAGGATCCTACCTGATGGGTAGGTACAGATCTCGAATGGTCGTCTCTACAGTACGTCTCTTCTAAGGTTAACCTCTGAGCCACCTCCAGTCCTGGTAATCTCATCCTCAGTTAGCGCTATCCGTCATCTGCACCAAACACAATGAGGTGCTGGCATAACCCGTGTAGGTGTGAGTATAACGATACTCAGTAGGGACCCCAATACCCTCAAGGTCTCGCAAAATTCACCAATTATAAACCAAAAATCATGTAAACTAGTGAAAACCCTACTTAGGTATATGCCCATACACATACTTAAGTTATCAATTATACCCATCTCAATCACGAGTAAACACAGAGTCCAAATCAAAATCCCAAAGCTCAACTGTTCCAAAAAGGAAGGAACACCACGAAGGGAAGTACCACATAGGTACACCACATAGAAGAATACCACAAAGGTAATGAATCATCTTACACAAGGTATTTCTTAGGTACAGTAGTAGAGATGATTAGATGTAACTACTGAATCATCTTACTCTGTTAAAAGGCAGACTCACGAATGATCCCTAATCATCATGAGACCCATGAAGGATCGCAGTACATCATCAAACACACACATGATCCTAGTACCTTGTCAGTACGTCATCATACCCATACTAGATCCTAGTACATTGCTAATACGTCGTCAGAACCACATAGGATCCCTAGGTGCTGACCCACACAGGATCGCTCTGTGATGACCTGCATAGGATTGCTCGGTGATGACCCACACAAGATCACTCAGTACTAACCCACATAGGATCGTTAGGTGCTGAACCATACAGGATCGCTCGGTGGTGACCCACATAGGATCACTATTCATTCTTCACGTCACAGCTAGCTACTGGGTTCCCGCACTAAGCTTGCTTATCTCTGGGGGGTCTGCTCCTCAAGCATTGGTCGATACTCCAACTATCAAAAAGTCTCATGAAGAAGTATCTCAAAGGACCTCCACATCATAGGGGTCTCAACACAATAGACGGTGCGTCAATCGGACGCCCGATCTGTAAGTTATTAGCCTTTTAGTCCCAAGGGCCCGGTTGGATTCGGGCTCAATCCAACCTGACTGTACCCCAACTTTACCCAAAACTATAGTGGGGGTATATCAAAGGGACCGTCTCACTCCAAGGTTTCAGCACCACTGAAGGTTCATCAAACGGATGCCCAATGCCAAAGTTATGGCCCATAGAGGGAAAAGTCCGAAGTTGGCCCGGGTCTGGTCTGACCCGGTCGGACCGACCCAGCCTGGGCCGACCTGACCAGGTTCGGGTCGATCCGGCCCACTGGGTCTAGCTCAGCCCATGTTGGGCAGCACAAAGGCCGTGAGGGCGGCGCGAGGCCGCGAGGGGGGGGGGGGGGGGTGGGTGGGTGGGTGGGCACGGGGCGGTACAGAGGGCCGTACGACGGCGAAGCTATGGGGCGACAGAGGCTGCAGTGCGGCAGTCCTCCATGGTTGGCCGTGCGACACAATCGTGCACTGTGCCTTCACTGGTGGCCAGCTTGACCAGCCACCCTCCGTTTCTCACCTTCGTCATGGTCGACCGTGGTGCCGACTGCAGTTCTCGAGTTCCACCGGTGCCAAATGCCGGCACCGGTCACCATCACCATCACGAAGAACACACAAAAGAACCATAAGGTTTGTAGAGGGGTTGTTCCATGTTTGTTTGGACCGTACCCTCCATGTTAGGGTGGTAGCAAGAATCTCAAGGGGAATGATTCAACGTGAGAGGAAAATTAATATTGATCAATTTAAAACACACCACTACCTCGATGGTTCAGTTGAAGATTGTCCGTAGTTGAGACAGATTGGCATTTGTTGATCCCGAAACAAGTCTCCTCCAATGAAATCAGTGAGGAGAGGAAATAGATGACATTGGTGATGACGACGTTTCCTTAATCATTAGTTCGTTCGTCGTTGGAGATACTTCGACAGAGTTTGGAGAAAGATTCTTCTAAGGAGAAGAGTTCTTCTTTGGCGTTCTTCGTTGGAGAATCTCTTCCACAAGTTCTCCCCTCTCCTTTTCCAACCCAAAAATCCTCTCTCAAAGGATGAGGTGCCAACATAAAATATTATTTAACATTTTAATTGTTGGAACTATTAATTTGGCATCATTTAATTGGCATAATTAATCAGAGGGTGTGACATAATTAAAGTGGGGGAAGTTCAAGAGACTTCCCCACATTTAAGTGGGAGGTTCAAGGGTCGTGTGGTCCCCGCCTTTGAATTTAAATTTGGGGGTTTAGGCTCGGGTGGTCCCCATCACTATAACCCATGTGGGAGGCTTTAGTTTAGGTGGTCTCTAACTTTATAACGTCCACATAGGAGGTTTCAACAAAAATAAAAATGTTAAACATTTTTATTTTATTTTATTCTTCCAAGAAAAACCCAAAATCTAACTTTCACCCTCGAATTACTACAGTCGAGGTGAAGGTCTCCTTAAGAAAATACCGGCACTGCGAGTTCATCGGTTCTCTCAGATTTCAATTTCGAGCACCGGTTCAAAATTTACAAAAAACCGCTCGCACGTTTACTAAACGTACCCAAAAAAAAGTTTAGAAATTCATTCTGGGCACACCGGGCCTCGGAATCACGTGCCGTCAATTTTTGCGGACTTGTAAAATTCCCATTTAATTAAAAAAAATTTACATGGAATTTACAGGTTTTTACTGATTGTGATTCTTTTCCATTATATCATGGACTATTTTTATCTTTTACCAGTTACTTCCTATAAGTTTTTGATAACCATTCACCATGAGGACTTCAATTTTATCGATTATGTTTCTTTGGAAAGTGGATTTGTGTTTGCAATTACCTTTTTCTCAGTGTCCTTGATGTGTCCTTTTTTTAACTTTATATGTACATGGTTATGACTGGCTTTATCACAGTCATCCACCTATTATGCCTTACCCAGGGAAGTTACGTCACTACCTCAACTCCTATATTATCGCCATTTCACCTCACTGCTGTAACAACCTGAAATTTTGAATAAATCTTGTTTCCTAATTTTGTGTGTTATTTTATTTTTCATACTCAAAAAAATTGTTTCATTTGATAACATGAGTATAATAAAAATGAGACTGTTGGGTTTTGACTGTTATATGACCATTGGTCAATATGACCGCTAGAAACTAAACATTTCGATATTTTTCTCTAAATACAAGTGATCTTGGTTAATTAATATAGAAAGAAGATTCGATGGCCTCACCCAGCAGTCTTGGACCAATCGAAGCCCATCTAACGGAACTTGGGAAGGAGGTAGCACCACTGGGCTTTGCTCTGGACCAAACCCAAGCCGAACTTCATCGTGTGAAGCTAGAAAGGAATCGCCTTCATGAGAAGTTCAAACTGATAGAAATTACTACTCGTGCGATGTTGTCCGAGCCTCCCGCAAATTCTCTCACCTTATCACACCTTACACTTAGGTCCTATGCTGGTGTGCTAAGGGGCTATGTAAGGAGACCGTAACTACCTTGTGTAATCCTTTGTTTTAAATAAAATTTTTTATTTCTTCTTATGATGAAGTTTATGAATTTTCAAATGTCCGGATAAATATAGTATGTATATTTTTGATGAATTTTAGAGAAAGGATATTTTAAAAATGTTTATGTAAACCTTAAATAATTAAAAATGTGTAATGATTTTCAAAAAATGGTCTTCTACAATTATGTTCAGTACGAAATTTATAGTATAATAAGATCAACTTAATTTTTGATGAATAGTAAATTATGAATAGTGATTTTATGCTTAAGATTAATAATGTGACCAAATGGATTAGTAATCTCACTTAAAGAAAGTATTAATATAATCTAGACACCTTGATTAAGTAATGTGATTCAATAAAATGGTTAAATAACGGTTTCATAAATTATTAGTCAAGTATTAGTTTTTTTGAATGAATAGTGTTTTTTAGTTAAAAATTAAATTAAAAATATTTATAAAATTATTTTTATAAAATGGATTTCATTTTTGAACTCAGAGCATCGATATTATGTTAAGGTAATTTTTGGGGATTTTTCTAAGAAAAATGAATTTTCGGGGAATAGTGTATTTATTTAAAAATTAAATTAAAATTATTTAGAAAATTATTTTTATAAAATGGAGTTCATTTTTGAAATCAGAGCATCGATATTTGGTTAAGGTGAAATTTTGGTATTTTTCTGAGAAAGTTGAATTTTCGATGAATAGTGAAAATACAGTTTTAGGGTTTCGGTATGTTTAATGACATCATAACTATGTCATGATGATTTCATGAGATATTTTAAGGGTTGGCCGAACAAAGGTGATGAATTATTGTATGGGGGGACCCATGTGGCCAATACCATGGGCAAATACCATGGGCAAGCCCATTGTTTTGCCAAAACTACCAATGAGGTGTCCCTTGGCCATTAATGCCTTGTCCCCTCACTTTCCCTATAAATACCAAGCCATCCTCTCATCCATTCGACTCCCAACTCTCCCCCAACGAATATCTGGTCTAATTACCTCCCAAGGAGTCCTCCCAAGGTGCCCCCAAGCCATCAAGGTCCCAACCTTTGAGTTTTAAGAGTTACGTTTTAAGGTAAGGGATCCTACCTCTCTCTTTCTTTTCAAGTAATCTCTTTTATGTCATTTCTTTTATGCTTTATGATATTATGTTGGAGGATGTTATTTTACATTCCTCTTACTGTTCTTTTCATGTTCATATTATTAGAGACCCCCTCTTTCTCTCATCATTTCATTTTAAGAATGTTAAAGTGACGCCGTTAGGCTGCCAAATTTTTAAGGGATTCTTTCACCCTTCTCCTTTTCAAGTTCTATTTTCATGTCAAGTGTTTCAAGTTCCTTTTTATTATGTTGGGGTATGATCTCTAAATATATCATACTGATCTTTTATTTTCATATGATGTGATACCCTATTTGATCTCTTCAATTCAGTATTTTGAAGTTTTAAGTGGCGCCGTTAGGCTGCCGAATTTTTAAGGGATTCGTTCACCTTTCTCATTTTTCAAAGTTCTACTTTCATGTCAAGTATTTCAAGTTCCTTTTTATTATGTTTGAGTATGATCTCTAAATCTATCATACTGATATTTTATGTTCATATTATGAGATACCCTATTTTATCTCTTCAATTCATTATTTTGAAGTTTTAAGTGGCGCCGTTAGACTGCCGAATTTTTAAGGGATTCAGTCACCTTTCTCATTTTTCAAAGTTCTACTTTCATGTCAAGTCTTTCAAGTTACTTTTTATTATGTTGGGGTATGATCTCTATATCTATAATACTGATCTTTTATGTTCATATGATGAGATACCCTATTTAATCTCGTCAATTAATTTTTTTGAAGTTTAAGTGACCCCGTTAGGCTGCCGAATTTTCATAAGAGAAATATTATTTTTGTCTTCCTTTCATGTTCTTAATTTCATATGGTATATCTTTCAAATTTCATTACCATGTTCTTAAATCCTTTATATTCTGTCCCCCTAATTTTTTATGGACCATTTATGATTGGGTGACCCATGTCCCCTCTCTTTTCAATGTTTTTCTAAAAACCTCGTAACATAGCCGTTATGCTGCAGAATTTCTGTCTCAAAATGTCTCTCTCTTATTCTCAAATTAATTTATTTTATTAAGTGAATACTAAAAGATCTTTCTACTAAAGGGGTATTCACATATATACCAAAATGTTCTATTTTAAATTCTGGGATTTACATACATGAGACCCACTTTCGATTTCTGTGGGTTTAAAGTGACATAAAGATCATGTCTTTAAAGCAGTTTTTAAAACGTTATGATTATGAAATGAAACCCATTTCTTTTATGCTATATGGGTTGTTTATGAAATAATTGATGATGATATATGTGTCTCACATGATAATAAAGGAAAAATTAAGGGTGTTCCCTGATAGCGCTCTAATGCATTGGGTAAAGACTTAATCTCTAAAGATGACCATTTAGACTGATACCTTGGTGAATAACCTTGGTAATTTTTATTGACACCTTGGGGATGGACCTTGGTGAAACGGAAATGATTGTCTTTGTTACATGATGTATCCACATATTCAAGTTATGAAATACGTTATTTTTATTATGATATTCCTCATGATTTCATTCTCATTCCTTAAATTTCTTTTCATGACTTTATTGATGTATCTCAAGTTCACATGTTAAATGTTTCCCTTGTTTCCCTTACTGGGCCTTCTGCTCACCCTTTCTTTTGATGTATGTACCCAGGTTATGAGATGCAGTAATGAACCTAGTATGAACATAAGGAGAATCCTTTCAAGTGTTTAAGAAGAATGTTTTTTTTGTTTCATGTATTAAGTTTCTGGTTTCCAAGACACTAAACCTTAAAGATCCTCAGTTTTGTATAATGTAATGAAATTTTATTTGACAAAAAGGTGGGATGCTATAACTGCTATGGTTTTTTGTAATTTCATCCACTAACCTATTCAATTTTATTTCTAAAATAAAGGGGAGAGAGAGATAGAGATATCTAATTCTTTTTAAAATCTGGATTTTTCAAGCACTTTCATTCATCACGTCGTTACCTCACCATTGTAGTGTTGAGATAAACTTAAAGATCGAGTATGATGGATATTTATTTCTCACACCTTGTGAGGATATATCTAATTATTTATTCTATGATGAACTAGAAGGATCACAAAACTTGTACAAGAACTTCTTAAAGCCTTCTCATGGACCTCCATAACTAGTCAGTGGTAAGTTTTTTTTGTTTGTAAGTTATCCTTCTCTTTATCATTAGGATATTTATTTTTAGCGACTATTTTATTCTATTATATAATTTTTATTCATTTTTTATCTCTTATAATTATTCATTGTTTGAGCTTAAAAAATGAATGATTTGTGTGGTGTTCTCATCACACACCTAGGAAAAAACTATTCTAAATAATTTTAAACCTTATTTTATCCTTTACTTTTATTTTTATTTTTGTATCAGACTTCTTGTATCTCCAAACTAAATTACACTTTCATTATTTTATATAATAGATCTCTATTTCTTCAATTTATAAGAAACCATATGATTTTTAACTGCCCTTGGGCCATTTCATTAGGTCACACACTTAATGTTATCCTGAACAATTTCTATCAGAGCTTCCAAAATATATAAACGACATATTCTAAGTACGAAATCAATAAGTTCAATAGTGAAAATAACTTTAATCATTGAAGAATCTAGATAAAAGTGATACTATTCTAACAAGGAATTCTTTATAAACTTACTAGACCTAAGAAACCCATTTTTAGTCAATCCAATAATGGATAAAGTTCAAATACCTATATAGATATCTCTGTTGATGTATTAATGAAAGATCATAGTTCTCTCATACTATCTTTGGGAGATAAAATTTTGTACCAGGCTTCCTATGTGACCCATTCCATTGGTATTTAGTCTATGATTGAAATATTATACATAAAGAATTATCTTTTTAGTCTTATTCATAAGAAACGTAAACTTTATAACTTCATGTTGAATCCCAGAACCTCTATTCAAGCCTATCTTGATTAGATTAAAAAAATGATTGATTTGGATAATATTAATGTCATAATAAATTATGAGTAATAATATATAATACTATTAATTTTCTGATATATTTTATTTGATTATATTATTGATGTTATGATGTATGGTAAAGATTCCTTGGCATTAGAGGAATTCAAACATTGCATGCTTTCACATGAATTACCTGGAAATACTAAGGTTAAGGCTGAGTAAATGGGTCAACATGTTATGGTTTGGTCTAAAATGAGGGGTAAAATGAAATATAATGGAATGAACACTGGAAAAAACTTAAATCAATCTATAAATAATTGATCTATGTTTATGTACTAAGTGAATACATGATACTATTTTAATAAACCTGGATATGTTACACTTAAGTGCCCCAAATTAAAATTTGGTGAGAATTATAAGGAATTTGGTGATAATTCTATATTTTTTGATGCACACTATAATAGTTTTATGGTCTTTACTATTTCTAATCATACTATAAGATATGAATGTTTCCTAAATTTAGGTTGTTACTTCCCTATTTTCCCATATTGGTTCTTCTTTCCTAAGTTGACCAAGGGAGATAAAGATGAGGTTTTTAGGTAATAATAAAAGGTATCATATCATGAGTATAATTAATGTTATATTAGATAAATGGAACAATATATTTTCACCTTGCATGAATAGATATAGTTACCTAAACTATATAGGAAAATAATTTCATTAAGAGTTTTAGATTAGAATGTATTTACCTTTAATTATGAATTTTGATGTCTTAGAATTTATGAGGGTTACAATATCATCATTAAGGTATATTTAGTTAATAGGTTGTATGTTTTTAATGTAAAGACTCATTATAAATGGTTGGGTTGTACGTATATCACTAATAGTGATAAGGATATCTTATTCCATGGGAGGTTATCGAATGTAAGTGCTCAAGGTCTTGAGAATCACTATAAATAGGGTCTCTTTAATCAAGTTACGCCATGAAACTTACAATTCTATGATGATTGTGTTCTGGGTAATTCTAAAAGATTTATCTTTCATAGATCTAGTTTTAAGTCTAATCACCCTTTGGATTATATTCAAACTGTTTTTTATGTCCTTCATGGAATGCCTCCCAAAGATGAGGATTATAATTTTTCAAATTTTCATATTAATTTTCTAGGAAAATCTAGACATTTATTTTGAGAAACGAGTTTAATGTTTTTGCGGTGCATAAAAATTGTAAGTCCTCTATAGAAAATCAAACTAGGAGGAAACTTAAATCCATGAAAACTAACTATTGATTATAATACATTTTGAATGAGTTTACCAATTTATATGAGTATGAGTGAATCAGTATCCACTTCACTACAATTTATAATCCATAGTAAAATTGACTCAAAAATATAATGAATTGTATCATTATGGTGAGAGTTTGAATATTGCTTTCATGCTATGACTTTCCTAAGAACTTTTGGGTCGAGGCTTCCACCATGATAGTCTATATTATTAATCAGTTCCCATATATGTGACCCAATCCTTTTATGCATATTATTAGATTATTTTTAAAGATAAATAACCAATAACTACAACCCAAATATCATGAGAACTAATTTATTTTGAATATTAAGTTCATAATACATGAAAAAAAACAAACATTAAATCCTTATTTTATTCTCAGTAATGATATATTAAACCCATTTTAGCTTCTAAAACTACATAGGATATCCTTGGGAACACATAAAAGAAAGGGGTGAGCTAAAAATCCCAATAAGGGAATAAAAATGATAAGAAAGCATAACATATGAATCAAAGGTATAACCTAATATCATATAAGAGAAGGCTCATGAGCAATCATATAGAATCATAACATAAAGAAAATGGTATCATAAGATCATAAAAACATAGTTAATGTCTTGAAAAAATATAACATGACATAAACATGAGTCAAGTATAACTGCTTAGAATATATCACTTAGTGGACAAAGTCCTATAATGGATTAGGTTTACTCCCTAAACCCATACATAACATCTCATGAAAAAAATATTTACCCAAGGAATTAGAGTGATATCTAAGCGAACCATCATACCATTTTAATGATAATGTGTGCCAAAAAAATGAAATCAATCTTAAGAAATAAACATAATAATTACCCATAAAAAGAAATGGGTTTCATATTCTTGTCTCATGTTGTAATAAAAAGGGATTTCATAAAGAATTCATTTGATAAACAAACTTAAGGAATGTATTACCCCATAAAAGGATTGTAAAATGAGATAGGTATATATGTAAGAGACATATATATAGAATTTAGAAGCAATAATTAACATCAATGGTTGTCATAATTGATGAAATCATATTTAAAATATCAAATTAAATATTTCTTGACAAAAAATACTCTTTTCACTTTGAATTCACTTCCCCAAAATCTAAAAACTTAAAAAATATTAACGAAAAAATTTTCATTGAAAATAAACATGACAAATTGTAAATTAATATTCAAATAATTGAGAAGTAATGATGGTGGGAGATTCTATTAATGTTGTATAAGATAAAAGAAATCAATCCTTTCACACTTCTGTAAAAAAGTCAAAAAAGTACCTTGTTTAGAAAATGACAGAAAGATTCCTTTTAAACCATTTTTTTAAAAAGTGGAACACAGGTAAAAATGTCTTCAAAAATTCATTATCTAATAGAAAAAACATTACTTAAAATATTTTAAGGTAAATATAGACATGTAAGAGAATGATTATAGATCTAAAAGAAGATACAAGATTGGTATTACTTTCAAACAAATTTGTTGATGTAACTTTATTAAATAAGGGATGAAATGGAAACCAAACATATAAACCACATTAATTACCATAGGATAATAAATAATATTTTTTTAATATAATAATTGTTTATTATTTTCCATAAATTAACATTGAATATAAATAATCTCAAAAAGAAAGGAGATTGTAACATAAATCCTTTAGCACTTTAGTAACTTTCAAATCAAATACCCTTGGATGATGTAAATTTATTGTAAATTAAAATAACATTAATTATGAATTATTCATGATATAATATATAATAGGGGAATGATATGAACTATATGTAAGAAATTAGGTGCATAAAATTAAAATATGCTTCAATGAAGGGGAATTGAGGTAATTTTTTTATTCCCAAGTAGGATTAAGACCACTGATGGGGGGGGGGAGTGAATCAGTGGTTCCCTTTTCTTTTATAATAAAGTTTCTTAACTCCTTAATAAAAACTTTCTTAACCTATGAAATTTGTTAGACTTATGGTCCACTCAAATATAAATCATAACCTAACCCTTCATATGCAAGAAATATAAATAGAAGGAAACACATGATATTTACAAGGTTTGGTATAAAGACCTCTTAGTTTCTATGTTAGATATCCCCAACAACATGGATTATTTCACTATTTTATTTCTAGAATATATAGGAATAATCATTTATCAATTCCATAATCTAGTAGAAACTTTCCTCTTATAGTTGGTTATACCCCCAACTATCCATTCCAGTATCCACTTCCCACAAACAAACCTCTTCAAAAACTAGTAAGTATCCATAGTCACAAGATTCAATTTCCTTCTTCTATTATAATTCACTTAAGAAAGTATTCACTTTATCCACAATCAATTTGAATCAAAATTTATCTGCATACAATCTTCAAAAACTACAAAAATTCACAAAGGACCTTGTTGGTCTTGAAATTTATTCCAGAACCACATTCCAGAAATATTTCTTAGTATATTCAGTACCATATTCCAAATCCAAAAACCTCAATCTAGTGGTATTTTTCCAATAGTCATTTTGATTTGATTATTTTTTTTATCTTCTTTCTTCAATTGAGTATAAAATCAATCGGTGACTCACAATTACTATGTCCAATGGAACTTGGTCTGATGAACCTAGATACGATGGATGTATCTCTCATGGGCTCACTCTGATGGACTTGTTTTTATGGAACTTCCTCAAAATCAACTTGAAAAATAAATCCTCATTGGAAACTAAAAATAACATTCCCAGTCTGACGATCCATCCAGATATGATGATTAGTTGAATATGATCTTTTTCTTCTTATTATTCTTATATTTGGTAAACTTATATAAGAAAATTGAATTCAGAAACATCTTCTTTCTATAATTGTGGAGATTCTATATCCTCTTTCATGATAAATTAAAGTCACATAGTACATATTATACTCTTATTGTATTTTTAGGCTCATAATAATGGTTTAAATGGGATCTTGAAAAGGTTTTCCCACTTTACGAAAACTATCAAATTTTCAATATCACTTTAATCTTGGATCTTTATTGGACTCATTCAATTCCACTTGAAATCCAGATATTTCTTTGACTCATTCAATTCCCCTGGAAATCTAGATCTTTTCTTTACTTCTTCTCCCTTCAGTCTTTCTAACAAATATTCATTATTATTCTGATTTTTCATTCCAATTTTCCCATTATGATTTTCCATTAAAATGGTCATCCTGATTTATTAACCCACTTATAAATCTTGAATTAAGACTTATTAAAAAACTTTAGTCTAATTCTGATTCTTGATTTTGATTGAAAAATATGATTTATTTATTATGATAAACACATTTGGTCACTCTAATTTTCATAAAACTTTTGAAAACAAATTATAACTGAATATATTTCATTAAGTTTCTCTACACCACCTGAAAAACTATCTACCCATTCCGATTTCCTCATTACGATGGACGAATATGTTCAATAATAGTTTCTTCATTATGTTTCTCTACACCAAATGTAATAAGGAAAACAAATGTCTTCTCATTACGATTCTCATAACAAACTCTCATTCTGATTTCTTCATTACAATGGAAACATCAGATTCTTTCAATATTCTTCAACCGCTTCTACTTATTCTTTTCTGAATATGATACCAAAGATCTTTCAACACTCAACTTCTTTCTCTTTTCTTATTATGATCAAGAAAACCTTCCCAGCCTTCAAAAAAATCTGAATCTGATGATCTGAGACCAAAAAACTTTTACTTAAACAACTTTTTTCTTCCACAATTTTTTTCTTGTAAGCATGACTTCCTTCATGAATTTGATTACATTGAAGATCATCTTTAACATCATATGACTTACCAAGAAAATTATTATAACTTCCCCATCTTCCAGCAACATCGTTCCTTTCAACCAATCCTGAATACGATTGTCCTAAATATGATTGGAAACACATTTTCTCCCCTTTTTTCATAAGTATTGCATCAAAAGTTCTCTAAACAACTTATGGTTTATGTGAAATAAAAATAAGAAAATAATCGTCATATTCATATTGGATCCATTATGACTTCAAAACAACTTCATTATTATGATCACTACTTTCATTCCAAACTCAATACGATTTCTGAATTTTTCATCAAATCCCCATTACAATTCCTAGATCTGTTGACTCATGCCAATGTCTATATCTAATGCTGATGATTCTGAATCTGATCCTCCTGGATTTGATTATATAAATATGATCCTCCTATATATAATTATCATCCTCATGGTTCTGGATCTGATTTCATAACTTTACTCACACCCTTCTTCAATCCGTATTTCTATGACATATTAAACATACTATATTTCTTTAAAATAATCATCTTATTGATCTATTGAAAAAAAATTAAACCAAAATTAAACTGGGGTCCAATAATATCCTACATTAATTTTTTTTCAACACCTACATTTAACCACTTCCAAAAAATAAGTGGTATTGTTTCCTTTTCATGATTTTTCTTCTCCATGTCTTCTTTTCTTTTATCCCCATATTATTTATCTCTCCCCCTTATTGAAAATAAAACTCAAAGGGGTCATCATGAAAAGTTTCCTTCCTTATTGAAAAATTATCTAATTTCAAAAGGATGGAACTTTTCATCTCAACAACTTGAAACTCTTATTTAGGAGAACATAAGTATCACACGATTTTATCAACAAAGAGACTTTAACTAAACAACTCTAAGTCTATATAGTAAAATTCATTTTAGAAAACAAGAGTGTATAATTGAGGTTATAAATGTTTTCTAGTACATAAATTTCATGTAATAACTTTTCATGTTTCCTTCAATATTCTCATTTCTAGGGAAATATTCAAAAGAAATTATTTAAAATAAAAGTAACCTAAACCCATTTCAACAAAAATATTAGAATGTTTAGGTGTACAAACACAACTTTTAAAACAAATTTTTTATAACCTCATTATTTCCTTTTAAAGAATATTAAGATACTTAGTAACATCATCTTTATTACTTAAACTCCTTAAATTTATTATAAGTTAGAACAAGTATATAATATTGTTCTGGGAATAAGGAGGAACCTCATAGTTTCTCAGAAACATATTTTAGACTGAGATTCCTCTCTCATCCTTTTTATCTTCTTCATGGATTTTTCATTGGATGTATTTTCTCCCTTCTGTTCATTATGATCAGATTTTTTAACATGTGTCTCTTCATCTTTAGACTCTTCTGATAATGATGTCAACTTACTTTCTCCTTTTGAAACATTTTTTTATAGTGAGATTATGAAAAGTATTTAATTATTTCCTATTATTCTAGTAGTATAGTCAAAAAACTTTTAGTAAAATTCCCTTATTTCTCACATATATTGCATGTTTTCTATATTTTCAAACCATAATATGTTTATATCTTTTTATCAAATATTCTCACATATTCAGAAAATTTTTTCTTTCCCTTTGCTTCAGCTATTTTTTGTGTTTATTCTAGCTTCCCAGACATTTCAACTTGTTATGGACAAAAAAACTAAGCAATCTTTATTTTCAGACTTAGTATGTTTAATTTTATAAAATTTATTAACATACCTAGCTTTCTTAATAGACCCATCTTTCTTCATCTTCAGAATTTCTTTTTTTGTTCCAAAATTTTTTTAGGAACATTTTATTTTATTTTTTCATCATAGATTCCCCTTGATTCATACCTATTTATCAGTAGATACATGATATACCTACATGAATAAGCTATATGCTCAAAAACTCCATAAAAATAATAGTGACCTATGAATCTTAATTTTTTGAACTGATAGTAAAATTGTTCAAAAGTTTGTCTTTGTTGTTTTTTCTTCACAAACCGTGGACCGCATTTCTCAGGAGGATACTTTTTTAAATAATTTCAATATTTCTTGGTTAAATGTGTTTTTCTCACAAACCATCTTTTTTAAACCTTTATTTTCACCTTATTTAGAAGTTTAACATTTAAAAAACTTCTTTAGTGATGTTTTATCTCATATTTCTTATCTCAATTTGTGAAGTAATAAACATTGATTGTATTTCTAGAAACTCTACTTCTTTATCAAGAAATTTACTTTTCATAGAATCTATTTTTTTGAATAAATCTATCTTCAAATTATTTGGTTAAATTTCTTCAATAAGTGTGGACTATATCTTGTTGATATTCTCATTACTAGATGACTTTTTTCCATAATTTTTAAGTTTTCTTTCAACATCAATATTCTCAAAAGTTAGGACTTCAACATATTTATTAAACATTATTATATATTTATTAAGTTGAGTATTTTTTTTAAGTGCATTCTCTAAATTATTTTTAATAATCCATTCTACTTATGTCATCTATTCATCATTATCATCACTAAATGAAGAATCACATACATTTTTAAATTTAGTAATAAATTTAAGTAGATGATCAAATTCATTATTAGATGAAGAATAATTCTTCTTTATTCTTATTAGATAACTTTTCTCCTTTTTTCAGAAGGAATTATTTCCTTATATTTATTTTACTTTTATTTATGAGGTTTTCCATCATCATCTTCAAAATCATACATTATAACTTTCTTCCTTAGAAAATTTTGTGCAAAATGTACTTTCCATTCACAATTCTAACATTTGAGAGTTTAAATTTTCTATTTTTCCTTATTTTATTTCTTTGAAAGGAGGGAAATAATTGTGTTGAAATCTTCAGCTTATTCCTCTTATTCTGAATCACATGATTATTATTCAACTTTTTTATCTTTGTTTTTCCCTTTTAATAGTGATTTGAAGGACATTTCATGATCACCCGTTTATTTAATTTTCATAATATTCTCTCATCTCATTTTATAAGTAACAAGAGTACTATGAAGATCATCCAAAGATAGAGCTTTAGGATCTCTATCTTCCAAATATGAAACTTTGGCATCAAAATTATTAGGAAGAATTATCAAGATCTTTTCAACAATGTTTGAGTCTTCCAATTTCTCACCAATGCATCTTATGGTGCTAAAAATATCATTTACCCTTATAATGAAGTCACCAACAAAATCATGCTTATCCATTTTTATGTTTTCATACTTCAGCCTCCAAATTTGTAACATTAACTTCTTCAACTTTGTATTGTCTTCATAAATGTTTTTCAAATTATCCCAAATGCCTTTAGAAATTCCAACTCCTTTTAATATAAGAAACACAATTTCAATTAGTGATGAGAGTAAATAATTTTTAACTCTTCCATCATACTCAAGATTTTTATTATCAGTAGTAGTAAGAAGATTATTCTCAATATGAGGAAGAAATCATTTTATAGTAACTTACAAAACATCATACCCAAGGTACATAAGATATGGAAGCATTCTGTATTTCTAGATATGATATTTATTTTCATTGAAAATTGGAATCCCCTTACAGTTCACAAAATTTAAATTCTCCTTTCCTCAGATGGATCTTTCAGAAGAAATCTTGGCTCTGATACTAATTTTTATTCCCAAGTAAGATTAAGAATACTTGGGGGGGGGGGGGTGAATTAGTGGTTCCTTCTTCTTTTATGATAAATTTTCTTAACTCATTAACAAAAATTTTCTTAACCTCTGAAACTTATTATAGTTATGATCCACTCAAATATTACTCACAATCTCACCTTTAATATAACATCCCAAGTAAATAAAGAATATAAAATTTTCATATTTATTAATATTTTTTAATTAAATATTAATTTTACGTTAAAGGGTATTCTATGTTTGATGGAATACCCAATACTCAACAATGAGTTTCTTGGAAATCTTACAGTGCACACAACGTTGGGTCATACTGAAAAATAATAATATAATATTATTTTAAATGGTAATTAATGCCTAGTCGTTGTAATAGAGGGGATGAACAGAACTAACTACAATATGAATATACATTTTTGTTAAATGTTTTTACATATATCCAATAAATTTTAGAGGCTTAAAATAATAAAGAATATGATTTTAAGAATAAATACTCTAATATTCATTAAAAGGTCGATTTACCGCGTTTTGATGGAAAAATCTCATTAAATATAGTTTTGGTGAATTTTATATTTTCTATTTGAAAAAATAAAATTCTTCTTTTGAATCAAGACATCAAAATTTACTTTGGGTTAATTTTTGGTATTTTTCTGATAAAATTCATTTTTTAATGAATAGTAAAAAATACTGTATTTTAATTCAAAACTGCATTTTAATCAAATTTATTCATAAGGATAGATTATATTTTTAATTAGTTTTAATGTTTAATTATACTATTTTTTACTATTTAATCCAATTTTGGACATTGTAAGTAATTTCACTTTGAAATTGCACATAAACATGTGTCAATCTTTTGATAGTTATTATTTCTTAAAATCACGCTTTATGTTTTGACTATGGGAATTAATTTTAAATTAATTTCTTCCACTTATGTGTTTTGAATTTGGAAAAATGGATTCCATATTTGGAATCATGAGGTCCAAATTATTTAAATAGGAAACTTTTATTTCTAGACATTATGAATATTTACTTCAGTAAAAATTTAGTTTACTATGGTTAAAGGGTAAATATGGTAAATAAGGGTAACACAATAATATTATAATAATATTAAATTACCCTAAAATGTTTTCTAATTCTATTGGTTGATACATTTCTGACCATGGGAATCTTTGGGTCGATTTTGGGACCACATGGAGCCACTCAGGAGTGATAATGACACTTTATATTAATTAATTTAAAGTAAAGACAAAAATGACTTAAACATATATATTTTAGTAAATAAATTTTTATATGGGGTTATATAAGTTATCTCTTCGACTATAAATATTTATTTGAAAGAAAAAAATATTTTCTACATCATGATATTTTTTTTATAATTTTTAGACATCAAATAAATAAAAATATTTTTGACACAATAATGATGCAGTGTTTACCTCATTAATTAATGATTTAAATAAATAAGATTATAAAGATTAAAACAATATCCAAAACTTGTCCACTTCTTATTGGATGATTTTATTTCTAACACTAATCATCTTATATTCTACTTTAATGAGTTTTGGACATTTTGAAACTGAAAATCATTATATAATAAAATAATATTTTCACACTTTCCTAAAGATCCCCTCCTACCCCTTATAAAAAGGCCTCACTTCTAACCCATTCCTCACAATTATCAAGCCCCTTGGATCATCCAATATCTGACCAATTAAGCTTCCTAAATCCCTCTACACCTCCTAGAATCCTTCCCCTAGACAGAAGGAAATTCAAGTAAACCTTTTGGTTCAAACTAAAGGGAGATACCCGATTTAAAGGTAACATCTTCTCTTAAGTTCTTTTGTTTTATTTTACTTCTCTAACCACCTAAACTCTTTTTATTCCTTTATTTTATAACAAAATCAGTATCCTCAATTTACTAGGTTGTTGTTATAGGAATTATTAGAACTAAACTTACACACACCTCCATCTAATGGGTAAAGAACATACTATTTCTGTGGACGACAAACTAACGCCTCACGAAACGATGATTGTTCAATATTTTCCTACCACCTCTTATGGTGGACATTAAGATGACATTGTATTTATATGTGATATATATTATATTTCTATTTTTTCTATTATTCTGTATTTTTTTATAGAATACCTTTATAGTTTTCTATAGTGGGTAAATACGATAATTTCATTTGAGGAAGTGCGAACTACCACCCCCTCAAAGTGATATGACTCGTTCATGAAATACATGTAATGTATAAAGGATGGAGTTAATGAAATTATATATGATATTATACTGGAATTATAATATACCTATGTATATTTATGTTTTCATTCCATTAAATATGAAATAGAAATGAAAGTAGAATTCATGTGTCCGTACAACTTACCGTCTCCATGAACGATGCATTTCATATCTAAATCATTAATATCATTCTGGAGATAATATAATTTCGACCACATGGAAAATTTATAATTATAACAAGTTCATTTTTAACCGAAGTTCCGAACATCGACAAAATGTCTGATATGAACTCAAATAATTAACTAATTATTATAGTAAGGTAATAATTGATATAAAAGTAATAATAAAATTGAAAAAGGTTCTTAATCAAGTATAAATTACCCTTAGTTTATTATTCAAGATATTAATTAACGATCGAGTCAAGTCGGATACGAGGTAAGGGACTTCGTCTCAATCTCCTTTCATTGAGGTATATTTTGTTTTATACACAACTTTATTTTATACGGTGTATAAACCCCTTTGACTTTTAATTTTATTCAAAAGGAATCTTTTCTCTACTAAGTTTTTTACTAAATGACAAAAAATAATGTTTCTTTTTAACGTACACGGTGACAACGAACTTTCTACCACCACAAGTATTATTTGATCTTTGGATTCCTTAACAAGCCATAATGTTTTTTAAAAGGAAAGTAAATAACATATATGATTTTATATATTTTGGTATTGAAAATGGTTATGATAATGGATTTGTTATGCCAATATATTTAAATGATATATTGTGATTGAAATGTGTAAATGTTATCTTTCCTTTATATTTGTTTTATGTGCTATGAATATGTTATGGTTCTTGGGAATTGTTACGTATATGGGTGGTTCTATGATAAACCTAGGGAGGGTGAGCCCAAGATAGCTCTACAATGTATTGGGTAACATGATAGAGGTAAACGCTAATGTTTATCCTAAGAGATTTAGGGAATATACTGTGATGGGTATTCCAAATGTAACTCCCTACATAGCTGTGATAGCTACAATGTAAGTATGATATAGATGCCACAAGTTACCTTTATGATTTATGATTTCTATATATTATTCATAAATATTATGATTTCATAAGGTATGATAAAGATCTTATGTTATGTATGTATTTATGAAATAGTTTTTTCTTTCTTTGTTTTATAACCCTTACTAAGCTATTTATGCTCATCCCAAGTTTTGAAAAGTTTTTCACAGGACTTAAAGATGAATAGGGTCATGGATGGGATCAAGGGAAAGTCATGTTTTCTAAAACATGGAACTCAACATGAATATTTTTTTCAAGAGTTTTTATTTTATGAAAAAAATGGAAATTGAGTAAAATTGTCTACTTTGTAATTTTTGAGATGTAATGTAATAGTTAGGGCCTAATTCTCTAAAACACTAAACCTGAAAAGATCCTCAATGTGAATTATCCATTTTATTCAAGATTATGTAATGTTTAAGGCCGAGTCCTTATAGTCAGTATCAGAGGTTGGTTTAGACATCTTTAGAAGTTAGGATATTTTTAAATTAATATCCATAAATTATTTTTAGTTATGATTGAAATTATATAGCATTTACAGATTACCATGTTACTTCTCCTAAGATATTTCTGTGTTCAGAATGGTTTTCTGTAGAGGAAATAGAGCAGCTATGATGTGACATCATCAGGTGGATGGCAACCTTCCAAATCAGCAACCTAGGATGGTCGGAATCATAACTGAACAATTTTTTGTAGTGATGACACAGTTTACTCATGCTATAAATGGTAGTGGAATCCATGCACAAGATCATCCAGAACAACAATAGCGAAACATGTTATTAGTGGAACATTTCATGAGGAAAAATCCCCCATCATTCAAAGGATCATTTAAACCTGTGCTAAATGAAGGGTGGATTAAAAAACTGGAGAAGATTTTTGATGTTATGGGGTGTTTAGAACATCAAAAGGTTATTCTCGATGTTTACCGTTTGGAAGGTGAAGCCGATCAGTGGTGGTCGATGGTGAAAAATATCAGGGATAATGAGAAAATTGATGCTCTTGATTGGGATAAATTCAAAGGTATGTTTATTGAGAAATATTTCTTAAGGTGGTTTGTCTTAGGATGGAAAAACAATTCTTGGAATTGAGGTAGGACGATGACTTAGTGGCTACTTATGAAGAAAAATTCACTCGAATGGCAAGGTATGCTCCAAATTTCATACGAGAACTTGATAGTAAAATCAACCATTTTTACTTAGTATTAAAGCCAAAGTATCGAAGGTCTTTAGATTCTTGAGAGTTCAAAAGTTATAAAAAACTTGTTTGATGTGTGGAGAAGGTGGAAATGGAGTTTTTCGATGATCAAGTGTTCTTTGACAAACAACAGAATAAGAGGTTGAGGTGGCAGAACAAAGGGAAGAACTCTTCAAATAATTCTGATGGTAAGAAACTTAAGTTTATAGTTTGTGAAAATTGTGGTAAAAAGCATTTTGGGGAATTTCTTTTGAATTATGGTAAGTGCTACTGATGTGGTAAAATGGGACATAAGGCTCATAATTTCACTAAAAAAGATTAGGGTAATGGTAAGAAAAAATTTGATTTACAGTCAGTAAAATGTTTTAAGTGCAATAAAATGGGTCATTATGAAAATGAGTGTCCAATAAAGAACTCAACTGAAAGAAAGTATCTAGACTACCAGCAAAAGGGGTGGTGAAATCCATTTCAACTACTTCAGTAGATGTTGGGACATGAAATGAAGTAGTATCAGATCCAGTGAGCTCAATATTTTTCGAAGATTGATTTGAGGTCGGGGTAACATCAGTTGAAAGTAAAGGAAGATGACATTCTGAAGATAGAATTTTAAACTAGATATGGCCATTATGAATTTTTGGTTATGACTTTTGGGTTAACCAATGCACCTACTGTATTCATGGATCTTATAAATAGAATTTTCTATGAGTTCATGGATAAGTTTGTGGTTGTGTTCATTGATGATATTTTCGTTTATTCTAAGAGTAAAGAGGAGCATGAAAGTCATTTAAGGGTTGTCTTGCAAACTTTAAAAGAAAATAAACTATATGATAAATTCAGAACGTGTGAGTTTTGGTTACAACAAATTTATTTCCTTGGTCACATTGTTTAAAAAAATGGCATAACTGTTGATCCTAAAAAAACAAAAGTTGTTGAAGAATGTCCAAGGCCCACAAATATAATTGATATTCATAGTTTTCCTGGTTTGGTAGGTTATTACTAGAGGTTTGTTGAATATTTTTCATGGTTATCTTTCCCAATGACTAAGTTAACTCGAAAAGGTGTTAAGTCCATTTGGAAAAAATAATGTGATGATTGTTTTCAGGAATTGAAAAGAAGATTAGTGAATGCTCCAGTTTTGGAACTGCCTTCTAGAAATGGTGAGTTTGTTATCTACAATGATGATTCATTGAAAGGACTTGGTTGTGTCCTTATGCAGAATGATTAGGTAATTGCTTATGCTTCACTTCAGTTGAAACCTCACGAGTTAAATTACCCTACACATGATTTGGAATTAGCTGCTGTTATTTTTTCTTTAAAAATTTGGAGGCATCATTTGTATGGATTAAAATGTGAAATATATACTAACCACAAAAGTTTGAAGTATTTATTAACTCAGAAATAATTGAACATGAGATAGAGGAGATTTCTGTAATTAATCAAGGATTATGATTACACAATTCATTAACATCCAAAAAAAGAAAATAAAGTGGTTGATGTTTTGAGTCAAAAAAGTAATGCTTCATTAACCTTATTACGTTTGGAATGAGATCCTTTGGTTTTTATTTGTTGAACTTTGGAATATAAGTTGTTGGTGCAGGAAATTACTCTATTTTGTTTCAGGTTTCAGTGAAATCATCTCTATCAGAAAGAATTAAGAAAGCGCAGAAGGAAGATAGTGAGTTGTAGAAAAAGGTAGAGTTGGTTCAGAAGGGTAAGTTTCCAGATTTTAACATTGATAATGATTGTGTTTTGAGGTCTGGGAAGAGATTATGTGTGCCTTGTGATTCACAGTTGAAGAATGAGTTGTTATGTGAAGCTCATAGTTCCTTATTTTCAGTTCTTCCTGACAGTACTAAGATGTACAAATATCTTTGGGAGTATTTCTGGTGGGATGGAATGAAAAGAAAAATTATTGATTTTACTGTGAAGTGTTTGACTTGTCAATAGGTTAAAGTAGAGTAGCAGTTACGGAAAGGGATGCTTCAGTATTTACCAGTGCCAGAGTGGAAATATGAAAATATATCCATGGAATTCGTTTTGGGATTACCAAAGACATCTTAAGGTAACAATGCAATCTAGGTTATTGTTGATTTATTGACTAAATATGTTCATTTCCTTCCTATTCGAGATACTTTTTCTCTAGATCAACTTTCTCAGTTTTTTGTTAAAGAGATAGTCAGGTTGCATGGTGTTCCTCTCTCCATTGTATCTAATCGTGATCCTAGGTTTACTTCTAACTTTCAGAAAGGACTTCAGAAGTCATTGGGTACTGAATTAAATTTTAGTATAGCTTTTCATCCTCAACCAGATGGGCAGTCAGAATGAACAATTCAGACCTTGGAGGATATGTTACGTGCTTTCTTGATGGATTACTAGGGAAGTTGGGACAAACATATTTTTTGGTTTAATTTTCTTATAATAATAGTTTTCATTCCTATATAAAGATGGATCCATTTTAGGAATTATATGGGAAGCCGTGTCAAACTCCATCTTTTTGGGATGAAGTAGGTGAAAGGAGACTAATGGGACCAGAATTGGTAGAGGAGATGGCGGAAGAAGTTCAGTTGATTAAGAAGAACATGAGAACTACTCAGAGCAGTTAGAAAATTTATATGGACAACCAGAGTATGGATCTTTATTTTGAGGTTGGTGATCATGTATTTTTCAAAGTTTCTCCATGGAAAAGCTTGATGCATTTTGGCAAGAAAAGAAAGTTGAGTCCGAGGTTCATTGGAACCTATGAAATCCTATAGAAAGTTGGATCAGTTTCCTATAGAGTGGATTTACCTCCAAGTTTATCTAAGGTATACAATTTTTTCCATGTTTCAATGCTGATAATGTATATACCAAATCCATCTCATATTTTGATCCTAGAGGTAGTTCATTTGGAAGAGAATCTCTCTTATGAGGAACAACCAGTCCGGATTCTTGACCGAAGAGAGAAACTATTGCAGAATAAGGTAATTAATCAGGTAAAGATTTTTTGGAAAAACCATATTATTTAAGAGGCAACGTTTGAATCTGAAAATGCTATGAGGGATAAATACCCCCACTTATTTGATAAGTTAATATAATTGCGGGGATGAAATTCCCAAATGGGGGGAAGGATGTAACATCCCAGGTAAATAAATAATATAAAATTTTTCATATTTATTAATATTTGTGAATTAAATATTAATTTTACTTTAATGGGCATTCTATGTTCGATGGCATACCCGATACTCTACAATGGGTTTCTTTGAAATCTTATGTTGCACACAACATTGGGTCATACTGAAAAATAATAATATAATATTATTTTAAATGGTAGTTAACGCCTAGCCATTATAAAATCAGAAATGATAATAACTAACTAAAATATGAATATAAATGTTTGTTAAATGTTTTAAAATTTATCCAATAAATCGCAAAGGCTTAAAATAAGAAAAAAAATTGATTTTAAGCATAAATACTCTAATATTTATTAAAAGGTCAATTTACCACCTTTTGATGGAAAACCTTCTTTAAATCTAGTTTTGGTAACTTTTATATTTTCTATTTGACAAAATGAATTTTTTCTTTAGAATTGGGGCATCAAAATTTACTTTGGGTAAATTTTTGGTATTTTTCTGATAAAATTCATTTTTAATAAATAGTGAAAAATACTGTATTTTAATTCAAAACTGCCTTTTAATTTAATTTATTTAAAAGGTTAGATTATATTTTTAATTGTTTTTAAAGTGTAATTATATTATTTTTTACTATTTAATCCAATGTTGGCCATTGGAAGTAATTTCACTTTGAAATTGGACATAAACATGTGTTAATCTTTTGATAGTTATTATTTCTTAAAAACATGATTTTTGTTTTGACAGTGGGAATTAATTTTAAATTAATTTATGCCACTTATATGTTTTGAATTTGGAAAAATATATTCCATATTTGGAATCATGCGGTCCAAAATTTTTAAAAAGGTAAATTTTATTTTTAGACATTATGAATATTTACTTTAGTAAAAATTTTATTTACCATGGTTAAAGGGTAAATCTGGTAAATAAGGGTAACAAAATATTATTATAATAATATTAAATTACCCTAACATGTGTCCTAATCCCATTGGTTGATACATTTATGACCATGGGAATCCTTGGGTTGATTTTGGGATCTCATGGAGCCACTTGGGAGTGATAATGATACTTTATATTAATTAATTTAAAGTAAAGACAAAAATGACTTAAACATATATCTTTTAGTAAATCAATTTTTACATGGTGTTATATAAGTTATCTCTTCGACTACAAATATTAATTTTAAATCTAAAAATATTTCCTACATCATGATATTTTTTTATAATTTTTAGTCCTCAAATTAATAAAAATATTTATGACACAATAATGATGCAGTGTTTACCTCATTAATGAATGATTTAAATAAATAAGATTATAAAGATTAAAAAAATATCCAAAACCTATCCAATTTATATTGGATGATTTTATTTCAAACACGAGTCATCTTATATTCGACTTTAATGAGTTTTTGATGTTTTGAAACTGTGAATCATTATATAATAAAATAATATTTTCCCACTTTTCTAAAGAGCCCCTCCTCCCCCTCATAAAAATCCCTCACTTCTAACCCATTACTCACACTTCTCAAGCCACTTAGACCATCAAACCTCTGACCAATTAAGCTTCCTAAATCCATATCCTCCTAGAATCCTTCCCCTAGGCATAAGGAAATTCAATTAAACCTTTTGGTTCAAACCAAAGGGAGATACATGATTTAATGGTAACATATTCTCTTAAGTTCTTCTGTTTTATTTTACTTATCCAACCCCCTAAACTCTTTTTATTACTTTATTTTATAAAAAAAACAGTATCCTAAGTATTATATGTTTTTGTTATGATAATTATTTAAACTATACTTACACACACCTCCATCTAATGGGTAAAGAACATACTGTTTCTGTGGACGACAAACTAATGCCTCAAGAAATGATGATTTTTCAATATTCTCCTACCACCTCCTATGGTGACCATTAAGATGGAACTGTATTTATATATGATATATATTATATATTTTTTTATATGCTTCTATATTTTTAATTTATAGAATACCTTTATGGTTTTCCATAGTTGGTAAATATGATAATTTCATTTGAGAAAGTGCGGACTACCAGCCCCTCAAAGTGATATGAATCATTCATTCCATACATGGAATGTATAAAGGATGGAGTTAATGAAATTATATATGATATTATACTATAATTATAATATAACTATTTATCATTATGTTTTCATTCCATTAAATATGAAATAGAAATGAAAGTAGCGTTCATGCATACGTACGGCTTACTGTCTCCATGAACAGTGCATTTCATTTCTTATCTCAAAATGTATGTACTATTATAAATACATATATACATTGGATATATATTATATATATGATATCTAAATCATGAATATTATTTTGGATATAATTGAATTTCGACCACATGGACAATTTATAGTTATAACAAGTTCATTTTTAACTGAAGTTCCGAACATCGACAAAATGTACGATATGAACTCAAATAATTAACTAATTGTTATATCAAGGTAATAATTGATATTAAATTAATAATAAACTTGAAAAGGTTCTTAAGTATATAGAAGTTAACTTTAGTTTACTATTTAGGATATTAAGGAACGATCGAGTCAAGTCGGACATAAGGTAAGGGACTTTGTCTCAATCTCTTTTCATTGAGGTATATTTTGTTTTATACACAATTTTCATTTATACAGTGTATAAACCCCTTGG
This sequence comes from Viscum album, assembly GCA_963277665.1. Taxonomy (NCBI): domain Eukaryota; kingdom Viridiplantae; phylum Streptophyta; class Magnoliopsida; order Santalales; family Viscaceae; genus Viscum; species Viscum album. The sequence continues at coordinate 583,943,612 of OY728120.1, forward strand.
AATTTTACTTTTATTAAAAAGGAATATTTTCTATACTATGTGTTTTAATAAACGACAAAAAATAATGTTTCTTTTTAACGTACGCGGTGATAACTACGTTTTTGCTACCGCGAGTATTATTTGATCTTTGGCTTCCTTAACAAGACGTAATGTTTTTTAAAAGGAAAATAAATACTATATACTATTTTACATATTTTTTATTGAAAATGGTTTTGATAATGTATTTTTATGTCAATATATTTAAATAATATATTGTGATTGAAATGTTGAAATGTTATCATTCCTTTATATTTTTTTGTGTTATGAATATGTTATGGTTCTTGGGAATTGTTACGTATACGGGTGGTTCCATGATAAACCTAGGGTGGGTGAGCCCGAGATAGCTCTCCAATGCATTGGGTAACGTGACAGAGGTAAACATAAATGTTTATCCTAAGATATTTAGGGAATATACTGTGAGGGGTATTCCAAATTTAACTCCATACATAGCTGTCATAGCTACAATGTAAGTATGATATGGATGCCACAAGTTACCATTATGATTTATGATTTCTATGTGTTATTAATAAATCTTATGATTTCATGAGGTAAGATAAAGATCTTATGTTATGTATGTGTTGATGAACTAATTTTTTATTTTTATTTTTATAACCGTTACTGATATTTTTATGCTCATCCCAAGTTTTGAATTTTTTTTCACATGACTTAAAGATGAATAGGGTTAAGGATGAGATCAAGGGAAAGTCATGCTGTCTAAAACATGGAACTAGACATGAATATTTTTTTCAAGAGTTTTTATTTTATGAAAAAAATGGAAGCTGAGTAGAATTTTATACTTTGTAATTTTTCAGATGTAATGTAATAGTTATGGCCTAATTCTCTAAAAATCTAAACCTTAAAAGATCCTCAATGTGAATTATCCATTTAATTCAAGATTATGTAATGTTTATGGCCGGGTAATTATATTTCATATGAAAGAAATATAAAGAGAAGGAAAAACATGATATTTACAAGGTTCAGTATAAATACCTACTCCTTTCCATGTTGGATAGTCCCACCAACATGGATTCTTTCACTATTTTATTTCTGAAATACAAAGGCATAAGTAGTGAAAAATTATACAATTTAGTAGAAAATTTCCTACTATAGTTGGTTATACACCCAAATATCCTTTATAGTATCCACTTCCCATAAAAAATACTTAAACAACTAGTAAGTATTCATTACCACATGCTTCACTTTCATTCTTCTCTTTTGATTCACTTCAGAAAGTCTTCACTTCCTCTATAAGTAAACTGAATCATACTTTACCTACATACAATCTTTAAGAATTTCAACAATTCATAAAGGAACTTGTTGGTCTTGAAAATTATTCAAGAACCTTAGTCTGAAAATATTTCTTAGTAGAGTTAGTCCAATATTCCCATTCTATAAACCTTAATCCGATGTTCTCTATCTAATGGTCATTCCGGTCTGATTATCGGTATACTTATCCTTTTCCAATTGAGTAGGAACTCAATCAAAAGCTCACAATTCCTACATCCGATGGAACTTGGTCTGATAAACCTGGATACGATGGATTTTGCTCCTATGGGATCACTCTGATGGACTTGTTCCGATGGAACTACCACATCATTAAATTGAAAAACAAAGTATGATTAAAAACTAAATACTATTTTCGCAATTGGATGATCCATCCAAATATGACAATTACCTAAATACAATCTTCTTCTTATTCTTCTTCTTTCCATAAAACTTCTACAAGAAAAATAAATCTAGAAAATTATTCTTACTATAATTTAGGATCTTATATATCATCTTTCATAAGAAATTCAAGTCACATATTACATTAAGTACTCTTCTCATATGTATAGGCTTACAAGAATGGTTCAAGTAGGATCTTGAAAGAGATTTCCTGCTTTACCAAAACTCATGAATCTTCAATCTTCTTTCAATCTCAGATCTTTATTTGACTTATTCCATTCCCCTTGAAATCTAGATCTTTCTTAACTCATTCAATTACCTTATAAATCCAAATCTTTTCTTGACTTAATCTTCATTTAGTATTTCTAAAAAATCTTCAATCTGATTCCGATTTGTCATTTCTATTTTCTGATTATGATTCTCCATTATGATGGTCATCCTGATTTCTTGACCCACTTGTAAATACAAAATAGAATATTTATTAAAAAAATTCATCCCGATTCTGATTCCTAATTATGATTTCCGAATACAATTTATTCATTACAATGAAGGCATTTGGTCACTTTGATTTTCTTGACCCTTTTGAAAAAAAATTAGAATTGAATATATTTCATTACATTCCTCTTCACCAGCTGAAAGACTATCCACCCATTATGATTTCTTTATTACGATGGAAGCATATGTTCAACAATATTTTCTTCATTATTTTTCTCTACACCAAATGTAATAAGGAATAAATATGTCTTCTCATTATGATTCTCAGAACCAACACTCATTCTGATTTCTTCATTACAATGGAGACATCAGACTATTTCAAACTTCTTCAACCGCTTATACTTCTTATTTTCTGAATATGATACCAAATATCTTCCAGCACTCAAATTCTTTCTATTTTATGATTATGATCAAGAAAACCTTACCATAATTCAAAAAAAAAATCTGAATCTAATGATCCGAGATAGGAAATATTTTACTTCAACAACATCCTTCTTACATAAACTTTTGGCTGTAAACATGACTTCATTCATGATTTTTATTAGATTTAAGACTAGCTTTAACATCGTCTGACTTACCAAGGATAATATTGTAACTTACCTATCTTCCAACAACATATTTCATTTCAACCAAGCCTAAATACGATTGTCCTAAATATGATTGGAAACACATTTTATCCCCTTTCCTTCATAAGTATTTCATCACAAGTTCTCTAAATAACTTATGATATTTTGGAAATAAAAATCAGTAAAGCATCATCAAATTCATATTGGACCCATTCTGACTCCAAAACAACATTATCACTATGATCACCACTTTTATTCCAGAATCAATACGATTTCTAAATTTTTCATCAAATCCTCATTATGATTCATAGATCTATGGAATCATGCTGATGTCTGGATCTCATACTATTGATTCTGAATCTGATCCTCCTGGATCTAATTATCTGAATCTGATCCTCATAGATCTGATTATCATCCTTATGGTTCTAAATCCAATTTCACAAATTTACTCACACCCTTATTCAATCCGGATTTATATTAACTTTTTAACATACTATCTTCCTTCAACATAATCAACATATTGATCTATTTACAACAAATGCAACCAAGACTCAACAAGGGTCCAATAAAATCCTTACCTCGAGTTATATTCACCTCATATGTAAATTATCTTATTTCATAATAAACTTATTTTAATTATTTACTTTCAGAAGAATATTTTTAATGTTTATTAGTACTATTATTGTTTTATTACCATGTTATATTTATTTACTTAATCAATTAAGTTGACATCAGATGTTTTAATGATATTTAGTTCATATGTCCAAAACAACTTCAGTGGGTTAAATGTAATAAAATTATTTGTTATATAATATCCAAGATAATAAAAATTAAATAAATATCATTTTTATAAGTCAATTATAATTTTAAAACCAACCATGAAATATGATTATGAAAATCGAACTACGTCACAATCATGGAGATGGTAGGTCATGCATACGTATGAGTAATAATTCCATTTTTCAAATATCATAACAAAAATAAGGAAAGTATTATTTTATAATTAAATAAAGGTAATTATATCATAAATACCATACTATTTATTTAAATACACATATATATACCATCTATGTGATGGTGTGATGAAAAATGAATCTCATAAATTTTTGGAGGTGATAGTCCACACATGCAAACAAACAATGTTACCATTTTTCAATGAATGGAAAGGTAAGAAAATATATGATATATTAATTTTCGAAAATGATAAATATTTCATTAATTTAATATATATACATTAAATCCATAATCATTAACATCCATGAGAGATGATGATGAAAAATAATTTCATCGATTCCCGAGTAGGTAGTCCGACATACACATGAATGATGGTTTTGTTTCCCATTTTATGGAAGAGGAGATAGATATAGGTTATTACATTAACACTATAAAATCATAGTATCTGAGATATAATTATGTTATTATATAATCATGTTTGAATAATATTTTAAGTTGGTTTATGAATAAGTAAAAAAACACTCAGTTAAGAATGATACCTCTTATTCAAATAAACTATAAATGTTTTCACAAAAAGATTTCATATGAGGGGTTTATAATCAAAGAAAGGCCTCTATTAAATGGGAATGGAATTAAATAAAGGATTTGGTTAGTTTTTTTATAACCAAAATTATTTTTAAGTGTCAGGAATAGGGTAGAGGAGGTTCTCTTTTATAAGTTAGAAGGAGTGACATATTTGTTAATATCCAAAACTATTAAATAAAGGGAAGTCACTCTCAAGAAAGGTGCCTCCGAAATAGAAAAATGATGCATCAGAGGGAAGATAAGGTCAAGAAAAAACTACACTATTAAAAAATAATTTTTTTAATCATGTTATTCCTTTCAGACTTATGGTTACTAACTTTTACCATTTTTTTCATCATGGTAAGTAGTTTTTACTTAGGTAATTTATCCTTTAGACCTAAAAATTAAATAATAATAATTATATAATTTGGAACCAACAATTAAAAAAATGAAATAAAATTTATAAAATAAAAATAAACTATTTTTGGAAAATAAATTTTAACACAAGCGCATGTAACACACAAAATCTCATTTTAACTGTTGTAATAAATTTTTACAATTGTTACTATTCACTTTGAAAAGAAATTAAGTTGAATTTATTACATAATATTAATTGTTTAGATTAAAAATATGGTATTAATTTTATTAAATTCAATTCACAAAAGTGGAATAATTTAATTTAAAATTAAACCCTCAAAATGTGATGAAATGGGGTTTTTTAGAAAAATGCATTTTTTAGGCAATATATGAACATATATTAACTCTATGACAAGAAATCATCATTATATGAATTTAAATTCATATAAATAGATATTTAATATATAAATTTCATTCAAATATTTATTTAATAGGTGTTATTTTAATTAATTAAAATGGATAAACTTTATGTACTTAAAAAAATAGTTCATAAAAAACTACGTTCTAAAGCATAAAAAATAAACTTATACAAAAATCATGAAAATTACTAATTAAAATTAAATTAATTTGATTATCCTAAATAAAATGTGTCATATTTAAATTTAATAAAAAAAAAAATATAACGGGACTTTTAAATTTCTGGATTTAATGAAAATAAACGACAATATTTTAAAAATTAACAATTTTCACTAGTCACTGAAAAATAAATAATTTCAAAAAAATAAAATAATTTCAACCTATGTTAATTTTGATATTATGATTTAAAAAATTAATTTACTTTTTATGAAATTCAACTACTGAAATTTCCAAAAAATGATTGTAATATTTTCTTATAAAAATCAATAAAAAACATTTTTGAATAAAACATATTTTTTCAAAGAATAAAATGTCTTCATTAAAAACTTAGTGCTTATTTCCTAAGAATTTATCAATAAATTTATATTGAGTAGGATATTTATATATATTTTATAAAATATTTATTCTTATTCATTCTTTCAAATTTAATGGCTAGTTTATAATGATCATCTTTAAATAATAATATTTCATTGTTTGTTTAGACTAAGTGTTGCATGTGGCATATTCTTGAAAACATAGATTTATTTTTTAAAATGTCATGGTGTTACATTCTACCCCATTCAATAAATTAAATCCTCAAAATTTTAACTTGATATCCATAATCTATGGTTTGACATTTTAAAATTCCTTATTTGAAATCCCACATTGTAAAAAGGGTTAATAAAACATCCTCTTGAATAGAGGAAAAGGAAATATGAGGTTCATCACATAACTTGGTTTCCAAATAAGAGAATATTAGTGTTAAGTGAAAATATGGACATAGATAAAATAATTAATGTCCAAATAATCAAGAATATTTACAAATAAAATTGATCATAAGAAATTGAATGATTATGAGAACGTTAATGACCAAAAAACCATAAACCAAAGAGTTGTGAAAAGACCATAAATTCATCCAAAATGAAGTTAACAGGATAAAATTTCATTTCAAGATCATTTTCTGAGATTTTAGGAATTCCTTATAATCTAGAATAATAACATGAGGTAAATATACTTACGTGATATTTATAATTTCATTATGTAATCAATTTCCACTATAATTTCATCTGTTTTTATTGAAATAATGAGTATTTAAGATGATTTTTTATGCTGGAATCACTAAAAACAAATTTTAATGGATAACATAATTACAAAAAATTATAAAAATCTATTCATCCTATATTTAGACATTAAAAAAACAAAATGTTTAGTAAAAGGAAATACAATTCCCAAAATGAATAAATATTCTTACGATTAATCTCTAAAGGCTCTAGAATAACACCCAAAGTTCAACTTAGATCATTTGATGAATAACTAACATTAAATTTTTTCAAAATATTCTAGAATATTATTGAAACCCAAATATTATATTTATTTGATCACATATTCTTCCAATATAAATTTAATATTTATCTCTAAATAACATCAAATATTAGATAAACCCTAAGGGTTAAAAATACCTTTAAACTTATGCCTACAAAATATAAAGGAATTATTCCTAAAATATTTTTTTACTAAAAACCATTCTAAAAAATGGTCATATTACCATAAATATACCTCAAAATACTCTTAATCATATTATACATCCATAAATTAAAACCTGAAAAGGGGTATCTATGCCTTTAAATTTATTACCAACCTTAGACTTATCAAACCAAGAAACTTTAGATTTATACCATATCACAATGGTATAAAATAGGTTTATGTAGGTTTCATACTCTCCTCCAATGGCCTTAAGGCCTTTATTTTTTATTTTTGATAATCCACCTTTTAAGGGGTGAGGTGGAACCCTTACAAGGCCGATAGGCATAAGTATTACATGGCCTGTAGACCTTAGAAGAATTCATTTCCCATATGCTTCAAACAATACATACAACCCATACTAAATACTTGGAATTGCTCCTCCCTACCATATTCATCCTGAAATCAGCTCTCCACCTTCGCATGGCTGTTCGGCTAGGCTTTCCCAGGCACGCACAAACTTTTCCCGATGGTAGGTTCCACACCCTCTCATTCTTGTAATCCGTTTAGCTTCTACTATGGTGAAATCTCCTTGCTCATTTTACTTCTTAGATCTTGTTCCTTGTAGGTTGTCTAGTTTGAATCTACACTTATGGTGGCCTGAAGGAGTTAAGGTGGCCCAAAGGCCTTACTGGCCTGAAGGCCTGGGTGGCCCGATGCCCTTAAAGGACTCGGGGACCAAATCAGTGGCCCGAAGGCCCAAACGGGGGGAATAGTCCCAACTGCTACAGTTCCAAATAGTGTCTGCTACAGTTCCCACTACATTACTTTCTACATTACTACTACAGTCCCGCTAAAGTACATGCTATAGTACTGCTATAGTTATAAGGCCCCAGCCTTAAACCTTACTTAATCTTGAGTTATTACAAGATTACACATTGAGGATCTTTTCAGGTTTAGAGTTTTAGAGAATTAGATCATAAAACTTGCATTACATTCCACATATAAACAAAGTGGTTACATAAAGATAGTATTCTTCATTCCCATCAATGGAAACACATTTAAAATAAAACATGGATTATTTATTGACACATCCTTGACCCTATCATCTTATCATGTACCTTTCCCTTGACCTGTGAAAAACATTTCAAAAAACTTGGGATGAGCATAAAAACTCAGTATGGGTTATAAAAAAAAACATGGAAAGGAAACATGAGTTTATATATACATAAGAATGAAATCATACTTTACCCATAAAACATAGGCACTTTAACATACCTCATAAAATCATGAATAAATCATAGAAATCATAAGACATAAAGGTAACTTGAGGCATTCATAACATTCTTACGTAGGGAGTAACCCTCTTGGTTACGTTTGGAATACCCATCACAGTATATTCCCTAAAATATCTTCAGAGAAACCTTAACGTTTCACTCCTTCGTGTTACCCAATGCATTGGAGAGCTATAACGGGCTCACCCGCCCTTAGTTTATCACGGAACCACCCGTCTTCATAATAATGCCCAAGAACCATAACATAATCATATCACATAAAACATGCATAAAGGAAACATAACATTTCCACATTTCAATCACGAGATATCAATACAAAACATTGATATAATAAAAACATTATGAAAACCATTTTCAATACCAAAGTAAAACATGGCATTTATTTTTCTTTTAAAAAAAAGAAGGTATGGCTTGTAGAGGAAGCCGAAACTCAAATAACGGTTACGACGGCGGAGAAGTCGTTGTCGCCGCATACGTACGACAAAAACATTCCCTTTTGTCGTTTAGTAAATGCTTCTTATAAAAAAGATTCCTTTTGAATAAACGTAAAAGTCAAAGGGGTTTATACACCATATAAAAGATAGTTGTGTATAAAATAAAATATGCCTCAATGAAAGGAGATTGAGACGAAGTCCCATACCTCGTATCCGACTTGACCCGACCGTTCTTTAATCTCCTGAATAATAAACTTGAGTTAATCTCTACTTGCTTAAGAACCTTTTTCAAGTTCATTATTCCTTTTATACCATGTTATGAACATCATGTAATCTGTTAAGTTAACAATGTTCATTTTGTCGGTATTTGGTTCTTAAGTCAAAAATAGACTTCTTACATTACATGTTGTTAATTTGGTCAAAGGTTCATTATATCCAGAATGGTATTAATGATGTAGATATCATATATGTCATATATATCCAGTACATACATTCATTTATAATATTACGTCACATTTAGAGGTAAGAAATGAAATGCACCGTTCATGGAGACGGTAAGTCGTACGTACACATGAACGCTACTTCCATTTCTATTTCATATTTTCTGGAATGGAATCATAATGATATAAGAGTATATTATAATTCCAGTATAATAACATATATAATATCATTAACTTTATCCTTTACACATCCCACATATGGTATTAACGAATCAAATCACTTTTAGGGGGCGGTAGTCCGCACTTCCTAAAATGAAGATATCGTGTTTTACCCATAATGGAAACCATAAAGGTATGCCCAAAATGAAAAAAACAGAAGATTAAGGAAAAAATAAACATATTATATATCATATATAAAAATAGTGACATCATAATGTCCACCTTTTAAGGTGTTAAATGAGTGTTGAACAATCATCGTTTCGGGAGGCAGAATTTCGCCATCCACGGAAACCGTATGTTCTTTAACCATTTGATGTAGTTGTGTGAGAGTGTAGCTAAAATAAATCTTATAACAACATCCTAGTATATTGATTATACTGGTGTTGTTACAAAAGAAGTAAATAAAAAGAGTTTAGGGGGTTGGAAAAGCAAAATAAAACAAATGAACATGAGAGAATGAATTACCTTTAAAAGTGTAACTCCTTTTGAGTTGAGCCTAAAGGCTTCCTTTGAAAGGATTATGCCCAAAGGGAATCCTCTAGGATGAGGATAGGGATGTGGAGAGAGAAAATGGGCAGGGGTTGGCCGAGACAAAGGCTTGAAGAGTGTGTGAAATGAGGTAGAGGTGGGGGCCTTTTATAAGAGGAGAGGAGGGGCACTTTTGGAAAGTAAAGAAATATTACATTATTTGAAAATGTGTTTCGGTTTAAAAAGTCCCACATTGATATAATTAGTGGATAAGGTGATAAGGGTTCGAAATCCACTCATCCAATTGGTTTTGGACATGTGTAGTTCATAGATTTTATATTATCTTTCCATTTTATTTAAATCGTCAAATAATGATGTCATCGCTGCATCATTATTATGTCATAAATAATTTAATTTATTTAATGTCTAAAAATCATAAAAAAAATAATCTGATGTAGGAAATCGTTTTATATTTCCAATGACTATTTATAATCAAAATTTGGACTTGTATAACCCCACTTAAAAATTGTTTTTGTAAAACATATTATGTTTGTGTCATTTTCACTTTAACATTAAATAAAAAGTAATTTTATGTCATTTCCCAACAAAAGTGGATCCATGGGGTCCCCAAGTTGACCCATGGCATGTCATGGTCGGCCATGAAACAACCAATGAGGTTGGGACATGTGTCTAGGTCATTTAATTTTATTAAAGTATTATTTATACCTTAAACTACCCTAATTACCACTAATCGTGATTAAGAACTTAATAAGTTACTATTCACCAAAAAATTATTATAATCTCATTGAACCACATTTTACTTCTTAATGAAAACCATGTATGTAGGATTTTCAAAATTCAATACACATTAGTGTTAAACTTTCATTTAACTGAAAAATCAGTTTGCTTGATTACCACTTAGTGGTTTCACTATTCATCAAAAATTGAAGTTTTTCAGAAAATTACCAAAAATTCACCCTAAGATATATTTGATATTCCGAATTCAAAAATAAAGTCTATTTTACAAAATTCAAATCATATAAGTCACATTAATTAATTTAATAATTAATTCCCGCTGCCAGAGCAAATAGCGTGTTTTTACAAAACAATAAGTATCAAAAGATTGACACCAGTTTAAGTCTAATTTCAAAGTGAAATTGATTCCAATGACCACCATTGGATAAAATGGTAAAAATATATTCTAATTTCACTTCAAAACCAATTCAAAACATAATCTAATCATATAAATAAATTATATTAAAAAGCGTTTTGATGTAAAATGCAGTATTTTTCACTATTCATTAAAAAAATGAACATTGTCAGAAAAATACCAAAAATTCACACAAGGTAAATTTTGATGTCCCAATCATAAAGAATAAGTTTATTTTGACAAAAATAGTTTATAAAATTGTCAAAATATAGATTCAAAAATGGTTTGCCATCAAAAGGCACTAAAACAATCTTTTAAGAATATTAGTGTATTCCATGCATAAGATTGTATTTATTTTCATTTTAAGCCTCTATAACACTATATTAATCATTAATAGACATAGATAAAAATATCTATTATTCATTACTTACTTGGGATGTTACATCCTTCCCCCTTTAGAAAATTGCGTCCCTGCAATTTATTTACTTATCAAATAAATGGGGGTATTTATCCCTCATTGCATTTTCAGATTCCCATGTTGCCTCTTCAATCATGTGGTTTTTCCACAAAACCTTTACCTGCTTAATCACCTTATTACATAACACTTGCTCCCTGTGGTCAAGAATCTGGACTGGTTGTTCCTCATAAGATAGGTTCTCTTCCAGCTGAACTACCTCTGGACTCAAAACATGAGATGGATCTGGCATATACTTTCTCAACATCGAAACGTGAAAAACATTGTGTACCTGAGATAAACTCGGAGGTAAAGCCACTCGGTATGCAACTGATCCAACTCTCTCCAGAATTTCGTATGGTCCAACAAACCTTGGACTCAACTTTCCTTTCTTACCAAATCTCATCACGCTTTTCCAAGGAGAAACCTTGAGAAAAACATGATCACCTACCTCGAAAGATAGATCCTTCCTCCGGTTATCTGCATAACTCTTCTGCCTGCTCTGAGCTGTTATCATGTGTTTCTGAATCAGCTGAACTTTTTCTACCATCTCTTCTACCAATTCTGGTCCCATCAACTTTTTTTCACCCACTTCATCCCAGAAAGCTGGAGTTCGACACCGCTTCCCATATAATGCCTGAAATGGTGCCATCTGTATACTGGAATGAAAACTGTTATTATATGAAAACTCAACCAAAGAAAGCTGTTGGTCCCAACTTCCCTGATAATCCATAGAAAAAGCTTGTAGCATATCCTCCAATGTCTGAATTGTTCGTTCTGACTGCCCATCTGATTGAGGATGAAAAGCTGTACTAAAATTTAATTCAGTACCCAACGACTTCTGAAGGCCTTTCCAAAAGTTAGAAGTAAACCTGGGATCACGATATGATACAATGGAGAGAGGAACTCCATGTAACCTGACTATCTCTTTAAGATACAAACGGGAAAGTTGATCAAGAGAGAAAGTATCTCGTATAAGAAGGAAATGAGCAGATTTGGTCAAACGATCAACAATAACCCAGATTGCATTATTACCTCGAGATGTCTTCGGTAATCCAACAACAAAGTCCATGGATATATTCTCCCATTTCCACTCTGGCACTGGTAAAGGCTGAAGCATCCCTTTCGATAACTGCCGCTCTGCTTTAACCTGCTGACAAGTCAAACACTTCACAGTAAAACCAGCAATATCTCTTTTCATTCCATCCCACCAGTAATACTCCCGCAGATCTCTATACATCTTAGTACTGCCCGGATGAACTGAAAACGGAGAACTATGAGCTTCACATAACAGCTCTCTCTTCAACTGTGAATCACAAGGCACACACAATCTCTTCCCAAATCTCAAAACACAATCATTATCAATGTTGAATTCAGGCAACTTACCTTTCTGAACCAGCTCTACCTTTTTCTGCAACTCACCGTCTTGCTTCTGTGCTTGCTTGATTCTATCTGATAGAGAAGATCTCACTGATACCTGAAACAAAACAGATGGACTTCCTGCACCAACAACTTCTATGCCAAATTTCATCAAATTCTTAACCAAAGGATCACGTTCCAAACGCAACATTGTTAATGAAGCATTACTTTTTCGACTCAAAGCATCAGCCACTTTATTTTCTTTTCCCGGATGGTAATGAATTGTACAATCATAATCTTTGATTAATTCCAGCCATCTCCTTTGTCTCATGTTTAACTCTTTCTGAGTGAATATATACTTTAAACTTTTGTGATCGGTATATATTTCACACTTTACTCCATACAAATGATGTCTCCAAATTTTTAAAGCAAACACAACAGCAGCTAATTCCAAATCATGTGTAGGGTAATTTACCTCATGAGTTTTCAACTGTCGTGAAGCATAAGCAATTACCTGATCATTCTGCATTAGGACGCAACCAAGTCCTTTCAATGAAGCATCACTTTATATAACAAACTCACCATTCCTGGAAGGTAGTGCCAAAACTGGAGCATTCACCAATCTTCTTTTCAATTCCTGAAAACAATCATCACATTATTTTGTCCAGATAAACTTAACACCCTTACGAGTTAGCTTAGTCATTGGACTAGATAACCGTGAAAAATTTCTAACAAACCTTCGGTAATAGCCCGCCAAACCAAGGAAGCTACGAATCTCGGTTACATTTGTGGGTCTTGGCCATTCTTCCACAACTTTTGTTTTTGTAGGATCAACAGTTATTCCATATTTAGAAACAATGTGACCAAGGAAAGAAATTTTTTGCAACCAAAACTCACACTTGCTGAATTTACCATACAGTTTCTTTTCTTTTAAGGTTTTCAAGATAACCCTTAAATGTTTTTCATGCTCCTCTTTACTTTTAGAAAACACCAAAATATCATCAATGAAAACCACCACAAACTTATCCAAGAACTCATGGAAAATTCTATTCATTAAGTCCATGAATACAGCAGGTGCATTGGTTAGCCCAAAAGGCATTACTACAAATTCATAATGGCCATATCTCGTACGGAACGCGGTCTTCGGAATATCTGCCTCCTTTACCTTCAGATGATGGTACCCCGATCTCAAGTCAATCTTTGAAAAAAACTGAGCTCCCTGGAGCTGATCAAACAAATCATCGATATGAGGCAAAGGATATTTGTTCTTAACAGTGATATTATTCAAGGCTCTATAATCAATGCAAAGTCTCATAGAACCATCTTTCTTTTTAACAAATAAAACAGGAGCACCCCATGGTGATGTGCTAGGTCTAATGAAACCTTTCTCTAATAAATCTTGCAATTGCTCCTTCAACTCTAAAAGTTCAATTTGTGCCATTCGATAAGGGGGTTTTGAAATTGGCTTAGCATCAGGAACTAAGTCAACAGTAAACTCAACTTCCCGATCTGGTATTATTCCAGGCAACTCATCAGGAAAAACATCAGGATACTCATTTACCACTGGCACATCATTAATCTGAATAGTTCCTTTATTTTCAACGACGTATGCAAGGTAACATTCATTTCCATCTTTTACAAGTTTCTCGGCCTCTTGATATGTTATCAAAAGTAAGGGTTCATTCTTGTAAACAAACTGAAAGTCTTTCTGAAAAGAAACTTCTTTAGCTCTACAGTCAATCTTATCATGGTAAATAGAGAGCCAATCCATACCCAGGATAACATCAAACTCTACTAGAGGTAGAACAATAAGGTTTGCAAGCAGGTTCTTTCCACAGATAAGGATAGGAAGATTCTTATAAATTCTTTTTGCCTCGACACTTCCCCCAGGTGTTTTTACCAAAAGTTCAGGAGTCATTTCTTGAGATGGTATTCCCATTTTACTAGAAAAGGTTTCAGAGATGAAAGAATGTGTAGACCCCGAATCAAACAACACACTGGCATAATCTAAAAAAACAAACAAAGTACCTGATACAACTTCATTTGATGGCCCGACATCTGATGAAGTAGTTGCAAAGGATTTCACCACCCCTTTCTGCTTGTAGTCTAACTGCTTCCCATCAGTCAAGCTCCTTGTCGGACACTCGTTTGCATAGTGACCCATCTCATTGCACTTATAACACTTCACTAACTGTAAATCAAATTTGTTCTTACCTTCAGCTTGATCCTTTTCAGTGCAATCACGAGCCTTATGTCCCATCTTACCACATCGGTAGCACTTTCTAGAATTCATAAGACATTCCCCAGCATGACTTTTTCCACATTTATCACAAACTGGAAACTTAGTTTTCTTACCATCAGACTTTTTTGAAGAATTCTTACCTTTCTCCTGCCACCTCAGTCTCTTCTTCTGCTGGTTGTTATAGAAAACTTGGTCATCGGAAAACTCCATTTCCACCTTCTCAGCACATCGAACAAGATTTTCATAACTTTTAAACTCACGAGAAGCTAATGCCCTTCGATATTTTGGCTTTAATCCTGAGTAAAAACGATTGATTTTACTATCAAGGTCCCGGATAAAATTTGGAGCATACCTTGCCAATCGAGTGAACCTTTCTTCATAGGTAGCCACTGAGTCTTCCTCTTGCCTCAATTCCAAGAATTTATTTTCCATCCTAAGTCGAACAGCCTTAGGAAAATACTTCTCAAGAAACATACCTTTGAATTCATCCCAGTCAAGAGCATCAATCTCATCGGCGTCCCTGATATTTTTAACCATAGAACACCACTGATCTGCTTCACCCTCCAAACGGTAAATAGCAAGACTAACCTTTTGATTGTATGAACACCCCATGACATCAAAAATCTTCTCCAGTGCTTTAATCCACCCTTCAGCTAGCACAGGGTCAGATGATCCTCTGAATGATGGTGGATGTTTCCTCATGAAATGTTCCACCACTGACATGTTCCTCTGCGGTTGATCTGGCTGATCTCGTGCATGGATACCACCGCCATTTATCGCTTGAGTCAACTGCGCCATTACTGCAACAAACTGTTCAGTTCCAATTCCGACCATCTCAGGATGCTGATTCGGAAGGTTATTTCCTTCTGTATGCCTTCCTAGCACTGCTTCCCTGTTTCCTCTGCGGAAAACCATTCTGAACAAACATGTCTCAGATGAAGCAACATGGTAATCTTTAAATGCTATATCATTTCGAAAAAAAATATTTTTGGATAATAATTTAATAGAATTCTAACTCCTAAAGTTATCTAAACCGACCTCTGATACCAACTATAAGGCCCCATCCTTAAACCTTACTTAATCTTGAGTTATTACAAGATTACACATTGAGGATCTTTTCAGGTTTAGAGTTTTAGAGAATTAGATCATAAAACTTGCATTACATTCCACATATAAACAAAGTGGTTACATAAAGATATTATTCTTCATTCCCATCAATGGAAACACATTTAAAATAAAACATGGATTATTTATTGACACATCCTTGACTCTATCATCTTATCATGTACCTTTCCCTTGACCTGTGAAAAACATTTCAAAAAACTTGGGATGAGCATAAAAACTCAGTATGGGTTATAAAAAAAACATGGAAAGGAAACATGAGTTTATATATACATAAGAATGAAATCATACTTTACCCATAAAACATAGGCACTTTAACATACCTCATAAAATCATGAATAAATCATAGAAATCATAAGACATAAAGGTAACTTGAGGCATTCATAACATTCTTACGTAGGGAGTAACCCTCTTGGTTACGTTTGGAATACCCATCACAGTATATTCCCTAAAATATCTTCGGAGAAACCTTAACGTTTCACTCCTTCGTGTTACCCAATGCATTGGAGAGCTATAACGGGCTCACCCGCCCTTAGTTTATCACGGAACCACCCGTCTTCATAATAATGCCCAAGAACCATAACATAATCATATCACATAAAACATGCATAAAGGAAACATAACATTTCCACATTTCAATCACGAGATATCAATACAACACATTGATATAATAAAAACATTATGAAAACCATTTTCAATACCAAAGTAAAACATGGTATTTATTTTTCTTTTAAAAAAAAGAAGGTATGGCTTGTAGAGGAAGCCGAAACTCAAATAACGGTTATGACGGCGGAGAAGTCGTTGTCGCCGCATACGTACGACAAAAACATTCCCTTTTGTCGTTTAGTAAACGCTTCATATAAAAAAGATTCCTTTTGAATAAACGTAAAAGTCAAAGGGGCTTATACACCATATAAAAGATATTTGTGTATAAAATAAAATATGCATCAATGAAAGGAGATTGAGACGAAGTCCCATACCTCGTATCCGACTTGACCCGACCGTTATTTAATCTCCTGAATAATAAACTTGAGTTAATCTCTACTTGCTTAAGAACATTTTTCAAGTTCATTATTCCTTTTATACCATGTTATGAACATCATGTAATCTGTTAAGTTAACAATGTTCATTTTGTCGGTATTTGGTTCTTAAGTCAAAAATAGACTTCTTACATTACATGTTGTTAATTTGGTCAAAGGTTCATTATATCCAGAATGGTATTCATGATTTAGATATCATATATGTCATATATATCCAGTACATACATTCATTTATAATATTACATCACATTTAGAGGTAAGAAATGAAATGCACCGTTCATGGAGACGGTAAGCCGTACGTACGCATGAACGCTACTTCCATTTCTATTTCATATTTTCTGGAATGGAATCATAATGATATAAGAGTATATTATAATTCCAGTATAATAACATATATAATATCATTAACTTTATCCTTTACACATCCCACATATGGTATTAACGAATCAAATCACTTTTAGGGGGCGGTAGTCCGCACTTCCTAAAATGAAGATATCGTGTTTTACCCATAATGGAAACCATAAAGGTATGCCCAAAATGAAAAAAACAGAAGCTTAAGGAAAAAATAAACATATTATATATCATATATAAAAATAGTGACATCATAATGGCCACCTTTGAAGGTGTTAAATGAGTGTTGAACAATCATCGTTTCAGGAGGCAGAATTTCGCCATCCACGGAAACCATATGTTCTTTAACCATTTGATGTAGTTGTGTGAGAGTGTATCTCAAATAAATCTTATAACAACATCCTAGTATATTGATGATACTGTTGTTGATACAAAATAAGTAAATAAAAAGAGTTTAGGGGGTTGGAAAAGCAAAATAAAACAAATGAACATGAGAGAATGAATTACCTTTAAAAGTGTAACTCCTTTTGAGTTGAGCCTAAAGGCTTCCTTTGAAAGGATTATGCCCAAAGGGAATCCTCTAGGATGAGGAGAGGTATGTGGATAGAGCAAATGGGCAGGGGTTGGCCGAGACAAAGGCTTGAAGAGTGTGTGAAATGAGGTAGAGGTGGGGGCCTTTTATAAGAGGAGAGGAGGGGCACTTTTGGAAAGTAAAGAAATATTACATTATTTGAAAATGTGTTTCGGTTTCAAAAGGTCCCAAATTGATATAATTCGTGTATAAGGTGATAATGGTTCGAAATCCACTCATACAATTGGTTTTGGACATGTGTAGTTCATAGATTTTATATTATCTTTCCATTTTATTTAAATCGTCAAATAATGATGTCATCGCTGCATCATTATTATGTCATAAATAATTTAATTTATTTAATGTCTAAAAATCATAAAAAAAATACTCTGATGTAGGAAATATTTTTAGCTTTCCAATGACTATTTATAATAAAAATTTGGACTTGTATAACTCCACTTAAAAATTGTTTTTGTAAAACATATTATGTTTGTGTCATTTTCACTTTAACATTAAATAAAAAGTAATTTTATGTCATTTCCCAACAAAAGTGGATCCATGGGGTCCCCAAGTTGACCCATGGCATGTCATGGTCGGCCATGACACAACCAATGAGGTTGGGACATGTTTCTAGGTCATTTAATTTTATTAAAGTATTATTTATACCTTAAACTACCCTAATTACCACTAATCGTGATTAAGAACTTAATAAGTTACTATTCACCAAAAAATTATTATAATCTCATTGAACCACATTTTACTTCTTAATGACAACCATGTATGTCGGATTTTCAAAATTCAATACACATTAGTGGTAAACTTTCATTTAACTGAAAAATCAGTTTGCTTGATTACCACTTAGTGGTTTCACTATTCATCAAAAATTGAAGTTTTTCAGAAAATTACCAAAAATTCACCCTAAGCTATATTTGATATTCCGAATTCAAAAATAAAGTCTATTTTACAAAATTAAAATCATATAAGTCACATTAATTAATTTAATAATTAATTCCCGCTGCCAAAGCAAATAGCGTGTTTTTACAAAACAATAAGTATCAAAAGATTGACACCAGTTTAAGTCTAATTTCAAAGTGAAATTGATTCCAATGACCACCATTGGATAAAATGGTAAAAATATATTCTAATTTTACTTCAAAACCAATTCAAAACATAATCTAATCATATAAATAAATTAGATTAAAAAGCGTTTTGATGTAAAATGCAGTATTTTTCACTATTCATTAAAAAAATGAACATTGTCAGAAAAATACCGAAAATTCACACAAGGTAAATTTTGATGTCCCAATCATAAAGAATAAGTTTATTTTGACAAAAATAGTTTATAAAATTGTCAAAATATAGATTCAAAAATGGTTTTCCATCAAAAGTCACTAAAATAATCTTTTAAGAATATTAGTGTATTCCATGCATAAGATTGTATTTATTTTCATTTTAAGCCTCTATAACACTATCTTAATCATTAATAGACATAGATAAAAATATATATTATTCATTACTTACTTGGGATGTTACAATAGTAATTCTACAGTAGTGTAAAACTAGGTGCACATTAAGGGAACACTCACCGTGCATCATAATGATGGTTGAAATACAATCAAACAACTATTTTTGGGTTTATTACCCCTATATACATATGTTTCAAAACCATATCCACTTGTAGTATCCTGAAAGGAATTTATTTTTAGGAAAACTACACAATCTATTCCTTACCAAAACTTTTGGATTCTATCCTATAATTAGACTTACCCTTAGGGTTATCACTAAATTATTCTAGTCTTAATCCCCAAAAATAAGTATACCTTATTATGATAGAAACTATAGTGACCCAATCCTTTTACACATATTATTACATGATTTTTAAACATAAATATATAATAAGTACAACCCAAAGATCATGAGGGAAAATATATTTGGAAGACTCGGTTTATAATAAATTATAAGGAAACTGAAACATGATACCCATATTTTATTCTCCATAATGAGATCCCAAATCCATTTGATCTCCTAAAAATGAATTGCATTACCTAGGTAATATATAAAATAAAGGTTTGAGATAAAAAACCCAATAAGGTAATAAACATGATAAGGAAACATAACATTTTAGTTAAATGTATTATATGATATCATAAAATAGAAGTCTCATGTGTAATCATATAGAATCATAACATAAAGAACATGGTATCATAAGATCATAAAAACATAGGAAATGTGGTGGTATATATAAAATGAAATAAACATGAGATAATTTTAACTTCCTAGATAACATCACATGGTGGACAAAGTCCTATAATGTATTAGGTTTACTCTATAATCCCATACATAAAGTCTCATGAGATTTTTTTTCCAATTAATTAGAGAATAATTTGGGTGTATCCATAATAAAATTTTCATGGTTATGTGTTC
Organism: Viscum album; assembly: GCA_963277665.1. Classification (NCBI taxonomy): domain Eukaryota; kingdom Viridiplantae; phylum Streptophyta; class Magnoliopsida; order Santalales; family Viscaceae; genus Viscum; species Viscum album. The sequence goes on from OY728120.1 coordinate 583,963,897, forward strand.
CAAAAAAGGAAATCAATCATAAGGAATATATATAAGAATTAACCATGGAATAAAATGGGTTGAATAATCTTGCCTCATGTTGTAATCAAAGGAGATTTCATAAATAAGGAATTTAATAAATTAACTTAAGGAATGTATTTCCCCATCAAAGGAAGGAAGAATGAGATAAGTATATATGTAATATAAACACATATATAATTTATAATAAATTCATAACATCAAGGGTTTTTGTTATTAATGTAAACATCTTTAAAATATCACATAGAATATTTATTAAGGAAAATACCATTTTCACTTTGAAATCACTTCTTTAAAATATACAATTTTCCAATATATTATAGATTTTTTTGAAAAGAACCATGGAAACTTTTAAAGGAAGATTAAAATCATTTATTGTTCATGATGGTGATTGAATCCATTCATGTCTTATAATTTAAAAGAAAATATTTTTTTCACACTTTTGTAAAACTAATCAAAAGGTACCTTGTTCAGAAAATGAAAGAGATATTACTTATAATTTTTTTTAAAGTAAAAAATAATTAACTATTTATTTAATAAATAATTATATTATATTAAAAACATTCCTTAACATATTTTAAGGAAAATAATGAAATGAAAGAGAAAGTTATCAGATCTAAAATAAGATACATGATCAGTATTACTTATAAGAAACTTTCTTGAGGTTTAATTATTCAATAAGGTAAGAAATGAAAACTAAACATTTAAGAAAAATTTATTAATAGAGGAGAATATAATATATTTGGTTTAGGGAAATAATTTTATATTATTTCCCCCAAATTAATGTTGAACATAAACAATCTTGAAAATAAAGAAGATTGTAACATAAAATTTTACCGCTTTGGTAACTTTTGAATCAAATCCTATTAGATTAAGTAAAAAGAATTGTAACTTAAAATACCATTAATTATGAAATATTCATGATATAATATGTGAAAGTGGAATCATACACACTATATAAAATAAATTAGGTGAATAAAATTAAAATATTACTCAGTGAAGGGAAATTGGGATGAAATCCCTTACCTCGAGTTCAACTCACCACATATGTACTTTAACTTCCTAAATAGTAAAATTATTCTCATTATTTACTTAAATAAGAAACTTATTCAAGTTTAATATTCATTTTATTTTATTTATTACCTTTTTATATTTATTTACTTCATCAATTATTTTCACATCAGACATTTTGATGATGTTCGGTTCATATATCCAAAATGAATTTGATAGGTTGAATATGGTAAAAGAAGTCATTATTACATCATATAAAAAATAATTAAAATGAAATAATTATCATTTTTATAAATTAATTATACTTTAAAAACAAACCATGAAATATATTTAATAAAAATTAATCATATTACAATCATATAAATAGTAGTCTGTACATACACATGAGTAACATTTCCATTTTTCAAAGATCATGATGGAAAAAGTTCAGAATTATTTAATCTTTATAGTATGATAATTATACAATAAATTAAATATTAATTATTTAAATACACTTATATATAAAATTCATGTTATGTGGTGATGAAAAATGAATCACATCACTTCGTGGAGGTGGTAGTCCACATGCACGCACAAACGACATTATCATTTTTTGGTGACTAGAAAGGTTATAAAATATATGATATATTTATTTTGAATAATTATAATATTTAATTAATAATATATATATATATATATATGAAATAAATCTAACGTAATAAACATCCATGAGAGGTGATGATGGAAAATGAATTACATCAGTTTGCGAGGCAGTAGTCTGTCGTACACATGAAAGATAGTTTTGATTCCCATTTGATGGAAGAGGAGATGGGAGTAGGTTATAAAACTAACATAATAACATATTAGTTTATGTTAGATAATTATGTTATTATACCATCATGGTTTAATAATATTTTAATGAGGCGTAATAATAAATAAAACAAAATGCTTGAATAAGAATGATACCTCTTCTTCGGACAACCACTTTATGTTTTAACTAAAAGACTTCCTAGGAGGGGTTTATAACAAAACCAAGGCCCATAGAAAATTTTATGGGAAATAAGAAGGTATTTGGAGAGGTATTTTCAGAACCAAAATACTATTTACATGTGAATAAAATGGGATAGGAGGTTCCCTTTTATAAGTGATAAGGAGTAAATTTTTTTTAAATACCTAAAACTATTCAATAATGGGAAGTAACTCCAAAGACTAGTGCATCCAAAATTAATAAATTATGTACTTAAGAGAATATAAAGTTAATAAAAACCTCAAAAATTATAAAATAAATATTTTTAAAAATTTTATTCCCTTTACCATTATAGTTACTAACTTTTACCATTTTATTTTTTCACCAAAGTAACTAGTTTTTACCTATGTAATTTATCTTTTAAGCCTAATTTTTTTAACATTATTAGATAATTTGGAACCACTAATTATAAATTATAAATATAATTTATCTTATAAAAATCCTATGGGTGTTGGCAATAAATTTTAACACAAGTTCACGTGATGCGAAAAACCCTATTTTAACCTTAACCATGGTAATAAATTTTTAAAGTTTTTACTATTCATTATGACAAAAAATTAAGTTTAACTTATTAAATAATATTAATTAAATTAATTATAAATATGGAACCCATTTTATCAATTATAATTCATAGAAGTGGTAGAATTATATTTAAAATTAAACCCGCAAAACCCGATGAAAAGTTATTTTTTAAAGAAAATTCATTTTTTCAGGAAAACAATAATATTATATTAACTCTATGACTAGAAATCATAATTAAATGAATTTAAATTCATATAAATCAATATATAATATATAAATTTAATTTATAAATTTCCATACTATGTGTAATGAACCAACCCGGATCAACCTGACATGTCACCCAATCTAGCTCTCCATAAGGCCTCAAGCACAGCTCCCTGAATGCCAGAGGCTGCCGAACAACAGTGTGGGTCTAAAACATGCAGTGGAGAGACTATAAATACTGGTAAAATTTATATTGAACCATAATTTCATTCATAAAATATCTAAATTTCTACCCACTTATTTCTTCATAACTAGAACCCTTCCTAGAAATATCACACTTAATACCTTTCTTCATTACCTATGGAAAGTAATCATCAGAAAGGGTGATATATGATGATATGTAATGGTAAATAAGGGAGATATAAATGATTATATAAGTATAATATAAAAAAAGGGTATAAAAGGATGGTCATAATATTTTAAAACCATACACTGCATGTTATAGATCATAATCATGATTCATGGAGTAAATCTTGGAATTTCATAAGACATGAATCATAAAGGAATTAAATAAAAATATCTATGAGAGCATAACATTATCATAAGACATGGAATTGTGGAATAAACATAATAATATAAAATCATTTATATAGTATTAAAGGATATTTTAAAATACTATAATATTTGAATGGGTTCACCCCCCAAACCATCATAGTAGTTAAGGTTCACTCCCAAGACTATCATAGTGGGAAAATTACCTTTCTGGACTAGGATAAATCCCTATTACAGTTTCGTCAATCACATGAGATATCAATCTTTTCCCAATTCATTGGAGGGAGATATAGTTCCCACAAATCACATAATGAAAATCATACATATGTGTGCCATAATATCATAAATCATTCATCATATCATAACCCATTAAAGAAAATGGGTTTCATAAAAATTTCTTCATAGAATAATCCATAGAAAAGAAATGGGTTTTATACACATCTCATCATTTAATCATTTCATAACTCGTGAAAAATAAATGAGTTTCATAAACATATTTTCATCATAAAAATAAACCATCCAGATAAAAAATAAGGATGGTATCATTGGACCATAACCCCAATAATAATAATTTAAATCAAGGGTTTTTCTGTTTAATGAATCGAAATACCATTGAAATATCATTAAAAAATTCTCCAGGAAAATAAACTTTCCATTTTGAAGTCACTTATAAAAAATATTAAAATATAAAGGGATAAGTTTTATTTGATAATAACCATGTAAAATTGTAAATTAAGATTTTAATAAAAAATTATTCATGATGATAGGGAAATTTATTAATTCCATATAAGTTAAAAAACATTCCTTTCATAATTTTGTCAGAAAAGTCACAAAGTACCCTATTTGGAAAAATAAAAAAAATATTACTTTCAAAACATTTCATAAAAATTAAAAAAAGGTAAAAAATAAAATTAAAATATTATAATAAAATATCATAAAACTTTGTTAAAACATTTTTATAAAACATAGATATGGAAAAAAGGTTTTTCAACAAAAGGTAAAAGTGAAGTTGATTTTACTTAAAAAACTATTATCGATTTCTTGAGAACTTAACATGATAAAAACGAAATGAAAACCTGAATATTAAATAAATAAACTTATTATAAGTAAATTAGTTATATTTTTGAGAGGTAGATCATAATATTTCATCATCAAATTAATAATCATAATCAATACCGATAAACAATTATATTCTAACATAAAACCATTACCTCAAGTTCTCCTTTCTTCGAAAGAAATATATCCTACTATATAATAAATTTATATTTATTATAATTATATATAAGATTATTTTTCATACTTAAAATATCATATTTTATCCCTTTATAATATTACAAAACCCCCTTTAGTCAATAATTATCTATTAAAATTGATATTTTTGGGTGTTAAATTTTTGGTTAATCAGGACTATTTCAGTTTAGTAGTTTCGGTCCTTATAATTTTTTCTTCGTTCCTTAAAATACATACTATTAATCATTAAATAAATATCATATATTTTCATTATATAAATATTCAGTTTCATTAAAAAAATTTAGAGATAGAAAAATGAATTACACCGTTCATGGAGATGGTAGGCCATACGTACGCTTGAACACCATTTTCATTTTTGATGGATGGAACAAAATAAAGGTAAATATTAATTAACAATTATAGGATAATTATTATATCATATATATCATATTTACTTATAAAATTATCCCTCCTTACCATCCAAGTAAAATATAAATGAAAAATGAATCACATCTCTTTGTAGAGGGGGTAGTCCGCACATACACATGAAAGATATTATCATTTCACAAAGGAATTTATGGTAATTATGTGGATCTAATATTATAATTAATTAAGTATAATTATCTCATAAATATCATATATAAACATTAAACCCATCATAATACCAGTCCATAAAAGATGGTGATGAAAAATGTATTGTATCATTACGTGGAGACGGTAATCCATACATAGGCACGAGTAATACTTTCACTTCTCATTTGATGGGAAAGATGGTATATAATTATGTTTTAATAATTATCATAAAATTTTATAATATTAATTCTACTTAATATATTATTTTATGATACATTCCATATATTTAGAGAAGTTAAAGAAGAGTATAAAAGAAAGTGATCGGGTAATGCGATTACCTCTTCTTTGAAATTACTCCTTTAGATATCCTATAACAGTTTATAGGGTGTGTATTTTGGGAAGAAAAGAAAATATAGAACGTTTAAATGTAAATTAAGAAGAAGAATTGGTATATTTTTTTCGATATATAAGTATCAAAGTGGTGTGAAGAAGTAAGGGTAGAGGTGCCCTTTCATAATTGAGGTGAGGGGCAGTTTTGAAAATTCTCAAAATTTTAAATTATATTAAATCCATTACCAATCAATATTCTAAAAAAATTCCATTTATTTTAAGATAAGGTAAGATAGATTTTTAATCTCATCATCCAGTAGAATTTATATAGGTTTTTGTATAATTTAAAACCGTATCATTTTGATTTACCATCAGATAACCAATTTTAATTTAAAGTATGGTAACCAGTTTTTCAATATTAAAGAGTTTTCATTTTTATTTATAAGGTGAAAATTGAAACATAAATGTATTTCTTTTGAATTATAGACCATATCATATCAAACTTTTCTTATTTAAATATTTTTATTATTTTTAAATAATTTAATTAATTATTATAATGATAAAATATCATTATTTTCAATTTTGACATTATTCATTTAATTTTACTTTAAATACATAAATATAAAGTAATAATTAAAATATAATAATTTTAAACCTCCCTAACATGTCCTATCGATTTTGTAAATCTCTGGTTCACATTAACACATTCAAATTATATATCTTTTAATATTTTAAAATAATGTATAACATTTTTTTTGTTAAATAGAGAAATACTAAATCAGGGTTGCATAAGAAATTAAGGTAATTATATAATTAATAAAAATTAAAAATAAATTTATATCCTAAAAATAATTTTATTAATCTCAAAATATACACTTATATTCATTCATATCATACTTTTTTCTCTATGTGGACACATAATACATATTAAAAACAAATAGAGTGACATTTTGTAACTTTCATTGATTTAAATAATATACAAATCATTTTCCTGGATCAGTGTCAATTAAAAAAATTAATTTCTATAATAAGTTATAAAGGTATAATTAAATTATTTTAATAAGAAATATGATGAAAATTCATGGCCATATCAGTTATTTTTAATCTTGATTAACCCATTTTACTCTTTATCAAGGTGATAAAATTTACCACATCTACTATTCATATTGACCAAAAATAAAAAGGGAATATATAAAAAAATTTAATATACTAATTATAAATATGTAATTAATTTTATATAATTTAATAATTATAAATGGAATAAATTAATTTTAATTTATGTGTGCAAAATATGAAAAAACTAATTTTTAGAAAAAAATATATTTTTAAGTATAAAACTAGATTTATTATTTTTCCTATTATTAGAAAAAGTTTTTTGAATGTTTATAAAGTTTAATGAAGTAAATAATATAATTTTTTTTATTAAAATCATTTACCAATAATTATTAATTTAATTTATTATTATAAAAATACATTGTGCGCATAAAAAAATTTCACAAAAAACATCACTTTTATTTTCAAATAATGTTTGTTTTAAATTATAATCATTTGATAACTAATGAATTAATTTTATAAATTTGGATACTATATATTTTTCATAATCTAGTTATTAATATTCATACAAGCCAATCCAAAAAATATGTGATAATGGACACATAATAGTTTGATAATGTTATACGATTCGTCTGAACTCGGTGTTGCGTGTAACACAAGATATCGAAGAAATAAAATTATTTAAAGAGAAATGTTTCATAGAAATCTCTAGGTTTTATATTATACCCCTCTTAAAATAATTTTTTCTCTCAAGATTCATCACTATGATACAAATAGATGATGATACTTCTACTTTATTACATCCTTAGGTTTTCACATAGATTCCACAAGTTGGTGATTTCACCACAAAACTTTGATTAGGTGAGTGGTCTTGCTTCATAGTACTTTCTAAATACGATCTAGAATTTCTTCCACTTATTCTTAATTAAAGATATTGTGTTCTATCAATATTAAATCTAACTTTTGTATATATGAAGGATCATTTATGTACTTCCTCTAGAGAGATACATGGAACACATCACGAACTTGAGAGAGATTTAGTGGAAGTACCAATTAATAAGCTACCATCCTAATACAATCAGGAATATAAAAAGAGACAATATACCTAGGGATTAGTCTAAAATTATTTCCAAACCTTATCACCCTCTTCTAGGTATATATTCATAGTAATACCATGTCACCCACTTCAAAATCAAGATCTTTTTGATGATTGTCAGTATAACATTTTCTTTGACTCTGAACAGATTTTATGTGTTGTTGAATGGTTATAAATTTCTATACCATTTTCTCATATATATTAAGTTCCAATAGATTTATTTATCCAAATAAATTCCATTATTTTGTAGTTATACACGTTTTATCATATAAGGATTCATGAGGAGCCATCTAAATGCTGGAGTGAAATATATTATTGTAATAAAATTACACCAATGGAAGGTGTTGATCCCATCCACCTTTAAATTATGTAGAAAAATATATAAAAATATATTTTAGAGTTTAAAGTGTCCTATCCTATTGAATATAAATCTATGGTTGATAAGAAGTTATGAAACTTAAATCTGTATTGAGAGACTGCTGAAGCTTCTCCAAAACTTCAAGGTAAATATCAGATACCGATCAGATACAATTGATAGTGGAACACCGAGATATATTACCAATTAATTAATGTATAACTAAGTAATTATATCAAGATAGAAATATTATATAATGGTAATGAAGTGTGTTGACTTCATAAGGTGATCAACTATAACCCTTATAACATTATCCACTTAAGATATTCTGGGGAGTTTGATGAAAAAACCCATGGTGATTTTTCCCATTTCCATTATGGTATGGGTAATGGTTGTAACATCCCTTTATACTTTTATCTCTTATCCTTAAATTATGTACATACCAAGAATCAAGAAATATACTCTATAATATTATCTTCTTTCCATCCCTCTAGAAATACTTGTTAAAATATCTAAGCATGTTCTTACTTCTATGATGAATAGAGAATGAAGAACTATGAGAATAATCCATAAGATACTTCCTTAAATATATTACTGAAGGGAGACATACACTATTACTGAACCTTATTATTCCATCATAATCAATTTTGAACTTAAGAATATTTATAAACCTCTTTTGGAGCTATACATATTTCTTCTCTGCCTCTTTAATCTTCACTTAGCTAGATGGTTGAGCACACATTTGATAAATATAATATTTCTACCCTTCCTTTAAGATTTTAAGATCCATACTTTGAAAGTCTAAAAATATTGGATTTTTTATCCTTATCATAGATAAGCTTTCACAATCCTTTTAAGTCTAAGCATCTTTTACCTTATTCTCTTTCCTGGGGTGGTAATGTGTTGAGTAGTCATTATCTCTAATCAGATCCAACCGTCTTCTCAGATGCATATTAAACTCTTTATCTGTGAATATATACTTTACGATTTTTTGATCAGTATATATGACACACTTTTATCCATAGAGATAATTACTCCATATCTTTAATGAAAGAATTACCACAACTAACTCCAAAACATGAGTTGGGTAATTTTAATCCTGGAAATTGATTTTTCATGAGGAATAAGCTATAACCATATATTTCTATATGAGGAAACATCCCAATAAATTCTTTGATGCATATATATAGATTAAAAACACTTATCGACTATAGGGTAGTGTAAGAATAGGTTCACTGACTAGTCTTCTCTTCAGTTCCTTAAAACATTCCTCACATTTATTCATCTAAAGGAACATGGATCCCTTCTAAGTTAACTTGTTGAGTGGATTCGATAGTCATAAAAAATTCTTGACAAATCATTGATAATATCCATCCAAACCAAGAAAACTATGGATCTCATTCACAGTGGTTAGTATGGGACAATATTTAATAACTTTTTCATTTTAAGGGTCTACTAATATACCCTAACTTGAGAATATATGACCCCAGGATGAAACTTTAAGAAACTAAAATTCAAGCTTGGTAAATTTTTCATAAAGCTTCTCCTTACCTAGGGACTTTTCATAATCCTCAAGTGATGTTCCTGCTCTTCCTTTATATTTTAATAAATAATAATATCTTCTATAAAGACTACCAAAAACTGATAAAGATAATATCTAAATACTCTATTCATTAAATCAATTAAGATAGTTGGGGAATTATTAAGACCAAATGGAATCACTATAAATTCATAGCATCCCTACATTTTACGGAATGTTTTCTTGGGTATATCCTCATTCTTGAACCTCAATTATTGATATTCATACTAAAGATCAATCTTGGAAAAGTATTGAACTCCACATAGTTGATCAAAAAATTCATCAATAAATGGTAGATGATACTTGTTCTTGATAGTGATCTTGTTACGTTATTGATAATAAATGAATATTTTCATTGATCTATATTTCTTTTTAACAAAAAAACAGGTGCACCTGAAGGTGAAACACTTGGTCTTTTGAATCGCTTGTTAAGATTCTTTAGTAGTTTCTTCTTCAATTCTTGTCACTCAATTTGGGCCATTCTATATGGTGTCTTGGAAGAGTAGTATCATGTATGAGTCTTATTCAAAAATCAACTTCAGGATTCAATGGAAGACTATGAAACTCTTCCATAAAGACATCAATAAACTCCAACACAATAGACATATCTTTTATGTTTATTTTCTCCCCAACCAACTGAGACAAATTATCCTTTTTAATAGGAATCATAAACCATAGATGGATCTAATTTCCATCGGAAGTTCATTTTTTCCAACACACTGATAGGTGATCAAAGGTTGGTTCAGAATATCAATTGTAACTTACCTTCCTCGGTAATTAATGTGGGATTTATGTAAAGAAAGAAAACCCATTCCTAGAATAACATCGAATTCGACTATAGAAAGAATGAAAATATTTTCCAAAAACACATTCCCACAAACTTCATATAAAGAAGAATAATTGACATGGTATCTGGTCATCATACCATTAGGGGATATACTACTAACTCAACATCTAATTTTTGAGGCAGTACTATGATAACGTTATAAAATTATGTAGATATAAAAGAGTGGATTGATCTAGAATCAAATAAAACATTATCAATTCTAGAGTGGATAGTAAGTGTACCTTTTACCATGTAATTATTGTACACCTCATAAAAATATTTATCACATGATATTTCGTCTTATATCTTGGATTAATAGGTTGTTGATTTAAATCATCACCATTAACATTTACATTTGGGAACTAGTTAGTATAATGACCATATTCATTTCATTTAAAACACTAGAGTATGAGTGTATAATTTTGGGGAGCTTTATCTCTATTCAAATCATTAGCTAACATCTTCCAATCACTTCAGAATTAAATTTCCCAATGACCTTTCTTTCTAAACTTGAAACATTTACCAGTTCCTTTATGAAAATTTTCCTGATGTTTCCTTCCACACATTGAGCATAAAGTAATAATAATCTTATTTTATATATGATTTTTATAATTTAATTTGAATTAAAATTTTCTTTTCTTATCAAAACCATGATATTGATGGGTAACTACAATATCCAACTCGAACTTGAGATCAAATAAAATAATTTCTTCAAAGTTATTAAAGTCTCGTATAGATACATCTCTTTATAGAATTTGTTTTAAGCCAATGAAGAATCTATCAACCTTTATTTTAGGTTGTGTGATAATACTAGAAGCATACCTCACAATCATTTTGAAAAATTTCTCATAAGTAAAAACATGATCATCATCCTTCAACTTTAACTCAAGGAATTATTTATCCATTTTCATATGAAGAATATAAGGAATGTACATGTTTAAAAATAAGATTTTAAATTCATCCCACTCTATTGATTAAATTTATTCTTATTCTATAATGTTCTTGATAAGTTTCCACCATTGATATGCTTCTCCTTACAAAGGATAAACAATTAGAATAAATTTATCATGTTACAAACACTGAATAATAGAAAATATAGTTTCAATGGTAATAGTCCATTTCTTAGTGACTTTTGTATCAATAAACCCAGTAATAGATGGTGCATGTTGCCTCATGAAGGACTCAATAGATTTTTGTTCTCCCCTTTTATCATTTGGAATCTCAACATGATTCATAGGTTCAAAAAGTTGTGTGATCATAAAAATAAGATTTTACATTCTAGATACCATACAATTTGGTTGCTTAAGAGGATAATCATTTCATTGTCCATCACATTCATCATTAACAAGATTACTTTGGGTTACATCCATTGAATAAAACCAGAAAGAATATTGTGAACTATAATAATCATGGTGGTAAAACACATAATAATGAAAAAATATTTATAGAATGTCTAAATCATGACACATTATTTTATGATACCTTAAGTTTAACCTAGTAAATTTATGATCATTACCAAAACTTTAGGATTTTATCCTATACTTAGACTCATCCATATGATTCTTACTAATATTTTCTCATCCTAGTTTCCAAAGGTTAGCTAAACATTACTATGATACCAACTATAGAGACCCATACATTTTATACATATATATTAAATCTTAATAGAAGAATATTCATTACTCAACACTTTGATCCACACCATAATTGATTAGGTATAGTTTTTTTAGAAAATTTAAAACATAAAAAGATGGTTCATAAAATACCAATATTGTCCGCCACTTATTATTTCATAACTATAACTCTTATTGTAAATATAGTTCTTAATATCTTTATTCATAACTTGGGGTAAGGAAACATAATAAAGGGTGATCTATGATGTTCAGTAAGGGTATAAAAGGGATATATCAATGATAATATAAGAATAACATGAGAAAAAGAGTATGAGAACATGATATTAACATTTTAAAACTATACCATGCATATCATATATCATAGTCTTGAGTCATGTAATAATTATTGGAAGTTCATAAGACATGAATCATAAAGGAATTAAAGAACATGAGCAATTAGAGCATATCATTGGCATAAGACATGGAATTATGGCATACACATAACCATAGAAAATAATTTCATTAGTTGTAAAGTATCTTTTCCAAGACTATCAAAGTGGAATGAGTTCACTACCTAAACCATCATATTATTCAAGGTTCACTCCCAATACTTTCTTAGTTGAAATTGTCCCTTGTTGAACTGGGCTAACTTCTCATTCCAATACTATTTATCACATGAGATATAAATCTTTACCCAATGAATTGAAGGAAGATATAAATCCCACCCATAATATAATTAAAATAATATATATGTGTGCTATAATACCATAAACCATTCATCATATCAAAAATCAAGAAAGGAAATGGGCTTTAATAAAAAATTTCATCATAGAAAAGCCTATGGAAAATAAATAGTTTAATAAAAATCTAATCATTTAATCACATCATAATTTTTGGAAAAGAAATGGGTTTCATCAAAGTATTATAATAACTAACATAAAACATCCTAATAAAGAATAAGTATGGTATCATAAGATCTTATCCCAAGTAAATAATAAGTTAAATCAAGAGTTTTTGTCTTTGATGAATTGAAATACCATCAAAATATCATGAAAAAATTCACGAGGAAAATACCCTTTCCATTTTAAAGTTAGTTTTAAAAAACTAATGAAATATAAAGGGAATGATTTTATTTTAAAAGAATCATGTAAACTTGTAAATTAATATTTAAAGAAAAAATTATTCATGATAATGGGAAAAGTTGTTCATGTCCTATAAGTTAAAAAAACATTCCTTCCATACATTTTTTGAAAAATTCAAAAAATATCTCATTTGGAAAATGAACAAAAGATTACTCTCAAACCATTTTATTAAAATTAATAGATGTGAAAAATGAATTTAAAAATTTATATAAGGATAATATAAACCTTATTTTAATTTTGTTTATAAAACATTTATAAAGAAGAAAAATGTTTTTTGATCGAAGAGAGAAATGAAGTTTATTTTCCTTAAAAAAATATTTTGGATTTATTGAGAACTTAAGGTGAAGATAATGAAATAAAAAAATTTATTTTGAAAAAATATTCATAAGAGAATAAAATTAAAGAGTTTATTGAGAGTTATATTATAATATTTCATCATCTAATGCATAGTCATAATCAATCCCAATAAATAATAAGATTGTGACATAAAACCCTTACCTTGAGTTCTCCTTGATTCAAAATCACTCTATCCTCCTGTATAATAAATTTATTTTTTTATAATTCTATATAAAAGTCATGTTAATACTTATTATATCATATATGATCCATTTATAACATTTTAACACCCCCTTTTATCAATAATTCCCTTTTAAATTGATATTTCAAGGTGTTGCTTTTTTTTTCTTATCACCAGTAATTCAGTTCATTATTTCTATTCCTTATATATTTATCTTGGTTCCATAATATTTAAAATATTAATAATGATATAAATATATTATATATTTATTATATACATATTCATATTCATCCATAAAATTTAGAGATAGAAAAATGAATTACCCCATTCATGGAGATGGTATCTCATACGTACACATGAACGTTGTTTTCATTTTTTGAAGGATACAGTGAAATAGTGGTAAATATTAATTAATAATTATAGGATCATTATTTTATCATATATATCATATATATTCATCAAATTATAAATCATTACCATCAATATATAATATAAATGAAAAACGAGTCACATTGCTTTGTAGAGGTGGTAGTCCACACATACACATGAATGATGTTATCATTTCCCAATGGACTGGATGGTAAGTAAGTAGATTTTATATTATAATTATAGAATTATAATTATTTCATGAATATAATATATAACATTAAATCCATCATAATAATCATCCCTAATATATGGTGACTGAAAATGAATTGTATCGCTACGTGGAGACGACAAGCCTTATGTACGAACAAGGGATACTTTCAATTCTCATTTGATAGGAAAGTGGGTGTATAATAGTGTTTTAATAATCATAATAACATTTAATATTAGTGAGGATATGAAAGATATTATTTTATTATACATACCATATATTTATTGGTAAAGAATATTATAATGTAAACTGATCAGGTAAGGCGATTACCTCTTTTTTGAAATGACTCCTTTAGATCTCCACTAAAGGGTTATATGGTTGGTCTTTTGGGAAGAACATAACCTATAGAATGTTTATAAGGGAAATTGGTAGAGTTTTTTAATTCCATAAGGATAAAAGTGGCGTGAATAAGTGAGAGAGTAGGTTCCCATTTATAGGTGTGGTGAGGGGAACTTTTGGAATTTCTAAAATGATTAAATTATAATAAATTCCTTATCAATCCATATTCCTCCAAATGTACATGTATTTGAAGAAAATTTAATATATATTTGTAATACAATAAACCAATATAATTTAGTCATGTTTTTCTATAATTTTAAACCTTATCATTTTGATTAAATCTTTGTCAACTGATTTTAATTTTTACTATGGTAAAATGTTTTTATACATTAAAGGGTTGTAATTTGCACATAAAAGGTCAAAATTTTCACATAAATAGTTAATTTATGAAATTTTAGACCATATAATACCCACCTTGTCTTATTTAAATATATTTTTTATTTTTAAATAATTTAATAGTATATTATTTTGATAAAATATCATTATTGTAAATTTTAAAACTATTCATTCAATCTAACATTAAATACATTAAAAAAAAGGATTAATTCAAATATACTGATTTAAAACCACCCTAATATGTAATATTGCTCTATAAAATTTATTGATCAGATAATTGGTCTCAATGATGCTTGGTTTAGACCAGCCCGACCCTAAGACTCCACTTGAGTGGATTCACTTAAAACATAAACAATGGGCCTCAAACTTATCCATCATGAAACCTATGCTCCAACCTAAAAGGAAACATTAGGTTTACATGAACATTAAGTTTCACATATACAGGGTGGGAAATGGGTCTAAATAGGCCTCCCAAAATGTTAAACCTATAAATATCTTGTTATAACAAGTTCATGCACACGTGATATGCCCATCCTAGATGAAAACTAACAATAGATGGCATTAAAAAACTACATAAAATAGGTTGGGGGGGGGAATAAGTAAAATATCCAACCATGAGTTCTAGAATTATTGACGAGGTATATCAACCCCCACTTTAGCCCATGATAGAGGATTTAAAACACATGGTTCACCCATCCACATAAAAATTTGCCATGTCCGATATATCAAAATATGAGCTCCAGGACATCTAGATGCAACATGAATGAATGTAGGACCCCAGAGCATAACCATAAAAATCCACACAACAAGACACATCTACTAGGAAATAATACTCTAATGGTACAATCCAAACTATCTATAGAACCTCCCCTCCACACATCATAGATATAACATGTCTTGGAAGTCCTATAGAACAATGTGGGGTCCACCATGGAGCTGTCGGATACACCCCCTATGGTATCCATCCCCATAGACCCAACATATGAAATGTACATTTCTATATAAACTAAACTGGATGCATTTAGGATCCATGGATAAAAAACCCTCTAGCCAGGGTTTACACTCAACTAGAGGGGGCACCCTCATTCATATTATCTATTAGCTCCCTAAGACTATCTAACCATAACCAAAAATGGAGGAGAGAACTAGATCAAAACTTTGAGCCGATTCACAATAAAAAAATATCCTAAGGGTTTCCTCCTAAAACCCCAGTCCTGAGTAAAAAAATTCTCAAATTTCATATAAAAAGGCCAACTAAATGTGGGATGATCCAATCTCGAAACCAACATCCAAATAGCTTAACTAGAAATGCCGATCAACTCTTTTCCAGTAAAGAATTGGGACTCTCTAAGCACCCTAGATCTCAAAATCCAAAAAGAACATCCATTATAGAATCTCAATGTACTATCTAAGGCTAAAGAAAATATTAGGGCTCCCACAGTCCCCAAGGTCATAGTATAAAGCAACATCCTCCACATGAATCACATACTGCACCAAATCTCGTAGGATACACCCATCCAAAGTTTCACAAATCATCCAAAGGACAAAACATGAGAAAAACACCATATGAGGGCTCCCTTTATCTTATACAAAAATATGGGACACAACCATTGTCGAAATCTCCCAAATGGACATCAGTGCCCTCCAAATGATCCTCGATCAACAACACACCCAATAAGGGTCATCCAAAAGTACAAGCCTACCAACAGGGGAATTCACTATAGGCCTCATGAACACATAAAAATAAGAAGACCCCACACAATGGATCATAAAAAAAGCAACCCAAAAAATGACATATGATATTCTCAATAGTCAACTACAATAACCACTGGTCACTTGATCAAGAACCAACCCGCAAGGGAATCCTCAAGAGTCCCTTAGATTCATCTAAAAAACTCAATGGTCCATAGCCATAACCACTATTCAAAGGTGTTAACCCATCCCAAAAGTTCTAATAGACCTTATCCCTAATCACATGATCTAAAACTCAACTACTCTAACCATAATCAATTGGTCTCAACACATAGGGACAATCCATGATCTTTTCAAAGATACTACTCGATCCCAACTTTTGGGATCCATCTGAAAGAACCCCAATCAAAACCGACCTAGAATCCAAAAACCATGAAAACTAAAGATCTAAATACCCTCACATGGGCCTCTCATATCACCCCAACCCACTAGATTATTCAAAATCTAAACCTCAAGGAAATCCTCATTCTAAATTGTCACTTTCCAAAATCTTATTCAGACATTCTCTAAACATTGAAAGGATTCCACCATCATGATATACATGAAAAAAATGATCTGAATGGACTACTAACAAGTATAACTATAACTTTGGGGAACAAAACACCCAGAAAACCCCAATATAGAAAAATTACACAACATTTACTTATGATTACACATCATGAACTCTCAAATCTACACCTAGCCATGTACTTCTACATGTCCAAAGAAGAAATGGGGTTTTCTCATGTAATTTAAATAGTCAAGGTGTACATGGGGTCTGCCCGTGTACTTATTCATGTCCATATACCCCTCACATGGGGTGTCTTTCCAAGTACATGTCCACATGGATAGGCAGCACTCCATTGGGTGTTCCTATAGTACACGACATGTACTTCCCAAAAAACCGTGTTCCCATGTACTCTCCCACATGACCTGGTACATGAACAAGTACTACTACACAATGTGTACATAAATTATATAGTGTGTACTTATAAAAAATTCAACTTCCTCTAATTGTAATAACACACTACATGTGTTTAGAAAATGTCATTCCGTATACAAGGGTTTCCTTGAATGAGAATCCCTTGAAACATCCCAAAACCTCTAATTTCTCCGTAAAATCCATAGATCAGTCAAATATAGGTCCCAAAAAACCCATAAACATGATTAAAACATAAAAATTATAATGATTTGTGAATTTTCAACATAATCATAAAATGGGCTACCTCTAGGAAGAAAAGGTTGATGTTTTGGTCTGATCTGTGATCCACAGCTACCGCATGCCGATCCGACACGACCCAAGTTTCATGGAGGTGATTCCTCTTCTACCTCCCCCTCTCTTCTCTCCCACTCCCTTTCTCAGCTGAAGACCCCGAAGGGGAAGCCATCATGGTTTTACATATCAAAATAAGGTAGAAAATAAATAAGAAAAAATAAAAAGGAATAAAAAAGAAAAATAAAAAGAAAAGAAATGGGACCTTGGCCCAACCCTAGTGCCCGACACAAGGTGACACCTCACCTAATAAAAATATATAATTCTAGAATCAATGGAGGAAAAAAAATCTCTATCTAACGCTCCATTTAAAATAAGGGACCAAATGAACACACATGAATAGATTAATATTTAATTAATTAAATATTATATATTTGGAAAAAACATGAATTGGTTGGATTTAAACCCAACTCCTATACTAGGGTAAAAAATATATTTTAGGACCAAAACAGTGGTCATAAAAATTATCCAAGATAATATTATAGTAGAAATTACCATTTTTCTATTGAAGAAGTTATGATAATAAAAATTCAAATTTACATCGATTTTCACAACTTTTGATGATGTGGGTAATCACAAACTCTCTACCACAAATGCTTCTCTCCTCTGATATACCTTGGTGGACAACCAGTATCCAAGATCCCCCTAAAGAACTGGCGCATCGAATGATATCTCATCTATTTGAGGACAGGTCTTAGAGTGTCCAAAACACTCTCCCAACATAGGAGGCATTTAATTGTGAAAAATTTGATACCACCCACCATAGGAGTATTTTTTTCCTCACCCTAATTACCAAATGAAAAAATTCATGATCCACAGTATGTCCATAACCAAACATAATGATAGATGCAACTAAACTTCACACACATGAGAATAATCAGGAAAACATGCAACAACCACACCCAAAAAACCACATAATTGAGGCTTAAGAACTTCCACAACCTATAGTTTAATCCCCACCATAATGATTTCCTTAACCCACTCCCAAAAGATAAACAAGACTCACACTCGCTTTGGCCAAGTCCAAATGAATCTAGGATAACACACCTAAAAACACTATCCTTGTTCCTTATAAAGTCCAATTCCAAGAATCTAGAGAACCCTCAACACTCCTCTTAAAAACAAGTCATATTACTCATTACATTATCAACTAAATGTCCACCATATACTTGGTTGTCGATCAAAATCCATAAGCATCTAACCAAACTTCCACTACGCTACCCAAATCACAACCAAAGATGGGTAGGGATAGGCTTCTAACTAGACCGACCCTCTTGAGTCGTTCATGAGACATGGAGAACTCCCAGCACACCAATTCTCAAACACCAGACATCCTCATTCCTAACCACATCCTAGTGATAGTATAACTTGAAAACCCCACAATGAAAGATTAACCATGCCCACCCAAACCATCAGTGATAACAAGCACATGGGCCCCACCCTGTAACATGAAATACAACACGCAGAGAGAAAAACTCCCTCCCAAGAAACAATAACATGGGAGTTTAGGGGAACTACCAGCTTAAGGAAAATTGATCCCAATTCAGATATCCCTTAGGAATCCTTTCCTTCATTGAGCCACCAACAAGGCACTCAGAGCCCATTTCTTACCCACATGGGTCTCAATGCATCCATTATCAAAGGGACGACATCTCCAACACTAGTGAGCCTGTCACCACATTATCCACATGAATTTTCATCCAAAAAAATATTTATGTGATTTATTTGGGTACAATTCCACCATGTATTTATATAGAAAAATACCATATGAGAAGTTGCTATAACTTTAAACAACTAAACCACCATCATTAGTAAATAACCATAGACATGCATATGTCATGTGAATTTCATGTTCCTAGAATGATGCATGAACACTGGACGTTTTCCCTTATCCAAAGAGATAAATACCATAATAAAGAACAAAAAAAAAATCAAGTGCGTCACACTTAGTGAAATCACACAATCATCAAAATGAAATCCAATAATAGTAATACCAAGCCCTGGAAAAATTTAATTCCTATCGAAAGAGGTGTTCATGATACAATAGGCTGATATCTATCCCATTTTATGACACATTCATAGACCACCTATATACCAACTCTCCAAATCATAAAACCAAATGGATATAATACCATTTTGTAACATACACTCTTATGTCGACCTAACACATCACCTGACCTAGATCATCACAAGGCCTCAAGTGTTCCTCCTCAAATTCCAAAGGCTTTAGACCAATGATGTGGGTATAAAATATTTAATAGAGAGACTATACCCTATGGTCAGAGTGAAATAACAATGGAAATAAAAAAAACAACCACATGGATAACCATAAAAGTATGCATAATAAATAAACTAAAACAGAAGATTTATATATAAATGAAATACAAAACATAGTCATACATACTCACAACCATGTAAAACATACAAATTCCAACCACCCATTGGTCTTACCACATATAAAAAATAATCTGAAAATAAATACATCTGGATCTATTTCCATTAAAAATCCAACCACATACCTGGTCTCCATGATGCTCGAGCCACACCTTCCCAATACTGATATTACACATGAGTATCTTCATATAAACCATCAACAGGGGGCATCATCCCTATTCATTGTGAAACTTATTCACCCACCTAAAATTAGACATTATGTTTACACACACAATGAGGTGAATGTACATGGGAGAAAAATGAATCTATATAGGAAACCCATAATGGTGAACCTATGAATTTTCTGTAATAAAAAGTGCATGCACACATGATATGCCCAACCTAGCTGAAAACTAACAACACCTAGAATAAATGAAAACAATTGTATAAATGAAGGAGGAAACAAAAACAAGGAAAATAGATAAGTGTGGGTTATACCCTGATACTTGAGGTAAATATACCCCCACTCTAGCCCACACCATAGGATTTACCACATGTGAATCACCTAGCCACATGAAAACTAGAGAAACCACCAAATCCACATAGGAGATCAATGACATCTGTAGACACAAATGTTGGGCCTAGGGTGTTACCATTGACATCCACAAAAAAAGAAACATCTAGAAAGCTCTATTACTCTAATTAAATGACCCAAACTGGTGATAGAACCTCCCCTCCACATGTCAGAAATCTCTCATGTCATGGAAGTCCTGTAGAATAAATCATTCTCCAATGTAGACCTATTAGATACAACTCCATATGGGATCCATCCAAATGGTTCTGATGGATACACCCTATAAGGATCCATAAACCAAACTATGAGAAATAAAAAATCTATGGATAGAAAAAACCTCTAGATATGGTGTACACTAAACTAGAGTGGGTTACCTCACTCAGATAATCCATTAACACCATAATCCCATCTAACCACAGCTAGAAAACAAAGGAGAGAACCATATCACCACTCAGGGCCAACACCCAATCGAAAACATCCCAAGGGTTTCCTCATCAAACCATAATTCTAAATAAAAACTATCTAAAAAATCACATCCAAAGTCCAAACAAACTTGAGATGATCTAACCTCGAACCCACCATCTAAAAAACTAAAGTAGAAGCATCAATAAAATCTCATCCAATAAATATTATGAATTCTATCAACACCCTAAATCTCAGCATCCAAAAAAACATCCACTATAGCCTCTCCACGATCCACCTTAGGGTCAAACCAAACTTAGGAGTCCCACAGTGTCTGGGGTCATAACATAAAGTGATTTCCTCCACAGGACTCCCCTTTTACACCCAACCTTTCTGGACATGGTTGTCTATTGATCCAAAAAATAGCCCACAAGACACAACATGATTAGGCCACCATTTGAAGGGTTCCTCTAGTTCATCCAAAATCATAGGACACACCCATTGAAGAAACATCCCAATCGACCCTTAGTGTCCTCCAATTAATCATTGATCAATAAAATACCCAAAAAGGGGAATCCAAAAGCACAATCCCACTAACAAGGTAATTCACTACAGTACTCATGACCACCTCAAAAGCAGGAGAACCTCCACAAGGGCTCCCTAGTACAAACCAAAACATTCAATATGGGAATTCTCAACATCCAACTGTGACAACCACTAATCACTTGATCATGAACCATACCACAAGGGCATCCTCAAGATTCCCTTGGAATCTTCTCAAAAACTCAATGGGTCTAGTTGTAACCACTATCCAAATGCGTCAAACAAGACCAAAGGCTCTAATAGCTCTGATTCACAAACACAAGAGAGAAACCTCAACTGTTATAACCTTGAACAATCAGTCCCAACACATAAAAAAAATCCAAGATCTCTTTAGAGACAACACTCGATCCCTACTTCCAGGATCCATATGAAAGAACCTCGAACAACACCAGTATGTAATCCACAATACATTCTAAATAATGAGATCACAAACGTCACCTAGGCCTCACATATCACACCCAACCTACTGGAGGATTCTGAATCCAAACCTTAAGGAAATCCTCCTATTGAACTATCATAGTCAAATACTTATATAGAATACCTATAAATGTTTATGGGTTCTCACTATCATGTTCTATGTGAAAAAAATGATTAGAATGGACTACTCACAAGTCCAATTCTGACTCTGGGTCACAAAACACTCAAAAATAGCAAGATGTAAAAATTATATGGAATGAATTTCTGAGTACACAACGTGTAACCTGAAATATGCACCTGGACATGTTCTAATTCATGGACAAAGTAGACATGGGGTCTACCTATGTACTATTACATGGCTAGGTCATATAAGGGGTCTGCCCGTACACTAATATTTGGCCATTTACCCCTCAAATGTGGTGTCTTACCATGTAAATAGACACATGGCTATATCCTACTACACAGTGTG
This sequence comes from Viscum album, assembly GCA_963277665.1. Taxonomy (NCBI): domain Eukaryota; kingdom Viridiplantae; phylum Streptophyta; class Magnoliopsida; order Santalales; family Viscaceae; genus Viscum; species Viscum album. The sequence continues at coordinate 583,986,678 of OY728120.1, forward strand.
CACCCAGAGTACACTGTGTGCAATTTCCAAAACTCTATCTACCCATGTACTCTCTCACATTTTTAGGTGTAATGCCAAGTACTACTATATTGTGTGTACATAAAGTACACATAGTATACTTCTAAAAACATTATCTTCCCTAAACAGGAAGAATAGACGATGTTTGTTCATAAAACCACACACCATGTATATGGGTTTACTTGAATTGGAAGCCCCAAAAATGACATGAAATCCATGATTTCTTTGCAAAATCCATAGATCAACCCACTATAGGTCCCCAAGAACCCCTAAATGGGAATAACAATTAATAAAAACAATATTGTAGGGATTTTTGTAAAAAAAAGTAAAATGGGCCTGAATCTAAGTAGAAACAACTAATTCTTTGGTCCGATCCATGATCTTTAATTACCACAAAAATATTCAATGTGACCTGGGCCTTGCGGTGATGCCTCCTCTCATTCCTCTCCATCTCCTATCTCCATCTACCTCTCTCAGTCAAATAACCCAAAGGAGAATCCCAAACATCTATACAAAACAATCCAAGGGAGAAAATAGGGAATAAAAAAGAAAAAGGAAGAAAAAAGAAAAGGGAAAAAAAAAATAAAAGGGGCCCGAACCCTGTCCCAGCGTCCAACAGAAGGTTATGACTTGCCTAGGAAAACCTCCCATTTTAGAGTCAATGAAAGCAACAGAATACCAATCCAAATATATGTTAAATGATATGATCGAACAAACATGCATGAATAAATTAATATTTAGTTAATTAAATATTAAATATTTGATGAAAATTAGAACATATCAAATTTCCACAAAACTCCAATCTTGGGATAAACACCTATTTTCAAACCAACAGAGTAGTCAGAAAAATTACCCAAGATCATATTATAGGATAAATTATCATTTGTCCCTTGAAACACTTTTGGGAAAAGAAATTCATATTTCCCACAATTTCCAAAACATGTGACGACATGGGTAATCACACTAGGGGTTAATTTAATTAATTAAAATAGATAAACATTATGAACATAATTTTTTTTTACAAAACCAATGTTTTTAAGCATAAAAGTAAACTTATACCAAAATCATGAAAATTGAAGATTAAAATGAAATTAATTATTTTATTATAGACTAAATAGTTTATATATCACTTTAATAATAAATCCAAAATATAAAGATATTTTGAAATTATTTTATTTAAGGAAAGGAAATGACAGTATTTAAAAATTGATAATTTTCATTATTCTTTAAAAAATCAATCATTTCAGAAAAATCCCAACATTTCACCTGAAGTTAATTTTTATATGATTATTTTAAAATTAAATTAATTTTTTCAAATACATTTTCTAAAATATCCATAAATTAATTATAATATTTTTTCACAAAAGTCAATAAAATCATTTTTGAACAAAATATATTTTTTAATGATTTAAATGAATCCATTTAAAATTGAGAGCTTATTTCCTAATATTTTTCAATAAATTTTTTATTGAGTAGGATAATTATATATATTTTATAATGTTTTTAATCATATTCATACCTTCTAATTTAATAGCTAGGTTATAACAGTCATTTTTAAATAATAATGATTCATGGTTTGTTTAGGCTTGGTATTGTGTGTCATACATGCCATCGAACATAGTTTTATTTTTTTAAATTCTCAAGGTATTACAATAATGCCCTATAGAAACTATGGAATAATAATAATCCTTCTATTTACACCCAGCATTATTTTCTATACAGACCATGCCTATTTCACTACTAAAAATCTCAAACATAGAGGTGTCAAGTAAATTTTCAAAGGCTATCCTAAAAGGGTCAAGGGTTATAATATCTATGTTGAAAAACCTATATTACAAAAAATTTCTATTATATGTGATATTTTATTCAATAAATCATATACACAAAAAAATCCTCCTAGTAATGAAATTAGTAATACCACTAAAATTAATGATGTTTAGGTTGATCACCACCTAGTACTGAGTCTCCTATTGATATTTATCCACAAGAACCTCAACCTAAAGCCCATTTTGAACTTGAGTCTAAAACTAGTTAAAAAAATCAACCTTCTAATGATTTTATGGATTACCATCTCTTTAGATATTTATATAAGAGGTTCATTAGGCCTCTGTCTTAGTTCAATCATATTGATATGGCTTCCTTTTACATTCATATTTCCCAAGATCATAGTATAGAGGATCCCTAATCCTATAAGAATGGTATAATGAAAAAGTTACAAGAATTGGATCACTTCCATTATTGAATAAATTTCCATACCAAATATACCATTAATAGGCCACAAGAAGAAAAATTCATTAGAATAAAATAGATATTTAAAAGAAAATAATATAACATAGAATAATATAAAATTAAATATATGGATATATTGGTTGCCAAGGGATTTCATCAAAGATATCATGTTTAATATGCCAAAATATTCTCTCATGTTAACAATTATTTAATTATATTTTTTTGTTGTTTTAAATATTTAACTTGATCATCATATCAAACAACATTCTTACATGGTGATATTAATGTGAAACTGTACATGAATCCTCATGATGGTCACACAAATGAGTTCAAATTAAATTGTGTTTTTTAATAAATAAATATTTATAATGTTTGAAACAAGACTCACAAGAGTGTTATAGAAAGTTTGATTAAATAATTTTATAAATTAGTTTCAATAGGAGTAAATTCGATGCATGTGTTTATCTCAAATGTGTTAAAAATTTCATATGATACTTGCTGCTATACATTGATGATATAATGCTCATATTTAGTGATTTGAAACCAATCACCAATATTAAATCTCAATTTTTTTGAAATAATGGATTTAGGTTGTGTCATGCATATCCATGGTATGGAAATAATTACAAATAAAAAAGTATGAAACTTTACTTATCTTAGAACTCATATATTATTAAAGTCCATAAAAGATATCTATTTGATTATTTAAATCTTTTTCATGTCCCTTTTAATCATCATTTTAAACAATAATTATATGAATCAGTATTGTTGTTGTTGAAATTTATTATATAGGAAGAATAACTTATGGTAATGTATTTGGTAGTACTTTGTATTATAGGATCTATACTAGATTATATGTTTCCTTCTTTTTCTATACTCATTCCTAGTTATTAAGAAATTTTCATAATCCACAATGGTATGAATTAAAATATATATTGAGGTATATATATTTTACTGCTTTTATATCTTTTTTTATGGTAGAAATGTTCATTATTTTTAGCTTCTGAATGATTAAATTTACTCTGATTATACTAGAAATGTTGACACTATAAATTCACTTAGTGGAAATTCTTTTACTATTATCATGGAACCTATATCCTAGAAATGTAATATGAAATTAGTTATGGTCCTCTCAACCACTGTATCTAAATACATTTTATTGACTGAATCTATTTAAAAGGTAATTTAGATTAAGATATTTCTTTATGAACTATGCTTATCCTATTTTTATATTATAGTTTATTTTTATTCTCAATCTACTTTAAATTTATCTAAAACCTTATTTTTCCATGGTAGGTATATTTATATTTAAATTACATTAAATTTCATAAGATAAGTTATTGAACGTTGAAAAATGCATATCAATAAGATAAATATCAATGACAACAAACCTAATAGTTTGATTAGGGATATGGTATTACCCAAATTTATACATTATTTAGATATCATTAATATAATTATAATTCTATTAAATTAGGTATAACAACATCACCCTTATTTTCATTTTTAAATAGTATAGATTTGTTAAATTATTATGTTCAGTGATTTATAAATTAAAACTAATTATTTTTGTTCAATTTATTATGTTTAATACATGTACTTTAATTATTCTATAAAAATTTTGGGGAATTATTATTATAATAAAAATATATGTTTTTGGATAGAAGTTTTATGATTCTGGCCTAGTTCTATTTATGTTGGCTTGATAGTAGGTCATTATATTTGGATCAAATCTTATATTTTATCTACATATTCATCTAGGGAACTAATAGACATTCATATTATGGCCTTTTTATTTTTACAAGATTGTTTCTACATTATGGGGATCCACTTCTTGACCACCCATTACCTTGAAAACCTCTACATGTATACTTTCCTTTTCCTTAGGATTTAGGTGGTGATGACTGACTTCATCAAAGTCATCCACATGTTATGCCTCACCCAAGGGTTGTTATTTACCCAACTAAGATCCTTCACCATCATCATTATGCCTCAATGATTGGGTTTATAGTTGTTTTTTCTACTCATCCATTAAATTTTTCATTATTAGAGAAAATAAAGAGTGAGAGAGAGATAGAAATCCCACACTTTTCTAGAGATTGACTTCTCTAGTTTTGATGTTTGTCACACTACTGCCTCACCATTGTTGCATTGAGATGATCCTAGAGATTAAGTGTAGTAGAGATATGCTACTCTCACCTTACAAGTATATCTCTACTTTCCTATTCTGTGGTGAACTATATAGATAATTAATTCTATAACAAAGCTACAAAAAACCTTCTCAAGGACTGGAAGAACTAGTCAGTGGTGAGTTCAACTAGTCTATATGCCATCCATCAATTTTTATTATTTTATTTAAAATTATTCTTTTATTCAATTATTTATTATTATTTTCTTTTCTTGTGTAATCATGATTAATAAAAAACATGTTCCAGGTGGTGTTCTTATCATGCATGCAGGACCAAATAGGTTCAAAACACATTAAACCTTGTTTTATCCTTTAGGATCTTTTTTTATTTATATCTTAAACTTCTTAAATCACAAAACTTACTTATTATTTCATTATTTTCAATAATTAATCTCATTTTATTTGTCCTAAACAATAATAAACATATTTAGTACTCCTCGGTCCATTTCATGAGTGTGTAATATTAATGTTATCCTAAAAAATTATGACAATGATGATTTGAAAGGGTGTGATCCCCAGGTAAGTCAGAACTAAATATTTATTAATTTGGAAAAGAAATTTTTACAAGTGATTATTATATAATAGGGTGCATGAGACACCTTTAATATCCGGATCAACAAAATATTTAAAAAACTAGGGAATATAAAAGTATCACATTGGGTTTTGATATGTAACTAATTTCATTGATAGAGCATCAACTGTATGATTTTAATCCTTATAGACATGAGTGGCCTAGAATTATATATCATCAATAAAAATAATACACTCTAACTATTGAGGAATAATTATCCATAGTATCAATATTTTCTTATTCTTTATGATATTTCCATCCATTATTGATTCACTTTAAATATAAATATAATTACCCCCGAACAGATTAGCATATAAGGTAATATATACGATCAGTCATAACACTACTTAAAGAGTGATACAATTACCAAGGAATTTAAGGAAACAATCTTGGAAATTACCTTGTATATGAAAAAGATACCTCCCCATCTAGAGATTCTAATTTCACCCACACTGTTCCATAAATGTTAATTTTGATGCACTATGGAATGTGTGGTATCCACCAAATAAGATTAATAGTGATAATACTCTTAAACATTACAAGAATACTGAGAATCTTAAGAGAAATAAATAAAAAAATATAGTTGAATATATAACTCCTTTGAATCTTAGAGGCAACCAATATTTCTCTATATAAGGAGAATATGACTACTCTAAATGAGACTACCTTTTGATCAAAGAAAACTCTATTCTAGATATTCCATACATAGGAAATGGTATCAATAATTACAATTATGAGAATATTTGAGATATATTCACTATTTGGGTTCTCTATAGTTGAGTTAAAGAAATACTTGAATCTATTATCAAGAAAAAAATTCACATGAAAAGTACCATATATATACCTATATAATCTACACACAAATAAAAAATATAAGAATTGATGATTAGATGATTCTATGGAACACCTAAATAAAGAGAATATAAAATAATAAGGTATTAAAATTATTTGAAATTGATCATTAGATAGAATCTAGTTTCTCTAAATTTTTCAAAGTGGTAAAAATATGTTTGGTGGAATAAAATTATTATTGAACCTTAACTACCACTTTGGTATCTACTCCACGTTTAAATTTGAATATATATAAATCGTTGTTGATGATAATCTTAGTAGAACATGGTTTCAAAATAAGAGTATCCTAGTCAATAAAGAAATAATTTCTATTCACTGGTATACAAATTAAATTTTATGATGGGGATTTACATTGGTTATATAATAACAAATGTTAAAAATATTTTTAACATCGGTTATATTAATAACTTAAGTTAAAACACATTACAGGTGGGTTTTAACATCATTTATATAAATAATCCATGTTGAAACCATGTTGGAGTTGGTTTTGAAATAATTTATTATAAAATATATTTCAAATGACACATTTAACATTAGTTATTATATAACCAACATCAAAACTTAGGATTTTAACATCGATTTTATGTATAATAGTTTCTAAAAGAAAAAAATTTCACACCATGTCATTTGGATTTTTCACTCTTTAATAGTGGTTTTAAACATTAGTTATATAATAACCATTATTAATAAGAGTTCTAAAATTGGTTTGTATATAACAAATCTTAAAATCCAGGGTTTTGACAACAATTATATAAACAATAGGCGTCAAAATTAAAATTTTAAATCACACACTCACAATGTTTCAATTTTTTCACACCATTCATTTCAATTTTTCCCACATAAAAGTTTATCACACTACAGACACACATTTTTCCAATACTGTCTGTAACATTCTATTAACCATATTTATATATTCTAAATATACTCCTCATTTATTATTCTAATGCTTTATTGTTCCACTTATTAGACATTCCACCACTTTTCTATGTTATTTATAATATTTTATCATTATTTATTTTTTATTATGATTTGTTTTCTTCACAAATATATATAAATTTATTTATGAAGGTGATTTCTTTTGATACCATAGAAATTATAAATATTTTACCTGAAATTTATTAAAACAATCTTAAAATTTCACACAATTTATTCCTTATAAATAAAATTAATATTAACAAATGATATTTATATTTTGAGGGAACCATCAAAACCAAGTAAAATAAGTGAAATCTTTGAGTTTATTTTTTTTTAATTTGGTTTATGCCATTTTCTAGTTTTTCCATCTTTCTTGCAATGGATTTTTATATATTGAAATATTTTAAAAATTCCACAACATTAAATGTCAATTATTTTTAAAAACAATGTCTAAAGTCTCCAATACCATTTTTTATTAAAATAAATGACATTATAAGTGAGTTTTTTGTATGTTCCCAAAATCACTAATGTTTAATTTATGGTATTTGATGTCAATTATTTTGAGATCCTAAGTTAAAAGTGACATAAAAATTTATTATAAATAACTTATGGTAAATGTCACTTTCGTTGTCAATTTTAAAAATAATCATTATTTAAATCCATTATAGTTACTCAAAATAAATATTTCAACATCATTTTATATAACCAATGTTAAAAAAACATAAAAAATAATATATATTTACATCTACTGAAAAACCAATGTTAAAACATAAAAAAACTGACATTAAATGTTATTATTCCACTTGTGATTGAAGATAACAGACCAAGTTATAAGATATTAGAAATCACAATAAAAATTCCTAAAGCATCCTTTATTGCCCTATTTTTATAATTTTATGGAACATTTACCAGATCAAGTATTAGCCTATCCAACCAAATAGTTTATAGAAATTGAAGTTTGATTCCCTGCGTAAGAGCAACTTATAGCTAAAAATACGTCATTATATGATTTATTTAATATATTTTAAACAAAGAAAGAAAGATAAATGTAATACTCATTATAGACTTTATAAAAAATAAGAATAATCCAAGATAGACCAAGAAATGAGTTAATTACCCATTCCCATAAAAATTTATTAACAAAAAAGGATTTGGTACAATAAGATCTTAGAGATTATTTTACACATCACCCTATACATTAGAAATATGAAAAGGGGATAAATCATAATAAAGAGAAAAAAAAACAAAAAAGAATTAATATTTTCTATTACATGATTGAAATTTACATTAACCACCATGTTCATATCCCTATAAATGTGAGTGAATTCAAATATAATTATGCTCAAGTAGTCCAAGTAGGTTTTCTATTCAGTGAAGAGCTTCCAAGGAACCACAGTTGACCGATTCCTAAGAAGGTTGAAAACTAATGTTGAATCACTCAAAATAAAGGTATTTATTCAAAAAAATTCTTTGCATAATTGACTACATAAATCATAACCCACAACTCCACTTAAAGGTAAATGAATATTCTATATAATTATTATAAACATACCTTGATAAAAACCCTACTGGTTTTGAAAATGGCACCACATCCAGCAAGTCTAGGTGCACCATGAAAAGCTCTATCCACATTAACTTTGATCCATTAAGGAAGAGGATGAATCCACCTGACATATTTAAGTTAAATAAGCTTCCTTGGAACATAATTAACACCCAATATTTTAATAATAATAAGTTTTTCCATGGTGTTATTTATACAACCAATTTTCATTTTTAATCCATTTTAATGTCCTTGAAAATACTACAACAATACTATTGATTTGTGGTTGATTTTAATAAATTTTTTTATCATTTATTACAATCAAAATAAAATGAAGAGTAGCCTTTATAAAGGATAAAATAAGATTTATCACATATGAGATGTAGTCCAGATTGAACAAGGTATCCATAAAGTCATCTAGGTGAGCATTTATTTTGAAGGAATAGTGGAATATTTTTTCCCTGTGATCCTAGATCCTCTAAAAAAAGGTAAATAAAAAAATAAATGATGGATGATTTTTATTTATAAAAAGAAATAAATAAGAGGGGGACTTCAATTTAGACATTTGAAGTCTATAATATATTATAAGTTGATTAATCCATATCTTTTAGATAATAATCTACCTCGATGAGGTAATAAAGGTACTCTTAAAGATCTTCATCCATTTAGGTATATCTTTATCAACACCACATTAGAATCAGTAATACAACTTTGGATATTTTCTAATCTAGATGAGTGCCATAAAATCACATCCTTCTCCCTAAAGTTAAAAGATTCAATTTTATATCATATCTTCAATGGGAGATAGTGATTAAACTCTTTTAGATGTGAAAGATAATTAGGAATAGACAAAATGATCATAAAATAAATATAAAAAAATTATCAAGTATTAGAGAACTTAGCCATGAATAAGTCTATAAATTTAGATTGGAATATTTAGAAGGAAACAATTGGGTGTTCATCATAATATCATCATAGAAATATCTGATGGAAGTCCATACTAAAGATCCCATTAAGAATTATTTTTACCTATATAGATGATCAATTATTCAATTATATATGAATTTAGAAGAATCATTTTTGGAATTAATAAAATTCCATGTGTAAGTATCCTCTAAGGAAATATTGAAAATCCGAGGATTTTTAGTTTAATCCTCTCCCATATCAGTAGGATTAGTACACATATTATAAGAAACCACGACAAGATTCTTCTCATGGATACAACATAACCATATAATATCTTGATTTGAGTCTCTATACACTTGATAATCTCCCCAATCCATTTATAGACCTAAAAAGAATACAAAAACATAGGGTTAATTATATAATATTCAAAAAAATTATTACCCACTTGTGAACAAATATTATCATTCAAAATAGAAAGTTCTGAGGTGATATTATTGGAAATTCCTTTTGAATTAGTTTTTCTAACTCTACCCATGAAAAAGTGTATACATACATATGTGAAGGGAAGCTCCCCTTGCTTGATATATAAATAATTCAAGATGAATCAGTTCTTGGCATCTGAGAATCCTTTCCAATAAATAACCACAATTTTTTCCATGATATAAAAAATCCATAAAACTAATCATAATAAGAAAATATGATCATAATGAAATCCATGTATTCAATACTAGCCTCATTGAAAAGAAGGATACCATAAAAATTTATTATTTGGGAAGGAACTAAAAGGTTCCTAACATCCTTGATGGGTGTGATAAAATTTCTTACATATTCATGGAAAAGGAATCAGGTAAGTAATTCATTTCACCAGTCCAAAAATTAGGGCTAATAAGGGGTCACCTTGTCTTACACATCTGGAGTATCTGAAAAAACCTTTAGGTGAACCATTAAGAATGATAGATAACTTTAATCTTCTTGATAAGGAGTGAATAAAATAGACAATCTTATGAGAAAATATACACTTATGGTGAACATTCAAAATGAAATTCTAGTTTAATGTGTAAAAGGAATTTGAAAAATCTAATTTAAGAGAAATATTTTCATTCTTGGAATTATTATGGAGTATGTTCACTCCTTCTGAGGTAGTGTACAGAAAATCATGAATTTTCCTTCTTGGAAAAGATCCAAAACGATTTGGTGAGAAAATTATACTAGTATATGTCCAAGTATGGTAGAAAGAATTTTTCCATCAATTTTGGGAAGAGTATTACCAATGATAATAATTTTGAAATCCTTAATCTCCAAATCATGCTCCACTTTTATTATGTTATTGATAAATTGAGCATTAAGAATGGGTAGAAGATATCCCCTTCTAAATACCTATTTGCAACTTAAATGAAATATTGTTGAAAGATATGAAAAATATTCAAGAATACTTTATTAGTAAATCCATCAAGACAAGAAGTTTTATCAAAATTAAGTGAAAATAATGCAGTTTAAATCTCATCATCCATAGGATATGTTTTGAGAAAAGTATTTTAAATTTCAATCACCAAACAACTAATGGAATCATGTAAATATAATTTAGTATAGCTACTTACATCCTCATTGAATATACTTTTAAAACAATATAACTGATAATTACAAATATATTAAATATAGATGAGAGTATTTCTATTAATATTAATGGTTTATATAGAATTGTTCACTTTCCTTTCAATATAAATAAGGTGGAATAATTTAGAATCTACATCCCCTTTCTTAGTTCAATAGTTCTTAAGTTTCTCCTTCATATGACTATCCTTTCTCTTTAAGAGAGTACCAAGGATGCGAGTACTATTAATATAATTGTTAGATGGAGTGTCATGCCCAAAGTTCCTAGTCTAAAGTTCAGGAAGATCATTTTTAGCCTTAGGTATTTTAGAATCCATATCAGAGAACTTGTATTTACTCTAGTCTCTTAAATAAATTTTTTTCCACTTAATATTCTTAAAAAACATTTGAAAAAAATCTAGTCTCATAGATGGACCATTCAGAGGTAATAACACCCCTTTAGTCATAATAAGATATACAAGAATTTTTAAATCTAAATGTTTATGGGAAATACCTACCAACACCATTTAATGAGATAAGAATTGGTGATTTATTAGAATGTAATATAGGGAGGGGTTTGAAGGAGAGGGAGGTTATGGAATCAACACTTGAGAGAGAAATTGAGGATCTATATATTTTTAGAGATTTACTTCTATTAATAGTGTACCTCGACCAATTATAATCAACTCTATTCAGTCTTTTCTCAGATAAAATACATAGATGAATGAATCATTGAAATTAAAAAGATTAAACCCTTATAAATTTGTCCCCAAAATTCCTATCTTCATTTAAAAAATAGTTTAAATATCCCAAGGGAATTTAGTTTTCATTAGTTTGATTGGTGATGAATGAAATATCCTCCTATATATATCTTCTCTTAATATTTAAATTGGAAGCATAAATAAAAGATATAAGGTAAGAAAAATTATGAATGTCATTCTTTGAAGAAACTTAATGTTGTCTAGTTTGAAAAATATAGGCTTATATAGAGTTCTTCTTAAGAACCCATTGGGTTTAAATAAGTGTTGTTTTGATATAATGAGTTATCCACTCATAACCAATATTACCCCAATAAAATATATTTAAAGAACTAATCATGACCTTTATTTTTTCAATGCCAATAACGACTAGTTTTTATTGAGAGATGAGGTTCCAAAGGGATAGGGATGTATCCATATTTTTTATCCCTTGGAAATTAAAAAATAGATCATTCATTTGGAATATTATTTCTCTCTTTTTTGGGTCCCATTATTTCGATCCATATCCAAGGCCATCTTCTTTCCTCTTCTATTACACTTATTTTCTATTTTATGTGGGTTTGGGTTATACAATTTCTCATAATCTTGAGTTGTATTAATCCTAATAGAGTTCTCTTTATTAGGAATGTGAGATTAATCCTCAGCATTAACAACCTAGAAGCGATTAGTTAGGGGTATGAATTTATTACCAATGGAATCTTTTTAGGGTAGGTAAACTACTGGGGACTTTCTTCTAGAAATATTTTACAAGGTAACCTGAATAAAATGTTCTTCTTCCTTTTCATATGTGTGGTTTATTTCAGACAAGGGGGCCTCCTATGATACTAGAACATCCTCAGTCTCTCCAACATGATTCCATGAGGTTAATATTTAAGTAAAACCATAGATAATGAAGTTGTGTTCCCCTTCATTTCCATGGTTGAGTCAGGATTCTAAATAATCAAAGTGAGAATTTGAGTGTCCTTAATTATCAAATTAACTTGGTCATCCTTAGATAGGTTATTTTCCATATAAAAATCATCTTTAGACACCATGTCATTAATGATAATAGTTTCCAAATCTATATAAGGTCCATTATTATAGAACACCATCTCCTTACTTTCCAAACAATTATCATCATGAGAATCCATCAGCTTTATGACATGATTCTCATTAATAGCATGTAAAAAAGACATAGATAATTTAGAGGTATCCTCAATGAGAGTATAATATTCCTTTCCTATCAAAAAATGGGCCAATTATAGGAATATAATCCTTATCCTTGGAGATTACCAATACCTTCCCTTTATCCTTGTTCATAGCCATCAACTTCCTATAATCATTCTCAACATGGCCCTTAATGTTACATAAACTGCATGTAATTTTGGTCTTTATACACTTACTAACCACATGCCTAATGAACTTAAAATAGGTTTAAAAAGGATTAGACCTTTTATAATTTATCTTCAAGTTGATTTTGTTCTCAATGGTTTTCAAAAAAACCTCTTCAATCATGGTGGTAGAGAGATCCACCTCCACAATAATGCATGCATAATGGGAATATATTTCCATGCCAGTTTCACCATCAATCTTGATAGAAGTTCCCACAAGGGAGAAACTATACCAAAATATCGTTAGGTTCTAGTGGAACCAATTAAGTCTATGGACACAAATCCATACCTATTTTTTAGTATTAATCAAACTAGCAAAATCAAATATGACATCCCACTCTTGAATCTTTAGGATACACAATTTCAAGGAGATGGTTCTAAAGACCCAATATTTGATTTTTTGAATCATACAAGGGGAATATAATATGATAAAAACCATTACTTAAACCAATTATTCTCTAGTTAGATACCCCCTAGATCTTGGAAATTCACTTGAACAAATGTAAGAGTTTCCACATATCCTATCCTTTTTGAAACGATCAGGAAAGAAACAATTAAAAACTTGAAAAATTACATTCTTTCATTTATTAATTCTAGATTAACATGAATATGTACCACTAAAAACTTCTTTATAATGCTCCTAGACAAGGGAGAAACATTCAAAAATTAATCCATAATGATTGGAATCAACAAAGAATGAGTTTGATTTCTCAGGTTCACAATCCCATGTTGTTCAATTATTCAATCCTTGAAGGGTTTTAAAGAATTGAGTAACCATAATTCCCCTCAATAATAATAATAATATTTTTCTTATACTTAATGGGTATAATGATTAAATACAAAATTCACATATGCACACACAGGAAGGTTAGAACCCGAGATCTTCTCACACCACCACATGGGTACAACCACCTAACTACATCTTATAAAGAATAATAATAGTAATAATAAAAATGGCTGAAAATTGATTTTTTATTTTTACAAACACTTTTAAAGAAAATTAATAACCCATAAAAGTAAAAAATATAAAGTATAAAATACCATAATAGATCAAAAAATCATTGAAAGATAATTTAAGCCTAATAAAAGCATTGTTACCATATAATTTCAAATAAAGTCTATTTACCTATGTATCTAGATAATACTTGATGAGGTATTAAAACAAAGAAGCCATATTTTCCTATATTTGAATGTACCCCTGCATATTTATCTTCCTTGAACTGAATCCTCTTACCAAAATACAATATTTCTTATCAATACAATCCGTATGCTCCTTATTAGTTTCCACAAGTAATAATCTTTCAGACATCTTATTAGCATCTTCTTGTGAGTTGTTAATCAGGATCGAATCCTCCAACATTTCTTCCTCAAATTGAATGGAAAGTTCTGATATTTCCCCATTGATTGAAGCCTCACCCCGATTAGTGATGACCACACTACGAGAGTATTCCACCACCACCAACCCTTTCGACCTCAGTTTTAAAGGCTCAATAAATCCTCTTTCCTACTCTAGATCCTTAGAATCACCGCAAATAGTCAAATTATTTTCACTGACATTGGGATCATAGTCCATCACCCTGGCCTTCATATTTTTTATGTATATTTTCTCCATTGGTTTGGGTAAGTAAGAATATTTCTTTCTCCCTTTCATTTTTTTTCTTTTAATTTAGATGTAGCTCCCCGAATCTCAAATACATCTCCGATCCTTCCTCCTCCTCATACTGTGTATCCCTTTACCTTTAAATTCTTCTATAACATCTCTTAAAATTTAACAAGAAGTGTAATCACTGGACTATACCATGGGAAATACATTCCCTTCATTGATATTCTCTACCTAAGATGACTCATGTTACTAAACCATCCATTTACTTTCCAAAACATTAAAGTGATTTCCAATCTTAATAGCTACAAAATACCATCTAGAGATTGACCTATTCAACACCCCACCCCCTATGACCTACATCTCCTGAACCTTGGAGCATGATGGACCTACCTATATTTTCGTATGAGACACCACTACATGAATAAGTTCATGACCATATCACACTGTCTCTATATCTTGTGACCCCTACATTCCATTAATTTCATTTCTTGATTACCATTCCTCTACATAGGATGTGTACTTGGGTGAATTGTTTCTTTGATAAAACATTCATATTATACACACCCCTTTATTTACACCTGAATCGGATGAGGCTTTCACCTCAAAATTACGCTCAACCAAATAATTCCGTAATCTACCACAAACATCGATGAACTTCAGATCAAGGTTTGAAGGGAATACCTTTTTTAGGGGGAGTGCATATTTGGATGATCCATATAAACACAAAAATACTTCTAACTAAAAAAAGAAGAATACTGCGAATTGAAAGTTTTTTGGTCCCACAAACCACCAAACTAAGGATGTACCTTCAGACCATCAGGCCTGGACACTAATCCCTTATCAACAAGACCTGACTCTAAGACCACACCCATTTTCTAGGGTCTAAACATAATCCCTAATTAGAACACTGACTCCAGGTGACCGAATTTCTTGCATAAGGAGAAAAAATACACCCACATTTCAAAGAAAACTGGTTGTTCATAATAGAACTCTTCACTGACTTCATTCCAAATGAAATATACTAACATTATTAAAACCTTGAATTTAGAAAACAAATATGAGGGAAAATAGGGTGAAAAACATCACTACTTATACTATTAGAACATATAAATCAGCCAATAAAGTTACATAAAATTCAAATTATCAAAATCTTCTTAAAAGGAAGAGGTTATTCTAGAAAACTAACCCAAATATCCCTTATTGGAGAATCACGCTTCATGTGGAAATAATAGGACCACCAGAAAAGGAAGAAGCGAGATCCATTGTTATCACATGGGGATTTAGACCAGACCTTGATAAAATTGATCTCTGAATAAAAGAAAACCATAATGTTCCTAGTATCGATTAGCCTAACCTTTTCTTGTTCATTTAAGCTCTAAGATCAAAAAACAAACCTATCCAACACATCCACTGATGGTCAACAATGATTGAAGTAAGCAACTAGAGTCAGATTCAAAAGTGAAGATGCATCAATGAACTCTGAATTTGATAGTGAGACTTATGGTGATCCTTCAAATATATGCGGTAATTTTAAGTAAATCAAGATTTTAGGGACAGGGGGGAAGGATTCAGGGTTAGAAAAGGGATAGAGAATAATACATGAAAATTATCTCACCTATTTAAGATACATATTAATTTTAAAAAATTCATTATTGTATGTATGGGATAAATTTCATTTTATCAAAAATATATCATTGTACATAATATTTATTTTCCCTTGTATATGATATACATTTAATTATTTTAAAATATATAACATGGTTATTAAATTTATCTTATCTCATACATGAGGTAAATTAAATTTTTTAAAAGACCTATCATTATGCATGAAATTTATCTCATCTCATACATGAGATAAATTTTATTTTTAAATATTCAACATTATAAATAGAATTTATTTCATATCATAAATGAAATAAATTCTATTTTATAAAATATGTATGATCATAAATAAAATCTATTCAATCAAATACATGAGATATATTTTTTAAAGATGAATCATCTTACATGAAATTTATTTCATTTTTTATAGGTAATAAATTTCACTATGTAAAATATTTATCATGATGTATTTAATTTATCTCATCCCATACATGAGATATATTTTAATTTTAAAAAATAAACTCTTAAAAGTGTAAATTATTTCATCAAATGGGTGAGATAAATTTCATTTTATATAATATATATCATTTATATTAAATTTGTCTTGTTCTTATACCGATATAGGCTTTATCAACACACAAATCACCTTTAATTAATGCTTTTGAAGCATTGATGATGGGAGCACTATTGTAGGTCAATTTTTTTATTAGTGATAAAAAATTCCTGATAAAGGTATTACTTATTTGTAATAAAATTAGCACTAATGAGAGTGGTTTTTTATCAGTATGGATAAAGAAGTAATTTATCAGTACTTTTTTAGTGGTGATAAATCTCTCTTTTACCAGCATTATAACTAACACTGATAAAATCTATATCATCTATTGTAATATAATTTAAAATGAAAAAAACATGTCAAAAGTCAATATTAGTCCCAAAAATTATACTATAATAATTGAAATATTTTCATATAATAAAAAATATATTTATATTACAATATTTGAAACCAGATAAATTTACAATGAAACATTCCAATATATTACAACGACATTTGATATATATGTACATTTACATAAAAAATTAAAATTTACAAATAAATCAAAATGAATAAAAATCATAGGAGACATTATCCATGGATAAATACAACTCCTTATAAAGAAATAATGTACCTATAATAAAAAAGCAATGTTTATTTTAGTAATATTAAATAGGGAAAATAAAACCTAAATATTATAAAATAATTCATAATAATAAATAAAAATATGAAAACATAAATTTTTAAAAAATAATACATAAATAAAAAAGATAATATAATACATAAATAAGAAATATTATAAAGTATGTGATGTGTGTTTTGAACTAAAATGACACTTTTAAACTGAAAACAAGTGCTTTCAATCATACATGCTACACTGTGTTTCAAGTTAAAGTTCAATTGATTGCAGTACATAAGAAATTAATTATAAATAATTTTATCAAATTAACACAAATATTTAAGCATGAATGATCATTTTTAGTATGTGATGAGAGTTTTGAACCAAAATGTCACTTTTAAACTTAAAACATCCTCTTTCAGTCATACTAGAAACACTATGTTCCTGATGGGTATGAGGTTAATTCATACACATCGAAAATGAATTATATATCATTATTTTAATGATTAATTAAAATTGGAGCATTTTTTATCATTTTTGAGTATTTGATGTGTGTTTTCAACCAAATTGTCACTTTTAAATGAAAAAAACACTTTTAGTCATATCAACGAAACCATGTGTTGTATTAACATGTGGATAATTACTACATTTCATGAATCATTCATGGAAATTTTTTCTAATGTATCATGATAATATATGTTTTTTATCTCAGTTTTGAGTATGTGGCATGCATTGAGGCCTGATATTTCACTTTTAAACTAAAAACATGCACTTTTAGCCATACCGTTCATATTGTTTATTGTATTTAAACAAGGTTAGTTATTACACATAAAAAATGAATTGTTAACATTTTGTATAAATTATAAAGACAATCCAAGGAACATTTTTTGGTTTTTAGAATGTGATGTATGTTTTGAACTAAACTGTCACTTTTAAACTGAAAACACACACTTTGATTCATATTGGACACACCATGTATAGGAGTAATGTGTAGTTAATTTATATACATAAAAAATGAATTATGGATTTTTTCCATAAACAATCATGACAATATAATCATGTTTTATTGGGTTTGAGTATGTGATGTTCATTCTGAACTAAAATGTCACTTTTAAAAGGAATACATACTTTCATTCATAATTGAAAAACCATGTGTTGGATTGATATGAGGTTAATTCATACACATAAAAAATGAATAATTGAATTTTTTTCTAAAGTATTAAGATAATATGAGTGAATTTTCTTAGTTTTGAGTATATGAAATGAATTTTGAACTAAAATTTCACTTTCAAATTGATAATGTTCACTTTAAGTCTTAAAGGTGTTCATCATGTGTTGTATTGAAATTAAGTTAATTTATACATGTCACAAATGTATAACTAGTCATTTTCTTAAATTATCATGAAAATTAAAGTTTTTTTCTTGGTTTTGATTGTATAATAATTTATTTGAACTAAAAATTAAATTTTAAATTGGAAACATGCAATTGGTGTACACTTTTTAGTCAAAATTATTTTTTTAATTCTACAATGAATTCAATATTTTGGGTCATATGAGAAGATTATAATCAATTAGAATTAAAAAAAATGTCACTAATAATGATATCCAATAATAATAAAATTAAAAAAATACAGAATAGATAAACTACCTCGTCATGATCACTATGAAATAAAAAATATTACAAATGTGATAGGAAAATGACCTCTGAAAACATTATAAAACCATGTATGTTTCAAAATAATTCCAAAAAAGATCTATTTCCTATTTTAAATATGTGAATTATTGATAGTCCTGGTAGTACTTGGAAAATATTGATAAAAAATAGTTAGTAAATTTTTTAAATGAAATTGTAATTACATTTAGTAATTCATCTTCAAGGATGATAGTTTTTGGATAGAATATGATATATTTAATACATTTATAAATTTAATAACCATAATATATGTGATTACTTTGTTTTAGACACTAAAAAAACATTGATAAAAATAATTAATTTGTTTTCATATATGTTTTTACATTGAAATATTATTATATATACCTTAATAATTATACAATAATATAAATCCATAGGATTATTCTGTGCATTGACCATCCTTATACCATGGTTTTGATAATAAATAAACACCACCCTATTATAATTTTTTGTTAAAACATAATATAGAATATATAATTTGAGGTTTATATGTAAAATGTTAAAAAAAAGTGTATTAAAAATTCACAATGGATATCATGTGTAGTCAATTAGAAGGATATGCATGTATTTCATCGAATTAATATATATTTATAGTATTTAAATTGATTATAATAAGAATCTAGTGAGTCCTAAAAAATAAAAAGGAATAAGTAATGGAAAAAAATGAAAATATATTTTATATAATTAGAGTGTAGAGTTTTCTCATACAATATAAGTATTAAAAAGAGCCTATGATATGTTATTTTCCTTTTAAATGGTGTGGATACTTCATGTTATATTTATAAAATTTCATCTTCATACATTGATGTTTTTTCAATAGAAGTTACATGAGGACTAATAGAACCAATATTTTATTCCAAAATTATTCCTTTTATATTGGTGTGTTATATATGCTTATAGAAAATATGAATAGTATTAAAATTTAATAATCATATTTGATTAATTATTGGAAAAATAAAATTTTAAAATATACATCATTTATATATTCACAACCAAGTCTCCAAACCATTCATGCTTGAAAATTTAATTTACATTCTCAAGACCAGTCATGTTAGTAATGAACTCTCTATAAATTTATTCTCCATATTAAATATAGGCAGTATTTTTTATTTTGAAAGATTGTATCTACATTAACATATAACGCTAATAAATTTGGTAGTGAAATTTGTGGGGTAAAGGTACCCTAGGTTGGTCCTTTTATTATATTATCTGATCCTTTAGATTATCTTGACCCAAATTTTTGTTTCCCATTCAATTTATTATTTTTTAATTACATTCTTCACTTTAAACCTTTTTTATTAATTGAAAAATAATTTTTTTGTATAAAATAAATTAGAAAGGATATAACTCATTATCATTACATATATTTATAATATTAGATATTCATGGTATGAAAGTTCCAATATCAAGTGCAGTTATATGAACATTAAGTTCATCAAGGGTAAAAGGTAGCTCGATGCTCGGCTCATGAGCTATATGAATCCCATCTCTCACATGATCTTTTAGAAGTTATTTATTGTGTAGAATATCCCTTAGGGGTATTTTACACTGTACTTATTACAACATGTTGATGAGTGGGTTATAATAGATATAAAAAACAATCAATTTAACCCCACATAATTTTAGTATAAGAAAGGTATCCGTAGTTTTTTATTCAAATATATTAGAAAATAACATGAAAAAATTTATTACCTTAGGAAATTTAGGCCTTTTAGGGGTATGTATAGCCTTAAAACTAGGGGTGTGTGGCTCTTCACATTGTGTATAATAATATGATGATTCTTTTTATTAATACCTTTTAATAAACATGTAAATTTTATCAGACTACCAACTAAATTTTTTCTATTAGAGTTTCTATTTGTTGTTGTATCTTTTTAATTTCATCATATATATTTTCCCATGTATTTTAAATCTCAAAGTATCCTCATGGTGACACTAAAAAATTTTATAATCTAACCTGAGCATACAGTTCTCTATGATTTAAATCCACTGAAAGTATTTGTTCATCAAATATAATTGATGAAAATTATTATGTTTAAACCAAATTAAAATATAGAAAAATAAGTATTCCTTTTTATGTAATACTATTTTAAAATATAATTAATTTATATTTTTCCATACTTACACATGATTCTTATACTTTCTTTGTGTTTTTATATGCTCTTCGCATCTTTTTATTTATATAATCATCCTTCTATTACATAGGACATGGGTTGGAAGTGGCTTGAGATTTTGATTCATCAATCTATATATAAACAAGAGAATATAATTATTTTATTTTTTTATATAATATAAATTTTTTACTATATATGTAAAACTCATACCATATTTTTCAAGTGAATCATACACCATCCTTACTTTATAGTAAGCTTACGTTGGTTTCAATGCACATTTTTTATTTTTTCCACTTATATGATGTTTCATTAATTAATAATTATAAATCAAAATGATTAATACTTTTTAGAGGAAGCAAATTAATTACATTTTTTGATATTTAATTCAATTTATTCCCTTATATTTTTTTAGCTAATTAAGTTTTAGTATGTTTTGGAAATAAAGGAGAATTTCACTAGATTTTTTGAATAATGATTAAAATGTATGAAATAATATTTTTAAATGGTTTTATTAATTTCTAGAATAAATTTAATGGGTAGATAATGGAAATCATTAGATTTTTTATAGGTGAAGATGAATGTACATGAATCAAGAGGAGTCTGAATTAAATACAAGCATGAAGTTTTACTTGGAGATAATATCAAGAAGTTGAAAATAAATTTCCATAAGAAAATAAGATAAAATTCCATAAGATCATTGAATTTAGAAAGGGACCTCATATATAATATTCCTTCTGAAGAAGCTAAAGTGGGATGAATTTTCAAAGTATGAGAACATGTAATTTTCACTTTTTCAATATATAAAAGTTCCCCAAAACATGTGTAAGAGTCACTAAATGAAAAATATCTAGAGTTAAGGAAGCATTTTGAAGCAATATAATGAAGTTATGTAAGATTTTTGTATTTTTAAAAGGAATATAAATAAGAGTATTAACTTAAAGAAAGTTTAAAAATAAGTGTAAAAAAATTTCAAAGTGAAATTCTTTTACACCTGGGTATATACGAGTCATTAGGTTGATGTGAAAATATACAACACATAGGCATTAAGAAATAGTTTCAAAGTGAAATTTAATTTTATATGAAAACAAAAGATCCATTTTATTGATAACAAATAGTAAATAAAAAGACCTAAGTAATATGTAAGGTTAAATTAATTTTCCATGATAATAAAATAACTTATATGTAAGAGTCCTCTACCCTTAAAAATTTAAGAAATTATGAGCAATGATTCTTTGTGATATGTAAAAGTAAAATCTTGATACATAAATGTAACCTCAAGACCCACTATGATATGTAAAGTAATATGAATTTTTCATAGGGGTGATACACATGATATATAAATTTCACAAATACAAGAGTCATTTCCATGGATATAGTGATACGTAAAGGTAAAATATTTTTTCATGGAAGATAATATTTGTTGTAACCAAGGTTATTTGTGCTGAAATGATGGTGTTGTGTTTTTTTCTAATCTATTTCTGGTATGATAATATCTGTTGATGCTTAAGGAAGTTGGTTTTTGTGAAAAATAATTCTTGGTTTGTCTATAATTTTTTTTGGTGAAAATGAAATATTTTACCAGTGTATGCCAAATTTTTGGGCATAAATTCTAGAGGAAAAGAAGTCAAAATAATATAAGTGATAAAATTTTGTGTGATTGTGTAAACCTATACTAATCATGCGATCATGTAAGATCACACATATATTTCAATTTTAGAAACTAAATTTGATCATGTGATCACTTAAGTTCAAGATAATTATGATGGTGACTTTTGATAAAAATAATAAGGGATTGGTGAGAACATAAGATCAAATAGATCTCATTATGTCATCATATGAAGCACATAAATGGAGTTATACTAGAAATTAAAATTCCCTTTCATACACTCAAAATATTTTGACTGTATAAGCATGGTTGGTGATTAAGGTAAATCTATCTAAGGCGGAAAGGCTTGTGACTTTTGAAGTAGATCAAAAACATGATCTTGAAGTGATCTTATATTAAAAATAAGAAAGGGGGGTTTCAACAAGTGATATTGTGATGGATATCTCAGGATCACATTAATTTAATGAGGTAATGTGATTGTCATAAGGCAAGTTAGGAGAAAAAAAAATATTTGAGGGGATGGTTTGGACACATAGATGCATTCCTCATAGCTAAGATAGTGGAAAATTCCATATAAATACCAATTGTTCACATTTTAATGGGTTTATGAGAATATTAATGGTTTAATATGAGTTTAGAGTAATTATGTGGATCAATCATGCAATTAGGTTATGTGATGAATCTTCCTTGGATTGAACATGTGATTTCATAACCAGAGTGGAGATACACAAACGAGGTCATATGGTTTCATGAAGGAGATACATGCCTAAATTCTTATGCTATGGATTTCATGACTGGGGTTATAAAATTTCATGAAAGAGATAGGTGATAGAGGTCTTACACATGGGTTCTTGTGATCAAGGTTATGATTAATCTGGTATCATAAAGGGGATACACACTCTAGGATTTGTGCATAAGGTTATGCAAATAGGTTATGCACTGGGGGTATCTGATGCATAATATTTTTTAGGGTAAATTTGTCTAAACTTCTGTATAGGTGGATGCTGATGATATTCCAAAGAACAATGAACATATTAAATAATAATAACCTAGAATTAATGATTTTATTCATTTAACATATATTTAATAATGATAATATGAACTTAAATCCTTTAAACTAAGGTATAATTCATCCAAAGAAGTTCACAAGTAGGAGTCAAAAGTGGTGATTTGAGGGAGGCAATGTGCTATCTCAAAATCCATTATAAAGTCAATGCGAAAAAAATTGATTTTTCATGGCCAAATAATTGAAATCCATAAATTCTGTTGAAGTATATTGGATTTAGGTATGACTAAAACATCATTGGTGTATTCTATTTGGATGTATTCCATTATGTTGTACTAATAAAAATTCATTTTTTTCTATTTTACTCTATATTAATTTTTTAATTGGTGTTTAGGAAAAACAATATAACAGATTTAATATGTTCCTACAAACATGGGGAAAATAATCTTAAATCAAAAGTAAAATTTATCACCTTGATTCACCCCTCCCATCTTAGGGTGTCCTGAGGTCTAACATGTGGTACTAGAGCTAGGATATCATTGTTGAACAAATTTTATCAAGACCATTCTTATAGAGAACAATATAAATTCTAGATAAATTCTTCTATTTGATGGGATAAACTATCAAATATGTAAAAATAGGACAAAGTCACATATTTATTCTCTTGGGATGAAATTACTCTTTTTTTTACTTTAAATAGGGTTTTATCTAGTGATGGGATATGACTCTCTATGATTGAAAATGACATAAAACTTATGGATGCAAATGATAAGGCTTTAAGTTCTTTATATGGAGCTCTATCAGATAAAATATAGATCAAATTAATGATCTACATTGAGGATAGTTGTTTGTGGAATAAATTGGATAATATATAATAAGGAGATAGAAATGTTAAGTAAATAACTAAGTGTTTCAAAATAAATTTAATGATCTTAAAATGAATCTAGATGAAAATGCATATAGTTTCTTTAATTGAATTACAGAGGTGGTTGTAGCTATTTAGGGAATTATAGAAGAAATAAAAGATATAGAAATTGTAAAAAAAATTATGATGTCTTCTTCCCTAATAAAATATTAAAGGTTTGTCTCATGAGGAAAGGGATTTGACCCAATGTTTTTTGGATTATCTTCTATGTAGTCTTATGGCTTATTAAATATGAATTGAACTAGAGAAAAATTCAACCCATCCTAGTATGGAAATGAAATTAAAATCCATGGAAAAGATGAAAAACAGTGATGATGAAAATAGAGAAGATATAGAATATGAGATTCTATCAATGGTGTCTTGAAAATTTTAAATAATAAAGAAATATTTGAAGGCAGGCTACCACTTGCATGCTTTTTGTGTGGAAAAGTTAGGAACATTGTTTAAAGGTTCTCGAGGAGATTTGATGACAAAAAAAGCGATGAAGAAGCTTCAAAGAATACATAAATAACATTCCCATCTAAAATTGAGATCTCCTCTTGAAATAAATTTCAAACGAATATCCTTGTTAGAAAATAAGAGATTTATAATAAATAAAATCTTGAGGAAGTTGAAATAGAATTCAAATATGATATTAAAGACTCTATTATGGATACTTCTGTAAAGGAAGAACCCAAATCAAAAAATTTAATTAAACCATAAGGGGAAGTTGAGTTCAAGGTATAAATTAAAAGTTCTCTCAAAGAACTTGATTTTAAAAGAATGAAAAATTAATAGATTAATGTATTGTTGAATGAATCCTTTGAATATGTGGACTAGCTTTAAGTAGTGATTGAATGACTGTAATAAGTGTCATATGATCAGTTGGATAGTCAAGTAAGTTCAAAATAAGTTTTTAAATACAATTTCAACATAAAAGAACCAAATGAGGTGATCTATGACCTCGATTCTTGTATACAAGAGTGAATAAATAAGTTAGAATCACTAAAATAAGAGATTGTTTTTCTAAGAAATAATCGATATAAAAATGTAACATATTTATCCATATAAGAAACATTATTTTGGTAGATTCATATATTGTGAACTAATATAAAGTGTCAAGAGAGGCTCAGAAGGTGTTAGCAACATTCTCGATAAATAAAGACCTGGACATGTAAGTAAAGGTGGAATTACCTATGAGACGGAGACATTGAAAAATAAAACTATTTCGCAACAGGAGAAGGGGTAATAGAAGGTTTGTGATCTTATAACCGATACTAAAATAATATCTATGAATACAATGGTTACCACTATTAAATGAAATCATAGGATTAAAAACACATCTAAATTATCAAGGGTTGACCAATAAAAGAATATTTTTACAAATCCTAGAGATACATGGAAGAATAGAGTAGGGGATATATTTCCTTTTATTAAATGTTAGTTTTGTTTCTATATTTCTCACACCATGAATTATTATGATAAGAAATCAAGATATTTAAATAGAGAAACACTTGGAAGAAAATAAAGGATAATGAGACCATATCCACCATATTAGATAAGTAGTTATTTCTATGGATATTTCTTTCATCGTTCTAAATTTGGGAACAAAGCTATTGATTGTAATGAAAAAAGAAGAGGTGATTCCAATCAAATAAATCAAATACAAAGGATAAAAATTAAACCTAATAATATTTCATTGAAAAATAGATACTCACCATTGGGGATGAAGATGAGTATCATTACATTTTCTATGAAGAACAAAGGAAGGAAATTTCATTTTGAGCTCCAAATCTACCAGAAATATTATGAAAATAAAATAGGAATATTAAGAAGTCTAATCTTGTATAAATTTTACTTAAAGAATAAAATTAAAACACCACATAGATTCATGATAATGGGTTTGTATCCCATATTTCTAGTAACAATAATATTCTATAGAATTTTAAGGGAAGAGTTGATAGAACAATGTATTTTAGGAATAATGGGGAATTAAAAATCAATATTAGTGATAATTTATTATTGGTTGGATATGAAAAATAGAAAAAAAATCTCTATATGGGTGGGTTATTATACAAAAACTTGGGTGTGATTCAATTATGTGACTCAAGACTTGAAGTCTCATTCAATTATAAAGTTTGAATTATCAAAGGAAATATTGGGAATTCCATCATGAAATGTTGGAGGACCAACAATAATCTATACCAAGAGGATAAAAAATAGAATACCTATATTTTTATAGTTTAGGATGATAAAAAATCGTGGCATTGAAAGCTTAGACATATTCACCAACAGAGCATATAGAAAATTTCCATGTTAAAAGCTATAGTGGATATTCCAATTCTGAAATGTGATCTTGAAATAACATGGGATTCATGAATGTATGGAAAATGGTATGAATTCCATATCATCCATAGAAAAAATAGGTGAAACATATGCTCAATATGAATAACATTGATGTTAGTGGTCCAATATTGTGAAAGACACTTAATTCTCTTTACTGGTAACCAAATTATAATTTCATGTTTAATGTTCATACAAAGAAAGAGAGTGGTCATGAGATGAATGAAGATATATCTTAAAATGTTTAAAAATTATATTGATCATACTATTAAAATAATGGCATTGAACATGAGGTATCATTTTTCAGAATGCCAAAATAAAAAGGGATTGTAGAGAAATAAAATCAACAAGTGAAAAATATAGAAAAACCTATACTGGTTGAGATTTGATTTTCTAATAACTACTGGAAAGATTCTATTCAAGTTGCTATGTACACTAAAAAATAGACAATTTTGATTCCATGCAAAGAGAGAACACCCAACCAAATTTATCATAGGAGGAATACTTCACTAAATAACTTTTTTGTTTTTTGTTAAACTATGTTATATTATAAAAAAGATGGAAATTAGGTAAATTAAAAGGATTATAAGATGAAGGATTATTTCTTAGATACTCTATGAAAATCAAGGCTTATAAATGTTACAAAAATTGTCTTAGAAAAATTATGGATAGAAATGATGTTAATTACATTGAATAGAAATCTATAAAAAACACTATGAAATAAATTTATGATGTTTTTGGTGAAGAATAAAATGAATAAGGAAAGGAGATGGATCCAAATACAGATACAATAGAATATTTATAAAATATCCATGAATCCCAAAATTAAGATAATTCAAAGGATGAATAAAAGGAGGAAACTATTTTTTTAGAGATATTCATCATGTACCATGAAGGAAATATAGAAGGGTTTAGATTGACCCATATAATATTATTGGTGATTTATTTTATCCAACTCAGATAAGGTTGATGAAGATTATATAACATGCTACTATACTATCTATAGTGGATCTAAACTCATTCGAAGAATCAAAAAAAGATGAATTATGGACTAAATCCATGAATGAATAACTAGATTAGATTAAAAAAAACTAGACTGGGTAACTTATGATGGATCTTGAACATCAAAATATGATTGGGATAAAATGGGTCTTCGAGAATAATTATAACAAGAATTGAAATGCGATTCAAAGTAAATAACATATTTTTTGAAAATGATATGCACTAACTAAAGGTGTATAGGTTGATAAAACATTTTCTCCACTAGATAAAATCAATTCCATATATATTTTAATGTAAATGGATATCTAGAGAGGCTTCAAGGCATATCAAATGGATGTAAAAATGGAAATCTTTAATGTTATGTTTCAATAGGATTTTTATATTGAACAAATTGTTAGTTTTGTGATTGGAAATTATGAAACCAATGTGTGATGATTAAAGAAGGATTTTTATGGTATAAAAAAGGCACCACAGGCCTGGTATGCTTGAATTGACACATATTTGAGAAATATAGAATTCAAATGAGGTGAAGTTGATCAATATATTTATCTAAAACAATTCTTGGAAGAAAAAATCACGATTCTTGTATATGTTTATGATATTATATTGTGTGAAAGTAAAAAAAATTTAGTGGAAGAATTTGAAGGACTAATGAGAATATAATTTTTTATTTCTATGATTGGTGAACTATCATATTTTATTAAGAAAAATTATTTTATATATATAAATATACTTTTGTATCCAAGGAAAAGTATGTAACAAAGCTTCTGAAAAGGTTCAACATGATTGAATCCAAAATAATTTCAACTTCATTTTCGGCTGGTAATAATCTTAAGAAGCATGGGGATGGGAAATCTATAGATCCAACCTTGTACAAGAAGATAATTGGAAGCTTTTTATACCTGAATTCAATAAAACCAAATATCATATTTACAACATGTTTAGATTCTCATTTCAAGATTAATATGAAAGAATAAAATCTTAGAGAATTTAAATTCATCATGAGTTGCATCCAAGGTACTCTCAATTTTAGCTTGCTCTTTGATTCAGGAAAGGATCATGAAGTATTTTAATTTTCCAATATATAATTTTTAAAAGATGTGGTTGACCATAAATCTATAAGCAGTGGTTCTTTATTCATCAGTGATAACTAGGTGGGATGGCTAAGTAAAGAAGAAAGAAATCACTTCAATATATACTACATAAGTAGAATATATCTCAGTAACCAAGGTATGTGATCAGATTTAATGGATGGAGCAACAATTAGAAGATATTGGTGAAGTAGTCCAACAACCTATTGTGATATTCTATGATAACAAAATTTATATTGATCTTATAAATAATCTAATACAACAAACTCATACAAAAAATATAGAAATATAGTAAATTTCATTAAATAAAGGTTAGAATAATGAATAGTCATAATAGATCATGTAATGAACCAAACCACCAGGGCATGTCTAGTTGGTTGAAGGCCCAGCCATCACAACCACAATCCCACCTCCAGTAGGCAAAGGGATAGTGAGAAGTGATGATAAGGCATAATTTAAATGTGAGGCCTTTTTTAGTGTGACTATACACACACACACACACACACACACACAACTATCTCCTTGTAATAATACATAGTAATAATAAACAGATAGTAAAATCTAGAGCAATCCATGCATGTAGTAACCTCTAGGTAATACATAAGAGTATGAAAGAATAAAAACAAAGTGTAAAGGGACAAAAAATAACCCCAATAAGAAGTTAAGTCCCAACCTGACAAAAACTAGAATAAGAGAAACCATGGAGATCTCAACTCATGATATCCAAGACCCAAACACCATATGCGGTCAATGCACCTAAGTATCCCTGAGATCCTCTAAATTCATCATCAATCTATATGTCATCTATATAAGACACAACATGTGCAGGAAAATACAATACAAGGGTGAGTATATGCATACCCAATAGAACAACCTAAAAAAAGAATATAGAGAAATAAATAGATACAAAAAAATTAGTCATCTAAACCTAAATAAATATGAAAATGAAAACCAATAGATAGACACATATTTGTTAAAAATAAACCCAGATGAGGGATAAAGGGTATTTACATATCACAACCCATTCTAGGATGATGAGTATACCAAAAAATCCAAAGGGTCCATCTCTAATACCCAACATCTCGTGTGACCATCGAGTTAACTTTATGGAGGACCCAAAACTCACCATTGTGCCTCATAGTTGAGGGTCCCAATATATAATAGAGTAACCACACTATATTTCATATGGGAGTTCCACTTAGTAGATCCCACACCCTAGTGCATTGGGGGTGGTGGTGGTTCCACTCAGTAGGTAGAGGGACCGCACCACAGTATGTTAGCAGGGTTCCACCTAGTAGATAGAGGACCCACACCTAAGTGCATTGGGGGGGGGGGGGGGGGGGGTCCACACCCTAGTGCATTGGGGGGGGGAACCCTAACATCTCTAAAATGATCATGATTAGCCATCACCATCATTAAGAATAAAATAAAGAAGAATCATGATTATAAAGTTCCACATCGCATCTCTAAAGTCACTAAAAAGGATACCATTACATTCTACATGGAAACCTACTCAATATAGGTTACTCATGGTCTAAAATCTGAGTCCATAAGACGGTTATACATAATGTGAAAGATCTAAATAAGTGTACATGATGTTTAATGGTTCCACACGACATATGTAACCACCTTATTACTAATATGTGTTCTCCTCTAGATATGTATATGAATAAATGTCAATGTACATGGTTTGTATGGATGGTAAGTGATGTGTATTTCCACCTAGGGTCCTAGCCATGCCCGGGTATTAGCCCGTGCCTATATAATCTCATAGTACATGGGGTATCCTCCCATAAGGGTTCCTGAGCATGTTTCATCTATTACACGGTTTGGACACCTGAGGAGGGTCACATGAAATATGGTCTTGAACACATGATGTGTAATCCTTACCATCCATGAAACTCTGGTATCACATCTAGGGGGATATATGACATGTTTTCGTGGACTACATGTTGTACATTTGAGTTTTTCAAATAAACACAAGTTTTCCACATGGACCTCCATATCCATACTAATATCTATGATTTATACCTATTGAAAACCTGAAATACAATGAAATTGAAGGTAAAAATTCTAGTAATTGATTTTTAATCCTTCGATGGCTAGAAATAAGAATTTGGCCACCCACACAATACTCATAACACTACCCAATGCATCTCTTGTCACCAGTCATCACCGCTTCAGATCCAAGATCCATAGAATAATCACCTTCATCCCACACTTTTTCCCAGTCCATCTAAAAATAATTATCCCAATCATCGTTCATAAATCCCCCAGAAATCATGGGATTCGATTGTGCTTGAAACCACCATGATAATATCAAAATGAAACCCCATGGGATAACAACAAAGAACTCAAAGAATAGTGGTAATAAATGCATACGAATGAAGTCAATCCTTCATTTTACAAGAATTCCTGGCCAATGATTGAATAACAAGTATATGAATGGTGATATAAAGGCTTGGAAATCATAATTTAATTTTAACAATCAAATTATTGAAAAGGGATCATGTGATGAAAAAATAATGAAAATAAAAAGTTAATAAACAAATATCCATGATCAATATTTTTATCAAAAGGGATAAATCGAAAATTGATGATCCCTACCTCGATTATGGATAAATTACTGGTGAGGAATAAATTCCATTTCGATGGAGAAGGCCCACTTGAAGGTCCCGGGCACAGCAGAAGCTCGTGGGTGGATGTGCCCACTTAAATTTTTATAATTATCAATGATCAATCTAGGATCAATACGAAGATAAAATCCATACTCCATGGATCGAATCATAGAAATAGAAAAAGAAGAAGAATAGTCCCTGAACCACAAAGGAGGATCATCACAGTTTGATTATAATTGATTTAATTAATAGAAAAGAAGTACATTTTATGACATTCTTTCTTCATTGATATTTATGATCATGTTCCTATGTGATTCTTCCTTACGTTGTAGAATCCAAGTGTTGAATTCCTCTAGCAGTGATCCACACATGCACCACGTATCTCTAGACATCGCCAAAGGAATCTCCGGGTGCTAGCGTGGAGAAGCCTTTGCTTGCGTTGTCCGTGTTAGATTGCCTTGATCCGATGGAGGAGGATCTCTCTCGGTCTTGAGTGCGTTCTTGGAGGAAGGATTTCTTTTGGCCTTGAGAGAATTATCCAGAATTGTTGTGCACAACAATTAGGGAAAAGTGTTGGGGTTGTGAGGATATTTATAATCGGGTTTGAGGTTATAGAGTTATGACAATAAATAAAAGCGTTACACGTTTTATTTATTTCATTAACTCTTATTGAAAACCCCCATATCGAATCATTAATTCCTTGACATGATCCCACACTAATTATAATAAATATCATTTAATAAAAAAATATTATTTCCTCAAAATCCCGACTGGAAAAACTACACGGCATGTAATCCTTAATACACGACCTGTACTCGTTTTTCACTTCCTTTACAAAATGAGAACTACACTGAGTGTACATTCAATGTAAATGGAATGTATATATATTTTTTTCATTTTATTCTTTCTCCAACATTAAAATGATTTAGATTTAATTGAATAATTATTAAGCCACATATAGGAATAATCTTTATTCTACTTGAGATACTTGGATACACTTAGAGTGTGACCCTCTAGGCCTCTTTCTCGTTGGCATTAGGCGATCTTGCCTAAAGTCCAAGATTATTGTCTAACAATGAGTCAAGTCACCCAAGAGAAAGAAGTTGACATCGCATTGATGTGTCACCTCATACAAATGCTTACCATGTAATTTAATCCCTTTGTCTCAATATCTCATCAAGCTGGTTTCATGGTAGTGTCATAAACCTATATGCTTGATCCGTCATTCTTTGACTTCCAGAAATAAACTCAACGTGACACCATGGACATGGAATTTGGGTGATAGTTCTATTTCAATCAAAGTGTCCAATATATCTACTTCTATAAATATAGAAGGGACAAATCCTTCCTTGACTTATCCATTAACAACATTTCATTCGTGATGCACCCAATGTACCCTACTTCATGCCAACTGTCTTCATGACAGTTTTTGTCAGCAAATCTAAGTGCGCGAGTCATGACATGAGTTAATGATAATCTTCATGTTTAAGGACCATTACACACGCTCATAGATAGAAATTTCTGATTACACCAAGACATGCAGAATTACTACAGGCGGGTCTGTTCTCATAATCTCCCATCTTGGAGATTACCAAGTGCGAACTCCATGAGAGAGAGTCTCGTCTTCTTACAAGTACTCACACATGACAGTCTGTATACTTTGTGTCCTATCATAGTATGTCATCTAATCGTAGAACTTTATTTAAGAATATTGTTATATCATTTCAAGGTTCTCATCATAGCGGGGATCTTCCATAACCTTATTAATGCAAAAAATATTCTAAAACATTATTATGTTATAGTCATGCAGAACAATGAATAATATATAATAAGTGTACATTCATGTAATCAAAGTATAAATAGTTGGTTCTCAGGACACCAACTCTAACACCACTACCTTCACATCCTCACGATTCAACTCAATCTAATCATCGTTCAACATCCTATGTGGATTTACCAATGAAGAATGATCTCCTCATCCGCCTAGAACTAGAAAGGATTATGAATATCACCTTAAAAAATATTCATAAAAAATATTTGTAGAGGTATGGTTAGGTTAGGTTTATTAAATAAATAAACTTAATTAATTAATTCACATAATACATCTTCCAACGACTGTCTCAACTAAAAATCTGACTCTGAACAACTTTAGGTCACACCTAGGGTAAAACCCAGATTTTGGATTCAACTATGCTCTTAGATTTATAATCCAAGGCTCCACTAAGGATAAATTTCACTATTTATAAAAAAATATGTGCATGTAATATTAATATATTTAATATTTTTATAATATCAATTCTGGGATCACTAGGCCTCAGAATCATGTACCTTCTCAGTGCCCAACTCTAAAAATATTTATTAATATATTTCAAAGTCTTAAAAGGGAAAAAGGTCACTATATTATTCCCCCTTCAAGGATTTTAATCCCCCAAATGCACAAGATAAATAAAAATGTGGTGATACTAAGCCCACATTTGGATATCCTACTCCTAAGAGCTCTCTAGAATGCTCCCATACTGCCAAAATAAACAAACTAAGGGAATAGTCTCTACCTATAAGATCCTCTCATGTCTATCATCTATTTGTACCAGTTAATCAATGAAGTTGGCCCTATCCTCAATGTCTATATCACGCCAGTTAATAACGTGCATAGGATCATGTAGATATATCCTCATTTGTGACACATGGAAGACATCATGAACTCATTCCAACTATGTGGGTAAGTCTTAGTGGTATTAAACCTTTCCAATACTCCATAAGATCTCAAATGACCCAATGAACCTTAGGGATAACTTGCCTCCCTGGCCAAACCCTGACAATCCATACCACGAGGAGACTCTTAGGAAAACATGGTCTACCTGTTCAAACTCTAAGGTACTACAATGTCAATTTGTGCAATATTTATATCATATATGGGTTTCCCACATACACTCATAGATCACCTACAATTTCTCCATCATTTTCTTCACCATCTATATCCCAACAAGAGATTCCTCAACAATCATAGAATTCCACAGTGGTGACTTACAGGTTCTCTCATACAAGGAATTAAAAGGTTCCATGATGATCAAAGAATGATAACTATTATTATATGTGAACTCTACCAAAGGAAAGTGATCCTACCAACTCTAGAAAAATCACAAAATTCATGATCTTAGTATATCCTAAAACACATGGATAATGTACTCAGTCTGACCATCCATCTAGGGGAGAAACTCCATAATCCTCCAAAAATAGGTCTCAAATGCCTCATACAGGCCTATACATAACCATGATGTAAACCATGCATTATGGTCTACAACAATCTTAGAGGGTACCCTAAGGAGCTATATGATCTCCCCTAGGTACAATTACCCAAACTCCCCACAAAACTCTGATCCCTAATGGAAATGAAGTTTTACGACTTCATGCGTTGGTCAAAAATCACCCAGATTGCATCATGGCCTCTCCCTATCCAAGGAAGACCTATCACAAACTCTATGGATATATCGTCCAATTTCTACTCTGGGATCTCAAGATACTATGTCAAACCTTCCAAAACCTAGTGCACAGACTTCACTTGCTGACATGTGAGACACCAAGAGATGAACTTGGCTACAATCCACCTCATTATATACCACCAAAACTTATATTGAAGGTCCTTTTACATCTTATCCACATCAGTATGTACAACCAAATGGGAATTGTGAAAATACCTCATCACCTCATCTCATATTTCCACTAAAACCATCATCCATCACTAGAAAATGATGATGTGTTCTACTCCTTCATAAAATCCATTAGGTGAATATCATGAAGATAAATGATCATGAAGAACCTCATAGTCAATGTCTCCCAATTGATCATCACTCACATGATGGAGAAGCAGAGGTTTCAACAACATCGACTAATTATAAGTTGTAACCCTCACCTTCACTAGGGTAAGCTATATAGAATCCAACTGCTTAGCTTCCACCTCTAGAAAACTAGAATGAGACATCCAAATAAAGGAATATACCACCACATTGTCCTTCTTGGGAGTATAGAATATCTCAAAGTCATAGTTATGTAGGAACATCAACTTGCACCTCTGTCTTAAATTCAAATCTGTTTGCATGAGGATAAACATGTGACTCCGATGGTATGAGTAAACAAAAAATCACTCTCCCTGAAGATAGTGACTCTACATATTCAAATAAAATACTACCACTACTAACTCTAGGTCATGAGCAACATAGTTCTTCTCATGGGGTATCAAATGAATCAAACCATATGTGATCACTACCTGCATTTGTATCATCATGTAAACGAGCCCATCTCCATAGGAATCATAGTACACTACACACTCCATACCCTCCTCTAGTATTATCAACACAGGAGCACCAGTCAACCTCAACCTCAACTGCTCAAATTATCTCTGACACTACTTGGACTGGGTAAAAGGATATTTTTTCCATTATAAGGTGATCAAAGGGTATGTAATCATAGGGATGTCTTCCATGAACCTCTTATAGTACCCCACTATGCCAGGAAATCTACACACCTATGACATGATCCTTTTGTGGTACCCAATAAAGCACAAAATTAATCTTTTTAGAGTCCATAGGTAATCCATTCTATGAAATGAAATACCCAAACAAGTGAACCACACTGATCCATAACTAAAATTTGGATATATTACCATAAATATGGTTCTCTCAGAGTAATTCTAGGACCATCATCACATTCTCTATATGATCCTCATTTAATAAAGAGTAAATGAGTATGAAATCAATGACGAAAACCAAAAATTATTTCAAGTATGGATAAAAGATCAATTTCATTAAATCTATAAACATAGCGAGGGAATTCATCACACTAAAAGGAATATCTGGGAACTTATAGTATTTATAGAGACATCAGATCACAATATTTAGAATATAAACCTCATGAACCCTCAACTGGTGGCATCCATACCTGAGATCCATCTTATAGAACCAACTTCAGCCTAAAAAATGATCAAATAGGTCTTCAATCCTTGAAAAGTGGCCCTTGATCTTTATTGAAACTTTGGCCAGGTGATGATAATAAAAAAATCCAAAATCTACCTTATACATTTTTCATGAAGAAAATTAGAGTGAACTAAGGGGATAGAAACAAAGGAGTGAATCACACATATGTATACAAATAATAGATAATTTAAATAATAATCATATATAGTTCCTCGTATCATCTTGTGAGATGCTAGTTCATAAGTCTCTAAGGCCTACAAGTGCCCGTGGTCCTGACCACCGAATCCCTAGGCCTAGAATGGGAAACCTAATGTTGGCGGTGGAAGTAACTTATAGTAC
This sequence comes from Viscum album, assembly GCA_963277665.1. Lineage (NCBI taxonomy): Eukaryota > Viridiplantae > Streptophyta > Magnoliopsida > Santalales > Viscaceae > Viscum > Viscum album. The sequence goes on from OY728120.1 coordinate 584,023,657, forward strand.
ATTACTCCACTAATGGATACTCATCCTAGAGCCCCACCTACTCTTCTACCAGCACTACCTCCCTAGAGACCTCTCCGTCAAATCCTAGAAGAACCATAATCACAAAGTTGTATCTGCTATTGCTGTTTATCTCCTGCCTTCCTACCCTTCTTAGCTCGACATATCATAAAATCATGTGCCATGTGACCTCTTATATCAGATGTATATCATTTATCATCTTTGGTATGTCTTGGTCTTTGCGCTAAAACTTCACATGTCTAAGTCTAGTCATAGGAATATGTCCTACTCCAAGACCCTGACAATTGACGTCTATCAGCTGCTATAGAAGAATCATCCCTAGCTACCTAGATTCCCTCAAATAGGAATATCTCTTTTACCATCACCTTCTATAATACTCTATTATAGGTGGGAATATACAGGTGAACCACAATGGAATAGATATCTCTATGGAGACCCTATTCGTACTTCCATCCCTAAAAGTAACCATCCCAAACTATGTCGAGGGAGTACCATGTAAGGTCAGTGAACCATATGAAATAATCATAGATTATTAAACTATACTAATACAGCTCCAAAATATTTTAAATCCAATAATGAGTGAAATAATGAAGGGTAATAATCCTCAAGAAATAGATTCTTGAAGTCAGACCATTAGAGTGTCATCTCATCACAAGTCTAGTGACTAGAATCCACCAATGCTTAGATACTCCATGGAATGGTCAACTACCAATGCAATCATCTCACCAGATAAGGTTTTAAAGAACCTAAATACTTGGACCATTGAATCATGCCAATCCTTTGATTCCTATGGATTTTTCTCACCATGGGACCTCAGTGTCCTTTGGAGTTGGAACTTACGGAGGGCACTAAGCTTGTGCACATCATCAACCTACACTAATGGTATTATTTCCTACTTGATAGGTGGGGGTGATACTACATTCCATACTGGAGGAAAGACCTTGTGTTATAGCCTATAAACTGAGGCCTTATCACTTATCGAATCATTTTCATGATCATGAATTGGTAACTCATCTAGATATCTTCATAACAGCATCCAAAAAGTGATCAATATGTACCATGGTTAGATGAGAATATATATATGAGGATATGACTCAATAAGTACATTGAAAGGTTCCAATACTACATGATGTATGTACCTCTATTCCCTGTAACTAATGTGTCATTATGAAATGTTGATAATCCAGTATTCATAATCCTGGTGTTGGATATTTCAGCCTCCACACCAACACTGGGTTCCCTGGCCTGAAAGTTGTACTCAAGACACTTCGACACTATTGATCTATGTTCAAAAAATTCCTCACCATGGGTATGTCTCTAAACTAACCTAAGGATGAACCACCTATGATACCACTCTACAATGACCTGACCCACCAGGGCCTACTTGGTCGGTGGAAGGCCAAGCCACCACAACCCTAATCCTACCTATATTAGGCTAGGGGTTGGTGAAAAATTTCAAGAAGGAATAATGTAAATGGGAGGAATTTTATAAGTGTACTTGTATACACTCACCCAATTTTCTTCATGAAATATTTAAATGGAATAATAAAAGGATAGTAACATCTAGAGTAAACCATGCATACAGTAACCTCTAGGGAATACATCATAGTATTAACGAATAAAATAAATGTTTAAAGGGAAAAAATACATGCCTAACTATAAGTGAAATCCCAACCTAAAAACAACTTGAATAAATAAAGATGAGAGAGCTTGAATCATGATCTCAAATCCCCAAAAACTATACAGGGTCAATGCACCCATGTATACCTATGCTAATCCAAATTCACCACTGATCTTTCCATCATCTACATCAGACACGAAAAATGTGGTAAAATACAATGCAGCGATGAGTATATAAATACCTAGTAAGATGCCCTAGAAACCAAATATGGGGTGATAGAAAGATACAAAAAATGTAGTTATCTCAAACCAAAGAAATATAGAAGCTAAACCCAACATATGCACATATATATGCTAAAACTAATCCTAGTTGATAGTGAAAGGGGATCTCTATCTCACAACCTATCCCTAGGTGACAAGTCTACAAATATCTCTTAAGAGTCCATCTTTAATTCCTAGAATCTTGTGCAACCGTCAAGGTTACCATGTGGAGGACCCAAACCTTTCAATTGTGTTGTACAGTTGAGGGAGAACTATCTACAATAGAGGACCCACACCTTGGTTTGTTAGGGGGTTCTACTTAGAAGATAGAGGAACCAAAACCTAGTGCATTAGGGGGATCCACTTAGTAGGTAGAGTAGAAATTCCATAGTACATTAGGGGGTGTTCCACTTAGTTTCTAGATAACCCATTCCATAGTGTGTCATGGGTGGGGGTGATAATAATTAAGTAGAGAACCCACTCCATAGTACTTCAGGGGGTACCACTAAATAGGTTTAGGACCCAAAAAATAGTTCATCTAGGGGGGGGGGGGGTGCAACTGAGTTGGTATAGAACCCACTCCATAGTGTGTTAGGGGTTCCTAATTAGAAAGTAGAGGAACCATTCCCTACTGTGTCGGGGCAGGGGAGTTTCTAACCCTGACATCTCTTAGATGATCCTACTTGACCACTATTATCATCAAGAATAACCTAAAGAATAATCATTATTGGAACATTCCACTTCGCATATCAAAATCCATTAAAAAGTATACCATTTCATTTTACATGAAAAAATACTCAGGATAGGAAACATTCATGCTAGAATCCAACTCTAGAAGAAAGAGATATATAAGGTATAAGATCAACATAAGGATTGACTATATGTATGGGGTCCACATGGCATGTAACAAAACATCGCTACCAGGCTGTGTCCTTATTTGGACATGGCTAGGCGGCCATGTCGATGTACATAACATGTATGGATGGTACATGAAATATAGTGCCACCTGGGGACCTAGCCATGTGGTTGGATATGCCTGAGTGTAGGCTAATTCCCATATACACGTGGAGTACATGATGTGTCCTCCCATATAGGGTCATGGGTATATGCTAGATGGTACAAAAATTTCCACCCTGAGAGGCTCGCATGACACGTGGTCCTAGCCATATGGTGTGTGTTATCCTTATATTCCATGAAACCCTAGTACCACATCTATGGGGGCTACACAACATGTGTTCTTGGACTATATTCCATGTAGTTGAGTTTTCTATATAAACTCAAGTTTCCCAAATGGTTTTTCAGATATAGCCTCTCCACCATGATTTATTCCCATTTAACACTCAAAATTCATTTAAATAAAAGGTAATGATGCTGAACATCAATTTCTATGACTCTGGTGGATGAGAATTAGAATATGGGTACCCATATGATGCTCTTAGTGAAACCCGACATGTCTCTCACCACCTTCCATCACCACTCCAAATCCTAGATCCATGAAGGCCTCACCCAAATCCCATAATCTATCCTGATCCATCCTCAAATCATCATCATGGTCATCATTTTTCAATTCAACATGAATCCAAGGGTTCAATTGCACTTAAAACCACCCCAGAAATTCAAACCGCAACCCCATGGGATAACATCAAAGAAAGTAATGAACAATGGGGATAAATGTGTAGGAATAAAGTGAGTCATTAATTGGACATGAATTCTTAGCCAATGATGACAAAAAAGGGATATCAAGAGTGATATGAAATCTTGAAAATCATAATTTAATTTAAACAATCAAATTATTGAATTGGGATCATGCGATGAATGAATAATGTAGATAAATAGCAGATAAATAAATATCAATTTTCAATATTTTAATCAAAAGGGTGAAAACCACAATTTATGAGCCCTGCCTTGATTATGGATTTATCATTAGTGAAGAAAACATTCTCCAATTATGGAGAAGTCCAATTCCATTCACTGCCTCTCGATCCACCTTGATTTGATCACCGTTCTTCATCTGATGTTAATCCACCATCAAAGAACACTCTCCCTCTATCAATATTAGAAAGGGTTATCCAAATAACTTTGGAAAATAATCATGATGTTGTATTTATAGTGGGAGAGTTGATTTAGGTTTATTAAATAAATAAATAAATAAATAAATTTAATTAATTCACTTAATGCATCCTCTAATGTCTGCCTTAACCGAACATCTAGAAACACTTAGAGTAAAATCCACATTTCTAATTCAACCATGGTCACATATTTTCAATATGATTCTCCACTCAAGATATACTTCATTATTTTTGAAAAACTATGAATGCATGATATTAATATATTTAATATTTTTATAATACCAATTCTGTGCTGATAGGGCCTTGAAATCTCACGATGTCTCAGTGCATGGATCTGAAAATATTTCTTAATTTATTTCAAATTATTACAAGGTAATTATAGGGTAACTACAGAGAATTTTGGGACTAATGGTTAGGTGGCTGATATTATGTCAAAACCCATGGCCACTCTAGTTCTTGAGAATAATCGCTTGAAGATTAGTCTAAAACCATTTCCCTTAACTTTTTGAGCTTTTGATATTCCCCTCTCCCTATTATATATCTTTATTTTACTATTTTTTCATGTTTGGTGGGTTATTATACTTTGAGTTTGTTTTCAAATGGGGATAATTATTTGTTGAAATTCACTCTTTACACATTCTATTTTGAGCTTCAATGAAATGTCTTATTCAAGGGGAGTATATGATGTTAAAATTAGGAGAAGATATGATCAGTGGGGATAAGATGTTTGTGAAAGTAATGGATGTTGTTTAATGCATAAAGAAAATAAAGTATATAGAATGTCTTGTGGAATATATTTCTCTCTTGAACTATTTTTCATACACCAATAAATGCTCATGTAGACTTAGAGTGATGGAAGAGATACTCTATGGTCATATAAAGGGTGTGGTGAATTTCACTTTGGATTTCTGAAAAACCCAAAGGGAGAGAATGTTGGAACCAAAGTAAACTATACTGAAAATATAGTGTTGTGTTTGTTTTAAATATGTTTCTTGTGTGACCATGTTGGTTTATGGTTAAAGAATTTTGTTTTTATAAAGGATAAGGCTTGATTTTTCTATAAATAATGTTATCGAAAATGGAGGAAAGAAATTAAAATTTTCATAAGTGATAAAAGTTGATGTGATCGTGTAACCCTTAACTAATCACGTGATCATATAAGTACACACAGATCTTGTGATCATGTAAACTCATATGAATCATGGGATCACTTAAGATAAATAGAATCATGATGGTGACTTCCAATAATAAGAATTGAGAAATTGTGAGTGGATAAGTGAAAGAGATCTCATGATGTGGTCTTGTAATGAGCATAAAATGAGTTATTTTGGAAATTATGGAAGGATCTTGTATACACTCATAATCTCATGAAAAAATAAGTGAGGTGGATGGTTAAGGTAAATATATTTGAGGTAGCGAGGTTTGAAACTTAAGAAGAAGATTTATCACATGATATCGAAGATATATTACGATCTCAAGAAGAAAGGGTATGTGTGATGTCTGATCTTGTGAATGGATTCTCATCATTTAATCAGTTAAAAAATATAATGTGAATTCCATAATGAAATTTAGTTGAAGAGAAAATTATTTGAGGGTTTTTTAGATGGATAACTACATTTTTTAGAGATAAGACCGTGAAAAATTCCATATAAATACCCATTGTTCACTTGTTAATGGTTTAATGAGAAGATTAAGGGTTTAATATGATTTGGGAGTAATTACATGAATCAGTAATGTGATGGGGTTATGTGTTGAAGCATCAGTGACATGATAATGTGATCATATTATCAGATATGAGGCATGTGAATAGGTTCTCATGGTTTTGCAAAGGACATATGAACCCAATGTTGTATGCTTGAGATTTCATGATTTATGATACATAGTATCATGAATGAGATACATGTTGAAGGTATTGAAATCAGGATCTTACAACAAGGGTACACACTAGCTGGTCTCATAGAGGGGTACATGCTCTAGGATTTCTTCATAGGGTTATAAAACCAGGTTATGTGTTGGGGGTATCTGATGCATAGTTTTTTCATGGAGAAATTTGTTTGAACTCCCAAAGAGGTGTATTTTGATGATATTATAAAAAATTAACATGTTGAAGTATAATATTTTGGAATTAATTATGTGAATAATTAAATATAAATTTAAAAAGGATAATATGACCTTAAAGTTGTTAACATAAGGAACACTTCTTGTAGAGTAGTGCGTAAGGTGGAATCAATAGAGGTGATATGAGGGAGGGAATTTTATATATTTAAATACATTGTAAATGTAGTTTAACTTGAATAGAGTTATTGTTGATAAAAATTGTAATCCAAAAAATATAGTGAAGAATAGTGGTTTTAGTTATGACCGATACATCATTGGTGTATGATACTTAGATGTATCCCTTTGGGGTAAACCTAGTAAAATTCATTGTGTTATGTTTTACATTACTATACTCATATAATTGTTTTTTGTGATACAATATAACAAGTTTAATGAGTTCCTACTAACATGGAGAGAATATACTTAAATCAAAATAAAAACATTACACCATGATTCACCCCTCCTATATCAAGGATTCCTAGGTTTTAACAAGATTACAATACCTAAGGGTCATCACTGCATAAATAAAGGTCATATCATTGAAACAATATGAAGTATTATTGTCACATGAGTATAAATATTTTCAAAACACTCAAAAGGAACTACTATTGTGGTGATCATCTAAATTACATGTGAATCTCATGCATGCTAAGTATTCCATGAGAAGATATTCATATGTGAATGATTAACTAAAGAAGGAAAGAATTAGAATTTAAGTACAGTTGTCATCTGACTTTGAGAAAAGAAAATTTAGAGTGAAATTTTTGGGGGAACCCAAATTTTGGGGAAAGTATTAAAAAATCACACAGTAGAGATCTTGGGAAGATGACTATGCATGGGAACATTTCTAGATTAAGGAAGTAAATGAGAAACTATCTTTAAGTTAGAAAAGGGGGATAATATTGAAAAGTTAGTTTTTAGGATCATTTTATTCTTTTATTTAAAAATTTCTACTAAATATTAATTCTTCTACGGTTGTAACTCTACACATGGAGTGATATATCCCTTTTAGTGATTAGGGTTATGGAAAGGGGAACCCTTGTTAATGCTTTATTTTGAATATCAATTGAAAATTATTCTATTATTATTTGATCTCAATTTATAGTGTTGAGATTTTTAATTAAATATGATTATATTTGGTTTAAATTTCATGTAATATTTTCTTTGTAGGGTGATAAAATTATTTTCCTTCTCTACTTAATCTTTTTCATTAATGATGGAATGTGTATGGGTTTTGTGGTGAAGTATCTAGATATTTTTTATGTGAGTATAGAGAGAAGTAGATATATCTAGACTACTTATAAGTTCCTTCTCCTAATTGGGAATTTCCTAAGTAATTCATGATAACCCATTGTTGACCCTGCACTAATAAGGAGGATCAGTCAGCAGTGATTACTACTGATTTGAAACTCACACTCAGAGAGAAGTGATTGTGTATTCTCTCATTGATCAAATTAAACTATGAGTATTAATAAATTTAAGTCTAGGATAAGATATAAATCAGTAATATTACCCCTTAACCAATTACCTATTCCATCACTTGATCAAATCCTCTTTGTTTTCTTTTCATCTGTTCTTAGTTTCTACCAATCAAACCCTAATTTATTTCACTAATTGATAAAAAATTAATTTCCACTCCTCTTGGTGACTACCATTGGTCCCCACTATACTATAGTTTAACCTTAGTTAATTAATATGCCTTTCAACCATTTTGTGATATGTGTTTCAAAAACATGTCATCATTATCGAGGAGGTTGTGTCAAATTTTGTTCTATTAATTTTCATGACCCATTCTAACATTAACCATTTTTCTCTCTTGATCCAAAAATTTGAAAAATATTTCTAACTGAACTATGAAAATTAAATCTAGAATATGAATTTGAAAATATTACATTTTCATAATCAAGTGAAACTTCTAGTATTAACCATGAATCTGAGACCATGTAAAAAAATATAAACTAAACCCTTAGAGATCTATGTGCACCTTATATTATTAGTCAAAATAACTAATTAGTAAGACCTGAATTAGAAGATGATTTTGAATTGAAAACTAGTATGATTCAACTTTTTACAAATTTTCACATCCTAGTAGGTGAATATAAAAATAATAAAATTAAGGAATTTACCCTGGTGTGTTCAACACATAATAAAATAGGAGTAACAAATTTTTAATTCAAATGGATAAACTTTACATTTTATTTGGAAGGAGATACCAAAAGAATGGGTATAAATTTTAGAACCAAGATAATTAAATAACTTGGATGCCCTTCAAATGAGTTTCCTCATCTATCCACCTGAGTTTTTAAAAGATAAAATTATATTTGATAGTATATGCGATACGTAACATCGAACCCAAACAAAAAACAATTATTTATCTAAAATCATTATAACCTAGCCATTAAATTTATGGATATGAATCAGATTAAACAATTTATGAAATAAATATAAATTTTATACTCAACATAAATATATCTAAAAATTCTTAGTAAATAATTAATTAATTTTCAATAATATCATTTTATTCTTCGGAAATACCTTTTCATCAAAAATGTTTTTTATTTCCATTTGTGAAAAAATTATTATAATTAATTTCTAGAACATTTAGAAAATTTATTTGAAAAAATTATCTCCATTTTTTATATCATCACATAAAAATTTACTTAGGGTAAAATTTAGGTATTTTTTAGAAAATATTGATTTTATGTGAATAGTGAAAAATACCCATTCTTTTAAAACTGTCATCTATTTTGATAAATTAATTAATTTAAAAGTCCCATTATTATTTTAAATTTAATTCAAAGTAACATAATAATTCTTGAGTAATATTTAATATAATTAATTATATTTAAATCATATTTATACCAAATTTTAGAATAAGTTTATTTTTAGGCTTAAAAATACATTTTCTTGAAAACTCTTTTAAAATGCATAATGTTTACTTTTTAAAATTAATTAAAATAAAAAAAATGAGGAATTATTTAAATTATTTTTTATATTAAATATATATCTCTATTAATTGAAATTCATATAATGAATATTACTAGTTATAGAGTTAAAGTAAAATAATTGTTGGTCTTAACTAGATCCTTTGGCATCCCAAGATCCTTTTTGACATTTCTTCTGCTGTGGGAATTCCAATTAAAATGGATAAGACCACAGAGGCTTCGAGGTTTAGTCATTATTCTAGGATTCTAGTGGAAGTGGACCTCAGCTCCAGCTTGATTTATAACATAAATTTGTCTGCACTGGATGATGACATACCTCTAAAAGTGGAATATGAGAAATTACCTGAGTTCTGTTCAGACTGTCAATCTATTGGTTATGTCAAAGCTAGATGTTTTAAGAATGTTGTCTGCCCTTTCTACTCTATAAAAGGGAATCATAAGGCTTCTTGTAGGAAGAAGATGAGGCAGTCTAAGAAATATCTTGTTTGTGGAATGCAGTCCCCTCTTGGTAGGGGAAAAGAAACTTTTAATGCAGGTGTTTCACAATTGGTTGTTGATGTCCCCCATGAGATGGTGCAAGAAAGTCAAGTTTCAAAGATTAATGACCATGAAATTTCTGATCATGAGATTGAGGAATGTAGGCGTCCCTAAAATGGATTAGATTTAGAGATGAAACTGTCAGTAGTGCCTAATAAAGTGGGTGAGGGAAACACTAAAGCATGAGCGATTCTGGAAAAGGATGCTCCCACAATCGAGGGGAAACAAAATCTGAATGATGGTGGGAACCTTTCAGGTATTCAATAGGAAATTCAGAAATTAAGGGAAGATCAGGGAATCCATGGAAGGTGGGAAGATGTTGAGGACGACTCCCAAAAAAAAACCATCCTATGCTCAGGCTTTATCCAAAGGGAAAGGTGTTGTTGTTGATGTTTCTCCAAGGAAAACGAGGCGCATGAAAGATTATTCCTATTTGAAGCCAACTATGATTACTAGGTCTCATAGTCTATTGGAGTATGACTCTGATTGGTATGATGATTATGATATTTCTCACCAGTATGGGTATGATCTTTGAATTTTATTCTCTTGGCATGAGGGCATGCTTGCTTGTATGGCCCCACCCATCCTTTCCTCATGTACTTTTATATTTTCTCCTTAATAAAAAGAGCTCTGCTCTCTAAAAAAAAGATAAAGTAAAATAATCTTTTCTTAAAATAAATCATTTTCAGAAAACTGGTTTCCATCGCACTTTCCATTTTTATATTAAATTAAATTAATGAAACTATGTTAATTTATTTTTATAAAAAGTATTCCATATTTTTAATCATCATAATTAATATTAGGTAAAAATTTCAACTTAATTTTTAGACAATATGAATAGTAACCATAGTAAATATTTATTAACACAATAAATATAAAATATGTTATTTAAGGGTAAAAATAATTTAATAAGGAATAGAAACAAAGTAACCATAATAGTATGAATATGTAAATTTTATTTTAAATATAATAATTATTATATATATTTTTTACTTTATAAATAATTAAGAAATTATTTTGATAAAAATTATATTTTGATATGATAAAACACAAATTGTATTTTTATGTATTAATATATTTTAATTAAGATATTTCTTTTTGATGAATTCATGAATTGTAAAAATAAATATTATTTTAATGAAATAATAATAGCAAGTAATTTTTATAAATTATAAATTATAATATAATTTTTTATGAAGTCAAATGTAATTGTTATAAGGTTTTGAAAATTGTTATTATTAAAAGTCAACATTTCTCAATTAATGTCAATTTTTTTAAAAGTAAAAAATTAAATATTCAGAGAATTATTTTGATAAAATTAATATTATTTTTTGAATAATATCATCTAAATCATCCAATGGTTGATTTTTTATAATTTTATGAGTCATTCAATTTTTTAGGTAAAAATTAAATACGGTATAAATATACGGGGTGTATTATGACATCGTAATGAACCAAAAGTGATGTAATAAAATCTATAAAGGGTATAAAAGACCAAATATATGTTTACCCTATAAAATAATGTTATTTTCATGTCATTTTATTAATTTTATAAAGCCTTTATGAATCCTCCAATATCTATATTATATATGAAGGTCTTATAATCATTTCTTTATAAACATGAATCACTTATACATTATCAAGGGTAATATTTTAATGATTTGAAACCATTTATGTATAAAATAATTAAAACAATACTATTTTTCAAAAACCATAGGGATAAACAGGGTATGGTTTTTAGTTTTTATTATTTTGTTATATAGACTCCAAAACCAATGTTTGGGAAATAGTAAAGAACTCCCCTATCTTTTCCTATATAAACCCACCAAAAAACCCATTAATATTCACTAAAAAACTTGAATCACATCCTTACTCATCCATAACCTTTATATATTTCTCTCAAGTTTCCCACAATTTCTCAATAATCTCCTCCTAATCTTTTGGAATCACCCTCTCAAGATAAGGGATCTCCCTTTCTTTTTTTTATTCAAGAACCACTTTTAGGTTATGTCGATTAATTTACATTTTTTATTATTTGGGTATGTTTTTATAAATATATATTACTAGAATTTTATTTACATGTGATTATATAACCTTTTAACTCTCATTAATCCCTATGATGAACCTTTATGTACACCCATTATGGAGCCGAAATTGTTCTGCGATTTTCTGTACCAAAAGTAAGGGACCTCTCTCTATTCTTTTCAATTAAAAAACCGTCTTTGTATTTATCATTTAAATATAATTTTTTTATTTTTTAATGACATTAAAAGTATCTATATACTGTCAAATTTATTTTATAATAATTATATATCATTTATCCTCTCTCATTATATCTTTTACCTAAGCTGTTTCTATGCTTAAATTTAGTAAGAGATTCCACTCTCTTATTTTCTTTTCAAGAATATTATTTGTAATTTGAATTTTTAATCTCAATTTTTTATGTTTACATGGATTTATAAAGATAAATATACTTTAAAATTGATGTCTTAATAATTATATATCATTTATCCCCTATCATTATTTAATTTACCTAAGCCGTTACTTTGCTGAAATTTAGTATGATACCCTCTCCTTCCCATATTTATTCAAAAATATTCACCATTTTATGCATTTAATTTCCAATTCATAATGTTTGGATATGTTTTTACATATCATAATTACTGTGCATATTATTTACAAATTATAGGATACCCATTTCTCTCTCTTTAAAACTTTTGATGAATCTTTACATAATGTCATTATACTACCGAAATTTCACTATGATTTTCCATGTAAAACATTTTTATTGGTAATACCATTGCTATTTACACTCATGGGTATTCACCTAGACATACCTATACTTATTTTAATGGGTAATTCCATGTATTTATTATACACTCCTTGATTAAAGAATTAAATTTGATGAAATATGATCTTTTGTTTAATGATCTATGTGGCACACTTATACATTTATATGATACTAAAGCAGCAGATACGCCTAGAATAATATAGAACTCCAATGCATTGGGTAATGTTTTTATCTCACGAGACATCATAAAAGGGATTAGGGAGTTAAACTAATCCATCATGATACTTTTTACACCATGTTTTTATTTTTTGGACGTTATCCTTGACCTATGTTTATATTTTCATGTTTAACGTTTTTTCTAGATTTACCATGTTGACTTTATGTTACCATGCCTTATTGTTAATTTTTTTTATTCTCACCCCTTTTATATTTCATTTAAATTCCTATTTTATAACAAATATTAATTTCTACATATTATTCTTTTTTTATTCACTTATTAAGATTTATAGCTCACCCCTTTCTTATGTACGTCCCCAAGTTATCCCATGATGTTTTAGAGGAACGACGATTTCTAGGACCATGTTAAGGAAGTTTTAAATAATTTCATTATATTATATGTTCAATATGTTTTTATATGTATGTAATTCCCAATGACATTAGACTTCACTATCTTTTGTAATGTATTATGTATATTTTTATGTAATAAATCATGAATTAATGTGAAATAAATACAAGGGTTATCATACATCCAGTGGCCTTTCCAAATTCAAGGAGAATGTGCATAAATAAAGAGGTTTATGGCATAAAATAATCCATTGGAGAGATTCTTTTCAAGTATGGTGAAAGATTCAAGAAAAAATGTGAATACTTTCCACCCCAAGCAATTAAGGAACCCCATTTCCTAGTTTTCATATATTATTGTATGTTGGATATTGATATAAATCTACTAAATGCATCATTAGGAGAATATTTGATCAACAAGTCATCTTTTCATGTGATATAAATGATTGAGATAATAAACCAAAATTTATATAAATATATTACAAGAGGAACTGGTATAAGAATATTTCATGATTCAAGATCTTTATAATCACCTTCATTAGAGTTTAAACTTTAGAAATTAACCACTTTGGTTTGGTAGATGAATCTTAAGTGATCAACTGATTAGTTCACACTAGTGAAGGTGTCTGATATCTGTTATTCTAAAAATCATTATACTGACTAATGTGACCAAGTACATGAAATTGAAAGTTTTTTAGTTTCTTATCAATATATTTAATATCAATAACCCAATAAAGTATGGATATATACTTTCTAATTAAAAAATTTATTTTTAAAACAAAAAATCAAGCCTGAATGAGATTCCTCATACCCACACTACTAGATCGGGTTCTTATTATATAAACTTTTCATTCATCACATGAATTGCAACAAACACACAAGATCAAAAGTTAGATGTATTTATGAACTAGGTATATATCCATACTAGCTCTATATGAAATGTACACTATTTACTGAAAAAATATACATGCATGCATCTCTTTTATACATATCTATTTATATAAATTCTTAGGAAATGTGAAAATATAAGAAAATAGGTGATCTCAAATGCTCAATAAGGGGTAAAACATTAAGGATGATACATAATCATAAATGAGGCATGAGAACATAATAAAAAAAGTAAAAATGATTCATGAGAATATAATCATAAATCATGGAATAAAAATTGGTTGAGATGTTATGATAGTCAATAATTATAACATGGAATCAATCATAAGAACATGTCGTAATAGACCATATTTTATAGGATCATGGAAATTATGAAAAACATAATAATATGGAACAAACATAGAGAATTTCATCATAATCATTGTTCAAGGCTCACTACCAAGGAATCATAACATTTTTTTGAAAATCCCTTGCATAAATTTTGAACAAATCAAGAGTCATTATCTTATATAACATATTTATACAAAACATCACTTCATAAAATTTTAACAAGGCTAGTATCATGTTCATGCATAACATATATAATCTCATTAGATATATCACATTACTCAATGCATTGGAGGGTTATATCAGAACCATATATCACATAATGATATACCATAGATATATGTTCCATATGAATTCAGTCATAAATCTTATAACAAAAATCCTATAGAAAGAATATGGGTACATAAAAATTTCAAATGGTATTGTATAATATGAAATCAAGGATTTTATTGGTTGATACCAAATATTTAATCACACAAAATAAACATCTCATGAGAAAATTTAGAAAGCGATTCATGAAACATAAATTTATAGGAGAGAGATATTTTTGAGATGGATAGGAAAATGGAAGAAAAATCATAAAGATAATGTTCTTAAAGATTTTACAACATTATCCTAAAAATTTTTATAATTCATCTTCAAAATCCATTTGAATTGGTGAAAGAAGAATTTAGATTTTTTTTTAAAATAAGTCCCAATAATGGAACCCTGAATGGAAATAGAGGACGAAATAGGGAATGTGGAGTGGGAGATAAAAAAATATGTAGAAGGGGCATGAAATACCTTTTAGGGTTTTAAACAGTTTTAAGGAATCATACATAAATAAAAGAAATATAACATTCTCTTCTGAATAGATATAATATGAAATATTAGTGATTCATAAGGTTATACATAATTACATTTCAAAATAGTAAAATAATTTTTTTTTTGGAAAGAGAGAACATGGACATGTAGTAGAAAATAGTCAATAAAAAGGAGGGGAATTATTCTAAATAACATGTCATTTTACATAAAATTAAATTCATCAAGGAAAAAGATCATGACATGAAAATTTAAATTCAAAAAATAGAAATATAATATACTATTTTAAAAAGAGAGAGGTAGAATAAATCAATCATAGAAGAATTTGGTTAAAGAATATATATTATAACAAAATAAAAGGAGATTCAATTAAGAAAAATAATTATCTCGAGTTGTAGATCACTTTGTATGTCCTTTAGAATTTTGAATAATTAAATTTTATTAATTATTAACTTGATTAAGAAACTTTTTCATTTTTATTTTTATCATTATTATTTATTTTAATTCATTTATTATCATATATTATATGTTTATCAGCTTAATTTTTATTGCATCTGTCATTTTGTGGTTGTTCGATCCATAGTTCTGAAACAAATTAAATATAATATTATTAGACAAAGATCCTTGTAAAATGGTTCTATTATATATAGATGTGTCAAGGTATATGTTTTATTTCATTCTAGAAGAAAAGAAGTTTAGAACATCATGAAATTGTTACCATTTAGATAGTCTTCCTTGATTAGCTCGTTTTTTATGATTATAAATGACTATGATTGTTTATTTTAAATTTCAATGTTTTGAAGAATATTTTACCATTAAATAATAATAATAATAAAACTTGAATATTATTTTTTTGGGTGATCACAACCTTAGTGTTTGATTCTTAGAATCACATCACAAGACATCAAACCTCTATATGATGTGTGTAGTAGAATACCCATATCAATAGAACAAACTCCCTCTATTGAGTGTATCAGATGAAATAAAGCCTTTCACCATATTCACTATAAAAAGTGAAAAATAAAACATAAATCATTTTAAATGAAAAAATTATAAGTATCCAAGTAGAAAAATAATAAATGAGAGGCCACTATAAATTACATGGTAGAAACGAGGTGTATTACATCCATAGGAGAAACACTACTGCTTTTATTATAACAAGAAGTTAAAAGGATTTAAACATTAACTAAAAAATATACTCACTGAAGATTAATTATAGATATTATGCTTTTGTAATTTTATAATTTATAGATTAATATGAATTTAGGCCCCGACTTCTTTAAAGTTCCTTTTTGGCCATTCATGTTACAATGACCTCCTAGATTTGATGAGGTCCCTCCATTTGGAATAGTGATTGTTAATCTGAAGTATCATTTTCAAAAATGACCTCTTTTACTAATGAAATTCACAATCTATACTTTTATAGTATTTTTTTTCACCTTTCATCTAGATTATTTATTACACACACTTACATTAGACATTGTCATCATTTAATCACCCTATTTTCTATTAAAGATCCTACTGTAACTATTTGAAGTCTATATATGATTTTATTGTCCTGCATACACCATCTAGCCAACCAAAATATGTTGATAGGAAGTTATATTCACATAACGATAATCTACCACTTTAATAATACTTCAAGAACCCTCTATAAACTCTTCAACAATTAAGAAAACATATACCCCTTCCTCTTTCTGTAGCAAGCAATGTTCTCCATTCTTCATTTATTCACCTAAGTCCCACTAAGGCACAATGTTACCTCATATTTTCCAATAATAACACCATGGTGATAATTTTAACTAATTTTTATTCAATATATCTTCTATATTACAAAATTCTTATCTTCTATCAAATTCTAGATTAAATGTCATTTCAGGCCAATATGCCTCATTTATCCATGGAACATCATATTCTGAACCAATTGAATCGCATACTAATTATCACAAAATAATTATATACCTTCTTCAATTAGTCTGAGCTCCTTAATAAACAACATAAACCAAACTATCTACTTCCCTATATATATTTTAACAGTATAATCTGATTCCATTTAACACAAAGTAACAATCTATTATAGTCATGACCTCAAATTGACTTTCATCCCTCCATGAGAAAAAATCATTTTTTTCTATTTTGGGTGCCATTGTAAGAAACTGGGTAATTTTAAAATAAATCGTTTTAATGTATTATTAATATTAATTAAATTTATTTTATATATTTATGTTTATTATAGGAATATTATGTAATTTTTTAGTCAAAAGGTAAAAATATTTATTTCCAGCCAAATTAGGTTTTCACACATTATATGATTTTATTTAAAAATATAATTTATATGTTTTAGATTTTTAATTTGATAAAAATTATTATTTTTAATTAATCATGTGAAAAATATCAAAGGAATAACTTTTTGATAATTTTTTGACAAGTTTGATATTTCGAATGAATAGTAAAAAATACTAATTTTTTATTGAAAATTGTCTTTTCATTTCAAGAATTTAAAAAGTTAAATTTTGTTTTAATATAGTTTAAAAGAAAATTTAGTTCATTTATATTATTAATAATCCAATTAAGGTCATTTTAATCAATTTTATTCTTTATTTTGGTATAAAAACTTTTTATACTTAAGATTACATTTTTCTGGAAAACCGATTTTCATTATGTTTTATAGGATTAATTTAAAATTAAAATTTTCTAATTTGGTGAAATTTATTTGATAAAATATATTAAATACTATTAATTACATTAATTTATATTATTTAATAAATTTAAACTAATTTTGGGTCATAATTAATTGTAAAAAGAGTAAAAATCTATTACTATGGTTAATGTTAAAATAGGTTTACTAAGGGTTAAACTAAAGTAATAATGGTTAAAATAACCTAAAAAAATTTATAAATACTATTTTATTACCATATTTAGACATTTTATCACTTCATAATCATAAAGGGTCCATTTTGGATCCATTTTTCCTGATTAATACCTTAATATATTTTAATATTTTTAAAAATTCCAAGTTTGTCCTCTCCCCCCACTTATAAAAGGAAACCACCTCTCCTCTCCTATCCAAACTTGAATAAACATTTGGATAAGACAATACCTACCAAAATTTCTTCATAAAACCCTTATCCATTTCTTTTAGGTATTATTTTTTGTATAATGAAAAACTTATTTGGATTAAGGTGTAACTCAAAAGAGGCTGTCTAAAGAAGAGGTATCACTTTTAACCGAATGTTTTAGATTTATTTCTTATTATACCTCATTAAAATCCATTATAAAAATTGTGATATAATAAATACAGTATATACCATATAATTATATATATTTTTATTTTTTATTTCTTAACTTTAATCCATCTTCTTATTTATCTAATCGTAAATGAACCCATTGTTCGTGCGTACGACGGACTACGACCACATGAACTGAAGTAATTATTTTTCAATCACCGCCTCTAACTGATAGTTATAATGATGAATTTAAAGTATATATATAATATTAATGACATAATTATCATTTTTTAATGATATTATATAATCTATTTTCTTATTATTCCATCCATTGAAAAATGATAACGGTGTTCAGGAGGATGTGTGGCTTACCACCTCCATAAAATAATGTGATTCATTTTTTATCACCACCTCATATGAATGGTATATATAAGTGTATTTAAAATATAAAATTATATTTGTGATATAATAATAATTATATCAATATAAAATGATACTTACCATATTTCCCTCTTGTTTTTTTGAAAAATGGAGATATTACTCACACGTACACATGACCTACCGTCTCCATGATTGCAACATAATTCATTTTTCATAACTATATAACTTGGATAGCTACAAAAGTATATTTAATGTATAAAAAAGAAAATTATTTCATTATTATTATATTATAGATGATTTAATAATGAATTTTTTGAACTTGGAAAACATATCAAAGTCATTTTTAAAATTTCAATTGAATATCCTCAGAACACCAGACATGAACATAACCAATTAATAATTAAAGTTTTTTATAAAATAAATGAAATAAATTGTTTAATGATATGGTATTTAAGATGTAAATTGTTATTATAAATTAAGAAACTGATTAAATTTATTATATAGGAGATAAAGAATGTACGTGACAAGTCATACACAAGGTAATGGACACTTTACACTAAAAACCTTGTTTAAAATATTATAAATATTTATTTTATAAATATTTTCCTTCTATGTACATATTATTACAAGTATTTTATAGATTTATTTATATGGACCTCAATGAATTAAAAATTACATTTATGTCACTTTTTACTTTTTTTCAATGTTTTTAAAAATGAATCTTTTTATATATTTTATATGGAATGTTTTAATTAAAAGAAAAAAGGAATTTTATATTTTAACATATACAATGAAAATGGTTTTCCCTTACCAAATAACCATTATTTTATATTTTTTTTATTTTTTAAAATTTAATGTTTAATTCAAAGTAAAACCATTCTTCCTTTTTCTCTAGGTATTTTTAAAAATGGGTTTAAATGGTATAGATAATTTAATATATGTAAATGTTTTTATTATGGGTGAAAATCATATTTTTAGGAGTGTAAAAATAAAAATAAAATCTTTCATATATTGTGTACATGTTATGGTTCATAGAAATAATTTATGATGTTGGGTGAGACAGATATAGAACATGATTATGGGTGATCCAGATACAGATCATGATGATGGGTAAGCCCGATATAGCCCTCTATTGCATTAAGTAAAGGTATGGAGTTAACATGTTGTAGGTTCCTCCCAAGAGAATATTCAAATTTATCATATAGGTAATTCAATTTGTAAGAGTGATTGTAATAGTGATATGAATATAATGTCCCAAGTTACCAATATGATTTATCTATGATTTCTATGGGTTTTGAAATAAATATTTTTATTTCAAAATTTAAGATA
The DNA here is from genome assembly GCA_963277665.1 of Viscum album. Classification (NCBI taxonomy): domain Eukaryota; kingdom Viridiplantae; phylum Streptophyta; class Magnoliopsida; order Santalales; family Viscaceae; genus Viscum; species Viscum album. Next base: position 584,043,509 of record OY728120.1, read on the forward strand.
ATAAGATTAATATTAGAGGAATGTTTATGCTATTTCTTAATGGTGAAATGTAAACATTTGTAAAAAAGTTTTCATGATATTTTCCTGATTTTATAAAAACATTTATGACTTTTATTTTTCCTTTAATATTTCTTATGAAATGTTTTATGAAAATATTTGTGAAGTGAAGTTGATTTCTTGAGTAGGAAAATGGCTACTTTGAGATCAAATTTTATTATTAAAAAGAAATCTTTTTATAACATGTATTCAGAGACTAATGATTTTTATTTATTTATTTATTTTTATATGTCCTTTACTAAGATTTTTATATCTTCCCATGTTTTTAAATGTTTTTCATAGGGTTTTAAAGATGATTAGTATATGGATCCAACCTTAAACATTTCATTATATAAATATTTAGTTAAGAATTCATTTTCATACATTAACGATCATATTTATGGTTTAGAGTTTTATAAAATTAGTTCATAAATCATATATAATAAACCAATACATTAAATGTAAATTTTTTTACTTAGTGTCAATTCTTTCACACAATATAAAATTTTTAAAATTAAAAAAATATTATTTTCATTGAAAATATTCATGAATTTAACCTTGACTTATTTTTTGTTCCAACCCATACTTATAACTAGTCAATTTTTTTTAAAAAATATGGGATAAGGAAGGAAAGCTCAGTAAGGTACATAAAAAGGAAGAAATTCATTAATCTGATGAAAAACATGAAAACCCAAAAAGTGCACACCTTTATAAAATCATTATTTGGGAGTATAAAATAAATCATTTCCACATGAAAAAAACATATTTTTCTCAAAGAAATATCTAAAACTCATAGAAAACAAATAGAAATCTATATTAGGTAACTTATAGAATCATATTGATAACTCATTTTTAGCTTTTGTCAGAAATAACTTGAGACTATTTAAATATATAGGATAAATTACATAGGTTAACACATTCCTTTATTCCTTTAAATACAATTAATATTACCCAATGCATTGGAGAACTATAATGGGGATCACCCTTCACCCAAACTATATTTGGTTCACCCATATTCATTAGATATAATGGGGATCAACCCATCATATAAATTTTATTAGGCTCACCCATTTATTATATAAAATCCTCAAGCACAAAATTATGAATAAAAATTTTTATGATTTCACATTTTCCTCATAAAACCCTTAAAAACTATTTTTAACCAATATGAAAAACACTTTTGAATATTGAAACACCCTTCCTATTAAAACCCAATTTTAAAACAAAAATTACCAGAAAAAAGGGAAATAAGGTTTTTATTTGAGGAAAACATGATATATTATAAAGTAATCCAAACATAAAAAAATAGTTATAGTGGTGGGAAAATTCTTTTTCACTATATACGTTAAAATAGAACATTTTTCTATCTTTTTTAAAGAAAGTCAAAAAATTAAATAAAAATATTCCTTTTTAAATGATTTGAAATAAATTAAAAAGGGACCTAAAATTTCCTTTATAAATTTTTTGTGTCCATATAAATACATTAATAAGATATTTTATAAAAACATGGACATATAAGAAAAAGAGTTGTAAGGGAAACTTCAAAAGATGATTTTTAAAAAAAGTATCTAAACTTGAGTCTAACTCATTTAGTATGTTATTTATCTTCCTAGATAATTTTTTTATAATTATTTACTTAATTAATAACTTTATTCAATTTTATTATTCCATTTAAATCCATTTTATAATCAAATTTTTAATCAATTTGGTTCATAATGGATATTTTGATGATATTTGGATCATATGTACAAAATGAATTTGGTAGGTTAACTATGGTCAAGTGGGTCATTATTTCAACATCTATAAAATAATTATAATGAAGTAATTATAATTTTTAAAAATAAATTATACTTTTAAAACGAATCATGAAATATTGTTACGAAAAATAAACTACATTATAATTATGAAGATGATAGCTTGTACGTATTCATGAGTAACAGTTCCATTTTTCAAGGATCACTATGGAAAGAAGGTAAATATTTTTTTTATCTTTATAGAATTGTAATAATATCTTAAATATCATATTGTTTCTTTATATATATATATATATCATCCACGTGATTTGGTGATGAAAAATTAATCAAGTCGATTCGTGGAGGTGGTAATGCACACGTATGCATGAATGATGTTATCATATTTTAGTGAATGGAAAGGTAAGAAATTAAATGATATATTATATTTTCATATGGATAAATATTTCATTAATATATATATATATATGTATATAAATTAAATCAATCATTATAACTATCCATAAGAGGAGGTGACGGAAAATGAATTACATCGACTCACGAGATAGTAGTCTATCATACACACGAATGATTGTTTTGTTTCCCATTTGATGGAAGTTGAGATGGATATACATTATTACAATAACATAATAAAATATAAATATATAGAATATGTTGGTGTTTTTATTTAATCAATATTGAAGAATGTTTTATGGAGGTAGAAGATGTACTAAAATGAAAATGCTTGATTAAGAACTATACATCTTCTTCGGATAACCTATTAAGGTTTACACCAACAAAATTACTATGTTAGTTTTATCATAAAACTAATTAAACTAAGATGATATATTTAATTAATGGATTTTAAAATTTCTTGGACCAACAATTTTTATAAGTGTGAATAAAAGAGGAGAGGCTGTACCCTTTTATAAGAGTGGAGGGGGGCACTCTTTGAATTTCTTAAAGTATTAAATTAATATAAATTAATTTTCATATTAAAAGGTAAATAAATTTATAATATTGGAATATAATATGATTTTTAGTTTAAATAATATCATTCAAGAAAAATTGGATAAATTTAGGTGATTTTCACCCTTATATTTTGGTTTTAGCCCACATTAACCCTCTTTGACAATTACCGCGATATTAATGTTTTTACTATTTATGGGTCAAGAAAGTTATTATAAAACGAAAAAAGGTCCATAAATAGACCATGATTGATATTATAAACCATATATCATTTACTTTGATGAAGATAATATTTTTAGGAATTTTAAATCATTTAATAAAATATTTTTTATTATAAAATATCATTAATGCCAGTTTTGAATTTTTTCATTTAATTATAATTTAAAATCATTAAAAAAAATATAAATTGGAATATAAACCTTTCACAGACCCAAAATATTTTATAATTAACTAAAAAAATTGGACCACAATAATTCATTCAGATTATATTATTTTTAATATTTTAAAAATAATTTATTCTTTATTATTATTTTTAAATAATTACTGAGTTAGTGTTGTATAAAAATTTAATGTAATTATCTAATTATTAAAATTATAAATAAATTTCCATCATGAAAATAATTTCATTATGCTCAAGAGGGTGAAATTATGTCTATTTCTTTACTTAAAATATTATATAGGTCACTTTTATAGAAAATCACCTCATAAAAAATAAATATTAAGCTAAAGGTGATAAGGATAGAAATAAATTCATCCAATTATATTGGAGTTGAAAAATTGTGATCTTATCACTTAGTTTTAACCCAATTTACCCTGATGTACCATTTTACCATGTTGGTGAATTTTTACTATATTACTATTCATTATGGAAAAAAATTAAGACTTATTTATTAAATAATAGTAATTGTTCTAATTAAAAATATGGAATTCCTTTTACCAAATTAAAAATTTATAATTTTTATAAACTCATTTTATATTCATCCAAAAAAAGAATGACAAAAATGGTTTTCCGAAAAAAATGATTTTTTAAGTCTAAAATTATTTTTATATCAAGATCACTTATAATGTTGATTAATATATAATTAATTATAATATTTATAATTAAATAATAATTATATTAATTTAGGATCAAATTAAAAATATCATGGTGCATTTTCAATGAAAATAAATGGTAGTTTTAAAAAAACCAGTAGTTTTCATTATTCACAAAAAAATCATTATGTTTAGAAAAATACTAAATATTCAACATAGGATAATTTCGAAATGTTGATTTAAAAAATGATATCATTTTTATTGTAACACCCCAAGGTTTAAAAAAAAATTTAAAATGCATGAAAACAATTTGTTTTATGTAGATAGTTATAAACTAACTGTTAAACATAAATTTTCTTCTTATGTGTTTTGAATTTTGAAAAACGGAGATACACTGTTGCGATCAATATGTTTTTTTGAGTCTGATAGAATCAACTTGATTTTTGGTCAATAGTAACATAACCTTATGAATAGTAATATGAATAGTAATATGACCCCTATGAATAGTAAATCATATTATTATTTTATTAAGGTTTTAAGATTATGAGATCTTGATTAATTTTTCAAGGTGGTATAAAAGGAGTTATAGTTTTTAAATTTTTATTTTTTCAAATGAATTTTGATTTAAAAAAAATTAAATTAATCATAAATAGAAAATTATTTTCAAAAAATGGAATTCATTTTTGAATTCTACACATCAAAAAATGGTTGGGGTGAATTTTTGGGATTTTTATGAAATACTTGAATTTTTGGTGAATAGTGAAATTCGATAATTAAAAAATTTGCAAAATAAATGAATTTCTGAATAATGATTGAGTCATGGATGATGTAAATGACCATTGGTTTGAACTCACATGAACTTATTACTAGTTTGGTCACATGAATCAATACTATTCATAGTCTTGATCAAAAATATTAAACTAATGATTAAAATAATGGAAGCCCCTCCTCTCCTCTACTATAAATACCACCCTCACCCCACCTCTTCCTCTCACACCTCTCAAGATTTGTGCATTTTCTAAGTTCTACCCAATCCCCTTCTCAAGGCTCTTCCCCACATCTAAGTCTTACTAGTCTCACCCAAATTCCAAACCATAGGCCTTAATGAGGATCTCAAGGAGAAGATATCAAGTGGTAAAGATCCTATTTCATTTTCTTGTGTTTTATTTTCAATTGCTTTTCCTTTCTTATACTCTCTCCCCCTCCCCTTATAGAAGAGGAATGAAAGCTCTAGAATCTTATATATGATGGATGTTATCATGTGTACATAAAAAATCATTACTATTTGACTATGATATCATGACATTTAAAATTGATAGTGATTTAAAGAATATTTTGTAGTCTAGGGAAGACCCTAGGTCGTCTCTCAAGGAGAGTTGATAGGTTTTGATTGTGTATTTTTAATAAAATATACTAATAGAGGGGGTGGTTTTGAAAATAGGTTAAAGAAAGTATATTAATTTAAATAGTTATAAAGTTGAAAGACCAAGTGGATTTTGAAAAATATGAGGTAAATAAGTGATCATTACTAAGTTACTATAGCACTTGAAGAGTTCCTCATTCTTAATTGATTATTAGGTTTTAGTGTAATCCTTTGGTTTAGGGTTAACCAAGATCTTGGTTACCCACAAGACTTTTAAAATGAAGCGATTATAACTAATCCTTGAAATAAAAATCTTGCAGTCAAGTTCCAGCCCATTAGCATGTTTTAAGGTTTGTAAAGGAACATTGAAATATTAAATGTTTGGGAAAGAAAAGGATTCTTATGTTGTCCAATAGGAACAACACAATATACAAACTTAAAATTTCACACCAATTGGTTATGAAATTAAAAGTGTTTCAATTAAATGCAACAAAACAAGTTAAGATACATATCAAAGAACAATTAAAACCACAATATACACCAAACCAGTAGTGAATTATGTGATGGAACTCCCTCTTAAAGTGTGTATCTCCCTTACAATGATTACCCCCCTTTTAGCTCGACATCGGGTGGAGGAGGAAGCTCGGGTGGAAGTCCTTCTTAATTCTTGATCCCCTATAAAGATAAGGACCTCCAAAACTTTTAGGATGAGGAGGATACTACTATAGGACTCCAAAATGGAAGATCTTTTCTTCTGGTTCGAACTTAAAAATGTGATTCCCTTGGTTTCCTTTTATAGCCAAAAATTGTAAGTGGTTTTGAGAACCCAGTTTTGGTGATACCACTTGAGCCTCGATTTTGTGTTGATATATGAAATTATGTCGACTTGGAAAAAAGATAAAAGTTTTTTTTAACTGTCTTGACTATCACCATGTCTGTTTTGGTGGACTTTTAATATATTAAAAATGGATATATAGTCATAATTCTGAACAAAACTTCTGACTTTGTGCAGATTCTGTCCTTTGGAAAGAATGGTAAGGATGGGTCCCTTAATTGATGAATGTGAATTTAGTTACTTGACATGAGTTGTAGATAATGATGTTTTTGATGTTCCCACAAAACTTAATACCCTTTTGATTCACAAATATCTCGAAATATTAAAAATAGTGGAAAATTTTCATTAGGATTCCAGGCAGTTTGGTCCATTTTCCTTCTGGATCATCTTTGGGGCCTCCAAATCACCTCACCTACAATGAATTTACCAAAACAAGTAACACTTCCCTTTTTAACAGTGATAAAAATAAAATAATTGAATCAAAACTGAAGTAATTTTTTTTTATAATTTTCAATATAAAACTAGTTTAGCACAGTGATGTAAGGGTGTAATAAAACAGTGATTTGCAGTGCGATCACACCCCCACACATAAACATTTTCACTCCTGGGAAAGGTCATATTTCTTAAAATTATGCATGTAGATATTTGAAACTTCATAAATATTTAATATTTAAGGAAAATTTAATTCCTAATAGAAATGTGATCAAATCAAAAATCACACAAAGGAGTTATTCTCAATAATCAAACAAAAAGATGTCTTAAAAATTGTATTAGCATGAAATTCAAGGAGTTTAATGATTCCAATTTTAGAAAATAGTTCAAAATATAACCATTTCACTAATTCTACATGTGTGTGTGTGACAACCATTTCATTATATTCTTTCCACTTTCTATCATGTATATATAAGTTATTTTAAAAATTGTCTACTTGTATGATACTTTCCACCAAACCTACCTTACATACTTTGCAATAAAATTTCAAGACCCACTCACTTAATCATTCCCAGAAGTCAAACCATAATCTTCCACCCAATATATCCCCATATGTTTCAAATTTCATCACTCCCATCATTTTTTATATTTTTTTTCAAAAGTTCCACTTGGAAAAAATCTCACACTCTTCTCCCAACCCTTCTTTGATCTCCTCACGAAACTAACTGTAATAGTTATAACAAGATCAAATGTTAAGGAAGGGTGGTTTTTGGCCTTCCCAATATACAAACCATTTTTTATTTGTTATTTTGATGGCGTACAACAGTCAGATAACACATACACATGCATAGGTCAATCTCGTACAATAATGAAATAGATCGGATAAGGAACGAACGTATGGAAAAATAATTTTTAAAGGTATTGGAAAATTAACATAACTTATATTTACCTTACATTAAGTAATATATTTTCACACTTAATGGGTGGGAGAAAATATGAATGGCAAAATTAAGTGAAACAATTTTCCTTTAAACTATTCACAAAAGGGCACCATTCTTCTCAATGGTTTCAAAATGATAAAACCATTTATATCATCAATGAACAACCAAATTTCAAGAGAAATTCACACCATATTATTTAATTCTTTCTAAAATGAAATTTTCATTAGATTTTTTTTAATTTTAAAACAATATGAAAAAGGGAAATTCTTCATGCTTGTTTAATAATTTCCATGATTAAGAGGGAATAATTTTCCATGATAATTTGGGCATAAAAAATTTACATTCCGACACAAATTTTGAGGGGGGGGGGGAAGAGTGACAATACAATCCAGTAATCCAAAAAGAGAAAAATAGGAAAGGTGATGAAAATTCCTAACTAACCCAGGAATATACCCACCCCACACCTAGAGTGTGTAGTATCCTGACTGTAATAAAAGATAATGTGGTAAGAAAGGATCAAACCAGGTGGGTGTCATCCATATATTGCTTCATGAACATAGATTTCCTCTACCCAAGACTCTAGAATGTCTTCGTGAAAGTGCTTCAATCACTGCCCATTGATAGTGATGGTTTTCTTGGTTTCTTCATTTTGAACCTGAATAACACCAAATAGAGAGAAATTAGTAATTGTGTATGGTCCAAACCAGTGGGAACGAAGCTTACCTGGATGAAAATTAATCCTTAAATTGTATAGGAGGACCTTATTACCAATGTGGAACTGATTATGAAGGATGAGAAGGTCGTCGGAAACCTTGGTTCACTCCTTATAAATTTAGGATTTCTCATATGAATCTATTCTCATTTCCTCCATCTCCTGAATCTGAAACTTTCTTTGAGGACCTACACTAGAAGGATTATAATTTCATTGTTTAATGGCCCATTATGCTCAATTTTCAATATTAATAGGGAGGTGAAAACTCTTTCCAAATACAAGCCAATAGGGTGACATTCCAATGGGAGTTTTAAGGGTTGTACGGTAAGCCCATAATGAATCATCAAGTCCATGAATCCAATCTTTTCTATTGGGTTGAACTATTTTTTGAAGAATTTTTTTTACCAATCTATTAGAAACATCATCTTGACCATTAGTCTGTGGGTGATAAGTAGTAGAAACTCGATGCCTAACCCCATACCGACGCAAAATAGATTGCATTGTTCAGTTGAAAAAATGAGAACCTTGGTCACTAATGACAAACCTAGGTAATCCCAACCTACACAAATTTTGGTTTCTCAAAAATTACACAATAGTCCTAGAATCATCAGTCCTTGTGGATCATGCCTCTACCCATTTAGAAACATAATCAACTGCCTGGAGAATGTACAAGTTCCTAAAGGAATTGGGAAATCTCCCCCTAAAGTTAATGCCCCAAACATAAAAAATGTCATGGAAGAGAAAGGGTTGTTGTGGAATTTCATTTATTTTAGAGACATTCCCCATTATTTGACAATAAGGAAAAGATTTATACTAATAATAGGCATACCAAAAAAGTATTTTCCAAAATAGACCAGTATCAAAGACCTTGCAAGTATCCATCGGGGACCAAAGTGGCCCCACCAGCAAGAGTGTGGCAGAACCTAAGGACGGACTGAAACACACTATCAGGATCATAAAACCTGAGGACTTGATCACTAAAAGTATTTTAAAGGTAGGGTTCATCCCAAATTTACCAATGGGAATCATTTTTTAGATGATTAGATTTTTTTTTGAAATTAATAGGAATGCAAGATGGTACCAAATAATTGATAATTTCGGCATACCAAAGAATAACATCTTGCACTTTGTAAAATTACTCGTATGAAAAAATTTCATTTATGGGAATATAGGATGATGAGTCAATGTTTGATTATGGGAGGATCCTATTGATATGGTCATCCACCACATTCTATAATTTTTTTTATCCCTAATTTCTAAATTTAATTCTTAAAGGAGGAGAATCCAATGAATGAGATGTGGTTTGGATTCCAGTTTTTGAAGGTAATACCAGAGGGATGGATGGTTTAAGAACATAATGAATTTGGACCCCAAAAGGTATGAACTGAATTTTTCCAAGGAAAAAACAGTGGTAAGGAATTATTTTTTAGTTGTGGGGTAGTTTTATTGGGCAGGGTCCAAAGTACATGAGACATAGGTAATGACATGTAGAGCTCAATCAACCCTTTGTGATAAGATTGGCTCAACTGTATAGTTAGAGGCATCACACATGAGCTCAAATGGTAAATCCCACCGAGGTGGTTGGATTACCAAGCATGATGTGAGAATCTATTTTAATTTTTTAAAATATTCCTCACATTATGTATCAAAAAAAATCCCTTTTATTTTTAGAGAAATCAGGAGAGGGGAAGTGAAATTTTACTAAAGTCACAAATGAAATGATGGTAAAATCCAGAATCACCTAATAAAGATAGCACATCCCATACATTTTTATGGAATTGTAAGGAATAAATGACATCCACTTTTGATTTATCTACTTGGATACCATATTTATAAATGACATGTCCCAAAACTATACCTTATCACACCATGAAATGGAATTTATAATAATTTAATATGAGATCCTTTTTGAATAGAGTGATGTAGGACTGAACTAAGACAACTTAAACATTCATCAAAAGAGGATCCATAAATAATGAAATCATCCATGAATACTTCCATGAAATTTTCTAGGTAATATGAAAAAATACTAGCCATTCACGGCAGGAATTTACCTGAAGTATTGAAAAGATGAAATGGAATCCTTCTATATGAAAATGTGAAAAAGGGGTAAGTTAAGATTGTATTTTCCTGATCCTCAGGGTAAATATGGATCTAAAAGTTTCTAGAATACCCATCAAGAAAATAGTAGTGGGCTTCCCTGATATCCTCTTTAACATCTGGTAAAATAATAGTAATGGAAAATGGTCCTTATTAATGGTTGGTTTAATCATCAATAGTCAATACAAACATGCCAACTATTATACACATGTGTTGGAACCAATTCATTGTTTACATTTTTAATTACAGTAAGACTGGTTTTTTAGGAACTACTTTTTCTGGACTGACTCATTGACTGTCAAATTTGGGGTAAATAATTCCAGTAGCCAATAATTTTGTTACCTCCTTTTTAACCACATCTAAGTGGTTTGGGTTCAATCTTTATTATTCCCACCTCATTGGTTTAGCCTTATCATTTAACAATATATGATGTGTGAAAATTTATGGTCTAATAGTAGGAATGTGTGCAAGTGTCCATCCCAAAGCTTGTTTATACTCCCTCAAAAGTTCAATTAGTAATAATTCATTATGAATAGGGAGTGAACTAGAAATGATGACATGCATCTTTTTTCCATTATCAATATATGAGTATTTTAAATCATGAGGTTGTTGTTTTAGTTCCAATTCAAGTGGATTTTGGATTTATGGGAGTGTGTGTGAAAGTGAGAGGCCACTAATCTCATATAAATGCTCAATGGTATCATCCTCATATGAGGAATGATATTTTAAAATATTATTAGTATCGTCGATGGTCAGTGGATCCTCAGTATTCAATAAATCATCATTTAATAAACATGCACAACATCTTTCTAGACCACTACAACAATCAATGTTTGATTGATTAACTATAATTTAAATCAAGGATGAAAACTCAGAAAGGGAATCAGGGGAAGAAAAGTTGTTTTCTTAGGGGAAGGGAGTACATCAATTGAATTAATAGAGAGAGAGGAATATTCTTTTGTGGGGTGCGTTTTAAAATCAAGGATTTTTTAGTGGAAAATGTCAACACGAAACTCCATAGATAATGTACCATTATGAATATTAATTATTGTTTTGGAAGTTTTGAAGAAGGGCCTCCCCAATATGACTGGGTCATGTCCATTTATTCTATTATCTTCCATTTTTAGCTCATAAAAATCAACATGGAAAATTAATTTTTTTACCCTCACAAGAACATCCTCTAACACAACAGAAGGGTGTGATCTACTCCATTTTTCTAGTTACAAAACAATTCCAGTGGGATTTAGTTCCCTGACCTGCAATGAAGAGTAAATATATTGAGACATCACATTTATAGAAGAACCTAAATAAATCCTAGCATTGGAAAAGAAATAATCCTCTATGGTGCTTGAGATTGATAATATTCCCAGATTCTTGAATTTCGTGGGAAGTGATAGCCCTATCAATGGTGAGACATTCCTCACCAGGATCACCTTCTCATAACCTTGAAGTTTTCTTTAGTGTGTATAAATCTCCTTCAGAAACATGTCATGTCTTGGAATTTTCTTCATGACATCAATCAAGGGTATTTTAACCTACACTTTTTGTAAGTTTCCAATATTTATTTATCATGTTCAGTTTTTTTTGTTTCCTAGGATGGGTGGACCTTTGGGGAAATGGAAGAGGAATGTTTGGGCTAGCTGAAACATCAATAAACCCACTCTTTCCTGGTAGGTCTTCTCTCAAGATAAGGTTTTTCAACATTTGAAATATTTTCAATGGTTGGGATAGTGGTTTCCTCAGGAGGGGATGACTCTAATTGATGGTTCATTTGGGTTTTAAGTTGTTTCCCACTCTTAAGGGTGATGAAACCAACATTTATCTTATCCCTAGGGTTAACTAATGGTTAAGAGGCTAGTTTACCAAACCCATGAATTTTAATTTCCCCCACAGAGTTAGATAGTTGGCCTAATTAGGGTTTTAGGTTTTGTATGAAATCTTGGGTGGATTATTGGAATTGGATATTATTGGAAGCCATTTGTTTCATCATATCTTCTTGGCTAGGATCGGGTTTTGGAGGGGATTGTTGGAAAGAAATTTGTGGTGGTTGGGTATTTTTGGGTTGTGGTGGTGGATGACTACTCTGCCCCTATTGGTTCCATTATTGTTGAGGTTGGTTTAAATACCCCCTTTCCTATAAGATTTTTTTTTTCCACCTAGGTTTGGATGTATAGTATGGTTCTTTTCTAAAGGTTTGGTTATAGGTGTGGCTGAGAAATATTGCCTCACAAATCTCAGTAGGTTCTCTCAATTGAAAACATTATATTAATTAGTGTGTTTCATAAGAACATATATCATAATGGATGAGAGTAAAAGATTGGGATTTCTATTGGGAAAGGGAAAGTTATCAAATAAGAGTACTTACCTCTTCAAACATTGTGTCTACATTCTTCTCTAATTCAGTAATTTTCACCTCATAGATACCTTGAATGGGTACACTAGACTGAGAATCAAGTTGTTGAGTGTTATGCGCCATGTTATCAATTAGGGTTTTATCCACTAGTTCACTAATTATTTTAGCATCAATCATATTTCAAGAAAGAGATATTAAAACTTCATAAAAATGATGAATTAAAAGTTTATCACTTATTTGGTGGTGTGGGAAACTTAAAAATTACCTTTTAAAGAGTTTCCAATATTCATGTAATGTTTCCCCTTGTGATTCACTTATACCACATATTTCTTTCCTTATAGTTTCAGTTCGAGAGTCTGGGAAATATTTTTCAAGAAAATGGCATTTCATGTCCACCCAACCTCTAATTGGTGAATTAACATAATACAACCAATATTTTGCAGTTTCTTTTAAATAAAATGGGAATGATCTAATATTTACTTGTTCTTAATGCACATTAGATGGTTTTAAGGTTGAACACACAATATGAAATTATTTTAAGTGCTTATGTGGATCTTCTCTAGTGAGTCCATGAAATCTTGGCAATAAGTGAATTAGACTAGATTTTAGTTCACAATTAGGTGCCTCATCTTGTATTTGAATATAGGTTGGTTAGATATCAACATCAGGCGAAGTTACTTCTTTTAATGTTGAGTTATTTTCATCCATGTTATACAAGTTGTGTTTAGTTTTAATGTATGATTCAGTGGAATAAGTATAAAGATCAAGAAGAGTGTCGATGTTTTGTTTGTCCTCCTTCAAAGGGTTCTCTTCTGTGTCTTGGTGTTGCTGATGTAGGATCCTCTTCTGTTCAGGTTCAAAATGTGGTAAGTCTCCTAAAGTGGAACGCATCATGCACTGATCCTACAAAATAAATAAATCAGAAAAAATAGGTAGGGATATAAGATAAAACAAATAAATATTCACAAAATTTATAAAAATATTATAAAAAAAACACACTAAAAACCAAAGCAATCCCCGAAAAAGTCACCGAAATTTGACTACTCTACCATCACACGTTAGATTTATAGTGATTTAAATATGATTTTTTAGTCTAGGGAAGACCCTAGGTCTTCTTTCAAGGATCATTGAGAGGTCTTGAGTGTGTATTTTTAATAAAAATTACTAAAATAGGGTTTGGTTTTGAAAATAGTTTCAAGAAAGTAACTTAATTTTAAGAGTTATAAAGTTGAAAGACCAAGTGGATTTTGAAAAATATGAGATAAATAAGCGATCATTGTTAATTTACTATAGCACTTGAAGAGTTCCTCATTCTAAATTGATAATTAGGTTTTAGTGTAATCCATTGATTGAGGGTAAACCAAGATCTTGGGTACCCACAATCCTCTTAAAATGATGTGATTAGAACTAATCCATGACATAAAAATAGGGTATTAAAGTTCCATACATTTATCATTATTTAAGGTTTGAAAAGGAACATTGAAATATCAAATGTTTGGGAAATAAAAGGATTCTTAAGTTGTCAAATCAGAACAACACAAGACACACACTTAAAATCACACACCAATTAGTTATGAAATAAAAAGTGTTTCTATTAAATGCATGAAAAAAAGTTAATATACATATGAAAGAATAATTAAAACCACAATATACACGAAAATAGTAGATAATTATGTGCCAAAAATCCCTATTCATGTGTGAAACTCCATCGCAATGATCACCCACCGCTTAGCTCGACATCGGGTGGAGGAGGAAGCTCGGGTGGAACTCCTTCTTCATTCTTGACCCCCTTATAAGGATAGGGGCCTCCAAAACTTATAACATGTGGAGGAGACTCCTATAAGACTTCAAAATGGAAGATATTTTTAACTGTTTCGAATGTGAAAATGAGAATCCCTTGGTTCCTTTTTATAACCAAAAATGGAAAGTGGTTCTGAGCACCCAGTTTTGGTGATACCACTTGAGTCTCAGTTTTGGGTTAATATATGGAATTATCTCGACTTTTAGAAAATATAAACATTGTTTTGAGATGTCTTGAATATCACCGTGTAAAATTTGGTGTCCATTGAATATCTACAAATGGAGAAATAGTCAGAATACTGAACCAAACTTCTAACTTCATTCAGATTATGTACCCTGGACAGAATAGTTCGGATGGGCCCTTTAATGGAATAATGAGGCTTGGGTTCCTTGAGATGAGTTGTATTCAATGAAGTTTTGGATATTCCCACAAATATTCATCACATTGGGAGACACTAATTTCTAGAAATGTTCAAAACAGTGTATATATGTCATTGGGATCCCATGGATTTTGGCCCATTTTCCATCTATATCATCTCTGTCACCTCCAAATCACCTCCACCTACAATGAAATTATCAAAACAAGTAACATCGCCCATTTTAATAGTGATAAACAAAAAATAATTGAATCAAACATGAAGTGAATTTTTTTATTTTTTTTAATTTTCAATATAAAACTAGTTAACACAGTGGTGTAAGGGTAAAATAAAATAGTGAATTGCAGTGTGATCATCATTCTCACTCTCCTCATCCTCTTATTCTAAAAGTAAAAACACCGTCCGTGATGTGCCAATTTATCAAAATATTCGACAATGTATTTTCAATTTCCTTTAATTCCTTAAACACTGGTTATAAAAACATTTAATGGTTGAAACAGATTTTAAATTTTATGATATGTCCTCATTTATGTTATGGAGTTAACATATATACATAATATTAAGTTCTATAATGAAACTAGTTCAGGATTATCAAAGAACCACCAAAATGATCTAAACGGATATCACTAATGATTTATCAAATGATTCATCCTTATACCATATAACTAAAATGATTTATGGAATAATTTAATATTCTAGAAACTTATTAATATCATTTCATTCCACTTTTAGTATTTCAATTCCATTGGACAAGGAAATCCTTTACGAACCAACCATGGAATTCATGTACAGAACGCACCCAAAACAATGAAAATAACAAAATATTAATAATTAATGGGTGAAATGATTTTATAAAATGATCATATAAGGTGTTATAAATATGAATATGTTTCTATAAGATATTAATAACACTCTTTACCCATTATAAAAGAGGTTTAAACAAGTTTTAAGTAAGACGAACCCAAGGTAAGGGAATTCTTAACCCAATTTCCATTATTTGGGTAAAAAATCTAATTCATTAATTATGAGGTACTAATATTATTTTCTATAATTAATTTTGTTTATATTATGTTATATTATGTTTATTTATAGTTTATACAAATATTTATTTCATTCTATTTGATTCTCATATCAATTATATGTTATTCGTAAGGGAATTTTCTTATAAAATCTTCTTTTAAACTTCTAGTTTTACAAAATTCAAAGTGATTTTTTTTATGAAAGTATTCATATTATATGATTATGTTCTGGTTCTTGGTAATTGTTTATGATGAAGTGTGATACGTATATCTACCTCTAATTCATTGGTTATTTTTAAGTTAGAGGTCTACCATATGGTTACTCTAAGTGCAACTGTGATGGTTACACCATAAGGTAGCTGTGAGGGTTAAAAAATTATGTAAGTAATTCCCCAGGTTACCCTTATTCTCTATTTATATTTTCTATTATTTATGGAAATATCATGTCTCAAAAGAATTTATATAATTATTTATGGGTGAGAAGTATGTATTTCTGAAAATGATTTCATATATTTATAAGTATTCATGGACTAACTGGTTCTATCCTTCTTGTTATATCCCTTACAGAGATTTTGTGATCATCCCAAGTTTAAAATGTTTTTCACAGGGAGTAAGGATGAGTAAGAGAAAAGGAGAAGCCAAGATGAATTTTTTTGAATACTTTTCATTAAAATATTTCATGTTTTATTAAAAAAAAATTTATTATGAAAGAAATAGATACAGTTTTAGTTATACCCACTTTGTATACTTGTGGGTTGATATGTAAGACTTATGCCCTAACTTTCTAAAACTATAAATAAAAAATATCTTTGGTAATGTAAATAAGTGGAATCTAATTGAATTAACTTGATTTTGTATTTTTTAAGGATGATTCCTTATATTTATCAAATTAAATTTCTAAAACTTCCAAAAAATAATTATAATGATTGCTCAAAAAAATCAATAATTTGTTTGAAGAAAATGTATTTTTTAAAAATAAAATGACTTTATTAAATTTTTTGTGATTATTTAATAATAATTTATAAATACATTTATATTGAGTAGGACCTTTATATATATTTCAGAAAGCATTTAATCCTATTCATACTTTCCAATTTGATGAATCAACTATAATGGTCATATTTAAATAATAATATTTCATGGCTTCTTTTGGATCAGTGTTGTGTATCGTATATGATATCAAAAATAGTTTTGTTCATTTAAATTATAGTGTGTTACATTCTCCCAATCCTTAATAATTTTTTTTTGTTATTATTTAAACTTGAGATTCATAATCGAAGGTTTTACATTTGAAAATAACTTTATTAAAATCCCATATTGTAAAAAGGGTTAATAAAACCACTTCTTGATAAGGGAGAACTGGAAATACAATGGTCATCCATAATAACACAAAACTATGTTTATAAATATGAGAAAATTAGTGGGAAATGAAAATATGGACATGGAAGAAAATCATAATAACCAAATAATGATGGAGAGTAACAAATATCATTGATCATAATAAAGTTAATGACAATGAGTAAGTTAATGACCATAAAACCATAAACCAAAGAGGTTTGAAAAAGACCATCAATTCATAAAAAATGAAGGTAATAGTATAAAATTTTCATTTCAATATCATTTTACTAGAGTTGAAAAATTCCTTACCATATAAACCAAGAACATAAGTAAAATATATTTACTTGACAAGTAGAATTTAATCCCTTAATAAATTTTTACTACAATCACATATCTTTCTCCAAAATATGAGTATTCAAAATGATTTTTTTATTCTTGAAGCACTATAATAAACTTTTAATGGACCACATAATTCCATAAAATGATCACTATATATTACTATAATATTTATATATTAACAAAAACTTAAATGGTTATAATAAGGTTAGATAATTCACAAAATAAATAAACCTTCTTATGATGAAATAATACATTTATCTCTAAAATTCAATATTAATACCCAAATTTCATATAAAATAATTCTACAAAAAACTATCCTTAAAATTATTGAAATATTTTTGGATGAGATTGAAAACCAATAATTAAAATTATTTGATCACATACTCTTCCAAGATAAATTCAAAATTTATCTCCAAATAATATCAATCACTATAAAAGTATCAAAAAATATATATATATTCCATAGTTATATAATTCCACACCCAAGTAATTCATTAAAGGTACTTATATTTATTATATTTTTATCCTAACATACCCTAAGTCCCCCCTAATCCCCATAAATATCTGGGGAATTTGGGGATGTTTTGAGGGGAGAAATTAGGGTGCACGGTTTAGGTGCACTATTTTCCAAACCGTGCACACAAACCGTGTGCCTGTGTCCAGCTCATTAAAAATGAGTTAAATGAATTATTTTCCCTCCCATGATTTATACTAATTCTCACCTTTCTTCCCCACTTCAAACCTAACATCCATGTTAGCCCTCAAAGCCTCTCAAACCCTCATTGGAACTCCATTTTGAATTGGGATTTGGTGGAGGAACTTCACACAATCTCAAGAAAGTGTTTCTACCTCTTAGTTACTCCCCTTTTCAGGAAGTTTATTCTTATTTAATTGAAGTAAAAAATGAATATATGGTAGGGTTTTGTCACGACCCGACCCAACGGGGCTCGAGCCGCGACTCCCCAAGCCCGCCTCCAGTAGGCCAGGGGCTGGCGACCAGCGCCGAGTAGGCTATCACACACATGGGAGGCATTAGCCTAAGGTACCTGTACACACGCACCCACAACACCTCCATGCAACAGTGCAGATATATATAAAACTGAAAATGAAATGCATGCATACATCTATCCCAAACCAGAGTACAGCAGAAGTACAAAAGGGAAAAACAGGGCCCACCAAAGGAAAACTACAAAAGCGCGTCCAACCTGCTCTGAAGAAGGGAAACGCTGCCACAAACACCCGCCGGAAGATCCCTCGGCACAGATCTGGTAAACACCCCGGTCAACACGATCACTAAGCTCCTCCTGCTCCGGGTCCACCAGGAACTCCGTCGAAAGGCATGTGGTCTGCACAAGACACAAACATGTGCGGACAAAGCTCGTGTAGGGGTGAGTATAAACATACTCAGTAGGCACCCCAAAAACCCAAAACCCAAGGGAGCAACTGAAAGGCAACAGTACGCTCAACCCAGCCAGAGGGAACCCAGACAAGAGAGAAACTCCATCTCATGACCATCCTCGGCTAAACACAACTAGTCATCTCAGCTCAGCTCAGGTGTATGCCCATACATACACCTTGAATAATCCAGATATACTCAGCTCACGCCACAAAGCCACAAGAGGTACCAAACTCATCACCAGCAACTGTCCATAACCAGGAGAGTACACCCCATGATCACTGTCATCCTAGATGACACTCATCCGAGAGATACACTCCATTGGGTCCCAAACAAACATCTCAGACGCTCACCCGAGAGACCACGCTCGTCGGTTAACATCACTGAGGAAACCTCGCTGAAACAACATAACCACCAAACTCCTCAGATAGGGGATCGCCGCTAGGGTCTGCTAAGGGATACCAAGACCCACTCCGGTATACGTAGCTCACAGACAGGGGATCACCCCCAGGGTCCGCTGGGGGATACCACGACCCGATCTGGCATACGTAGTACTCACAGATAGGGGATCACACCCAGGATCCGCTGGGGGATACCACAACCCGATCTGGCGCTCGACAGAAGCTCAACACTCACATAGAGGATCATCGTCCATATAAAGATGGTCACGACGATACCGGAACCCTATCTGGTATAACTCGCGATGTAGGGGATCGAACCGACGATGCCGCAACCCTACCGAAACCACGTGCTGGGTAGGGGATCGCATAACCAACGATACTGCAACCCTACCGACACCAAGCGCTGAGTAGGGGATCATATAACCAACGATACTGCAATCCTACTATAAACATCATGCTGAGTAGGGGATCGTAAACCCGACGATGCCACAACCCTACTGTGCACGACCCACTGCGTAGGGGATCATATTCCTGATGATGCCACAAACCCTACGGGGTTAACCTGCTAGATAGGGGATCGCCGCCCGTAAATAAGCGGTCACAACGATACCAAGAACCCGATCTAGGGTAAAGATGCTAGAGGATCCACTCCGGGCCCACCGGAGGGATACCACAACTCTAACAGTTTAAACATCCAATCGAGAGGATCAAAAACCCATACGAAGGTTGTGATACCACACGAACCCTCGTAGGAACGAACCAAGGGAGAACCCTCAACCACTGCTGGTCCAAACGTCGCTAACCCGAGTGACCCGCCACAACGCCACACTGCGCACCTCCTAGGCCAAAACCGAGGCCACCATCGCGTTCCACGCGGAAAAACACGCAGGATAGGCTATTTACTCGCCCGAAACGGAGCACTGGTGAAAAATGCACTATTCACCATAGCTAGCTCGTGCGGGGCCCACACAACGATCCCGAAACCCATCGAGCGGATCACACCACGGCGATCCCCTCGGAAAAACAAGCGGAATCGACGACTCGCTCGTCCAAAACGGACACCCGGTGAAAAAGATACTATTCACCGAAGGCCAGCTCGGGTGGGGCCCATGCCTGGATTCCGAAACTCATCGAACGGATCACACCATTGCGATCCCCTTGGAAAAACACACAGGATCGACTATTCATCCGCCAAAATCGGACTCCTGGTGCAAAAGCTGCGTTTTTCCACAAACGCCAAAACCCGGCCTCGTGGGGTCCGCACCCCGTTCACAGACCCAACACCCAGAAACCATATCAAAAAGTCCGTCGTACCATCAGGGTCTCAACGCCACTGACGTCACATCAATCGGACGCTCCGGGTAGAAGTTACAACGGCCCGAAGTCGTAAAATAATAAAATAATATTATTTTATACGACGTTTCTAACTCCCGGGCCACGATACCGAACCCTTAAACCCTCAAAGTGAGTTCAAAAGGTCTGTCTCAACGCAAGGAGCGCATCGCTGCAAACGACTCGCAAATCAGAGTTACGGTTTGCGAGTTACTGGGGTTTAAACAACGCCCGGAAAATCCTGGCCGGACCACCGCCAGCCTTGCCGGAAACCACCGCGCCGCCGCCGGATTCCGCCGCGCCGCCGCCGCCATCGCCGGAAACCGCCACGCCGCCGCCCTGCCTCGCCGGATTCTGCCATGGCCACCGCCAGAATCCGGGATTTCCGCCAGAAAACTTCCGGGGACCCCCGGGAGCACCCCGGTGCTCCAAAATCAGATCCGAAACATGTTTCGGAAACCTCGGGACCCAAACTATACAACCCTTATAACGATTTGAAGAAAAACAACAAATAAACGGGGTCCGTGATTTCATAACTCAAACCGCCTACCTCGCGGGCGAAACGCCGACGTTCTGCCTCAGATCCGTGCTCCAGAGCTTCCGCTGCGTGCTCCTGGAACGTCCGCCGTCGAATTCCGAGCTCGTGGGCGCTTCGTTTGCTCGATTCGGCGGAGCGGCGTCAAAGAACGGCGAAGAACGCCGAGAGAAACGATAGGGGGGGGGGGGGGGGGGCGCTGATATTTATATCAGC
This sequence comes from Viscum album, assembly GCA_963277665.1. Taxonomy (NCBI): domain Eukaryota; kingdom Viridiplantae; phylum Streptophyta; class Magnoliopsida; order Santalales; family Viscaceae; genus Viscum; species Viscum album. The sequence continues at coordinate 584,064,765 of OY728120.1, forward strand.
CGCCCGCCGACGCCAAACTTGCCTCGGACCCGACGCCCGATGCGAACAAAAGTAAGGTCACCCCTAGGATAAACGTGCCGTTCTGAACGCAACAGAGGACTCAGATTTTCCATCTGAGACTCCGTTCAGAAGTTATTCGAGCTGACGCTCGCACACTAACTTCGCTACTTATTTACGAAAATGCCCCTGGTGGCGTTTCTCACCACAGGCCCGCGCCCGCAAAGTTTACACCTCGCCTAGGGTAAACGGCACATTCCGGACGCAACCGTGCCCTCAGATTCCCGTTCTGAGCTACCATTTAGGAGATACCACACCCCCGCCACGTGCATAGTATAAAAAATACTTAATATTTTTATAAAATTAATTCTGGACACATCGGGCCTCAGAATCGCACGTCGTCTTCGCGCCTAGCTCTGGAATTATTCCTAGAAATATTCCAAAGTCTGACAGGACCAAAAACTCGAGTCGCTACATCCTCCCCCCCTTAGGACTTTTCGTCCCTGAAAAGCCCTAAGTACAAGGAAAGTGACCGGACTCTCAACTGGGTCTCACACACCAACGAGCTCACCAACAAACACCCATGCCCGAACGCATAAGTCAGAGAGACTCATCCACCACACCTCAACACTGTCCGCTTTGGGCGGCACTGACTCGCCCGCACGGTTTTAATCGCGTCACCAAAAACGCATCTCCGTGGGGGAAGGATCCCTCTTCCTCACACATTCGAAGCATGCCGATCAACACCCACACAGGGTCTTACCAACGCCCTGAACAAAACTTGAGCAAGAAACAAAAGGAAAGAGTACGGCTAAACAATGTCTGACAAACTACTGCAGTAAGTAGAAAAGACACAAGGCGTATCTCTATCCATCTGCGGTGCCTCTGGGTCGACTGCCTCTAGAGCATGCAGTTGTCCTCGCCCTCGGCCACCAGCTCCCTGAGCTTGGCGTGAACCACCTGGGGGTGGGGGTGGTGGCAACTGGTACTGCCTACCACCGGCTCCCGCTGCACCAGTTCCGCCGCCATGTCCGCCGCCCTACGGACCTCCCTGCTCGAGACGCTGCCTCTGCCAAGGCGGTCCATCGACCGGCTCCCTCTCAGTAGCACGTCGGGTTGGAAAATCTCTAGCAAGATGTCCCCGACCGTCGCAAGCATAACACCGCCTCTCTTGCGGCTGATAAAAACTGGCCTGCGAGCCCTGAGCCTCAGATCCTCCATCCTGGGGTCGCCTCCTGAAACGTCGACCACGTCCTGACCCCTGAGTCTGTTTTCGGATACCAGATGCCGATCCGACCGACGAAGTCTCAGCTCTCGAGTGCCCAGCACTAACAGGGGGAATCTGCTCAGCCAGAAAACTCTCCACCACCAACTCTCGCTCCAGCACTCCAGCATAGGTGGGTAGGCACAAGGAAACCACACCTGCTCGGATGCCCCTGCGTAAGCCCTGCTCAAAGGTCCGAGCCCTGAAGAATGGGTCTCAAACCATATCCAGGGAGTAGCGCGACAGGTCTGTAAACCTCGCCGAGTACTCCAACACAGTCATGCTCTCCTGACGAAGCTGCAGAAGCTCCTGGATCCGCACTGACCTCAGCGTCACCGGAGAGAACTCCTCCCTAAAGAGCCGCTCAACCTCTGCCAACGTGAGTGTCTCCTCGTCATGGGACTGCGTCACCAAACTCCACCATCGCCCGACAGAACCATGCAGAAGGCTCGCCGCTAGGACCACCATCTGATCTGGAGGTGTCCTCACTAGGCGGAAAACTCGGGTGACTGACTCAAGCCAGTCATCAGCTGCCTGGGGGTCTGGATCACCCTGGAACCTCAGAGGTCACTGCCTCTGGAACTCGTGCAGCGCACTCAGCCTGCGTGCAACCTCGTCCTGCACCGCCGGCACAACCAGCTGCTCGACAGGTGGTGGCTCAACTGGAAGACCACCTGGAGGTGCAGCCTCAGAGCCTACGCCCTGCTCCACAGACTCGACACGGGGTGGGTCATCAGCACAATCCTGCTGCGGAACCCTCATTGGCTATCGTCGTGGAGGCATCCTGAAATACATTCAAGACGCACCACGGTCAAAGAGTATATCTGGAGAGCTGACTCAAGAAGGACAAGGAAAACCCAAAAACCCAGTCTTATATGATGCATGTACCATTATGTCCCCGCGACCAGTGTACGAATGTCCCGAGTCGAAAGGCAGGTTATTAGAGTCCTAGTGTATGGATACGTCGGCCGCCGCACCAATACTGGAGTCTCTGGCCTGAAATCCGAACTCGAAACACCCTAACACTGCCGCTATGCAACCCAAACCAAACTCACAGCTAGACCAGCTACGCTATGAGATCCCAAAGGTGAAACCTCCTTTGATACCACTCTGTCATGACCCGACCCAACGAGGCTCGAGCCGCGACTCCCCAAGCCCGCCTCCAGTAGGCCAGGGGCTGGCGACCAGTGCCGAGTAGGCTATCACACACATGGGAGGCATTAGCCTAAGGTACCTGTACACACGCACCCACAAAACCTCTATGCAACAGTGCAGAGATATATAAAACTGAAAAGGAAATTCATGCATACATCTATCCCAAACCAGAGTACAGCAGAAGTACAAAAGGGCAAAATAGGGCCCACCAAAGGAAAACTACAAAAGCGCGTCCAACCTGCTCTGAAGAAGGGAAACACTGCCACAAACACCCGCCGGAAGATCCCTCGGCACAGATCCGGTAAACACCCTGGTCAACACGCTCACTAAGCTCCTCCTGCTCCGGGTCCACCTGGAACTCCATCGAAAGTCCTGTGGTCTGCACAAGACACAAACATGTGCGGACAAAGCCCGTGCAGGGGTGAGTATAAACATACTCAGTAGGCACCCCAAAAACCCAAAACCCAAGGGAGCAACTGAAAGGCAACAGTCCACTCAACCCAGCCAGAGGGAACCTAGACGAGAGAGAAACTCCATCTCGTGACCATCCTCGGATAAACACAACTAGTCATCTCAGCTCAGCTCAGGTGTATGACCATACATACACCTTGAACAATCCAGATATACTCAGCTCACGCCACAAAGCCACAAGAGGTACCGACCTCATCACCAGCAACTGTCCAAAACCAGGAGAGTACACCCCATGATCACTGTCATCCCAGATGACACTCATCCGAGAGATACACTCCATCGGGTCCCAAACAAACATCTCAGACGCTCACCCGAGTGACCACGCTCGTCGGTTAACATCACTGAGGAAACCTCGCTGAAACAACATAACCACCAAACTCCTCGGATAGGGGATCGCCGCTAGGGTCCGCTAGGTGATACCAAGACCCACTCCGGTATACGTAGCTCACAGACAGGGGATCATCCCCAGGGTCCGCTGGGGGATACCACGACCCGATCTGGCATACGTAGTACTCACAGATAGGGGATCACACCTAGGATCCGCTGGGGGATACCACAACCCGATCTGGCGCTCGACAGAAGCTCAACACTCAGATAGAGGATCATCATCCATATAAAGATGGTCACGACGATACCAGAACCCTATCTGGTATAACTCGCGATGTAGGGGATCGAACCGACGCCGCAGCAACCCTACCGAAACCACGCACTCGGTAGGGGATCACATGACCAAAAATACCGCAACCCTACTGACACCAAGCGCTGAGTAGGGGATCGTATAACCAACGATACCGCAACCCTACTATAAACATCATGCTGAGTAGGGGATCATAAACCCGACGATGCTACAACCCTACTGTGCACGACCCACTGCGTAGGGGATCATATTCCTGATGATGCCACAAACCCTACGGGGTTAACCTGCTAGATAGGGGATCACCACCCGTAAATAAGCGGTCACAGCGATACCAAGATCCCGATCTAGGGTAAAGATGCTAGAGGATCCACTCTGGGCCCACCGGAGGGATACCACAACTCTAACAGTTTAAACATCCCATCGAGAGGATCACAAACCCATACGAAGGTTGTGATACCACAAGAACCCTCGTAGGAACGAACCAAGGAAGAACTCTCAACCACTGCTGGTCCAAACGTCGCTAACCCGAGCAACCCGCCACAACGCCACACTGCGCACCTCCTAGGCCAAAACCGAGGCCACCATCGCGTTCCACGTGAAAAAACACGCAGGATAGGCTGTTTACTCGCCCGAAACGGAGCACCGGTGAAAAAGGCACTATTCATCGTAGCTAGCTCGTGCGGGGCCCACACAACGATCCCGAAACCCATCGAGCGGATGACACCACGGCGATCCCCTCGGAAAAACAAGCGGAATCGACTACTCGCTCGTCCAAAACGGACACCCGGTGAAAAGGTACTATTCACCGAAGGCCAGCTCGGGTGGGGCCCATTCCTGGATTCCGAAACTCATCGAATGGATCGCACCATTGCGATCCCCTTGGAAAAACACACAGAATCGACTATTTATCCGCCAAAATCGGACTCCTGGTGCAAAAGCTGCGTTTCTCCGCAAACGCCAAAACCCGGCCTCATTGGGTCCGCACCCCGTTCACAGACCCAACACCCGGAAACCATCTCAAAACGTCCGTCGTACCATCAGGGTCTCAACGCCACTGACGGCACGTCAATCGGACGCTCCAGGTAGAAGTTACAACGGCCCGAAGTCATAAAATAATAAAATAATATTATTTTATACGACGTTTCTAACTCCCGGGCCACGATACCGAACCCTTAAACCCTCAAAGTGAGTTAAAAAGGTCTGTCTCGATGCAAGGAGCGCGTCGCCGCAAACGGCTCGCAAATCGGAGTTACGGTTTGCGAGTTACGGGGGTTTAAAGAACCCCCAGAAAATCCTGGCTGGACCACCGCCAGCCTCGCCGGAAACCACCGCGCCGCCGCCGGATTCCACCGCGCCGCCGCCGCCGTCGCCGGAAACCGCCGCGCCGCCGCGCTGCCTCACCGGATTCCGCCATGGCCGCTGCCGGAATCCGGGATTTCCGCCGGAAAACTTCCGGGGACCCCCGGGAGCACCCCGGTGCTCCAAAATCAGATCCGAAACATGTTTCGGAAACCTCGGGACCCAAACTATACAACCCTTATAACGATTTGAAGAAAAACAACAAATAAACGGGGCCCGGGATTTCAAAACTCAAAGCGCCTACCTCGCGGGCGAAACGCCGACGTTCTGCCTCAGATCCGCGCTCCAGAGCTTTCGCTGCGCGCTCCTGGAACGTCCGCCGTCGAATTCCGAGCTCGTGGGCGCTTCGTTTGCTCGATTCGGTGGAGCAGTGGCGAAGAACGGAGAAGAACGCCAGGAGGAAAGATAAAGGGGGGGGGGGGGGGCTGATATTTATATCAGCCGCCCGCCGACGCCAAACCCGCCTCAGACCTGACGCCCGATGCAAACAAAAGTAAGGTCACCCCTAGGATAAACGCACCGTTCTGAACGCAACAGAGGACTCAGATTTTCCATCCGAGACACCGTTCAGAAGTTATTCGAGCCGACGCTCGCACACTAACTTCGCTACTTATTTACGAAAACGCCCCTGGTGGCGTTTCTCACCACAGGCCCGCGCCCGCAAAGTTTACATCTTGCCTAGGGTAAACGGAACGTTCTGGATGCAACCGTACCCTCAGATTCCCGTTCTGAGCTACCTTTTAGGAGATACCACACCCCCTCCACGTGCATAGTATAAAAAAATTCTTAATATTTTTATAAAATTAATTTCGGACACACCGGGCCTCAGAATCGCACGTCGTCTTCGCGCCTAGCTCTGGAATTATTCCTAGAAATATTCCAAAGTCTGACAGGACCAAAAACTCGAGTCGCTACAGGTTTAAAACCTAGGGTTTATATTTGGAGTTTCTTGGTCCTATCTTTTTATTTTAGGCATGATATACCTTCCTTGAGTTGCGGTAGTGGTGCAATTGAATTTTCGCACAAAGGATTTAATGTTTTAAAAATTTTGGTAAGTGATTACATGTGTATGAAATACTTGTGACTTAGATTGATGTTTTTATAATATTTTCATGTTTATCTCATTTTATTATTGGTGAAAAAATTGGTTTTAGTGGTATTTGTAATGAAAATGAAGTTTATGTGCCATTTTTATGTGAAATTGGTGTTTTTTTCATAGAAATATTTTATTGGTTCATTTGGGTCTACCCTATAACTACTTAGTTGGTTTTTTTGAAATTTATTATGGATGAAAATCATGTTTTTAGTGTTTATATCATCTATTTGTTGCTGCAAAAATTTGTTTTAATGGTGTTTGTGAAGCATATGAACTTTAAGTGCCATGTTTGTGTGAAAATGGAGGTTTTACAAAGATATCACTTCTTGGTTAATATGGTGATACCCTATAATTGATTTTTTGGTTTCATTGATAAGTATTAGGTTGAAATTTTTGTTTTTGTGACTTATAAGTGTTCACATAGTGTGAAAAGTGGCAATTTCAAGGAGTTTGGGTACAAAACAGTGAGAGATTTTGAGAAGTTGTTTTATTGAAAATAAAAATGTTTTGTTGTGTGTTTTAATTGGTATAAAGTGTGTATAGCTACTATATTGTTTGTATGTGACCATTAAGTGGTGTTTTTATATGAAAATGGATGTATGTATCATTCTTAAATTGTTTGAGTACAAAGGGGGAAGCCCAAGTACATAGGTGGGCAGATATGTACTAGTACGCTAGTGATCCAGAGTGGTTTTATCCCTATTTCACTTAGAATCTTGGATAAAGACAACTCAAAATAAATTATATGGATGATGTTTGGGGACCAATAGGTTATGGGTATGTTCCCTACTAGTGTCTCATGCACATTAATGTATTATGACATGGATATTCTACACCGAGGTACGAGGTACATAGGGCCAGAGACTATCTAGTTCGTAAGGGTGTTCCCTATTTTGGTTATCGTTAGATTTTTGGTATTTAAACTTGTATTCGGGTGTGTTTGGATGTAAATTACATTATATAACATGTCTTATTCATATGTGTTAGGAATCTGAATGTTTTATTTTGAAAACTTTTTACAATTTAAAGTTGCATTTTTTTTAATTTATCACCGCGTCTCCTTACATATTAAAACTATGTGCCTTTTCACCTTGTATTTCATACCCTTTGGAATATTTGGGTGGTATATTATTTTTATTAGGATCAAAACCTACTTACACCCCTTGGGTGTAAGTATAATTTATCATGTTTGACACCGGTAAAGGCAAATCCTTGGGTGAAGGCAGTTCGGGTTATTAGTCCCCTCCTATGGTGTGGTGTTGTGGAGACAGCTTGAGGGTGATGAACCCTTGTAATGTTTAGTATTTGTGGATGATTATATTCTTTTTTATTTATGTTTGGAACTCTTGTAATTTATTTAAAACCATGTATTCAGATCCGGTTTCTGTTAAGGTTTGTTTGGCATGAAAATTTCAGATTCATATTATTGATTGTTTTTAATGTTTTATGCTTTCATACTCGGGTAAATTGTTCACAAAAAAAACTTATTGATATCCAAGAACTTGTGACAGCACATGGGGATAGGGAACACCCTTAGGGCCTTGTCATGGGTTGGATTTGGTGCTGATATTAGTGGTGACTAGATTCGGTTCATGAAAAAATGGTATCAAAGGAGGCCAATGTTTTTGGGTTATATTACTATTTTGGGATAAGTCAGGATAAACATGAGATAAGACTATTGTGGCTCAGGGTTTTGGTTGTGAGTAGGGTGCCTGGTCCACACCTCTCGTGGAAAACCTTGAGTCACTAGGGGATGTTGAAATTGTCTAATTGACTTCACTTCTAGGCGAGACGTTTGGGCTGGAGACCACACGTGGACATCTGGTGGGGGTGGAGTATTTGATTATTTTATTAATATAATGTGTTTAGGTTATTTATATTTGATTTATTTGACTAAAACATTCATAATTGTGGTATTGAATATTTTTTTGTGACTATTTCATTTTGTAGCAACATGCATTCCTAAAAAGCTCCCATGAACCCACAGGAGGAAGCCGTAGAGTGTTCTCCCACACAGATTTATCAGAGGATAGTCAAGGATGTTTTATGAGATATCCAAGATATAGGAAATGGACCATATCCTGTTCACATTCTTGTTAGGGTAGAAGAGATGAGTCCTAGAAAAGATAAAGCTCATAAGTTTCTGAAAAACAAGCCTCTTACTTTTCGAGGCAACATAGAACCCTAGGAAGCAGAGGAATAGATCAAGAAGATCAAGTGCATGTTTAAGTTCCTAGAAACACATGATGAGGTAAGAGTGAAGTGTGCCTATTTTTTGATGGAGGTTCCCAACCAAAAGTGGTGGGAGTCAGTACTTCAGACTGGGAAGGATGAACATATGTGCTAGAGAGATTTCAAGGCCATCTTCAATGAACATTACTAATATGAAGTGTTGGATTATGCTAGATCTCGAGAGTTCATGGACCTTGTTCATGGGAATATTTATTTGATGAATTATTCTAATCGTTTTGCTGAGATGGTTCGGTATTCACCTGAAATCATCTTTAATGAACAAGTGAGGGCCCATAGGATATACTCCCAAGTTTTCTTGTTCAGGATGAGGAACTATGCTAATGTCGTTGAATGGGAATGTATGGTGGAGACTGACCATAAAGGCAGGGCTGGTTTTTCTAGAACTATATTAGAAGTGGGCAGTGGAGGCTCTTTGGAGAAGAAAAGGAAGCTAGAGGAGCAGGGGAATAAGGGAGGTGGTATTTCAGGCCACTCCTCCAGGCAATTTTCATATGTGGCTTCTGATGCAAGATCTGTCATGTGCCACCAGTGTGGGAGGTTCGGGAACATCCAACTAGAATTCCCATTTTCTTGGAAGCCCTATTATCAATGTGGATGTATGAGTCATTTGTAGTTCTTTAGCGGGGTGGCATGACCACTTTAGAGTGGGGTAGGATCAGTGACCTCAAAGGGAGTTCCAACTTAGTCAGAGCCGTTGAGGATGGGGGGATATCGATTTGCTGAATGTGGTAGTAGGGATGGGTCATCTTCTAGGTAGATCGAATTTATGGAACAACCATAGATTAATAGTCCTCCTCAAGAAGAGACCAGACATCTCGATGCAGTGGATCAGGCACCAGTAGGATCACAGGCGGGACCGTCGACAATTCGAAGTACCATTTTGATCGCCTCTTCTATACCTGATATAGATTTTGATATTGGTGTTTCTATTTGATTTATCTTTGCTTGTATTGTGGACACACTAACTTTTCCTACTAATTTGTTGTCTTTTATGATGGATTTGGTGACGCCACTAGGAAAGAAGAAGGAACAAGGTCTTAGGTTCCCATCGTGTGTGATCTTCGTGTAAGGTATTGAGATAGAGTGGGACCTCTTGGTCTTAGATACAGATATTTTTGATGTGATACTTGGCATGGATTGGACAATACACTTACAGACACACATCAGTTGCTACAGGTAGTGAGTGAGTTTCATGGCACCTGATGGGAGTCATCAGGTTTTTCATGGAGATTTAGATCCTCGTTCAGGTCATGAATAACCCCGAATCCCAGGTTAGGAAGTATTATCTTTCCATTATCGTCACTAACACTAGAGGATGATGGTATTTCCCATTAAGGTGCACTACCTAATGTAGTGAATGAGTTTCCAGATGTATTACCGAATGCTTTTTTTTATGTTTTCCCCCGGAGTGGGATGTGGAGTTCTTGATTGATCTAGCATTAGGAACACAACTGATATCTATTACCTCTTATCGTATTTCCCACATCAACCTGAGGGAATTAAAGATATAGCTGGATGAGTTAGAATCCAAAGGATTCATTCACCTGAGATTCTCTCCTTGGGACACTCCTGTGTTGTTCACGAAAAAGGCTGATGGATCCCTCTGGTTGTGCATTGACTACCAAAAGATAAATAAGGTAACAATTAAGAAAAAACACCATTTTCCCAGAATAAATGATTTGTTTGATTAGTTGAAGGTGGAAAAGTGGTTCTTAAAAATAGACTTGCATTCGGGATACCATAAACTTAGGGTGAAAGAGGTAGATATCCCAAAGACAGCCTTCCAAAGTAGGTATAGTCACTTTGAGTATTTGTTCATGACCTTCGGATTAACCAATGCTCCAACGGTCTTTATGAAACTCATGAACATGGTGTTCCACCGGTATCTTGATTCCTTCATTATAGTGTTTGTGGATGTAATTCTAATATACTATGGCTATGAAGAGGAACATGAACATCATTAGAGGATCATTTTGGGCACTTTGTGGGATCACCACCTCTATGAAAAGTTTTCAAAGTTTACTTTTTAGATCAGGGAGGTGAAATTTTTGGGGCATGTGATCTCCGAGTAGGGGGTTTCAGTGGACCCTGAGAAGATCAGTGCAATCATGTCATTGGAGGAACTGAAGAATGTGTTCAAGATACGGAGTTTCCTTTGCCTGGATGGTTATTATAGGCGATTTGTTTGTGATTTCTCTCATCTTACATCACTGATGACCGCACTCACCTGGAAAGGGGTGAAGTTTGTATGGGCCCCAGAATGTTAGTAATCCTTTGAGGAGCTGAAACAGTGGATGACTATCACCCCAATTATGATTTTTCCTAAAGCCAAGAAAGGGTATGTAGTCTATTGCGATGCTTTAGGTATGGGTCTTGGGTGCATACTTATGTAAGATGATCATGTTGTCGCGTATGTATCTTGCAAACTCTAAACACACAAAAAGAATTACCCAAAACACAACTTGGAGTTGGCAGTGGTGATACATTATTTGAATACCTGGTGTCACTACCTCTTTGGGGAGAAGTTTGTGGTCTACTCTGATCACAAAAGATTGACCTAAATATTCTCATAGAAGGACCTCAACTTGAGGCAACATCACTGGATCGAGTAATTTCATAGGTTCAACTTTGACATTGTCTATACCCCAAGAAAGGTTAATGTGGTGGTCAACGCCTTGATAATATGAGTTCTAGTGTAGGCTTTAAGGAAGTCCAGTGATGAGGGGACTTTGATGGGGATCTTTACTCAGATTCTTGTGGAGACCATGGAGAAAAATGGGGGTGTGTTCTTGGCGAGTGTTTAGTTGACTCCTTCTCTTTTGGAGTTGATTCAGCGGGAATATCCTAGTGATGATATTTTTCAGCAATCTAGGTAGTTTCTTCATGGTGGGGAGACATCCTATGATTGGTCATCGTCTCTAGAAGGCATCTTATGCTTCAATGGCTGCTCAGTAGTGCCACCATCTCTACAGAAGGAAATGATGGGAGATATCCACCAGTCTCAGTGGGCTGTCCATCCAGGTGAAACTAAGATGTATTATGATGTGAGACAATAGTTCTGGTGGCCATGTATGCAATGAGACATAGCATACTTTGTTTCAAGATGCTACACATGTTATCAGGTGAAGACGGAGCACCAAAGGACCTCCGGTTTTCTCCAACCATGAACCATTCCTACCTAGAAACAGGATGAGGTTTCCATGGACTTAATTTTTTGGTTTTCCTCATACAAATCAGGGTAATAATTCCATTTGGGTGGTGATCAACCGTCTAACCAAATCAAACTACTTCATCCTGATCAAAGATACAACTAAAGTGTATGAGTTGGGTCGTTTGTATCTTCAGGAGATGGTGAGACTCCATGGAATTCCATCATTAGTTGTCTCAGATAAAGACCCCCCATTTAACTTCTCAGTTTCATGAAGGCCTATTTAAGGCCTTGGGGTCATATATCAATATGATCACGGCATACCATCCTCAAACTGATGGTTAGACAGAACGGGCGAACCAGATTCTGGAGGACATGCTTCGTGCATGTGTTTTGGACTTTGGAGGTTCTTGGGATAGCCATTTGTGATTGGTTGAGTTTTCTTATAATAATAGTTTCCAATCCTCAATTCAAATGGATCTTTTTGAGGTTCTCTATGGTCAACATTGTCGGTCCCCCCTGTGTTGGGCTAAGGTAGCTGTGACTTCAATGATGGGGCTGAGTATGGTGCAGGAGACGTCTGAGAAGGTTAAGTTGATTAGACAATGCTTATTGACAGCCCAAAGTCTCCACAAATGTTATTCTAACTGGATACGTTGAGAACTATAGTTTTTTTTGGGTGATAGGGTATTCTTGAATGTGGCCCCTCATCTGGGCCATCGTCAATTGGGGAAGCAAGGGAAGATGACGCTGTGATATGTCAGCCCTTTTGAGATCACCGAGCATATTGGAAAAGCAGCTTATAGGTTGGTCTTACATTCATATTTGACATCCATATACAACATCTTGCATTTCTCCCTGTTGAATAAATACAAACCAGATCCGTCCCATGTGTTGAGTTGGGAAGAACTGGATATAGAGCCTGACTAGTCAGTTTTTGAGCAGCCAGTGAAAATAGTGGACTCCCAAGAGAAGGTGCTTTGAGGGAAGTCTATTATTCTGGTTGAGGTTTGTTGGTAGAATTTTAGCGATAAACATGATACTTGATAGTGAAAGTCATGGGTTGAGGACGAATACCCATTCTTGTTTTCTAATCAAGCCTCTAGTCGACTTTCCTGGACGGTAATATTTAATGGTGGGGAGAATTTTCACACAAAATTTCTTCATTAAAGGTTATTATATTTCTTATATTTTTATCCAAACATCCCCCCTTAGTCCCCTCTAATCCCCCAAAAATTTTGGTGGCATTTTGAGATGTTTTTAGGGGATAAAGGAGGGTGCACAGTTTAGGTGCACGATTTTCCAAACCGTGCACACAAACTGTGCACCCATGTCCAGATCATTAAAAATGAGTTAAATGAATTTTTTTACCTCCCTATATTTATCCTAATTCTCTAATTTATTCCATAATTATAACCTAACAGTCATTCCATCCTTCAAAGCCTCTCAAACCCTCATTGGAACTCCATTTTGAAGGGAGATTTGGTGGAGGAACTTCCCACAATCTCAAGTAAGTACTCCCCCCTTAGTTCCTCCCCTTTTAATGAAATTTCTTCCTATTTACTTGAATTTACAAATTACCAAAGGGTAGGTCTTCTAACATAGGTTTTAAATTTGGGTTTTCTTGGTCCAATATTTTGATTTTAGGCTCAATCTATTTTCCTTGAGGTGCGGCGGTGGAGCGATTGAATTTTCACATAAAGGATTCAATATTTTAATAATTTTGGTAGGTCATTTCATGTGTATGAAATCCTAGTGACTTATCTTGATGTGTTTATAATATCTTCATGTTTATCTCATTTTATTATTGGTGCAAAATTTTTTTGGTGGTATTTGTAAAGCAAATGAAGTTTGTGTACCATTTTATGTGAAATTGGGGGTTTGTCATAGAAATATTTTATTGGTTCATTTGGGGATACCCTATAACTAATTAGTTGGTTTTTTTGAAACGTATTAAGGATGAAAATAATATTTTTAATGGTTATATCCTCAGGTTGTTTCTGGAAATTTTTTTTTTTACGATGTTTGGGAAGCATATGATCTTTAAGTGCCATGTTTGTGTGAAAATGGTGGTTTTACAAAGATATCACTTCTTGGTTCATATGGGGATGCCCTATAACTGATTTGTTGGTTTTATTGAAAGGTATTAGGTTGAAAATTTTGTTTTTGTGACTTACTAGTATGAAAATAGTGTGAAAAGTGTGGATTTTAATGAGTTTTGGTTGCAAAACAATGTGAGATTTTGGGAAGTTGTTTTATTGAAAATCAAAATGTTTTGTTGTGTGTTTTAAGTGGTATAAAGTGTGTATAGCTAATGAATTTTTTGAATGTGACAATTAGTGGTGTTTTTATATGAAAAGGGATTTATTTATCATGATGAAATTTTTTGAGAATAAAGGGGGATTCCTGGGTACCTAGGTGGGTGGATATGTACTAGTACGCTAGTGATCCGAAGCGGGTTTATCCCTGTTTCACTTAGCATTGTGGATAACAAAAACTATAACTAAACTATATAAATTATTTTTATGGAAAAAGAGGTTATGGGTATGTTCCCTAATAGTTTATAATCCACAAGAAAGGATTTTGACATGGATATATTACACTGTGGTACGAGGTACATAGGGCCAGAGACTATCTAGTGCCTAGGGGTGTTCCCTATTTTGGTGCTCATTGGATTCATGTTATTTACCCTTATATTAGGGTGTGTTTGGATGTAAATTATAGTATATAACATATATTATTCAAATGTGTTAACAATATTAATGTTTTATTTTGAAAACTGTTTACAATTGAATGTTGTATTTCTTGTAATTTATCGCCACTTTTCCTTACATATTAAAACGATGTGCTTTTTCACCTTGTATTGAATACCCCTTAGAATATTTGGGTGGTATACTATTGGGATTAAGTTCAAATCCTAATTACATCCCTTGGGTGTAATTATACTTGATTATATTTTACACAGGTAAAGGCAAAGCCACAGGTGAAGGTGGTTTGGGTTGTTAGTCCCCTCCTATGGTGCGGTGTTGTGGAGACAGCTCGGGGGCGATGACCCCTTATATTGTGGAGTTTTTGGGGATGAATTTATAATGTTTTTATTTATTTTTGGACCTATTTTAATTTATTTAAAATCATGTATTCATATCTGGTTTCTGTTAAGGCTTGTTTGGCATTGAAAATTTAAGATTCATATTATTGATTGTTTTTAATGTTTTATGCTTTCATACTCGGGTAAATTGTTACCAAACCAAATTTATTGATACTTGGGCACTTGTGCAAGATCGTGGGATAGATAATGCCCTTTAGGCCTTGTCATGTGATGGATTTGGTGCCGGTATTGGTGGAGACCAGATTCGGTTCATGAAATATAATCTCCAATATATGAAAATCATTTCTACAAGTGACTAAAATCACCATAAATCCACATAAATATCATATATACCTCCCAAATATAATTCAACCTTTAATACTAAAATAAAATCCCACAATGTTAAATTTACCTTAATCATATATTTTTCAAAAAATAGTAATCTTATTCTAAAATAACATTAATTACCTAATCACTAAGTTAATTTTCTATCCCATGTTTATCTATTTGATAAAACATAATTTTCCAAAATCAACTTAATATTTATCTATCAAATCATTTTAAAAAATAATTAATTTTCATACTAACTAAGATATCACATAGACTAGTGGGAGGTGTTTCACCCTTTCTTCTCTTTAGTTGTTAGTTCAATCCTTGTGGCCTTTCCAGATGTAAAATGTTATCATTTTTTAATAAAAATAAACTTATATTATTCTTATAACATCCCCAAAACTGTGATGAAAATCCTTAAAAATGACCTTAATAATCTAAGATCATATGAACCCAAAAGGTTATCAATACCTTTAAATATATGTCTATAAAATGTATGGTAATTCTTCTAAAAATAACCTTTAATTAAACATAATTTAATATTAAAGGTGACATATTCAACAAACTTCTATTAATACTTAATAAATATCACCAAAAAATTAACACATTTTCTCTATGCCACTTTTCAAAGGTATCAATTCAATTTAACTTATTTTCAAATTTTTTAATACCAAAACTACTATATAATATTCCATAGGTGTTTCATGATTATCCTAATATTTTGAATATATCATAATATCATTTATAAAATTCCACAACATCATAATTCTGCAAACTAAATATATAAACACACACTTCATTCAACTTCCTTATAAAACCATTAACCATGCTTCATCATCTTATCCCTTTACACTTCATTCCTTAAATCCATACACCAGGATTTCCATGATATTTCCTTTATCCATTGACATGATACCCAACTTCTAGAAAATAAATGATCAAGTACTTTATGATATTTACCTTTTTGATAGAGTTATAAGAGTTGATATTTTGAAATTAAAATAAAAATATACCATGAATCATAAATTATTTGGAGAAATAAAAAGGTGTTAGATAAGTAAAATTGTTTCTTAACAGTGATTTTAATACTCAAGAAGCTATCAAAATCATTTGAATAAATTTTTTCAATAATAGTGATAATCAAATCAGGTAAAAGAAATATTAAGGTTTTGAAAGTTCTATTTCCTTCCATCTTGATAAACTATACATAGTATGTTGAAAATAAAATCATTTAAACATAAAATGATATATTAAAAGGAAATTAATCCATAAGGGTAAGTCTAATACAATATAAATTTTATAATACTATAAACCATCAAAACATTTATATCTTAATTGATTTAAGTGTTATCCAATCCCCATGAAATACCATAATTCTCTATAAAATGCTAACCATTATGGTATAAAGGAATTTTAAGTTATGACAAAATAATATCCTAACCTCTAAAGTTATTTCAAAATTTACCCTAATACCAACTATAAGTAAACATCCTTAAAAAATACGTGATACTAAGTTTTTATTCAATAATTAATTTCTTTACCTTCATTAGTATCTTTATGGTTTAGATTTTCTGTGAATTAGTTTATAAATATTAAATAATAAACCCATAAATTAAGAGTGGGAAATTCTACTCAATATCCATTTTTTACACAATATAAAACTTTTATAATGAATTTTTTTTTATTTCCATGAAAAATAATCATGAATTTTAACTTGAATTATTATTTGTCCCTACCTATAATTAAACTCTATGAAAAAATATTTTAAAAACATAGGATGAGCACAAAAATCTTAATAAGGGACATAAAAATAAAAAAAAATTTAGTCCAATGAAAAACATGAAAAACTATAAAATACTTACCTTTATCTATTATTATTTGAGAATATGAAATAAATAATTTCTATATGAAAAACACATTCTTTTTTTCTCAAATAAAACTTTATAAATCATATAAAACAAATTGAAATCCATTTTTGGTAACTTAGAACATCATATTAATAACACATTTTAAAACCGTGTCAGAAATAACTATATCCCAGTTAAATAAATTATAGGAACCACAACAGTTTACTCCTAAATCTGTGCCTTTAAGAATAAGGAATATTACCCCATACATTAAAGATATATAATAGGGATCATCCTTCCTAAGATCTATATCGGGATCACACATCTTTATGAGCTATAACGGGGATTAACCCATCATATAAGTTTTATCAGGGGAACCTATTTATCATATATAATTTTCAAGGACAATATCACGAATAAAACATTTTAAACTTACATATTTTTATTATAAAACCCTTTAAAAACTCTTTGAAACCCATATGCAAACCTATTTCAGAGATTAAAATAACCTGACCCTTTAAAAACCCATTTTTAAAACTAAAATAACCATAAAAAAGAAATATGGGTTTTTATTGATTAAAATAGAAATGATTGTAAAGGAATCCAATAATAAAATAACATTTACATTGGTGGTAAATTTTTTTTGTGGTTGTATACATTAAAATAGAATATTCCTTTTAGCTTTTGAAATGAAAGCAAAACATTCCAAAAAAAATATTCCTTTTAAAAAACTTTGAAAGAAAGTAAAATTAGACATAAAACATCCTTTATAATTATTTTATTTCTATATAAATACATTAATATTTTTTTAATTATATACATGGAATAAAAATATATGGAATGGAAACTTTAAAAATGATTTTTAAAAGAAAACCCCTTACCTAGAGTCTGATTCATCACGTATAATCTCCATATTTTTTAAATAATTAAAATATTTTAATTATTTAATTTCTTAAAAAACATTTTCAAGATTATTATTCCTTTTATTTCCATGTTATAAACAATTACTCAATCAATTAAGTTCACATAATACATTTTGATGACATTCAGATCATATGTACAAAATGTATACAGTAGGTTGATTATGGACAAAGAATTAATTATTTAGAAATATCAAAAATAATAATCATGAAATAATTATAAATTTATAAATCAATTAAATTTTTTAAACCAATCTTCAAAGAAGGTTATGAAAAATGAACTATGTTACAATCATGGAGACGGTAGGTCGTACGTACGTATGAGTAACATTTCAATTTTTCAACGATCACTATGGAGAGAAGGTAAGTATTATTTTATCATTATAGAATGATAATAATATCATAAATAACCTATTATTTCTTTAAATATACTTATATATATCATATATGTTATGTGGTGATGGAAAATGAATCACATAACTTCAGGGAGGCGATAGTCCACACGTGCACATAAACGACGTTATCATTTTTTCAATAAATGGGATGGTGAGAAAGTAAATGATATATTATATTTTCGGAATGAAAAATATTTCATTAATATAATATATATACATTAAATCCATCATTACACACATTATTAAGAGGATATGATAGAAAAATTATTACATCGGTTCGTAAGGAGGTAGTCCACCATACACACTAACGATGGTTTCATTTCCCATATGATGGAAGTGGTTATGGATATAGGTTATTCCATTAACATAATAAAATCAAAGTATATTTAAGATTAATTTTTTATGATTTCAGAAAGTTTGAAGAAATTTTGAAGGATTTTTGAGAAGAAATATAATGAAAATGCTTGATTAAGAGTTATACCACTTCTTCGAACAACCTCTTAAGGTTTACACCAAAATATTTTATAGGTTTGTTTTTTGATAAAAAATGGACTCTAAGACATGGTAATGGATTTATGTAAGGTATATTTTCATGTATTTTCTAAACCAAAATGTTTTTTAAGTGTGAAGAAAATTGGGGAGGAGGTTTCATTTTATAAGATATGAGAGTGTCACTCTTGGAATTTCTTAAAGTATTAAATAAATATAATTTATTTTCATATTAAAATGTATAAAAATTGATAATATTATATTATAAGATGATTTTTATTCTAAATAATTTATTTAAAAAACTATACACGTTCATGTGATGTTTTCACCCTTATCGTTTTGTTTTAACCCGTGTTAACCTATTTTGAAAATTACCGCGATATTAAAGGTTTTAATCTTTAGGGGCCGAGAAAGTTACTATAAAAGGCATAAAAGACCATAAATGGACCATGGTTGTTACTATCAACTATATAACACTAAATATAATATTGATAACATTTTTAGTAATTTTAAATAATTTAATAAATGATTATTTATTATAAAATATCATTAATGTCAATTCTGAAACTATTTTTTCAATTTGATTTTTAGAATATAAATAAAATGATGAAATTTTAATATAAACCTTAAAAACACCAAAAATATGTTATAATTATATATTAAATTTTTGTAACACAATAATTCATTCAAATTGCATTACTTTTAATATTTTCAAAATCATTGATTTTATTTTCCTTTTAATTAAATAAATATTGTGTTGGTGCTGCGTAAGTATTTAGGGTAATTAAATAATTACTAAAAAAATTCTAAATGAATTAAAAAAACGAAAATATTTTTTTCATGATATAAATAACCATTAATATTTATTCACAACTTTCATTTTTACCTTTTTGAATATAAGAGATATTTAAAAGCAAGAGGGTGACATTTTATCTTTTTATTTAATTAAAATATCGTATAGGTTAATTTCAAGGAAAAGTGAAGAATAAAAAAAATAAATATAAATAATAGCATGATATGGTTACAAATAAATTCATCCAATATGATTTATGATGAAAAATTATGGCTTTATCACAAGTTTTAACGTAAGTTAACATGATTTACCCTTTTATTGTGGTGATAAATTTTTATTCTTTTTAATATTCATTATGAACAAAAATAATTTTTAACTTATTAAATAATATTAATTGTTTATATTTAAAATATGAAATCCACTTTAACAAATTCAGTCTCTATAATTGACATAAATTCATTTTATAATTATCGCATAAAGCGTGACGAAAAACAATTTTCTGAAGAAATTGCCTTTTTAAGTCTAAAAGTATTTTTATTTGAGAAGCATGTATAATGTTTATTATTATATAATTAGTTATATTATTTATAGATAAATTATACTTATATTAATTTAGGATAAAATTCATAATATAATGGGGATTTCTTAATGAAAAAAATTGCAGTTTTACAAAAATTGGTAATTTCAACTATTCATAGAAAAATCAATATTTTTAGAGAAATACCCAAAATTAATCCTATGATAATTTTAAAATGATTATTTAAAAAATTATATTATTTTTATAAAATAAAATTTCAAAAATTTCCTAAAATTAATTATAATATTTTCTTACAAAAATAAATAAAAACCATTTAAAAAAATGGTTTTTAAAGAATAAAATAACTTTACTAATATTTGAGTGATTATTTTCTAAGATATTACCAATAAATTTATATTGAATAGTAAGTTTCTATATATTTCATAAATAAGTTAATCCTATTCATACTCTATAATTTAATGACTAGGTTATAATGGTCCTATTTAAGTAATAATATTTTACAGTTTGTTTAGGCTCAATGTTTTTTGTTGTACATGATATTGAACATAGTTTTATTTTTTAAAATATTGGGGCATTACAATTAGGTGAAATTATGAGGTCAAGATAAAAATTTTAAGGTTATTTCATGAAAATAATACTTATTTTATATTAAAATATTTGAAATATGGGGAAAATGTATACTGAGTGGATGTTTCCACTTTGTAGTTTAATATTTTATTATGTAAGTGTGATGTAATAATTCACTAAAATCATAAAATTAAATGGTATTTAGGAAATAATAAAATTAATTCTTTTCTAAAGATTCAATTTATGGATTTTTTAAGGATTAATCCTTATAGTTTGTAATAGAGGAAAGTTTTAGATAATTTTGGAGGTTGGGATAATGTAATTAAATACCCTTAAGTTATTATAATTTATAGTTATCATGAAATAAAAATAAAAAATTATTATATTGCTTCATCTAAAAAATTTATATTTATTATGGTTTTTAGTATAGGAAATAGGTAAGCTGAAGTAGTAAGACACCAAGAGGACAATATCCTTCCAAATCAGTAACTTCAAATTTTTTGAATTAGAAATAAGAACATTTGTTGCTATGATAGACCAGTTGATATAGGCTATAAATGGTGGTGGAATCCATTCTAGAGAAAAACTAGATCTACTATAGAAGAAAATTTTGATAAAGGATCATTTTATGAGATAGCACACTCCAATATTCTATGGATATTTGGACCCATTGGTAGTGAGAGGATGGAAAAAATCTTTGGAAAACATATTCAATGTCCTGGTTTGTTTAAAGCATCAAATGGTATCTATTTTTATTTACTATTTTGATGGTTAATATAATAAATAGTGGTCAATGGTTAAGAATACTATAGAAATATAAGAGATTAATTCCATGTAATGGGATACATTTAAGAATATTTTCCTTAATAATTATTTTCTTAAGGTTTTTCAACTTTGGATAGAAAAGAAATTCTTTAAATTGAACTAGATAAAGGAATATTAAATGGTTGTGTATAAATAAAACATCACCATATTTTCAAGATATACTCCAAATTAAATATGGGATATTGATATTAAAATTAATTAGTTTTACTTGAGATTAAATACAATATATTAAAGAGAATTAACCTCTTGATAATTTAAAATTTATGAGAAACTTGTTTTTTGTGCTTAAAAGGTAAAAATGGAGTTTTATTATGACCATGTTTTCCATGAAAATATAGAAAAAAGAGGTCCATGTGGTAGGAAATGGGAAATAATCCATCAATTAAATATTAAGGTAAGAAAATCAAGTTTATATTTTGTGATAGTTGTGGTAAAAAAGCACGATGGGGAATGTCTTATAAAATATGGAAATTTATTCTAATGTGGTATGATTGGGAATATGGATCATGATTTCAAATAAAAAGATCATATTAGTAGTAAGACCAATTTTGATTAGTAGGTATTAAGGTGTGTTAAATACAATGAGATGGGTCATTATGCAAATGTGTATCCAAATCAGATCACAAATAATAGGAATCTGAAAGACTATAAGGAGAAGGGTGTGGTGAAATCCTTTGCAACTAAACTAGATTTTTTTTGTATATCAAATGATGTGGTAATATATATATTACTTTTATATTAATATTATAAAAATGTATTTTTTTCTTTATGGTATACACATTATTTTATTTCTAAGATTTTTTTGGTAAAATGTTAATTTCACCTTAATAAATGATGTTTGGAATTTTGGTAAAAATAACTTGGGGTAGTATTACAATAACAATAATTTAAAAATCACTTCATGTTATCATATATAGAAGGGTTTTACCCATAAAACTTATTATATTTCCCATCATATAAATTTATGTTATTCTAGGTATGAATTAAATTATAGTTTATCGAGCTAAGATAAATTTAAAAGCGGAAAAATTTATTTTCCAAAATGAGTTTTAGTTTTTATATAAGAATAAATTCATAGAATTAATAATATATTAATAAGTAGAGAAACTGTTAAAAGATATAAATGAAATTTATCTTGCTCATATTTTTGCAAACAAGGGAACTATTCAGATTAATGACGTGTTAGTAGTAAAATAATATCTGGATGTTTTTATTGACGAGTTTACTAGTATTATACCTGATTTGAAAGTTTAATTTACTATTGGATTAGTGTCTAATGATAATCCAATTTCAAAAACCATTATCAAATTAATCAAGTAAATCTTCTAAAATTGAAAAAACAATTACAATAATTTATTGATAATGGTTTCATTCATCCCAGAACATCACCATGGGGTGATCCTATTTTTTTTTTAAAAATTAATATGGTTCCATGAGGTTTTATATTGATTATATAGAATTTAATAACATCAATATTAAGAATATGTATTTTTTACCTCATATCGATGACTTGTTTAATCAAGTTTAGGCATATCAATATTTTTCTAAGGCTAATCTCAAGTCTGAGTACAATCAAATTAAGGTTAAGGAGGTTGATATCTCTAAGATAGTGTTTTATACTAGGTATGGGAATTATGAGTTTGTGGTTATTCTAGTTGGATTGACAATGCTCCAACTATATTCATGTAACTTATGAATTGAGTTTTCTATGAATATTTAGATAAATTTGTAGTTGTGTTTATTAATGATATTTTTGTTTATCCAAAACGTTATGAGGAATATGAAAATAATATAAATATTTTTCTAAATACCTTGAAGAAAAATAATTAACAATGAAAATCTAATAAAATTGTAATTATTGATGGCATAATTTTTGATCCAAGAAAAATTGATGTGGTCAATGAATGGCCAATACCAAAAAATTATACTAAGATTCATAGTTTTGTTGTATTATAAGTTTATTACTGGGGGTTAGTTGGAAACCTTTCATGATAATCTAGACCACTAACTAATTTTAACATGAAAAAGAGTTATGATTATCTAGGAAAAGGAATGCGATGATATTTTAAGGAATTTAAAAGAATATTAGTGAATGATCTAATTTTCCTTTTCCATGTAAAAATAGTGACTTTTTTATCAAAAAATATGATTTATTAAAAGGAATGGATTTTGTTTTAATGAATAATAATCGAGTAATTGATTATGAAACACATTAATGAAAACCCCATAAGAAAACTTATCCTATACATGACCTATAATTGGTGACTATGGTGTTTTATTTAAAAATTTAGAGACAACATTTATATGGGGTGAAGTGAGAAATATATACTGATCATAAATGTTTTAAGTATATATTTACTTAAAAAGCATTGAACATGAGATATAGAAGTTTTCTATAATTGATAATGGATTAT
Source organism: Viscum album (assembly GCA_963277665.1). Lineage (NCBI taxonomy): Eukaryota > Viridiplantae > Streptophyta > Magnoliopsida > Santalales > Viscaceae > Viscum > Viscum album. The sequence goes on from OY728120.1 coordinate 584,088,351, forward strand.
GAATACATAATTCATTACAATATTTGTAAAGAAAACAAAGTAGTTGATACATTGAGTCAGAAATATAATGTTGCATCAAGCCTTTTATTTTTATAATATTAAAATTTAGTTAATGACTTGATGAATTTTGGCTTAGAAATTATTCTTGCAGGAAATACATCATTTTTTGTTTCATGTGTTTGTACAACAATCTTTGTCAGACATGATTTTTCAAGATTATAAGGAAGACCATGATTTATAGGAAAAGGTAGAATTGATTAATAAATGTAAGTTTCCTAAAAATAATATTAATAAAGAAGTTGTTTTGAGATTAGAAAAAGGTTATGTGTTTCATGTGACCCCAGTTGATGAATTTTTGAGTGAGGCTCATAGTTCCCAATTTTTGATGCATCATGGAAGCCCAAAAATGTATAGAGACCTTGGGGAACATTTTTGGTGGGAAGGAATAAATAAATATATTATTGATTACACTATGAAATATTTGACTTTTTAATAGGTTAAAGTTGAATGAGAATTGTTGAAGGGTATTATTTTTCCTTTTCTAGTGGTAAAATGGAAATGGATGAATGTATACATGGATTTTGTAGTGGTATTACCAAACACATGTCAATATTGTTATCTAATTTGAGTAATTGTTAATTTATTAACTCAATATTATCATTTTATTCCCATTAAAAATGTATTTAGATCAAATTTCTTATAATTATATTAAATATATAATTATATTACATGGCGTCCTACTCTTTATTATATCTGATCCTGATCCTAGATTTTCCTCTAATTTCAGTTAATGATTTTAGAAGTCATTGGGTACTCAATAAAATTTTAGTATAGCCTTTTATCCTTAATATGATGAAAAATTAGATTGAATAATTCATAATTTAGAGGATATTCTAAAATATTATTCAATGGATTATCCGAGAAGTTGGGATAAACATCTGAATTTCATTGAGTTTTGTTAAAATAAAAATTTTCATTTTAGTATATAGATGTAACCATTGGAGAAATAATTTGAAAAGTGTTGCTGGAATGCGATTTTTTGGGATGAAATCAGGGAATTAATTCTTTGGGACCAAAATTGGTAGAAGAAATTTCTAAAAAGGTCAATATAATTCAACAATATATGAGGGAATATAAAAGTAGGTAGGAAAGTTATACTGATAATTAGAGGAAAGATATTTCCTTCGAGGTAGGTGATCATGTTTTTCTTAAATTATTTCCGTGGAAACTTTTTATCTATTTTGGTAAGAAAAATAAAGATAATTCAATGGTTAATTTGACCATATGAAATTCTATAGAATATTAGATTGGTTTCCTATTGAGTGTCCGGACCACTATGTTTTTATCAAGTATATGATGAATTTCATGTTTTGTTGTTAAGAAATTATGTTTTGGATATATATCATGATTTGAGAACTAGAGTAATTATTTTGGAAAAAACATTTCTTATAAGGAATATATTGTACATATTTTTTACCACATAGATAATGGTTTGTGGAATAAATTTATTAACTAGGTTAAGGTTTTTTATAAAACTCATATGATTGAGGAATCAACAAGGGAATCTTACTTAAATTGTAAATAAAATTATGAGGATTATATTTCCAAAAGGTGGTAAAATATGACAAAACAAGTAATTATAAAATAGATAATTTTAATTTCTTATTAATATTAATAAATTATATTTTATATTTTTTATTCATCAAAATAATATTAGGTAAAATTTCACTCAAAAGAAAAAAAGATTTATTTCTAACCAAATTTAGTTTTCCTAAATTGAATGGTTTTATTTTAATATATAATTTATAAATTTTATAATTTTAATTTTAAGAAATGATTATTATTTTTTAATTCATCATTTAAAAATTAGGTTAGGTTTAATTCTTGATACATTTCTAGAAAGTTTTATTTTTTTGAATTCATAGTGAAAAAGTCTATTTTTTTGAAAACTGCATTTTTCATTTCAAGAATTTACTAAAGTTTCATTTTTTTAAAAATGGTTTAAAAGTATAATTAGTTAATTTATATAATTCATAATATAATTAGGTTCATTTTAATAAATCTTATTGTTGATTTTGGTATAAAAACTTGTTATACTTAAGAAGATATTTTTTCCCGAAAACTGATTTTCAACCCATATTATGGGTTTAATTTTAAATGAAATTCTAATTGATATAAGAATTTAATTTTATAAAATTTATTAAATATTTAGAATCATAATAATTGTTATTAATTAATAATTTCAACATAATTTTTGTAAAAATTAATAGTAAAAATAGTAAAAATTGGTTACCACAGTTAAAGTTAAAAAATGCTTACCGAGGGGTTAAACTAAAGTGATAGGGATTAAAATGACTTAAAAAATTGGATAAATACTATTTTAAAGACATATTTATACCCTTTACCATATAAAATTTTTAAATGGTCCATTTTTTTTTCATTTTTCATGATTAAGACCTTAATAAAATTTAATCTTTTGAAAATTTCCAAGTTTGTCCTCTCCCCCACTTATAAAAAGAAATCACCTCACCTCTCCTCTACACACTTCAAGAACCATTTAAGTCATACAATACCTATAAAAATACATTCCTAAAATCCATTTACATATCATATAGATATTATTTTGGGTATAATTTCACCCTTATATAGATTAAGTTGTAAATTAAAGGAGTTTGTCTAAAGAAGAGATATAGCTTTAATCGAATGTTTTGGAGTTATCTATATTTATAACTACATAAATACTATTCATAAAATTTAGATATGATAAAATAAGTATCTCACATACAATTTGATTTTATGTTTATTTATTAACTTTAATCCATCTCCTTTTTCATCTAATGGGAAAAGAAACCATCATTCATGTGTAAGGAGAACTACCGCCTTGCGAACCGATGAAATTTATTTTCCATCACCGCCTCTCATGTTTGGTCATAATAATGGATTTTAAGTATATATATATATATATGATATTCATTACTTAATTAAATTTATTTAAATATAATATATCATATATTTTCTTACAATTCCATCCATCAAAAAATGACAACGTCATTCGTGAGAACGTATGGATTACCACCTCCAAGAAGTGATGTGATTTATTTTCATCACCGCATCACATGGATGGAATATATAAGTGTATTTAAAGATATAACATGATATTTATGGTATAATCATGAGTTTTTTAAAATATCAAATAATATTTACATTATTTACCTCATGTTCTTTGAAAAATGGAAATGAAACTCATGCGTATGCACGACCTACCATCTCCATGATTGTAACATAATACATCTTTCATAAGCGTCGTACGTAGTTGGTTTAAAGGTATAAGTAATGTATAAAAATTATAATTAATTAATTATTATATATATATATATATATTATGGAATAAATACCTCTTTGATAATGGTCAACATACCGAATTTGTTTTGAAATTATGATATAAAATTCTTCAAAATACCCAATATAGACTTAACTGATTAAGTAATAAAATATTTCATTAAAATAAATTAAATAAATGGTTTAATAATAATTGATTAAACCTATAATTCTTTCTTAATAAATTAAAAAATTTATAAAAGTTTATTATATTAGAGATAAAGAAAGTACATGACAAGTGAGACTTAAGGTAAGGGAAACTTTACCTCAAAACCTCATTTAAAATAATTTAAATATTTACTATATAAATATTTTTATTCCATTTAAATATTCTAAAAATTATTCTATAAATATATTTATAATTATATAAATGAATTAAAAATTAAATTTATGTATCATTTAACTTTATTTAAACAGTTTTCAAAAATTATTATTTTTTATATTTTATATGGAATGTTTTGAAAAAAGGGGAAAATGATTGTTTTTTAATGTATATGAATTTAATGGTTTTTAATTATGTTATAAATATTATTTTATATTTATATTACTTTAGAAGGTTTCATTTTTTATTCAAATAAAATAAAATATTCCCTTTTTTGGGAATTTAAAAAAGGAACTTTAAATATATTAGACATTTTGATATCTGGAAATATTTTTTTATGGGTGCGAAGAATATTTTTATGTCTGTAATGAAGAAAATGATAAATTTCATTTGTAATGTACATGTTATAGCTCCTAGTAATTTTTCTTAATGATGGGTGATCCCAATATATCTCATGATGAAGGGTGAGCCTAATATTTATCATGATGATGGGTGAGCCCGATATAGATTCTAATACATTGGGTAAAGGGATGAAGTTAACTACTTTTAGGATTATCCTAATAGATTATTGAAATTTATTGAGTAGGTTATTATATTTATAAGAGTTATTTTATGGGTAATATGAAATTCATATCCCAATTTATCTATATGATTTATTTATTCTTTCTATGGGTTTTCATGGAAATCATATTATTTAACTAGGTCATATAATGATCTTGAGTTTAAAGGAAAGTTTTTGATACTTATGAAGGGTGAGATGTATATCCTTTTGGAAACATTTTAATCACTTTTTCATGATTGTAAATAAATATTTATGATTTTTATTTCTTCATTAATATTTATCATGAACTTTTTTTTTGAAAATATTTGGGTAGTAAAGTTTATTTCTTGAGTAAGAAAATGTTTATTTTGAGCTCAATGTTTATTATGAAAAAGGTAAATTTTTATAATGTGTATACATGGAATAATATGTTTTAGTTCATTATTTATTTTAATATGTACCATGTTGAGATTTTTATGCTAATCCCACATTTTCAAATATTTTTTCATAGGGTTTCAATGTTGATTAGGGATAAGGATAAGGTGAAGATGAAAATTGTAAAGATATGTTATAAAAAGAAAACATGGATTATCTTAAAAGTTTTTATTGTGAGAAAAAATAGATACTAAGTGGAATTTTACACTTTATGATATAATATTTTATTATATAAGGTTAATAACCAAATTCTCTAAAACTCTAAACCTAAAAGGTAATTAGAAATGCGAGGAAACTAAATATTATCTAAATATTCAATTTATAAATTGTTTATGGTCACATCCTTATGGTCCTAGTCACCATCGATGTCTACATCAACATATCCTCATAGTAGATAACACTATTAGAAATTTAAGCTATAGCCACAGACCTATAGCCAAGGTTTTATAGGTCCGTGGCTATATCTTCTCTATAGCCACGATTGAGTGAACTCGCATGGCTAAAATGTGCCATATCTTTTTTTCCTCTAAAATTTGCTAGGTTCTCCTCCCTCCCCTCCCCGATACATTCTGCGCATGACCCTCAGATATCCTCCGGCACCCTCTTCCCCGATACTCTCGGACCTTCATGGCAGTGCCCTCCTCCCCGATACCCTCTGCGTGCGACCCTCCTTCTCCGATGGTGCCCATCGTGACTTATCCTCTCCTCGATCCTCCTCCACCGATGGTGCCCCTCGTGACGGCGGCCCTCGCAATGGTTCCCCTCGCTGCCACCGAACGAGGAAACCCCACCGGGATCTCTCATATCTAATTCTCCTCCCGGGACACTGCCACCAAATGCGGTACACCTCAACTCTCCCCGCCGACATTGCTCCTAGGTGGCCTCCCCACCTCCTCCAACGCGCCCAACCCACTCCCGGTGATCCTCCTCCTCCTTGTTATGAACAATTATGAGTTCATTATTTTGTTATCAGTTATTCATAGCTATGTTGTATCAAATCTATACATTTTTTTTGACATTTCATGAAATTCTACCTTCAATATCTCTTGCTGAAATAGTTATTCTTGGATTAAGGTAGGTATTTTTGTCTATTTACTTTAATTAGCATGTCATTTTGTGCTTGGTGTTTTCTAAAACTTTTTTTATCAAAGTAAATCTATATTTAATAGATATTTTGGGTTTAAAAAGTGTTATAAATGTTTTTATCTCTTGTAATAAAGGGTTTATAATGGATTTCTAAATTTTAATTAATTGGTTTAAATGAAAATCATTCGTGGGAATGCCTATATGGATTGTTTTAAAAAAAATTATATAACAAAAGGTATTTGAACCCATTTGGGTATTGGTATGATTTTCAAGGATTTTTTGAAATAAAATTTGTTTAATGGATTTTAAAATGACTTGAATGAAAAGATAGTTGGTTTTACAAATGATTTTAAGTGTGGTTTTACATAGAATAGTTATAAATAAGGTGATAAAGTCGGGTTTTAAATGGTTGAAATGACTTGGAATTCCTAGTTGGTTGTTGAAAAGGCATATTTTCACTTTATATAAGATATTTTTATAATGAGTATCATACCATCGATTATTCCCCTTGTTTTGATTATGCCTGATTTGAATTGTGGTTCTCTAGGAGGGATTTTTTATTCTATTTTTGATATGGATGATGTGAATGGTGTTATTTCTTATGAGGGAGTTGATGTTTGAGGTGAGATGATATTTATTTAAAATAATTTTTTATCGATTCTTGTGATTATTTTGATTTTCTACCTCCACTAGATTGATTTATCCTAGGAACTTAGGTAAATAATGGAAGGTCTAGCGGCATGTTATGCTAGCTTAGTGTATGTTAGCTGGATAGTTCCCTAGGAGATTAGCACCCTACAGGGGGTCTATTTTATATGTGGAGAGACCAAAAAGGGGAAGCTGAATGAGATGATCTGATTTCACATAGGGTCCCAATGAGTAATATGATGAACTAGGTCTAGTATCACCCATTCTAGAGCCTAATGAGTTTCACATAATGTCTATAATTCTTTGAATATTTATTAGAGGATCTAATCCCATGCCTTATTTGTATCCCCACTATTACTTCAATTATTTCTTATTATCAATTTCCCATTGATATCTTGGTGCATGTTATGTTTCTATATTTCATTTCAGTTATGGTTTTGGTTTATATTCAAACTGAATTAAAAAATAGTTTTGGAATTATGTTATTAAAGAAAAGAATGTTTGATTTAAAGGTGTGGTTTTGAGATATGGATTTGGAAAAAAGGGAAAAGGATTAGTTCTCTTTTAATGGATTTGAAACTCATTTATTACTTAGTTTGAAAGAATTTCCTTTTAAAATGAAAATGGAAGTTGTTTTATAAAAGAAGTTATGGAATTTTACATGTTTTCTTTACACCATCTTGTGAAAAACCTATTCACTACTTATATTTTAAGCTATCACTAATAAAACGTATTTTCAAAGGAATTATACAAACTCCTTAGTGAAATCCTACTAGTCACAGTTTGGTTCACATCGTGCATACACCAATGGGTGTATGAAAATTTAATGTTTACTTTCAAGAGCCCAGATTATGTTCTTTTATCTTGGTTAATGTTCGAGTTGGATTGATGATAGATGGTATAGGATGGTATGGGGGATTGTGGGTCATAAGGAGGTAGTTAGTAGTGATCCAGGTTTGTTCATATTTTTAGATGTTTATATATAATCCTTGTTGGCCTAGATATTTCTTTTTTTTATTATATACTTGGGACTCTTATTATTACTTTATTATGTGATGATGTGATGATTTGATTGACCTTTTGTTATTTCTAAAATATTATACTATGTTTGATTGATTCATTTATATTGAAACTATTTATTTTGTGCATGAGTGACCGATGTATAGATGAGTGATGTTGGATTTATGGGTGGAGTCCTTGATGTGGTTATTCATATTTAGAGGGTGAAACCATTACCAATGGTTATACTTTGATACCTTGACACTTGTCACCATCCTACAATAATCAGAGACATTATTTGGGCTTTGTGGAGATCCGAGTTGGGTGACATATCAGGTTGATCTGGGCCAGTTCATTACAAAATGGTATTAGGGGATTCTCTTATTATTTGGAGTGCGTATTAGTATAAAGAAGATACGATCATCACCGTGACACAATAGGTAGGTCACGAGTAGTTTATTAATCACCACTTTTCTTAACAAAACTTGAGTTTCCATGGGTAGTTGTTATTTCAATATTTTATTTGGATTCTAGTTTTAATTATTTTGATTATGATGATTAGATCCCCATTGAGTTATATTAGATACTTTGGGGGATTTCTTTAAGATTTGAGATGAAATTAGGAAGGAACCAAAGTATCATCATCATCTCACTTGGTCTGAAAAAATATATAGAGACTATGTGTGTGGTCTCAGAAATTTTTCATATGCAATTGTATGATTGGTGTATGGTCAGCTAAACCATGTGGCTAAGTCATGCACATATTTTCATTAATTTTGGATTGATTTTGTAAACCTATTTTGATTTCCAATGGATCCTAAGGAAATTTAAACCCTGGGAGATAAATCAAAGGAACTTTTAGTGATTTTTGGTGTTATTATAATGGATTTTGTATGTTGTTCCAAATTATGGGTTTCTTTTGTTTGGTGCTTTAATTTTTCTGTACAAAAGTACATTTATTGATTTTTTTTTGATTCCAAAACCGGTTTTGGGGGATTATTTTTAAAGTATTTTGAATATCATTTATAATGTTTTCAAGAGTAGTAAGGTTTAAAAAGAAATTGGGAAATAATTTAAAATTAAAATACATTTCATGAATTATTTTAATTTAAAACATTTTCCGTGATTAATTTAAAAATGGGACTCACAGATTTTTTGGATTAAAAAAAACAGGTTTTATGATTTTTTTGACTTTCACATGATGATTTGAAAGTGTTTGATTACATTATATAATTTGGGAAATGATTTAAAATGAAATTGGATTTTAGGAAATTTTTTGGTCTTATGATGAAATTCATGAAGTGTTTTGAAAATAGAGGAGAACTTTATGATGTTTGAGTGAAATTTTATTTTAAATAAGTTCATGATTATCAAATCTGGTCTTAATATTTTTTAAAACTCTATACTTGGGAAGTTTTAATTTTACCCTATGAAATGGATTTTGTATTTTTTTAAGTAAGTGAGATTATTTTCAATGTTCTTTTCTTTTTGAAATGAGTTGTAATACTTCTTTTTAAAATGTGGGGATTTTTAAGAAATATATTTTTAGGAAGGTGGGGGTGAAAGGGGGAGTGGTGGGGCATGGGGGGTGTTGGTGTAGGGGAAAAAGGGGGTATTGGTGCAGGGTGGGTGGTGTAGGGGGGATGGGGATGTGCAAGGGGGCTGGGGATGTGCAGGGGGGTGGTGCTGGGGAAGGGGGCATGGGGGTGTGCAGGCGTTCCCGATTCTTTGGAGGGAGTTATAGAATTTGGTATTTCTTTCACCATAAGTTAACCATTTAACTTTATAAGATTGATTTCTCATGTTTTCCTTAAAAGTGAGAAAGGAATTGAGATTGACCGCAATGTTTATTTCTTGCGTGGGATCAGTGTGGAGTTCAGAGTTGGTGTTTTTGTTTTGGATATCATCGAGTTCTTTCTCAGGAAGATTAATTTCATTGTTAACTTGTTTGGATTTGGTGTTACACCAAGATTTGAAAGTCCGTTTGAGGTGTTTTAGTTTGAGGTTGCAAGTAAAGGCATTATTGGTATGAGATATTGAGGACTAGAAGTTTTGGATGACATGATTTCATTTTTCATTAGAGATCTTCACATTATTGAAGCGGAAGGGTAACCTAGGTTTCATGTCTTTGGAGGAAATGTTTATCAGGATAGGATGATGATCAGAGTTCAGTCTGTGAAGAGTGATGCTAGAGATAGTGTCCTATTTATATAGAGCCGGGACATTCGTAAAGGATATGTCCAATTTGGAAGAAACCACTTTATTGTAATGTCTTCTATACCAGTTGTATTTTGCACCGGTGAGATTAATTTCAATAAGATTGTTTCCCTCGATTGAGGCTTCAAATTCTCTCGTGGATATAGAGGCGTCAGATGCGCCAATTTTTTCACTATAATTAAGAATATCATTAAAGTATCCCATAAGAAACCATGGGGCATTCGTGTTAGTTCCTAAATTAGAGAGGTCATTCCAAATAATTATTGATTCTTGGTATTAATTCTTAGCATACACAAAGGAGTAATAAATATGAGTACCATTAATAGTAAAGGTTCAAGTGAGAATCTGATCAGAGATACTAAAAACATTAAAATCCTGTAAATATGATAGCGCAAAAATCAATAAAGAATCAGCATTTAGATTATTATTGATTGCACCAGAAAATATATAATTGTGTTGACACAAGTGAGAATATTTAGAGGAGAAAGAGATTTTTGGTTCCGCAATAACAAAAAGAATAGGGTGATGCATGTTAACCATTATTTTCAAAACATTGAGGGTGTCATAGTTGGCGATACCCAGACAATTCCAAAAAAAGATCTTCATTTAAACCTGTGTTTGGATTTAGAAATCCATTTTTTATTTTTTCAAGATCCTTTATTTCTTGTAGACCTTCTAACCTCTTGAGTATTAGTGGTCTTTTCTTGTTCTTTGTGAGAAATTAAATTGTTCTTATTTGTGTGTTATTTTAATTGTGTATCCATATCTGAATATGTGATATCCTTTGAGCCTGGCGACAGGTCATTGATACTTTGAGATACCCGGATTTTAGAAATTACAACACAGTCTGCATTTAATAAAGTAAGGGGATTGGAATTACCTTGAGCCTTTGTATCCACTATTGATATCGGCTTGAAAAAGTTATATGAGAGTCTTTGTTTCTGTTCCAAGGAGTTCTTATTTTCCTGCATATGGATCGGTTCCGGCACAACAGGTAGACTATCATGTAGAACATGTTCTAATGGCATGTTGACATATGCAGTAAAATCAGTACATAGGGTCTGTGTATCGGGTTGAACAACCCTGTTGAGAGAGACAGTGTGAGCAGAGGTAGTTCAAAAATCATGTGTTTTGGTTTCATTCTTCTTTTTGATAGTGGTAGAACTTAGAGTTAAAACCGGGTCCCTGTTTCTAGTGTTTTTTACAGCATTAAGGGTTGGTTCAGTGGTGATCAGATCGCATAATTGTAATAAAGAAAAATCATCAGTGAAAACATTTGTGCATGAGTCTGTGTAACACTTGGAACTAAGTAGTAAATTGCTGACGTTTTGACCATAGAGCATATTTTTAGACTTCATAGAATAATCTCCACCAGCAATAGTGGGAGGAGTAGGCGTACCTGGGACAGGTGGATCCAAAGTAGACTGCTGTTTGACAGAGTTCAGATGACTCTTCTTCTTCTCCAGGGGGTTTTTAAAAATATGCATATGTTTGGGTACTAAAACCGAAGGTGTATTGTTATGTAAGACAGGTTCCATGTTCTTTATCATGTCTACTATAGTGTAGGATTTTTCCTGCTCAGTGGATAGCCTAATAGTGTCTAGGACCAGATTTTTAATTTCAATTAAGAGGCTTTGATCATTAATCAAATTGTCTTTTTCTTCAACATCATCTTCCCAGCTAACTTCAATGGTGAGAAAACTACCCTCCATGGATTTTGGTCACATCTTCAGACTTTGTCCACAATACGAGATGCATAACAACAAATCTTTACCTTGTCTCATATTTTGTTCATTCTCTATAATCAAACATTTTCTCAATCACAAACCTCTTCCCTTGCACAGTCCACTCTGAATTATCTAAACCCATGGGAAAAATGACATGATTCATGAATATCTTGGACTTGTTAATTGATAATAGCTTGATCAACATGTTTGTTAGATTAACTAGTGGAACAGTTTTCTATATGGTGAACTACTTCAGCTCTAGTACATTCCAAATAAAATTCAGTCGAATGTTGATGTGCTTTGATGTGAAGGAATATGTTCAGAATGTGATCGAACAAAACCAAATTAAGCTGAAACTCGAGCCAAACTAATTATATACCATTAACAGGAAGAATAATTGTTAATTAATAGGAATTTACTATTTTATAGTATCATTTTCAAACATGGATCTATTTACCCCTTTCTTGTAGGAGCATGATTTGACCCATGGGGCATTGTGGTTCTTATATGTTGGGGAGCAGAAACTTTTAGTTATAAATCTCCAAGAGCCGAAGTGGATGGTTTGGTTCCACCTTGAGGTAGGATTCCTCTTCTAGCCTCTTTAATTCAAGAATGCTATAAATTGAATTTAGCTTCTTTCTTAATTCAGCTTAATTATATTGAATTGCATATCTTTAATAAGTTTTCTTTAATATAATTGTTTCATTTGATAAATAAATTCATTTTTTATAAATAAATTCATGTTTTTATAATAAATCAATGCCATGATTTTATAATAAAACCCCTCCAACGGAGGTGCACTGTCTTCTAAACCAAAGAGTAGTTATAGTTATTTGTATCATGTTTAGATTTGGTTTGAGTCTTTCATATGAATCTTGTTGGTGTTTGTTTTGTGGCTAGTTAGTTTTTGTTTTCTTTGAATAATATAAATTGGCTTATCATACTCATTTAACTCAAATGACATTGCCCGAGTATGCATATGCCTTGACCATGACACTTTCCTTTTCACACTTTGAATATTATAAATAAAATTCAGATGTTTAGGCAAAGTGAATGATTTGTTAAATGGTTTGTGTAGGGTGTATGATTATTTTACGTTGTTTTTTCCCTTTAGAGGTTGCGTCATTGTGCCACTCGCTACAACCTTCTCTGGCGATCCCTTGTTATAGCATATTAAATAGTTGATGTGTTCTATCATCTGCTGGTGGGGCGATGACCGGAATGTTTCCCCACCACCTCCTGCTCCCTTCGCTCCTGGATGGAAGATGCTGCCCCACAGATGTCGCTGGACTGGGCCAACACGCTGCGGTCACGCCGCGGTCACGTCGCGGTCATGCCGCGGTCACACTATGATTTTACCCTGCTCCAGGTTGACACCCCGTGGCGATTCGTAGTGATAGTATTCCATGAGTCTTGTGATCAATGTTGAGACTGACTAATCACAATTTCTGTTGGCGGGGCGACGATCAGAATGTTTCCCCGCCTCCTCCCACTCCCTTCGCTCCTGGGCGGAAGATGCTGCCTCACGGATGTCGCTGGACCGGGCCAACACGCTGCAGTCACGCCACGGTCACATCGCGGTCACGCCGAGGTCACGCCGCGGTCACAGCGTAGTCACACCACGGTCAGGTTGCAATCACGCCACTGTCATGCCGTAGTCACGCCGCGGTAATGCTATGATTTGGCCCTGCTCTAGGATGACACCCCACGGCGGTTTGTAGTGATAGTATTCCATGAGTCTTGTGAACAATGTTGAGACTGACTAATCAAAATTTGTGCCGGCGGGGCGACGACCAAAATTCTGCCCCACCTCCTCCCACTCCCTTCGCTCCGGGCCGGAAGATGCTGCCCCGCGAATGTCGATGGACCAGGCCAACATGCCATGGTTAGGCCTCGGTCACGCCACGATAATGCTTTGATTGGCCCTGCTCCAAGACGACACCCCGTGGCGGTTCGCAGCGATAGTATTCCATGAGTCTTGTGATCAATATTGAGACTGACTAATCACAATATGTGCCGGCGGGGCGACAACCAAAATGTTGCCTCTCCTCCTCCCGCTCCCTTCACTCCTGGATAGAAGATACTGCCCTATGGATGTCGCTGGATCAGGCCAACACATCATGGTCATGCTACGGTCATGCCACGGTCACGCCACGGTCACACCGCGATAATGCTATGATTTGGCCCTGCTCTAGGATGACACCCCGCAATGGTTCACAGTGATAGTATTCTATGAGTCTTGTGATAAATGTTGAGACTGACTAATCACAATTTTTGCCGGTGGGGAGATGACAGAAATGTTGCCCCGCATCCTCCCACTCCCTTCGCTCCTGGCCGGAAGATGCTGCCCCGCAGATGTCACTGGATCGGGCCAACACGTCGTGGTCATGCCACGGTCACGCGGTGGTCACGTGGCGGTCACACCGCAGTCACGCCGCAGTCATGCTGTGATTTGGCCCTGCTCCAGGACGACACCCCGTGGCAGTTCTCAATGGTAGTATTCCATGATTATTTCTCTTGATGCCTGCCTTGAAATATCGCTGAGAAATTCCACTTGAGACGAAACTAAATTGAAACTCTGAGCTAATGGGGAGCACAAACAAATGTCGATGAAACCGACTCCCATCTTTTTCCATGTTTGAAGGAAAAAATTTGACCCAAGGTGCAGAAGACCTAATGACGAGTTGGATAGATTTCCAGGTGACCATGGAATTTGTAGCTTGGAAATCTCGAGCTTAGAGATCGATGAAGCTGAGTCATCGAGTTGTACACCAAGTGAGTCTGCGACTTCAGTCGAATTCGACCGAAGTAAGTTGGATCAGGAGGATGATGATGAAACAACTGTACGGGATTAAAGATCGCTATGCACATCATGATGTTGGTTCAATTGAAGCATCGGTGACTGTTTGGGTTTCGGAGCGGTGCATATGAAACCAAATTGAGGTTTTAATTCAGAAAAATGAGGCAATAAAAGATCTTCAATCAAGATTCGATTGAGCTTCAGACCAGCGTGTCAGATGTTTGAATTGATGAAGATGATAGGGTTAGGTATGCTGATCCCACGACCAGAGTTGAAGAGAGATGAGAATTCATTGCGCTGGTTGAGGAAATTCCAAAATCAACTGATTGAGTCTGTATCTCAGATGAACTGCTACGTGTGAACCTGATCAAGCTCGCTCGTTGAAGACACGTCATTAGTTGATTTTGTCTGAAATCAGTAACGAAGACAATGGGGACCTCTTCCCTCTTTACCACTATAGTTTTAGTTTTGAAGGAACCTGCACGGCAGGTGCTTACTTGAATGCTCCAACGAAGTTCCCATTGAAGGTGATGGAACTGAAGAAGATGACATTGTTTCGGAAGAGAATACATAGAAGGTGTTTGAAAAATTACCTCAGTGAGATTATTTGACTTTACTGCTTGAAACACCAGTTGATTCAACATTAAAAAATTAGGAGAAATGCCAACCCATGCTAGGTGCACGAAAAAAAATCTCAAATAAAGTTCCAGTGTGCTGAGCCACAAATCCTGGACCTAGGTTAAAGAGCTTCCCCAAATTAAGTGTTCAGTTGAAAATGAAGGTGACCGTGTAAAGATCTGAACAAGTGTGAAGAAGCTAGCTTGATGAATACTAGAAGTATTTCCATGCCCAATATTGAATCCCATGGACTAACTTCTTAGGCCCAAGAGGCCCAAGTTGTCCAGAACCAGGTTTGAATACCAGCAGCATGTGAATCAGTAAGGCTCCTCATCATGCGAGCATGCTGAGCAGAGTAAGACTTCCACCATAGCCACGATGCACCAAAGCATTTGACCCTCTAATACTTCACGAAAGAGTACATAGCTCGATCGTGGGAGGGGAATGATTTAACAAGGACAATTCGAATGATGCTCTCTCATAAATAAATCTCAACCATCGAGCTGTGTATAAGGTGTCAATTTGAAGAAAGGGATCCAAGCTTGGAATTTGAGGAATAATTCATAATTTCTCGGTTCATTGAAGTTAAAGTTCATGCTAATCTTGTGGAAGATAATAGAGGATTGAAAACCCTTGAGTATTTCTATAAGTGGGACTACTGTTCAATGGAGGCGGGGGGCACTTCCAAGACTGGATCAATCATACTTTTGCTGCTTTTCTCTACCATCTTTTATTTAATTCTGCTATAATACTCTGATTATATCACATTAGTCCATTTGTGGTCACACTAAATATAATCCACCCATCCTCGTTTAATTATAACCATTAATGATTAACCCTCCTACTTACTTCTCTGGTTGTTTTTAATTTCATAATCATTAGGAGGTTTCTACTTTCCTTTTCTTTTAATTGATTCTTCTCTTATTCTAGGAATTGCACACACATTCCACTTGGATTCAATGCATTGCCTAAGATCATGGGCAGTGGGTTGGTATAATAGTGATTGAAAATTTCCAATCATTAGGATAGGCAAGATTAGAGAATACATGATAATTGTAATTCCTTTTTCAAGCCGGAATCAATGAGATTTCATTTAAGTATAGAAAGAATAGGGGGTCAACTTGAAGAATGATTCAATAGAAAGATGAGGGAATGATCTATGGATATACCACTATTTTTAATTTTGAATTTAGAACAATCTAAATTAAACTACAATTTTCAATCATACTTCGAACCCATGAAACAAGATAAATACACACAAATAACACATTGCTGTTCAGAGACAACCCGGTTCCACTATAACTTCATTCAAAACTTGGGTTCAAAATTTGTTTACTAGAGGCCCCATGATAGACCATGCACGAACCCGACACCGTTGTTTGGGAGGCAAGTGTTAGTGTTTTAATTTTATTTTAAAATGATTTCAACACATGACTAGAAGTGGTTCATCCCAGCTCATTTGTTTTGATCTATAGGTTGAACTAACCATTATGGTAAGAATTCAGAACTTGAGAATCACAGAGGAAGTGGAAATGGAGTTTGTCACTATCATATTGTTCGACTCCACATCCTCTTATACTTCTTCCACCAAAGTCACTTTAGGGAGTGAAAACATAGAAAATAACTTGGGTCAACTGTATAGGACTTTGAGAGATCTATATGCACCAAATTTCAATAACAATAACCAACCTATAAAATTAAATAACCAACATGAATGTGAACTAAAAACTAGATTGATCCAACTATTACCCAAGTTTCATGGTTTGTTAAGATAAGATCCCAACAAGTATCTAAAATCATTTGGGGATGTTTGAAGAAACATCAATTCTAGAAGAGTCTCTAAGGCTCAAATCAGCTGGAAAGCCTTCCCATTCTCTTTAGAGGGATCAACTGAGTAATGATTGTATGGTTTGGATCCCTGAGAAGTTACCATATAGAAATAATTTCAAAGACATTTCCTCCCAAAAATCATCCCTTCTTCAAGGAGTACCAAGATGAGAGGATATTTATGGGATCAAATAAGCTAATAGAGAAAATATTTATGATTTTTGAGAAATATCCAAGCTCCAGAAAACTTATTTTCCACACTAGACCCATGAAGATCACCATTTCTTGGTATTATTTTACCAGGGATTGATGGAAAATGAGTGGAACTTGTTAGATGTTTCCTTTAGCAGAGTAAAATTTGATAAGTCACTTGCTAATGCTATAGAGCTAATCGAGATGATCTCACAAAATTCTCAACAATTTGGTACAAGATCCATAAATATAAGTGTATATGATGTAAAAAGTTGTAAGTCCCTTTAGCTGAAAATAAAATATAAAATATAACGTCTCTTGTGAGAAATTTTTATTTGAACAAGGTATGAGAAACATCACCTCCCACACTTCCAAGAGTCTTCCAACTCAGCTACTCTCAAGACCACAATATCGATGGATACCTGCAAGGGCAAGAATGTTGTGATGGAATGTTTCAGACACCTTATCAGCGACAATCAACATGAAACCAAGGATATAGGGAGTATTCAAATACTCAGTTTGGAGTTGGGAACCAAGAGCAGTAGATGCCACCCTTCCAACAAACCTACCAACAACCTTTCCAGCATTCAACCTTTCAATGTATTGTTTCTTAACCATTTATAAGATACCAACATGGGAAAGCTTAATAACCCACCATAAAGGTCATTCTTAGACAACTTGTGGTGTCCCACACCACTTATCAAACTACCCTCAAGTCTCATAGATCAACACTAAAGGAGATGCAAGTATAATACAACCAGATTATGACTGCTATTAATGACATGAAGAATCAAGGCTCGGGTAAGATTACTATGTAGTCAATTTTCAAACCCCAAGGGAAATGTTAGTTCTATTTCATTAAGGAGTGACAAGGTGGTGATAAGAAAAGAAGAACCACCATCTGAAGAGGTAGATGGAAATGGACAACCATGTGCACCTAAAGAATATGCCCAAGAAAAAGAATTTTAAGAACTTGTGGAGACATTCCCAGTGAAGAATGAAAAAGGGAAGGCCAACTTGGAATACCAATATAATCCACAACCACCCTTACCGACAAGGGTTTAAGCAGCCAAGAAAACCAGTAAAGTGTCATTGCAATAGTAGATTCTGGAGATATAAAAAAAGATGGATATTAACACCCCTTTGAAAGAAGCCATCCACCAAATCCCAAGGTGTGAAAAAATCAACAAGGAGATGTGTACTAGGAAGATAAAATTCAAAGTTAAAGAAAATTTAATTTTAGGTATAAATTTTTCCTGACTTGTAACCCCCACAAATACCCCATAAATGCTAAGATTTAGGTACATTCACTACCCCTGACTGACAAACACTCCCCCTAAATCCTGGGTATTAGCACCCAGCCTAACAGCAGCAGCACCTAGCCACAGGATCCTCCTTTGCAGCAGTAGCAGTCCAGGTAACGGGTTCCTATCAATTCTTCCCCCTTAAAACCACCTTGTCCTCAAAGAGATTTATCGGGTGGATTTGGAGGTGGCCTCAACAGTCGGCCAACGTGTGCAATAGCTATTTCAATCCTCCAACAGTATTGCCAACCATGCAGTGTGGTTATATCATAAGAATATTTATCCCTTGATGCCCTTGAACCAGCAGTCCTCTCATGGTCGACCTCATTTCGATGAGGTGGCTTGAGAATTCGGCCTCCAACCTCTGTAGCTATTTCCATCAGCTATCTGAAACCCCCTACTATAGCTAAAAGTTCTACTTGTTTTCTTTCTGTGTACTCATTTTTCTCTCCTTGTTGTCAAATGATGCCGCAAGCCAGCACAGTTGATATTCTGATGTATATGGAAGTTTCTTGACCACGTGAAGAAAATTCTCTTGCAACTTGATCAATTATAGCAATTCGTCGACATAATTTGTTTCCTGGATAACTTTCTTCTGCGTCTACTTCGGCAGCCTCTCTCCATCTACCTTCCAATATTTTCCTGAGTTCCGCTGAAGGACATTTTGAAACTCACGGTACTAATTCCTCATTTCCGCACATGGTTCCACATGAGGTTGGTGAACTGGACACTCAGTTGGAGCTGGAAATGGTGTCGGGGTGGACTACTGCGTGTCTGGAGGTAAGAACCGTGGGAACACATTTTGAAGCTCTTTGTTCTGCCTGGTCAACGCCACATTCTACCTCCTCATTTCATCATTCTGCTCCAGCATCACCGCATTCTCCTTCTCCATCTGTTTGAGTACAACTAACATAGAGTTAATCAAATCTACTAGTATCACTATCCCGAACAATTTTCAAAGTTCAAGAATGATCAAGAACGTTTAAAACTATAGAAAGCTGATTGTCACTACAATGTGGCATTTCCTTTGGCTGCATTTTCTCTCCGATCAAGGCCCTATCATCCACCGCGTCCTGTTTCTCTCTCTTGATTTTCTCTCAATGAAAGCACCAATTGATAGGAATAAATTAGAGAGAGAAAGAAAAACATTAGTAAATTCAATTAACAGCAGCAGGAATTATAGAACAAAGAAGTAAAAGAAGAGAAATAGAACAAGAAAGGATGGAGAAAGGAAGAAGAAATCCTCTAGAGGCACTGCTCTCTGAGGCCCAAGGCTGCAGCCCATAATTCTGCACAGCAGAATTATTCTCTCTAAAACAATTCCTACCCAAACAGCCCACAACCCCCTTATTTATAGACTCCACTTAGAGCTTCTAAACAACCCCTCCTCCCAAAAACTAACTAACAAACTAAAAACCACCTAAAAAACTAACAAACTATCAACCATTTATTGTATTTACATTACTACCCCTGACTAACAAAAACTCCCCCTAAATCCTGGGTAGTAGCACCCAACCTAACTACAGCAGCACCTAGCCTCAAGCTCCTCCTTTGCAGCAGTAGCAGTCCAGGTAACGGGTTCCTATCATAGGGGGTGTCTATCTAGGAGGGAGGGTAGTGTCCGGGGGGGGGGGGGGGGGGGTCTAGGTGGGGTGTCTTTATAGGGGAGTGGGGGATGTACAGGATGGAGGGAGAGTCTCTAGGGGGTGTCTGTCCCGGGGAGGGGGGTGTCCAGGGGGGGTGACTTTCAAGGGAGGGGGTCCAGGGGGTATCTGTATGGGGGGGGGGGGTGTCCAGGGGTATCTATCCAGGTAGGGGGGGTGTTCTGTCCAGGGGAGGGGGGTGTCTGTCTGGGGGGAGGGTGTCCAGGGGTGTGTATCTGGGGGGGGGGGTCTGTCCAGGGGGGGGGGGGTGTGTCCAGGGGGGTGTCCAGGGTTGTCTGTCCAGGGGAGGGGGTGTCGAGGGTTGTCTGTCCAGGGGAGGGGGTGTCCAGGGTTGTGTGTCCAGGGGGGGTGTCTGTCCGGGGTGGGGGAGTGTCTATATAGGGTGGGTGTCTGTACAGGGTGGGGGTGTCTATCCAGGGGGTCTATCCAAGGGGGGGGGGGGGGTCTGTCCAGGGGAGGGGGTGTCCAAGCTTTTCTGTCTGTCCAGGGGGGTTTCTGTCCTAGGTGGGGGGTGTCTGTGCAGGGGAGGGGGGTGGGGGTGTGTCTAGGGGGGTGACAGATAGGGGGGACTGGCAGGGGGTAGGGAACCGGGGGAAAATAGGTAGGGGGACTAGCAGGGGGTAGAGCCGGAAGGAAAATAGGGGGGGGGGGATACATATAGGGTGGGGGGGAGGGGGTGGCAAGGGGACTAGCAGGTGGGTGGAATGTAGGGGGACTAGCAGGGGGCAGGGGGTGGAAGGCAGGCCTGCAGACCTGCTGTGTTTTTTATTGAACTTTAATCTATATCCATAGTTTTAAACCGTGTATATAGGGCTTTATCCACAGTTTAAACCATGACTATAAGGCTTTAGCCACGTTTTTAAACCTTGGATATAGGACTTGGCCTATAGCTACGCCAATACCTGCCACTATTTATTGAACCATGACTATAGCCTAAATTTCTAGTAGTGTAATCTATTCCGAATAATAAGGCTATATCTTTTCTTCCATTAAAGTACTAAAAGATCCATTTCAAAACCTCCAAGTGTTCCTCTCTTGGATAAATCATGGATCTTATTATAACTCCAAATTAAAATTCATTATACGGTCATGTAAAAATCATCTCATACATTAAAATTTGTACCATTGATTTAAAAAGAACCTTTTATATGTATATGACTTCATCCTCTTTTTAAGTGACTTCTCATGGGAAAATTTAAAGTGTATTTCCAATGGAGTTATGATCAGTTTACATCCATCCATTAAAAACCATTCAATGACCTTATGGTCATAGTCCCTCTATAATTGAACCAATGTTCTATCACTCCTTTATTTCTCAATATTCATTCCCAATATATTTTCTTCCTATCTTTGATCCTTCATCTTAAACCTTTTAAAACATTAATGATTCATCTTCTAAATCCTTTCAATATTTGGTTCAGTAAGAAACATATCATCCATGTAGTGTAAAAGTGTGATATATGTACCATTATCCCACACCTTTCAATAGAAACATTGGTCCATGTTACTCCATATGAATAATTTTTATAGCATATATACATTGAATTTATGATTCTATTATCTTGATTCTTATGTCAATATATAAATACATTTTCAAATATTTCAAGAAAATGTTGGGTCTCTTTTATCAATGAAACCAATAATGTGTTTCATATAAATATATTCCTCTATATAGTTATGAATGAAATTTGTATTTATATATATCCATTTTAAATACTGATTATTCATTATTACCATACTTTATACTTTTTAAATTATTTTAAACTTATCTAACTGTCAAAATATCTCTAAAAAATAAACGCCTTTATTTTATTAAAATATCTTCACCAGATGCTGTACCTTAAAAATTTTATTTCCATAAAACTTTTATTTAAAATATAAAATATAATTATTCTCATGTTCATTTTCCCCTTGTAGTAACTCAATTAGTTCCCTAGTTTTTTTGGACTTCAATAAATAAATATCTTCACCCTTAACTAACTTTCACTGATCATATTTTCTGATAGTAATCACCTAATCCAATATTTTCTATTCTCTAATCTCCATTAGATGAATAAAGTTCATATAAAATCAAAACCTTTAAACTAGATTTATAACCCTTGTTAACCTCATGAACCAAACCTACAATATAATCTGTCTGAATTCACCCTATCAAATTCTATACCTATCAGAGTCTTAACTTCCAGTGGTCCAACTAAAGCTTCAACAACCCTTGAACTTTTTGGAATATCTTCCACTGGTATCACCTATGAACTTTCGATGCCTTTATCTAAATTATCTATAAAATGTATGTATCTAGTTTACTTAATCAAATTAACTTAGTATTTAATAATTTATTATTTGTATATAACTTCTTTATCCACCATGTCCTCATATTTTCATAGAAACTTCCCATTAAATAGAACTTATTATCTCTAGATGACATTTCTCTTATCATAATTACATATATAGAATCAAAAATTTTCATCTCCATATTCCACAATGAATCGTGCATTATATTTTTCCTATAAATTTTCCTTCTATTTAGAATAAATTTATAAATAATATAGACTAGATATTTTTTATATGGTTGATATCCAGAAATTTACTAGACCATAACTCCTTTGGAAGTTCCTACCCAACCACTATTGTTTAACTCATGTTGATAAGGTATGTTTTTACGTTCATTAATTTTTACCAAATTCCATAAGGAATTAAATAGTGAAACTACATGATTAAATCATTTTAAATCAATGGAATATTCCTAATTTTATTGAGACTATTTTTCTAAGTTGTTCTTGAAATGATCTTCTCTAGCAAAATAACTATATTTCAAAATAAGTTCTAGATGTTGTGTCTATATAATTCACCACAATTATCAAACATTAAACACTTTATATGTGAACCATATTCCCTATGCACCATGTATTTCTATAAAATTAATTCATAAAATAAATTATACTTATGATTTATAAAATATATCCATATTTTTCTCATAGAATAATTAATAAATGTCAAAAAGTAAAGTGACCCACCTTGATATTGGATGGGGGTAAGTCCTGAAACATCCTAGTGAACTAATTATAACTTCCAAGATCTAGGATTATATTTATTGAAATTAAATGGAACCCTTATTTTTTTACCCAACATACCAATTTCAAAAAATTTGATATTAGAATGATTTATCTTTAACATGAATTTAGTATTATAACCTTCATGTTCTTATCAATAAGATTTACGAGTTGACAGTGTCACAACTCCATATTATCAGATATTGATTCTCCAAAAAATACCACTCAATATGATCATTCAATCAGATATATAGTCCTATCCATTACTCATTGTATAACCACCATGTAACATTGTGTAACATTACAATCATTATTAGTGAATCAAGTCCCATAAAATGACTCAGTAAGTTATCCTATGGAAATTATGTTCATCCATATCCCCAAGATATGTCAAAATTCTTTTAACTTCAAGACACTCCCATTTTTCACCCAAACATTAACATATCCTTTTACCATGATATATAGAGCTTAGTCTTCCAATAAATTTACCTTACTATGACTCAATGGAATATAATTCATCATGAATCCTTTCTCTATCATAAAATATAATGTTGATCTTGAGTCAGAAACCCATGAATCTATAAGAATATTAACACTTAGTAATATTGTTTTATTCCCCTTAGCTTTAAATATATAATTTTAACTTCCATAACTTGATTCTATTTTTTATATTTTTCTTTACGACTCATGAGATCCTTATTTAAGTTTTCTTCATTCCTACAACTCTAACATGTCAAACCCAGACTGACTGATTTTCCTTAGCTTCTCTCTGGGGGTCTGTTATAAATTTTTTTTCTTATTATTTATCCTATAGTGTGATCATCCTTATCCATTAGCATTGAGAGTATTTATAGATGATTCCTAGACTTCCGTTCTATGGATTTATTCATTTAGTATCAAGTTCCTAACATCCTTAAATATAAAATTAGTTTTCCCACATGGATTACTCATTGTACTTACCATTACATAACATTGAAATAATAGTGACTAAAATAGTATTAGTGCTCATAGATCACACATAAAAGTCACATTCATCAATTTTAGCTTCCCTTAGATCATATTGAAGTCATTCACATGATATTAAACTAGTATACAATCTGGTATAATCATGCATAATAACCTCTAAATCATGAACATTGTATTATGTGTCATAGATTTATCATGAATATCCTCTAAGGACCTCATGAGATCCATCATATTACTCAATTCACAAATGTTAATAGATATATTCTGAGCCTATAAAATATGTACCAACCCATGTTCTTTACTATCTAATCATTCTCATTCCACCTTTTCCATTTTCTTTAGATATAGTCTAGTCATTGGAACCTCTAAATACTTTTATGTTAAATGATCCTCTATCTGTATTCTCCATCAGAAAAAAATCCATTCCATAAATCTTATCAACCCATACCTTACCTTATATTTAATCCACAACCTCTTCTGATATTAAACTCTAACTACAACTAAAATAATATAAAAGAAAATTATTAGTGAAAAAATATGAGATTCCTTTATGTGTGTTGTTAAATTATAACTAAACCATAAACTTCCAAAACTACTTGTGGTTTGATAATAGTTGTTGGGGAAATTCTAGCCTCAACATATGATTCTCAGACATACTTCACTGGATGTCAAACCATAAGATGATATATATAGTGGAATCATTCGGTCACCCAAACAAACTCATTTGATTGAGTGTACCAGAAGACTGAAACCCTCACACCCGGTTCACTACACAAAGTCAAACCTCATGCACAAATCAAGCGAACTCAAAAATTCACAAATATTCAAGATGAAAAAAATAGAGGAATGTAAACTGAAAATTATATGGTTTAGATAAGGTTTCCAATATACATAAGATTACCCCTTCCACTTTTATTATAATTGGAAGTTATAAGGATTTACAGTTCAATTAAAAAAGACAGTCATTAAAGACTAACTATAGTGATTATGCTTATGTAATTACATAATCTATGGATTACTATGCACATAGGTCCACACACCCTTTTATTGAAGTTTCTATATGGTTATTAAAGTTTCTATAACCTCCTATATTAATGGAGGTCTCTATATTTTGAATAATGACTACTGATTGCCAAAAACCTTCTGAAGATTGACCTCTTATCCTGGTAAACATTCCAAGACACACTTTTCCAGTAGCATATATTCACATTTCATTCATACCATTTCCTAAGAAAACATCCATTAGATAGTGGAATCTCCTAATAGCCTTGTTATCCACTAAATATCCTTCTGCCTATATTTTAAGTCCATGGATGATTTCACTATCCATATTACATTATTCAACCAACCTACATCTAATGAGGTGATGCTGGCTTTACACCTCTACAATATCCAACCATGAAATAAATTATGAAGAATATCCATAAACTATGTAATTCTATGAAAACCCCATACTTTACTTTGGTATCCTAAAACCAATACGACAAGAAATGTTATTCAAAAATTGTTTAAAAGAAGGGAAAAACCAATAAATATTTGTGTTTTATAAAAACATTAGGTTATAATTTTTTTTTTAAATTTTATGTTTTAATATTAATTATGTTATTAAAATCGGTAAAAGGATAATCGAATGAATAAGATATTTAAAAAAAATGTATTTTGACATAGTAAGAACTTATGAAATAGGTTTTGATGAGAAGACAATAATTATCTTTCATCAAGAAGAGAAAAAAAGTATGACACTACGGGAAAAAAAGATTATTGCGACGTGGTATTTACAATGGGACTTATTCCCGTCGCAACAAATCCGATGAAAAGGGTTTTTTCAATGGGAATATTTTCCCATCGCAAATGGGAAGTTATTTGCGATGGAAATTCAGGGCCCGTCGCAATCGCAATGGCACGGTTTGCGCGCCAAAACACGGGAAGGATATTTTTGACGGGTAGAAGGCTACCCGTCACAACTACCTGACGATGGTAAATAGTATTTGCGACGGGGAAATTTCCCCGTCGCAAACAAATATTCTCCCAGTATTATTTGCGACGGGCCCCATAGCCAATACTGGTCACTATAAAGCCTATTTGCGATGGTCACCTATAGCCCGTCGTAAATACCCTGCGGTAGTAAATACGGTTTTGCGACGGGACTATGTACCCATCGCAACAGATAATCCAACGGGAGGTATTTGGGATGGGTCCTGTCGCAAATACCGGAGGCGGTAAATATGGTTTTGCGATGGGGATATCCTCCCGTCGCAAATACCGGCGACGGTAAATAGTAATTTGCGACGAGGATGTCTGCCTGTCACTAATGGTGTGACATTAGTGACGGGCCCGTCGCAACAACCCTTTTACCCGCTGCCCGTAATTAATGTGGGCGAAGGTATTTGCGATGGGCCCCGTCGCGAATACTTGCGGCGGTAAATAGAAATTTTTGACGGGGATAGCCGCCCTTCGCTAATGGTGGCTATTTGCGATGAGCCCGTCACAAAAATCCTTTTACCCGCCGCTTGTATTTAATGCAGGTGAAGGCATTTGCGACGGTATCCCATCGCAATACCTAGTATTTGCGACGGTCTCCCGTCGCAAATACGACCATCGAAAATAATCTAACCTATATATACACCCCATCCGTTTTTTACCATAACATTCAGTTCTCTATTCTTCTCTCTCTCTCATTTTCATATATGAGCAGTATTTTTTTTATTTTAATTTTTTCTTTCGAGAAGAGGAAAAAAGGAGTTAGAAGGTGCAGATTATTAAAGGTATTTATATTTTTTTTAATTGTTAAATTATTTTTAATTGCTAATTTTATTTTTAATTGTTAATTTTTTTAATTGTTTAGCTATATAGTATAATTAGTTTATGTGCTTGTACCAAATAATCCTTGTCTGGATACGAACAAGTAGAGGCGGCTCTGGATCAGATGTACCTAGGAGTGAAAACTCTAACAAGGTGTTTCGAGCTTGACTCGGGGTAACCTGGTACATGACAACGGGTCTTGTTGTACTCTTGGTTCGACACTCCCGGGGGGTGTTTTGGTAATAATTAGAAATAAATATATAACTATCAAATAATTAAGAAATAATTAGATTTAATTAAAATAATTATCAAATAATTAGGAAATAATTAGATTTAATTGATTAGAAATAATTAGGAAACAATTAAAATAATTAGAAAACAATTAGATTTAATTAGGAAATAATTAAAATAATTAGGAAACAATTAGATTTAATTAGGAAACAATTAATATAATTAGGAAACAATTAGTATAATTAGGAAACAATTTGTATAATTAGGAAACAATTAGTATAATTAGGAAACAATTAGTATAATTAGGAAACAATTAGATTTAATTAGGAAACAATTAGATTTAATTAGGAAACAATTAGATTTAATTAGGAAACAATTAGATTTAATTAGGAAACAATTAGTATAATTAGGAAATGTGATTGACCGCTCATCTACCTCAATTTTCTTTTCATTTGTGTGTTGAGGATTGACAGGAAACTTCTGCCTCCACATGTAATATCTTCTTTTACTGTCAAAATTATCAACCTCCTCGCCAATATAGAGGTGAGGAGGTTTATAATTTTGACAGTAAAAGCACATATTATATGTGGAGGCATAAGTTTCCTGTCAACCTCAACACACAAATGAAAAGAAAATTGAGATATATGAGCGGTAAATTACGTTTGTTTTTCTGTTCATTGATTGATTAACCATCCAACATATATGCATATCTTCAAATTTCTAATTAGTAACATAATTAGTAACATAATTAGTAACATAATTAGTAATATAATTAGTAACATAAATAGTAACATAATATAAAATATTATATTACTCTAATATTAATAGTTAAATAATACTTATAATATAATCATTTTATTATTATATGTTTAATATTTATAAAAAAATATTAATATTATTAAAATTATAAAAAATTTATAAAATATTACAATTATCAATATTTTCAACAAGTTTTGCTCTATTCTTAACAGTTCAAATCTTAAAGGGTTGCCAATTTTCAGGTCATGCCCAATAAAAAGTTTGCGTTAACCGTTTCCAATGTAAAATCTATAATTTTTTTTTCTTGGTTGATCACCTCGTAAGTAGCGTTGTAATAGGACAACCCAAGTCATGTCTTTCTCATTACTTGTGTTGTCCTATTGCAACAAAACTTGCGAGATGATCAACCATGTAAGGACAATTATAGAGTTTAAATTGGACAATGTTGACCCAAACTTTTTATTGGGAATGACTTGAAAATTGGCGACCCTTTAAGATTTGAACATGTTAAGAATAAAGAAAAATCTGTTGGAAATATTGAGATTTGTAATAATTAGTAATAATTACTAATAAAATTAATCAAAAATCAAATAAATTCAAGTACATGGTTATAAATTGGCACAATTTTCAGTGGATTGACGACTACCTTTTGTTCAACGTCTCATATCTTTGTTACTTTATCCCACTGAAATCGGTATGAAAAATGTGCTCTAACGTATGTCAGAGTAAGTTTTTCATACTGATTTCAGTCGGGAGAAAGTTAAAAAGAGATGAGCCGTCAGAAAAATCAGAATAATTAGTAATATAATCTTCACAATGATGATTAAAAAAATTAATTTCATTATTCAAGCATATTTAATTTTTCCAAGAATTGCTAAGTATTGCTAAATTAATAATAATTAGTGGGGGTGATTATAAACTAACTGTGTCACCTATAATTATTGGTAATTATTAATAAATAACTGTAATTATATATCTAATTTTTTTACGATATTGTTTCTTATATCAAATTATTTAACAATAGTAATGGTTTTAAATTTTTTAGAAACATATATATGAATATGGAACAAGGAAATCGACATCAATCATTATTAGATGACCGTGCTTGGATAAATCAGTGTAGAAATCCAAACGGTTCTAGTTTAAATCCTGTATATGTTGATGGTGTTAAAGCTTTCTTATCATTTACATCATCAAATCCGGAATTTGTTTCAGAAGGGACAATTAAGTTTCCTTGTAAAAAATGTGCTCTGAGAAAGTTTGAGACATTTGACATCGTTGGGCAACATCTCTTGCATTATGGTTTTCAATCAGATTATATTTTTTGGTATCAACACGGTGAACGTAGTTCCAGAGAAGATACTAATAATTTGATTTTGGATCCATCACGGTTTCAGAATTTAGTACATGATGTTGTAGGGTCATCCGTTCAACAAACAGAAATTGAGGATGATGTTGATTTACCTCCCGAGTTGGCACCATCTGAATTTGCTGAGTTGTTCAGGTCTGCTGAGGATGCATTATATCCTGGTTGCAAGATAAGAAAATTAGAAGCAATTGCAAAATTTATGGCTATTAAATCAGATAATGGAATGTCAAATAACTGTTTGGATCAGATATTTTCTTTGGTTAAAGCATTTTTACCTGAAGGAAATGTGCTGCCTGCTAATTATTATGAGGGAAAAAGACTCATTCGTAATCTAGGCCTTAGTTATCAAAATATCCATGCATGTTCAAACAATTGCATCTTATATTCTGGTGAAAATGAGTCATTGGATAGTTGTCCCAAATGTGGACAATCGAGGTATAAAGAAGCTCAATCAGGGAAGTCTGGATTGATTCCTATAAAACAATTGAGATATTTCCCGCTTACACCCAGGTTGCAGTGTTTATTTATGTCTCAGAACATAGCGACAATGATGTCATGGCACAAAACCAATATTTCAAATGGTAAAAGCTTGGTTCATCCATCTGATGGCGATTCATGGAAACATTTTTATCAAGTTCATCCGTCTTTTGATTTAGAATCCCGGAACGCGCGATTGGGTCTTTCTACTGACGATTTTGTCCATTTGGATCTTTTGGTAGTCAGTATTCCTGTTGGCCTATCTTTATAACTCCGTACAATTTTCCTCCATTGATGTTGATGAAAGATCCTTATATCTTTTTGACATTATTAATCCCAGGATATCCGAAAAAGAATATTGATGTATATTTGAAACCACTGATTTATGAGTTAAATTTATTGTGGAGTCATGGTGTTGGTACATATGATGCTGATGCGAAATATAATTTTGTAATGAAAGCTACTTTGATGTGGACAATTAGTGACTTACCGACATATGTAATGTTATCTGGCTGGAGTACACATGGTCCAAAATCATTTCCTTACTGTATGGGAGACAACAAAGCATTTATGCTTGTGAATGGAAAAAAACCTTGCTATTTTGACTGTCATCGCAGATTTTTTCCAATCGATCATCCTTTTCAGAGGAATAAATCTCATTTCAGAAAAGGCAGAATTGAAAGAGATGGACCTCCAAAAATGATCTCAGGTACAGAGTTACAACCAGTTGTATTTTCATTACCTTCCATCACTTTTGGACCGACAATAAACCAACAGAAAATTCATGGTTTTGGGAAAGAACACAATTGGACAAAACTGATCATTTTTTGGAATCTGCCATATTAGTCTGATTTGTTGGTCCGACACATGTTGGATGTCATGCATATTGAGAAGAACTGTTTTGATAATTTATTTCATACAGTTTTGGATACACTGGGTAAAACCAAAGATAATGTAAAGGCACGATTAGATCTTGCCCAAATTTGCAGGCGACCAAAACTTGAATTGTTTGAAAATGTCAGATCACAGAGATTAATGAAGCCAAAAGCAGCTTATACACTGACCAAAGAGAGTCACTTATTATTTTTTCAGTAGACTGCAGATTTGAGACTTCCAGATGGCTATGCTTCCAACTGGGGAAGATGTGTTAAAAATGGTCATATTACCGGATTAAAAAGTCATGACTGTCATGTTATATTGGAAAGGCTTATGCCTATTGTATTAAGAGGTTTGTTGAATTCTAAGATTTGGGATTCGATAACAGATATATCATATTTTTTCCGAGACATGTGTACGGCGACAACAGACTACTATACACTAAGAAAACTAGAAGAAGCTGTTGTTGTAATTATTTGAAAATTGGAAAAAATCTGTCCGCCAACTTTATTTGACTCGATGGAACATTTGATATTAAATTTTCCACATAAATCAAAATGTGGAGGTCCAGTTCAGTTTCGATGGATGTACCCATTTGAGAGATGCATGCAGAAATTGAAGAAAAAAGTCCGTAACAAAGCATCAGTTGAAGGCTCAATTGCTAAAGATTATTTACAAGAAGAAATTTCTTTATTTTTCTCTCATTATTTTGAATCTAAATATCCCTCAAAATTTAACCGCATGGGCCGGAATGAGGGGAATTTTGATGATGATTTGAACAATCAATTATTAGTTTTCAATCATCCCGAACTTGGATTTGGTGGAGTTCATGATAGATGGATTTCAGATGATGAACATCATAGAGATCATACATATGTTCTAATCAACTGTGAAGAAATGTCACAAATTGTACAGTGAGTGCTCTTATCCCTTATTCTATAGATTCTGTTATAGTAAATTAATCATATTGTATTTGTAGGTTATATGATGATCATATCAAGAAACAATTTCCACAAATTACAGCAGTTGGCTTAGAAGAACGTCGTCAATTTTTTTTTGCTGTTTGGTTTCAAAAACTGGTAAAATACATTCTTTTTCTGGTTTTACATATAAAATCAATTTATTACTTGTAATAGTGATAAATGTTTTACAAATTTTCAGGTATCTGTACATGCTGATAAGATTGATAGTTGATTGCGTATTTTGAGTAGCCCACCATCCAAAATGGTTAAATCTTATAATTCATATGTGGTGAATGGTTATCGCTTTCATACACATGCATATGGGGAATCAAAGAAAACAATGAATAATGGTGTCTGTTTAAAGGGATCACATCATAGAGATATTGAAGTTGACTTTTACGGCATGCTTGAAGAAATTATTGAACTATGTTATTTGGGACAGAATTATGTAACAATGTTTATATGTCGATGGCTAGATACTGAGAGAGGTCTGCGTATTCTTTCGACTCATGGAATTGTTGATATTAAACATAAAAGTCTTCTTGCAGTAAATGAACCATTTTTATTGGCTCATCAGGCATATAAAATTTATTATGCAAAATACTATTCTACTGCAAAAGAGTTGGATGATTGGTGGAGTATAATAAAAGTTAAATCTCGAGAAAATCAGTTTACTCAAACTGAATGTGGTTCCACTGAAGTGCAAGGAAATGAAATTTTTCAGGACACTCCTCAAAACACATCTTTTTCACAAAGAGACATGAATATTGAGGATGACACCCCACAGTTAAGGGTCGATGGTGACGATGTTGTCAATAATGTTACAACTGAATTTGAAATGACAAGAGATGATGACAGTGAAACTAATATGGAAATTGATGACGTTGATGAGGAAGATGAAGACATTGACATTGACAACTATGAAGATGATGATGAAGATGAACATTGACACAGTAAAATGATGGTTTGAATCATAACAAATATATATCTATACATAATAGTTATTTTCAACTGTTTGCTAATAACAATCATTTCATGTTTCAGATGGAATCAGAAACGTTTCGTCAGTTGCTAGAGGCTGATCTACCTATGGATGATGAGGTTCTTGAGTCATCTAAACCTCAGGCTATTGGAACTACAAGGAGCACTCGGAGGGGGCGTGGTCATTCCAGACTGATGATTCCAGATCCTATCCCAGAGCGACGTCCACCTCTTGGATTCGATGCGCACACGCGGTGGTATGGTAACCTGTGTATTTTAGTTATCTTTCATTATAATTTATTAATATTATAATTTTTTGATTATTTGTTCTTTTTCCACAGTTTTACGCATATAGCTATTGGACAGGGGAGCGCTATCTTGCACAATTATTTTTCTCAGCCCTGGCTCACATGGGATCAGATTCCCGCTGATGTGCAGGCCGCCATGTTCGATCATTGTCTGGTACGTAATTAAATATTATTTATTTTGAAATTTAATTCATTATTAGCTTTATATTAGGGTTTATGGTATCCCATCGACAAGAGAATGCGTGCCACTATCCACGCGGAATGGGTGGTGTCTATGTGTGACCGTTTCCGTCAGTTTTTTCATAATTTGAGAAAGACGGCTGTGAATAAAGCCAGAGTGAAAGAATTTGACGAGTCCTATAGAGTCCACCAACCAGAGTAAATTTCATCTCACATTTGGGTTGGATTATGTACACACTGGTTGGGTGGTGGGTTTCAGAGGAGATCTGCATTGGGTCGACAGAATCGGGGGAGACAAGAGGTGACGCATAGAGCCGGTAGTCGTACATTCAGTGCGCATAGAGAGCGTCTGGTAAATAATTTTTTTTAATATTTATACAACTTTAAATATAAGCAGTTTATTTTATATTCATATAGGAAGCCGAGCAGCCCGGTATTTCGGCGTACGACGTTTATCAAGGGATGTACACTGACCCGGCTACTGGAGAGATTAGAGGTGACCGCCAGCGTCAGATTATGGTCAGTATTATTTTCTTTTCAGTTTGAAAATTAAATGCATATAATCTTTTCATTATTTTAATTTCTAATTGAAACTTAAGGAGTCATATGAGGCCGCGACCTCTCAGACACATGCTGAGAGTCAAGACGAGATAGGTGATTAGACTAGTGCCCACCATTTTGATGAGACAACATGGATGCAGGCGGCCCAATATGGCTTCAAAAAGGGCCGAGTAGTTGGTATCAGCTCTCATTTGACTCCTGCAGCGTATTATGGTACTGCTGTGATGTCAGCGTCCAGCTCGAGAGGAGCTCATAGAGAGACATCATCTTCTGCCTCACAATATCAGGAGCAACTGCGTGCTCAGAGTCAGCTTATAGAGGATTTGCGTCAGGGGCAGAAGCAGATGCGTCAGCAGCATGATGAGGAGATGCGTCGATGGCAGGAGCAGATGCGTCAGCAGCAGGATGAGGAGAGACGTCGATATGAGGAGAAACATCAGGAGTATATGGAATATATGCGTCATTTGACTCATAGTTTAGGGATGGAGTTTCCTCAACCACCTCCTCCAGGTCCTCCAGATTATCCACCCCCAGTGATTTTTTTAGATGTAAAAAACATTTGAGTTCGTAGTTTATTGTCATATTAACTATTTACAATTCCTCTTTCATATTGGTATGAATATTACATGATTTAATTTGTTTTTATTTTTTTAATATATTATTACTTATTAGTATTATTTTTAATGTCTGCTTATTTTAGTAATATTACATTTAATATTTTATATTTATTGTTAATATTGAGAAGTTTATAATTTTATAATTGTATTAATATTAATAATATTAATATTATTTTTTCATAAATATGTATGTTTATTTTAATAATATTATTATTATATTAATTTTTTATATTAATAATATTAGTACTATTATTATTATTTTTTGATATTAATATTTCATAATATATAATATAATATTATTTATATTCATATTATTATTACTTTTTGATATTAATATTTCATAATTATATTATATATATTTTTTATTATTAATATTATAATAATAAAATTTATTAATATTATTAATATTAATATTAATATTATATAGATAGTTTAATAATAATAATATTATATTAATTTTTTATATTATTAATATTAGTATTATTATATTATATTATATTATTTATATTCATATTATTATTATTTTATATTAATATTTCATAATTATATTTTATATATTTTGTATTTATATTATAATAATATAATTTTTTTTACATTATTAATAATATTATTATTTTTATATAATATTATACGATTTGTATTAATTATTTTATTTTATTTTATTTTTTTTAGATTTGCGACAGGTACATTTGCGACGGGAATTCCCGCCGTAAATGTTTTTTACAGTACCATTTGCGACGGGATGAATACCCGTCGGGAAAAACTTTCCACGACGGTCCGTTGCAAATACTTTCGTCGCAAGTATTTTTTAAAATTTCGCATTTGCGACGGGATTCCGACCCGTCACAACTAATATATCGGCGACAGCCCGTCACAAATACCTTTTTTATATATAAATGAAAACTTATTTGTGACGGGGGAAAAATACCGTCACAAATAGTTTTGTTGGGACGAGACTGCCGTAAAAACACCTATTTGCGACGCTGTTTTTGGAAACGGGAGATTTACGACTGGATCCCGTCGCAAATTGCCCGTTGCAAATATTCAGTTTTCCTGTATTGTGATAATAACATGAAAATAAAATAATAGAAGTATATTAAATCTATTTTTAAAGGTGAATAATCTAATATATTGTGATGTTTTTATTTTTATTTTGTAAGTATGTCAATATGAATTGGGTGATGATAAAGATATCATTGAATTAACAGATTGAAGAACCCCATGATTGATGAAGAGTATCACAAAAATGGGGATATTGAAGATTGAGATACTTTGATTGAAAATGGATATGAAATATTTATACTTCTTTGAGTACTTAAATAAAAAAATTAAAGGGATAATACTGGACATATGATAATTATAGAGATGATCTTAATGAGTATCAAAGACTAGTACTATTTGTTATAAGAATTACGGTCTATAATATGTTCTTGGAGAATATAAAAAGATTTATATTGAAAATATTGAGAATATGTGTTTAAATAAGTGATAAGTTTAGATAGAATATCAAGGACCCATCCTTGTGTTATCTGCCATGAAAGTTATTTTATATAATGTTTAAACACTATTGAATAATGGCCAGAGGAGTTTGGTAGTTAGTTAAAATTGTTATTGTAGTGAAGATACATGGAGATTCCTAAATGGATTATTTATATGATTCAATGATTTGTAAATTATTTTGAAATTATTTTTAATTTTTTTGATAATTTTAAATGCCATTTATGTTGTTTTTAGATGTTTTGGAATGTATAGATAAGATTTTAAAAGAGTTGAATAACTTCTGATCTAATTTATAAAACTTCTATAATTCATAAGTGGAGAAGAAATTGGAAAAGTATTGAGATACACTATGATATGTAAAGGTTAATGTCTTAATACATAAATTAAATGTTATTTTCTATGTTAATATATAAATTTAACTCTGATATTAGTCTTTATATATAAAATTAACTTTTATTTGAAGTTTGAAAATTAGAAAAGTGTTAGATACACACTGATATGTAAAGGTAAATATGAGTATAAATTACAATAATTTTTTCAATATGTAAGAGTATTTATATTGTGGTGTTTGAAAATATAGTAAAGTTAAGAACAACTTTAAGATATATAATATTCATTTAAGTCATATGTAATATTATCATGAAGAATATGTAAAGGTTCTTAGGCAAAGTTAAAGCAGAAATCAACAAAGTTCCAAAGTATATAATGTTGTGTAAATATAACCTACTCAAAATGTAAAGGTACTCAGAAGAATTATGTAAAGTTAACCCATTTAGTCTAGAATAATTTTTTTAAAGGTAAGGATCCTCATTATGATACATAAGCATCTATCAATTGAAAAAATTGATGTTGGAGAGTTTTAGAAATATATATCTAGAAGATAAATCATATAGCACTTGTTCTATTCCTCATTGTTTCAAATATCTTGATTATTATTACATCCACAATTCAATCCAATTTATGAGGAAGTTTTTAGATGAAATGGAAACATAATATGTATATGTATATCACAGTATGAAGCTATCAATGGATGCAAAACTAGACAAATCCAGTTCTGATGGATGAGATGTAGTCACACCAGGAGAAGAAGGAAATGTCATGGTAGATATGAAATGTGTCAATGATATAGGCCATTACATAGTAAAAATTATATGATGATTAAAAAATCCCAATAAAAAATAGGGAGGCCAAAAAGGAAATGTCAATGTTTTTTATGAACTTCATGTAAGAAAAAAACTACTCAATTATTTTAGGATTTCTAAATAAAAAAATTTGAAAACCATTAATAGTGATCAAAACTAGAGCAGTTTCTGGAATAATTATTTAATTAGTTCAAATGAGATGATGGTTATTATTGTAATATCAGTAAATAGAGTAAATTATAAGGATAATATTCAAAATATAATGGGGAAAAATTCAATGTGGTTCTATTGAGAGATCAATAAGAAGATAATGGTTCTAAGGTTGAAATAGTTTTAAATATTTTAAATATAGAAAATATATTCACTTTATTTTTTGAATATATAAGAGGTAGATGATATATATATATATATATATATATTTATGTATAGATATTAGTGTACATAGAACTTAATAATATATTTTTTTGTGAATTTTATGTATCGAAGGAGTGAAGAAACTGATACGATGAGTATCAAAGGGAGAGAAGCTGATGAAAATTGTATAGTAGATCCTGTGTATCAAGGTAATAGAAAAATAAGAGGTGGGGGAGGAGGATAAATAAGTATGAAGACCATTCATACAATACCCTGATATGATAAATGTCTATATAAGAAGGAATAATATTAAGTAGTATAAAATCTTCCTTATGATACCCCAATATCATAAAAGTAAATTTAAAATAAAGAAGAATAAGAATTAAAAATAAAAATATATTTTAAGAAGATACTGATAAAAAATATTGTTATTTAGTTCTTGATTTCGGTGTCAATTCTATAGAAGAAGAGGAATATTGGGGAATAATACAATGTAAAGTATATTTCTATTTACATATATTGGTCATGCTATGTTTGTTTTCTGAGTACGAGGAAGATGTACATACAACTATAAAAGAATATAAATGAGAATTTGAATTCCTATAATGAGGAAGATTGTAATTTTATTTTTATATAGTGACATTTTAGTTAGAATAAATATAATTTTCATTATGTTATTTTTGAGGAATCATTATAAACTGCCGGGAACTAGTATAAATCTTTTTTGGAAGAAAAGTGTAGATAAACATTACTAGGAAAAGGATAAAAACTTTCCAAAACACTATTTTATTGACGATAATACCTACCCCAATGATTTTTTTCGATATTAGTAGAGAATATATATCTCGGACTAAAAATAAACACATCAAGAATATTTTCACCCACACTGGAGGTGAACCTTGTAAAAAATATTCTCTTTTGATCACTTACTTTCATAACTATTTTCCATCGGGTAAATCGGTGTTAGGTAATCATACTAATATCTATATTTATCCTAATCTATAAAATAATAATGAGTTATGAGAGTAAATTTTAAATGGAAAAATAATTCGGGGAAACGTTCACACTGATTCACCCCCACCCCACCCCTCAGAGTAACTACATGGTCCTTCTGGGGTATCTCAATATTAATGAGGGATAATTTAGTTTTCCTCTAATTAAATATATTTTATTTTCTGATTTTTTTTCATTATTATAAATTAATTTTATATTTATATGTTGTTTAAAAGTGTCTCTAATAGAGAATAATTTTTCCATCAATATTAAATTATAAATGACAGTTTATGCCAACAAATTAAAGAATAAAATGAAAAAATAAGAAAATAATTTGAGAAAAATATCAAAATTTTATGAGGGTACACCACCTCTAGAAGGTAATCAATGTGGGTGTTCATTTTTTAAATAATATGATAATTATTATTAATCATATTCAAGTTATGTTTAGTATATATATAGTGATTCACATAGTGAATTTAATTTTGATATTTAGGATTATATTTAAATAATATTTGTTGAGTATATTAGATTTATATTAGAGTATTTCAAGGGTCTAAAAAAATGAAAATAACAACTATAAATTGAAGAAGATTATATGGATAATAAAATGGTCAAGATGTTGTATATGTATAACAATCACATCAAATATATGAAATCTGAGGAAAAATTTTTGTGGTTCTATAAGGAAAATAAAACCTGGATGAAAATATATAGAAAAATGAATTTATGAGATACTTGATACAAGAATTTATTTTAAATAAATGATCCATTCTTTATAAAAAATCCAAAAAATATTATTGATATAAAGAGTTCCCAATTAAAAGTGAAAGCCAAAAGAATAAAAAATCTTGAAATTTATTTATAAGAATGTTATAGGAAGCTTCAAGATCATGTAGATAATATAATGAAATAATTGAAAGAATTTTTTAGATTATTTGAGGATGAGAAAAATATACTCAACATGAATTGTTTTTAATTTATGGTTAAACATTGAAATTTGGTGGATTTTTAAGTTGAATCTTCTAAATTGGAAAATAGAAGATATACTATCATAAATATTTGTGGAAATATTTTACTCTAAAAAGGATCATACTAATGGAAATAAGATATTATGACCATTTAATTATCAATCCATGTAAGATCATAGAAATATCAAACCCATATTCTAGAAATATATGTTTGAACCAATGTTATTTTGATGTCTAGTGTAGGTTTCAAAAATAATTCTGGACAAACATGGGTGAAAAATGGTAAAACATCATATATTACATCAAGGGTTGTTGTAAGAATTTTCCATAAGAGTTTTTTATAAAATTAATCTAAAAATAAGGGTTATTTTTTTTAAAATAGTAAAGTTTAAAATTTGGATAAAATTCTACAAGATGAAAAAATATGGTTTTTTGTGAATTGTTTTTGTCATGTAAGTTTTAGAAAATAGGCTCTTTAATTTTGGAATAATATTTCAATTTATATTATGAAAGATGAAATTTATCATGAGTGGATTAAAAATAAATAAATATTTCTATTAGAAAGAAGTAATAACTATAGAAGAATAAAAATTTTTGATTGAAAAATATATTTGAGGTAATAGAGAATTTCTATGGAAATTTTAACAAAAGTGGTCATTATGATGACCAGTGATGATATAAATTAACCAATAACAATTCATATGTTTTTGGGAAGATAAGGCCACAAAACATGAAACATATGTGATAATAAATAATGAGTCTTCATTGGGATGTGACCAAAAAAATAATTTTGAAAATAGTTTACCTATGAAAAATATTTTTAAGGATTTACACCAAGGAAAATATTCTTCTACTGTGGAAGAAAAAACCACATCATGAACCATTGCAAACAAACCATGAACATTAAATGAGGAAGAAAGATGAATCATTAAATTGAATCAACACATGAAAAAAATAAATTCAGGGAATTGATTAAAGACATCCTAGAATATAGATTAAAAATTTTACCAAAGGAGAGGAAATATATGTATATTAAGGAATTGTTATAATGGTGAAAATGGGCTAGTCACCCTCTTAAAAATTACATGAAAATGCTACCAGGATTGAAAGAGTTGGTGAGAGTCAAAGGAATAGTACCATTGAATCAATGTATCTATAATATTATTATGAAAATAGAGTCTCTACGCAAGAAAAAACTACTATGAAAAACATGTCTTTATATAATAAATTTTTTTAGCATGTCCCTAAAGAAATGCTTTACCACATAACTATCATAGTTATAAATCACTGAGAAGATATATTGGATTATGTGAAAAATTCATTTCTATATGAGAAAAATATTGTGAAAAGAAGGAAGGCCATATTTACCAAAGACACACTTGTTTTTAAAATCAAAGTAGGAGATTTCATGGAGAGTTTTTATAAATTTTTAGCTAAAAAAAATGTTTTCTGGGTTGAGAAATACATCTCAATACTTCTTCTCTCACTAAGGATCTAGAGAGAACCCAACTTATTCCCATATATTTGTTTGTTTATTTTTCTTTTTTTAGGGAAATTAAGGTGATGCATATTGTGATATAACTTGATAAGAGTTGTGAACATTTTATAGCTATAAGAGATGTCAATCATGGAGTTATATAACTATTTCATCCTTTCAAATTTTAACGCGATGCAAGAAAATTATTGTATTTTGATGGTTCCTTTTAGTGTTCTTTCATGACATTGACATTGGTTTCCTAGTGTTCTTTTCCCAGTGGTGGCTCTAAAGAAAATATTCTGTGGCCATGGTGGTGGTCTCATGTCACTATTGAGGACTTTTTCTACTCCATAATTTACTCAAGATCTTAGTTTCCATAAATATTACCCCATTTAGATTGCAATGGTGGTTTTTAAGGAGTTTTGTGATGTTAAGTTTGAGAATTCAATGACGTTTTAGGAGGCACTTCTCTCTGGTGGCTTTGTCCCTGTCCATGGGCTCCCAGATGGATTTATCTTCATGATGGATTGTGGAGCGACTTCAAATTCATGGTTTGGATGTTTTTTTTGATTTTTTTATTTCTAAAGTGATGGTAGTGCTATCTCCCTTGAAGATGTTCCTCAATGATGGTTATGGTGATTTTCAGTGTTCATTTTTTATGTTTTTTTTGGATGAGGATGATGGTGATTTAATGATAAGGATGATGGATTCCAGAGGTCATTCCTCACTGGTGATCAGGTGTGATGAAAGGTCTGATTTTTATTAGGGTATGTGATACATGGTGGGATGTGTCCTGAGGCGGTGATTACCATTTGAATTATGAATTTTGAAAATTGAAATTGAAATTTTGAATATGGTTTTTGTGTTTGTATGCATGGACATGTATGGTTTTTTTAGGTTCCCACTTAACCAAAGAGTGGCTATTCAAAATAATAAAAAATGGATTTATGAGTGAAATTGTTTTTGGAGTTTAGGGTGTTCAAGTTATGTTTTAAGGGGGAGTAAAATTTTAAGAACAAAAATGTTTTTTATGTGTTTATTGAAGATCACGATGGGTGTTTATTTGTAAAACTACCTAAACACCCCTTGATAAGAGAAATTTGAGAATGTATCACATGTTATGCTATGTTATATATAAATTTATTATAGACATTAATCACCTTTTTTTCAACACTAATATAGATCAAGTAGACTTAGAGTAGATTAATTAATGGATCATTACTTATAGAAATATGATAACACCCATCTCTCAAGAGTATCATGTTTTACCAAGGGGGAGAAGAATATATTTCCAAAAATGATATTAGGAGGGTTTTCTCTTGTACTTATATATTTTTATTTTTTTCAATAAGTGGGAGTGAAAATGAGAACTATAATAAACATATTGAAAATAATATATGTGAAGCAGTTAAGGGAATTCACACAAAGTCAAAATGGGTATATTAAAGAACCCCTTGGATTGTGATTGTAGTAACAAAGAATAATGGTGGTGGAATGAGAACGTCTGACTATCTGTTAAAGTGAAATTTGAGTGTTTTAAATCAATTCACTTTTTTTCATAATAAATATATTTAGGCAAGATATTGTGTTACTCTTAGAGAGGATAAGAAAACTGTTAGTGAAGATAAATATCAATTTTTTGAGGAGTTGTACCATTCATTCCATACTAATAATGGAGATATAAAATTTATAGTTTATGTTGATGAAGAGATAAAAAATCTAGATATTTAGATGAAGTTTTTTGAATAAAATATGAAGAATGAGATAGCCTTACTAAGGATGGGAAAATTAATAAGATATAGAGAAGTTACTTTAATAATCTATTTAATGAAGAGAATATGTGTGAAATATAACTATATAATATAAGTATTAAAATGAGGAAACTCAAATAAAACTATTATATAAAAGGTCATCCTTCTGAGGATAAAGATTCCTTAAGAAGGATGAAAATTGATAAGGAAGTTAGGCTAGATAACATCTGCATTGATGTTTGGAAATATTTAAGGGCATTAGGTAATAAATGTCTCACAAATTTATTTAATAATATTATGAACTCTAATTTTTTTTGATGAATGGAGAAAGATCTATTTAGTAAAAGTGTATAAAAATAAAAGATATATTTAAATCTATGGGAGTTATATAGTCATTAAGATTATGATTCATACCATGAAACTTTGGTAGAGAGTGATTGAACATAAGATTTTAATGGAAAATAAATTTTTATATTATCAATTTGGTTTTATGAATGGAAATTAAACAAAATAAGTAATTCATATGATTAAATGACTGATGATGTATTATCAACAAAATCCTAATATTTACCTATTGATTTCATTGATTTAAAAAATAATTTGATAAAGTTTCCTAGAGTTGTTTCATGGAAATGTATTAAATGAAAAGGGGTGTAGGTGGTGTATATTAAACTCATATAAGATATTTATAAAGGTAGTTTCACTATATTTAGAACTCTAATAGGTGATACTATAGACTTTCGTGGTTACATAATACCACATCATGTTTTTTCTCTAAGATTATAACTTTTTTCATTTTTATTAGATGAAATTAAAAAAAAATTCAAGATGATATTCCTAGTTGCATGATTTTTATAGATGATATAGTTTTTATTATAGAATAAAAATAGAATATTAATTTAATGTTATATATTTAGAGAGATAATTTAGAATCTAAAGGTTTCCATCTTAATAAGGATAAGATACAATCTATAGTGCGTCATTTTAGTAAAATATTGTCTAGTAATATTATGGATGTGATTTTGGGAAACTATGTTGTTTCAAAGGTTGATAATTTTTTATATTTTAGATCATTTTTAAAATGTGATAGAGATATTAAAACAAATTTATCTCATAGGATTAATTATTTATGGATAAGATGAAAAAGGTTTATAGGGGATTTTGTACTTCTAAAATTCTTATGAAATTGATGGGTAAAATTTATAAGACTGTTTGTATACCAACTATTCTATATGAAAGTGGGTGTTATCCATGAAATATTAAATAAAAAATAATGGTAACATAAGTGAAAATTTTAAGTTCAATACTTAGATATACAAAGTTGGATACGAGTATAAATGTATTTTTGGAGAGAAAATTAGAGTTGATTGAATTGGTGAGAAGATGACGAAGAATAGATTAAGATGGTTAGGACATTGAATAAGACCAAGGTATG
This sequence comes from Viscum album, assembly GCA_963277665.1. Lineage (NCBI taxonomy): Eukaryota > Viridiplantae > Streptophyta > Magnoliopsida > Santalales > Viscaceae > Viscum > Viscum album. Next base: position 584,131,871 of record OY728120.1, read on the forward strand.
AAATTGTTAATAGGGAAATCATAATAAAAAATTCCCTTATTAAAATATGTTGAGGTAAAACAAAAAGCAACCACAAACAAATAATTTATTATAATCTTATTCTAAGTGGTTTCAATTAAAATATGCTCTTTAATAGTGCTAATTAGAGATATTTGATCCATATATCAAGTATTATTTAATTGGATTTAAATATTTGTTGTTATTTTTGTAAGTATTTAAATATGTTTTGGGTGATTATAAAGATCCCAATAAATTAATATATTAAAGAACCCGATGATTAGTGGAGAGTATCATGGAAATGGGGAGCACATAGATTGATATACATACCTTGAAAGTGGGAAATGACTACGGATTCTACTTTGAGTACATGTATAAAGATATTTAAGAGAGTAGCCTTTACATATGATGATTATAGAGTTGATATTAATGAGTATCAAAGAGTAGTGATGAGGGTTATTGGAAAAATTATCTACAATCGGTTCATGGTGAATATAAAAAGATAGATATTGAAAATATTTAGATGATGTGATTAATAAAGTACAAAGGCTGGATATTATATTGATAAACCTTATTTGTGTTATCTAGAATAACTTATTCTGCATATGATGTTCAAATAAACCTAGATCACTACTGGAAAATCGCCACATAGAGGTGGTTTAAACCACCACCATATGCTTCTATGGAGATTTCCAGAAACTGCTGCTAAATTGTGTGACGACATACAATATGCGGAAATTTCTTCAATTTCGTGGAGGTTTCTGGTAACCATAATAGAGATCGCATTTCACAGTGGTCGGTTTTGGGTTTAGCAGTGGTTTTCCTAGACAAAATGGTTTTTTCTCGGCGGTTTAAACCAATGTGAAAAAAGTCCTTTTGTCTGGGAAAACCCTCGCTAAAGCCACAACCAAACACTGTGAAATGGTAATGGAAAATGAAAACTATCTTACGGTGGCTTTAATCACCACTAATTTATTGTATGTAGTGATGGTTTTAACTGCCCTCGATAGTAACATACCAAATTATAGTAGTTGTTAAAACTGCTACTAAAAATCATCAATTTACTTCATAGAGGTTTAAACCGCTAATAAAGGTCGATTTATTAAAAAATAAGCTGATTCAGCAGCCCCAATACCAGTGACATGAAACAAAACATGCCAATTTCACATGCACATACATCCTATATCCAAAATAATACAAAGAAACCAACATTTTCATAAAAAAATCACTTTTAAATCCACATAATTATTCAATTTAGAAACACATAATAGAGATAAAGAATATGGTCGGGTGAAGAAATATGATATTATAGGATACCAAATTGTGGTCTAAATATTACACTATAAGAGTTCTAAAAGAAGAAGCTTGTTCCGTAGATGTATTTTCCATGCCATTTCAATTATAAATTCATAAGGGACATGTACTAATCAATCCATTGCTCATACCATTTCTTCCTATGGGATATTTACCATTTTTTTGGGATTCTGGTTCAAGGTGTGATATATGATGAGTTCCTCCCTATAGAGAATGTGTGGGAGGACCAGGATAAAATTCCAACTCTTTTGTGGATATTTCTATGTTTGGTGAAAGGGACCAATGCAATAAGCTTTAAGTAAAGGACATCTCATTCAAGAAGTAGTTGAACTAATTCTTGAATGAGCTAGATGAAATTCTTTTAGGGTGGTAGAACACATTCCCTTGGGTATTCGAATGGGGAAGGAGTAAATGTACATAAATATTCTATTTAAATGATAATATATGCCATGGGGCTATAAAATAATTTCTAATTCTCCAATGTTTAGGCTTATGGGGTTAATTTCCACACTGATCTATAGTCAGATTCTTCCTGTGAGGGATGCACACATGGGGCATGGTCAAAGACCATCATTAAGGAGGTGATGTTTGATACCGGGCATCCTATCAATCTAGATGTTACTATATTGGAGGAGTTATACAATGTGCTATATTAGATCAGCCAAGGGATAACTATGATCCATTTATGAAGAACCTTTAACTTCTTATATTTCTATGTAGTATCACACATGGGGGGATATGATTATTGATACCACATCTCTCCACCCTACACCAATTTCCATCAAAAAATTAGAAACATCACCTGAAGGTTCCCACTCATGTCGGACCCTATGGATGTGCTTAAAATGATCAGGTCAAGAGAATGAATCATGTTCCACCCATTCCCCCTCCCAATAGGGATGGTGACTGATGATAGAGTAAAATTTGATATATAATCTATTGGTGAATCCTTTAGTGGAACCTTTTCTGGTTGAAGATGTAATCCATACAATTTTAACTTTGGGTCAAGTGGGTGTCATGAAATCAGGACAAGCAGTGGATCATGGATCAAAATTTAGTAAGTAGAATCCACCAGTCTTTAGTGGGGACAAAGACACCTAGGAATATGAGGAATAGCTTGATCAGATTGAGAGGATCCACAATTTATTTAATACTCATAAGGAATTCAATGTGGGTTTCTCCATGTATATGCTTGAAGGACTAGGTAGGAGATGGAGAGACTCCATCGTGCAAGCTAAGTTTCACGAGGAAATTACCTAGAATTCTTTCAAGAAAACATTAAACCAATAGTTTTACCCTGAGGAATTATGTTTGGAAATTATCATTAATTTCTAACCTTAGAGAAGGGTAAGGGTACTGTTATGGATTATTCCCATCATTTTGCTGAGTTAGTTCATTTAGCACCGAATCTAGTCACCAATGAGTAACTAAAGTCTAAATGGTTTGAGTTTGGATTGAGTCTAGATAATCAATAAATATTGACTATTATGTGTATTCTGACCTTTATAGAGTTAGTCTAAAAATAAGGTCTAAATTAGGCTGATATATCTAGAAAGATAGGTTTGGGTGGAGCTTTAGTTGGAGGGGTTGTTACACATGGCGTATTTTTTGGACAGAAAAGAATACTCAAGGGGGATCAGTTTCATTAAGAATTTGTTTTAGGCGCTTCATTAGGGTAGCAAAAAGTTTTCTTATAACAGTATGGAAAGTGTGTTCATACAAAGCCTAATTGTGTGGAGGATCCTAATACTTTTAATCATTGTGGACAGTTTGGTTATGTAAAGTGTTTTTGTGAATGGATATCCTAGGGTAGTAAGGTAGGATCCACTTTCACCAAGGATTCAAAGGATCATAATGATGATTCCAAGGGTGGTGGGTATAATCCTTAGGCCAAGGGGGATTTTTATTTTTCCAATACAAGATGTATTTATGTAGAGGATTATGTGATATATGAATCTGAAGAAGGTCTTACTATTGTTAGAGGTACAATGTTTATTTTATCTTTTATGGTTTTAGATTTGTTTGATACAAGTGATAATCATTCCTTTATATTTTTAAAGTTAGTTGACATGTTGGAATTAATTTTAGAACTTATGTCATTCTTATTTTATCTTTCCACGCCTTTGGAAAAGAGATCTGAACTTGGTTTCAATTGTCCCGCATGTCAGGTGATGATAGATGACTTCAAGGTGGTGTGTGAATTTTTAGTTCCTAATGTTGAAATCTTCAAACTGATACTTGTAATAGATTAAATGATCAACATTAAGGCTCACATATACATTTATCTTTATTCAGTATAGTTTTTATCTTCCAATGGGGTCACTCGTGATTTTTAGTGTGAGTGGGATGCTAGATCATGAAGGGTGGGGCTTGTTGGTCCTTATAATTGGGTAATATCATGCTAGTTTTAAAATATTTTTCGTGATGTCAATAAACCTTTTTTGGGATGTTAACTTCCTGGTATGGTGTGTGCATACCCTAAAGTCTTTTAGGATGATTTTTTTTGGTTTACCACCACACAGAGAGGTCAAATTTACTATTTATATTCTCCCTAGTATCATGTCCATTTCCATTACATCTTATCAAATGACACCTAATGTGTTGGTGTATTCTGATTATAAGAACTTGAAATATATATTTTATTATAGGGATATGAATTTGTGATAGAAAGGTGGAGTGGTGTATCTTCATAATTTTTTATTCGATGAGATGCATCGAGAAACATTCTATGGTACAAGAAGAACCATTTTCTACAGTGAGGTATTTGTTTGGGCTCAAAATCAAAGTTTCCAATATGAAAAGCCAAACCCGTGTAAGTTTTCAAACTAGATAAATTCCCAAGTCTATGGAAGTCACTGACGGTCAACTTTAGAGAAACATGCATTTTGAACATTTTTTTAGAAGAAGCATCATATTTCTCAATACTCTTGCACCATAACTCCTATAATTCATCAATTAAAGGCTGCAAGTATACATCAATATCATTTCCAGGAATTTTTTTTCCAAGAATAATCATCAAAATGATAAAATACGTTTGTTGCATATACATCAACAAAGGAAGATTGTATGGGATCAAAATAACTATCCAAATACTATAACTGGTACTCAAAGTCTCAAATGGGTTGCATCCATTAGAAGCCAATCCCAATCGAACATTCCTAGGATCAGCTAAGAAATATAGATGTAATGAATCAAATGTCTTCCACAATTGTGAATCTATTGGATGTCGCATTAACCCATCATTGTTATTATATACATAATGCCACTTTATGTGTTCGACAGTTTTTATGACATGAATAATATTTGAAATTGAAGATTTAAAGGAAAGTAATGAAAAAAATTTTCTGGTGTATTCCATTTATTCTTCTTCATGGTAGTATGATAATTCAGACTTCCAATATCACCCATTTACTGCAATCTAGATGAAGAAAATTTTTTAAAATCCTATTTACATGAATCCTCTCACTAATAAAGAATAAAATCATTTGGACATGCATGTATTTTTTGTATAATTCAGACCAAGCCTATTAACAACTTTTTTCATATCATAAAAACATTTTGGGAGGTTTGCTTTAAGAAATGAATCACTCGACAATTCCAATATCATGGAAATTTCCTTATTTGTAATTCCACATAGGTATTTGATATGGTACAACTTCAGAATAAAAGAATGTTCTGAATATTTCAAACACCAACTATACAACTCTTGATTTCCATCATCAACTTAACCATGCAACATATTTTCCTCAGTGAATTTTCCCTTATATTTTTCTCTATAGAATGAATAGGACGATCCAATGATATATTTCAATCTTGATCGGGTTTTCCTACAGTCTCAAAAATATCACTTGTCACATTGGTATTTATAGCACCCTCATCTGGTTGTTATGATATATTTTGATGTTGATGTTGGGGTCTTGCAATGCAGAATTCATCATTTATAAGTTTCTGTATTTCATTTTCTGTTGTCGATGTATTTGGGAGCCCTTTATATGGATTGACATTAGTGGTCAACTTTTCTATAACAATCGATTCTCAATGCCAAATCTAACACAAATATTGGGCAGGGAATTTCTTCAATATTAAATGTTCATAAAATTCATCTCTCTTAACACTACAACATAAAATGCCTTTAGCGGCGGTTTACAAAACTGCCGCTAAACCTTTTATTAAAAAGATTTAACAGTGGTTTATTAAACACCGCCGCGAAACCCAATTAGTTTTTTACATCAGCGAAAGTTCCACCCCCACCCGAGCCAACCCCGACCCCGCGAGGCTTCTAACCCCGATGATCGTGAACCCTAGCTCCGGTCCCTTCTGCTGCCCTCCCGTGCCACCGGTGACCTTGCCCCCGGTCGCTGATGACCCCACTTCTCCCCCTAACACCTGCGACGCCGACTTCTCACTCGACCCCGTCGAGTTTGTACCCTAGGTATGCTCCCCTCCCCTATCGTTGGTGGGATCATCCTGTTACGGTGGATTTTTTGTGTGTAATGGTTAGAGGAATCTTGTGGAGGAAAAATTCATAAGGTTTTATGTAGTTTCATTATTATTGAGTAATTTCCATAATTTATTTTGGTTTATCATCAAATTTGGATGAATTCATTTAATGGATTGACTTCATATATTTGGGTTTTGTTTAGAGATGAGCTCAGAGGTGTTCCAAGAGTGATCCATACCCCATTTCATGAAGTTACGGTGAGGATACATAATTGATGACATGTCCCTAAAGTATGACTAATTGGATTAATATGGATTAATTCTCTTAATTAATTATTATTAATTTATAATATATGTTATAATTGTATGATTTAGGGGATTGATATGGTGTTGGTTCCTAGAGATGGCTTTGATGAGGATGGAATGATATTTCTTAAGGGGATAACTCTATGGTCAAGGTAGTTTATGACTAATATTACTATAGGATATGGTTATGCATTTATTGTGTGGATTGAAATTTCATGTAGGTGGGTATGTGACATGAATGGGATCCATGAGTTATTTACCTTATGATACATGAGGATAGAGATTCATGTCGGGTTCATAGAATTCCATTTAGTATGATGCATTGATTATAAAACCATTGATGGCTATGTTATATATGTGAGAGGCTTAACTATAGAGAAATTAAAACCCCAATAGGGTGTCCATCATGTATTTATGGGTCAAGTTATCTATAAAGGTCTTGTTTTAGGTAATTAATTATCTCCTAAAGATATTTCTAGGGGAGAGGCTATGGGATGGTGTTGTAATGGTCATCTATGGTATGATAATCTATGAGAACATATGAATGACCCAGTATGAAACCAAGTTAGGTTTCTTTGCTCGATGAGAAATCAATATGGACTATATGGATAATGATAGGTTCTCAAACCTTATGAGTTGGGAATGTGGCCCTTGACAGACATTTATCCCTTAGGTAGGGGTGAGATACCTAGGGAATAAAACCGTAAGTGGTGTCTTTATCATCCACATTAATCAAATTGCACAATATCAATATAACTTCAAAATTAGATTTATCATGTCAATAACAAATTACCAATCACACTGAAACCACACTAATGATAGTAAGCGAATAAATACTTCCTCTAAATTTTTCTTCTTATTAGTGGTCTAATTCTACTAAATTCAGTGCTTGATATCCCTTGTTATAAACCAGATTCAATATGACATCATTGAATCTCTTAGTTAAGACTTGGAAACCTCTTTTTATTCTATAATAATCCATTTTTTATGTATTTCTAGATTCAACAAGTGACTTTACTTCAACATGAAACTTCTAGATCATGTTTTGAAGAAAAAAAGTGGTTTCTTAACACCACTTGCGGATTCATGATCAACCATGACACGTTTTGATCATATTTTATATCAAATGAGACTTGAAATAATTGTTACATCACTTATTTCATGCATTTTTTGGATTTAATCAGTTTTTCCTTTAGTTGAATAACATGTACTTTATTAGCACATCCACCCCATGGATCCTATCTCCCCATAAATATTGGGCAACTTCAAGGAATAACAAAAATGTTCAATGCCCACACCGAAGTCTGAATCTAACTCTTAGTTCAGCTCCATGGTCAGATCCTCGATCGTCCCATTTAACCATAATTCTCCACTCATGAGAACTAACACATATATGATCCAAATCACCCTCAAGTCACACCACCACTCTTTTCTATGTGAATACACCAATGAGAGGTCTAGGAATTCAATCCACACAAGGTTCGTAGAACCTCAAAACCTAATCTCTCAAGTTATTTCATCATGAATTTCCATGAACACCACCACTTATCATGCCTCAAGACTACCATCCGTCACGTGTTTCTTTTCACTCCAAATTAACAATGTGTTAAGTTTTGTAAGCATCGTAAGGTTTTCCCTAAACATTATTTATAATATATTTATTCAATATAAGAGTTTTATATGATGAATCTATAGAGAACTTAGGTTGGGGTTATTCCAAATTAACAATGTGCTTTGGTTTTCATGGTAAAGTAGCTACCATGTTGTTATCACACTGTTTCTCTTTACCAAATAAACTTCCCCTATCCCAAACACTAGAGGGTTCATATATAACTTTGGGGATCATCTTTATTATATTATGTTTCTGTAATCTTATACTATTGTATATATAAATCTCTTTCTCTATTTAGTAGTAAATATGTGTTTTAATTTTTTTATTATTGTGTAGGCACATTGTGACATACATGGATAAAAGATGGATCACATTACAGAGGAACACACCTCAGTATGTTAAGGGATTGAATGAGTTTTTATATTTTCCAATTTCTAATCGATCCGTTGAAGGGAGAATAAAATGTCCATGTCCTAAATGTAAATTTATAACATGGTTGAAGAGAGATAAAGTTTATGAACATTTAACACTGAAGCAATTCCCTGGTCAATATTTGCGTTGGATTTGGCTTTGAGAATCAGACGTTACAGAAAGATTGTGCACTGATGTTAATCCACAGAATGAGGTCCCAAGTTCATCGACAATGGAAAATGAAATGAAAAACCTCATAAATGATGCATTCGGCACTGCAAGACACCATTATCTGCATCAAAACATATCAGAACAACCAGAAGATGGTGCTACAAATTGCAACATGACAAGTGATGTTTTTGAGACTGTAACATAGGAAGATCAATATTGTAACATATCATTGGATCCTCCTCTTGATTCTATGGAGCCAAATGTAAGAGAAACCTTCACTGAGGAAAATGCGTTTCATGATTTAGTTGACGATGGAAATCAAGAGTTATATAGTGGGTGTTTGAAATATTCAAAGCTTTCATTTCGGCTGAAGTTGTACCATATCAAATGTCTATGTGGAATTACAAATAAGGCAATGTCCATGATATTGGAATTGATTTGTGATGCATTTCCTGAAGCAAAAATCCCATAATCTTTTTATGATATGAAAAAGTTGTTAACAAGCTTGGTCTGAATTATAAAAAAATACATGCGTGTCCCAATGATTGTATGCTTTATTGGGGAGAGGATTTAAGTAGACAGAAGTGCAAGAAATGTTTTTCTTCTATATGGCAGAAAAAGGGTGATGTTGGAAGTCTGAATGAACATAATTTCATGGAGAAGAAGAAAAGGAACACACCTGTAAAGGTTTTTCAGTACTTTCCTTTGAAGCATCGATTGCAAAGATTATTCATGTCCTCAAAAACCACTGAATACATGAAGTGGCATTCTGTAGATAATAACAATGATGGGTTAATGAGACATCAATGAGATTCCTAATCGTGGAATATATTTGATTCATTACTTCTAGATTTCTCATCTGATCCTAGGAATGTTCGATTGGGATTGGCTACTGATGGATTCAACCTATTTGGGACTTTGAGTACCAGTTATAGAATTTGGCCAGTTATTTCGATCCCTTATAATCTGCCTTCGTGGATGTGTATCCAACAAACATCTTTTATCTTTTTGATGATTATTCCTGGAAAACAAATTTCTTGAAATGATATTGATGTATACTTGTAGCCTTTGATTGACGAATTGCAGGAGTTATGGAGAAACAGTGTTGAGACATTTGATGCTTCTTCTAAAACAATGTTCAAAATGCATGCTGCTTTAATGTGGACCATTAGTGACTTCCCCAGGCTTGGGAATTTATCTGGTTGGAACACTTACACAGGTTTGGCTTGTCCCATTTGTAACTTTGATTTTGAGCCTAAACAACTACCTCACAATAGAAAATGGTGCTTCTTGTGTCATCGAAGATTTCTCGATGCATTTCATAGATTTCGGCTGAACATATCAAAATTTAATGGTTCCATTGATCGTAGACCACCTCCAAAGTTGTTAACTGGTTATGAAATATTGAAACATCTTGAAAATGTTGAAACAGAATTTGGGAAGGTTCATCATTTGAATGATAGTGGAAAACGGGTCCGAAGTGCATCGTCAAGTGAAATCAGAATGCAACAATGGAAGAAAAAAAGTATATTCTTCAAACTTCCATATTGGGAATTTAATTTATTGTGGCATAATCTTGATGTGATGCATATTGAGAAGAATGTCTGTGAAAATTTGATTTTCACTTTGCTTAGTGAGCATAAAAAGTTGAAGGATCATCTCAATACTCGTAAAGACTTACAAGCAATGAACATAAACGTGATCTCTGGCCAGATGATAATGAAAAGTATCCTCTGACAATTTTTTCAATGAAAAATAGGGATAAAGATACATTCCTTCGAATTTTAAAGAATGTTAAGGTATATGATGGGTACTCAAGTAATATCTCAAGGTGTTTTGACATGAATAATCGTAATTTACATGGATTGAAAAGTCATGATTCACATATTTTTTTACAACAGTTACTACCATTGGCATTGCATACATTATTACCTGAAAAAATTACTGTTGTTGTACTCCAATTCTGCACATTTTTTAGATAACTATGTGTGAAATATCTACATCCATTTCAGCTTGAAAACCTCCAGGAGAGGTTTGTATTGACCCTTTGTTCAATGGAGATGATCTTTCCTCCATTTTTTACTGTAATGATGCATTTAACTATTCATTTGGTTGAGGAAGCTAAATTAGGAGGCCCCGTTCATTATCGATGGATGTATCCAATTGAGAGGTACTTTATTTATATGTTTTTTAGTTAAGTAAAATTTTTTTGTACTTAATTAAATGCATAATTATGTTTATTTTATTCCACAGATATCTTGGGCATTTGAAATCATACGTGAGCAATAAAGCTCAACCAGAAGGATCTATTACTGAAGGATATTTGGCTGAGGAGCGTCTTACCTTTTGGTCTCAATACTTGGATGATATTGAGAAAATATTTAATTGATTTGGACGTGTTGACGACACATCAACTCATTCTAAAATACATCAAAAATCCAAAATATTTCCTGCTATTGGCTGATCAGTTGGGAGGACCTCAAATGTGACACTGAGTGAATTGGAATTATTACAGGCACATAGATATGTGATGATGAATAGTGAAATTGTAGATCCATTTATTGAAGAGTTGAGGATACTAACAAAGAGACAAATGAGAGGCCGAACATGAAATGAGAAAGATATAATGAAATATGTTAATAAAGATCTTGTATAATGGTTTTCACAACGTGTAAGTTCATAAATATTGCAATAAGTATGAATATTTGTTTAACACAAACATTTTGTAAATCTAATAAAGTATATTTCTTTTTTCAGATCATGAATACTGATACTCGAGCAGAGGTGTTAGAAGATTTGAAGTTTCTTACTAGAGGTCCTCTAAAACAAGTTATAAAGTTCATCTCTTATAATGTGAATAACTTTAGATTTCGTACAGTCGATCGGGAAGTGGGTTTGAAAACACAGAATAGTGGTATATTTATATTTGCTGAAGTGGAATACTATGGAAAGATGAATTATATTTTTGAATTAAACTACCACGAACATTATTCTGTTGTTTTATTCAAATGAAAATGGGTTTATATTATCAGAGGTGTTAAAAGAGATTCCTTGCCATTTACTTCTGTGAACTTCTCTTTCTTGATGGATGTTGGTGATCGTGAACTGCATGATCCATATATCTTAGCATCGCAAGAAAAAATGGTATATTATTTGAATGATGTTTTCGATGAAGGGTGGAGTGTAGTTGCTCACGCAATACAAATAGATTTGTATGATATGGGTGATGAAGTGGAAAATTTGACCTCTGAAAATGAATTTAATGAACAATAGGAAGCAGAATTATTTGTCCATCATGATATTGAAAATATTAGTCTAGCAAGGATGAATGAAGTGGATGAAGCAATGAAGTAGGAAACCGACATGATTTAAGGGGAAAATGATTTTATGTACAATTATTTACTTATTCAGAAACCACTTGTTTTATTTCTGCAGTCATTCATTATCATTGTTATATCTATTTTGTCTGTTAGTACTGGACATCTATTATCATTTTTAATTTTTTTTCTGTATATTTTTTTGAAATATTTATTCTGAACAAAATTTTATTTGATTAAATGATAGGAATGACGAGGAGGAAGTGGTACACTATTTCATCTAGTTCTGCGATAGATAACGATCCATTTGGCTCCCTCCCCACGACATCTGAGGCACCAGCTGCCTACAACCCTGCACCATCTCCCCCTGCACTTTCTCTCACACCATATTTGGATGTCCCATTAGAGGGTGAGTCATCGACTCCCCCCTCAGGAGTCTCAGTAGTGGGGCAGCGACATGCCCCTTCCAGTTCATCATGGGCATACTGGAGTGTCACTATCATAGGTATAAATTTTAATTAAATAAATTTATTTCATTTTGTTTATACTAATTGTTTTCCCATTGAAGATGAAAAAATGCAACAATGGAGAAAAACATAAAAAGTGCATATGTTTGGAATATGACTGGCGAAAAGATAGTCGTGCCATTTGATTCTTATGGGGTCCCTAGGGATGACGCTGTGGGGCCCGATTCTAGGCCATCTAGCAGCGAGGCCCATTTCCCTTCCTATTTCATATGATGATTGGATACATATGCATCCAAGCTGGTAAAATGAATTTTTTTATTCTCAAATAAATGTAAATTTATTACATTATGGTTTAATTGAATGTCATGTTACTAATATGTTCAAAATTAATTTCTGTATACATATGTTCTTCCACTTTACAGTTGCTGATATGATAACATGGAAGTGGACATTGAGAAATCTAGGTAAGAAATGGAAAGATTTAAAATGGATATTGTAGTGTGATTTCAATGATACTTCGTTGGCTGTGAAAGAAATGTATGAGAAGCTACCCAGTGGGGTACCAAAAGAAAAATGGAAAATTTTTGTTGACATACATCGTGATGAGAAGCCAATGGTATTGAAATATATATTATTATATTATCATCATTTTATATTTATACATGTATATGAAGAGGACATGACATTGAATACATTACTATTAAATTGAATTTTATTTATTTCAGGATCTCTCAAGACAGAATGCATCAAACCGGGCTAAGAAAGTCATCCCTCACACTACGGGCTCAAAAATATTTTCTAGAAGCCGAACGACATTGGTAATATTTTAATTAGTTTAAATATTTATAAGAAAATATTATCTATTTAATATATTTAATTGTTGATTTATCTTTGATTAATACAGTCACAGAGTTTAGGGCACGAAGCATCCTGAATTGAACTGTGGTTGGATGTTCACAAGAAATCAGATGGAAGTTTTGTTAATGACCCTACTATAGAAGTTTGGGTATGAAGTCAATTTTTTATTATAATAAATTATTATCAGTTTTTTACTGTGTTAATATGTATTGATATTTGATTTAAAGGTAAAAATTAAAGAACTATGGGATGCCAATCTTTTGCTGTCCTACTTAGTCTCCCAAGATGACCCGATTGTTAAATTCCTTGGGAAGGAGCATCCTAGTAGAGTGCTCGGGATGGGTTTGGGGCCCATACCATCTGAGGTTTTTAGCAGGCCACCGGGGATGGAAGCTGCATCTACACCTGGATTTAGTCAGCCCATACCTGGAGATGCTCAGAAAGAGATTGTTTCTCTACGAAACACAGTTCACCAGCAGGGAGATCGGATATTTGCTTTGCAGAAAGAGTTGATTGAAATACGTCAGCATATGAGAAGATATTCCCCCGGTAGTAGTGCATCGACTGATGGTATGCAGGTAAATCACAAAAAATCAAAGTCATTTAGTTTTCTAACTTTCATTGGTTTTAAGTTTTAATATAAATATGCAACTGTATTTACTTTTCAATATAATGTTCTTACAGGTGACAACAGAAAGTGGCGATGAAGGTGGTGAGGGTGACGATGCATCATCAGACCGTGATTAGTTGTATTGTTGATGTGTTGAACAAATATGGGAATAGTTGGTTTGTATATGTAACATTTTTGGCACATGGTTTCCACCAAACATTTTCATTTCCTAAAATTTCCTTGATTTCTCAAGTTTCCTTTTATGCATTTTATTGATTTATGAAGTTTCTTTTTATGTCTTGACTTATCGAGTGTGGTATACATCATTCCATTTAGGCCTGTGTTTGAATTGGTTGTCGAGATTTTGGATAACTAGGAGTTAAACCCATTGTCGATGTGTTGAACAAATTGGGTCATTTCATAGTGATCAGGGGGATAGTGTTGTGGACACTTTGGTGAGGCCCTTGAAATTTGTCTTACTAGGAGGCCCTTGTGAGTGGTAATTGACTACCTCTAAATGACGTTTCTCTTTTAGTGAATCCTGTATTTGTTCTAGGGAACCAAACATTGCAACACATTGGGATTTAAAACACCTAATATACTTATATAGATCCACTATTATATCGAATATCAATAACATGGAGGTTCCAAATATGGGTGGTATAAGATTTGAATCCACACACTCAAGATATGAACTCCAATAAGGTTGTACTCATTCACATCAAAACTCAATGGAATCCATTTGAGAAGTGAAGGAATCCACCGACTCCTAAGATACTACATCCTAAAATTCCATTGGGATAATTTCCTTATATTGATTGAGATATATACCCCATGAAGGCAACTATAGATAAAACCTTAATTTTGTGGTAATTTGCATCAATTTATTTGATCCTAATCAAGTTTGACATCTCAGATCAACCTTTATTTATTGATTAATATACTATTATTATATAATATTAGATAAATGAGGTATGATAACATCAACCAAATCACCATACATAATGGGTTTTTTCCCTATAAAAATTTAATATTGATTTTCACATGTTATACTATTTTGAATTTGAACTAAGTAATATTCTCTTATATTGATATGGTTTTACTATTTTTTAGTGGTGAGGGGGTAGTGGATTCATCCACACCTATTTAATACTCAATAGAATCATGTTTCCCAACACCAATTGGGTTAACATTAAAGAAATATACTAATGTGTTACCACCAATAGGAAACACATATTTACATTGTAAGAGGGATATCATTAATTTGGGTGTGATCCCATAGGATTAATGATAATGGAGATGACCATGAGGAAAAAATGATAAAAAATCCCCCCACCCATGTGGGTTATGTTTTCCATTGTAATTTTATATTCACAAAGTCCACTTAGGATAGATTCTGATGCTTTTAGATATTAGATCATTGTAACCATCCCTAGTATATTATCTAGATATTCTAATGGGCCTCAAGGGTGTTTAAACTAGTAGGGGTATAAATATACTCTTGAGTGTTAGTGGTTGGATATCCCCAGTTGGATCAACTTTTAGATGCTTGAGTATATACAATAGGGAAAAACACCCTATATATCTTATTGATTACTCAAGGTCACATGTTAATAAAAATTACTATAGTGAACATGATACTCATAATGAAGTTCTAAGGTGATTTCTAATTTATGGTGGGAATATTTATCCAAATCAATATGATAAGAGAAGAATGTGTTCTCATGATCTATTGAAAGGATACAAAAAGTTTGGATGTGAAATTATGGACCAATGGTTTTTCCATATAATATTTTTAGTTGGACAACCTGTGGGACATTATTCCCTATAGATTACCATGAGTGTCATATAATGTCAGGATAGATCCATTTAGATGGTATTCCTGAAATAAGCTATGAACCATCATGCACTCATTTTACAAGGGTAGGAGACAATGTATGTCAGGGTATGGGGAACATATATTCATAGAAATTGAGTCCTATGTATTACATAACAATTGTTTTCATGCCTCACCATTGTGTTCCTTATGGGTACTATCATCTTGTTTTTGGTCTTGAACATAATTGTTGAATTTGGTGATTCAATTTTAATTGAAGGATGTGATGAAGGTATTGAAAAGGAAACACAATGATGAAACACATCAATACATAATCAAATGTAAGAGTTCATAGTTTATCAATCCAATTCCATGTTAATGGATTCACATTAGGTTATCTATTTTTTGATGAGAACCTCCAATGGGCATCCATGTATATGAATATTTGGTATAGATGTCCTTTTAGAACTAAATTACAATGAAAGGTGTTCACTAGTGATTCATACTATAAATTCTTCAAAATAGGTATTGGTAAAAGGTGAGAGATTTTGGGATCATCAAATATTCTTTTGGTGGAATCATTTGAATTATTGAATTCCCTTATAGATTTATGATTTTTTTAATGAATAATATCAAAATACTAGTGTTTAACGAGTTACCCCTATTCCTATGATCTCTCTGAATCTGTGTAGATATGAAAATATATGATTTTTAGGTTAATCATACATATAATACATGTTTATGATTCATTTGTTTAAGGCCACATAGTTAGGAAATTATTCATTTTCACCATACAAAGAGGTCGTAGGTGTTTACATTGTTGGGATCAGGCCCATGCGATGAGCATCATATGAATCTCTATAAATAGAATCACAACACACATAGATTATTAATGATTAGTGGGATACATCATACCATTTATGTTCAATTTAAATAGAAATATTTCAGGAATCTTAACTTTTTGTGAAGGGGAACACTTTGTGAAAGGTACCTAGAAGTAGATATTATTTGAATTTATCATGAGTTTCCATTTCAGTTTCATCTTGGTCTTCAATGACTAATTTTGAGAAGGTATGGTTGTGGATTACACCTATTATAGGGCCCATATATTTTTTTCAATATCATATATGTTGGTATGATGATAATGGATGGATTCTTAAGAGGCTGTGGCATACAACTTGAAGGTGGGTATGATATTGTGATACTAGGAGGGGTATCTAAAATTAAATACTATACAAATAATATAATACGTGAGTCTTTAACTATGGTCTTTTGTAAAAGTGATTCATATTATTCTTATCGTATAAGAATAATAGAATTTTTCTTGATGTTGGGATTGAACCTCAGAGGGGAATATATTGTATCCTAGTTAAGAGGAATAAAATACAATATAATTGAAGGCATGAATTTTAAGGTAATGTGACATGATTCATCGTAGATTAAAATTGTGTTGAAATTACATGTGTAATGAATTTTAGAGTATTCCTACCAGGTTTAGAAGGTGATTACTATAATGTATCTCAATAATTATTTTAAATTATGATCAAATAGAACATAATTTTTTTATGTATCATGATTTTTTTTAAGAAATAAGTTATAGAAGATTATTTGTGTTACATAAAAGTGCACAATAAGGTATTGAGTGAGGCTAACACACGAGATTCTCTAAGACACCTGGTATAGTAGATGTGTGTGGTGATGGTATATTTGGGGTATTAAACCAAGTAGGAGGCCCAAACATGGTAAATCTAACTGTGTTTTATGCTCACTCCCTATATGGGAACACCGACACACATGTATATCTAATGTTTCATTTTCAAGTGATATATATTATGGGGGATCAAGAAGGATCGGCTAGACGTATTTTTAGAGATTAGTAAAATAATGGACCTATGTTTTATAGTTGATTCTATCATATATATTTTTTCAATTTATTCTATACTGATTTACAAGGTTGTTGTTTCTTGTTGTATGTTGGTATGTACAATATGGTTCATTCTTATATAGCATGTCAATGTTTACTTATTTTTTTCCAATTTATTCTATACTGATTTTATAGGTTGATGTTTATTGTTGTCTGTTGGTATGTACAATATGGTATTTCTCGTTTGATTTTTCTTTCAGCATAGTGGTGCAGTGGAAGAATTTTTTTTATGGTCATCTTTTAGCGGCGATTTAAACCGCCGCGAAATGTACATTTGCGGCGGTTTAAACCGTCGCTAAACGGTGAAAACCGCCGTGAAACGTAAAAAAAAATTATGTTTCACGGCGGTTTTAACTGCCGCTACATAGTCACATTGTAGATGCCTCATTCCGCAGAGGTTCTCGTGACTTCAAAGATGGTTTTACGGCCGTTGGATTTGAGTTTATTCGTGGTAGTTATAACCGCCATGAATAAACTTATATCAATGGCTCATAGAAACCGTCGTTAAACTCAGTAAAACCACCGTGAAATGAGGTATCTACGATGATTTCCTTAAACTACCGCGAAACAAAAATAACCACCTCTAATAGATTGGCGACGCAGTATTAGGCGGCGGTTTATAGAAATTGCCACCAAACCATGTAGCGGTGGTTTAAACCACCGCAAAGCACAAAAAAAAACTGCCGCTAAATGGCATTTCTCTTGTAGTGTAAACCATCGTATAAATTTACAATTAGGACATGGAAATCTTATTCTCCCTTCAACAGATCAATTGGAAATTTCAAAATCTAAAAACTCCTCCAAACCCTTAGCATTCTGAGGTTTGTTCCTCAATAATGTGATCCAGCTTTTATCCATGTATATCACAACGTGCCTACAAAATATTAAAAAAAATTAAAACAAATAACTATTATTGAATAGGGAATAAAATTCATATATACTAGTTGAAAAAAATATAAATATGTTAAATAAGTTTTTCCTATATAAATAAATATGGTAAATAATGAACCCACACACTAGAAAACCAAAGCATGAAAATTAAAAAGATCCATAAAAGAAGAGGAGAACAAGGATCCCATCCTTGTAGTTTTTTATATGTCATGCTATAAAAAAACATATGGGCAAACTGATGATGCCATAACTTTTATTTCACTAAGGTAAGGGCTTTATAAATCGTATAATAATTTAATAGAAGTTAGAAATATGAAATGGAAACAAACTCCTACCTTAAAAGTCACTCACTACTTGAGAAAATATATGGGTAACCAAGATGTAAAACATGCCAGGAATCATCAGATGAAAGGATTAATAGTTAGGGTAGATGAATCCAAGGCTTATTAGTAAGGTATTTGTTTTTCTAGACTCAAAGGAAACATGAAATTCCTAAGATAAATGAAATCATTTATATTAAATTTCTCAAAATAGATCTTGGAATAACACTAAAAATTATTGTTGTCATCATACCTTTTTAATTTTTATTTAATTTTATTTCAATTATAGAAAGTGGGATAACCTATTAAATCTATAGTTTTATAGAATTAAAATAAAATATTTAATCCCCAAAACATATCAATATACCATTAATGGTTAGATCAAAAGTTAATGGTAAACATGGGCATGAAATAAATAAATTATTAAAAATTTCATGGATCCATGAGAGTTGATCACATTCAATGATAGAAGGACATGTAATCTCAAATGACCAAAAATATATCATAGTGTAAGATTACAAAAACATAATATAATAAAGATGATACATTTATCATAACATAGGCCTTAAAGAGTGTGAAATAAAATTGTTACATATAAATAATCATAGTAAATCATAACATAACGAATCAGATATCACTACATGTTTCCCCTAATATAGTGGAGTATGCATTAACACCTGATTCTCATAACATAGTAGAGAATAAATCATTACCTAATATCATGATATAACCCAAAATAATTTATTCAATACTCAAGAATCCAAATATAATTACTCAAATTTACACAATTCATGGAAGACATTTAGAAATCATAAAAAAAGAAGGCACACATGAAACCTAACCAATTTCATTTTCAAAATCATCTTTCAACACATTCGCACCTCGAAACCCTTTAAAAACTTATTACGATCTATTCAAACAATTTATGAAACACAATTAAGAATCACATAAAACATACTAAATTCATTTAATAATGCTAAATTATGGAATCACGTACCACAATCTTGGAAACTTCCAGAATCTTGGGGAAAACCAAAACCACACCACAAAGGGATCCTATAAATGCAAGATCATACCAGAACCATCAATATTGAAAAAAATAACAAAGACCATCTCCAACCCATGTCATTTTAGTGTGAAAATGCTAAAATGGCGTAGTGATTCTGCTCGAACTAGGTGCCATTTCCAGTGCTATTTTGAAGTGAAACTAGAGCAACACACACTATTTGACTCACCCCTATTCATGAGCTATCTTATTTTCAAGATTTAGAGAAAAATATGGCATTGGTTGGAGCTTCTTCCAATTACTGTGCTATTTTAGAGTAATGTATACTACAATTTAATGTTTCACATTGAAAGTGATCTAATATTCTACCAAAACAACCTAAAATCATACAAACACTACAGTAAAAAGGTATAAATACCTGTGAAGAGGGACGACGAAGGTACTAACCGGTAGCGATGGGCGGTGAGGTGTGGTGAGAGGTGGTGAGATGTATTGAGGGATTGGGGGGGGGGGGGGTCTCGGGGGTCACTGGAGTCTCCAGGGTCATGGGTGTCTTTGGGGTCAAGGGCTCATAGGGATTCTGGGGGTCACCAGGGTCGCTATGGGGTTGCGGGGTCACGAGGTTCACGCGGGTCACCGGGGATCGCGGTGGTCGCCGGGGTCATTGGGATCGCAGGGATTCTCGGGGTCGCGCCTAGGTTTTCGGGGGGTCGGGGGGGGGGGGGAGAAGGGTCACGACTAAAAAAATAAGTTTAGTGGTGATTTTTAAGAAACCACCGCTAAAGGTGAATAATGTTGTAGTGTATGATGTCTAGAGAAGTTTAAGAGTGAGTTGAAATTGATGAGGTAGCAGAGCCACATGGAAATTATGAAATTATGTTTTCACATGTTCAAGTCTTAGAAAATGATATTAAAGAGATTTTTAAATATTTTTCATAATTTCCAAATTCATTTAAGTGGTTTCTAAATGTGTCTAAATATATAGAGAATCCCTAATAAGAGTTGAATATGTTCTAAACCAATTTGATAATGTTAAGGAATTATTAAGTGGAGGCAAAATTTGCGAAGTCTTAAACACCACTATGATACATAAAGGTATGTGGTTCAAAATGTAAATATCATCTAATTTTAAAAGGTAATACATAAAAGTAACTATGATATTACTATGGATACATAAAATAGAATTTATTTAAAGAGTTAATTTTTTTTAGAGAAACACTGATACATAAAGGTTAAAATGAGTATGCATAAGATTAATTTTCTCAATATGTATGAGACTTGCTACATTGGAGTCTGGAAATGAGAAAAAAGGGAATAATTAATCTAAGATATGTGATATTCATTTAACTAATATATAAGCATTTGATTAATAATACATAAAGGTTTCCCCGTATGAGTTCTAGTGGAAATTGGAAGAGTCCCAACATATACTATGATTCATAAAGTTAACATGATCAATACTTAAAGGTACTTATAGTAAATATGTAATGATAACCCAGGTATTGTAGAATAAAAGTTATTAAAAGCATATATCCTCACTCTAATATGTAAGGGTATACTAGTTAGTAAAAATTTGAGTAGTTGGGTAGTTTTTACAGGATAGATCTCAAAGTTAAATTAGATTATAATTGTTTTATTTTTCAATGCTTCAAATATAATTATCATTATTACAACAATGATTCAATCCATTTTATGAGTAATATCTTAGATGAGTTGGAAAGATTTTTTAAATAATTATATCACACCAAAAAGTTACCTGAAGATGAAAAATTATCCAATTAAAGTTCTATTAGTTGAGATGTAGTCACTCCATGAAGAGAAGGCCATGTTTTGGTAGTTATGGAATATTTGAATGATATAGACCGTGACTTAGTAGATGTAAAATGGGAATTTCAAAATCCTTATACAAAATAGGGACCCCAAAATAGGCATGTTAATGGATATTAATAACTACTCGATTATTCTAGGATTTTCAAATTAAAATTTTTTAAAACCATAAATAGTTATCATAGTTAGAGTAATTTTTTGAATAATTATTTAGTTGGTTCAAATGAGATAATAGGTATTCTTGGAAAATCACTAAAGATAGGAAATTAAAATGTAAAAATAAAAAGATCATGGGGATTATTCCTATGAAATTATGTTGAGGGGTTAATTAGAAGACCATTATGAGAATATTTAAGGAGTTTTATATATTGAAAATATAGAAAATATATTCATGTGATTCCGTAAATATGAAGAGGAATAAGATTGATGTGAGCCCAAATTTCAGAATTTTTTTAGTTGATGTTCATTGAAAATACCCCCTTATTTAATCCAATTATAGGGTAAAATAGAGTTTTTTATTTATTTTTGAATTTCAAAATTCAAATTTTAATTTAAAAATAAATGATTTTTTAATTTTTTATTCATATTTGTAATTAAACTAAGAAGTTATACATTATATTTTAATTTTAATTAATTGATTAATACTGGAATTTTCATTCTTAAATAACTCTTTAAGAAATTGTTTAAATTAAATTAAATCCACAAAATTTATTTCGAAATTAAAATTGAAAATTTTTATTCTTGGAATGACAAATTAAATTAGGATGTGGGCATTTAATGATGTGAATTTTATGAATTAATTGATTAATTGAATGAATTTGAAGTGGTTTTTTTAAAGGGTAAAATTAAAAATTAAATTAAATTTTTTATTTTTTAATTTATTTATTAACTAACAAAAAATATTTATTGTGTAGGTCAATCAAATATTGAAAAATTTAGGGATCAACCAGGACTTCTCTTCTTATGGTCAATCTAACCACTAGAAAAATGAAAAAAAATGAAAAATATACAAAAAAAAACAATAAACTAAAAGTTTGAAATATATAAAATGAGAAATAATCTTCTCATGTTCGATTATTCATCTATAGAACCCGCACTGTTGATCTGTACAATGGAAATCCTATACAGGCAATCAACCACATGAATTGATTTTCATGCTGCTGCGGATAACTATTATAACACCCCAAGATTTTGAGAAATATTATTTTTTAAAATGAATTTAATATTTTCAATATTTTTTCATTACATGAAACATATATTACTTCTTTCATTACATGAAACACCATGTTAATCTTGTGCTACACATAACACTAGGTTAGCTTGTGTCACACATAACACTGATTTTTAACAAAACCACAATATATTATTTATATTGTTTTTAAAAACAACTATTAAAACCAAGAAATTAAAAATAGTAATAATAATATTAATGAATAATTTTTAAATATTAATTATAATGGTTTTATATAAACGAAACATATTGATAAAAAAAGTACTTAAATTTTCGGTAATGTCATTATATTCTTTGAAAATACTACTTTCTGAAAAAATGATTTTTATGAACATTAATAAAATAAAATTTTCATAGTTTTATAAAATTAATTTAATAAAATAGAAATAATTTTTTAAAAAATCATGTCAAAATTATCTTAGGGTGAATTTTTGATAATTTTCTAAAAAGATTATTTTTTTGATGAATAATGAAAATACTAAATTTTAATTGAAAACTTCCTTTTCATTTAAATTATTTATGAAGATAAATTATATTTTAAATATGTTTTAAAGAAAAATTAGTTCAATTGTACATATATTAATATAATTTATATCATTTTAATCAGTTTCATATTGAATTTTTATATAAAAACAATGTAAACTTTTGAGCATTTCTCTTTAAAAACCAGTTTTATCATCGTGTCTGTGAGTTTAATTTATAACTAAAATTTTCCTATTATGTGAATTGATTTTTAAAAAATCAATTACAAATATAGAATTATAATAATTTATATTATATAAAAAGGTAAAATGAATTTTTGACCAAAATAAATAGTGAAAATAGAAAATTTTGTTTACCACGGTTAAGGTAAAAATGTGTTTGTAGGGGGTTAAACTAAAATGATAAGGGTAAAAATGAACAAAAAATGTATAAATACTATTTTATGGAAATATTTACATATAATACTTCCTAAATTATAATCTAGGGTCTTTTGAAATCATTTTTTTGGGAATTACTTTATAATTTTGGAGTGTTTTGGGAAATTTCCAAGTAGTTTCCAAGTGGGTTCCTTTCCCCCACTTATAAAAGGCCATAAACACATTGAAACTTTTTTGGTTAAACTAATAACTGACCAATAAACTTACCAAATTTGACCCTCTCATCCTATGATCCTTATTTTGGACATAAATCCAACCTAGAAATGATTTAGGCACAAACCTAAGGTAGATACTTGAAGAAAAGGTAACATTCTTCAATGAGAATTTTATTTTTTTCTCCCTACACATCCGTAAGTTATTAATATATCATAATGATATTATATATTTGGTATATTACTTATAATGAGATGTTTTTATGTTAATTTAATTACCTACAACCATCTCCACTTCTGTCAAATGGGTTGTGAAATCATCATTCATGTGTATGGAAGACTACCACCTCACGAACCAATGTTTTTTTCATTTTTCCATCACCAACCCTCATGGTTTGGTATGATAATGGATATAAAGTATATATATGATATTAATAACATAATTATATCTATTTATTCGTTATATCTTATATACCTTTTTATCTTTCTTTACCCAAGGGATATGATAACCACACTTGTGGGTATAGTGGACTACCGTCTTGTGAAGTAATGTGATTCATTTTCACTAACACTTTACATGGAAGATAATAAGGATAAAGTTAATAAATATATTTGATATAAATGTAATAATTATAAAATTAGTGATTTATTTATTATTCTTTAAATATAATAGATCATTTTCATTCTTACCATTTCACTAACTAAAAGATGATAACATCATTCATGTATGTGTGGACTACCACCTTCACGAAGCGACATGACTCTCTTTTCATCACCACACCACATGGATGAAATGTATATGTATATTTAAATAAATAATATGGTATTTATTATATTATGATAACTTTATAAAGATTATATATTTCTTACCACCTTTCCAAAATGGTGGTTGAAAAATTAAAATGTTACCAATTCTTTCATACAACCTATCGTCTCAATGATCGTAACATATGTCATTTCTTAATACCATATTTCAAGATTGAAATTAAAAGTATAATTGATGTATAAATATCATAATTATTTCATGTTTATTAGTATAAATATTATGGAACCATGATCAATGTAAGAGGACTGAAAATAATGAATCAAAACATACATGAAAAACAAAGCTTTTGTTGCCCGAAATGTGACTTTAAAATGAAATTGTTAATAAACGAGTAATAAAATGTCATACATATATCATATATTGTTTGATAAATATCATTATTTTTTTTAAATATATTTAAAATAAACTTATATTTATTATATAGTACGTTTGAACTTGAGCAAATGAAATTGAAACTTTAGGTAAGGTACTTCTGCCTTATTTTTTACTTTTGTGAGACACATGCCATATTCACCACCTATTTCATAATTTTAGTTCCCATTAATATATTTTAGGATTATTAACCTTAAAATTATTTTGATTTAAATATCCATTTTAGGATCTCTATTTCTTCATGTTTATGGTTCAAAAGTTACCAAAGCGACAAGATATTTTTGTCTCAATTTTCCTTCTTTGAGACATATATTATGTTATGCACTAATATTCATTTAAAATGTGTATATAAAACCGATTTTAAATGTAATATCATGAATTTTTTTTATCCTCATTATATTTTAAGTTTTATTTATATTATTCCTTAATGGGTTTTATAATTCAAATTTATCAAGGTGGTAAATATATTATTTTACAATCTCATCATTTATCAAGATTATTTATGACTATGTTTGTAATGATAAAATATTATGTTCCGTATCTAAATAAACTGATAAATATTATTATAATCTTGTTATTCAGTATATTTTCAAGTAATAGTACCATTTTCCCACTCTTTGGCACTTAAAATAATTGAGAAAATATTTATAAGAAAATACGACTTTATTTATCTCTTCAGATGGAAACCTATTTTTATCCAAAAACATGTTTTCTAAAAAAATATTTCCAAAAATGTTTTAATATTCTAAAAATGATTTATTAATGAAAATTTAACCCATGTTTTAATTTTTAAATTTTTAAAGGAATTTTTCTTTCATTTTCTAAATAATGATCATTGGGATTTTACCAAAAATGTTAAAAGAATATTTGTTGTTAATATTTATGTTGTGAATAATATTTCCCATTTTCATGATATATAAATGGTTTTTTGATTCCCTTATATTTTTTCAAACTTATTTTCAATGAAAATATTTTCCATAAAATTTTTGAAATTGATTACATTTTAAATAAATTATTTTAAAATGAAAAGTATTTTAAAAATGTTTTATATTTAAAAGAACTCTTTTCAAAGAAAAAATGATAATTTCCTCAAGAAATGTTTTAAATTATTTTAAATATTAATTTATAAGTTTTAATGTTTATTTTAAAATAAATGGATTTACAAAATATTTTATGATGTTTAAATCTAAATATTGATTTTCAAATAAATTTCATTTTTTGTAAGAAATGTTCTAAGTAGTTTTTCTTTTAAGAAAATTCGCTATCTAAGATGGCATACTTTGAGTTTACTTTTTCCTTAATAGGGATATTATCCATGGATACCATTCTTATAATTTATATGAAGGGTTTATTTTTATAATGATTTTATTTTTATAAAACCAATTTATCTTCTATGGGTTATAACATGATAGAACTCATATGAAACCTGTTTCTTTTCATAAGTTATGTTATTATGAATGATAAAATGATTATGAAACCTATCTATTTTCCATAGGTTTTTATATGATGAAATATTTATAAAACCCATTTCATTACATGGGTAGTGATATGATTAATGTTGTATGATCTTGTCGTACTTATATATTATTTTCATTATGTGATGGGTGAGACCTATATATCCCTCAAATTCATTGGGTAATGCTTTATATCTCATTATATAGGAATGATAAACAATTCGATGGGATTGATCCAGTATGGGAAATAGGTGTTTCCTGATCAACTATAGGAAACAAGTGTATCCTATTACACTATGGTCAACAAGTGTTTCATGATCCACTATGGGAAATAGGTCTGTCCTAATATATAATGGTAAATAGGTGATGTGTCATGATCCATTATATTGATTGTCTTGGTAGTTTACCTTGACATATGAAATGGTTTTCAATATTTATGTTGGTCCCCACTTTTATGATATGATCTTTAGGTTCATGTTTGATTTATGAATATTTATCACCCTTATGATCTGTGTTTTTGGAAATGATAATTTATGCCATGAATCGTGTTTATGATCTATGAAAAGTTAGGTATTTTCTTCATAAGTTATGTTCATGATCACGTTCCCTTATACTTATCTTATGATTAAATATGAACATTGATTGATATCTCTGATGTTTACCATTAATGATCATTTTATATCACCCTTTTATGTTTCCTTTCCCCAGGTTATAAAGATAGGATTTATATAGGGTATGTTTATAAAGAGTACTAAATCAAAAGATCTTTGTGGTAAACATTGAAGATCTTTCAACAGATTAGAATATTGTGTTCCTAGTGTCCAAAAGAACAAAAATATTATGGTCCACTAGTTTTTTTTATAATACCATGAATATTCATCTAAAAAGATATAATACCCATGTAAGAGAATCATGGGTCTCTATAGTTGGTATCAAAGGAAAGGTTTATTTAACCACTGTATACTAGGATGAGAAAAAATTAGGGAAATAACTAAGAATATTTTTAAGGATATGTCTAGGGATGTCTCTTGGGATAAGTCTGGGGATGAGTCAAAGTATAGGAAAATGTTTTGGAATTTTGGTAAAGGATAGAGAAAGTTGTTTCAAATCCATTACATCCATTTGTGGATACTTCAAGTGGACATGGATGTATAACATAGGTACCTAGGGGTAATAACTATAAAAATGGAACATTGATCTTGACTTAATCATTACATGGTGAATAAAAATGGTCCTTGATGCATACTTAGTGTGAAACACATGGGGGATATGATTTGGAAGTCCACAAACGTTTTACAAACCATTATGAAGGATTTAAATAGATTATGATCATGGATGGACTAGGTTAATCCTAAGGCACAACAGATTTAAAATAAGATTTCATGAGTTAAATATCCTAGAAGTTAATTTTCTTGATTATGTGATTTTCCACTTTAACTAGAGTTGCTCACACTAGAATTTTTTATTTTAGTGAATAGTAGGAACCTAGATTATCTTGGTTAACATTTAATGAGATGAAAAATTTGATAATGAGTAGATAAATGAGTTGATAAATAGAGTGAAGAGTGTTGTGATTATTCCTAATTAGTTATAATGGAACATGATTAGAAAGGTGCACCTTAACCAACTCTCAAAATCACCAAAGAATATAAGGATAGAGATTTATGAGAGTTAGGGTAGTGTAGACCATAGAGGAAGGAATATTTAGTTTCCTACATGAAAATAATTTGGGAAGAAGCACTCAAGGGAATATTAAAGAGGGATATAATGATGTTTTGAGTGTGGAAAAGAAGGACATAGAGAAAATAATTATAGTGTAAAAATGAAAATTTTGTTTAATATAATGGATCAAAATAATGGACTCCCTAAGGTATCATAGAATTTTGAATGTTTTAAATGTGGAATGTAAGGAAATTATGTAAATTTATTTCTTAAGGGGAAATATCATGAAGATAATTAGAAGGTTATTTGAGTAATGATTTTTCTATTGATGACGAAGAGATTACGAATGACATATGAAAGGAAAGAGGCCCTAAGTAATAAGATGATGAAGCATTTTTAATGGTTAGATAAGGAAGTGGGATGATTGAAGTATTTATATGTAAGATTTCAAGAATTATGAAATATATAAGGATTGAATAGTATATTTTTTTGTTAAGGGTTTGGAAGAGTATATTGAATAATGTAGATGACATATAAAAGTGATTTAATGGCATGGTTATATTTTATGGAAAACACATGATTAATGGATGGTAACCCTTAATACAATTGTGATTTTGAGAAAATGGTTTCTAGGTTGGATAAAGAGATGATTGATATGGATAATGTAAATTGGATAGTATTTATGACCTTATAATTGATAAAGAATTTTTTAAAAAGTGGTTTATGTCATTATTTATGGTGTTTAAAACATTATTGGACTTATTTAACATGTTCAATAATATATGGTTTTATACAAGTAATGAAAAAGTGTTCATGTTTTCACTTATTTTTAATGGTAAATATGGTAATTACTAACCATTAGAAGAATATATGATCATGGTATTGACATATTTGGAATGAGACCGCTAAGATATTATTAATGATATTTGGAGGATTAATATTTAGTTTATTTTTAGAAATTTAGCTAACTTCCTTATAAAATTTAATTTTTCGAAATGATTATAAGGATAAGAATTTATAGAATGTTTTAAGTTGAATTTGAGATGAGGTTTTAGATATTATTTTATTATTTCACAATTTGAAGATTTATGAATAACTTGTGCTAACTATTTTGTTTTTATATTGCCTAATGATTGAAGAAAATACTTATCATTCTATTGTGGATCATATAATTTGTTAAAAGTGAATTTTATTAATTTAGGCACAAAAAATTTATTTTCTGATATTAATTTCTTGGAGTAAGTGATAAATTTGAAATTGATCAAACCACATGATAAAATTTTTATTATGAAAGATAAATTTATCAAATAAATATATTTCCTTATATATTTTTAGATAGTAAAATAATTATTCATCTATAAGAAAAGGATTTTGAAAAAAATGTTATCCTAATAAACTTGTTTTTTTGAATGATTTGTATTTCAAATAATTCTATATTTTTGGTTTTTAGGACCTTAAATTTTCATTTAATATTCAATTTCAGGTGATAAATTATTTCTATCACTCTCTATAATTATTTATGCTTTTCTTCCATGTCCAAATATTCACTTCCAACCTATGTTTTCCAATGTGGAATACAAGTTATGAGTTACTTTAGTAAACCAGTATGTTTACAGCCTTCCTATTTTAAGGGATGATTTATTATTAATTTTTAATGTGTGAGTTTCTATGAAGTAATATCAAAATGTTACACCTTTAATGGCCTATATTAATTTTGAGAGAGAAATTCATTTTAATGGGGTTGAATGTAACACCAGAAGATTTTATGAAATATTTTCTAAAATAAATTTAATATTTTTGATATTATTCATTACATTCGACACCAATTTTATTGTTCATTTAACTCAATACCATGTTATTTATTTCTACAAGCAACACTGGGTTAAATTTCATTACACATGACACTGGGTTTTAACAAAACCACAATATAGTATTAATATAGTTATTTTAAGATGATCATTATAACCTAGCTATTGATTTTATTAATATAAAAATTTGAAACTAATTTTTAAATATTAATTATAATGTTTTTATATAAAGGATACATAGTGATAAAAAAGTACATAATTTTCCGTAAAGTCTCTATATGTTTTGAAAATACTATTTTCTTAAAAAATGATTTCTTTGAAAACTAATAAAATTAAATTTTCAAACTTATATAAAATTTAGTTTTTATAATAAAAATTATTTTTTAAATAAAATTATCAAAATTATCATAGGGTTAATTTTTGGTAATTTTTTAATAAGATTATTTTTTTGATGAATAGTGAAAATACTGAATTTAAAATGAAAACTGTCTTTTTGTTAAAATTATTCATCAATTAAAATTATATTTTTAATTATTTTTAAAGTAAAATTAGTTCAATTATAGATACATAAATTCAGTTTATAAAATTTTAATCAATTACAAATTGAATTTTTATATAAAAACTTTGTAATATTTGTAATATTTCTCTTTAAGAACCCTCTTTCTCATCGCGTCTATGGGATTTATTTTAATTTAAAAATTTTCACTTATGTGAATTGAATTTATAGAAATGGATTAGAAATTTGGAATCATAAAAATTTATATTAACTTATAACGTCTAGTTAATTTTCTAAAAAAATGAATTGTGAAAATATTAAAAATTATTTACCACGGTTAAGGTAAAAATTTGTTTACTGAGGGATTAAACTAAAATGTTAAGGGTTAAATATTATCCAAAACATGTATAAAACCTATTTTATGGAAATATTTCCATATTTTACTTCCCAATATTGAATATAGGGTCATTTTTATGATTTTTTATTTGGAATGACTTAATTATGATGGAGTCTTTTGGGAAATTTCCAAGTAGTTTCCAAGTGGGTTCCTTTCCCCCACTTATAAAAGGCCACCACCACCCTTAACTGTTTATCAAATTAAATCCATTTTTTAGGAAAATAAATCCCCAAATAACATCTAAAATTATACTATAACAAACTATAATCATTATTTTTATTATAAATCCAACCTAGTAAGGCTCTTGGTGAAAACCTAAGGTGGATACCCAAAGAAGAGGCAACAATCTTAAACATTCATTTTTATTTTATGTCTTATTCCATATCCTTAAATTAAAAATATATGATAATGATATAACAACATAGTTATATTAAATATAATTATTTGTTTTTGTGTTATGTTAATTAACTAAAACCATCTCCACTTCCACGAAAAAGGTTACGAAATAATCGTTCATGTGTACGGTGTACTATAGCCTCACAAACTGATGTCATTCGTTTTTCCATTACCATGCCTAATGTGTGGGTATTATGATGAATATAAATTATATATATATATATATAATATTTATAAAATAATTATACCTCTTTAGTCATTATATCATATATACCTTTTTTACTTTCCATTATATAGGGGATGCAATAACATCGCTCGTGTGTACGAAAGACTACCACCATGCGAAGGGATATGATTCGTTTTCACTAATGCTTTACATTGAGGTTAATAAAGAAATATTTAATATATATATGATATAAATTAAATAATTATTATATTAATGACATATTTATCATTATTATAAGTTAATATATTATTTTCATTCTTACTTTTCACTCACTGAAAGACAATAATGTCGTTCATGTGCGTGTGGACCACCACTTTCAAAAAGCGGTGTGACTCTTTTTTCATCACGATGACACATAGAAAAACTATATAAGTTTATTTAAATAAATAATATGTTATTTATTATATTATTATAATTATAGAATTATATTTTATAACTTACATAAATTCTATAATGATCATTTAAAAATGGAAACGTTACTCTTGTGTACGTATGACTTACCTTCTCCATGATTGTAACATACTTAATTTTTCAAAACCATATTTCATGATTCATATTAAAATTATAATTGATATATAAATATGATAATTAATTAATTATTATTATTCAGGTTATTATAGAACCATGATCAAAGTAAGGGGACCAAAAATAAGGAATCAAAACATACATTAAAAACAAAACAATTATTAACTAAAATATTGCTTTAACATTGAATTGATAATAAAAAGGTAATAAAAATGTAAAAAAATGTCATAATTATATCATATATGGTATTATATATATAATTATGGTTCTTTAATATATTTATAATAATATTATACTTAATATATAAAAGTTTTGAATGTGTACGAACTAAGCCGAGACTTAAGGTAAGGGATTTCCATCTAACTTTTTATTTCTTTGAGACACAAGACATATTCACCACCTATTTATTTTATATGGTTCTCGTGAATGTATTTTATTATTATTATAATTAATATTATAGGGATATACATATCCATTTTAGGATCTCTAATTCATGGGGTTTACGGTTCAAATGCTACTAAAGCGGTAAGATATTTTTGTCACAATTATCCTTCCATGAGACATTATTTTATACAAACATATTATTTTTTGAGGTGAATATACAACCACTTTGACATTAAATGTCATGAATTTATATATCCACAAGATATATTTAGTATAATTTATGTTATTCCTTCATGGATTTTACAATTCAAAGTTTCCAATGTGGTAAATATATTAGGTTACAATTTCATTATTTATTGGGATTGTTTATTATTATTTTTATAATGATACAATATTTTGATAAATCTCTCAGGAAACTCATGAATTTTCTTATCATCTCTTTATTTATGATATTTTCATTCCACAGTAACATTTTCCCACTCTTTTTATACTTAAAATAACTGAGAATTGTTTTTAATAAAACTTAACTTTATTTCTCTCTTCAGTCAGAAATCTGTTTTCTTCCGAAACAATTATTTTCTAAAAAAATATCTCCAATTTATTTTAAAAGTATAAAAAATTATTTATTAAATAAAATTTTACCCATGTTTTACTTTTTACAATTTTTTAAATGAATCTACCTATTGTTTTCTAAACAATGATGGTTTTTATTTTACAAAAAATGTGAAAAGAATCATTTTTTTCATTTGCATGACATGAATAGTATTTTATACTATCATGACCACTCAATAATTTCAATATTATATTAAAATTTTAAAAAAAATTCATAGAAAAAGTTTTCCTTAATATTTTGATTTTTTTTTTAGATTTTAAATTAATTATATTAAAATTAGAAGGATTTTAAAAATGTTTTATGTTTTAAAAAATGTTTCTCAAAGTGGAAAGGATATTTTCATTAAGAAGTGTTTTAAATTAATTTTAACATTTACTTTATAAAATTTCATGTTTATTTTAAAAAAAAATTAATTTTAAAATATTTTATAATTTTTAGTTTTCAAAATTTTTTTATAAGAAAGGTTATTTTACTAATGAAATATTCAAAGTGGTTTTTCTTTCAAAATAATTCTCCATCTAAGATGACATACTTTTTGGTTACTTATTCATTACTAGGTATATAATACCAGGATACCATTCTTATTATTTAATTTAATGGTTTATGTTTATGATGGAAAGTTTATAATGAAACTGGTTTCTCTTCCTCGGGTTATACCATGATAGAACTCCTATGAAACCTGATTCTTTTCACAGGTCATGCTATGATGAAATGATGAAATGATTATGAAACCTGTATCTTTTCCATATGTTATGATATGATGAACTTTTATTAAACCCATTTAATTTCATGTTTTATTATATGATGAATGTTTTATGGTCCTATAGAATAGAAACATTTTATTTTCATTATGTGATGGGTGGGACCTATATCTCCCTCCAATGTATTAGGAAAAGATTTGTATCCCATGTGAGAATAATGGGAAAAATTTATATGGTCTTGATTTACTATAGGAAACAGGTGTGTCCTGATACACTATGTGAAATAGTTGTGTCATGATCCACTATGGAAAAAGGTGATTCCTAATCCACAATGGGAAATAGATTATGAGTTGTGATCCACTATGTTTATGGTCTTAGTAATTAACCTTAACCCATGAAATGTTTTTCAATATTTATGGTGGTTCAAAAATTTATGACA
Source organism: Viscum album (assembly GCA_963277665.1). Lineage (NCBI taxonomy): Eukaryota > Viridiplantae > Streptophyta > Magnoliopsida > Santalales > Viscaceae > Viscum > Viscum album. The sequence continues at coordinate 584,165,760 of OY728120.1, forward strand.
TGAGCTTATGGTTCATGATTTATTAGTGATGATTTATCACCCTTACTGTCCTTGTTTTTAGAAATTATAATGTTTTATACCATGAATCATTTTTATGATCTATGACAGGTTGGGTATTAACTTCTCAAGTCATGTTCATGATCACTTACCATTATTATTATCTTATTATTTCGTATGATCATAGATTTATATCTCTTATGTTTACCCTTTCAAATAATATGAGCTCACCCTTTATTATTTTCACTTTCCCTAGGTCATGGAGAGAGGATTTATGTAGGGTATATCTAAGTAGAGTACTAAATGGGAAGATATTTGTGGGAAACATTGAAGATCATTCACTAGATTAGAATATTATATTCCATGTTTTTAAAGGAACTATAATATTATAGTCTTCAGGTATGATTTTATATAATTTAATGAATATTAATCTAAAAAGATGGAATATCTATGTATGAGAAGCCTGGATTGCAATAACTTTGGAAAAATTATGGATTGGTCCAGCTTGTGAAGAGTGTTTAGAGAGATATTTTGTAAAGGAATTCATCAACCAGAGTAAACAAATAGATTTACTATGGAAAAAAAATGAAAAAGGCATGGAACTACTGTACAAAAAATGTAATGACTGTGCCTTGTTTTGGACAATGACCATCACAAGAAAATTGGAAATTCATGCATATCCCACACATTAAAAACAAGAGACTACAACTATTATCATAGTCAATAATCGTAATTGACCACACCATCCTCTTATTCTAGTTGAGATTTGAAAATGATGATTTTGTAGGAGATAATATTGAACCGCTAGCTGGAACCAACTTGTTCTCTGATGATGATTGTCAAATCCCCACACCATGATCTAAGAGAAAAATTTGAATGTAACCTAACCTGAAGATTCTATTGAGGTAATAAACTGATGTCACTCCGTCAAGCACTATTGCACTTATCAACACCACCAAATATATCCATGGTGACCAAACTGAACCAGTTCTAAATAAATAACTCTAAAAAATCTCACTACACCATCATATTCAATTTGGGATGAAGAGTTGTGCATGAGTAGAGTAGTTTAAGACTTCCATATCTAGCACCATTAAAGATCCATGATTGAACAACTCGACCCTATTGATTTGAGAAAAATTTAAGTCACACCTCCCATGCTCACCAAATATATCCATTGATTGGATATTTCCTATTTTAAAACCACTACAATGAATCTAATATCATAGGATCTAGATTAAGATCCACTAAGCTACTGAGCTCTATTCTAACTCTGATGTGATCATTACCATTATAAGATGGTGATCCACATACAAGTGGCACTTCTTTTGGAGAAATATACCACCACACCGAAGACCAATGATGTTATTTATCGCAAAAAACATATATTTATATATATATATTAATTAATGAAAATCGATATTTGTTTTATTGGTTTTTGATTGTTAATTTTCCCCCATATAGATGTTCTAGAAGTTAGAGGCCACATGACCATCCACACACATCGATTTCATATCCACATCCTGATGTGAACCTAGTGTTTGTTGAAATTACATTATAGAAATCCAATTGGAATCATGATTATAAAAAATAAGACTCAAATATGGAATTACCTTCTAAAATTCTAGGCTATCCTCTATAAAACCTATTCTCAAGCCCAATACTAAGGACCAAATTTTCTGGCCCATCTACCAGCATGTTTTCCAACTCCTCACATATTTCCAAGGAAACATCCATCTTCTAACAAACATGTGATGTAGTAAAAAATTTCTATCTAATCCTTTGTGAAGATGTATGGAGAAGAATCATGGGAGGGAATATATTACCAAAAAAATCAAGAACATTTATTTAGATAAATACATACCATCGAATTGTTCACACAGATTCAATTGATGAAATAAAAATGGGATTGGAATTTGATGAATAAATCCGACATGTATGGATCATTGGAGAAGAAAATTGTGCCTATCATGAGGTAGGGATAAAATATATACGATATGGAAGAATATTTATAAAAATAGGAACTGTTCATTGAAAAAATAGGGGGATGGAAATATGTGAAAAAAATAATTCAATCAACTAGAGTTGTTTTTATCTATGACTATTTCCATTTAACTTATTTATAATATTTATTATCTACTGATGAAGAAATAGGATGATATTAGTCATGCAGAGTAGACCCCTCCCAATCCTGTGATTAATTATTATTTTCAGTAAGAAAATTATTCTCCATTTTATTCTCTATATGTGTTTGGATTCATATCTTTTATGAAATTTTTATTTTAATTCACATTTAAACATTTATTTCATTATTTCATTGGTTGCACACACAGGCTACTTGAGAACTTCTCCACTACTTATGATTGTTAATAGTGGTATGATCCAAGAGTATTCAGTGGTATCTAACCACAATTCCACAAAAGGATAGAGAATATAATGGTTATTGTATTTTTTTAATCTAAACTAAAATTTCCAATAATGAAAAATTTTAGAGATTTCATATGATTAAATAATGAAGGGGAAGAAAAATTGAACAATGATGCATGGGTAAGTGAACACAGTAATACAAGGTGATACCAGTATGTTTTTAAGTATTTACTTTTAAACTAATCAATTTCATCCTTTATTTTTTTTATATTTTTAACCCACTAAAAAAGATATTAACACATACACAAAAATTTATTCTTGGGTGACAAACCAAATCCCACTTTTATACTATTTTATTTTGTTATAAATATTTTCTTGCTGAGCACCTCATGACAGGAACACATCAAACTTATTTTTATTGTTATTAAGCCAATGTTTTTGTTTTAATTTTGTTTTAAATGATTTTAAATTACTGGATAATTCTCTTCCAACAACATAGGTTTTGATCCTAAGGTTGAGAGAATAGTTTTTTTTAGTCTTCACACTCTAAAAATAACTAAAGAAGAGAAAAGATAGTTTTTCACCATTCCATTTGATAACACTCATTCCATATCTTTTTATTCCATAAGAGTTACATTATGTAGTGTAAAAATTGTATATAATCTTACTCAATAGAATAGTACATTGAGGGAAATGTATGTACCTAATTTAAATATCAATAACAGAAAATTAAAATTTAACGATCAATAAGTATATGAATGAAAAATTGGAATGATATGAAGTATTCATAAATTTCATGGATTATCATGTGAAGACCCCAATAGACATTTGATAGAATTTAAAGAACTATGAAACATATTAAGAATAATGGGAGTCACATATGATCAAATCAGTTGGAAGGTCTTTTCCTTCTTCCTTTATGGGGAATCCAATTATTGGATCTATAATCTATATCCAAGAGAATTCAAAAAATGGGATGAGCTATAGATGGATTTCCTCCAAAATTTAATCAACGATTTAAGGAGTTCACAACTAAGGAAAGATATCTACAGAATCAAATAAGTAAATGGAAAAACTATTTATATGTTTTAGGAAATATTCAAGAAACTAAATAATTCAAGCATATAACATCCTTATGAAGAAAATTATTTCTTGGTATTATTATACCAAGTATTTATGGAAAATGATCAGAACCTACTATAAAATTCTTCAAGAGAAGCACTGATTGATATGTCACCAGCTAAATTTAGAGATCTGGTTGATATAATTTCCTAAAATTCCTAATAATTTGGAATGATAACTAAACCTATAGGTGTAAATGAGGGGTCATTACCCACCACACCCGAAGGGTCTTCAATATCTACTATGCTTAAGATCATTTCATCGATGGATTCCCCCGAATGAAAGGAGTTAAATTTTTTTGAGACTATATCTCAGAGGTAGTTATGTAATAAACTAAATAAAAACCATGTATTTTGAGATTTCATCCCTAATAAATTTGGATCTTTGTGCCAATGAACCCAACGGAAACCATTGTAGAAAAATTCCAATATTATTCTTAACAACCTTTCCACCCCCTTTTCAAGAGAAAAAGTTTCCAACCATAAAAAAGTTACTTGCAAGGAAAATATCAAGATAATTTAATGAAGGACATACTGAGACATGTAATAGAATCTAAAAATAATAAAAAGACAAATCTAATCCATCATGAACTATATTTTAAGGAATTAAAAGGAAAATTAGGCCATCTCAGAACTACCATCGATAATCTAGTAAATCAAGGATCAATTTAGCTCCCTATTTAACCATTTCCTAACCCTAATTTAAATTTTAGTTTTATTACATTAAGGAGTGAAAAATATCTTGAATGTAGTAAAGTATCACCCCAAGATACCGAAGTTGTAAGTAAAAAATTATATATACATGATAAAACTTCACAATAAAAATAACTCAAGGAGTAACCCATGAAGATACCACCTCTGAAAAAAATATAAATGGAAATATAAGATATAATATCTGCTTCAACCAATACCTACCTTCCCCAAAATGATGAAATATCCTAATTAAAGAAAATAATAATTACTATAATAAGAGATCCTAGAGGAATTCAAATAAGTAGAGATCAACATTCCTCAATTCGATGCCTTCCACCAAATTACATGGTATTGAAAATTCATTAAAGACATGTGCACCAAGAGAAGGAGATTGTGAGGAAATGAAAAGGTAGGATTAGGTAAAAAAATCCCTACCATTGTAACCCCTAAAATCCCCTAGAAATGTTAATATACATGTATATTTTTTATCAGATGCACTATTGGAGTCCTTACATTTTCTAATGCACTATGTGATTTTGGGGAATAAATTAATGTAATGAATTGCTCAATTTGTTCTTCTTTTTATATGGGATAACACAATCTTACCCCTATGGTTTTACAACTCACTAATCAATCTAGTTCCTACCCTATCGGTGTTCTTGAATATATCCAAGTAATTATACAAGGTTACCCATTCCTTGTAGGCTTCTACATTCTCAACATGGAAGAAGTTAAAGGATATGACCACTCTCTTGTAATTATAGAGAGACCATTAATAAAGACCACTAAAACCATAATATATTTAAATGAAGGCACCCTTTCCATTCCTTTTTCTGAGGAAATAATGAATTTCAATATCATTGACTCGATGAAGCACCCACATGAAAAGAATTCTATTTTTACATTAATTTTTTAACTACCTTGTTATTTAAGATATTAATTGAAATATTCAATGATATAAATATACTAGGAGAAGATTTAGAATCACCAAACCCACTTTTTGAATCTATTTTTTAAAATGAACTCAATCTGGAGAAAATTTAAAGTGTTAAAAAATTCAAATAAATTCATGAATTCTATTTTGATGAGTTACTCAAACCTAATAATAATATTTATTCCTTGAATGTGTAGGTTGATAACATGGAGAAATACTAGCCAAAAAAATATTTATAAATACCCTCTAAATAGAAACCTAAGTCACTTCTATCAAAATTAAAATATAATTTTTTAAAGGAAGATGAGAAACTACCAGTCATAATGTCAAATAATTTAAAACCTAGCAAAGAAAAATAAATATTACAAATTATAAAAAATTATAATAGGAAAATAGCTTGGAAATTAAGGTATATCCAAGGGATTACCCCTACCACCTACATGTATTAGATTTTACTGAATAATGAATCTAAACGAGGGAGACAGACCTAAAGGAGGCTCACCCCAACCCTTTTGGGAGTATTAAAAGAAGTGGTAGAATGAATTTTAAGATCTATTATAATATAACCCATCTCAAGCTATAAATGGGTGTGTTCTATCCAAATTATCTTGAAGAAAACTATTTACACAATTGTACAAAATGAGAATAATGATTTAGGGCCCATAATAATCAAGAAGAGCTAGAGAGTATTTAGAGATTATAGGATATTGAACCTTGTGACCAGGAAAGACCATTTCCATATACCCATAATGAAATAAATGTTAGAGACACTAGTTGGGAAGGGTCATTATTTCATATCTGATATAATTTATAGGTATTTACAGGTTCTAATAACTCCTAATGACCAATAAAATTACACTTTCACATGTCAATTTGGTACATTTTCCCACCAAATTATGCCTTTAGGTCCTTTCAATTACCTAGGTACCTTTCAGAATTACATTGTAAGTATTTTATCAGACCAAATTAAGAAATTCATGGATGTATTTATGGATGAAATCGGTATCTATGGATATTATGTTCAAATCAATCTAGAATGTTTTTAAAAGCTTTTAAATTGATTAATTTAGAAAAAAATGGTTATAAATTTTGAAAAGTTCCATCTTATGGTGGAAAGAAGAATTTTTTTGTCCATTTAATTTCTAAATACAAAATTGAAGTACATATAGTCAAATTTGATTTTATTTACACTCTTCCTTACCCTAACATATTGAGAAACATTAAATCATTTCAAAGCCACATTTGATTTTACAAATGGTTTATTAGGGAATTTATAGAAATTTCCTTGTACCTGACTGACCTACTTAAGAAGAACACAAATTTTGTTTTTGATGATTTATAAAGAACAAAATTTGGTAGATTAAAATAATTATTAACTACTACCCACTATATCTATCCAAAAAACTAGAGATACCCCTATGAAATTCCGTGTGAATATTTGATCGTACCACGATTCACTGTTTCATTTTCACCCTTACACCGCTGTGCTAAACATATTTTGTATTAAAAATTATAAAAATATTATCAAATTGTGCTTCATGTTTGATTCAATAATTTTGTGTTTATCCCTATTAAATAGGTCAATGATACTTGTTTTGAAAATTACAATGTAGGAGGAAGTGAAAGAAAAATGGGCCAAAATTGCATGGATCCATGGACATCTGTCCACTGTTTTGAATATTACACGAAATCCGTGCATCCAAATAGGCTGAACTTTTGTGGGACTTTCCAAAATTTAATATTCTAAATTTCATATTAAGGAACCCAATCCTGATTCGGATTTTATGGGGCCCATCCGAACTAATCTCTCCAAGCCACCGAATTTGGACCAAGTCAAATGTGGTGTTATGTATTTTATCAATATCATGAGCTGTATTTGTCCACACGGTGCCAAACTTTCAATGGAGACATTAAAGAGGTAGGGCTAAAACTTTTCTATTTTCTCCAAAGCGAGATAAGATTGTCTGAAGTCCAAAACGCATCGTGCAAGTGGATTGATGAAATCTGTGTGCCAAAAACCACCTCCCACATTTCCTATAAAAGGGCACCTTGGGATCCTCATTTGTAAGTTCGTCCAAGGAGTGAAGTGCTGCAAATTTGGAGTCCTAGAGGAGTCTCCTAATCACCTTGGAGGTTCTGGAGGCCCCTATCCTCATTGGGGGGTCAACAATGAAGAAGGAGTTCCACCCGAGCTTCCTCCTCCTCCCGATGTCGAGCTAAAAGTTGGGTGTTCGTTGTGAGGGAGATACACACATGTCAAGGGGGTTCCGATGAATACATTAGCTACTGGTTTGGATAATTTTGGGTGTTTAAACATTTAATTCCATGTATATTATTTTATTCTAGATTTTAATTCTTTATTTGATGCATGTGAGTGTTATGCTCTTAATTTCTAACTGATCGGTGTGAGGTTTTGAGTGCGTGACTTGTGTTGTTTCGATTGGACATCACAAGAATCCTTTTCATACCCACGTTATTGAGATTTCCATATGATTTGGAATCTCTTATTCCATGCATAAATACTGGACCTTGACAATATGATTTTTATGTCAAGGTTGGGTCCTTAAAGCATTGAAATAAAAGCTTAGGAATTAATCGGGATTCCAATTAACTCCAACCAAAGAATTACTCTAAACTCAAGATGAATCTCTACGAACAATGAACTTGATATGTGTGTAGTGAAATCACATCGACACTTTTATCTCATATTTCTCAAAATCCACTTGGTCACTCATCTTTTAAGCTATTTCAACTAAGTCATTGTTTTAAACTGTTTTAAAAACCACCCCCTCTCTTAGTCATTTTTATTAAAAATACACACTCTAAACCTACCAACGCTCTTTGAGAGATGACCTAGGTTCTGCCCTAGACTATATATCATCCTCAAAAACATAATAAATTTGACGTGTCACGACAACACAGTCAAATTTTGGCGCCGCTTCCGGGGAGCGCTTTGGTTTTTTGTGCGTGGTTTTGATAATTTTTTTGTAATTTTTGTGAATATTTGTTTGTTTTATCTTCTACCTTTGAATTTATTTTTGTGTTCTAATTTATTTATTGTGTAGGTTCTGTGTATGAAGCGTTCTACTCCAGGATACCTACAAACTTTCAAACCCGAACCAGAGAGGATCCTACATCAATGAAACCAAGACATACAAGACCACACTTTGAAGGAGGAGACATCAAATCTTAAAATTCTTCTTGATCCTTCTTCTTCTTCTAAAACCAAAGTTAAAACTGAACATAACTTGTATATAATGGCTGAAAATAATAGAACACTAAAAGAACTAACCTCACCTGATGCTGATATCCAACCCACTTACATTCAACTACAAGGCGAGGCACCCAATTTTGAACTAAAATCTGGTTTAATTCATTTATTACCAAGATTTCATGGACTGCCTGGAGAAGATCCACATAAGCACTTAAAAGAATTTCATACTATGTGTTCAACCTTAAAACCTACTAATGTGGATGAAGAACAAGTGAAGCTTAGGGAATTCCCATTTTCATTAGAAGACACTACAAAAGATTGGTTATACTATGTCAATTCACTAATTAGGGGCTGGGCAGACATGAAACGCCTTTTTCTTGAAAAATACTTCCCAACCTCTCGAACTGAAACTATAAGGAAAGAAATATGTGGTATAAGAAAATCTCAAGGGGAAACATTACATGAATATTGGGAATGCTTTAAAAGGTTATGTTCAAGTTTCCCACACCACCAAATAAGTGATCAACTTTTAATTCAATATTTTTATGAAGGTTTGATTCCTATTGATCGAAATATGATTGATGCTGCTACAGGTGGTGTATTGGTAGATAAGACCCCAATTTCTACAAGAACCCTCATTGAGAACATGGCACAAAACACTCAACAATTCGGTACACGGTCCAATGTTCCCATTCGAGGTGTCCATGAGGTGCAAAGTACTGAGTTTTAGAAGAAGGTGGACACAAAGTTTGAAGAGGTAAGTACCCTTCTACGACAACTTACTCTCTCCCAAGGGAAATATCAATCTTCTCCTCCCATCCATTGTGGAATCTTCTCTTCTGACACCCACTATTCTGACCAATGTCCTCAATTGAGAGAAACTTCTGAGAGTTGTGAGGCAATATTTCCAGGACGCCCCTTTAACCAACCGTTTAGGAAAGAACCATACTATCCATCCAACCAAGGGTGGAAGGACAACCAATCCTATAGGCAAGGGGGGTATTCAAACCAACCTCAACAGCAATGGAACCAATAGGGTCAGAGTAGTCATCCACCACCACCCAGAAATCCTCAACCACCCCAAAGGCCATTCCAACAACCCCCTCCAAAAACCGAGCCTACCCTAGAAGATATGATGAAGAAAATGGATTCCAATAATATCAAATTCCAACAAACCACCCAAGAAACCATACAAGAACTAAAGACCCAACTAGGCCATCTTGCCAACTCGGTGGGGGAAATCCAAAGTCATGGGTCTGGTAAACTACCATCTCAACCAGTAGTAAACCCTAGGGATAAAGGAAATATTAGTGCCATCACCCTTAGGGGTGGGACACAACTCAAAAGCCAAATGACCCCTCCATTAGAGTCCTCCTATCCAAAGGAAACCACCATCCCAACTGCTGAAAATGGTCCAAGAGAAGAAAACCCTTTTCCTGAGAGAAGCCCTTCCAAATGAAATACTGTGGTTGTTGATGAGCCACCTATCCCAACCATTCCTATTCCATTTCCTCAAAGGGCTTCCCAACCTAGGAAACAAAAAGAAACTGAAATTGATAAAGAAATCTTGGAGACTTTCAAAAAAGTACAGGTTAACATTCCTTTGAATGATGCTGTGAAGCAAATTCCAAGATATGCCAAGTTTCTGAAGGAGATGTGTATACACCGAAGGAGGCTTCATGGTGATGAGAAGGTGAGCCTGGGGAGGAATGTTTCAGCATTGATACAACCATCACTTCCCACCAAGTGCAACGATCCTGGAACATTCTCGATTCCGTGCACCATAGGGGAGTATTCTTTCTCCAATGCTATGCTTGATTTGGGTGCTTCTATTGATGTGATGCCTCACTCCATTTACTCTTCATTGTAGGTCGATGAACTGAAGCCCATTGGTATTGTCGTTCAGCTAGAAAATAGAAGTACATCACACCCCTCTGGTGTGTTAGAGGATGTTCTTGTGAGGGTTCAAAATTTAATATTTTCTGCTGATTTTTCTGTGATAAAAATGGAAGATGATAGGATGAATGGACATGCCCCAATTATATTGGGGAGACCTTTCTTGAAAACTACCAAAGCCATAATTAATGTCCATAATGGTACATTATCTATGGAATTTGGTGGTGACATAGTCCATTTCAACATCCTTGATGCCATGAAGCACCCCTCATAAGAACATTCCTCTCTCTCGGTAAATTCAATTGATGTACTCCCTTCCCCTAAAATAACTTCATTTGTTTCCCCTGACCCCCTTTATGAATTTTTCTCTTTGATAGAAATTCTTGGAAATGAATCATGCATTGATTGTTGTAGCAGTCTAGAGAAATGTCGTGCATGTTTGTTAATTGATGATTTCTTGAACACAGAGGATCACATGACCATCGATGATACTGCTAATCTTGTAAAATATCATTCCTCATATGAGGATGTTACCATTGAGCAGTTAGATGAGATCAGTGACTTCTCACTTTCACACACACTTCCGTCAATCTAAAATCCCCCAGAATTGGAACTGAAACAACTGCCTCAAGATTTAAAATACTCATATCTTGATAATGGAAACAAGTTGCCCGTCATCATTTCTAGTTCACTCCCTCCTGAGCATGAATTGCGACTGCTTGATCTTTTGAGGAAGTATAAACAAGCTTTGGGATGGACACTTGCTGAAATTCCTGACATTAGCCCATAAATTTGTACACATCATATTTTATTAAATGATGAGGCTAAACCAGTGAGGCAGTCACAACGTCGACTGAACCCAAACCTACTTGATGTTGTGAAAAAAGAAGTAACAAAATTGTTGGCTACTGGAATCATTTACCCTATCTCTGACAGCCAATGGGTCAGTCCCTTTTAAGTAGTTCCTAAAAAAACTGGCCTTACTGTAGTTAAAAATGAAAACAATGAATTGGTTCCAACTCTTGTGTAGAATAGTTGGCGTGTCTGTATAGACTATCGCCGACTAAACCAACACACTAGGAAAGACCATTTCCCATTGCCATTCATTGACCAGATGCTAGAGAGGCTAGCAGGGAAGTCCCATTACTATTTCCTTGATGGGTATTATGGATACTTTCAGATCCATATTTCCCCTGAGGATCAGGAAAAGACAACCTTTACTTGCCCCTTTGGTACATTTTCTTATAGAAGGATTCCATTTTGTCTGTGCAATGCTCCAGGTACTTTCCAGCGATGTATGGTTAGTATTTTTTCAGATTACCTGGAGAATTGCATGGAAGTTTTCATGGATGATTTTACTATTTATGGATCCTATTTTGATGAATGTTTGAGTAGTCTTGCTTCTTTCATACATCGCTGTATTGAAAAGAATCTCGTATTAAATTATGAGAAATTCCATTTCATGGTGTGACAAGGCATAGTTTTGGGACATGTCATTTCCGGGGAAGGTATCCAAGTGGAAAAATCAAAAGTAGATATCATTTCCTCCCTACCATTCCCTAAAAATGTTCGGGATGTGCGGTCTTTCCTGGGTCGTACTGGATTTTATCGTCATTTCATTCCTGACTTTAGTAAAATTGCACTCCCCCTCTCCCGATTACTCCAAAAAGAAAAAGAATTTGTTTTTGATAAATAATGTGAGGAAGCTTTCAATAAGTTAAAATGGAGTCTCACGTCACCCCCGGTAATCCAACCACCTCAGTGGGATTTACTATTTGAGCTCATGTGTGATGCCTCTAACTATGCAGTTGGGGCAGTATTATCACAAAGGGTCGACCGAGCTCCACATGTCATAGCTTATGCCTCACGTACTCTGGACCCTGCCAAAGGAAACTACAACACAACTGAAAAAGAATTTCATTCCATTGTGTTTGCCTTGGATAAATTCAGGTCATACCTTTTAGGGTCCAAAGTCGTTGTGTTCTCAGACCATGCAGCCCTCCGATATCTCCTAAAGAAACCAGAAGCCAAACCACGTCTCATTCGCTGGATGCTCCTCCTTCAGGAATTTGATATAGAAATTAGGGATAAAAAAGGAGCAGAGAACGTGGTTGCTGACCATATCAGTAGAATTATCCCATCCTCAGACATTGAATCATCCCCCTGTATTCCCATAAATGAATTGTTTCCTGTTGAGAAATTGTACCGAGTGCAAGATTCTATTCCTTGGTATGCTGAAATTGTAAATTATTTGGTAGCGTCTTGCATTCCTGCTGATTTCACCAAAAACTAGGCCGACCGTTTAAAACATGAGTCTCGTTGGTAAATTTGGGTTGACCCCTACCTCTGACGCAGATGTAGCGATCAAGTTATTAGGCGTTGTGTTCCCGATAGTGAGTTTCAATCTGTCCTTAGGTTCTGACACACACCTGCTTGTGGGGGCCACTTTGGTCCCCAACGGACTACTCGCAAGGTCTTAGATTCTAGTCTCTTTTGGCCCACATTGTTTTGGGATGCCCACGAATATTTTAAATCTTGTCCTCGCTGTCAAAGAATAGGGAATGTATCTAAAATAAATGAGATGCCCCAACAACCCTTGCTCTTCCATGACATTTTTGATGTTTGGGGCATTGACTTTATGAGACCATTCCCCAATTCATTTGGGAGCCTTTACATTCTTCTGGCAGTGGATTATGTTTCAAAGTGGGTAGAGGCACGAGCCACGAGGACAGATGATTCCAAGATAGTTGTGGAATTTTTGAGAACCCAAATATTCTGTAGGTTTGGATTACCTAGGTTTATCATCAGTGATCAGGGTTCTCATTTCTGCAACCACACAATGCAATCTCTTTTGCACAGGTATGGGGTTGGGCATCAAGTGTCTACGACTTATCACCCACAAACAAATGGTCAAGCCGAAGTATCGAATAGAGAGGTAAAACAGATTCTTGAGAAAACGGTTCAGCCAAACAGAAAATACTGGAGTCTTAGACTTGATGATTTGTTATGGGCTTACCGTACTGCATTCAAAACTCCAATTGGCATATCACCATATCAGCTAGTTTTTGGGAAGAGTTGTCACCTCCCTGTTGAGGTAGAGCACCAGGCCTACTGGGCTATTAAACAATGCAATTCTAATCTTTCTGGTGCAGGTATTCAAAGGAATTTGCAAATTCAGGAGTTGGAGGAAATGAGAAGAGATTCATATGAGAACTCCTGAATTTATAAAAAGCGAACCAAGGCTGCCCACGACCGTCTCATCCTTCATCGTCAATTCCACATCGAGCAGAAGGTCCTCCTCTACAATGCAAGGCTGAAGTTTCACCCTGGTAAGCTTCGTTCCCATTGGTTTGGACCTTACATTGTTACTAATGTCTCTCTATTTGGTGTTTTCCAGGTTCAAAATGAAGACACCAAGCAAACCTTCACTGTCAATGGGCAGCGGCTGAATCACTTCCATGAAGCCATTCTAGAGTCCCCAATGGAGGAACTCCATGTTCAAGAAGCGGTCTATGAATAACACTCACCAGGTTTTATCCTTCCTTCCCACAGTCTCTTATTACAGGGAGGACACTGCATTCTCTAGGTGTGTGGGGGGGGGGGGGTGGATACATTCCTGGGATAGTTAGGAATTTTCATTTTTTTCTCCTTTTGTTTTATCTTTTTGGTATTCTTTATGGTATTTTCATTTTTCCCCATCAACAATTTCGAAGTTCCATGATTTGGCGACCATAATGTGGGGAAAGTAAAAATACCATAACAAATGCTAAAAAGAGTATTTGTATGAATTTAACATCAGGGAGTGATTTTTAGTGAATTGGTTTTCTGTCAATGATATAAATGGTTGTATCTATGTGAAACCTTTGAGATGATTGATGTCCATTGTGTGAGTAGTTTTTGGGAAAAATGTGTCACTAATATCTCCACAAATTTTTGCACCAAACCACAAAGTATGATTATTTCTTACTTAATATAAGGTAAATATATGTTGGGTTAATATTTCTCATCTTTAAATGATATTTCTATACGTTCGTTCCTTATCCGATCTGTTTCATTACTGTACTAGATTGACCTATGCGTGTGTACCTAATGTCCGACTGTTGTACGCCCTCAAAAAAAATTGTTGTGTCTTGGGCATGTCAAAAACCACTCCTCCTCAACCTTTGATCTTGTTATAACTATTGCAATTAGTGTCGCGAGGAGATCAAACAAGGGTTGAGAGATGAGTGTGAGATTTGTTCCAAATGAAACTTCAAAAAATAATATAACAAATGAGGGGAGTGATGAAATGTTAAAAATATGGGGATATCTAGGTCGAGAACTTATGGTTTGACTTCTGGGAATGCTTAAATGAGTGGGTCTTGAAATATTATTGTAAGGGATGTAGGACATGTTCGGTGAAATATCATTTAAAGCTGAATAATGTTAAAATAACCTATATTTATTTGATAGAAAGTGGAAAGAATATCATGGAATGGTTTTCACACACACACATGGAGAGTTAGTGTAATGGTTGACCATTGAATTCCTTGCTCATATTGGTGTCATAAATCTCTTTGAATTTTATTGTGATATGATTTATGAGACATCTTTTTCCATTTTCACTGGGAAGAACTCCTTGGTGTGGTTCGTGCATTGATCACTTTCCTTTAAATAAAATTTCCTCAAATGATAAATCTTTAGGATGTTGGAAATATATATATATATATATATATATATATATATATATTCATCATTGTATTTGGATATGTGACCTTGCCCAGGAGTGCAAATGTTTAGGTGTGGGGGTGTGATCGTACCACGATTCAATGTTTCATTTTCACCCTTACACCGCTGTGCTAAACATATTTTGTATTAAAAATTATAAAAATATTATCAAATTGTGCTTCATGTTTGATTCAATAATTTTTTGTTTATCACTATTAAATAGGTCAATGATACTTGTTTTGAAAATTACAATGTAGGAGGAAGTGAAAGAAAAATGGGCCAAAATTGCATGGATCCATGGACATCTGTCCAGTGTTTTGAATATTACACAAACTACGTGGATCCAAATAGGATGAAATTTTGTGGTCCTGTCCAAACTTCAATATGATACATTTCATATTAAGGAATCCAATCCTGAATCGGATTTTATGGGGCCCATCCGAACTGATATTTCCAAGCCACCGAATTTGGACCAAGTCAAATACGGTGCTCTGTAGTTTATCAATATCTTGATCTGTAGTTGTCCAAACGGTGCCAAACTCTTGGTGGAGATAGTCAAGAGGTAGGGCTACAACTTTTCTATTTTCTCTAAAGAGAGATAAGACTTTCTGAAGGCCGAAACGCGTCGTGGAAGTGGATTGATGAAATCTATGTGCCCAAAACCACCTCCCACATTTCCTATAAAAGGGCACCTTGGGATCCTCATTTGTAAGTTCGGCCAACGAGTGAAGTGCTTCCAATTTGGAGTCCTATAGGAGTCTCCTAATCACCTTGGAGATTCTGGAGGCCCCTATCCTCATAGGGGGATCAACAATGAATAAGGAGTTCCACCCGAGCTTCCTCCTCCTCCCGATGTCGAGCTAAAAGTTGGGTGTTCGTTGTGAGGGAGCTACACACATGTCAAGGGAGTTCCGATGCATACATTAGCTACTGGTTTGGAGTAATTTGGGTGTTTAAACATTTCATTCCATGTATATTATTTTATTTCATATTTGAATGCTTGATTTGATGCATGTGAGTGTTATGCTCTTAATTTCTAACCGATCGGTGTGAGGTTTTGAGTGCGTGAATTGTGTTGTTCCGATTGGACATCACAAGAATATTTTTCATACCCACCTTATTGAGATTTCAATATTATTTTGAAGCTCTTATTCCATGCATAAATACTGGACCTTGACAATATGATTGTTACATCAAGGTTGGGTCCTTAAAGCATTGAAATAAAAGCTTAGGAATTAATCATGATTCCGATTAACTCCAACCAAAGAATTACTCTAAACCCAAGATGAATCTCTATGAACAATGAACTTGATACGTGTGTAGTGAAATCACATCGACCCTTTTATCTCATATTTCTCAAAATCAATTTGGTCACTCATCTTTTAAGATATTTCAACTAAGTCATTGTTTTAAACTGTTTTCAAAACCACCCCCTCTCTTAGTCATTTTTATTAAAAATACAAACTCTAAACCTACCAACACTCCTTGAGAGACGACCTAGGGTCTAACCTAGACTATTTATCATCCTCAAAAACATAATCAATTTGACATGTCACGACAATGCGGTCAAGATTCCAATATACCTATAGGGGTTTTGATTTCCCAAATGTTTGATAGACTTCCATAGGTGATATCATTCACTTCACAAACCCTAGAAACTATCCAAATTAATTACACAACAACAAAAATGGTATTTTGTCTATGGTTTTTTCTTTATAAAAATTTCATTATGATATTTTAGTGAGTAAATTAACTATGTATTTTGATCATGAAACATTGAGATACTTAGTCAATAAAAAATCTATTAGTCCTACACTAATGAGATGAATATTTTTGGTTCAAGTGTTTTACTTGAAGATTAAGGACAATAATGGATGTGATAATATGGTGGCATCCCACATTATCTAAATTCCTCACTATTATGAGGTATAACCAATCCAAAAGACCAATTTGGATATTAATTCTCTAGCGATAAACTATACAACCTTACTTAAGTGCTCGAGTATGCTGACATAGTGAATTTTTTGGTCAAAGAAAAGGTTCATTTATTCTTTTCTAAACATCAAACTAGTAAATTTAAATCTAAGTCAAAATATTTTTTCTATGTGGGTCCTTATATATTGAAATTTTACAATGACCTAGTCATTAGAAGGTAAATCCATGAATTGAAAATGAACTCTGTGATTTGTATTTTCCATACACTTTAATGTTAAGGGCGTTTTTGATATAAAAGAACCACTAGAAAAATTTTGGAAGCAAGATTTTTGGCCCTAAATTTTTAAAAATTCTCATGATTTTACCAAAAAAAGATCCAACTACCATCTTTCTGGTGGAATTTATAAGATACATGAGATGCCCCAAAAACATTTTATTTTGTGTGAGATATTCAATTTATGGGGAACTGAATTCATGGGACCAGTTACTATGTCATTTGGGTTTTCCTATATTTTTTAAACAAAAAACTACGTTTCTGTGTGGGTTTAAGAAAAAAATACTTGAAATTATGATTCAAAACTATGACTGAGTTTCTAAAATCAAAGTCTTTTTATTGGTTTGGAATACCTCGAGCTATAATCTATGACCAAGGAACTAACTTATACAATAAGAACATGGATGCAATAATAAAGAAATATGGAGTTACCCATGAAAATTATACTACCTACCATCCACAAAAATTGAAATGTCTTAGGTGTCCAATAGAGAAATTAAAATAATTTTAGAGAAAAAATACAACCCAACCACAAATACTAGAGAAAGAAATTAGAAGATTAACTCTGGCCACAGATAACCACCTAAAAACCCAAATTAGATATATCTCCCAACATGATTTTTTATGGTAAAAATTTTCACTTTCCCAATGAGATGAAACAAAAAGACTAATGGTCTCCCAAAAGAGTGAACTTGATATTTGGAAAGGTCAGAGAACAAAGAAAGTTTGAAAATGTCTGAGATTAAGGATATGAGAGGGGAATTATATGATAAAGGACTCTTATACAAGGATAAATATAAATCTAATCATGATAAGTTGATCTAGACAAGAGAATTTAAAATTAGTGACAAATTATTTCTATTTTTCTCAAGGATGAAGATCTTCCCATGTAAGCTTCATTCCAAGTGTACTGGTCCATATAGAGAAACTAAAAAATTTCCTTTTGGTGTAGTTGAGATTAATGTAAAAGGTACAAAGTTGCAATTCCAAGTGAATTTCCAAATATTAAAGAAGTACCACAAAGATTTCTGGAATAAACCTATGGAGTCTATAATCCTCCCAACTATTGAAAATTAGAGAGCTATCATGTTATCTATTTTCATCATTTTGTTTTGGATGATCACTTAATATTGAACTTATTTTCTTGAACAAATTCATGCTAGAATTAAATTAGAAGTATACCTGAAAAAGTGTGGGGAGAGGGAAAAAGAAGTTTTAGGATATAAATAGCATTTTTCATGTTTTATTTTTAACTATTAAAAAAAATCCCATTTTTTGGAATCTATATACAGTTTATAAAAGTTTCGTTTTTTAGATTTTTGTATTAAGATAAACTTAAAAAAATGGATAATAGGAAAATTCCACTTCAATGATGTTCTTCCATATTAAAATTCCATTATAGATTTGAGGATTTCATTGATTATGAAATTAATGAATGTAAAAGTTTGAAAAGTGAAAATAGCCTTAATTAAATTAAAATTTTATTTGAACACTAGAAAAATATTGTGAAATCTAAAAAGATCATTATAGAATAATAGTTTTAACATGTGGTAACTAGGATTTTGAATTCAATCTAGAGTGACCTGGCCTTAGAAAGGAAGTAAAACCTTAGTGATTCTCCCTAAAATAAATTCATATAATCCAATTGAACCTATAATAAATATAGAAAATTCGGATCCCACAATGAATCTATATGAAAATTGAACTGTGTGTATGCATATACCTCTTTAAAAATTATAATAAGTGGTTTTGACCAGTTATTTCCATATACATGGCTCGTAAAAAAATAATAATAAAATGAAAATAAATAAACTTCTCATTTTTCAAAAATGAATTCATTTTTGGGAGTGGAATTTTGAACCCATGAAGTTGGTAATTGAATAATAAAAGAATAATTTAGGGAGTATCAATGACATGTAAAAATAAAAATTACTTTGGGAAGCATAAGAATGAGGGTGAGATAGAGTTAATTCTTGTTAAAATTTTAATTCCACTTAAATCCATCAAATTCACTCACTAAACTAGAATTTGAATATGAATAAAGAGAAATAGTGTGTGAAAGTAACTTATAAATCATGACCATTTAGTGGAGATATTATTTGATATTCTTAAATTCTAGAAGAATATTTAAAGTTAGGAAGAATAATAAATTTTTTATTCAATGATAAAATTTCCTGGGAGTGCACTTGTTCATTTTCAGGGGAGTGATGCAGGCTAAAATTTCTGAATTTGTTTACTAATATTCATTGATAAACCCACTTATTTAATCCAATTCCTAGGTAAAATAGTGATTTTTTTACTTTGTGAATTTTTGACATAATTTTTAATGGTTGAATTAATGATTTTTTAGTGTTTTATTAATCATGTGATTAAATTGATAACATACACTTAAAATTTGAATTTTAATTAATTTATTCACTCTATAACAAGAATTCATAAAGGGGTTAATTTTTTATCATTAACTCTTTTA
The DNA here is from genome assembly GCA_963277665.1 of Viscum album. Classification (NCBI taxonomy): domain Eukaryota; kingdom Viridiplantae; phylum Streptophyta; class Magnoliopsida; order Santalales; family Viscaceae; genus Viscum; species Viscum album. The sequence goes on from OY728120.1 coordinate 584,185,368, forward strand.
AATATTTTTGAAATTAAATGAAATATAAAAATTAAAAATTAAAATTTTGTTAAAATATTTTATTATTGGAATGAAAAATTGTATTTGGATGTGGAAATTTAATGATGATAATTTGATGATTTAATTTATTGATTGAATGTATTTGAAATTATTTTCATAAATAGTGAATTTTTTTATTTTAATTTGTTCTATCATTTTTCAATTTAATACAGAACTAAGAAAAAATGTGTGTAGTACACTTCACTCAAATTTTGGAAAAGGTAGGGATCGACCATGACTTCTTTTCCAGTGGTTGATCGACGCACTAGAAAAATGACAAACAAATGAATCTGCTGCATAATAAAACGAATTTTCCAAAAGTTTACAATTGATCAAGTGATAAATCCTTTTATAAAAGTTTTTAATTTAGCTATATCCCATCCATAGTCAATTCATGCAATGGGAAACCCACAAATGAAAATGAACTGATGAATTGACTTTCGAGCTACTAAAGGTAACTTTGGAAAACTAATAGATAGACTATTCTTGTGAAGAGTGGTGAGAGAAATATTTAGAAAAGTCCTACATCAACCAGACAAAAAAAATGAAAAAGGCATAGACTTATCATACTTAAAAAGGGAAAAACTATTCCTTGCATTGGGAATCAACCATAATAAGACTTTTAAAAATGGAAAAGGCATGTATCATCCATTCATAAAAAATATACCACAAACCTTATCACGATCAATCATCCTGAAAGACATTGCCACTCTCTTTTTCTAATTGATATCGAAAACCAAAGCCCATGAAGGTGGTGATACTGAACCACTAATTGACACTGACCTATTATCTACTAATGACTTCCAACCCCCTACAATAAGATCTAGAGTAAAAATTTGAATCTAATCTCCCTTGAAGATGTTATTGAGGGGATATCCTATTGTCAAACTATCGAGCACCATCAAACATATCGAAATCATTGAAGGTATTCATAGCCATAAACCTGAACTAGATATGAAGAAATATTCACGATGAATCTCACCACACCATTATGTACTACCAGGGTTGAAGAGCTACACCTGAGGAGGACAGTGGTAGACTTCTAGAGCCAATGTCATTGAAGATCTACACTCGAAAGCTTCCTCCCTATTGATCTGAGAAAAAATAATGTTGTTCAACCCATGATCAATAGATTACACAATCAAATGAATTGTTCTTATTGAAACACCACCACACTAAATCCATTCCCACAGGACTGAGATGAGGATCCACTAATCCACTAATCTATTTTCTGAATCCAACATCATCATTACCACCATAGAAAGGGGATTCACACACTAATCCATGCTACCAAATGAGAAAGATACCTCCACACCATATCCCATTGAGGATATTTATTTCCAAAACTATCTCCAAATTTTAATTATTGAAAATTTATATTTGTTTTATTGTTTTTTATTTTTAATTTTCTCCTATGTAGGTATTCTAAAAGGTTGAGGCCATAGGACTAACCCCATGCACCAATTTCATATCCAAAATCCCATACACACCAGGTGTTTTTTGAAATTAATCTATGGAAATCCAATTGGAATCAAGATTTTATAGATAAAGAATTGATTTTCTTCATTCCCTAATAAATTTCCAGTCCAGACTCTACACCGTCTAGGACCGAACCCACTACTAAGGCCCAAATTTTCTCTCCCAATTACCAAAAAATGATCCAAATCATCACATGGTACTAGGGAAACATTTTTCATCTAATAAAGTTCTGAAAAAATGAATAATTTCACCCTAATCCTTCATGAATAAGTTTAACTCTCTATAAAGGGAGTAGAATGAATTACCAATTTTTTTTCGAGTGCACTACTTTAGAGAAATACATACCATTGAGTTTTGAACATTAAAATAATCAACGAAATGGATGTGGGCTTGAATCTTAGGGAATGGATCAGGAATGTTAAGTTCACTAGATAAGAAACTTGTACTATTCACAAGATAAGGATGAACGATCAAATATCTAGGATAATCTCTATAAAAAGTGGAGTTTCTCATTAGAAAAAAAGTGGGGTGATGGAAAACTATAAAAATATCATTGGATTGATTGGATCTGTTTAATTTTTATGCTTGTTAAAATTATTTTATTTGTACTTTTTATTCTCTAGTTATGGAGAAATATCCTGATAGTAGCCAAGAAAAAGAGACATCTCACACCCCTATGATGAATTCTTGTTCTCAATAAAAAAAATTATTCTCCCTTTAATTATTTGGATGTTTTTAGATATGTTTCTTTTAGGCTATTGTTATTTAACATTTCATTTAAAAATTTATTTCCTTCTTTCACTAGTTTCACACACAAACTTCTTGGGAACTCCTTTACTACTTATAATAGTTAACATTGGGATGACCCAATAATGATCAGTTATATCCAATCACTAGGATAAAAAGGATAATAAATATAGTGATTGTTTTATTTTTATATTCCACACTAATATTTTCAGGAAGGGATCATTATGGATATTTTTTATTAGATAATAATGGGGATTCCAAATTAGAAAATGATTCAAGGGTAAGTGAAGAGAGTATTCCAAGATGAGACCACTATGTTTCTAAAAATTTAATTTTTAACCAATAAATTTCTTTAATTGTTTTTTAGATTCTAAACCCACTAAAAAATATTTTAACACATCTACATTTCTATCTTCTCAAAATATAACTTGATTCCCACATTACTTACTTTTTCTTGGGTTCTAAATATTGTTTTTATGAGTACACCGTAATAGGTGAACATCATAGATAGATAGATATTAGTTTATATAGAAACTTATATAATATTTCCATAGAATCATGTTCATCGAATATGGAATGATGAAATTAATACTATCTGTATTAAAGAGAGATAAGCTAATGAAAATTTTGTAGTATATCTTGTGCATCAATGTATTAAGAGAATAAAAAATAAGAATAAGAATAAAAAATATATAATGAACTGTATGATGATTACTAGATATCATAAAATCTAATTGGAGAAATAAGAAAAAGAACAATTAGGAGAAAAACCATCCTATGATATAATAATGTTATACAAAATAATTCATAAGAAATATGAAGAAGATGACATTTGAGGAAGATATTGATAGAAAATTTTGTTATTGTTGTTTTTATTGGTTAAGGTATTTGGGATCTTAAAGAAGATAAATGCTTATAAAGAAGAAAGTGTGAAGTATCACTTTATTTACATGTGTTTATCATTCAATTTTTGTTGTTGTGAGTATAAGAGAGATGAGCATACAACTATAAAAAAGTTAAACTGGATAATGAATTCTTGGGATGAGAAATAACATATTTTCATTACGATCCAATAGCATACTAGGAAGAAGTAAGATTTCTCCATTGAGTGAGTTTAGAGGAACAATTGTAAACTAGTGGAAACTAGAAAAATACGTTTCTGAGACACAAATTATTGGGAAACAATATTGGTTAAGGATTAAACTTTCCCACACCACTTTTTGATTTAGAATGATACCTTCCCCATTATAACTAATTTTTATATTAGTATAAAATTTATATCTTATAGTAGATAAAAAAAAGTAAGGATATAATCACCCACACTAGGGGAAAAACTTTTAAAAATAACATATATTGATCTCTAACTTTACATACTATTTTTCTTGTGGTAAATTTGTCATGGGTAATCATATGTAGATCTATATTTATCCTAAAAAATAATAGAGGTTTGAGTTTTGAGAATAAATTTTTAAGGGAATTTTTTTTGTAAAAAGGTCACACTAATTCACCCTAATCTCGTAGTGACTAAATATTCTTCTTTAATTATCTCAAAAGGATTTTATAGTAAAGTAATTGCAAGTAGGAAAAGAAAAGAGATAATTAAGAAACTATTATTTTGATATAGGTATAGGTTATAAAAAATAGTTTGGTGAGAGTTATTGGATGATATATTATCATTTGTGGATCAAAATAATGACAATACCATGAGAGTGGAATCATGGAAGAAAAATAATTAAGGGTTTAAAATTATTTTAAGGAAAATAATAAAAAATAAGAAATGATAAAGGGGCTTGGAAACCCTTAATTTTCTCTCTGAATCGCCTACTTTGTATTGAGTCTGAAGCCTTTAGAGGAGAGGATGTTGGCTATAATGGAGCCTTATAAATGTATAAAGGGTGGTTTAGAGTTTTATTTGGAAGGATTATAAAAATAAAACAAAATTTTAAATATTTTTGGGAATGTATAGAAAGTGTCCCAATATATAGCCCAAATTTGATGACATTTTCACAAATATTCATTCATTAAGGGTTGAGAACGTAATTTTAAAATATACAACAGCTCATAAATGGATAATATATTATATTATAGAAAATTACCAAACCAAAATTAACTCATAATTAGGTTTTTTAACTTTTTATAAATTTATTAATAATTTTTAACCTTGAATACCACTACCCCTTTTCAGAGTTATTCTTTTAATTTTTGTTTAAATAATATTTATTACAATGTAATTTAATTTTAAAAAATTAAATAATTTATTAACTTTTATTTTTTTCCAAAATAATCATATAATTTTATAATTAACCAAAACAATATCACCTTAAACATTTTAAAACCACCATCTTGACTTCTCTCCATCTTGCAAAAAGCACTACATCCTCACTATGTAAGTGTTTTAGATTATTTTTTTTATGGAAATTTAAAAATGAATTACTAACATAATTTTAAATTATTATTCCTAAGTATTTTCACATAAAACAATTAATAATATATTTTTATTTTCATCCTTTTCATGAAAATATATTTTAGAAATTATTTTCACTTTTCTTTCCTTGCATAGGCACTTGGTAAACATTTGGATATATTTTATTGTTAAATAATTTTAAAACTCATAAATATAAATCAACATAATTTATTTTTCATTATAATAACCTATTAATGTTGATCAAAAGGTTTCATAATTTTTTATTCACACACACACACACACACACATATATATCAGGATGATGTCTTAAAATTTATGATGATTCATAAAAACTATATTTTTTTTACTATTCACCAGGAAAACAACTTGTTTAGAAAAATATAAAAAATTCACCCTAATATAATTTAAACACGAAGAATCAATAAATTAATTTCATTTTATCAAATTAAAATTCTAAAATTCATAAATTTAACTTTTAAATATAATCATATAGTACATGGAAAAAATGTATATATAATAAAATTCATTTCTTTTGTTATGAGTGCACAATTTTATATTTTTTATTATATATTAATTAATATATGATTTATTTTTAATTATTTATAAATTTAGAGAAGATTAATTTTATTGAATTTTTTTACCAATTATGTGGAATTTAGATTTTAAATACAAATTTTATAAATTTTTTTAGTGTAATTTTTTTACACTATGATTATAATGCCAGGTCGATAACTATTTTACATATTTAAAATATAAATTAAAAAAATTCCTTAACCATTTTTTCATAATAATACACTATACATACGAGGAGTTACATTTTCTTATAAAAATAATAAATATTTCATAATCTTATTTTATTATAAAACATGTCACTTAACATGTTCAAAGTAAATTTCGAGAGTACTAAAACATGGACATAGAATATGATAACAACAATTTTGAAATTAAATAAACCATAATGTAATTTAAAAATTCATGAAAAATCACTATTTTGGTTTAAAAAGTATTTTTAACTATTTATTTAATCACATGTTACACATAAAATGTCATATGACATTACTTTGAATAATAATATGTTATAATTCTATGACTATAAAAACATGTATCATACTTTGATAATAGTTATATTATAATGACTAAATTACCATTTAAATGATAATATTAAAATAAATCTATTAATAAAAGTAATGTAGTTATCTAATATAAATATATATGAAAAAACAATCATGAATTCAAGAAAAGTGATTTTTAAAAAATAAACAATTATTATTGATAAAATTAAAATATATTGGAATTAACATTTTGAGGAGAAATATGCACTCAAATATAAATATTAATTTTAAGTTCATATCATTTGAAATAAAATAATGAAAATTCACTTATCACGTATATATATATATATAAATATATATATATATATATATATGTATATATATATTAGAATGAGAATTTAAAAAAATATATACGGTAAATCTGGGATGTTACATTACACCCACATAAATAAATTTTATCCTTGAAATTTTATGCATTGATAAACACTTATTAATGTATTATTATATTTTCATGAACCATAATATTATTATCTAATTGTATCTTAATCATTAACTATGGTAAGAACATAATATCAATCAACATAAATGTATAAGAAATGTAAAACCTATATGGTCACACTAGTTACACTTTACTTAGTATTATGGGTATAAATGATATCTATTTAAGGATTATTAACCAAAATTAATGCAATATTAATTACAAATAATAATAAATAATATCTATGATATTAACTGAGACACCCTAGACCCACACTACCAGATCTGGTGCTTAACATACAAGATTTTTATACATCAATTGAATTAAAATAAACTCCCAACATCAAAAGTTTGAGGTCATTGGGAAATATATATATATCATTCCTAAAAATCAATAAAATATACATTTATCCCATAAAACATCTGCACACATACATCTCTCATATACATATCCAGTTCTATAATATCATGGGATATTAGGAAACATAATAAAATGGGTCATATCAAATGCTCTGTAAGTAATAAAACATTAACAAGGAGACATAGATCAAGAAACATTGAGATTCTTGATCATGAGAGAAATATTATAATTATGTTAAAATACCATGAAATAATTACATTTTAAATTAAGTTATGGGATAAAAATAAAAAATCACGGTAAAAAAAGGGGTGATACGTTATGAGAGTCAATAATCATAACATGAAATTAATAATAAAATAATAAAATAATAAAATAATAAAATAAGATTTAGGATATTATATAATCATGGTAATCCCGATGGCACAAAAATAAATAATTCAATCATAAAAATATATAATGTCTCACTTAAAAGAAATCATAACATCATTGGTAAATATCACACATAAATTATGAACAAATCTGGCATCATGTTTACACAAATCATATGTATAAAAATCACCACATCATAAAATGTGAACCAAGATAGTATCATGTTTATGCATAAAATATATCATATCATGAGATATGTTACATTAACCAATGAATTAGAGAGATATATCAATCCCACATGTCATATAATTCGAAACCACAAATATTTTTCAACACAAAGTCAATCATAAATATTATAATGAAATCCCTATGTAAAAAATATGTGTGCATAATAATTTCAAATGGTATCACATAATATGAAATCACGGATTCGATCAACTGATAAAAAAAATTCAATCCCCCAAAATAATAATATCATGGTAGAATTTAAAAGATTATTCATGAAATAAAACTTCATAAGAGATAGATCTTTTGGAGATGTAGAGTAAAAAGAAAGAAAAATCATCAGGATATTTATCTGGAAACTTCTACAACATTTTCATAGAATTAATGTTATAAGTCATCTTAGAAATATATTTCAATAGATGAATGGGGACACTAAAAATAATAATTTCAAAATAACCCATAATAATGGAACCATGAATCATAATAAATATATAAATAAGAAACATAGAATGAAATATAAAAAAATATACATAAGTGATATGAAATACATTTTTGATTTTTAAACATATTTAAGAGAAAAACATTGATAAGTGAAATATAAAATTCCCTTTTTAATAGAGATAATTTAAAATATTAATAACCCAAAGGGGTATATATAAATATATTTCAAAATAAGAAAAAAATATTTGTGGTAAGAGAGAATATGGGAAAGAAGGATAAAAATAATAAAAAAAGATAATGGGATTTTTTTCTTAACAATGTCTTTTTTTTGGAAAAAATAAATTCATAAAGGAAGAGTAAAATAACATGAAAATATAATTTCACCAAAGATAAATAGAAAACACCATATGAGAAAGATATTATAATAATATATAAATCATATAAGATCAATATTAAAGAAAAAAGAGTATGTCTCAAGAAAAATAGCTTGAGTCAAGAAAACACATTACCTCAAATTGCATCTCACTTCGTATGTCCTTTTTTCCTTTTGAATAATTAAATTTTATTAATTATGTTTTAAAACCTTTTCATGTTCATTTTAAACATTATTATTCGTTTTAGTTCACTTATTATCATATATTTTACTTTAATTGGATTAATCTTTCTTATATCGACCATTTTGAGGTGGTTCAATACATAGCTCTAGAACAACATCAGTATAATGGTAAAATTCAATGATCCTTTTCCAAGGGTTAAATAATATCTATAAGTTTCAATTTATATTTTTATTTAATTTTATATGAAAATGAGTTTAATAGGTAATGAAATAGTTACCATTAACAAAATCTTCCTCAATAAGCTTATTTTTTATGGTTAAAATAGCTACCATTGCTTATTTTTAATTTCATTATTATAAATAATTTTTTACCATCTCAGAATTCTAATCATCAAATTACTTGAATATTAATTTTATATACAATCATGAAATAAATTTTTAATAATATCCAGGAAATATGTAGGTTTATGAAAACATTATCATTCACTTAGTAAAAAACCACCACGCTAATTAATGTTTTTCCAAAGTGTTTAAAAGAATGGAAAAAAATATAAATATTTGAGTTTTATAAAAAAATATTATAATTAAACTATTTTTTATGTTTATTTTTAACTTTACATAATTTATTGAAATGGGTTGAAGGATAATTGATAGAATAAGAAAAAAATTTTAAAAACTGTATTTCGATATAGTGACAACTTTTGAAAAATGATTTGATGATAGAAAATTGGTAATATATCATAAAGAAGAGATAAGGATTTTGTTATTAACATGAAAATAAAATCATTATACTATACTACAATTAGGTTTAAAAGAGTCTATATCAAAGGGATATCAAGTAGGTAATGAAAATAGTGAATTATGAAACATTTATTTCAACATTGTAATAGGTTATAAGAATGAGTTTGGTAAGAGGGAGTGGATGATATATCATCATTTATAGATAAAAATTAAACCAATAAAATTATACTGTAATCATGGTATGAAAATAATCATAGGTTTAAAATAATGTTACAGAGAAAAATCACAATTAAGAAAGGAAAAGAGGGTAAGAAACCCTTACCTTTCTCTTCAAGTCGCCTCCTTTGGATTGAGTCTAAAACATTCCAAGGAGGGGATTTCAGCTAGACGAGAGCCTTATTAACATGTAAATAGAACTTTATATCGGTATTTCAGAATAAAATGGAAATAAAACCTAACTTTAAATGTGTTTTGTAAAGTTTATAACCAATCACCTTTAATATTACAATTTTGATGGAATTTTGATAAATATTCAGTCTTTAAGGGCCAAGAATGTGATTTTAAAATGAAAAGTGGCGCATAAAAGTAAAATATATGAAATTATAGGCTATTATCCAATACCAATTGACTCAATATCTGGTTTTATTACATTTTTATTTATAAATCACTTTTGATAACAAATACCACATAAAGTCATTTTCAGGGTTATTTTTTTAATTTGACTTTAATATATATATATATATATAATTGTGAAATTCAGTTGTAAAAATTTAAATAAATTATTAAAAATTATTTATTTAAATTATAATGATTAATCCTAATTCTCCTAAAAATTGCCACCTTAAATATTTTAATACCAACATTTTGACTTTTATGTTTCTTGCACTAGCTCTATAATGACACTGTGTAAGTATTTTTGATAATTGTCCTATTATTTGAATTTAAAAATAAATTAGGAACATAAATTTAATTTCCTATTTCTAAATAATTTTACCTAAAACCACTCATAATATATTTTTATTTTTATCGTTATCCTAACAATATATTAAAGAAATTATTTTTACTTTTCTTACCCTACACGAGAACTGTATAAGTATTTGGATAATTATCTGGTTATATAATTTACAAATTCATAAGTATACATAAAAATAATTTATCAGTTATTATATTTGTATCTTAAATACTATATAATTGTTTCAATAACAATATGTTATATTTATATCATAAAGATGTCATAAAAGTTACGGTGATTCATAAAAATTGCATTTTTTACTATTTAACAAAAAATTAACTTTTTCAACCAAACAAGAAAACATCACCCTATGATAATTATGATTTTATAAATAAAAATAATAATTCGATTTTATAGAATTGAAATTCAAAAAATGAGAAATTTTATTTTTAAAAAAATCATATAATAAGAATAAAAACAATTTATATAGAATAAAAACTATTTCTTTTATTATGAGTGGTTAATTTTATGTATATTATTATATCCTAATTATTATATGATTTTTAATTAATTATTTATAAATTTAAAAATTAATCATTTTATGAAATTATTCTTCTTCCCGCTGTAATGGCCCGAAGGCCATCAATTTTTATTCATTTTTGGAAATCCTCATTTTAAGGGTTGAAGGAGATCCCTAACATGGTCATTAGGATTTATGATATTACATGACCCAAAGGTCTTAGAGTAATTAATCCCAGGAAATGACTACTTGAAATCGCCTCTCCCCAGCATCTGCATCATGATCAGGTCTCCACCTTCACATAGCTGTTCGACTAGCTGTCCTGTGAAGAGATACACAAGCTTGATACTATACATTGGTAACAATTATATTAAAATGACTTAATTAGAATTTAAATTATCATATGAAAATAAAATTATTAATAAATGATAATTATTTTTCATATAAAATTATATGTGTAAAAAGAATCACGAATTCAATAAAAGTAATTTAAAAAATAAAAAGCAATTATTATTGAAAAAACTATATTATAGTTGAATAATTTTTTTAGGAAAAATATATATTCAAATATGAATATAAATTCAAATTCCATATCATTATAAATAAAAGAACATAAATGATCTAATGATATGTGTGTTTCTATGTGTGAAAATTTAAGAATGAAAATTAATAAAAATATTTATTGAAAATACAAGATATTACACGAACCACCATTTCAATAACAATATCATTAACCTCAATTATTATAACAACCTTATAAAAAAATAAAACCAATAAGTCTTCCAACCAACACCCTTTAGTAATGGAAACCCTCTAAATAGATTTCAACCTATTCACAATCACATTTGTAGTGCCAAAAAGATTTAAGAATTGAAGAGTTAAGGAATGAGATGAAATAATAGAAAAGTTAGTTAGAAATACTTGTAAGAATGATAGATTAAAGTATTGGGAAATTTCTAGCATATCCCAATAAAAATATTAATGGAAATAATTTTATAGAAACATCTATTATTGGTAAATAGATTCACCATATTCTAAAATATGACTCAAAACCAAACCTAGAATAACAAATGGAGACCAATGGTGAAGAAAAAGTTACACCACAAAAGATTATAATAAAATAAAAATCACCATTAAAAAATTATCTTAGGGGAAAATATAACCATCAACTACTATTTTAATTAGGAATGATCAATCAAAAAAATCATGAGAAATAAATATAAAGGCAAATTATAGAAATATTACAAAAAGATGAGGTGAACATACCTATTCTTGAATACCTCAATCTTATTCCCAAATATGCTAAAAAAATCAATATTTATGGGGAATAATAGAGTAAATTTAAGGATAAAAATTTCATCCTTGGTCGCACTGCAACTACAAACCAAATGTCAAGACGCACAGAATTTTTAAACTCTTTATACAAATGGATCAAATAAAAATTTTCAATTATTTATTTTTTTGGTTGGATCTATTTTTATTGAAAGAGGGACCATATGAAAATAGTATTTAACAACTTTTTTGTACAATTTAGACCTTTTTCTTTTTACAACACCTTAATTTTATCATCAAACTATACTCATCTTCAAATTTTGAGTGACTTAGTTTCCATTCTTGTGAAAACAGTGATTCATGGGAGAGAGAGAGAGTTATAGCCATTTACTGGGCTGGTAATCCATCATTATCATAATTTATTTAACAGATTCATTATTATATCTTAGTGTATCTATTAATATCATTCCACATTATATCTTTTCTTCCTTATATATGGAAATACTAAAACTAATAATAGTGTCTGTCTAACTAGCCAAAATATCCATGACATTCTCAGCCAGAGTTATTCAATATGTTTTAGTAAGAGTGCATAATTTTTTCTTTATAATTAATTTTTATGTGTAAATCATGAAATAAGGTAAGAAAAAAACTCATTCACCTATCATTTTTAGAACACCCATCCAAAAAATAATAAATTAAATAATAAATTTTCATGAAGGCACTCTAACAATGGAGTTTGGTGACAACACTATCCACTTTAATATTTTTTTAAAAAATATATATATGAAGAGGAATCACTTTATAAATTTTCATAGTCTAATGAATAAAATCCATGTGGGTGAATTAGTTTTTTAGAAAAACATTTTAGTTTGGGTAACCAATTAGGGTTTGATAATTTTTTTAGAAAAAATTGGGAGTAATCTATAAATCCTAAAAAAACTTCTAAATATGAGGTATATTATTATTTATTTGATGTATTTGATAATTTATTCAATGAGGAATGAGTTGACATATTATCTATTAGATAAAAAGTTTTGGTTTTAAAGCTAGGAAATCCAAATTTGGTTTCATCTTTAATCCAACACCTAAATCTAGAATTGAAACCATTGGATATGGATATAAAGTATGTGTTTTTAATAGAGGATGAAAAGTTTCAAGTAATTTTTATAGTAATATTTTTTTTTCTAATTTAGAAAAATAGCTAATAAATATTTTTATTTAAACTTCATGAGCTATAGTTGAAATTTAAGAGGCATTCCTTAGATAAGTTTAAAAATATACATGCATATAATTCTATTATAATGTATGGAAAACCCTATATGGCACCCTCAAAGTATACTTAACACTTCAATGATGGAACTTTTTAAAAAATAAATTAAAAATCTATGGGAATCATAAATCATTTACCCAATTTATAATTCATAATGGGTCATACCAATTCACATAGTTCCCAAAAAACCTAGAAAACTATTATAAAGAATGAAAAAGATCAATTAACTCATGCGAGAGTCCAAAATAGTTTGAGAGTTTGTATTAACTATAGAAAAATGAACCAAATAACAAAAAAAAAAAACTTTCCCATACCAATTGTTGACTAAATGATTTAATAATTTTCATATAAATACATCACTACTTTTTAGATAGATTATTTTAACATTTCTAGGTTCCCATTACACCTAATGACTAGGAAAAGATAAAATTCACATATCTTTATGGTACCTTTTATTACATAATAATACCATTTGGACAGTGAAATACACAAGGTACATTTAAAAAATGCATGGAAATTAGTTTTATTTTATCTATTTGAGAAATGTATTGGGGTATTTATTTATAACATCACTATTTTTATGTCCATTTGATCACTATTTAGTGAATATGGATATGGTCCTAAATTTTTTAATTGAAATGAATCTTCTCTTAAATTTTGAAAAGTTTCATTACAAGTTTGACATAATATTTGTGCTTAGAAATATAATTTTAAAAAATGGGATTTAGGTTGATAAATATAAAATTGATATTATCAATTCATTACCTTATCCAAATTTTGTAAAACATGTTATATCCCTTTTAGGACATGTATGATTTTATAGAATATGTACAAATTATTTTAGTAAGATTTCTTTAACACTTTCCTGATTAATTTTTTAAAAAAATTTGATTTTATTTTTAATAATCATTATAGAAATGATTTTTATGAGATAAAATATCAACGTACCACACCACAAGTCATAAAATCACCAAATTGATACCATATATTCAAAATAATATGTGATTCTTAAAACCATGTTTTTGGAGATGTTATGTATCAAAAAATATAAGGAATCCACCATGTTGTTGCATATGCTTCTCAAACAATAGGTGAAACTAGAAACCATTATACAATCCTTAAAAAGGAATTTTCAGTAGAATTTTAACAAATATAAATTTAGATCATATCTTCTTGGTGGTAAGTACACTCTCTAACCATGCAACCCTTAGGTACAAAATAGATAAGGAGAAGAAAATTCAAATCTAGTGAGATGGATGTTTCTACTATAGGAGTATGATTTAGAGATTAAGTATTAGGACCCAACCTTATTAAATTACGTAATCAAGAATTATAGTCAAGAACTCACTTCATCTCACATTAAGGATATTTTCAATTTTATATTTGTAGAGAAATGGGTTATAAGAAATATATAACATCCCACATTTATACAGATCATATATAATAAAAATAGTATCTATTTATTCCAAAATATAAAACTTTTAAAATAAAACATGTTTTCTTGGAAAAATCTTCATAACATTTAACTCAGATTCCTTCTTTTTCTTACATATACTTATAACCAGTGAAAATCATTTAAAAACTTGTGATGATCCCAAAAATCTCAGTAAGGGTTATAAAAAGAAGGAAAGAAAACATTAGTCCATGAATACTTGTAAACTTATGAAATCATTTTAAAAAAGACATACATGTCACCCATATATACTTATTTTTTGAAACATGATATTTCCACAAGATTTCAAAAAATCATAAAGTACATAAATTGAACCATAAAGGTATATTTATTCATTAGTTACATAATCTTTTAACCCACTTAGTTACCTTATAATTTTAAACCCTCACGGCTACCTTAGAATGTAACCCTCACGGTTACCTAATTGTGTAACCATCGCAGTTACAATTAGAGTAACCATATATCCAAACTATAAATTACACATTCCCAATTAATTAGAGTAAGATATAGGTCCCACAATTCATCATAAATAATACCTAATAACTAGAACATAATCACCCAACATGAATAATTTCATAAAAAAATTTCTTTTGAATTTTGTAAAACAGAATTTTAAAAGAGAATTTTAAAAGAAAAGCCCCTTAAAAATATCATATAATTAAAGTGAAACTTAATAGAGTGTATGAAATATGTATATGCACTGTAAATACACATAATTAAACATAATATATAAAAAAATAATCACAAAAACAATTTTAATACCACATAAATAATGAAGTAGAAGTTTAACCCAAAGAATGGAAATTGGGTTAAGAATTACCCTACCTCGTGTTCGTCTTACTTAAAACATGTTTAAACCTAATTTATAATGGTTAAAGGAGTGTTATTAATATCTTAAAGAAACATATTCATGTTTTTAACACCTTATATGATCATTTAATAACATCATTTCACCCTTTAATTATTAGTATTTTGTTCCTTCCATTGTTTCAGGTGCGTTCTTACATGATTTCCATGACCCGTTTGTATTTGATTTTCTTATAATATGGAAATGAAATTATAAAAGTAGAATTAAATTGTATTAATATGTTTCTATAATATTAAATTATTCCATAAATCATTTCTTTTATATTTTATGAGGATGAATCATTTGATAAATCTTTAGTGATATCTGTTTAGATCATTTTGGTGGTTCTTTGATAATCACAAAATAGATTCATTATATAACACAGTATTAAATATATATTTTAACTCTAGAACATGATATAGGATATTTAACAAACTTTAATATTTTCTTCAACCAGTAAAATGGTTTTATAACTAGTTTTTAAGGAATTAAAAGAAATTGAAAACACATTAACCATGATTTTGGTAAATCCGCAAATCACGTACTTTGTTTTTATTTTTTAGAATAAGAGGAAGAGGAGAGGAAGAATGATGATGTTTTATACATAAACATGAAAAAATCTAGAATATATATAATAATATAAATTTAATTCCTCTGGGATAAATTGAGGATAAGAGAGTATAAGAAATGAAATAATTGAAAAGAAAACACTAGAAAAATGAAAGAAGATCTTTACCTCTCAATCACTTCTCCTTGATATCGTCCTTAAGAAACTTGGTTTTGGACTTTTGGTGAGAGAAGTAGTTCTTGGACCTGGGGGAGGGGCTTTGGAAGAGTATTTTGAAGATCTTATAAAAGGATCAAGGCATGAGTGGTGTTAGAGGAAGAGGGGGGGGGGGGGGTGAGGGTGGTATTTATAGTGGAGGAGAGGGGGGGGGGGGGGTTTACATTATTTTAATAATTAGTTTTAAATTTTTTCTAAAGACTATGAATAGTTTTTATTTATGTGACCCAAAATAGTTATAAGTACATGTGATTTCAAATCAATTGCCATTTACATCATCGATGTCTCAAGTATAGTGCAAAGATTCATTTATTTAGAATATTGTGAAAATTATTGTATTTCACTATTAACCAAAATTCAAGTCTTTCTAAAAATCCTAAAAATTCACCCTAACCATTTTTTATATGTATAATTCAAAAAATGAACTCCATTTTTTGAAAATAATTTTATAAATATGATTAATTTAATTTTTAAATAAAATTGTATTTTATTACAAAAGTAACAATTTTAAAACAACAACTTATTTTATATCACCTAGAAAAATTAATCAAGATCTAATTATATTATTACATTATGAAAATAAAATAATAATATGATTTAATATTCATAAGGGTGATATTACTATTCATGGTACTATTCATAATGGTATGTTACTATTCACCCAAAAAACATGTTGGTTTTATCAGACTCCAAATATCATACTCATCACAATTGTAGATGTCTGTTTTTTGAAATTCAAAACATAGAAGCAAAAAAATTGTATTTAATGGATATTTTATAAATATATCCTTAATAAGTTTAATTATATAGAGACATCGTGTTTCATGAATTTAATTTAATTTTTAAAAGCTTGGGGTGTTACATTCTCCCCACCTTCTAAAAATTTCATCCTCACAATTTTTTTTTCTTATTAAACAAAAGAGGGAACATTTCCCTCATAGAATTTTTAGATTCCCATGTTACTTCTTGAACCATGTGGTCTCTCCAAAAAACCTTTACCCGGTGGATGACTTTATTCCGTAATAGTTATTCTCTTCGATCAAGAATTTGAATAGGTTTCTCTTCATAAGAAAGGTTCTCTTCTAGCAGAATTTCTTTTGAGCTCAAGACATGAGATGAATCTCGCACATACTTTCTCAACATCAAAATATGAAAAATATTGTTTACCTGAGATAAACATGGATTCAAAGCTATTTGGTAGGTGACTGGTCCAACTTTATCTAGGATTTCATAAGGTCCAATGAACCGTGGACTAAGTTTACTTTCTTACTAAAACAGATAAAACTTTTCAATGGTGATATTCTAAGAAAAACAAAATAACTTAACTCAAAATAAAAGTCTTTCCTCCCATTTTCTACATAACTTTTCTTCCTAGTCTGAGCTGTGCTCATGTATCTCTGGATCATCTCCACTTTATCAGCCAATTTCTCTACTAATTATGTGCCTAACGACTTTTGATGTCCCTTACATGAATTAGAAGTGAACTTGGGATACTGTTTAGATAGAATGGAAAGAGGCACACCATGTAACATTAAAATCTCTTTGAGGTACAATTTAGAAAGCTGATTCAAATACATTGTATTTTGAATAATAAGGAAATGTGTCAATTTAGTGAGTCTGTCAACAATAGCATAGATTCCATTGTTACCTTGAGATGTATTTGGTAGTCCCACAATGAAGACCGTGGATATATATTCCTATTTATACTATGGAACTAGTAAAGGCTGAAGTATCCCCTTCAGTAACTACCACTATAATTTAACATGTTGACATTTCAAACATTTCATGGTAAAATATGCAATATATCTTTTCATAAAATCCCACCAATAATACTCTCAAAGGTCTTTGTACATCTTTTTTCTGCTAGGATGAACTAAAAACAGAAATCTATGAGCTTTGCACAACAATTATTTCATCAATTGAGATTCAAAATGCACACACAATCTTTTCCAAATATTAAAACACAATATTTATCAATCTTAAATTCTAGAAACATACCCATTTTAACAAATTCTACCATTTTCTATATCTCACGACCTTCCTTTTATGATTTCTAAATTATATATTATAACAATAAATACACTAAAACCTGAACCAAAATAGAGGTATTTCCTATACCAACAACTTCTAATCCAAAATTAATCAACTCATTAATCAAGGTATCATGTTCCAAATGTAACTTGGTTAATGATGCATGATGTTTTTGACTCAAGGAATCTTCCACTTGAGTTTCTTTTCTAGGATGGTAATTGATTGTGCAATCATAATCCATTACTAGTTCAATCCATCTTCTCTACCTTATGTTTAGTTTCTTCTTTGTGAATATATACTTCAAATTTTTTTGGTTAGTATATATTTTTCGTTTGGATCCATATAAATGATACCTCTAAATTTTTAAAGGAAAAACCATAGATGCTAATTCGAAATCATGTGTGGGATAATTTAACTCATGAGGTTTTAGTTGTCCTAAAACATAAGAAATTAACAGATCGTTCTACATTAGAAGACAACAAATTCCTTTTAATGAAGCATCACTATAGATGAAACAGAACTACTTCTAGAAGATAGAGCCAAAACTAGAACATTAACCAATCTATTATTTAGTTCTTGAAAACCAAAATCACACTATTATTTTCATATAAATTTAACCCCTTTTCATATTATATTAGTTATTGGGATAGGTAACCATGGAAAGGTTTTAACAAATCGTCGGTAAAAACCTGCTAATCCATGAAAACTATAAATTTCTAAAACATTTTTAGGTCTCGGCCATTCATCAACCACTTTTTTTGGAAGGATCAAATTTTATTCTATCCTTATTTACAGTATTCCCAAGAAAAAGGAATATATTTCAACTAAAAATCACACTTACTGAATTTTCTATATAGTTTTTTTCTTTTAAGGATTTTAAAACAACCCTTATATGTTTTTCATGCTCCTATTTAATTTTTGAAAATACCATAATGTCATAAATAAACAAAACTAAAAAATTTTCCATGAACTCATGAAATATTCTATTCATAATATCCGTGAATAAAATAGGTGAATTAGTAAACCCAAAAGATATAATTTTTTTTATAATTCCCATTTCAAGTAATTAACATATTATTTTGGATTTCTACTTCCTTTACTTTAAAATGATGGTATCCTAACCTCAGGTCAACCTTTGAAAAATATTATGCTCCTTGGATCTGATAAAACAAGTCATCAATATGAGGAAAATGATACTTTTTTTAACAGTGGTGTTATTCAAGGCTCTATAATCAATGAAAAGTCTTGTGGAAGTATCTTTATTTTTAACAAAAAAGGATCACCCCATGGAGAAGTGATATAGAGAATGAATCCTTTATCAAGAAACTCCTACAACTAATTTTTCAATTAAATAAGTTCCATTTGATACATTCGATAATGGGGAATTGAAATTGTCTTAACATCAGGATCTAAGTAGATTGGGAATTATTCTTCCCGATCAAGTATAACACTAGGTGACTTATTATAAAAAACATCAATATATTCATTTACTAATGGAACATCAGTAATATTAATAATTCCATTTTTTTCAACAATATGATAAATATAACTTTCATTTCTATCTTTCAATAGTTTCTCAGCTTCCTGATATGTTATCAATTGAATGGGTTCATTATTTTATAAATAATGGAACTCTTTCTAAAAAAAACTTATTTATAACTACAATCAATATTAGCATGATAAACTGGATTCCAATCCATACCTAGAATGAAATCAAACTCTAATAAGGGAAAAACAATTTTTTTAAGTAAATTCTTTTTACAGAATAAAATATAAATATGCTTATAATTTTTCTTTTTTGTAATATTTCCTTCTGGTGTTTTATCAAGGAGTCCAGTTATGAGGTTTGTTCAAGCTCTTCTGATGTTCATGCACCTAGGTTCAAGATTTGAATGACTGTGTGATTATTTTTTTTGTATGTGGAATGAGTTGATTTTTTTTCCCGATGTTTGAACATTGTAAGTCGTGAAGTCATGTATGGTTTACCAATTTTCCTCAAAATTGTTTGTCGGTTTCTCACTCTTTCCTCAAAAGTATTTGGATAGTAAAAAAAAGATTTTCAGTCAATAAGTCAGAGTCTCATTTGTTGAGGGGATATTTCTTATTTACCAGAAAATTTCTCAAAAATAATGGAATGCATAGACCCTATATCCAAAAAAAACTTTAGAACAATCTGAGTAAACAAACAAGGTACCTGATAAAACTATATTGGATGTCCTGATGTTCGCTGACGTAGTTACAAAGGATATCACTTCACCTTTCTTATTATATTATGGATTCTTTGTATCATCCAGATCTCTCTTGGGGTAAGAATTTGAATAATGACCCATCACAACAAATTTAAAACACTTTACAATTTTCTTATCATCATTATTATTAGGATCATTTTCATTACAATATCAAGCCATATGTCTAATCTTACCACATAAAAAACTTACCAGTTTTGGTAAGGCATTCCCTAGGGGTCTTTTTTCTACACTTTTCACAAACTAGAAACTACAATTTCTTACTATATTATTTATTTGATTGATTATCACCCATGGATTGAATCTAGACCTATTCTTATCCTTGTTGTCAAAGTGCACATGATCATTAGAAAACTCTTTACTACCCTCTCAGCACATCCAAAAAGTTTCTACAAACTTTTAAACTCATAAGAATCCAATGGCCTTTGATATACTGGATTCAATCCCGAGTAAAAATGATTGATTTTGATATCAAGATCCAGAATAAGATTTCGAGCATATCACCCTAGTCGGGTGAAGTTCTTTCAGACATGGCAACTAAATCTCCCTCCTTCTACATCAACTCAATGATTGGATTCTCCATCCTAAGTCAAACTACATTTTGAAAATATTTTTCAAGGATAAGACTTTTAAATTCATTCTACTCTAAGGATTTAATCTCCTATCTATCCTTAGTATTCTTAAACATTGACCACCAATGATAAGATTCACCTTCAAAATGATAAAAGGAAAGACTTACCTTTTGATTATCTAAACATCCTATAACATCAAATATCTTTTTAGGGACTTTAATTCATCCTTCAATCGATACTGGGTGAGAAGATCCACTGAAAGGAGGAGGGTGTTGCCTTATAAAATGTTCTACTATAATCATGTCCCATTGTGGTAGATCTGGTAGTTCTCTTTCAGGGATACCGCCACCATTTATTTACTAAATTAACTGATCCATTACTATAAAAAACTACTCTATTCTAATCCCTACCATTCTAGGCTACAGATTCAGAAGGATATCATTCTGTCGGTGCCTTTCCACTTCAGTTTCACTATTTCTTATGTAGAAAACCATTCTAAACCAACATATCCTAGTTGAAGAAACAAGGTAATATTTAAAAGATATAACATTTAAAATTAACCATAGAGTAAAAATCATTAATGGTATTATTTTAACATCATCATAACCCCAAAATTTATCTAAAAAAATCCTCTGATACCAACTATATGGACCTGACATTATTACATTACATAATCTTGAATTTTAGTTAAGAACTCACTTCCGTTCATAGTGAATATCTTTTCATGTTTATAGTTTTAGAGAATTGGGATATAATTCATACATAAAATTCCAGATTTATATAAATAATATACCACAAAAATAGTATCCATTTCTTCCAAAATATAAAACTCTTCAAATAAATTTTTTTTTTGAAAAATCCTCATAAAATTTAACTTTAATTCCTTGTTTTTATTACACATCCTTATAACCTGTGTAAAAAAATTAAAAACTTGGTATGAGCACAAAAATCTCAGAAAGGGATATAAAAAGAAGGAAATGAAACATTATTCCATGAATACTTGTAAATGTATGAAATCATTTTCAAAAAGACATACTTGTCACCCATATATACTTTATTTGTGAGGCTGGAGATTTCCATGAGATTTACAAAAAACACAAAGTGTAGAAATATAACTATAAATATATCTTGGGGAATTACTTACATAATATTCTAACCCTCTCAGCTACCTTATAATTTGTAACCCTCATGACTACCTTATAATGTAACCCTCATAGATACCTTATTTTGTAACCATCACAGTTACACTTGGAGTAACCATATGACCAACCTCCAAATTACACGTAACCAATGAATTGGATGGAGATATAGGCCCAAAAATTAATTATAAACAATGCCCAATAACCATAATATAATCATACAACATGAATAATTTCATAAAAACATTTATTTGGAATTTTGTAAAACATGATTTTAAAAGAAGATTTTAAAAGAAAATCCCATAAAAAATATCATATAATTAAAGTGAGACTTAATAGAGTTGATGGAATATGTATATAAAATATAAATAAACATAATTCGACATAATATAAAAAAATTCATCACACAATCTGTTTTAATACCAGATAAATAATGAAGTAGAAGGTTAACCCAAAGAATGAAGATCGGGTTATGAATTCCCTTACATCGGGTTCATCTTATTTAAAACTTTTTTAAAACTTCAGTATAATGGTTAAAATATTTTTAAAAATATATTAAATAAAAATATCAATGTTTATAACACCTTATATTATCATTTTATAATATCATTTTTCCTTTAATTATTAGTATTTTGTTCCTCCAATTGTTTTAGGTGCGTTCTTTACATGATTTCCATGGCTGGTTTGTATTTGATTTTCTTGTCGTATGGAAATGAAATTAAATAATTATAATGAAATGGTATTAATATTTTTACATAATATTAAATTATTCTATAAATAATTATGGTTATATGGTATGAGGATGAATCATTAGATAAATCTTTAGTGATGTCCATTTAGATCATTTTGGAAGATCTTTGATAATCACGAACTAGTTTCATTATATAACATAATATTATGTATATATGTTAACTCCAAAAAATGAAAGATGATATATTATACAATTTAAAATCTGTTTCAACCATTTAAATGGTTTTGTAACCAGTTTTGAAAGAAGTATATGAAATTGAAAACACATCATCGATGATTTAGGTAAATCGGAACATCCAAGGTGATGTTTTTATTTTTTAGAATATGTGGAAGTGGATAGGAATAACGATGATGAATTTTTACATAAACATGATAAAAATACATAATATATATAATAATGGATACTTCATTCCTATTGGATAAGCGGAGGATAAGAGAGTATAAGAAAAGAAATAATTGAAAATAAAACACAAGAAAATGAAAGAGGATCTTTACCACTTGATTTATTCTCCATGAGATCCTACTTAAGATCCTTGGTTTTGGCATTTTGGTGATACCAAAAGGTCTTAGATGCGGGGGAGGGTCTTGATAATAGTATTTGGTAGAAAATATACAAGGCTCAAGGTTTGAGTGCTGTGAGAGGAAGAGGGGGGGGGGGGTGAGGGTTGTATTTATAATAGAGGAGAGGAGAGGAGGGGTTTTACATTATTTTAACCATAATAGTCTTGATTTATGTGATCCAAAACAGTAATAAGTGAATTTTAGTTAAAACCAATAGCCATTTTCATCATCCATGACAAAATAATGATGTAGAAATTTATTTATTTAGCATGTTTCATTAATTACCGTATTTCACTATGAATAAAAATTAAGGTATTTAAGAAAAATCACATAAATTTACCCTAACCATTTTTCAATATGTGGAATTCAAAAATGAACTCCATTTTTTGAAAATAATTTTATGAATATGATTAATATAATTTTTAAATAAAATCAAATCTTTTTCAAAAAAAAATTTAAAACTATAAATGATTTTGTATCACTTTGAAAAATTAATCAAGATCTCATTATATTATATGCTTAAGAAAATAAAATAATAATATGATTTACTATTAATAAGGGTCATATTACTATTCATATTATTGTTCATAAGGGTATATTACTATTCACTAAAAAATTTGGTTCAATCAAACTCCAAATAACTTTTTGATCACAACCTTAGATGTCTGTTTTTTCAAATTCAAATCATAGAATAATTTTGGGTACCGGGAACCCATAAACCGGCTTCTAAAAATGAAAAAAATTGAATTGCATGCAAAAATCATAGATGCAAAAAATTTATGGATAACAGATTTTTTATAAATATGTACTTAAAATTTTTTCATTTTGTAGAGAATCAATGATTCATGCATTTCAATTTATTCTAAAAACCTTGGGGCGTTACAGTAAGGATAAAAGTGGAGCTAAAAATCACGTGATAGATCACTTGTGTAAGCTACCCCATGTAGCTGAGGTAGAAAGTATAGAAGTAAATCCATTTTATGACTTCATTACAATTGAAATGTTTTATTTAATTAAAGTAGAGGTATCATGATGTTTTTAAATAGTAAATTTTCTAGTAAATTATGATGTTCCATAAAATTTGAATCGATAACAATTTTTTATAATCAAATATGAATGAAAGTTTTATGTTTGTGAATATCCATATCAATGGAAGGTTTATAATGATAAAATTATTAAGATATGTTTTCCTAAAAGGTAAGTATAATCTATACTATAGTTTTCTATAAATTATTTTATAGAGGCTACTTTTGACCTCAAATAACTACTAAGAAAGTATTTAAATCTACCATATGCTGGACCACCCTATTTAAATATCCCTATGAATTTTGAAAGAAATGTGAGTAATTATAATTCACTAAAAACATGTCAAATGAGAAATACATTCATCAAATACCAATGATTTTTTTGAAATATTTGAGCTAAGTGGAATGAATTTTATTGTATCCTTTCCTTTGACATTTGGATATTTATACATCATGTTAGTTGTTTAGTATGTTTAAAAATAGGTGAAATATGAATAAAAAAAAGATCATTTTACTATTATTTGTTCTTTTGTCTATAATAATATATTATAAAAAATTTTGAATCTCAAAATAATTAATTTTTGACCTTGGAACCTAATTTTTTAATAGAAGTATGAAATAATTAATTAGGCAGTATATAGTGAACCATAAAACATAAACACCCCATTTTCTACAGAAAAATGGAAAAGATGAAGTTTCAAAAAGATAGATTAAAGGGATCCTAGAAAATATAGTCAATATCAAAAGGAAATATTAGATATAAAGGTTGGAAGAATCCTTATGTGCCTAAAAAATAACTTTAAAACCCTAATTGGAATGACCCCATACCAGTTTATCTATGGGAAAAAATATCATTTACCTATAGAACTGAAACACAAGGCCTATTGGGCTATCAAGGAGATTAATATAAATCTAGAAAAAGGTGGGAAGGAAAATGTACTTAAAATAAAGAAATGGAATAAATTATGAGATAATAATTTGAAAATTCCCTGACTTATAAGGAGATAAAAAAGAGTTTCACATGCTAGGATGATTGAAAAAAGATACTTTTATATAGGATAAAAAGTGTTAATTTAAAACACACGACTCAAATTAATTCCAAGTAAATATCATTCCAATTTGGAATGCCAATTTATTATCACTAATTGGAATCTAATTTGTGTTGTATAGAAAATTAAATAAATGGATAAGAGATAATTTACTATCAATGGACATAGGTTGATGAAATTTCACATATATAAATCATAGTCACTAGTAGAGGAGATTACAATCCTCTAACTTAATTTTCCATTAAAACCCCTAGGATATACCTTTTTTAATAATTTTTAATTCCCTTATTATATTAAATATACCCAAACTACCATTTTCATTAAACATAATTAATTTCACTACATAATTTAAGTTTAGAGGATGGTGAACATTTTAATTTTTTAAAATTTTTATGCTTTTCATTTTCATTTTTGGATATTTTTGTTTCTTTTTCTTAGTTTTTAAAACATGTTGAGCTTAAAGTTAATGAATTTGTAAATTTATAACTAATGAATATTATGAGAAACTAATTTGACATAGGAGACTCAACTTAGATAAATGCTAAAATGAATTTATTTTTAGATTATAATTTCATAAAAAACATTAAACGAGAACTATTTTTGGAATCCCATGCCATGACATACTATAAAATATTTAAATCTATTACATATAAGGATTATAATCCATTTTTAACACATTTTTTACAATACCTTAATTTTTAAAATCTTTTTAGGTATCCATAATACAATTTAAAATCCCTAACCAACTAGATATAGTAGTAAATTCTTGATCATAGTTGATCTTATGTGTTGGGAGAGGCCAATTTATTTTGTGGGATAATCTGGAAATGATATATTTTGTGAAGAGGATATAGGGTGAACCACAATGTCTGGGAAATATGGAAGAAAAATATAATTTTAATTAGAAAACGAAGTTAACATAACCATTTGAAGACTAAAATTTTTTATTGTACTTGAGATAAAGAAAATATGGTCTAGATGTGGGTGAATAGATCTTTTATAATTTTCAAGAAACTAAAATAATAAAAGTTAACTACACATGTAGAATCAATATTGAGTGTTATTGGGAATGGTACACATGTAATAAACCATTGTTCATGAAACCAATCAAGTGAAACTGTAAATGAATAAAAAAGTGTAGTAAAAGTGTAATAGAATGGGATAATATATTAGAATTATATAAGTAGTATAGTGATAAAGTTAATAACACCATATTTTTATAATAGTTCATTTAAATGTGAACAAATATCTACTCTTCAAAAAATCTATAACTTAGAAATAAAAGTACTATTCATTATAATTTTGAGCCATTAAATAGGTTCATAAACAACCTTTATCACTAACTTTTTTGGGTATAGGAAAAACATAGTTCATTACCTTGGATAGAGTAGAACTATGAATTTATTGTTGATAAAATTTGAATAACCTGTGAACATCTTATTTTTTAGATAGGTCATCATAACCTACACTACCTTTTAATGGTGGCACACCAATGTGTGAGTTATGATATAACCTGGTCAAAACTTTATAGTACCAATGATTATAACATAATGAAAAAGAAAAAAATGAGTGAAGTAGAGAAATATGAACTAGAATGATAATGTAGATGACAATTAGATTCATCCCTTTATATTAGATGTTGAAATTTGAAGCTTCAAGAAAACTAAAACATACACATCAATTTAGAACAACAGTGTGTAACCATTATATCACATATAGTAACAATACTTCAACATTTTTAATAGGAATTATCCCTCTCTATGTATCATCTGTCATTCATTAATTCGTGCATTTATTTCCATGGACTCTATATGAAAAAAAACTAGAAATGTATAGTTTTATTCAATATATATGATAATTCTCCATGTGGGAGTTTCCTAAAAATATGTTTTAAACATGAAATAGTTATAAAATAAAATAAGGAAATACATTGTTACCTATATATGGAAATATTATGTATTCTAACAAAAATATTTCCCATACACAGTAATTCCTAGATCAAAATTATTTAAACCACTTTGAATATGATATTAAATAATTAAAGATGATTTAGAAATCAATAAATAAGTTAAATCATATCATAATAACTTATTTTATAATTTATTGTTCAATCGACAATAAAAAATAGCATTTTAACACTTGGTATGAAGAGTGAAAAAAATGATTTTAGCCATGATGTGGCATAATTTTACTCCCTGTTTTACAAATACCATGAAATAGATATTGTTATCATGGAATTTAAATAGATTGAACTTAAAATTATCATTTTCCATGGCATAGATCTGTAAAATAAAATAAAATAAGAATAGCATAAGTGTGATGTCATAAAAGCATAAGGATATTCACAGAAGATTATGAAAAGGTATAATACACTAACACAGATAATGGTTGAAAATATTAACTAACTTAAGGGTCATCCAATTTTTTTTGAAGGTAATATGAATAAGGTGTTTAAATTTAGCTCTTAAAATGTACGAGTTACATAAATGTAAGACTTCTGTAATGTTAATATAAGGTTTCATATAAAGGTAATATGTAAAACTCTATATCTATGTAATGGTAGAATAGAAATTTCATATCCATTTAAGGGTAAAATGATGAAATATGTTGTTTTGTAAAGGTGAACACCCAATTCGAAAAACAAAAGAGGATAATATTCATCATTCATAATGTTAATAGGTAATCAATGATCTGTGTAAAGGTATAAATGTAATATAAGAGTTCTGTTAAGGTAATATTTTGTAAAGGTAAACATGTAAGTTCCATCCGCAATGAAAGGCAAAGAATTTAATATCCACTCACGTAAAGGCAATAGTAATTTTCTATAACCTATGTAAAGGTAACTAGATTTCATAGAACATAAAAACATAAATATATATAATTGAAATATAGATATTATAAATACTAAAATTACATTAATTAATAAAAATAATTATAAAACACATATGATAAAATAATAAATGTTGTGAGAAATCTTATTTAGAAAATTAATAATATAAATAATAAAATAGGAGGAATTTTATGTAACAAAAAATTGAAATAAATAAATTTTATTTTCCTAGAATCCTCCACATTAACAATCTATCCCTTTTTTAAATTAAAAAACTGAACATTTAATTAAAATATTTCAAAATTTCCCACCCTTTTGAAATTTATAAAAAAGATAAAATTAAAATGTTCTGAAAAAAATATTTCTATAAAAGAAAACATCATATTTATTAAAATTTATTGAAATGAATAAAACTATAGATTCTAGAAACAATTACATCCTAAAACATTGATAAAACTATTAAAATCCATTTAAAATCTCCTCTTTAATTAATGAAAACATAATATAATATTAGAAGAATAAAACAACTATAAAAATTAAAATGGTAATAAAAACTTACAAAAAAACAATGAATATTCCATAATTCTTCAAAAAAAAAAATTAGATTTAGTTTCTTATATATAAAATAAAAATAATTTTAAAAGGTTCGAATAATTGGATGGATTAAAAAAGTTTTGACAGTTGAAATTAAAACTCCCTTGACACAAATGTATAAAAATTAAACATGTTAGAGGGTAATCCCAAAAATTCAATATTTTATAAAATTTAACTAGTAATAAAAAATTATGTTTTAAATAGATTATAAAAAATAAAATTGTTCATGATTATTAAATAAAATAATATTTAAAATTCAAATTTTATCATATTAATCAGTTTAACAAACAATGGAGAACTCCCCCAAAATTAATGATTAAAAAAAATATAAAAACATTTAAACACCCCTTATGTTAAAATTAACACATAAATAATAAGATTACATAAAATATGAAATTTTAATATGAAAAAAACATACAACAGGATTGAGAATATTGTAAAAGTAGTAAAACATTTCAGGTTTAAATATAATTAAAACTAAGTACTCCCCTCAAATCAAAAAATATTTTCTTAAATTATATTCCTAGAATAAAAAAATATAGTGAATTAAAAATACCTTAAATCACATGCCAGTAAACCATATAAAAAAATAAATCATGCTCACTTTCCTAAATAAATAAAATTATTCACTCATGCCAGTATACCATAAATTCAAAATAACTATGGATATGTTTTTTTCCAAATAGAAAAAACATACTTGGGAATGTGGACCGGCTTACATCCCAAAGGATTTGAATAACTTCCACTTAAAAAACATGTTGTATAAGGATTAGTTCTTTCTTACATTGAAAAAAAATTTAGATAGAAAATATTTATTAAAACTAAGGGATTAAACATATTTAAGGGAACACTCATTTTCATAGTGACCAAATAAACCACACCGAAAATAGTGAACGGATGAAACACCATTAGTTTTTATTTGGAAAATTTACTCTTTTACATTTGGTTTAATATATTATAAAATCCAATACAATTTTTTTTTTCATTTTTTGTAATCATAAAAATTCTTCAAGACATTGAATTCCAATACTGAACATTGATAATACTTCTTTTAAACATATGACTTCATATTTTAACTTTCAATTATATTTTTGGATAATCTAAAAATCATCATTAATTTTATTTTTAGTAGGTAAATTTTAATTTTTTAATGTTTCATTCTATTTTTTCGATATTTAAAATATTATCTTCTTTAAATTTTAATTTTTCTATTTCACTTTTATACTTATAAATAGTACCCTTCAACTTATTATTTTACTAAACTAGTTTTTTATTTTCCTGAATAGTTTTAATACGATCTTTATGTAGATTACTTATATTTCTACGAAATTTTATGGATTTCATCATAATATTCACAAAATATTAATTCAACTATTTAATTCTAGTTTTATCACAATTATACCTGGAATGAGAACCAGTATCTGAATCCAAATTACTACCATATTCAAACTATGTAGTAAACAAATAAGTTTTCACAATTGTGTACATAGTGATTTAGTTTCATCAGAACATGTATCCATTAAACATAGATTAATAGGTTTTATAGGTGACTGACTCAATTTTCTTAAATATTGTGGATGAGGAGGTGAAAATTTACATCGGAATATTTTTCAATCAATACTATATTACTTGTTTCTTTATCACTTTCATACCCCTCACTACTTGCATATGATTCCTCAATAAAGTTCCAAACAACATTATTTTCATGTTTTAGTTCCTTATGAAATTTATTTTCTCTCCCTTTTTTCTTTAATTATTTAAAATTCTATTGGATGTTCCTCTTCTTTCTATAGTCATAGTAAGTTAGTTTTGAATGAATATTATCTTTCTTACCCCTGGTTTAGAATTTCTTTCTACCTTCCTTCCTTGGAACTATATATCTTATTCATAATAACTTTTATTCATTTATAATGTTGAGTCAAATCATCACCATTTTCTGAAAAAGACGAATCAACACTTTCACTCAAAGAATCAGAAGAAATATATTTGAAATATTTAAAATATACTCCCTATTTTTGGTCAAAAGATTCATTTTTATTATTCTTCAACTCCAATTCATATTGAAGTAGGGATCCAATGAGTTTTTCCAAGGGGCATGGAATAAAATATTTTCTTTAGTCAATTTACACTTTAGTTGAGTGAAACCTTTTATGTAGAGATAAAAGTAATCTCTCAATAATAAAACTATTCTTTATTGTTTCCCTAAGTGTATCCATGATGTATACAATTTTGATAAATCTATTGAATATCACACAAACTCTTTCAAGTTTAAATATTCTCAATTCTTGAAACTCATCCCTATGGATGCCTAGTTATATTCTCTAAAACCTATTATTTCCTTAATGATTCACTTTTAATTTTCTACAAATTTTATAAATAGTTTTACATGATGATATATGTCTATAAACACTTAAATTTATGGATAAATAAATAAATTTCACAGATTTATAGCGAGAAACATATTTTATAGCATCATTAACCATTAGAGTTTCAAAATTATAATCAAGTAATTTATATATCCTTTCCATTATAGTATAATATTCAATACCAATGTTTTTTTTAAAATACCTCTATATAGCCCTTTTGATATTTATAGTCACTGATATTGAAGCGAGGTGATCTTTGGGGATTTAGAACTTCAATTTTCGGACTTATCATTATAAAAAATATCTTTCCTTACACTGTTATATCTAGGAAAATGTTAGCATGTAGAATAATAAAACCATTACTATGGATATTTAAAGGAAAAAATCATTGATACAAATTTCTAGAACTAATATGATGGAATGATGGTATAATAGTGTGTGAATAAACCTTTTAAGATTTTGGATAAACTATAAAAGAAAGTTAACAACATATATTGGTTCAATATTATGTTATGTTATAAATTATAAAAATTCAATAAATCAGTGTTCATTCAACCATTAAATTTAAACTATAGATGAAAAAAGTGTACTAAAAGTGTAATTTAATGAGACAATAAATTAGAATATACAGGGGAGGGATAAAGATACGAACACCATATTTTTATAGTATTTAAGTTCAATATAAACCTAAATATACTCTTTAGTAAATATATAACATAGTGAGAGTAGTGGTATCCATTAAAATATTAATCCATTTACACATGTTCAAACACAACCTATATCATTAACATTTATGGGTACAAGAATAACCCAGTCTATTAAACTAGACATAGAAAACCTATGAACTACTTGTTTATTAGGTTCGCATAACCGGTAAACTCATTCTTTTTTGTCAGTTTAGCATAACTAAAATTACATTTTAATGGAGTAATAACCATGTGATTTTTTTACAACTTGATAAAAACTTTAAAATAAAAATATTTATAGTATAATGAAAATGATAAAACAAGTGAACTAGAGAAAGATGAATAGAAATGCTGGTACATATGGTAATTAGCTTTGGAACATCACATTATAAGTTTATCCTTGAATCTTTGAACGAACCAAAACAACCTCAAAAAAGTGAAATAGTAGTGTGTAAAAATTTTAGCATAGAAAATAACACCACTTCAGTATTTTGAATAAGAATTCTCCTTATTCTTGTATCATCTATCGTTTATCCATTCTCGCATTGATTTGCCTCAATAACTATTTCAAGACAAACTAACAATGAATAGTTCTCTTCAATATCCATGATCATTACCAATGTGGGAATTTCATAAAAATCACTTCTCAATAATTAATTATTAAAAAAAACCATTACAATGATATGGAATGTTTTCTTGAATTCTCAAAAATATTTCCTTCGAAAACATATTCTTAACTGAAACATATTTAAAATACTTTGTATATGATAATCAATAATTAAATATGATTTATAAATCCATAAAGTAGTTAAATAATATCACATAAACATTTAGTGAAATTAAATATTAAAATGATAAGAATATATAGCATTGTAACAATTTGTATGGAGTGAGAAAAAGAGTTTTTTTTCTAGGGAATAGTATAATTTTACTATTTGTTTTACACCAAACACAATGCATAGATTATGACCAATGAAGTATAAATATATTGAAATATAAATTATCACTATCCAAAATGCAAATATAAAATATATAGTGAAAACATGAATAACATGGGTGTGATTTTATATTAATAAAAGGATATTCTGATAGTCTTTCATAAAAAAAGAATACACTGAATCACATCAAGGTTTAGAAATACTAACTCATGTAAGGGTATTATATAATGCTATGTAAAGTTAATACGAATAATATTCCTAAAGGTAGATCTAAAAAAATATGGATTTCATAAAGGTATGAGTTGTTTAAAGTTAATATAAGGTCTCATGTAAAGGTAATATGAAAATGAACTATTGCTACATAAAGGCATATATAAATTTCATAGCCATATAAAGGTAATATGTTTAAATATCATGATTAATAAAGGTGAACACTCAATTTGATACAATATGTAGAGGTCAATATTCATTATGTGTAAGGGTAAGATGTAAATTGTGATATATGTAAAGGTATATAGAAAATATAATAGTTTTGTCAAGGTAAATCTATGTAAAGGTAAACATGTGAGTACCATAGGATATGTAAGGGTAATAATAAAATATCCTCTCTTGTAAATTTAATATTAATTTAATATACCTTGCATAAAGGTAACTGGTTTTCATAGAACATTAAAAATTAAATAAACAACATTAGAATATAAACAATAAAAGTACTAAAAATATCAAAATTAATAAGAATGTTGATGAAACACATTTTTTCAGATAATAAATGTTGTAAAATATTTTATTTAACAAAATAGTAAAATAAATAATAAAATTTGAGAGATTTTATGTAATAAAAAATTAAAACAAATAATTTTCATATTAAAAAAATCACCAATACTTAAAATTTATCTTTACCTTAAAAATATAAATTCTATTTAGAATCTAATAGAAAAAAAATAAAAAAATATGTTGAATAAAGTGGAGAGAATAGAAACAAAATTTCTATTAAAGTGATTATTATGCATAAATTATAAGAGAAAAAATGGGTTTAGAGGTCAATATTAGTAAAATATAGTGAGTGATGACATCATTATTGAGTGTGAACTATAGATCTTGAATTTTGTGTCATATTAGAGACATAATCTCCTTATTCTACCTATGATATTCTTAATGTCAAAACTAACAACCCTAATCCACGAAAACCCTAAAAGTCTACATGATAAACACTTTTAATTGTCTCATTATGTGAAGATTTATAAGGTTAAAAATACTATGGAGAACCCTAAATGATTTTTAAATGAGGAAATATTTTCTTGAAATTCATACTTTGTGTGATAAGATAGATATTTCTCTGATGGTAGGTATAAATAGGTTTTGGAGGATGTAAAATGTGGATATTAATTGAATATAACGCACATAGAAAATGTAAATAAGAACATGTTGGAGATATGATAATCTTTAGTGATATAGTTGTTGGAAAAGGGACTTGCATTGGATAGTGGTTTGAATATTTTAAGGTAATATTTTTGATGTCCACTTATCCAAGAGTCTAAAATTTAATTGTGGTGGAATTGATAGAGGAAATAAATGAATTATATTTTATTATTATTCAATTCATTTTTATCCATCATATGTACTAATAATTAAGTTTTAGAATGTTTTTTCATTAAAGTAACTTTTCATTGGATTTAGTGAATAATGATTAAAATGAATGAAAATGTCAATTAAATTGTTTTTATTAATTTATAGAATAATTTTAAGGGATATCTATTGAAAATCCTTATATTTGGTATTTTTAATATTAATATGAATGTAATATAATTAAGGTATGTAAAAATTAAATATAAGCATAAATTTGTTCCGGAAGATAACATAACAGAGTAGGAAACAAAAGTCTTGAAGCAAAAAAGATGATCATTTAGAAGATTGGTGAATTTTACAAAGGACCTCATATGTAATATTCCTTCTAAATTAGATAAATTTATAATAATTTAAAATGTATAGGAATATTCAAAGATCCAATTTCAAAGATTTAGTAGTTCCCCAACACATGTGTAGGAGTCCCTTGTTGAAAAAATTTTAAAAGTTGGAAAACAATTTATAAGAAAGATGGAAAACTTTTGGAAGTTTGATGGATTTTAAAAAGTAAAATAATAGGAGGATTAACTTTCTAAAGGTTGATAAATAATTGTAAAAGACTTTCAAAGTGAAAAAATCATATATATGGATACATAAGTGTCATTAGGATAATACTTAAAGGTCTTACACATAACCACTAATAAAAAATTTCAATGTTAAAGACCCTTACATATGGATACAAAATGGTCATTTTCTTAACATTTAAGATTAATTCCCATGTCCTAAGTAATATATAAGGGTAATTGACATTTATATAAGAATAAAACCTCTAATACATAAGATTCCTCTAGAAATGAGAGTTTTTCCACGTCATAGTAGTTCTAACTTATAATATATAAAAGTTACAACTTGATAAGTAAATTTAATCCCATAGACTACTATATTTCATAATGTAATATGAATTTTCTATAGAATTTATAAAAATGATACAAAAAGGTCACATATATAAGATTCATTTATAAAGGTACAATTATATGTGAAGGTAAAATACATTTTCATGGAAGAGAAACTACCAATACATAAGGGTCATCACTGCATACGTTAAGGTCTTACACTTTGGGAAATCTAAATATCTACCATCTAGTGAGTATTAATATTTTAAATGAACTAAAAAGGAAATTATATTGTGTCTATTATCTCAATTACCTATAAAACCCATGCATATTTAGGAAACTATGGGAATATTTAATAGGCCAGAGGTCGTTAAAACTATCAAATTGTAATTTATATCTCTTACCCTCAGTTTAACAATAGATAGTGAAGTGTAATTCAAGGGAAGGAGTGAGTTGATATGTGGTATTTATTTTATTAAAAAATATGGGAAGATAGAAAATAGGTGACTGAAAAAAGATAATAGCGTGTGAAGAGTGAAGGTGAGGTTCCAGATGTGTTAGACCAACACTATAATAAAATCAACTGATCGCAGTAGTTTTTTTAAATTTTAAGGACGTTTAAACTAACATTATATGGTTATATGATGGTTTATAAAGAACCATTGCTAAATTTTTAATTGACATCCAAATCATGATGGTTCTATCCATTTAGTGGTGGTTTCTAGGAACTTTCGTAATTTTTTTAACAGTGTTTTTTTGTTTTAGGGGTAGTTTTGACTCCTAAAAAATGGTGAATAAATAGAAGCAATTTAAGTCTTCATTATATAGTCACCATTTTTGGGAGGGGAAACTACCACTAAAACCAAAAAATTCTGATAAAAAATAATTTGGAATATCTAGTAGTGATTTAAACCGCTTCTATATATCGTTTTTCAAAAAAAAATACAACTTCATAATCAGTAGCCCCAGAACAACCAGACAAAAAACAAACAAATATGGAATCATACAAAAAAAAATCAGAATAGTAATAATAACATAATCAGAACCCAAAACATTATTGGGTCCCCCTTCCATAACAAAAAATATACCCTTGAGATGTTCCATTTCTCAAATTCCCAATAAGAGTTTCTATTCATGAAATGATCCATGATTGAGACAAAAGTTCATACTTCAAATTCCATAAATCTATTGTATTGTGAGTCCTTACTTAGACTAGTCAATTGTTATTCCAATCTATATTCACAACCTAGTCACCAGTACAAAACATAGTAAATACAAATAAATATATAAGTGTGTATTTATGATTTTTTTTCTAAATAGGCCCAATATGATTTCACTAATGAGTTTATAAATTTCCATTTATTTATAATTTAATAAAATGTACTTTGAACATTATTTAAAAAATAAGGTATTAAAAATTAAATTTATAAAGAAAACAAGTATCATACATTTTCCTTTTTTATATCTCCAAGGTAAATGTTTTTATTTCAAACAAAATCATTATTCATCTTGAATCCTAACATTTCAATTCCATGTTAATAAATCAATCATTCCATTGAAACCATTAAATAAAAATCACATGATTATCAACCAAGGGAGGATCCACAACAATATACAATTACATTGAAAAACAATTAAATGGTGGAAATATGAGTTTATGAAAAAAAATAAAACCAATTTTTATCTTTCAAAATTATTCCCAAATTCAATTTTCCAAAAAAATTAAAATATAAAACCATATATCAAAGAAATAATGTAAATAATCAAATTGGAAAAATCATGTAAATAAATTATAATATGAATAAACAATAATAAATAAGTAGTTCCACAAATATAATATGAGTACAAGGTGATACAAACACAATTAAAAATGGTAATCTCAAATATAATATCTTAAAAAATGAATATGCATCATTAGAAACTCATTAAAGAATTATTTTCACAAAAACACGTACCTCAATCAAATGGGAATGACTCACCCTCAATGTTGGAAGCACAGCATCTTAAGGATATGAAATATACAATACTTATTCAACCAATTACCTAAAATATGATCCTCTAATACCCTAAATTCGACCATCACTACTATTAGGGTATACAGGGGAATACAAAATTAAGAGGAAGGTGAAGGATGAAGGATAAAGTATAGGAAAGAATCATATTACCTTCCAAAATTAATACAGATCTGAGAAGAATTGAATTTCAAATCATAGAGGAAGAAAGAAGAATCTCTATTGAGTTCTCTAAGAGATGTATGAAGGTGTGATTTGTCAGTGGTAATCGAAATGAGATAAAAATGGGCAAGGGTTTATAAGAAAATACAAAACATGCGATTTTGTAAAAATCCTGTGGTCTTTCCATATATTATACCAAACATTACACAAAATTTATAGACTTTAGAGTAATCAAGTTTTACCCCTCACATGGTTCTTTAAAACATGTGAAAACCATGTGTACCCCACTAGAGAATACCCCATGTCTAGTAATCACCCATATGGTTCACCCTAAAAGTAGGGATTTCCAAACCATTTTCAATAATCCAAGTACTAAAAATTTAAATTAAATTCTTCATGTGAATGAATGTATTTTTTCATATTTGCTACTCAAAATCACATCACTACTTGGAAGGGAGTTGATAATAATTCCCCTATACTGATAGTATTGAAAAACCATTGGTATAGGGGGCCTTATCCCAATGGTTATACTGAACTTTTGGGAAAGTCCATTTTAATTAAGGTTATCATATTTGTTTAAAAAAAATATTGGGATAGAGTTTCCACAAATAAAATGCCTAGTTAGCCCTCCACATTTCCAAATTTATTTTCATTTCCCCTACTAAGTGCTTCTCTTCTTCCCAACCAATGACACATCCCTAGTTTAAGTCATTTGTTTTCTTCCACATAAAATTTATGAGTTTGAAATGGGTCCTATATTATACTTATTTTTTTATTTTATATATATGACATCTAGTTTCATTCCCCATTCACTACAATATATAATTAGTTAAGTTTTTCATTTTATTATTATTCAATATGATATTGGTATATTCCAAATACTTCATATCTTTTATCAACCAACATTTTCATTTATTTTCTAGGTCTGAAAGAATAACCAATTTTTTTTGGATTTTCGATTCATTGAAACAAGGTTTGATGTAATTAATTTTGTTATTTAATTACATAATAAATCTTTTTTCATGTGAAGTATTTATTTTAATTTAGTTACTGTCAACTTTTTTATAATTATAATATGAACCTATTATTTTTTTGATCTTTATATAATGATTTCCATGGTATTTAATGATTTATAAATTCTATATAATTGTTTTTTTAAATATTTAATGTTTCTATGTCTATAATTACTATTAAATATTGATAATATTATTTTTCATACATGTTATTACATTTTGGGTTTTATTGTGAAATGATTGAGAAAAAATATTATTCTAAAAGAGGATGTTTAATATCTAGGATTTAAGGATATCATCCATTAATATAGTGTTTTGTCTTGATTACCTGACAATTAGAGACACTATACACCTTAACCTCATCTACAAAAATATCATAAATATTTACAAATTAAATATAACTTTATGAGGTAATGGAAAATTATTTTAAATTCATGTAATGTTATATAAAATTACCATTTATGATAAAAAATAATTATATATCAATAGGGTAAATCATCTCACCATATTGAATAATCCTTCACTATTATAAAAATACATTGGAAGGGGAATTATATTGTGTATTATACAAGACTCAAATTTTGGATAGTGTATTAAGAGGGAAATTCATTAAATAGGCTTAACAATTAGAGTGTATAATAATATACAAATCCCACTCATATTATTGGATAATTCTTAATAGTCAATGAATATCTATACAAGTTTAATCCTATCGCATCCTATAATATACCCTAGATTATCAGAGTACTCATTTATAGAGGAATTAAAACTCATATATCAACCTATATAAAACCATATGAGTCCTATAAATGTCATTAAAAATCAATATAACAAAAAATGATAAGTAAAAATCAACCAAAAATGACTTTTTCCAAGATGGATACCTTAAAAAAACACACCCAATAAAAAATATCATCTTCAATGTTGTATAAACTATTTAACAAATACACATTGTTATGATACGATTTTTATCATCAAAATATCTGAATATGAAATCATTGATCACCAATAATACAATTTTGATTTTATACATTAAAAAGGTATTTACTTTAGGGTCACTATTGATTAGAAATATCATTAATTATGAAAAACAATTATTTCTATAAATTTAGACTTAATCCCAGCTATTTTATCATAATTATCCTATAGTGATCCTTCATTACCAAATTATTTTTCTTCACATCCACTATGTTTCACATAATATCACAATTTATTCCTTGTTATGATGACCCACTAAATAAAATAAATTGTATGAATAGATTCATCCCTAATAAAAATAAATTGTAGAAAACTAACCTAACTAGGATTGAAAATAAATGAAAAGAACCTATCCACAATTTACACTTTCAAACCTAAATGAACTAATTTTTTTTTATCTATATCATAAACAAACCAACTTGAACAAACCAATTGAATTGAATTGAAATGACTTGATCTAACCCATGTAGTCTTGAGTAGACCTGAACTTTACTACAATTCATAAAAAAAACTAAAATAAAATGATGTGAACTAAATTTAACCTAACATAAAGAAATTCTATAGTAATGATAAAAAATGAACTGACCTAAACAATATTTTAAATAACCAAATTGGCTTGCACCTTCCCAATACAAATAAAACAACCAAACCCAACCAAATTATATTGACCAAAACTAAAATAATCATAAAAAATAGAACTAAAAAAATGATCCTAATCAAATAGAAGATGGTTACCCAGAAGAATTAATCTTTTATACATGAATTTATTGAATAGGTATAAAATCTTTAGGGCTTTCAAGCCACCTTTAAGGCCTTTGGGCCTCCTCAAGGCCTTCGGGCCACATGCCGTTGCCCCATACAGACTTTACAAAAAAAGAGAGCCCCAGAAGAGGATTCAGAGCAGGTGCACTCACCAGAGTAGAGCCAAATGGGTTTTCAAAATGATAGGGCATGGCTATGCCATTGGGACCAGCATATTATTTCCTTGTAAGCCTAGCTAAATGGACATGTGAAGGTGGAGAGCTACTATCACAATGCTGATGCTGGTGAGAGACAGTTCCTTGTAGATGGACTGGTTGAATTCCCTAAGACCTTCGGGTCATGTAATATCCTAAGCCTAATGGCCTTGTAATATCTGAGCCTACGAGATTTATAAGGGTTCCCCCTCATCCATTGAAAGGGGGGTTATCAAAAATCAATAAAAAAAGAAGGCCTTCGGGCCATTCAGGCAGGTATAAAATCTGTTAAAAAGTGAATAGAATAAGAGAAAAAATAAAAACAATAGTTATAAACCCAATTTCTTGTAGTATTATGTATAGTTATTACTCATTTATATAATTGAATTCAATATCATGGTTTTATATTTATAGTATTTTGTTATATATAGAGTATTTTGTTTTCCTTTTATATTATGATTCTCATATAGACTAGGGTGTCAGTTATAGTTTCATATAAAGTGAATAGTTCTCATTTCCTTAAATATATTTTCAATAAAACTTCTATCTTATTTAGTTGATTTTATGAAATGATATATAACATTTTTTTAAATAATGGATAAAAGTTGGTTGTGTGAAACCAATCAGATATCAATATATTTTCAAAACAAGTTGGAGATATTTTTAGATTTTTCATTTGA
This sequence comes from Viscum album, assembly GCA_963277665.1. Lineage (NCBI taxonomy): Eukaryota > Viridiplantae > Streptophyta > Magnoliopsida > Santalales > Viscaceae > Viscum > Viscum album. The sequence goes on from OY728120.1 coordinate 584,226,425, forward strand.
TAATGCTTCAGATAGTGGTCACATACATTGACCATGTTATAATTATGTTTCAATACGTTGGTTGAGTTATAGAGAATATAGATACCATATAACCAAACATGTTTTTCAAACAAACTACTATATTTGGAATCCCAATGGGTAGAAAATTAAATCTCAAAATTCTCATGATCAAAATGAAAAAATGAATTAGAGGATTTGTTAGATGAACTATTTCCATTTATTCTTCATCACGAGAAAGAAAGGATTCCTTCAAAAGAAGTCTTTGATATGATAACCCAGGATGAATCTAATGAAAATGATATTGAAAGGGTTAAAAAATTTAATGATGATTCCTTGAATCCAATATATTGGGAATGTGGTAAAATGAAAAGGATGTAATTTTTAATTCGATTGTTTCATGGAAAAACCATTTATGGAATTTATAATACTTACATAAATTAAATTATTACCATTTTGAAGGACATAATTTTAGATGATGAAGATATTACTTCAAACCACTATATGGCATGGGTGTTAGTTAAGGAACTTGGACTGTTTTTAAAAAAATTCATGATTTCCCAAATAATTGTAGCTTATTATGAGAGGAAACTACTAAAACAAAACATTGAATAAAATGTGGCATATATTGATGGAAGATAAAAGATAATGGAAAAAACCCCATGTTCCATGGAAAGTAATGTGGTACTATTCCTTCATCCATAGACTCCAGAATATTTTCATGTCTGATGAAATATATAAAAAAATTGATGGAATGATATTGAGAGAAAGAAGAATAATGATGAGTTGGTTAACCTTGTAGGTGGATTTTCATGGTATAGATTTTATGATTTATATCTTGATTTCATAGTTGATGTACGTAATGTGCGGTTTGGACTTTCATGTGATGGTTTTAATTTGTTTTGGTAGATGCTTACTTCGAACATCAAATAAACATTTTTAATACACATTTATAACCTTCCTATATGGATGTGTATGAGAAAACCTTTCACTTTCATGAGAACAATCATATATGGACCTTATGATCCCGAAAATAATATATATGTATATATTAAATCTTTAATAGAAGATTTGAACCATATTTTGGAATATGGGTGTGTGCACATACAATGTATGTTTGAAAGACATATATCAAATGTGTGATTTGATTATATGGATGGTCAAAGATTATCATTCTTATTGAATGATGTCTAGATGGAGAAAGAATATAAAATTATCATGTACTATTATTTATAAAGAATACATGACCCATAAGACTGAAATATCTCCATATTTTTTGTTTTACAGGACATCGATGATTCTTTCCAATGGACCATCTATACTGGAATAATCCTCAAAGATTTGACAATACCATGGAGGCCGAAAATCCACTTCATCATATGTATAGAACTGATGTTTTAAATTAATTGAAAGATTTTATGTTTTCATTCGGGTATGGTTAGTTGAAATCTCGAAAAATAAAGAATGTTTCCACTGAAACCTGTTACAATTATAAGAAAATAAGTATCTTCTTTGAGTTTCCTTATTGGTCAAGAAATGTTTTACATCATTACTTAGATTTAATGAAAATTCAAAATAATATATGTGAAATGTTTCTTTCAATTATTCTTAATATAAAGAGAAATACGAAGGATGATTTAAGATATCAGCGGGACTTGGTGGATTGGGGCATCAGACAAGAATTGAATCCCGTGTCTATCCGGGAAATTAAATGGAATGTTTCATGTGTTTCTTATGTGATGATTACTATAGAAAAAAAATAAATTTCTGGATATACCAGATACTATTAAAGTTACTTATTGATATTCAAGAAACATATCAAAATAGGTCAATAGAAGATATTGGAAGCTGAAATATTTAAAAAATCATGATTATCACATGCTTCTAAATGATTTGATTCCAATAGAAATATATTATCATATGTATAATAATTTAAGGGTGAATTTTATTAGATTGTGGAATTTTACTTGAGATCTTTGTGGTAATAATTTTTCAACTTTCTTCTTGCAAAAATTTTTGGCAGTGGCACCATTAATTTTTTGTGAGTTAGATAAAATATTTCTTCCATTTTTTTAAAAGTTGAGATATAGAGGCCTCTTTATTGAATTAAAAAGAGTCCAAGAGAGGATCAAGGCTGCAAGAAAATACTAGGAAAATAGCAGGAAAATTAACCTGTTTTAGCACGGGTACTCATGATGTGGTAAGGAAGTCGCCCACCTTTTCCACGGGAGTGGTAACCCCTCCTTCCAAACTATGCATACATCCAATTGCCACCTTTATCATCCAAAGGTGTGTCCACAAAATTGGCAGTAGTCACAGTGTGGGTTGACTCAACATCACTAAAATTTGCAGATAGCAACTCAAATGGATTTGATACATTGAAATTACTTATTAACTTCTTAGAAGTCGTTGTGATATACTGCATGGGCTTCATAACATCCTTCTGAAAAGAGTTTCCATTCCTCTCTAACTCCTACATGTCAGTGCTATGCGCACCCTCTTCTTTGCAGCTGGTAACCAAAGTACCTTCATTAGCCAGCGTGTCAATGCGAACACCCGAGACCTGTAGTGGAATCAATGATGAAACAAGTTTTTTCTATGAAATATCGTCTTTGACCGGAATTTGGTTTCATTTATAAAGGTATCCCAAAGACATATTTTTTACGATGGTGATGTTGGAATTGACACCATCCCTACTCCCATTGGCCCTGATCTATTTATTACTTATAATGACTCTAAAACTTATATTTTCAGAGTTGATTGTGAACATGAAGTAATAGTGGGAAATATATGGAATCATCCATCTATGTTCTCATTTCTTTTAGTTTATATAAACTTTTATTGTTGAGTTTGGTGCTATACAAATTGATTTACTATTTATTACAAATATTTTTGTATTCAACTTGACCTTCATGTGCATTTTGAATTTTTTTTCTAGTTTCATTTTTCATTGAGATGAATTTTCTAATATTTAATTGAATTGTATTAGAACCTATTAAACCATTTAAAAATGAAACAATTAAATTAGAGAAAAAAAACAAGATGAATTGAATTGTACATATTAAACTAATGGATATGAAAATCAAAACAAATGAAAATAATGATATCACAAAAAATGGAAAAATAACCTAACCCAAAATATGATCCAAATGAACTTAGATTAATAAAAATTGTCACGACCCGTCCTCGGGGCCCGTTCCGTGACTACCCCAAGCCCGACTTCCATAGGCCAGGGGCTGATGACAAGCACCAAAGGCATAAATCCCGATAACTGGGAAGGCATTGCCTTTATAAAAGTAAACAAAACACCACAGAGTACAAGCGGAAGTAAAACACTAAGTAAAAAGAGAAGTGCTGAAAGGAAAAATGGGCCAAAATACAAACCCAAAGTAAAAGTACAACTACAACTGAACAAAGTACAACAGAAAAATACAACAGCTGGAAGAAAGGAAGAAGATCCTGGGTCATCCTCCTCGGATCCTACTTGAAGGGTAGGTACAGATGGCGCAACTCCTGGTCGTCCACCGCAGATCCTACCTAAAGGGTAGGTACAGATAGCCTCCTGAACGCTCTCGCCCGTCAACCTCCTCCGTGTGTCGTCTCGTCGTGTAGTCCACCTCCGGGTACTGACTCGTCGTGTAGTCCACCTCCGGGTACTGACTCGTCGTGTAGTCCACCTCCGGGTACCATCCAGTCCTCGAACACTCGGACTTCGTCAGCACTGCCCGTCATCTGCAACCAACACAACGAGGTGCGGGCGTAGCCCATGCAGGGGTGAGTATAACGATACTCAGTAGGGACCCTGAGACCCTCAATGTCTCACTAAAACCAACAAGGATAACCACAAAGAAGATCTTAACAGATAACCTCTACTTAGGTATATGCCCATACATATACCTAAGTTATCAAGTAACCCATCTCAATCCTGAGAAAACACAAGGATTGTGAAATCAACGGATAACCACTACCTAGGTATATGCCCATACATATACCTAAGTTAACAAGTAACCCATCTCAATCATGAGGGAACACAAAGGTCATAGACTCAGCTCAAACCAGGATTTTCATTATCGAAACCGTAACTGCTAAAGAGCTCCGTCTCTGGAGTGTACAATGGTCCTGTCACGACTCCGAGGTACTGCTCACTAACCTAAGACTGCTGAGGTACTCCTCCTGTAGAGTACCGCGGGCCAGCCACCCAAACACAGTAGTGCTTCCCACCGAGGAATGTCACCCAAACACAGTAGTGCACACCCCCTAGTAGCCTGCTGAGGTACTCTCCGGATGAGTACCATGGGTCTGCACTGTCACACAGGTAGTGCTCCGTCCCCCATGGGTCTGCACCTCACAAAGTAGTGCTCTATCCACTGGTCTAGTCGACTCAGTCCAAGTCGAGTCGATCAAGCAGTCGTCAGGTCTCAATCGGCTACACGGTCTCCGTACTCCGCACGCTCGTCTCCGTGAGGGTCCGCTCCACGAGCTACAGGTCGATACTCCAAGTATCACAAATTCCCACTAAGAAGTGTCTCAAAGGACCGCCACGTCATAGGGGTCTCAATGCAACAGACGGCGCGTCAATCGGACGCCCAATCTGTGAGTTATTAGCCTTTTCTTCCCAGGGGCCCGGTTGGTTTCGCATGCGAACCAACCAGACCATATCTCAACTATACCCCGAACTCTCATAGGGTATAATCATAGGGACCGTTTCTCAACGTGATCACCAAAGCCACTGACGGTTCGTCAAACTGACGTCCGGTCTGAAAGATATCAACTTTTCTGTTCCAAGGGACCGGTTGGATTTTAGGTGCAATCCAACTCGGCCACTATCCAACGACAAGAAAAACTAGGGCTAAGTATGCCAAAAGTTCCATCCATCAAGAGGAAAATCATCGAGACAGACGGTGCGTCAATCGGACGCCCGGTCTACGAGTTACTAGCTTTTTCGTTCCAGGGGCCCGGTTGGTTTTGTGAGAGAACCAACCCGACCACACTCCGACGACATCCAAACCTCGAGCGGAGTAAGACAAAAGATCCGTCTCACTTAGAGGAAAGCAACAAAGTCAACGTCACGTCAATCGGACGTCTGGAGCTCAAGATATGAGCGTTTCTGCTCCGAGTGCCCGGTTGGTTTCGTATCCGAACCAACCCGGCCGAACCCAAAGTGTTCCGAAACATTGAGTGAGATATACTGAAACGACCGTCTCGATCCAAGGATCGCATCATCGTTGACGGCGCGTCGTTCAGAGGCCCATAGCTCAGGATACGGGTAAAAGACCGAAAACGGTTCGAAGACGGGGGGTCTGGGCCCGAACCGACCCCCCCTGGGTCGGCCCGAACCGGGGCGACCCGACCCAGGTCCGGGTCGGACCTGGTTCGACATGGCCCGGCCCGGCCAGGGCGCGACCTGGCCGGTCGGGCCGGCCCGACTCGGCTTGGCCGAGCGGCCGAGCGAGGGAGTCCGGGGGCGGGGGCGCGCTGCCCCCGCGTGTGAACACCGCGACCCCACTCCTCGGGGGCCGCCCTGGTCAGCGGACATGGCATTGCCGCATCCCGTGAGAGCCGGACCCGCACGGCCGCGGGTCCACTAGTGCTGCCGCCGCCGGTGGGTTCCGCGGGCCACCGAAGTTGCTCCAGTGGTCCAATTTCGCTTCCGACTGCGCCGTAGCTCCTCCCGGGACCTGACCTTTGCTGCAAAGCTTTCGAATCGCCCGTGGGGCCCCGTTCGTAGTCGTCCTACAATCCACACATCAATTAACAAAACACGTCGACTTTGTGTTTCTCCGGCGCGACGCGATGGCGTCGCGCCCCTTCGCCGTGGCCCGACTCCGTCCGTAGATATCTTTGGGTTTCTCCGACGCGGCGCGACGGCGCCACGCATTCCTTGCCGCACGTTTCTGCGCGGTGTGACTGCACCACGCCATCCCCGTTTCAATCCACAAAAGAAGCCCACAAGGATAAGGAGGAGGGTCGGCCGTGTTTGTGCGGTCCGGCCCCCTCTCGTTAATTAATAGCAAAAGGTCATATTTCACGAAGATTGTCAAGGTAATAATCACGAACAAATTAAATAATAATCCTCAACATCAGTCCGCATGAACGAACGATCCGCGGATCAACCTGGAATTGGTTGGTCCGCGCTCGTCGTTCTTTTCTCAAAAAGATAATAGAACACCAAAATAAAATCCCCTACCTTAACTTTGTCGTCGGACGCGAGATCGATCGTCGCGGAAGAAAGGGTCGCCGCGTCGCGGAAGGGCGTCGCTGTCGTGCAGTACTCGGCGTCACGTCGAAGAACTCCGAGGATCGAGAACATACAGATTTAATTAATAATAATTAAATCCATGTTGTTGTTATAATCCACAAAAATTTAAAAAGGAGCGCAACCCCCTACCTTGTCGTTGTCGATCGAAGGTTGTCGCGGGGTTGGATCTTCGCAGAAGAAGTGTCGTGAAGGGAGATTCGTCGGCGTCGCGGTACAAGGCTCCGCGTCGTCGATCTCTGCGGGTTCGGCGTTCTTCGTCGCCTTTCATCGAAGGCCGGCGTTCTTCGTGTTCTTCACGTTCTTCGCGAAGAAGGAGGAAGAACTTGAGGTTTCTGTCAAATCCTCTCAACGAACAACACTTAAGATGAAAAGCGTTGGTCTTATTTTATTATCATGCCAATAAACGAAAAAAAAGATAAGTTAAGTAACGACCCATTAATTCGTAGAATTAATTCAATGAATAAAACCTCCCAATTAATTGGTGCGTTAAGAATTTAAGAAAACGCGTCAGTTGACTTTCATAATGATGGGTTTTTGCGGTTGCGTTACTTAGCGGAAAAGAAACGGTGGGGCTCATGCGGGCCCCACCTCACAAATATCCTACCAGGAGGGTAGGATATTTCGGGTTCTACCCTATCCGCTTCAACTCATCTTAAGCAGCTTAAAGTGGCTTTTAAGTGGCTTAAAGTGAAATGAAATAAAGTTTGTCGTACCACATTATTTTATTTCTTAACTTAAAGCCCCAAAATTAAAAACCACACCCGAGAAAACGCAACTCTGGAAGAGGCGTTTCTAAGCAAATACCGGCGCTGCGATTCCATCGGTGCCCTCGAAATTTGATTCTGAGCACCGGTTCAAAAGTTAGAAAAACCCGCTCATTCGTTCACTGAACGTACCCGAGCTAAACTTCAAAAATTAATTCTGGGAACACTGGACCTCGGAATCAGGCGCCGTCAGAAACTGCGTTCTTGTAAAATTCCAAAGAAAATTAAGAAAAAAATTTCCTTGAAATTTACGGGTCTTTACATTACTCCCACCTCAGGGCTTTATGTCCTCATAAAGCTTTAACACAAACTAGGGTTACAAAAGCGGTACAGAGCACGCATCTGAGCCTTCCGCTCTCATGTGATCACCTGGATGTTCCCGTGCCGCCAAAGAAAGTGCACAAGAGGAAACGACCATCCTCCTAGGATCCGCTCCTGTCGATCCTTGATCCCCACATGAACCTCCGTGGAAGTCACCTCATCGCCATCGTCCAGCTCCTCATGGTCGATGATATGCGAAGGGTCGAGCACGTATCTCCTCAGCTGAGATACGTGGATGTCGTCGTGCACCTGGTGAGACTGAGGTGGATGGGTCAAGTGGTAAACCACCCCGCCTACCCAGCTGAGGACCTAGAAAGGTCCGTTGAACCTCGGAGATAACTTGCCTCCTTGGCCACATCTTCGTAAACCTCGTCGAGGTGAGACCCGTATAAGGATGTGATTGTCATCCTCAAACTCATGAGGCCTCCAATTCCTGTTAGATCTGACACTCAAAACGACTACTGCCACGAGGGTAAGGTTGACCGAATCAAGAGTGATCAGTCGCACCCTCCTGAGTATGAGTTTATCCTGTGCTGCCTGGGGTTTCCTTTTCACCGACCAAGGAAAACCCATCCCGACGTCGTAGTTAAACCACAACCTTTTTTCCTAACACCGTCAATTTGTGTATGAACTGTGTTTTCCCAGTCCATACTCAAACCAACGTCGTAAGGCCTCGTTGCTGCCACTAAGAGATTCCAATCGAAACTCTCGCCTCGAGGGTCTGACCACACCGTTGGCGTAAGTGTGATTATCGAGTCTCCTCCCAAGGTATCTCCAGACGTGAGGGTCAAGTCCACGGCTTACCAGAAACTCTAGGTCTGAGACAAGATTTGTGAAAGCGAGGAATGATTCATATCGACGTCTGTTACTACAACAGCTAGTAGTGGACATAGACTGTCCCTTGAATCATTTTTAGAGCCATTGGGTCACAGTCCTTGACCGCATGCAGCCGCACTCTTCCTCCAACCTCCAGCTCCCTGAGCCTGGCGGGGATAACTAAGGCCGGTGGTTGTAGCATGTTAATATGTACCCCACCTCATGCTACTCTCCTAGATCTGCCTTCATGTATGCCGCTTCGCAGACTCATCTCTCTTTAAAGCTTCCCCTTCTTGAAACATTAAACATGCCCGAGTCTCTAAGACTGGCACCGGTTTCCTGTTTCTTACTGCACTGTGCAATCTTCATCCGCTCCTGGATGATCTACACCTCCTTTTCCTACGATCTGGAAGAGCTACTAAAATTTCTCCCTTGCCGAAAAGAGAAACCCGGTCTCATCCCCCTGGATGAACCACACCCATTGCCTAATACAGTCAATCCTAACATGAAGGGTGCATTCATGCCATGGATGACGTCGTAAGGCCTCGACGTAACAACTAAGAGATACAACTATCACTCTCGCCTCCAAGGGTCGAGTCACACTGTTGGCATCAGTGTGAGGTCACTGGGTATCCTCCAGTAAGAATCTCGAAAGTGAGGGTCAAGTCAACAGTCTTAACCAGGACCACTCAGTATCAACCAAACAAAAAGGACAAGAAAGAAAACATCACAAAGATAAGTGTCTTTTTTATTATTGTAGCTCATAGTACAAAGACACGAATACAACAGAAAAATGGAACTAGAAGTACAAGGGACGTATCCACTAGTTCCACTCCTGTCCACCTGCTCTCGGAGCTCTACTCCCTTGTCCACTGCTCGGCTGTTGCTCAAGCACCCGCCGCTGCTTCTGCCTCAGTGGATCCTCCAAAGCCTGCGGATCAACTGTACGAGGATTCGGACAGTCACGTGACAGGTTACCCTTTCCGCCACATTCATAACACTTCCTAATCCTCGTACGGTTGGCTCTGGCCCTCTTGGACCTCTTCATCATCTGTCTACTGCCCACAGATGACTCGGCTACTGATCGAAAAACATGCGGCAAAGGCAGCAGCTCCTAATCACGCTTGGGGTGTAGAGCTACTGGAACAAACTCCACCTTGAAGAAGGTCTCGAAGTCTTCCCATGTGAAGGTCATCCCGTCGCAAAACTGGAACAAGTGGCTCCACCACCTGCCTGCTGCTGCCTGAAGAAGGCTGGCAATAAAGATCACCATGAGGTCTGCTGGCATCCCCACTAGCCTGAATAATCTCACCACAACCTCCAGCCAATCCTCAGCCGCCTGCGGGTCTATCTCTCCCCGGAACCAGGGTGGTCTCTGGCACTGGAACTCGTACAACACACTCAAGTGGCGTGTATCGCCTACTGCTAGGGCTAGTGGAATCGGTGGCCCAACGTATGGTAGTACCGCTGGTGCCTCCGCTGGTGCCTCAACTGAAAGAGGGCCCTGTACCGAAGCCTCGTCGCTCGGAAGGCTGTCAGTACGCAGATCCCTCTGGGCTGTAGCTCGTCATCCGAGAAAAGGCATCCTGAAAGAAACAACTTGACACGGTCAAACGATTATACCTGGTGAGCTGACCTGGTTTGAGCTGATATTTAAATAAAACTTCTGGAAAACACACACGCAATCAGTGTTTTCGTGCACAAAGTTGGAAATCAGTTATCAAGGTCCTGGTGTATGGATACGTCGGCCGTCCGCACCAACACTAGACTCCCTGAACTGAAAACCACACTCGGTACTCTTAACACTATTGCTTCACACAGAAAAAAGATCAGAGTCCTAAGTTCTGCGGTAGAACCGAACTCCTCTGATACCAATTTGTCACGACCCGTCCTCGGGGCCCGTGCCGTGACTACCCCAAACCCACCTTCTATAGGGCAGGGGCTGGCGACTAGCACCAAAGGCGTAAATCCCGATAACTGGGAAGGCATTGCCTTTATAAAAGTAAACAAAACACCACAGAGTATAAGCGGAAGTAAAACACTAAGTACAAAGAGAAGTGCTGAAAGGAAAAATGGGCCAGAATACAAACCCAAAGTAAAAGTACAACTAAAACTGAACCAAGTACAACAGAAAAAGACAACATCTAGAAGAAAGGAAGCAGCTTATGGGTTGTCCTCCTCGGATCCTACCTGAAGGGTAGGTACAGATGGCGCATCTCCTGGTCGTCCACCGCGGATCCTACCTGAAGGGTAGGTACATATAGCCTCCTCAACACTCTCGCCCGTCAACCTCCTCCGTTTGTCGTCTCATCGTGTAGTCCACCTCCGAGTACTGACTCGTCCTGTAGTCCACCTCCAGGTACTGACTCGTCGTGTAGTCCACCTCCAGGTACCGTCCAGTCCTCGAACACTCGGCCTTCGTCAGCACTGCCCGTCGTCTACAACCAACACAACGAGGTGCGGGCGTAGCCCGTGAAGGGGTGAGTATAACAATACTCAGTAGGGACCTCGAGGCCCTCACGGTCTCACTAAAACCAACAAGGATAACCACAAAGAAGATATCAACAGATAACCTCTACTTAGGTATATGCCCATACATATACCTAAGTTATCAAGTAACCCATATCAATCCTGAGGAAACACAAAGATTGTGAAATCAACGGATAACCACTACCCAGGTATATGCCCATACATATACCTAAGTTATCAAGTAACCCATCTCAATCATGAGGGAACACAAAGGTCATAGACTCAGCTCAAACCAGGATTTTCATTATCGAAACCGTAACTGCTGAAGAGCTCCGTCTCTGGAGTGTACAGTGGTCCTGTCACGACTCCGAGGTACTGATCACTAACCTAAGACTGCTAAGGTACTCCTCCTGTCGAGTACCGCGGGCCAGCCACCCAAACACAGTAGTTATTCCCACCGAGGTATGTCACCCAAACACAGTAGTGCACACCCCCTAGTAGCCTGCTGAGGTACTCTCCGGACGAGTACCGCGGGTCTGCACTGTCACACAGGTAGTGCTCCGTCCGCCATGGGTCTGCACCTCACAAAGTAGTGCTCCGTCCACTGGGCTAGTCGACTCACTCAAAGTCGAGTCGGTCAAGCAGTCATCAGGTCTCAGTCGGCTACACGGTCTCCGTACTCTGCATGCTCATCTCCGGGAGGGTCCGATCCACGAGCTACAGGTCGATACTCCAAGTATCACAAAGTCCCACAAAGAAGTGTCTCAATGGACCGCCTCATCATAGGGGTCTCAACGCAACAGACGACGCGTCAATCGGACGCCCGGTCTGTGAGTTATTAGCCTTTTCGTCCTAGGGGCCCGATTGGTTTTGCATGCGAACCAACCCGACCATATCTCAACTGTACCCCGAACTCTCATAGGGTATACTCATAGGGACCGTTTCTCAACGTGATCACCAATGCCGCTGACTGTTCGTCAAACGGACGTCCGGTCTGAAAGATATCAGCTTTTCCGTTCCAAGGGCCCGGTTGGATTTCGGGTGCAATCCAACTCGGCCACTATCCAACGACAACCAAAACTCGGGCGAATTATGCCAAAAGTTCCGTCCATCAAGAGGAAAATCATTGAGACAGACGGTGCGTCAATCGGACACCCGGTCTGTGAGTTACTGGATTTTTCGTTCCAGGGTCCCGGTTGGTTTCGTGAGCGAACCAACCCGACCGCACTCCAACGACATCCAAACCTCTAGCGGAGTAAGCCAAAAGATCCGTCTCAGATAGAGGAAAGAAAAAAAGTCGACGACACGTCAATCGGACGTCCGGAGCTCAAGATATGAGCATTTCCACTCCGAGGGCCCGGTTGGTTTCGTATCCGAACCAACCCGACCGAACCCAAAGTATTCCGAAACTTTGAGTGCGATATACCAAAACGACCGTCTCGATCCAAGGATCGCATCGCCGCTGACGGCGCGTCGTTCGGAGGCCCGTAGCTCAGGATACAGTTAAAAGACTGAAAACAATCCGAAGATGGGGGGGTCTGGGCCCGGACCGACCCGGCCCGACCCCCCTGGGTCGGCCCGAACTGGGTCGACCCGACCCGGGTCCGGGTTGGTCCCGGTTCGACGCGGCCCGGCCCGGCTCGGCTCGGCCGAGCGGCCGAGCGAGGGAGTCCGGGTGCGGGGGCGCGCTGCCCCCGCGTTTGAACACCGCGGCCCTCCTCCGCGGGGGCCGCCCTGGTCCGTGGACGCGGCATTGCTGCGTCCCGTGAGAGCCGAACCCGCGCGGCCACGGGTCCGCTGGTGCCGCCGCGCTGGCGACCCGCGCCACCGGTGTGTTCCGCGGGCCACCGGAGTGGCTCCGGTGGTTCGATTTCGCTACCGACTGTGTCGTAGCTCCTCCCAGGACCTGACCTTTGCTACAAAGCTTTCAAATCGGCCTTGCGGCCCTGTTCGTCGTCGTACGACAATCCGCATGTCAATTAACAAAATGCGTCACCTTCATGGTTCTCCGGCGCGGCGCGATGGTGTCACGCCCCTTCGCCGTGGCCCGACTCCGTCCGCGGATGTCTTCGGCTTTCTCCGACGCAGTGCGACGGTGCCGCACATTCCTTGCCGCACGTTTCCGCGCGGTGCGATGACACCACGCCATCCCCGTTTCAATCCACAAAAGAAGCCCACAAGGATAAGGAGGAGGGTCGGCCGTGTTTGTGCGGTCCGACCCCCTCTCGTTAATTAATAGAAAAAAGTTCATATTTCACGAAGATTGTCAAGGTAATAATCCCGAACAAATTAAATAATAATCCTGAACATCAATCCGCATGAATGAACGATCCGCGGATCAACCTGGAATTGGTTGGTCCACGCTCTTCGTTCTTTTCTCAAAAAGATAATAGAACAACAAAATAAAATCCCCTACCTTAACTTCATCATCGGACGCGAGATCGACCGTCACGGAAGAAAGGGTCGCCGCGTCACGGAAGGGCATCGCTGTCGTGCGGTACTCGGCATCACGTCGACGAACTCCGAGGATCGAGAACATACAGATTTAATTAATAATAATTAAATCCATGTTGTTGTTATAATCCACAAGGAATTTAAAAAGGAGCGCAACCCCCTACCTTGTCGTTGTCGATCGAAGGTTGTCGCGGGGTTGGATCGTCGCGGAAGAAGCGTCACGAAGGGAGATTCGTCGGCGTCGCGGTACAAGGCTTCACGTCGTCGATCTCCGCGGGTTCAGCATTCTTCGTCGCCTTTCCTCGAAGGCCGGCGTTCTTCGCGTTCTTCGCGTTCTTCGCGAAGAAGGAGGAAGAACTTGAGGTTTCTGTCAAATCCTCTCAACGAACAACACTTAAGATGAAAAGCGTTGGTCTTATTTTATTATCATGCCAACAAACGAAAAAAAGATAAGTTAAGTAACGACCCATTAATTCGTAGAATTAATTCAACGAATAAAACCGCCCAATTAATTGGTGCGTTAAGAATTTAAGAAAACGCGTCAGTTGACTTTCATAATGACGGGTTTTTGCGGGTGCGTTACTTAGCGGAAAAGAAACAGTGGGGCTCGTGCGGGACCCACCTCACAAATATCTTACAAGGAGGGTAGGATATTTCGGGTTCTACCCTATCCACTTCAACTCAGCTTAAGCAGCTTACAGTGGCTTTTAAGTGGCTTAAAGTGAAATAAAATAAAGTTTTTCGTACCACATTATTTTATTTCTTAACTTAAAGCCCCAAAATTAAAAACCAAACCCGAGCAAACGCAACTCCAGAAGAGGCGTTTCTAAGCAAATACCAACGCTGCGATTCCATCGGTTCCCTCAGAATTTGATTCTGAGCACCGGTTCAAAAGTTAGAAAAACCCGCTCGTTCGTTCACTGAACGTACCCGAGCTAAACTTCGGAAATTAATTCCGGGCACACCGGACCTCGGAATCAGGCGCCGTCAGAAATTGCGTTCTTGTAAAATTCCAAAGAAAATTAAGAAAAAAATTTCCTTGAAATTTACGGCTCTTTACAAAAATGGACAAATTTACTAATAAATTGACAAAAAATGAACCAAATCACCTATGAAAATAATGGCCAAATGACACAATAAATTGACCCAAATAAACCAAATGACCTAACCAAAATTTTATTGGATCAAATTGAAAATATAAGTTAATTATATCATATCCATGATAAACATGATAATTTGAACATATTTTTTTTATGACATGTATTTTGTTTTGAAATTATTCTAACTAAATATAAAGTGTTTTTTATATCGCTACATATCCTATATTTGGTTTGACAAGTGGTATTCCTTAATTATTTCATGTATCATCTTCTTTCTTGCTTGGGTTACACATTAGTTATGGATATATAATTAATTATATATTTGTTTTAAAATGGTGGAAAAGAAAAACATTGAGAATATTTGAAGAAAAGGGATAAAAGACAACAATCAATGAATGGGTGAGATGGGTATCCCACCTTTAGTGCATCTTGTGATTATCTTATTTCAAATATATATACCAATAACATATAATTTCATGTGATTAATTTTTGGTTTTAACATTCAATCAGGATCCACCACCAAGGCACTAGTTATTATTCGACCATTCTAGTGGTTCCAGTGCTCAGGATGATAATATGAGGCGATATTAGAGTTAGGAACTACAGTTGGCGTACCTGATCACACCCCATCCCTCCCCCAAACATACCATCTACCACATCTTCTAATCTCGTAGTGTTGTTATAGACACTCGAAATATTTAGACCACCCATGTTATCACCAACAATTTCATTTGAACCTCCTTGCCTAACTTCCCATTATCACATGATGATTCATACTCCTCATCTATATTATGCATTTTGATAGACATCTATGCCATCTTATTTTCCTTCTACTTTCTTGTCCCTAATTTGCTACCTTCCTGCTACTTCTACTCCTACTCCAACACATTATAAGCCTTCAGAGCATTAAATAGGACCCACTACATTTGTAAACATTGATGTTCCTTCATAGCATGTGGATCTAGTGACTCCCATTGCTCAGAATTCCTTATGTATATATATAGAACCCTTGTATATTTTTTACTATATTTTATTTTAATTATAATATTTATTGATATAATATTTGTTTTTATTCTTAAATAGATAGATCATCTGATAAGTGGTGTGGGAGTACACACATTCATGTGGTGTGGATCCACTACACATAAATGATTGTGGTAGTAAAACGAATACCACCAAATGGTTGAAAAAATGGGGTGGGAATGTAGGAGTTTCCTGACGATGCTTTCCAAATACTCTAATGTCATTACCGCCAGGCCACACTCCTGAAGACACCTACCAAATTAAGTAAAGGAAAATTCTTGGGCTTAAATATGGGTAAGAAAATATTTTTATTTAATGTTACATTATTATTGTATTTATATGAATTAATATTTTGGTGCTATCTTCGTTTTAATTTTCCAGATAGTGAGGCTGTGATGCTAGCACGACTCATAAAATTCATTGAGATATGGAGAGGCTATAAGAATGAGTTTTATAGTGGATGTCATGATAGAGTTGGAATAGATTTAGAGGCCACACCTTTCATTAATTATCATCCATTAGAATATTATCGTGAAATGATTTCTAATTGGACAAGTATCGAGTTCAAGGTATTAATAAAATTTGACGTTTTTAAATGAAAATTACCAAAATTTTAAAGAATAATTTCTTTTGGTATTATTGAAAATTATTTTTTAGGAATAATCAGGAATAAATAAATAAACAAGGACACTACAAAATACCCCCATAATATGGTGAAAACTACATTGTCGGACCATGAAAGGAAGCTGGTATGACACTCACTACTTACTGAAAGGAACACATCTTTGACATGAAAGACAATACATAATAATATAACTATTCTTGTTGGTTCAACGAGTATAGATAGGATATTCTTGATCTTCATGTGCTTCTCCTACACATATTATCTATTAAAATCCCTATAATAGTGGAATCACCTTCCATGATGCATCATGGAAACTGTACATTTCCCCATTGGAACGATCTCAAAGGAGTTCCAATTCTTACATTAATTATCTTAGTATATTATTTCAGGAATGACTCTTCTCTATGATACCTCAATCAGATCTATTTATCCTTTATACATGTTTTTATTAGAAATATCTATTACTTATATATATATACATAATTCTATTTTCTATAATTTCCTTTTTTTCTATTCTCAGGTAAATTTTAAATTTTTCCCTCACTAAAGATCTATAATTATTTATTATTACCTTGGATGTTTTTTAAAATAAACTCTTTAAACCATGTAAAATACATCCATTTAATTATAATATTTTCCTAATAAGAGACACCATATTATAAATATAAAAACCTATTGAATTTTCTCCTTTAAAGAACAGTTAATATCATCATAATGTGTTGTTAAAGTTCTTGTAAAACCTCAAAATCAAACTCCTACAAACACAAGTAGTCCCATGTGAAGAATTTTTTTATCACGATGTGATATAAATAAAACAATATACAACCACAAAGGTTCTCACACAATGGAATTTCCTCGAAAATCAACTGAGTTATTCCACTTCAAGAATGCTTCTTTCACCCCCACTTACAAACCATTTTATGGGGCATAGAACCATCCATAACAGTCTAAATTTCTAAATATCCTACAATCTTATTTTGGACCATATGATATTCTTGACTAAATTCCAAAAAATTATATTTATCTATAAATGTAATAATAAACATGTATTTTCAATAGACCTCCCACAAATCAATCAACATAGGTTGAATAAAAAATCCAACACCAACACTAATCTTCAATTTGATCCAAACACTTTAAATAGTTATGCTATGTCATTACACTCACACCCTAACTATACATAAATTTCATCCCATGGTAACAATCCTAGATAAACAATACCCATGATAGAGGAACACTTATCTAACACACTAATAATCATTGAAACATGTTTTAAATAAACCAAGATTCTATAATCCCACCCCTGAAAAACATAATACCTATCTTATTGAGTTCATTATTTTAAAGTAATTATTTTGTTTGATATAATTTTTTTTGAGGAGGATCATGATCATAACTCTACTTTAGATATATAGAATGATACAATTAGAAACAAACCATGATAAATCATTATTTTATTCATGATTTGGTACAAAGTAATAGAATGAGGGTTTCCAAAGACCACTAGGGCCTCATGTGATGGAGAAACAAAATATCACTAGTATAATTAAATAAATAAAAATCAAGTAATACATTTTAAATCTCAAAATTATCATTTAGGTAATGAAATTTATATTACTCTAATAACTTATTCACTTATATATATGCCATATATATGGATAACCCATTGATTAATACTCCGTTATAAATCATTTACCACATGTTTTTCTTTTTAGATTCATTTTGAATAAATATCCATTAGATTATATTTATGAAATTTATAATTATTAACCTATTTTAAAATATGATTTTCTATATTCCATATCATTTTAGAGGGGGGGGGGTTAATATTGATGTATGTGTGCCTCAAGAGAAATTGTTTCACTCGAGCAGAAAGAAAAAATATAAAATCATAGTAAAAAAACAAACATAGTATAAGATTATAAGTTTTACATTGTTGATTTAATATTTTAATACATATTTTGTTATTTAATATTCCATTAATATGTTTAACAATGTGCTTTTGAGGCCCTTGATGTGTAAGAACCTGAAATATTTGGGTCAAAAGATAGCTTACACTAGGTTATGGGAGATGAGCACCATAGAAGTGTACAATGTCGACTGGGGAAGAGTATTTTACTAATGAGGTATCCACCCACTTCAGCTTTCAGTTCTGGTAGAACCAAGTTGGAAACTTCTAATACATAGGTAGAATAAGATGGGACCAATGTAGAATGATCTAAAAAAGGGCCATTCATAAGCATGAATAGATTCAAAAGGTGAATACTAATTTTATAAAATTTATAGAACTTTTATTTACATTACTTCCAATAGAGACCATTATGGTTTGTGATGAATATATTTCAACAATGCGTACATTATAAAATGAACAGATAAGTAGTCCTAGTATTGGTCAAGATGATGGTGTTCTAAGACATGGATATGGAGAGGATGACAGTGAGGAAGAGGGTTAGGATGATATAATGGAAGAGGGGGAGGAATAAGATGAGGAAGAGGACGAGGTCGAGGATGAGGCCGAGGATCATAGAAAGGATAAGGGTGACAATAGTGATGGTGATGAAGGATATATTGATTTGTTAAATTTCCGATTGATATTTATAACATTTTATGTTTTATGGGTTGTTCTGAATGAATTTATGTGATGTTTTTATGTTTTTTATCACTGGTTGAATGAATTCATTAGTTTCTTATGTCATCACAATTTGTATATTGGATGGTGATGTATGCTTGTTGGTAATTGAATAAGGTGGGGGCGATAGTGTGGATTCTAATTGATTTTTGAATAGTTTTTTTCTATTTTTTTCCAGGTTTCGTTAAATTTTTGTTTTTATATAAGTTATATTGTTTTCTTTGGGTAGTGTATACAAGTTTCTGTTGGTTTTTTGTTTGCGGCTAGTTTTCTGGGTAGTGTATTCATGTTCTTTTTGTTTTTTTGTTGATAGTTATATGGGAAGTTTCTATATGTGTGTCCATTTTTGTTTTCCAATAGGTTTTATGGGGAGTGGATTTTCGTTCCTATGTGGTTGAATTGGGGGGGGGGAGCAGTCTATAACAATAGTTTTAAAACTATTGGTATATTCTTAAACCAACATTTTGCTTTGAACCGTCAGGATAAGTATATACCAAAATTTATAAACTATTATAGACCTATACCAATGGTTTAAAACCATTAAGATATACTTATCCTAATATTTCATAGTAAACCACTGGATAAATAGAAATTCTGATGACCCAATACCAATAATTCAGAAAGAACCATTGGTATAGGCCTTTCCCAATATACTTTTAACCAATAGTTTTGAAAACCATTGATGTAGGATATAACAAATTCCTTATAGCCTATACCAATTGTTCATAAATATTGGTGTAACCTCAAATTCTAGTAGTTCATGGTAATGAAATAACCTTGTTCAATAGGGAAATACCATACATAAGAATTATCTGCATTGTTTTTCCCCAAATATAAGGTTTTATGCGTAGCTACACATATCTATATGGAATACTTTCATTAGAAAAAGACCTCTAAAAATCAAAGTTAAAATATAAAAATCCGAAAAATTTAAAATACCTTTAATTATATCATATTTAATATAATATTGGCATGGGGGTGTCAGGATTAATCCTCTATATAATAATCAATGAAAACAAATCATAATCTAAAATTCAAAATAAAACATAGAAAATGGACCAAGCATATAGAGTTTCATAAAATGTAAGGTAAATATAGATATCCCTACCATAAACATAAATGTGGTTTCTCAATCACCATATTACTATTATACTATCATAAGTTTAGTTACACATCATCTTTGATTCCAATTTCAATACTAATCACTTACCTAAGAATGTTGATTGATACCCCCAGAAACTCTATTTCCACTCACTGCTACCAGAACCTACATGATAATTATGTTGAGAATTTCATAGTGCTGTATATTTCAATTTAAACTTAAATCCAATAAAATTATGTATACTAAATTATTTTTAAGTTTTGTAATTTACGTACTAACTATCATCCATATAGGCAATATCACTAGGGAAAAATCCATTTTTCTTTTGATATAATTCAATCAATGATTTCTTAAAAAAAACAACCTTTGTATCTTTCATCTTCATATGTGCCCCTATTCTTGAATTGTGATTTTCATTACAACAAACTCTCTTTGAGAATATCGAGGTATGGAGTAACTATAACCAAGGGTAAATGATCCTATAATCCCCAATGGTCTCACAAAAGACCTCAAATAGTAATGGTCTCAAACCCATCCCATGCACATGGCCAGGATGATCCTTCTTAAGGATGTCGTTGATGGGATTATACTGGGATACTGTGAAGGACTATGTGGGATTAACATTCTATAGTTCTTTTATTTTTTACTTATAAATAATATATCATTAATATTTGAGGAAATACATTTTAACATAGTGAAAAATGAAAATAATTTATTATAATGAAAAAAGAATTCCTACCGCCAACATCCTTGGCAGAATCATTAACCTAATAACCATCAGATTTTTTATTAACATCCAACCAAATTTATGTTTAGGATACTTGGTTCCCTAAATTATTTTATTGCATTAAAAAAATATAAATAAATAATTTAACATATGAAATAGATAATTTTGTATTATAAATATTTAAACTAATGAAAATATTACCAGAGTCGATCTATTTCTGGATAAAATCAATGACCCGATAGTGTGGTGGATGTTTTTTTTAGCTTGACTTGATGCATTTTTCCTTGATACATCCTGAAATAAATAACATGTAATTTAATAATAAGGTATGAAATGTCACATTATTTTCATATGAATGTTTGTAAAATGAGATTAATATAATAATATATATTTCAATACAACATGCTTCTCATGAAGATGTATATCAACAAAACACATCTATTTTTTGTAGGTACCCCTTTAGGTACCTTATCATATAACTGATGAGTGGTCATTGAAGCATCATTGAATTCATTTTGTAATATCCATTTAAAATCCTTACTTTTATTACCCAAAATATTCAATGTCCCCTTTCATGTGGCAATATTTTCAAAATTTAAAGTGGAATAACATCAGTACAAATAGATTCATTTTTAAAATATTAGATTTTAATAACATAATGACATTCAATTACACCATAATGTATTAAAATTAAATATATCTAGGAATCAAAGAATTTATTTTTCCAAGATTGAGGTACATGCCTCTAATCAGCATAGGTAATGAGAAGGGTAACAATCTCTGCCGCCAGCTAGCCTATAATCTAGCCAAATAATCATATGACATCATCAGTGGGGACCCAATAATAGAAAAATAGTATAACTACCTTTATTTTTTTTCAGATTATAGACATCTAAACTGTTCATATTTTTCTCTTTAGTAACATCGTTTTCATATTTTATGAAAAAATAGTTATTATTGTCAAAAAATTGAAATAACGGTACTCAAATTAAAATTTCTACATATAACTATCACTATCAAATATCCTCATGAAGAAACAGGAGTGGTGAACAGTTACCTTACTGTTGAACTTACTGAATGGGGATGCATTATCTTATATGCTGATGGGATGGAGAATGAGGGTGTTCGAGATGCTGAAGGAATGGAGGGTGTGAGAGATATTGAAGAGAGAAGACTGAGGGGGTCTCAAATTAAATAGGAATGGAGACTAATAGACCATCATCTGTTGGTTTGGTTGAGGGAACACAAACTGGGAGTCCACTAGGATCAGTGAAACTCTTCTTCCTTGTTATTCTTGTCATTTAATCAAATAAAATTAACTTCAGAACATATATTTCAAACAATTCATGTAGAAAAAAATTAAAATGATAGAATATACACATTACTAACAAAAAAGATATATATAGTTATGATAATGAATGGATGTTCATATAACATAAGTGGTTGATAAATTAAAGTATGACTACACATTAAATCAATTTATCCTTCAATCATGACGTTTTCCTGCTCCATCATTACCTATATACTTCATTAACCACTACAAGACTAATATTTTCAATATCATGATGGAAAAATAAGTTTGTTTCTTACTATTTATGGTATTCAATGTTAGATGAAAAATATTCCCCTTCATCACCCATATCATACAAGTCTCTTTATTTTATTTGAACAACTACACCCCATCCTTCATCTGTGATATCTTCCACATAATATACCATTTTATCTTATGATGAGAGGATATGTAGATCATGTAATTTACATTCACCAAATCTATCAAGTAAGATAATTTTACATAACTAAATTACTAGGAATAGTTTTAATACCCATAATTATATCGACCCACTTGCATTAGAAAAAAACAACTAAAAAATAACCTTAGTAGTTTAATTCGGTAATATCAGTCAATTTTACAAAGTATCCCAATTTTAAAACTATAAATATGCCTATATTTCTTGTTTTAAAACCCTTTTCTCGATCAAATGTATGAAACTTAAATCCATTTACATTGTAAGCATCAAAGTTTCTATCCTGTTTTAGACAACCTCGATCCCGAAACATCAAATCTTTTGAAAAGTTAGCACGAGTATCAGTAATTATGATTTAAAAAAATTAATATAAATTATTATATGGAAAAAATTTGTGTTAACCTAATATCTATATTGATTACAATAATTAATAACTTACATTACATGCATACCATTCAATAATATCTTTATTTACACTTTTTGTTATATCGTTATCATTTCATGTTCAGACTCTTATAAGTCACATTGTTTGTATACTTAGCTCTTTAATAAATCTATATGTAATTTCAATATTCTGTAGCACATGTCTATGTGCCTGTAATAATTCCATTTATTTCAGTGTAACATTTGAGATCCTCCCAACTGATTAGCCAATGGTAGGAATGATTTTTGATTTCCCAAACAGTTTAGATTGAGTTGATGTGTCATAAGCACATCCAAATTGATTAAATATTGTCTCAATATCATCCATGTATCTAGAATAAAAGTTAAGAAACTCTTATTCTAAATAGCCTACAGAAATAGAGACATCAGTTTGAGCATTTTTTTACGTATGTTTTTAAATGATCAAGATATCTATAAAATAAAATAAATAAAATATAATTATGTATTTAATGAAGTTCCAAAATTTTTTACTTATGATAAAAAACCTAAAAATAATACCTATCAATTGGATACATCCATTTATAATGTACGAGTCCTCCTAATTTAGTTTCCTTGGTCAAATAAATAGTTAAATGCATTATGAGGGTAAAAAATGATGGAGCAAAGATCATCTCCACTGAAAAAAGTATCAATACAATTTTCTCCTGATGGTTCTCAAACCTAGTTGGTTTTAGAGTTTTTTAAATGTTTTTCTAAATAATATAACAAATTGGATTAAAACTACCATAAAATATTTAGGTAATAATATTTTCAATGCCAATTATAGTAACTGTTGTAACAAAATATGTGAATCATGGATATTCAATCCATGTAAACTATGATGATTTAAAACTACACACAATGAGATGTTACTTGAATACACATCCGATACCTTTACATGATTTAAAATTTTAAGGAATGTATCTTTATCCAAATTTTTCATTTAAAAATTTATCGAAGCATACATTCCATTCTCATATGGACAGATATCGCGCTTTGTGTTCATTTTTTGTAAGTCATTCTAAGCATTGATATGGTCCTTAGATATTCCATGTACAATAAGTAATGTTAAGATAAAATTATCACAAAAAATATTATAAATATTCATAACATGAATATTATGCCACAGAAATAAAATTCCAAATATAGAAGTTTGAAGAATATATTCTTTTTCATCCATTATTCCATTCTAATTTCACTTAATGAGACAGATTGAACTCATTTCCCACTATCATTAAAATGATGAACCTCCCCAAATTATGATTCAACATTTAAAATTTGTTCCATTATTTTTGAACCTTTAAGAAAATTTGAGGTGGTCTGTGTCCAATAAATCCTTTTAATTTTTACTTGTTAAATCAAAATTGATGAGATTCATCGAGAAATATTCGCTGAGAGAAAAGACACTATTTTTTACTATAAGGTAGTTGTTATGGCTCAAAATCAATTTTACAAACAAGATAATCCAAACCCATGTATGTTTTCTAACTAGATAAATTCCCAAGTCTAGGGAAGTCACTAATGGTCCACATTAGAGAAACATGCATTTTGAACATTGTTCTTGAAGTTACATCACATGTATCAACATCATTTCTCCATAACTCTTATAATTATTCAATTAGAGGCTACAAGTATACATAAATATCATTTTAAGACATTTTTTTAGGAATAATCATCAAAATGATAAAATAAATTTGTTGCACACATATCCACATATGTATATTGTAAGGAATCAAAAAAATTGTCCCAATGCTATAACTGGTTCTCAAAGACCCAAATGGATTGAATCTATTGGCAGCCAATCCAAACCGTGCATTCCTAATATTATATGAGAAATATGGATGTAATGAATTAAATTTATTCCATGTTTGGGAATCTCATGGATGTCACATTAACCCAGAATTGTTATTATCTATATAATAAAACTTCATTTTCTCAGGGGTTTTCAGCGACATGAATATTCTTTTCAATCAAGGAATCATAGGGAAGTAATGATAAACCTTTGTAGGTGTGTTATATTTCTTCTTCTTTATAATAGTATGTTGATTCAGACTTCTAATATCACATTTTGACTTCCATATATAAGAAGAACATTTTTTTAATCCAATTTTCTTGAATCATCTCCCCAATAATGAAAAAAATAATTGGGACATGCATGTATTTTTGTATAATTTATGCCAATCTTGTTAACAACTTTTTTCATATCGTAAAAAGAATTAGGGATCTTAGAATTAGGAAATTAATCATGAAAAAATTAAAATATCATGAACAAAGCCTTATTTTTAAATTTTTATAACAATTTTATATGACACAACTTCAGAAGAAAATAATGTTTTGAATATTTTAAACATCCAATATAAACCTTTGGATTTCCATCTTCAAATAAATCATGAAATTCCTTTGCCTTCTCAGTGAAGTTATCTCTTACATTTTTCACCGCATAATCAATATGAGGATCCATTAATATGTTAAAATCTTGATTAGGTGGTCCTATAAACCAAAAAACATAACTTTATATGTTATTATTTGCTGCCCCTTCAGCTGGTTGTTGTGATAAATTTTAATGTTGATTTTTTGTCTCGAAATCTCAAAAAATAATTTATAGGTTTTTTCATTTCATTTTCCATTATCTAAAATGTTGGGAGAACATTCTATTGATTGATCCAAATTTCTTGGATTCGATAGAAGTCGGCCCTGAGAAATTATTAAATAAAATATGATAAAAGAGTCAGGAATACAAGGGATTATTAGAAAAATGAGAGTGTGTGGCACCACATCTCTGCACCTATACCAATGAGGCATAATAATCTTGGTCCATAAAAGTCCACATAATGTTCATTTTAGTGACCACCTTCTTTTCTAGAGCATCTTCCACTTGATTGGCCTCCCGGTAGGCATGTGAAACAACCAAATTTATTTGAGTAATCTTATAAATGAAATCAACCCAATGAGGTATCACTCTCCAAGGCACATTATGCATCCTTGTTTTCAAGGCATGAACCGCAAGTTGAGAATCATATTCTATCCATATAATTTTCCAACTGTAATGGAAAATGTACTTGATTGTAGGAATTATTTCACCTAATTCCACTTTATAGGCATTTCCAACACCAGTGAAATGGAAGAAACATCCTTTAACAATCCCACAGTAAGTGTGAAATTCCCCACCACAACCCAATGAAACTGGTGCAACCAAGGAAGCTCTGTTAACATTATCCTCGAGGCATGGAGCAATCAGAGGAATCCATAAAATCTATTTGAGCACCTGGGGATTCCATAGATGACCTGAAACCCCACGAAATCTGAGACTTTACTGGTGAGAAAAATTATTAAACATTTTACCTTCTTGGACAATTGAAGTGGCATAAACCTCACTGTGTATGGCCTCCATTCCCTACAGTACAACATTGAAAGCACTGTTAAATAGTGCAACATTCCGATCTTCCCCAAAAGGTGAAATGGTTGCAACATCAATGAAAAGTAAGAAGTGTTTATTCTGTTCACTATAGTGTGTATAAGGTAGCTTTGTTAACAGATCAATAAATGAAATGAAGGTATAATACTTCTTCCCAAACAAAAAACCGACATAGGACCAGAGCTATTTGGCTTGGTCACATTCTAGGAACAGGTGTTTCATGGTTTCTTCAGCACAGATACAAAGAGGATAGATTTAATCCAAGTGAAAAATAACTTGTTTTATTTATTTAGAAAGTGAGAAATGATTTTATAGATCCTATAAAGAAGTATTTATCTAGAATTCCAGATGAAGTTGTCCTTTAATTTCATTATCTAGGTAGGTGGGTTAGAGAGTCCCCCCATTCAATCTAGTAATACTCTTTATAGGTGAATTGACCATTCCTAATATGCCTCCAAACCAGGGTGTTACAGTCTATGAACATGTAACATTGTATTTCAATCTCAACATGGGGGGGGGGGGTCATGATATCATAATAATAATTTCTTGATAGAAGGTTTGAGATGGATAGGTGTTCAGATTCATGAGGGATAACCATGATCTCCTAAAGAGGGCGTTGAAGCCATTTTTTTCTCCAAAAGTTGAGAGTGGAGATCCTACAAACAAACCATTTTGCGTCATATATAATCTTCATAAAGGAGTACTTAAGAGAAGACCAAACCAATGAGGAAAGGTAATACTTATATCCCTTAAATATCCTTCTTGTGAATCTATTTACAAGGATTACATTAGAGAAATCACTGGATACTAGTCCCCATGTGAATTTCCCAATCAGATCATCATTTAAGGTTCTAAGGTATTTGATTCCTAGACCTCCCAATTCAATTGTCTTGATGAATTCTTTCCAGGAGACAGTGATCAAATTTTGTATCATGTGTTAAACCTATCTGGATAAAGTTACACACCATGATTTTATGTTTATTGATAAGGACTCTAGGACATCTGTAGAGAGAGATGAAATAGAAAAATTTGGATGCGATCAATGAGTTCAGAAGACATACCCTCTCATCCATGGACATTTCTTTCCCTTTATAACTTGAAAGTTGAGGAATGATACCAGTGTATATGCCCCTAGGTATTGAATCTTCACTTTCCCCCAAAACAAGGGGAGACCAAGATACTGGAAGGTAAAATATCCCATATTCACCCCAAGATAATTAATGATCATGTTACTGTTCTTTCTAGAATTCCATTACCAAAATTAGTAAAGTAATTGTCCCAGCTAATTGCTTGACCATCCACCTCTTCAAAATTATTAAAGAGGTATTTAATAGAGGATATGGTTCTATTTAAGGACCAAAACAAAAAAAATATCATCAACATAAAAAAGGTAAGATGGGTCATAGTCATTCATATCATCCATAATTTTTCTGTAGAGACCCATGTGAGCAAGATCAATGATGCATCTGCTTAGGTAAACCTCTATAATATCAAATATAATCCCATATTATAGATCACATTGTCTCACACCCCTAGTGCGTGGAATTGATTCTTCAGGGGAACCATTTATGAGGATGGACATCCTTGATAATCCAAGAATGGTGATAATCAGATTAATGAGCACACTGGAGAAACCATATCTTTTAAGAACATTAAGGAGAAAACTCCATCTAAGTGTGTCAAAAGCCTTTGAAATTTCAAATTTAAGGAAAAAATTCCCTTCATTCATTTTCCTCCTCATTAAATTAACACTTTATGAGGCCATAAAGACACACCTTTGAATATTTCTCCCAGGTAAAAATACAAAATGATTTGTAGTGATCATGTCATCAACCAGTCCTCATATCCTGTTCATGAGTATTTTATTGATGAACTTGGGATTTGTGTTTCCAAGTGCCACTGGACTGAAATCCTTTACATTAAGAGAATTATATTTCATAGGAATTAGAGAAATGAAACAAGAGTTCATTCCAAGAGGAATATAAGAGTGAGTAAAAAAATATTTAATGGATCGAGTCATATCATCCTAAAAAATGTCTCAATAGAACTTGAGAAATTTATTAGTAAACCTATTCAAACCAGGGGAACTCTCTAGATTAAGAGATAGGATAGTAGTCTTGATCTCCTCTTTTTATGGGGATGCAATAAGAATTTGATTATTGATCTCATCAATGTATGGATTCATGTTTTCCACTATACTATGAGTATTGTCCTGCCCATAATCTAATTATATCCCATTGAAATTCTCTACAATACCCGAGGAAATCTTATTTTGAGAAGTATACAAATAGACATTAATACTGATAACATTGTCTCCTTCTCATTCCATCTTCTACTTGTACAATCATATAAAGAATTTAGAATTTATATCCCCATCCTTTAAGCATATCACATTCAACTAAATCCTGACCGTCCTTTCTTTGATCATTAATAGGTCATTGAGCATGTTATGATCCATAATTTCTTCTCTAGAAATGGTGGGATGATGCTCATTTCTAATATGAATAAAGGCTAGTTCCTCCTTAAAACTCCAAATGTCATCATTGATTTTGGAGAATTATTTTCTACTCCACTCCCTAATTATCCCCTTAAGGTGATTATGTTTCATAACCAAATTTTGTAGAGGGATCCCAAAAGGTTCAATCTTCCAGGCCTCCAAAACAATTTCCCTACATCCTAGAATCACTATCCATCCATTGTTAAGTCGAAAAGTGAAAAGGGATGACGTTTTCTCTTTTGTTTTGACATAAAAAACTATAGGTTTATGATCTAAATGTTTCTTAGAGAGTGTGAATCCAGAGACCCCATGGGCAGTACTATGGTCATCAATTTGGACAAGACATCTATCACGTTTTCTTGATTGTTTTCTATGCCAGGTGTATCTACACCATGTGAAATTAGCTCCAACAAGTGGATCTTGAACCAGATTAGACATTGAAATGAAATCAGAAAATTTAGAGGCAACAATCCTATTGAAATTACCTCTAGTTTTTTCCTCAAGTCTCAATATAGTGTTGAAGTCACCAATGATCACCCATTTTTTAGCCATCTTACTAAAAGTAACTTTATGTTCCTCCCGTAAGTCCCTCCTTATAATATATGAGGTGCAAGCATACAGAAATGATATTAATAATTCATGGAAAAAAAGTTTCAAATAATGATAATACTCTGAGTTCCACTATCAGAAGAGAAAATTTGGATTGTTCCATCCCTTAAAACCCCCATGTGATCTTTAAAAAATTCATGAGAATTGCTAGACACAAAGTTCTAACCATTCGAGCCCCACCTGAAAACTTTACAATTTTCAAAGGGGAGTTTTGGTTCAGTAATACCAATAGGAAAAGGTTTATAGGCCATGATATTATGTCTAAAGGCTTTGGATGTATGGGAATTTTATAACCCTTGACATTTATAGTAGATAATCCTCATTACTTATGGGATTTCCCCTTGTTTGAGGGACCCATTTTTCTCCAATGATGTTTGGAATTTTACTTTCTTCCCTCTTCCTATTTTCCACCTTTCAGGCTAGTTATAGGTCCATATTCTATGTTGAGATGATCTTTATTGTTCACATGTTCTGACATGCTATCATTCTACTCATTTTCAGCACACTGAGTGTGTGTATGAAGTGTATCAGTGAGACCAATATGCTCAACCGGTCCACCACTAGATAAATCAACATCAACCCTAGGGTTTAATGTAATTGAATCAGTAGGTTGAGGTTCTACCACCACATATGACTAGATACTTCCACTCAAGGGTGTGAAAGTGTTCCTGGAGTTTATATGAGAAGGGTCACTTCTCAAATTTGGTTTCCTTCAGGCAGCTTTAGAGGTATGTATCTATGTAAAATTCCCTCCTAGATCAGATTCACCTAGGTGTTGGTCATTCCACTATCCTTTTCCATTAACCCGAGTATGTGTCTCAGGTCAACCTACCCAAGTACCGGTATGGACCTCAATCCCTATCATCCCAGATGTGTACTTCCCCAAAGGGGTAGTGACACTGCACATGGGGGGGGGGGGGGTATACCTACTTCTCAGTTTGAGCATCCACCACAGGAGATATGTCACTATAAAGGGGAAGGTCTACAAATTTAATCCTAGCAGTCATGCGCTCAGTGAAAAGGGCCTCTGACTCATGTTCTTCCCTATTGGAGAATATTTCCTTCTACATTACCAGATTTTCAACCATGGGATCCTAACTAGAAGTAGGTACCCCCTTGGGAATAGATAAATAGATGTGAAAAAAATCACAACCCAAGTCGTTATTAGAAGATTCATATTAGTACTAAAAAAATTAAAAGTAAAAAAATGGAAATCAATCAAGGATGGTATTATGTAAAATAAAATAAAGTGAAAAATCTTACAATCATTAAGAATCATAATTTCAATTGTTTATTTAAAATCATTTATAAAACCACACATTGTAAACCAATTTATAAATCCAACTATTTCCATAAAATTTCTTTTCAAGGAAGGCCACCACTCTTTAAATTAAGTCAAATAGGGTCAATCCCTCATTTTTCAATGATATGATAAACCATATATTCTATTTTGAAAAAAATAATAAAATACATTTATATTTGTAGGAGAGATTAAGGAAAATTAACAATCCATTTACTATTATTTTGAAAAATAAAGATAATTTTTCAAAGGTGAAACAAATCAATAAAATAATAAAAAATAACAGTTAAACATCAGTGGATAACTCTCATAGTATTAATGAGACAATCCAGTACTTTACTCACACATAACCATCTCACTAGGGTATGATGCGATCCTATCGTCACACCCCATCATACACTTCCTTGGCCTCATTGATAGTGAATGATAATAGCTAGAGAGAAATCATAACTATGAGTTTGATTAGAATAAAATCAAAATATTATAACATTAGTACCTAGAAATCCCATATAGATACCCAAGTATTCCCTTGATTTTTTCTAATTCCAAAGATCAAAAGATAAAATAAAATATTTATAAGACTATCACGTCTCAGATGTAAATCAATGTATAAATACAAAAAGTTTCATATCGATATATCATCCTCTAAAATAATATGATTCCAAAATTATGTATATATATGATAAAAAGTGCAATATATAATGCATGTAATTAATTAATATCACAATTAATTCAATCTAAAAATGGATAATAAAAAAATAGAATTTAAACCCATGAAATCATTATCATAAAATATAAAATAATCCATATAATTAGTTATGGTTCTAATTATGATATAATAAAATCTATTAGTTCTTTATATAATCCATTAAAATTTTAATTACCCTTTATAAAGAGAAATTATATATATCATATATAGAAAAACCTATTGACAATACACTAGTTTATTAAATAGAAACTTGAAACTCATATATAAATCGATAAGGATTTTTTTAAGAAGTTTTATATCTAGGATAAGTCAATTTAAAATTTACATGAATTGATAGTTAGTTTAAAAATATAAATAAATAGAATCACCTACCCTGGACTAATGGAAATAGTACAATTATGATAAATAAATGTATTCTAAGGATAGAGAGGAATTCTTCACACCATAAACAATAAAACCAACAAATTATATTACACCCTAACTACTATTAAAACCTAACTTAAATATTTATTCTAAACATGGTCCATTTTAATGGTGTCTAAACAGTTAATTAGCGAATTTTTTTCATAATTTTAAAATTTTCAATTAATTCTCCAAAAAATTAATGAAATAAATAACAACTAAACCAAATATATAATAGAGATATGATGGGTTTGAAAATTCCCCCCAGTATACCAATTTATCCCACTAAAAAGTAATTAATATTTCTTAAAATAAAAGTGGTGATGCCACTATTCCAACATTATAGATTTTTGTTGGAGAGTCTCATGACTATTTTTACAATGTTTCTGAAGAACTCACACAAGAGGAATAAATTTAAACCACAAAACCTTATTCTAATAATTGAAAATTTTAATAGGGTTTTCCATTAATGCGGTATCATGATCAAACTTTCAATATTTCCAATCCAAAAAATTATTTTTTCAATATGTATAAGGTATTGTTTACCTGATGACCTTATGGAGGGGCTTGTGGGAGAAGACAATACTGGCGGCGAGGGAGAGGGCTCCTGGGGCTTAAAGGAAACCATATAGCCTTTAAGGGTGAGGTATAGTGGGTATTTGGAGAAGCTTGAGTGCTGGAAAGGGAGAAGTTTTTTTTGGGGGGGGGGGTTAGTGGAAAACAAAGCGCTGATGATGCCTCAGTCTTGGGGGCTTGGGGGAAACTAGAGAATAAAAATTTGTCATGGGAAACCAAAGCACCAATGGGGGGGGGAACTAGAGTTTCGGTGAGGGGGGGATATTGTGATAGTGAGGGATTAGAGTAGGGTGTGCTCATGGGAGAGTGGTGGAATTGATTTGGTAATATGTGGGGTGGATTAAGAGAAATATTACTTTTATTAAATCAATAAAAAAATTTGGAGGTATTTTAAAAACCACTACTAAATTCTCATAGTTTTTTATCCATATTTTATTAAATCGACACTAGGAAACCGCCTATAAACTATGAATTTGGTGTATATATAGAACATGTTAAGTAGAATAGGCATGAAACACGATATATAGGAGAGGTCAATTGATATAAATTTCAATAAGAATAGTTTTTTTGGAGAATTCGTTGAACATAACATGAAAGCTGACCAATAAATTTCTCATATTCTCAATTGAAAATATGACTACTGCTAATTTAAAACATGATATTTTCCAAAATATTGTTCTCACATAGTATCAAGAAATGAAGTGATCGAAAATTCTTTCATAATAAGAATCACTATTCAATCACGGATATTCATTCTTTTTATTATCATTTACTAATCCTATAGGTAAATTGTAGTGAAAAAAATTGAAAATATATTCAATAATTATATTCATATATTGATAATACAACAAAGATAAAGAAATTAGATGTAGTAAAATGGAAAAGAAAGAATAAAATTTTTCCAATATGGAAGTGATCAAGAAAATAAAATTAATTCAACAAACAAAAATAGTTGCACCCCCTCCAAAATTTACTGCATAATGTTAGAAAATGAATAATATAACATAAGAAAAAATGATAGAGATTCCAAAAAATAAAAAATTAAGGATATATTAAAAATATTCAACGTCTAGTAACAATTCTTCTCTCCTCATTTCATCTTCAGCTTCCTATCCTTTATTTAATCCATTCTTATTCTCCCAGAAATATCACCAACTCCCTCGCTCTAGAAGTCAGTTTCTAGATTTTTTTAGAAATTAGTTGGTCTCTCCCCTCATTTTTATCCTCAAGAATCTTCCTTTTAAAATTATATGAAACACCATCTTAGTTTTACAAAATTCACAAAATAGTATTCAATAATAGAATTCATACTTATATCTTCCTCAACCTCAAATGAGAAATCTAATTTTGGTCATCATGTCGCCATCCCTAGTTTATCCTCCAATAGCTTCATAAAAATTCAACTTTGGACCAACTCATGGATTATATATTCACGGATCAATATCAATTTTGATTTGATTCCCAACATTGATCTACCTTGATATCACCCTACACATAGATTTCTACCTGCTCAGTTGAAATTGTCTTATAAATCCATCATGGGTTTTAATCTTTAACCATTACCAATAAGGACCATGATCATATTTATAAAATGTGTTAATGTTAGGATCAAACAATAAATACGGATTGAGAGGCTCAGAATCTATTTTCCCATACATGATCTGGATAGTGTGAAAATTTTCATACATGGGAATATGTAAATGTTAGAAAAACCTAGTATGTGTTCATCCCCATACATAGTCATACGGTAATCTAGATTTTTCAGTGATATATATAACTGCCTACATGATTCTTCTAGGCATTCCCCTTTGCAGAGTTTTCTAGAAGAATTATTGCATGGGAAAACATAGAAAAAATCTTACATAGATGGTTTAAAAATCAAATACATAAGCACATGATTATAAAAATCAACTTCTCAGACAGACATAATTTTTTTTTAAATCAATTCGAATTGAAAAATGTTAAATTATAATTTCAATTAGATTTTATCAATGAGGTTCCAAATAAAATATAGTATTCCAAAAGTTTATTTAAATAATAAAAAACTTATTATGAACAAATAACTTCAAAAAACAAAATTTCATTAAAAATACACTCCGAATGAAACTTATATAAATATTCCACTAAGACAATTCAATAAATTTAATCCAAACAATAAAAAGGATATTTTTTTCAATTATGTTCCAAAAAACAAAAAATTAAATTAAAATATTCAAAGAATAATTGTTCCAACACCAAAATGACTTTCATTCAAATTACTATCAATTAAATCTCATTTACAATAAAAATATTAGAGATTATGAAAAATAGATATGGAAAATATAATAAATTAATTCCATATAAGATTTCCCCAAGCTTAGTATATTTATTTTCATCGATAAATCATTTCACCATAATCATTGATAACAAATTAATCTCAATAATCAAAGAATAAAATTCCACCATGATTCATTTTCCAAAAATATTTTCCCCCATGGACACTCTTGACTGACTAAAAATTAAATTTTTCTTTATCAAACTCTTTTAAAGTAAAAGTTAGAAAACTGAGGTCAACCAAAAAAATAATTAACAGAGTCATTAAAGTACAAATTAAGCCTGACATAATTAAACTCCATAAATAATTTCCAAGAGATATTGTTTACCTGAGTGACTGGTCCATCCATTATAAGATCTTCAAATCAAAAGGACATATTGTCCCAGTATTGGAAGTACTCTTCCAGACAGATCTTCCCACCATTGAATCCCCCCAACTAAGATCAGGTCCTTCTTATAGATCTAGGTATATTTCATCTCATTGAGAGTAATCTTTAAAGATATCCCCATAATTTTAGTGGAATATTTTTCAGTATCATTTAGAGATAAAACCTTTTCAGCCACTAAATATTCCATGATCAGCAGCAATTCCATGGATTTCTTAATAACATCATCTAACTTACCCGAGTTTTCCACCTGCTTGTATTTCATCACTGACTGAATCTACATTGGAGGAGGCAATGGGGGGTAATCCTTCACCTCTTTACAGATTCCCTTTTTTCCATCAATGGGGTCCCTTAGCTGGATGCATTCAAAGTCTTGAGTTGTTTTATCAACCTCATTTTGAAGGATAGCTTGCTGAACCTCAGAGGTGATTCCACCCTCCTATGGAGAATCTCCCAGAATCAACCCTTGCCCCATGTGAGTGGTCTCACCATGAACATGTGCAACATGGACCTCATTCACCTCACCTTCCTAGAGACCAGTGAGGAGGAAAAGAGGAATTAAACCAATCGAGGGAACCTCTCTAAAATTAGGAATACCTCTCTCTAATTATTGTAGCGATTCATCAACCTCAAGACACTCGAAATTATTGAAAATTGAAACATTTGGACTGGTTCTCCTCAGACTCACCATACCCACTTCCTTCACCCAGCCCAAATAGTCTTCCCTATGTACACCCACCCTTGAATTTTTGACCTCTACATCCATCTTCAACCCAGTATCTTCCTCTGCATTTTCACTCCCATTTCAACCTCTCCTATATGAGAATCCTCCCTGGGTACCCTAGGAAATTTTTATTTTCCATTTAGACCACTCCCTGGACTAACCATAGCCTCATTTCCATAAATCAACTCATTCTCCATGCCCTTATTTCCTTCTTCAGTTTTCACTTCCCCACTTATCAATCCCAATCCCCAGGTCTGATTTGAATCTCTCAAAAACTACACTCACCTTTAGACCAGGGGAAATTTCGGTGAAATCATTAAAGTAATTCCTTCCCCAGCCACAAATACAACATGTTATTCAATCCCAAATTGTTCAGCGGTCTTGGGTCCTACAATAGAAACCCCTCGGTCTAGCCCCACCCCCTTTGTTCCTACTCCCATGCCTACAAACCATACTAGAGTGAAATAATTTCTTACTGGAAGAAAAAAATTCCACCGATGATTCAAAAATTACCGATTGTTTGTACCGAAACTCCTCACCAATAGAAATCCACCAAAAATCGATCGGCACCCTAGATGTGTCCACTTCAACACATACTCTTGGGGTAATGGGATGAAAAACTAACTGAGTCTAGATATCCAAACATAGATAGAGTACCACAAGATTCTCAATAATACGAATAAAAGGCGAATTTTGGAATGAAAGATGGAGTTCTGGAAATCTAACCCATGTAGTAGTCATTGGTGAGTCTCGGTTCATATAAAGATAATAACTCCACGTGAAGAGGAAGAATCTGAATTTGTTGAATCTTCATGGAGTTCTAGACTATGCATGGATCAAGTCCACCTCCATCGCATAACATATCATGATATGACAGCCGTCGAGCAACCCCACCGTTTATTGGTCCTAAAGACCCCAAGATTTGAAGATAAACCTATCAAATGAGTCCATAAAAGTCCATCGATTCCGAAATTGAGCTATTAGTGTCAATAAAAGAAGATAAGAGGCCTAATTCAACTCTAAAATTGAGATTGGTAGTTTCATAAAACCCTCATACAAATCATGTACCTTAGGGAAAATTTTAATCCAAGGAAATGGAGGTAGGAAATCAAGGACAAAGAAAGGAGTGAATGTGGGTTTCTGATCTCCATGAAAGGATGTTGAAGATCCCTCTCCCGCAGAGGGGGGAGGGAGAGGCACATTGGAATACACTATTAAGGGTTTCAAAGGGGATCTCATGCTGAGGGGAAATCAAAAAAATCCCCATGGACACTCTTAAGTATGTAAAATAACTACCCTATTAAAATTAAATGATTTAGGAGAAATTTGGGTTTATTTGTTTTATAAAAATGACTAAAATATAAAATATTAAAAAGAATAAAACACAAGTCAATTTAATTCAATTATAAATTCCAAACATCTCTTTACCTCCTAGTGAATAGACACAAATAATTAACATCTTAGTATAATTAGACACACTTTAGGATGAGAAATATTGAATAAATATAACCAACAATAAATAACCCATCCAATAGTAAAAAAATGAAGAAACAAGTGTTCAACCTAGATTGAGGTGTTTATTTCATATCACGAGTTGAATTCAAATCAAATAGATCAAAGTCAGTGATAATTGAAATAAATAATCCCAAATTTTTTTTTGAAAACAAAAAAAAATTCAAGAGGTAAATAAAATGATGTTCTTAATTAAATCTATAGGGTGAAATAGATTAAACTCCTCAAAGTTGACCATGGTCATTAAAATCATGATAATTGTTTGAACTATTTAAAATAATTATTTTTTAAAAAATATTTAAGGGATTATTGATGTGTGAAATAATGAATACATCTTAGCACATTTAAGACTAATCCCACATGGTTAAAACCTGACACTATCCCCAATGTTTAATCTCAAGTTAGAAAAAAAATTTAAACCTGAAAAGTTCCATCATATTTTTGAAAATAATTTGTGAAATGAATTTTCAACAATTAAAATTTAGTTTAAATAATGTGTTGCCACAATTTCCAGCACTTTTCAAAAATAGAATTCATTTTGTGCATGATCTCCCTTTTTAAACATGTAAGAAGTGTTTTCAATAAAAACAAAAACCATAGAATTTTGATCAATTATTTACACAGTAATGCATATTTGGGGTCAAAATACATTTTAGGGTGTTAGAAATATTTTAAATTCTATCACAATTTGATTTCAAACTATCTAGATTGCAGTAAGAAAAATATATGATAATTAAAAATAGACTTAGTCAATTTAGTTCACTCGGTGGTTAAATCCCACCAAACTTAATTTCATACATAGAAGAGATTTAAAAACCATAATAAAACCCACAATTCATCTTAATACCAGTATTCTTGTCAGCATGCAGTTATATTAAAAAATTTAAATTTCAATGAAAATGAAATAAAACACACCCTTGATGGAAGTGTTATTACTTTATGCTCAACCAAAGAATCACACTCTCACAACACACCTCAATCCCACATGGTTTCTCCATTAAGGGAAATTCATAATAAAAACAAATCAACATTAGAAACAAACATTTATAATAAAAAAATGAGACTTAGAAAGATTAAAAGAATGTGTAAATGAACTTCAAGAGAAAGATGATTAAATTACCATGTTCATAATTGGAAAAATCTGAACAAGGTTAAAATATATGTATAAATAAGAATAATGTGAACAATTTTTATTCAGATAAATACCCAAACAAATGTTCTGAACCATGGGTTTCCTCCCTTGTAATGCTATATTTAAAGTAATTAACCACAATTTCCTAGAGGACTAACCATAGTCACTAGGAGGGTGTGGTTTCTCATTAGTGGACCAACACATGTGTTTAGCCTATCAATTTTAAGTGAAAAATAGATTTTGTGAGAACCAAAACTTCTATAACAACATTCAAATCTCTTCATATCTATAAAATATCCCATAAAACTGCCATTAATATTTGTGTACAACCTTCTGTCCACATCTGGAATTATTCCTTAATTAATAAATATAAAACTACCAAGAAGGGAAAATAGTGAATAAGGTGATACTAGGGGTGTGATATAGTTATCATAGTTATTGTTAACTTTTCCAATCTCTATGTTTTTGAAAATAACGATGCACATGGATGAGTTTTGAAAATCAGATTTAGGAAGCAGTTTTTCAGTGATGATAAGAGAAACTTTTAAATATTTGGTAATCAACCATAATAAATCTTCCAATTTGTTATCATATTCAACATGAATTTTTATGGTTCTGTACATAGTGAAAGTGACTATTGGGATAATATACTACTATTCTTTTTTAGTATTTTATAGATTATTAGTATATTGTAAAATACATAAACATCTAGAACAATAAAAATTTTCCAAAGAAAGTTGACAAAGAAGGTAATTGGAAACAGGATAAGATATTTTCATGTTAAATTTATAATAAATTTAAGTAAAATAAGAAATATTAACTCGATATTGAGATATTTTTTCATTAAGGATATTGATCATTCTAACCCAAATGATGTAGCATCATTGCATTGTGAGAACCCAAAGTAGATCCCCTCTAATGGTGATCAACACATGATCCTTTGATCTCTAAACAATGCTGATGAATCTCTGGGAGCTAGCATGGATGATTTATCATCATTCATTATTCAAATTTGATATTTTTATGTTCCTTTAGGCTTATAGTAATCTATCTTTTTCTTCTATTTCTTGAGAGGATGAGATGAGGATAAGGATATTGAGAGGAATATGATGAATAGAATTATTAACCATATCAAGAATGGGACAATAATCTATTTACAGTCTCAAGGTTAGGGTTTAATGTTTTATTAATTGACAAGGACCCTTAATAATTTATTAATCCCATATAATACTTTGTTCTATGTTATAAAATAATAACATTATTTCATTATTTTTGTTAATCAGTGAAACAATAAATATTATTTTATGGTTATGAAAATTAATATTTATCACCAAACCTAATCATGATATTCTCATCTTCCTTGTAATTTATCAAATACTCAAATAAATATTAACTATTTATTCATTAAATAAGTAAATAAATATTTTAATCACATAATGGTGAATAAATATTCATTTTATATTCTCATAATAAAATTAATTTTTTATTTAGTAAATAAATAATTATTTTTATGGTGTGAATAAAACAAGATAAATAAATATTATATATTCACATAATTAAATAATTAGCTTTAAAATAAATATTTATTGAATATTTGAGATCATTTATTAAATATTTAATAAATATTAACTCTTAGTCTGAAGAATAATATTTATTCCAATTGTTAAATAGTATTTAACTGAGATCAAAAGAAACACTTTATGTGTAACCCTTTAGGCGTCTTTAATGGTGACGTAAAGAGGTCTTTCCTAATGTCTAAGATTACTATTAAGAAAAGGGTCATGGTTCCCAAAGAGGAAGAAGATACACCACAATGAAAAAACTATATATGAATTCTCAATGTATAATATAATCCCTTCATCATGATATCTCATCCATAATTTTTCATACTTGTGTTATCAACCTATATACTTGATATATATTTCTTTGATTATTCTGAATGAACTTTTCCACATCACCATGGACATGGAATTTATTTTGAAGGTTTTATTCCCATTAAAGGGATGAGATATCAATTTCCATAAATATATAAGGGAAAATACTTCCTTGAGTAATTCATTAATAACATATAATTCATAACACATACAATAAACCCAACTTCAACATGAACTATATCTTCATAGTTTATGGAAATAAATAAAATTTCTCAAATCATGGTGTGTATTAATAATAATATTAAAGTCTAAGGATCATAAAAAATGCTCACAAAGAAAAAAAACAAACGAAAAATAATTATTTAGATTTCTTATAAGCAAGTAGGTTCTCATTTCTCCCATCATGGAGATTAATAAGTTCGAACCACATGAGATGAAGTCTCATCTGTTTATGAGTTATTTCACCTTATTGTAAAAATAATATGCGACACATCATATAATGGTATTTGACTGTAGAATAGGTCTTTAGAATATTTTCATAGTATTTCAATGTTATCACCATAGAGGGGAACTTATTTTCCATTTTCAATGGAACAGATACTTTGAGACATTATTATGTTAAAGTCACATAAAACTATGAATGATATGTTATAATATATTTCAATTAATTTTAGATTCCTGAAAATATATTCAATATAGTGTATAAATTGTTTGTTCTAGGACACTAATTCCAACAGACTCTCACTTGGAGAAGTGCCAACTTCCAATGACTTCTAGTCTGTGAGATCTCACATGATTATCATGTTTCTACTGAGTTAAGGCTTTAGTTAATGGGTCATTCATGTTGTCTTCCTTAGAAGCTCTACTCATATTGAGGTCACCATTCTAAAAAAATCTCTCCATAGTTGATATTTTTGATGCATGTACTTTTTCCAATGACGTGAACTTGGTTACTTTTCCAAAGACACAAATGCAATATTATCTATAACATCTCATTACCTTCTTATAGGTAATATCTTATACTTTTTTCCTTTTTTTTGGAAAACATTGTGACTTTTCAGTATGGAGAGATTATATTAGTGAAAATTACCTAAATCTTTGGGATATATGTTTTTATGGATTTAATGAAGTACATGTATAAACGGGTCAGTGGGAGTTAGGTAATGGTGCATGGGTTGTAGTGTGGAGAGTATAAGATATTTCATGGACCACCTAATTATGGAATAGGGTAACTTAAGGATGGTTTTCAAGGATACCTCAAATTTTATCATAGAATCACCTTAGAGTAATTGTTGTGTCATATCCCCCTTATAGTGGTTTTTTTGTTCACCATAAAGGGCTGATTATGGTGTTGAGACTCAAGTGAGCGAGTTATGGTTCCACTGCCTATTTGGGAATAACTATAGCATATTACATGCACTTCACTATAGCTTTAACCTATGTGAAGTGGATTTGGGAAAGGCCTAAGGCATATTATTAGGAGACCAGTTGATTGGGAGGCACTGTTTCTTGGTCAATGGAGGTTACACCATGGTCTCATTGTTTCTATCTTTTATGCACCATGTCCATCGGGGTTGCATTGTGGTTTATGTTTTTAAAGACTTAAATCCCCCAAGACTTATTTTATATACTCATTCTCTCTTACTCAACCCTATTTTTAATTCTTTGATCTTGAAGGCTCCTAATAAACATTTTTCTTTTCAAAACATCCTTTTTCTCAAATAGAATATTCATTGGAAGAATTTGATTCCTCTTCAGTAAGGGGTATCTCCCTGATTGGAGATCCTCTATCTATTATTCTCTCCACCTTATAGAGTGATAGATCAAAATGTTTTCAATGGGTATAATATAATTTTTTATTAATGTTGAATCTAGTTTGGATTTCCTAATCTCCATAACCTATGAAATTGTTGGTGTTCCCATTATAGGAGTTGCTTTGGTTTCATGATAATGGTTGGTTGTTCTATAGTGTTTCTTCCATAAAATTTAATCCTCATTTATTTATTTATTCAAAGTTCAATTAAAACTAATTTTATAATATTTGAATTAATGTTGATTTGATGTATGATTTTAAAGGCATGTGTTTGTAAATTAAAACCACATTTTGGGTGGTTTTGATAGATATAATGTTTTTAGAAAATATGGATTGTAATGGAAAATTGTTTGGTAAAATTATTTTCCTTGAATTGAGAAAAATGAATCGAAATAAATTTGG
Organism: Viscum album; assembly: GCA_963277665.1. Lineage (NCBI taxonomy): Eukaryota > Viridiplantae > Streptophyta > Magnoliopsida > Santalales > Viscaceae > Viscum > Viscum album. Next base: position 584,268,543 of record OY728120.1, read on the forward strand.
ATTTTAAAATTTACTAATTTGATGAAAACCTATGATTTTATTTTGAAATGAAAAGGAATTTTAAAAATTAAATTTGGGAAATTGAAATGTGAAAGAAAAAATTATTTGAAATGATTGATTTTCCATGTTTGATTGATTGTTTTATTTTAAGCACACATAGAATAGGTATTTAGTTTAATTAGTAAATGCATGCTAGGATATAACCCTTTGAACTAGTTTTTGGTTTACAACATTTAATTAAATATACTACGACATGATTTTAGCCTCAATTGGTTATTGAGTATCAATTGCCTAAGTCATGGGATGTGGGCACACATTGAACCGAGGTCACTAATAAGTGGTTTGAGGATCCTAATACTAGAATATAATGTACCGTAGGGCTCGAAACATGGTACTCTGATATAATTGATTTGATGTTTACATTCCATTTATTTATTGAACTATTTAATTCGTTGAAAATGATATATATAAATACTTTCATATAAAAAGTTCATTTAATCATGTTTTGATAGAACTATCATCTTTTGAACATGAAAATATGTTTCGTTGAAATCATCTAAATGTCATTTCATGTATTATTTTATTTAAATTGAAATCATAACTGGTTTAATTGTTATGAAATAGATTATCGAACCCTGGGTGCAACCCTATAGGTATTTATAGATCACATACAACCTTTTTCATTGGGAATTTATATATTTTCTTATGCGAGGTCTAAGAAAAGTAAAAGAACCACTTGGAGGTAGTTGGTGTTCTTGATACTTGGGACCTGAAGTGTTGGAAGTGATCTATATAGATGTGATCTACATTCATAATGGGTTTATATATATATATTTTATCTTGGAATCCGTGTTTTATTTAGATGATATATCATTTGGGTACTATTTTATATTATTCTTTATGGTACTTATACTATTTGAGTTATGAGAATACTAACTTGTGATGTTTATATTCAAGTATTTTTTTCACAAACTTCTCCCCCATATTTCTTTTATGATTTTGGATTCTAGTTTTCATCCTGTGGGGATTGAGAGTGAATTTACGGCTATATCAGTGAAGGATTGAGTATCAACATTCCATGGGTATCTAGGATGGTTCTTCAAAAAGTGGAATCAAAGGTATGTTGTGCATATTTCATTTATATAAGTATATAGTTAGCTTATCCTGGTAAACCGAAGGTAGGATTTATGGGACATATTATATAGTTGCAAGCATTTACTTGGCCACCTCTCATCATAAAGAGACTTAAGTTATCATGAGAGTTTGGGAAAAGTTTATTGATGATTTTTTATCTATTTTATATAATTTTACCTAATTTTGATCTGAGTGTTTTGAAAACCCAGTCTTTAATTCTATTTTATGCAATTGATATTCTTGGGACTCTTTTTTTATTTGATGATCTATGTATCCTTACTAATGCATTGAATTGTGTCTGTTGATGTTTACTAACATCATGAAACCAAGAATATGTTTTCATATACTGTAGGAGGAAGCTATTGTTGAGTAAAACTAGGTGAATCCTCTAATCAACCCAAATCTTGTTGATTTAATGGTGTGTATTGCCAAAAATTTTGGACTAGAACATGCACTCATTCTCATTCTGACTCCATTTTGGGATCCTCAAAGTGATGAATCAAGATATCATGATCTACAGTTTCATCTCCAGAAGAAACCAATGTATCAAGTATTAAATGATCCTCAAGAGGTTAATGATTGGTAAAAACAATATTGAGCCAGTTTTTGAGTTATTGGAAAAACCTAATTTTATTAAAGTTAAATTTTCTTCCATCAAGATGGAAGGACCTATAAAGTGATGGTGGGATTAAATGATGAAGATGGAGAAGAATGAGGGTCTATAGTGTAAATAATTTAGGCTTATTTTCACCAATCGGTTCTATCTAGAATCTATGGTTTTTGAGAAATCCATGGAGTTTCTTAACCGCCAGTTTGGTGATCGAACCATAACTCAATAAGAAAATAACTTTGCAAATCTTTTTAAATTTTCACCATAGGTTTTATATAATGATAAAAAGAAGGATCAACACATTGAGATGGTACTTTGACATGATATAAAATCACAAGTTTTCTTTTTGATGTTTAGTGTATATACATATGTGTTAGATGGAGCACTGATTGTGATTCTAGAACTAGATGGTATGTAAGGGTTTGTGGGAGTTCCTTTGTCTCCTAGAGGCTATTTTGTGATTTTTAAGGGAAATAGGAACAATGGTGAGTAACATGGAAGTTCTTGATGGAATTCATTTCTAATCCTCTTTTATTACCTAAAAAGGCCCTTTGGGTTTCTTTTAGTGTGAACTGGTTGGGAATTCAAGATGGGTTTTCACTAAGGTACCCCAGATCTGTAGTTTGTACAATCGCTCAGGCCAGCTACACAATTTCTAACAATTATTTTATGATTCATGAAATAGAACATGCTCATCAGCACCAAGAAGTACTATAGTACAATAATATTATTCAATATCAAAGGGGCTCTAGGCATAAGATTCTAGAATTAATCTTCTTCATATAGTGGAAAAGTTTCTATTAAAAACTGATGTGGGTCTAATGATTGTGAGAGGTTCCACCACTATAGATTAATATTTATTTACTACTCCTTTTGACATTGATGAATCTAATTCATTAATATCATCCTATATTATGAAGCTTCGTTGAATTAATATTTATATTTTTTTCATGTGTGATGGATATTACTATGTCCATCAGAATTAAGAGAGTGTAGGTTCTTCAGTGTTCTAATTGTGTTTTCTCTTTACTAGAGTTTGATATTATCTAGAATTTTTGGTTCTCACATAAAAAAGCTTGATTTAATTTTAAGTATGGATTGGTTGATAGATCATAATGCCTAAATGGACTATTTTCTTCTGCTGGTCCCCTTCATTATGCTCAATGATATGTTTCATGTCATTCTGGGAGAATGAGACCTGAGTTCAAGTAGATCAAGACCTTCTTCTCTGAAGTTGGGTTGGTTAATATCCATTTTTTCTTTTAACATGGAGCAATATTCCTTGAGTGACGATCTCCCTCTAGTTGTCACCTAGTTTTATAAAGTTTTTCCTTTTGATTTATATATTTTTTCCACCAGACTGATTGTCGACACTCCTTTCCATCAAAGGGTCCAACGAATGGAAAAGGGGAATACCTTTAGCACAACGAGGGTCAGCCTTTGAAGAACATCAAAAAAATTGATGAAGGCATGGACTAGGAGTCCATTTGAAGGGAGGCGCACAAGTTACTTACGCACCATGAAAGTCACTGACACGCCACCTATGGGCCATGAAGCTCACTTGAACACCCTATTTGGTTCTTCACCCAAGGTGCAAGGTGGCCTATTAATAGCCCCAGTGGGCCCCCATTTTCGGAACGGATTTTCCAAAAGTCAAATTCATGATCTGGTTGCCCTAGTCTTCAACTCAAATCTTCCGAAATATTCTTAGGTAACTTTTTACCTATAATGGAAGACCTGAAGGAGTATAATAAGGCCTAAGTGTTTATAATTCATCAACACGTTCACTCCTAAGTGTCTAGATCTCCATAAAAATGGAAACACTTGCACTCCCCCCTACCCATTCGAAGAAACATGCGCACCGACCTTTTGGAAACATCTTAGGATAATACTAAAGGCTTGAGTTAAGTCTCTCCCAAGTATTACCCTACATATTCTTCATCGCCCAGGTGAAACCATGCCACACAAGTACACTTACACGACCAAGACTTGTGCGCCAACTTCATTTGTGTGCCTCTCTCTCGTTCACCTCTCCTCTTTAAGATATTAGCCCTCGAACCCCTTTTCAAAGCCTTTTATGGAATTGTTCCTTTTTTTGATTATTTATCTAAAAGTAATTCTATGAGAACCTCTCCCAAAACCTCATGGCTTACAAGATTTATGTCACCATGGTTAGAGGTTTCCTCCATATAACCTCATCCTTCAAGATGATAAGATCTTTTAATTTAGGGCATCCTCCTGAGGAGTAAGTCCCAAGTTCCCTTAGATTGGGCCTCCTTCTACGAAATAAGCCCCAATCACAATTCCTTTAATATTGGACCTCCTTCTCAGGAGTAAGCCCCAGTCATAATTTCATTTAACATTGGGCCTCCTTCTCAAGAGTAAGCCACAAGTCATAAGTCCCCTTTAATTTGGGCATCCTCCTTTGGAGTAAGCCCTGGGTTAAAACTCCAAATCTCCATAAAGTAAAAATACCTCTATAGACCCTGCTCCTAGGATTATTTATTGAATTAAGTCATGGTCTTCATCTACTTGGGTAGTCATACATACATAAGACCCACATCATTTCTTGATACTGCATCTTTCATGGCACAATCGTCAGGTTTAATGATACATCTTGTTTCTCACACTGAGCATGACTCACGTGAGATTAGAGTGTAAAAGTAATCACAAAATCTCTTCTTGGGCCATTAACCATGCATAAGACCTATATTTTTTCACCCAAACTACATGGACTTTGATCTCTGCCTTAAAAGTAGAGTACGTAGGAATCCTTTCTAAGGTTCAAGCCCATCATTCATTAATTATTTTTTCATCCCATATGACGTTAAAATATATCCTTCTTACAGAACTACGTGGGTTCTGATTCATTTTTAACGAAGATACGTAGGTATCCCATCTACGGGTACGATCCCAACTCTAAAATAATCCCCTTCTTTCTGAATGAAAATAAACAACAAGTACCCCACTGAGTGGATTTAAAACAAGTATGGTCCTCATAATTAACAAGATATTTCTATATAATTTATTGAAGGATACCATTGAATAAGAATCTCTAATACATACGGATGATTCTCCATCGATGAAGAAGATCAAATACATATTAAATATTCTCTAAACCCCATAAATATAAATCACCGATTTCCAAATATAAAGAAAAAATCATTTTCATGTTTGGTGAATTAATAAGGATTCATGAACATAACTTAAATCTATATGAGAGTCCCGGAGTAGGTAATAATTCCCCCCAAAAATGTGTGATGAGCCTGACCCCCCATCCTCTCGACCAATGAAAATTATTAAGCCTCATCAGTCCACAACTAATGAGAACCTACCTTTGGAATGTAGGTCAAAATGGATACAGAATCATTGGGTGTTTCCGGTTCTACGAATAAACCCCTTTGAAACCGATTGGAAAGTTTGAACCTTAAACAAACAATGTCATCCCCATTTCCAGACGAAGCAAAAAATGGTGAACCCGACGTGAATCCTTAACCATGTTAAATGATGTTTTACTTATTTTTTAGGCCCCTATTAAACTCAATATGAAGGCCAACAAAGAAATAAATAACATATATGCTCATCCAAAAGATGTAGTCTGGCCAAGCTTGTCTTGATTATGTCTTCTATATCAAACATGCACTCTTTTCTAATAACTCTCTGCAAAATAAAATGGCTTCTTTAAGGTTCACACCTATGAATGCCTTGGCCGCTACTCCTAATGGATCCTCTTCCGCTCTAAGGATGACACCACCTACTCAGTATCTTCAACACTGGGTCTCAAATGCATTGATGAGGGAATACCATCAACACGGTACCATCCTGACTTTTGAGGCCGCTCGACAAGCCCTCTAAGTTAACAACTCACCCTGGTTGTCTGGACAGAAACGACCAGTGGTCAAGAATCAGGTGGTGCCAACCACCATCTCATACCATTTTAGGTCTTTATCCTCGGAACGCAACTACCAGTCCCTGTCATATTATAGGGAGGTGGATCAAGAGGTCACTCAAGGCCTCAGTTCAAGAATACAGGAGTCCTTCCTGAGGACTCCCACCAATAATCGCCACCAGACTTGTGCGGTAGTGCACCCTCAACATGATGGGGCTATCGCCTCTAGGCACTCAACTCAGGTTCCTCAGACCCAGGCATGCAAGACGAACCGTCAGAGGCAAAATTCATCCAACATGGAGCAGGTTATTACCTCTACCCCATCCAGAGAAGTCCATCAACTTAACTTGATGGAAAACAATGAGCGGACATATACACATGTCCGTCCTAATTTCACTGGACAACAGACTCATCTGGAAGTAACACACAATCCCGCCAGGAAATTCCGATGGAGTACTATAGTCAGATACACACACCTATTTATAAATCATTAGATAGTTATCAAGCTCGTCTGACTGCATCCAAAGAATCCCGCCAACCAAATGTGGTGACCACCTGTAAACATGCACATACACCTACTTACATTCATCAATTATGCCACCAGTCTTGTCTTCCAGTATTGAAGGAAGTTCATCAATCATATTTGGTGGAGAAAAATCAGCAGGCACATACATCTAAAATTCATCAAGCTAACCAATAGTCTCATTTGGTAGCACCCAGAGATGTCAATTGGAAAGCTCCAATGACAAACAGGAGGTAGACACAACTTTCTTCCCCCCCATATGAGTACTTTCAGAATTAACTGATAGGAAAAGGTGGATAGGAGCAGGAACACACACCTACTCCAAACACAGAATGGAGGTATATTCCCATTTTTTACAGCTGAATTCACCAAGCACATTCTGACAATAGTGAAAGAGAAGAAGCAAATCCCTGCCCATATTCTGGATACCTGCCAGAATATTATAACAACTTCAACGACATCACATGGAATGAAACATAAATCTATTTATATTAGTGGAGTGACTTATTAACATGTCACCCGGAGTAGATACACACCTCTGTTCTAGTCCAGTAGGGTCGTGGGGCATACTCCCCCATTTCATACAGATAATCAAGTCGGGCACGTGCACCTGATATAAATGGAGATAGTCATCCTAACCTGACCATTTCTCCGGAGCAATCACATACAAATGCACATAATAACAAATTTCATCATAAAGTGGTATCCAAATTGAGTAAGAAGGCATACAAGAAAAATACCCATCCAGAACAGTTAAAAAATCAAGATCCAATCTGCAATAAATCCTTTATCAATGTTGGAGTTCGTGAGTCCCTCATACAATTGTCTGTTGCGACTCTAGATTATACTCTCTCATTTCCAAATTCTAGAAATAACAGCAATAATTCTGAAGGTCATCATCAGAAACTTCCTCATGAAGGATTGCTTCATGACAATTTGGTCAATATCAGAGCATCATCTTAAAATGAGAGCCATGATAACCCTCTGTGTGGCCAGAAGACCAAGGAGAAAAAGGTTTCATCTTTTGCTATAACCCACCATGGTGGTCCTCCCTAGGATAATGAATTTAGCTATGAAATTACTCTCTGTATTATTAATTAGCATTTCCTGGAAAATTCTTCATTGGACAATGCAGTAATGAGAAATCCCTCTTATCTTAAGGCACTTACAAATGCAAATCCATCCATGTCTGATACCATAACACTATCAGGTGAAATACTTTCTCAATCAGAAGATAGCCCGGGGTGTTGGTCTTTCTCTGAACCACCCTTGGGTCAATAATATTCTAATTTGAGAAATGAATTCTCTACCAATCTTATTGAATCTGATGAAGCAACAAAGAAGAACCATCTTTGGTCTAATCAGATAGAAGAAACTTCATCAAATGACCTAGAGGAAGTGATGAATATGAGAAAACAATTGACGAAAGGTGAAATACCAGTCATGTTTTGGCCTTTGGCTGACTCTCAGAATGATATTCTAGAAACATTGATAGAAGATTGTATTCATGATATTTGTCTCAACATATGGAAAAATCTTTGTCACTTTAAAGGGAAAATATTACCTTATGATGAATATCAAAATCATGTTAAGGAAATAGAAGTGTTGCAACACCAAATTGACTTGACATCTCTCTCAGTTTCCCAAAATCTAAAGTTTGAAAAGCAGTAGAGAGCCCTTCAGCGTACATGCCTTGGAGCATTAAAAAGGTTGCGCCAGTTAATTACAAATGCCCCATCTGGTATTCATATCAGGGGATGGGGTGTTCATGGAGCATTGCATTTCACTGTGCTCTACAGTCAACAAAGCCTACGAAAAGTGGTCTCATGCAATGTTATTTCCCATGGATGGCCAAAATTAATTGGTTTTATGTGTAATCAAAGGCTTTCTCAAGAACATGCCTCAACTAGTTTTCACAAAGTCAGACATATAAAGAACAAGTTGTCGAATTACTCTTGCATCAAGCAAATGAGAATATCAAACATGCTTCTCATTTAGAGAATTCACATCATCAGGTGATAGAGGTGTCTGAAATAATCCAACGGTCATCTGAGCCAGGTTATTTGAGTGGATGTCGGATGATGCATCCATCCAATTTCCAGACTATAATCCACAAAATCAGGAGATCTTTTAAGAAAGTTTCTGATGTTGCATCTCAGGAGCCACCTCAAATTTATAGGCTAGGGACTCTTTTAATCCAACCCTCGAGATCAATAGATAGGATTTGAGGAGTTTACCAGGAAAAACAGGAACATCCCCAGTCCACCAAATTGGGGACTTTTTCAAATTCTCAATCTCTTCCTCATCGAGAGTCAGTCTTCTCTCGATTAGGGAAGAAGCCACAAGAGGAACACAGAGCCAAATTATCAGGTAATTCTCTTCAAATTACGGTTCATCAAGAAGTTCCTGAGGGATCAACAAAAAAAAAGGCAATGTCTCATAAAGGACATGGAAGAAGACAGTATCGTAGAAACGCTGATAGAAGGGCTGTAATTCATTATGCATTGATAAATGTCATCAATGCCGTTGTCACTGGTCCCCTAGAACATGAGTATCACTTATAGGAATCAGATGAAGAAGTTCCTGTTCAAGAGGCTGTATACACAGAAACAAATGAAGGAGGTGTGCATACCAGAAGCCAGAGGGTTGCCCATAGGAAAGACATTCCTTCAGGTAATAACCTTCCATACTCCAGAAAGGAACATGCTAAGGAAAAGGGTAAAAGTTAGGTTATATCCCACCCTACCTCTGGAGAATTCCAATCACTCTCATTAGAGGAAAGGTTCACACAGCAAGAAGAAGAAATGAAGGAGTTAAGGAGGTTAAATGCATAACTACTTCAAGGTAGTCTTACTCCTAAGCATGATGGAGTTAATCAATCAAGGGAATTTGGTGCAGCTATTGGTATGGATCAAGAATATCCCCCTTTACAAGTACACCCTCACAGGTCCAATCCTATGGGTCATATGTGACAACATCTGGAAATACTACCATCAGTGGTAGTACCGGTCGCCACACCCATCCAAACTCCAGTTATTGCACCTGCTTAGGTCCAAGATCAACCGGATGTTTCTCCAGCATTAATTACTACAATTGAGTCATTAATAGCACAATTGGAAGCTATGGATGGACAACATGCACCAGTGAAACCAGAGAAAAATGTTTACCCTGAATGGGTAGATCCAATTCCTCCTCCAAAATTTTCAAATGCCACCTTCCCCATTTTAATGGTTCAGAAGATCCAAAGTAGCATTTGAAACATTTTATCTTTTGCTGTGATCCTATGATGGGAAATCTTCAACAACAAGAAGTAGTAAAACTCAGGTGTTTCGTGCAGTCATTGCAAGGACCAGCCTTTTTCTGGTATACAAGTTTGCAATCCCGATCAAATATTGGATCGGAAGATCTTCGTCAGAAATTCCTTTTTTAGTTCATATCAACGCTGTAGAAAACAACAGTTTTGATCTCACAAATGGAAAACAAAGGGAGAATGAAAGAGTTTTATACTTCATTGCTCGGTGTAAAGGATTAACATATTCCTTGAATCTGCTGCTCACTCAAGAAGAGTTTCTACCCATTTTCATGGAAAATCTCCATGATGAACTGCGTACACCATTGATCCCTATGAAATACACTGGAGGGTTTCGGGAACTTGATTAAATTCCCCAACAAGTGGAAAATTCCATTACAGAGACAAGAGCTAAGTCCTATGTAAGTCCATCAGCTCCGGGAAGGAGAACATGGAATGTAGAGAATTCTATAATTAAACTTAAACAATCACCTTTACCTATTTGTACTTCAAAATATTCATCATATCTAAGGGCTCAACCTCTTTAGAGTCAACAACAATGACCGCCTCATCAAGATGATCAAAGAGATCAAAGGTGGAAACAGTTTGGGGGTTTAAAGAACAAAGTTTATTCTTTCCAGAATGAACAAGTTCTGGGTTACTTCATCTCGGATCTGGAAAACAATTTGGTTCAGTTGCCAAGGCCCAAAAGGCCGAACAAGGAAGGAGATGGAGACCTCCCCAACTATTTCCCATTACATTAGATGTTAGGGTATCCCATTCAGGAGTGTTTTGTCTTCAAAGACCTCCTACAAAAGATGGTGGACTCTGTACAAGTAAAACTGAAAGGTTCTTCAGCCCAGGTAGCATGTGTTACTGCTACTAATCTAGAGGAAGAAGGCGAGTGGCACGAAGTCAAAAGTAAAAATGTGCAGAAATATGATGATTGGATGGTCAAGAAAATGATCAACTGAACTCATGAAAATTTACAAACACAATTGAATCAACCATTGTGCCTTCTTCTATTTTTACCACAGCAAAACCCCCTTCTTCAGAAGGCAATTCCTCAAATAAGCGGTGTAATTTGAAGAAATAAGAGCAGTCAGAAGAAGATGAGCTCGTGTAAAAGCCTAAGTTGTCTTTGATTCTAGAAGATTTTATTCCATCTGCTTCAAAAGCATGGACACCGCCCCACCAAACGGCACAGTCTGAACTAGTTTATCAGGCAAAATCTTCATTAGATGAAGAATTCATCTTTGATTCTGTTAACATGATTCATTTAACAGATCCTTATGCCAATAAAAGATTCGATCATGATGAACCTAAGTTCCCTTTATCTAATAGAGGAATTATAGGAAGATACAGAGTTATAGGATACAAAGGAAGATGTAGATATTCCAGAAGCCACTATTTCAATCCTACCCCTGATAGAACTGTATATGCAGTAGAAAATTGTGGCAAAAACCTTCAGTGGGCTCAACAGGAACAAGAAATTTCTTCCACACATGGAAAATTCAGTCTTGAAATAGTTATTTTGGAGGACTGGTTAGAGGTTACACCTTCTTCCTCTCAGAAAATAGATAGACCTAGTCAGTCTAGTCTACCGAAGCCAGGAGTGTTTCCAATTCCTTCCTTGATATATGATGCATCTACTTCCAAGAATCAACTTCCAAGGCACCTGCAAAACCACATTTTCATGCTAGGAAACGCAGACCTTTGGACCAAAAGTATGATGTTGTGAAACATTTGTCCCAAGTAACGTCCAAGTTATCAATTCTGTATGCCTTGAATCTATCAAAAGATCTTTGGGAGGAACTTATTGACGCTTTGTCAAGTCCTCAAGAATTTGAAACTAAAATTTTTGCGACTGAGGTCTACTGTATAGAGAATGATCCTACAGAATGCCATGCAGTGATATATTTTACAGATGAAGATGAAGATGATGTTGTACATGGACATATCAGACCTTTGTATCTATCTGGAATAGTCAATTACATAGACATTCGACAAGCTTTCATTGATAATGGCTAAGGATTCAACCTCATTCCTATTCATACACTTCTTTAATTAGGCCTCACCAAATCTGATTTATCTCCTTCTACTTTGATGTTGCAAGGATATGATATGAATGAACAAGAAACTTTGGGAGATATTACACTCAGAATTCAGTTTGGAGACCTTGTGTCTAATTCAGATTTCATGGTTGTTCGTCAGGAGAAAACCTTCAACATTTTTCTTGGAATACCTTGGCTACACCAACATGTGGCCATAGCTTCGTTATACCATCAATTTCTCAAACATTGTTTCAATGGTCAAATTGGGACATTGTATGGTGACGAGGCCCCATTCAAAACTTATGAATCTCAATACATTGAGGCATAATTTTATCACATGGAGGGAAAGAAAAAATCTACGGCAAAGGAGGTCACCAAAATTAATGCTCCAAATGGTTTCGAAAAAATTACAGTAAACCCATTCATACATGTGAGTACAAATTATGTGTTTCCTATCAGTCAAATTGACAAGATAGACCTAAATCCAAACACTCTTATAGAAACTTCCATAATTTCAATTACGACAACCAAGCCAGACAACATGAGAGAAATTGTTGGTTCACTAATCAGTGATGATAGCTTAAATGGATATGTCTTAATTTCATCCACTAAAATCCAGAAATTCTATACTTCATCAACCAGGCTAGAAGAAGTTATAGAAATACCAGAGGAAAACAATTATGTCAATTCTCAATCCATCGTCTCCTCTCTATCACCCCAGGAAGAACCTTCATCATCAATAGGGTCAGAAATGGCAGCCTCTTCTTCAAGATGTTCAAATTTTGACTTCTCCCCTGACCATGGAAATTCTGCTTCATCATCTACTATGAAAGTAGAAATAGAAGAAGTAACCCATATTGAAGAAGAATAGGAAGATATCAGGGATGATCCTCTAGCATTTGAAGACGGTATCTCTACCATTGTGGATGAACTCAGAGAAATAAATATGGGTTCAAAATAAGATCCACACCACAATTTAATTAGTGCAGCCACGACTCTTGAAGAGAAAGAAATGTATACTTCATTTCTAAAGAAAAATCGAGATGTATTTACTTGGAATTATACAGAAATTCTAGGTCTTAATTTAGATGTTGCCACTCATCATTCGGGTTATCCATAAGAACATCGAGGATTCATGCAAGCAGTAAGAAGAACACACCCAACTTATGCCTCCAAAATTGAAGCTAAATTTAACAAGATTATCAAGTATAACTTCATCAAAGAAGTTCAATACCCAAATGGATGGATAATATTATCATTGTGAAAAATAATAATGGAATAATTAGAGTTTTCATTGACTTAAAATATATTAATTGGTATTGTCCCAAGGGTGATTTTCCAGTTCCGATCACAGAACTCTTAATTGATGCAATAGATGGCTACAAAGATCTTTCCTTCATGGATGGTTACTCTGGGTACAATAAAATACGAATGGACCTAGAAGATGAGGAGTCTACAACCTTAAAATCTCCTCAAGGTGTGTTTTTCTATTGGGTAATGCCCTTTGGCCTAAAGAATGAAGTTGCAACATATCCACGTTCCATGCACCATATCTTCCAACCCTTTTTAGGAAAATTTGTTGAATGTTATGTGAATGATTTGGTGGTTAAATCCAGTCAACATTTTGATCACTTGGCCAATCTGGAAATCATATTCAACAAACTTTGACAACACAATTTGAAGATGAACCCCTTGAAATGTGCTTTCGGGGTAACCTCAGGAAAATTTCTCGGCTTTGCTATACGCCATTGTGGCATGGAAGTTGATCCTGAGAAGAAAAAATAAATCCTTGGCATGTCACCTCCTAGAAATTTGAAGGAATTAAGAGGACTTCAAGGAAACTTTGCCTATATTCGGCCTTTCATTACTAATTTGTCATGCAAGTGTTTACCCTTCACCAGATTAATGAAGAAGGGATTCACATACCAGTGGACTGAATAATGTCATGAAGCATACGATATCCTCAAGAAATATCTCTTGAGTCCACCGGTATTAATGTCACCTATTGAAGGAAGAAAACTTATTCTCTATGTGACATCTTTAGAGAAATCATTAGGTGCCTTATTTTCCCAACAGAATGATGCTGGGAATGAAAACAACCTTTACTATCTCAGTCAGACTATGCATTAGGCAGAAACTCGATATTCAAGTATTGAAAAGTGCTTCCTAGAATTAATCTTTTCTTTTCAAAAATCGAGACACTACCTGCAACATCATGAGGTCCAATTATTATCTCATAATAACCATCTCAAATTTATCCTTAGTCTTCCAATTCTTACATGACATCTGGAAAGGTTGGAAGTTATTTTGCATGAGTTTGATATCTAGTATGTGTCTCAAAAGGCAATAAAGGGCCAATCTCTGGCCGATTTCATTGATGAAAACCCATCTGTAGAAGATACATCTTTAAATATTGAACTTCTCAATGAGTAAGTCTTCTCTATTCAAGATAATCCTCAAACATGGGAAATGTACTTTGATGGTGCCTCCAGAAGTCCAACAGGGGAGAAAATGGAAGATCCTAAATTCAACAAAGTTGGGTTAGGAATCATGCTTATTTCCCCAGGAAAGGTAGTGCTACCCTATTCCTTATTATTGTCAGATGGCAGTACAAACAATGAAGCAGAATATCAAGCTCTCATCGCAGGCTTGGAATTGGCGCTTTAGGCATAGGTGAATCACTTGAAGGTAAAAGGTGATTCAGATTTGGTAATCAAACAAATCAATGCAGATTATGCCATCAGAAAGGAGGAGTTAATCCCTTTGTGTGATTACATCAGAGAGTTAATGGCAGAATTTCCCATCGAACTGAAATTTTCTTATGTCCCGTGATCACAAAATTCCCAAGCTGATGCACTAGCTAATGTAGCCACATCCCTGGAAGATCCAAATCAGGCTGAAACGATCATCAGTATTGCCCACCTTCGTATAGTTTCACCTTTTGTTCAAATCAGAATGAAGGAAATTAATGAAATCTGTCCCATTTCTGAACCATATGGTCATACTACAGGATGGATGATACCTATTAGGGAATACCTTCAAAATGGAACACTCCCACCTGATAGAGTCGGGAAAGAACAAGTCTGGAAACATGTGGTCAATTTTACTCTTTATGATAGCTTAGATAACCAAAAAATTCTCTACAAGTGAGGTTTTGATGGAATTATCTTCAGATGTATTGATGGTGAAGATACAATGGCTGTCATGAATGAAGTACATGAAGTAGTTTGTGGTGGCCACCAGTCTGGAGATAGACTTTCTTGTCAAATTTGAAGGCTTGGATACTTCTAGCCTTCAATGATGAAAGATTGTGTGGATTTAACTAAGAAGATTCATTCTTTCCTAGTATGTGCCAACTTCATTCATCAACCCATGGAGTTTCTTCATACGGATAAATACTCCAGGCTATTTTCTACATGGACAATGGATGTAGTAGGACCTTATCCTTCGGCTACAACGAAGCAGTTTAAGTATATTCTAACTGCTACTGACTTCTTTTCCGAATGGTAAAAGGCAATACCTCTCAAAGAATTTGGTTCTAAAATCATTTTTAGCTTTTTCAAGTCCAAAATCATTACCAGATTTGGTGTTCCTCACACCATATTGATGGATAATGACACCAAATTTTGTTCATATGAGGTATAAAAATTGTATCAAGAATACAATATCAGATCCAACCATTCATCTTGGTATCATGCAGTGGCCAATGGTCAAGTAGAGGCTTTCAATAAGACCTTTTCAAAAATACTTCAAAAGATGGTGGATAAAGATAAGAAGTCATGGACTGATAAACTTTTTCATGCTCTATGGGCTTATCGGAATACCACCTGCACTGATACACGATCAACTACATATTCATTGGTATATGGAACAGAAGCAGTCTTGCCTATTTATGTCCAATTACATTCACTTAGAGTCACCATTTATGATTAGTTATCTATATATGAACAATCTCAAAAGATATTGGATGAATTAGAACAACTAGATGAAAAAATATTGTGCACACTGTACCATTTAGAAGTCTATCAGAATAGAATATCACAATATTTCAATAAAAAAGTTCTTCTCTGTTCATTTATTAAAGGTGAATTGGTATTGGTCCTCAGAACCCCAATGATACCGGGAAAGAAGCCTCCAAAGCAAGAACCAAAGTTGTAAGGACCTTACTCAATACATAAGTTCTACTCCAATGGAGATTATTCTTTAATCTCAATGGTTGGAGAACTCATTACAAGTCCAACCAATGAAAGATTTTTTAAAGAAGTATTTTTTGTAACACAAATACACCCATTTTCCTTGCTATAGGACATTAAACTGCATAACCCCCTCTATCGTCCAACATGACGTTAAACTGTGCATCGTCCAAGCTATAGGACGTTAAACTTCCAAGAACCCCATTTACGTGACACATGACATTAAACCATGATCACTTTATGTGAAATTGTCTTTTAAACTCTATTTCCATGAGTTCCTCGGGCATATAACCATGCATAATCCCCACACCATCCTTCGTGGTCACATCTTTCGCGACACGATCGTCAGGTCAGTTGCTGCCTCTTGTTTCTCACACCGAGCATGACTCACATGAGCTTAGAGTAAGATTCGACCATGAAATATTCTCTAGGCCGCTAACCACGCTTAAGTACCAACATCATCTTTGGGTCATTGTCCTCAAGTACACCCCGATCATCGAATACCTCTCAACTGAACTATGCAGACTTTGATCCTTGCCTCCTAGGCTGGGTACGTAGGCAACCTCCTGAGGTTCAAGCCCGAAACCAATTTCTTCACATCGATTCACCTCCACCCCATACGATGTTGATCCATAACCATATTTTTCATATCGGTTCACTTTCATCCTGCATGATGTTAAACTATGTATGTACCATTGTCCTAGCTATATGACGTTAAACTATATAGTCCCCCATTGTCCTTGCTGCAAGACATTAAACTACATAGCACTGGTCCATGCATATGACCTTAAACTATTTAAACTTTTTTCATGTATGAAAATAAACTGCAGAAATCCCTGATACCCTCACTCGAGAGGAATCTTCATTGACATGGTCTTCAACCATATCATATTTCAAGAACTATGTATGGCTTGATTCTCATCCTTATGAGATACGTAGTGAAACCCAAGTCTTTAATATTGGGTCATTCCATAATTGCAATAAAGTCCTCTTTACCCCTCATATGTACGAACCAAATCTGTAAAAATGGTATTTCAAGAACTACATGCAGCTTGATTCCCATCTTCATGGGATACGTAGGAATGCTCGAGCATTCCTCGAGTCCAGCCCTGAGCCTTTGGGTCAAACCCCAAACTCCACTTTCAGTCCCTTGGATGAAAAGTCCCCCTGGGAGCACATGGTGTGATATGGAACACCCTAGTCTTTATTAAGATTAGGTTTATTACAAATGCACGATGTGTCTCCCTCTCTATGGTCTGAGCTCTACGACCCTAAACTAAGATCTTCCATACTCTCGTCCTGCATGGCGTTAAACTGTATTTCAAGAACTATGTGTGGCTTGATTCTCATCCGAATGAGATATTTAGTGACATCCAGAATATCAATTCAGGACATAGCCGAAAAATTATAAAAATAATATTCACGATCTCCACAACCCTTTTCTTGACTTCTGGTCACAAAATGTCTTATAATTGAGTGTTATTTTGCTTGACTATATCGCACGTGCCCTTAGGTGGCCTTGAAAAAGTTTTCTACATAACAGACTTGTTAGCCAAAAGATGCTACTATTTGACTATGTAGCTTATGCCCCAGTTGGCCCTGCATAATTCAACCTCCATAATGGGTTTGTCAATTAATGGTAACTTCATTCTTTGGTGAAACCTCTTTTTTCCCTATTGGTCTTAACGGAGATATGTAGGGATCTGCAAAAAAAACTTCCATCCTTAACATATTTGTTCCATACTCTTTTTAATGATCTCAAATTATTAAAGTCTATAGTTTACATTTTCCTCATTATCCATATGTTAAGAGCAATATGAAATAACCTTGGACCACTTGTCCATATGTAGTATAATGTTTCTATCTCCGGTTTTAGTCATATGATTTAAAACCACATATACCTTTTTTTCCTACGTTTGGATCAGACCTTCGTAGAAGTCACATTCCGCCAATTATTTGACAATTCTGATAGGAAATATCCTATCTATATTCAAGTACCTTTCTCTATAAATCATACTCTATGATTTGGAAAATTTTAATCTCCATAAAACTATCTTCGGCTTTTAGCAATAGAATGTAAAATTTCTGAGAGTTGATTTGCCCAACTATGCAGCACATGCCCCTAGGTGGCCTTGCATAAGTTGTCTACATAATGGACCTATCATCCAAAAGTTACTACTATTTGACTATGAAACATATACCCAAGTTGTCCCTGCATAATTCAACCCCCATAACGGGTTTTTCAAGTAGTGGTAACTTCATTCTTAGAAAAGACTTCCTCTAATGTCTTTTAGCTCTTTTCCCATTTCATTACTCAGATTCAAAATTTTTCAAGTCATAGTTTACAATTTCCCCCCTCCATACATGAATATTGTAATATGTTTCCAAACAAATTATCAAGAATTTAGTCAATATCATCCATTCGATCAAAGCTATATTACCTAAAATATTATCCTTTTTATAGTCTAACAAGCATGGAATTAAACTTCCAATAACAAAAGGCATGGTACTCATTAAATTGGGAACCTATAAAGGTTACTCTAAACAAAATTCGTGTCCCAGTTCACTAAACGTACATTTTTTATGATTTAGGAAATATTGAGCATTTAAAAGATGAAATGTTTGTGGGGTTGTTTATATAAACCTAGTGAAAATCAAAATATGTTTACTAGGCCCATTGTCTTAGGGAAAAATAAGAGCAATTATCAAGAAAATGAAGGTACATATGATTGAAGATGAACTGTTTTTAATTGATGAACAAGATTAGAAGAACATCCACAGACTGGAGTCTCTTCTCTTTTTTCATAAATTACAGAAGACTTTCAACATGATTTCTCATATGTTTTATAGCATCCCGAGCTTCATCAGTATCCACTTGAAGTTCATTTACTCAAATATCTTCACTCTCTTCAGCTCAACGAAATGCTTATTTGGAATCTGTGATGGATTTTTTACGATCCACTTGGACTTCTTCCAACGAATTATGAAGCTGGTCAAGCTCCCCAGTAATAACATCTGCATGCTGAACTTGTGCACCATAGACCCTTGATTTCTCCAGCTTTACCTCAGAGCCGGATCCTCATTCCTTTTCAGATCCAACTATGAGGGGGGACTTTTGTTAATGCTTCTTTCCATCACAGAGTCCAACTAATGGAAAAGGGGAATACCTTAATCACAAAGAGGGTCACCCTTTGAAGAACATCAAAAAATTAACGAAGTCATGGACTAGGAGTCCATTTGGAGTGAGTAGTGCAAGTTACTTGCATGTCACGCAAGTCACTTGCGCGCCACCTAGGGGTTGCACAGCTCACCTGCGTGCCCTATTTTGTTTTTCTTCCATGGTGAAAGGTGGCCTATAAATAGCCCATGTGGGCCCCCATTTCAGGGATGGATTTTACAAAAGTCAAATTCAATCTCTGGTCACCCTAGTCTTCAACTCAACTCTTCGAAAGCTTCTTATATAACTTTTTACCTAGAATGGAAGACCTGAAGGAGTAGAATAAGGAATAAGTGTTTAGAATTCATCAACACTTGCACGCCTAAGTGTCTAGACCTCCATAAAAATGGAAACACTTACATTCCACCCTACTATTTTGATAAAACTTGCGCACCACCCTTTTAGAAACATCTTAGGATAATACTATAGGATTGAGTTAAGTCTCGCCCAAGTATTACCCTACAGATTTTTCATCACCCAGGTGAACTGATGCCACCCAAGTACACTTGCGCAACCAAGACTTGTGCGCCAACTTCATTTGTGGGCCTCTCTCCCATTCACTTCTCATATTCAATATATTAGCCCTCAAACCCCTTTTCAAATCCATTTATGGCATGGTTACTTTGTTGGCTTCCTTATCTGAAAGGAATTCTGTGAGAACCTCTCCCAAAACCTCGTGACTTAAAAGATTTATGTCACCATGGTTAGTGGTTTCCTCCATATAACCTCATCCTTTAAGATGAAACAAGAGTAAGTCCCAAGTTCCCTTAGTTTGGGACTCCTTCTCAAGAATAAGCCCTAATCATAATTCCTTTAATATTGGGACTCCTTCTCAGGAGTAATCCAGAGTCATAATTTCCTTTACCATTGGGCCTCCTTCTCAGGAGTAAGCCCCATGTTATAAGTCCCCTTTAATCTGGGCATCCTCTTTAGGAGTGAACCCCGGGTTAAAACTCTAAATCTCCATAAAGTAAAAATAACTTTATAAACCCTTCTCCTGGGATTCGTTCCTGAAGTATGTCCTAGTCTTCATCTACTTGGGTAGTCATACATATGTAAGCCCCACATCATTTCTTGTGACTGCATCTTTCATGGAACAATCGTCAGATTTACTGATACCTCTTGTTTCTCACACTAAGAATGACTCACGTGAGCTTAGAGTGTAAAGGTAACCACAACATATTTTTTTGGGCCGTTAAACATGCATAAGACCCATATTTCTTTACCTGATCTATGTGGACTTTGACATCTGCCTTAAAAGTAGAGTACATAGGAATCCATTCTAAGGTTCAAGCCCATCAGTCAATAATTCTTTTTCTGTTCCATATGATGTTAAACTATATCCTTCTTACCAAACTACGTGGGTTCTGATTCCTTTTTAATGAGGATACGTAGGTAGCCAATTTGTGGGTATGATCCCAACTATGAAATAATCCTTGTCTTTCTGAATCACAATAAAATTCAAGTGCCCCACTGAGTGGCTTTAAAATCAGTATGGTCATCATAATGACCAAGAGATTTCTATATAATGTATTTAAGGATACCATTGACTAAGAATATCTAATACATACGGATGATTCTCCATTGATGAAGAACCTAAAATACATATAAAAGATTCTCTAAATCCCATACATATCAATCATCAATTGGAAAATATAAAGGAAAACTCATTTTCATACTTGGTGAATTAATAAGGATTTGTGAACATAACTTTAATCTATAAGAGAGTCTCAGAGTAGGAAATAATTCCCCACAAAAAGGTGTGATGAGCCTAACCTCCCATCCTCTCGACCAATGAAAATTATTAAGCCTCATCAGTCCACTACTAATGAGCACCTACCTTTGAAAATTAGGTCCAAATTGATACAGAATAATTGGGTGTTTCTGGTTCTACAGATAAACCCGTTAGAAGCCGATTGGAAATTTTGAACCTTAAACAAACAAGGTCATCCCCATTTTTGATGAAACAATGATATGTGGTGTTTTCTAAATATCTAGTACCTAGTACTCATCCAGTGTCTATTACTTATTACCATATAGAACTGAAATAGATGAAAGAGTTGAAATATTAGTTAGATGATTTGATAGATAATGTTTTTATATGACTTAGTATGTCACCTTGGGAGGTGCATATTCTCCTAACAATGAAATATAATGCAATACTACACCTATGTGTTGATTTCCTGAAACTCAATCAAGTTATAGTGAAGAAAAAGTATTTTTGATACCATATATCAATTGTCTATTTGAACAGTTTAAAGGGGAGAAGTGGTTTTTAAATATTTATCTTCGATTGGGTTATCAAAAGTTGAGAATAAAAGGGTCCAAAATTTAGAATATAACCTTTATGAGTATGTATGACCATTATAAGTATCTTGTTATGACATTTGTTCTAACCAATTCTATTTCATTTTTCTTGGATTTGATGAAGAGGATATTTTATGAGTACCTTGACTAATTCATGGTGATATTTCTATATGACATCCTAGTTTACTCTTAGATTGAGGAGGATCATGTGTTTCATTTGAGAGTAGTTCTATAAACCTTGATAAATCTCCAAGTTTATTCCAAGTTATCGAAATGTAATTTATATTTTCAAAATGTGAAGTTCTTGGGACACATAGTATCAAAACATTGTGTTTCAGTTGATCCTATATAGGTGGATGTTTTTTTGACATGTTAGTAACCATGTAATGTTTTCTAGATTCATAAATTCTTGGGATTTGTAGGATATTATCATATATTTTTCAATATTTTCTCAAGGATTTATTTCCTGATGATAGCCCTGACTCTAAAAGGAGTGATGGTCATTTGATATGAGAAATTTGGAAAGTATTTTGATGAGTTGAAATGTATTTTGACTTATATGTAAAGACCCAGTATTTCCATGTATTTTTTTAATTAAATGGGAATTTTATGAGTCCGTGAAAATTGACGGCGTGTGATTCCAAGGCCCAGAGTTCTTGGAATGAATTTCTGAACTTTTTTTTTCTGGTACGTTCAGTAAACGTGCTAGCAGGTTTTTTTGTAACTTTTAAAACCGGTGCTCAGAATTGAAATCTGAGGCCACCGTTGAACTCGCAGTTCAAATATTCGCTTAAGAATACTTTCAACTCAATGACAGTAGGTTGAGGGTGGAATTTTGTTTTTCACTTATTCGTGAAATAATAAAATAAAATAAGATGGTGTAACATTTTATTTTATTTTTCTTTTGAAACTCCCATGTGGATGTTTCACAGGTGGGGACCACTAAACTAAAACCTCCCATGAGAGGCTATGGATGTGGGGAACACTAAGCCGAAACCTCCCATGAGAGGTTATGGTGGTTAGGACCACCTGAGTATAAAACCCCTTGAACTCCCCTTTAATGGGAGAAACCCTCAAACTTCATATTAAATGTGGGGGAGACTCTTTAAATCCTCATACATTTATTATTCCAATTCATTTAATTAATTAAGCCTTTTTGAATTTATTCCAATGAACTAAATAGACAAAATAATATATTATGTTGGCTACTTGGAATTTCAGGGGGAATTGGGAGGAAGAGACTTGGGAGAATGCTCTCCAATGAAGAACTCCGACTTCGATTCAGACTTATTCCACAAGACATTTCATGATAAGGAACATCTTCAAATTCAATGAACTGATGATCGAGGAAAAACTGATGTCACCAACGTCTGTCTATTCCTAACGATATCATCACCTTCCCCGCGGACAATCATCAATGAATCAAACGAATGAGGTAGGGAGGGTGTTTGAATTATTTTTCCTTTACCGGTTTTTTATATTCTTGTTCTTGTTGAGCCACTTTCTACCACTCTAATGTGGAGGGTGAGGGACAAACAAACATGGTACAACCCCTCCACCATTCTTCTTAAATGATTTATCCTTTGCGATGAAAGAAGGTGACTTTAGTGACGGTGACTGGAGCCGGTGATTGGCACCAGTGGAACTCAAGAACCACCGACGAAGGCACGGTGCCTTGCAGCCTTCGCCTTCCCAGCCAAGCCGCTCTGGCTGAGTCGCCCAGCAGCCTCGCCATGCCGCCTTGGCAGAGCTTCCCAACAACCTCACCATGCCGCCCTGACCGATTCTCCCTGTAGCGTCGCCGCGCCACCTCGACCGAGCCGTCCCGCGGCCTTGCGCCCTCGTGGCGCCCCCCGCGGCAGAGCCGCCCCGCGCCCTCGCGGAACCCCCACGACCGAGTCACCCAACGCTCTCATGGGACCCCCACATCCAAGCCGCCTCACGCCATCACGACACCCCCCCACGGCCGAGCCGCACCACGCCACCCCGCGCCCTCGCAGAACCCCCGCAGCCGAGCCGCCCCGTGGCACCCCCACAGCCTCGCATCCCTCGCGGCCTGCCGGGTTGGGCCCCACATGCCGAGCCGAGCCAGACTCAACAGGTCTGGCTGGGTCGACCCGAACTTGGTCGACCCAGGCCGGGTCGGGCTGAGTCGATCTGACCGAGTAGGACTGGACCAGAACCAAATACGACCCTATAATTTTCTAGGGCCATAACTTTGGCAACAGACATCCGTTTGATGAACCTTCAGCGGTGCCAAAATCCTTATAGTGAGAAAGAACCTTTGGTATACCCCACTAGAGTTTTGGATAAAGTTGGGGAATGGTTGGGTTGGATCGAGCACGAATCCAACTGGGCCCTCAGGACAAAAAGGTTAATAACTCACAGTCCGGGCATCCAAATGACGCACCGTCTGTTGTGTTGAGACCCATATGACGTAGCGGTCCTTTGAGATATTTCACTGTGGGACTTCGTTGCAGTTGGAGTATCGAACAATAGCTTGTGGAGTGGATCCTCCCAGAGATGAGTGATCATAGTGCAGGAACCCAGTTGCTGGCTGTGATGTGATGTTGTACTAGGATCCTATGTGGGTCTGACGACGTACTGGAGATGTACTAGGATCCTGTGTGGGTATGACAATGTATTGAGTGATCCTTTGTGGGTTAGCACCTTGCGAGCCTGTGTGGGTCAGCACCTAGTGATCCTGTGTGGATTAGCACCTTGGGATCCTGTGTGGGTTAGCACCTTGCGATCCTGTGTGGGTCAGCACCTAGCGATCCAGTGTGGGTGAGCCCCTTAAAATTCTGTGTGGGTCAGAACTTAGTGATCCTGTGTGGGGTAGCACTTGGAAATACTGTGTGGGTCTGCCTTTTAAAAGAGTAAGATGATTCAGTAGTTACATCTAATCATCTCTACTACTGTACTTAAGATATACTAGGAATGAGGTGAGTTCGTACCTGTGTGGTACTTTCCTTCATGGAAATACCTTGGTGGTATTCTTCTGTGTGGCGTACCTATGTGGTACTTTCCTTTGTGGTTTTCCTTACATTGTGAAACAGTTGAGCTTTGGGCTTTGAAGTTGGAATCTGTGTTTTCCTCATGATTGAGATGGGTTTACTTGATAACTTAGGTATATGTATGGGAATATACCAAAGTAGGGTTGTCATATGTTTTCATGCTTTTTGGATTATCCTTTATGGATTTTGTGAGACCTTGAGGGTCTTGAGGTCACTACTAAGTATCGTTACACTCATTCCTGCATGGGATATGACCGCACCTCGTTGTGTTTGGTGCTGACAACGGACATCGCAGACTAAGGAAATGAGTACCAGGACTGGAGGTAGCTCAGAGGTGGACCTTAGACGAGGCATACCATAGAGACGACCGATTAAGAGCTATACCTACCCATAAGGTAGTATCCTTGGCGGGTGTTCACAGGATCTGTTCCAGTTTACTTGTACATTCAGTTTCTTGTACATTCCAGTTGGGATTGTATTCTCGACCCTTTAATTACTGTACTCACTCTGTTTATTATTGAGTTTACGTGAGTTCGTATCTTGTTGTGTTCTTGGTTGTGTGTGTTACATGTTATAAAGGAAATGCCTTCCCAGTTTTAGGGAATATGCCTTCGGTGCTAGTCGCCAGACCCTGGCCTATGGAAGGCGGGCTTGGGGAAGTCACAGCACGGGCCCCGGGGGATGGGTCCTGTGAAATTGGTATCAGAGGAGTCGGTTCTACCGTAGAACATAGCACTCTGATCATTTTAACAACATTAGTGTTAAGTGTAGTGATTGTGGTTATTAGTTTAGGGAATCTATTGTTGGGGTGGAGGCTGACGTATCCATACACCAGGACCCTGACTTTTGATTTTCGACTCAGTGCACGAAAACACTGATTGCGTGTGTGTTTTGAAGAGTTTTCATTGTGATCTCTCTGAATCATCTCACCAAGTATAACTTATTGACAGTGGCACACCTGTTACTTTTTAGGATACCTCCACAAAGACAACCATCTAGGGTTCCGTGAGTTGTACGCACTGATAGTCCACCGAGCGACGAGGCCTCGGTGTAGGGCCCTCTTCCAATAGATGCACCAGTAGAGGCACTAGCGGTACCACTACCTGTTGGGCCACTAATGCCACCATCTTCATAAGAAGAGGGTGCACGCCGATTGTAACACCCAAAGCTTCCATGGTACGCTTATCTTTGAATAATAAAATAGCGTGTCTCGTATGCAACTTCAAGTTCTAACATACCACAACCAATCAAACTAGCTGTTATGAATAGTAATACCCACTTTTTAAAATTTTATAAATTTTATCTTCCAAAATGGACTTCATGTTTGGATTCTGAGTATTGAAATTATCTTAGGGTGAATTTTTGGTATTTTTCCAAAAACATTCAATTTCTGATTAATAGTGAAAAACACTGAGTTATAGTTTAAAACAAAATTTTTATTTAAATAATTATTTATTTTAGTTAATTTTTTAGGTCAAAATAGATATATAACACCTATATAAGTTTAATGTAACTCATTGGAGTCAGTTTATAATAATTTTAGATATATTAAAATTTTATTGAACTTTTTACCATCTTTTACCCATCTCCTAGGAGCATTTGCACATTTTCATAAAACTTAATTTTACCGCTTCTGTGAGTAGAATTTCAAAAATCTGAGGGACATGGTTAATATCATTATGTAAAATGTGGTTCAATAAGATGAAAATAATTTTTGGTGAATAATAACTTTTTTACTTTTATTTGCCATGGTTAAAAGTAAATAGGGTAATTAAGGGTAAAAATGATATTATTATTACCCTAACACATGTCCTAATTCTATTGGATAAGTGTAATTAGACAAAAAAAAACCCTTAGGAATAAAATTTGATCCTTTATCTCCACTTATATTAGATTAGGACATTTATTATTATTTTATTTAAAAAAGAGTTAAAAGAGCTAAAATCAATTTTTAATAACTAATTTTTTTTAATATAGGGTAATACACAAGATAAATTTGACTATAAATATTCATTAGAAAGATAAAGATATTTACTACATAATGGTATTTTATTTATAATTTTTAGACATTAAATAATTAAATTTATTTATGACACAATGATGATACAATAATTATCTAATTAATGAAATATTAAAATAATTGATATTATAAATATCCAAATAATTTTAATTTGAGACATTTTAAGAATTAAACTAATTTTATATGTTCATATGACATGTTAGGGTTGGTTAGATGAATGGTGTTCTACGTAATAATGTTGTTATGAATTTAGAAAAAACAAAATACCAAATAGTGTCAAAATTGACATAAAAGTGTTTTTAAAACAAATATTATATTATTAATTGATTTTCTATTTCTAGAAATCTAAGGTTTAGAAAAAGGTCTTAAATAATATTATATATGTCATTAATGAACCACTTGTGGTTTTCTAGGAAGTCTATAGTATGTTTATTAACCATATAATATAAAAATACAAGGAGACATGGTAAATGCCAAACTATTTAACAAAGAGTTAAATCTAAAATATAAAGTTAATATAGTGACCCAAACCTATCTAAAACCTATTCGTTGAGTGGTTTTAGACCCATCCACACCTTATCCTTTAAATAATTCATTTTTTTCCATTAGAAACCGAAAATTAGTTTATTATAAAATAATATTTCTAGCTTTTCCTAAGGTGCCCCTCACCCCTCTTATAAAAGGGCACTTCCCCTTATCTCTAATTATCACCTCCAAAGCCATTTGGCTCGACCAAACCCAACCAAGATACCCTATAAACTGTTCTAAATTCATCCTAAAGGCCTTCCTTTAGTCAAAAATCCAACCTAAGAAGCCATTTTGATCAAATCAAATGGAAGAACCCGAAGAAGAGGTAAATATTTCATCACCTCTTTCATGTTCTTTTATTCTTCCACTTCCTATTTCTTTGTTGTTTCCTTTATAAAATAATAAATCCAGTATATTTTATATATTTTAATGTTATTATAAAAATTTTACAAACATATTAATTATTTTATCCATCCTTTTAATTACATGTCACCATACGTGTGTACGTACGGCTTACCGTCTCCACGTCGTGGTGTAGTTTGTTATTCAAAAACTTCATCATTTGGATGGGTATAATAATGAGTATAAATGATTTAAATAATAAATATAACATGATAATAATTCTTTTTATATGAAATCATATCCAATTATATACAATTTTAATATCAAAATAAATATATTGTTGCTCGCGCGTACGTACGGATTACCGTCTCCACGAACGCGATGAGATTCACTCCCCATCGTTCCCATTCAAGACTAATTTTCATTAGATGGTTAACAATAATGTTTAAAGACTTAATATAATTCTGAATATTAATATGATACATCCTATCCATAACAAACATTACATACATAACAAAGCATATAAAGGAAAACGAATCAGTTAACACCTGAAACGACGATAATACTAAGATATTATTAACAAAGCAATGTTAAAAGATCATATATGATATCATATTAATTTATATGATTCTTGTATAATTTAATAACGAATATTTCACCATTATAAATGAGTTTAACCTACCCTCAACCAAAGAAAAGTACAAGTTAAGGGTTAACTTCACAATCTCTTCATTATCTGAGTTTGTTTATATGTAATTATCTACTGGGACCTCTTTATCATCCACATCCATGCTTCTTAAAAATGTATTTCCAAACATTTATACTATTTACTAAAAAATGGGTTAAATTAATTTATACCCTTATTTGACCTTATATGTTTTTAAAGGAATATTTTCGTCGTTTTCCATACAAGGTACTTTTTGAACTTTTCGATAAATTTTAGGTAAGAATGTTTTTTTAACTTATACGGCAGATGCGACTATTTTCCGCCGTTATAACATGGCCGAAGTTTCCCTTACAATATTATAAGAATATTTTCAAAATTAATGCTTTCTTTATAATTATGTTACTCTTAAATTATTTCAAAATATAAAGA
The DNA here is from genome assembly GCA_963277665.1 of Viscum album. Taxonomy (NCBI): domain Eukaryota; kingdom Viridiplantae; phylum Streptophyta; class Magnoliopsida; order Santalales; family Viscaceae; genus Viscum; species Viscum album. The sequence goes on from OY728120.1 coordinate 584,296,762, forward strand.
GGTATTTCTTTTAAAAAAGGTTTTGATTTCATCAATGTCAAGATCCTTTGATGGATTTTAATCTTATTTGAAGTTGATTTATTATGATACAAAACATCCATATTGTATTGAAGGTTTTGTTATATGTTTGACTATGGATGTGTTATTTTATACCATTTATGGTTTATGGATAAATTATTTACATTACATTTTCTAGTTTTAATACGAATGTTTCTTTTATGTTTAAACTTTCTCATATGAGGAAGTCATTGGACTTAGTATGTGACGGGTGGAGCCCTCTATAGCTCCTCGATGCATTAGTAGATCTTAGGAGACAAAATAGCGTCTTGGAAAAATGCCTTGACATAATCTTATTTATAGTCTTGGCACAAGGCCTTGACTATGTGGTTATGAGAGTCTAGAATTATGCATTCCATCATTAAGAAAGTGGGTTTTGATATTGCATGTGATTATTCAACTAGTAGAATATCCATGTGAATAAGTAAATGGATTTATTTGATTTTATCTTTTCCATATCATGATGAAGTACAAGTTTATAAGGCTTTTGTTTTAGTCTTATACATTTCCTTAAATGTTTATGCATATTTTTGAAAGTTTCCGCTATATTTTTATCCTTACTGAGCATCTGAGCTCACCCATTTCTATGTTTTATTTTTCCAAGGATGCGAAGAAGTATATTATCACTGAAATATTGGGATAGTCTATGGGATATCAGTGTTGTATATGGACACAATGTTGTTGTAGTTTTCCATTTTATGATGTAAATTAAACCTTATGAATGTATCTAGTATTTCCAAGGCAACTAAACTAATAAGTCTTTCAAAACTTGATCTTTTCTGATCATGATAATGATACGTAATAATGCAATGACTCTGGGTAACTAGGTTCGAGGCATTACAGTTGGTATCAGAGGATGTTTAGTACAAACCTTGGAAACTAGATTTAGATAAACTCTGATTATAGCACATATCCCTAAGATAAACTTTGAGGAATAGTATAGAAGAACTTCCTAGAATTTTAGTCATGTAGAGATTTTGTGAGTTTTCCTAGAAATACATCCATATCTGGATACAAGTAGGTAGAGGAGGATTTGACATAGATGTACCTATGGGTAAAACCCAAAAACACCACTTTGATCTAGACTCGAATAGGAACTGGTTCATAACAATGGGCCCTGCTGCACTCTTGGTTACGACACTCCCAAGGGATATACTTAGGATAATTCTCATTTTCATTACAAACCATTATGAAGGGTTTTTGAGTATATAATTCCTCAAAGAAAACATTTTTTTATTATTATGGATTATATCCATAAAGTGTTCAATTTATGTTAAGTGTTTTGTAAGTTTGGAATTATGTATTTCAATTCATAAACTATTCTAGTTTATGCCATTGTTTAGAAATGGCGCCTTGTGGAAGGAATTGAAACTGTATCAATTAACACAATACATGTAGGGATTAACCTCCTACTCAAGATAATTATAGTGGAGTTGTTGATGGAACTGGTTCTGATCAGCTTATCACCATACTAGGACAACTCACTCAGGTTATGAATAATAACCTTACCTGTATGAAGCACCCTGATCCACATCATGGAGGATCAATGCTAGATCGATTCATGAGGAAACAACCACCAACATTCAATGGGAGTATAAATCCATTAGTAGTTGAGAAAAGGATACATTCCTTAGAGAAAATATTCAATGCCTGGGGGAGTAGAGAAAGGAAAAAAGTCATCATGGCAATTTACCGCCACACTGGAAATTCTGATCAAAGGTGGTCATTGATTCAAAACACAACGGAAGATGATGGAGTATAAAATATGGAATGGAGGGAGTTTAAAGATATTTTTTAGAAATATACTTTCCTCATGACCATCAAGAAGATATGGAAAGGCAATTTCTGAGTCTGAGGAAAATGGAGGATGAGAATATCGCAAAGTATGAGGCTAATGTGACAAGTTTAGCGAGGCATGTTGCAGATTATATACATAACCCAAGAAGTACGATTGATCATCTCTTTTATGGGTTAAAAACATTTCTCAATCGAGCATTAATCTAACAACCCTTCTCGTCATATAAAGATATTGTCTCACGTGCTATCAAGACAAAAAAAGAATTCTCTAAGTCTGACGACATTAAAGCAAAGCAAGAGAAGAAGAGATCTGCCGAAAACTCTAGAAATGGAAATAAGGGGAAGAATGGAAAATTTGAATATCCATCCTACAGTAAATGTGGGAAGAAACACCCTGGTACTTGCCTAAAGGGAATCAGAGTCTGTTACAAGTGTGGTGAAAAAGGCCACCAAGCTCGTGTTTGCAAGGGGAAGAAAGAGGTTGTCGATGTTGAATGCTACAATTGTAGAGAAAGGAGGAATTATGAAAATTAAATACCTAAGTGTTAGTGGAAATTACCTTAGAAAATGTCAAGGGATCAAGGCCAAGATTATTCTATCACTACTACTGAGGTTGATGCTCTGAAAGACATAGTGGTAGGTAATTTAATGGTTTCTTCAAGTTTAGAAAATGTTTTATTTGATTCTGGATCATCTAATTTTTTCATATCTTCCTAGTTTTCTAAGAAAATAAGTTATTTACAATTTGATTTAACAAGGGATTTGTCAATCAAAACTCCTAAGTGAAGTATCATTGCAACAATGTTTTGGGAATCAGTCGCCATTAGGGAATATAAAAGTTCTTTATCTCCTAGTCTCATCAACATACCCATGATTGAATTGGATATAATCCTTGGTATGGATTGGATTTCGGACCATGATGTGAAAATTTATTGTAAAAAAAGGAGGTTAAATTTTTTTTGATGATAAGGAGTACATTAACTTTAGAGCAGAAATGTCACCACCTAATTCTTATCTAGATCCACCCCTAGTAGCTCAAGTAAATTCAATTATTATGGAGGAAGAGAATGAAATAACTGTGGGTGAGGAAAGGAATGTTCAAATAGAGTATGTACCTATTGTGCAAGAATATATTGATGTGTTTCCAGAGGATTTACCTGGACATCCTCCAGAATGAGAAATTGAGTTTTCCATTGATTTAATTCCTAGTTCAAGGCCCATATCGAAGAACCTTTATAAAATGACCACTGTGGAATTAGTGGAACTAAAGAAACAACTAGAGGAATTGAGTAATAAGAGATTTATTTGCCCTAGTGTTTCTCCATGGGGAGCCCCAATCCTTTTTGTTAAGAACAAAGATGGATCTATGTGGTTGTTCCTTGACTACAGGGAGATCAATGCTATAACAATAAAGAGCAAGTATCCCCTACCTCGCATTGATGATTTATTTGACCAACTTCATGGAGGTCAATAATTTTCAAATATTTTCCTTCGATCTGGATATCATCAGTTGTGTGTGAAGAAGGAAGACATTCTGAAAACAACATTTCAAACTAGGTACGGGCATTACGAGTTTATAGTAATGCCTTTTGGATTTACTAATGCACCCTCTGTCTTCATGGATCTAATGAATAGAGTTTTCAAGGAATATCTTGATGAATTTGTAGTGGTATTTATTGATGGTATCTTGGTATACTTCAAAATCTATGAAGATCATGAAAATAACTTGCACATTATTATCAAGTCTTTTAGAAGACATAAATTATATGGGATGTTTAGAAAGTGTGAATTATTTCTTTAGGAGATTTCTTATCTAGGCTATATCATCTATAAGGATGGAATCACCATTGATCATTCTAAGACAAGAGAAATCCAATAATGGACAGCAATGACAAGTATAACCGAGGTACACCGTTTTATTGGTTTAGGAGGTTATTATTGGAATTTCATCCAGAATTTTTCCCGATTTGCTAACCCATTAACCAATCTCACACGTAAATAGGTTAAATTTGTTTCGACAAAAGAGTGTGAAGGATGTTTTGAATAACTAAATAGAATATTAGTCAATTCTCCTATCATGACTCTACCATCGAGGAATGATGGGTTTGTTATTTATAGTGATGCTTCAAATAAAGGAATTGGTTGTGTACTTATGCAGAATGATAGGGTTATTGCCTATGCATCAATAATGCTAAAAATTCATGAAAAAAACTATCCCACTCATTATCTTGAGTTATCAGCTGTAATCATTTCTTTGAAGATATGGAGACATTATCTCTATGGTGAAAATGTGAGATATATACCAATCACAAGATTTTAAAGTATATTTTCACACAGAAAGAACTCAACATGAGGTAAAGTCGATGGATTGAACTACTCAAGGATTATGATTGCACTATACACTACCACCCGGGGAAGGAAAATAAGGTGGAAGATGCTTTGAGTAGAAAGGATCATGGAGTTTTGAACAATATGAGAGTTGAAAATAATCCTATATACATGGATCTAGTGAAGATGGATATGGGAATCACCATGGATGGTGAAACATCAATAATTCTTGAAATTGTTGCCAAATCATCTTTACTAGAAAGGATAAAGAGTTCTCAGACTAATGATGAAGAGTTTCAAAAGAATATTAAAGCTGCGAGTGACGGGAGATTGAGTGACTTTGTGTATGAAGATGGAATTTTGAAATTTGGGAAGAGACTTTGTGTTCCCGATATACCTGATCTGAAAATGGAATTGTTGGATGATGCTCATAGTTCCAATTTCTCTATACACCATGGTAGCACTAAGATGTATAGGGATTTGAAAGAACATTTTTGGTGGGACAACATGAAGAGGGAGATTTCTGATTTTGTTTCAAGATGTATGGTTTGTCAACAAGTGAAAGCTGGAAGGAAACAACCTGGAGGATTCATGAAACCTCTTCCCATATCTGAGTGGAAATGGGATGATATAATGATGGACTTTGTCATGGGGCTACCAAAGACTCCTAGAAGAAACGAAGTAATATGGGTCATTATTGATCGTCTTACCAAGTCAACACATTTTCTTTCTATAAGAGATGATTTACCACTTGAATGTCTATCAAGACTATATATTAATGAATTTGTGAGATTTCATGGAGTACCCCTATCGATTGTTTCTAATCATGATCCACGTTTTACATCAAGATTCTGGAAAAGTCTTCAGAAATCCCTAGATACTGAACTTCATTTGAGCAATACCTACCACCCCCAAACTAATGGACAATCAGAACAGACAATTAAAACAATAGAAGACATGTTGAGATCATGATCACTTGACTTTCAAGGTATGTGGGATCAATATTTACCTCTAGTAGAATTTTCTTATGAAAATAGATTCCATTCAAGTATTCAGATGGAACCATATGAAGCGTTATATGGAAAGAGATGTCGCACACCAACCTATTGGGATGATGTTGGTGAAAGAAACTCGTAGGCCTAGAACTGGTGGAGGAAATGATGGAAAAGGTGAGGGTAATCTAAAACCACATCAAAGAAGCTCAAAGTAGGAAAAAGAGCTATGCCAATAACCGAACAAAGAATTTGGAATTTCAGGTAGGAGATAATGTTTTCTTGAAGGTATCTCCATGTAAGGGTGTTATACGTTTCAGTAAGAAGGGAAAATTAAGTCACAGGTACATCGGACATTTCAAAATTCTAGAACGAATTGGGGTTGTATCTTACCGTTTGGAAATTCCTCCAAGTCTCTTCAAAGTTCATGATGTGTTCCACGTATCACTGTTGATAAAGTACATGCCTGAACCAATGCATGTACTCACCTATGAGAAATTAGAACTAGAACCCAATCTGTCTTATTGTGAAGAGCCTGTCAATATTCTTGATACAAGAGAACAAGTGCTGAGAAACCAAACGACTCATCTGGTAAAAGTTCTATGGAGAAACCATAAGATGGAAGATGAAATGTGAGAACCCGAGGAACATATGATGAAGAACCACCTGAGTCTTTTTATGCAGTAATATTCTAGAAATTTCGAGGACGAAATTATTTGAAGGAGGGGAGAATGTAACACCCAAAGCTTCCTCGATATGCTTCTCTTTGAATAATACAATAGCGCGTGTTGTACACAACTTTGAGTTCTAACACACCACAACCAATGAAACCAGCCGTTATGAATTGTAAAACTCACTTTTTAAAAACTTATAAATTTTATCTTGTAAAATGGACTTCATTTTTTGGATTTGGAGTATCGAAATTAGCTTAGGGTGAATTTTTGGTATTTTTATGAAAACTTTCAATTTTTGATGAATAGTGAAAAACACTAAGTTATAGTTTAAAATAGAATTTTTATTTAAATAATTTTTTATTTTATTTAAATTGGGTTTAGTTCAAAATATATACATAATACCTATATAAGTTCAATGTAATTCATTGGTGTCAGTTTATAATAATTTTAGATATATAAAAATTTTATTGAACTTTTTACTGTCTTTTACCCACCTCTTAGGAGCATTTGAAAATTTACATAAAACTAAGTTTTACCACTTTTGTGAGTTTAATTTCAAAAATCTGACATACACGGCTGATATCAGTAAGTAAAATGTGGTTAAATAAGATTAAAATAATTTTTGGTGAATAGTAACCTTTTAATTTTATTTATCACAGTTAAAAGTAAATATGGTAATTAAGGGTAAAAATGATATTATTATTACCCTAACACATGTCCTAATTCTATTGGATAAGTGTAATTCGAAGAAAAAAACCGTAGGAATAAAATGTGATCCTTTAGGTCCACTTGGATTAGATTAGGACATTTATTATTATTTTATTTAAATAAGAGTTAAAAGAGTTAAAATCAAAGTTTAATAACTAAAACATTTTTAATATAAGGTTATAAATAAGTTAAATTAGACTATAAATATTCATTATAAAGATAAAACTATTTCCTAAATAATGGTATTTTAGTTATAATTTTTAGATATTAAATAATTAAATTTATTTATGACACAATGATGATGCAGTAATTACCTAATTAATAAAATATTAAAATAATTGATATTATGAATATCCAAATAAATTTAATTTGAGACTTTTTATGAATTAAACTAATTTTATAGGTTAATATAACATTTTAGGGTTGGTTAGAATAATTCTTTTGGAAGTAATAATGCTGTTATTAATTTAGAAAAAAAATACCAAATAGTGTCAAAATTGACATAAAAGAGTTTTTTAAAACATATTATATTATTAATTGATATTCTATTCCTAAAAATCCAAGGTTCTGCCAAAGGTCTTAAATAATATTATATATGTCATTAATGAACCACTTGAGGTTCTCTTTGAAGTTTATATTAATTTTATTAACCATATAATATAAAAACACAAAGAGACATAGTAAATGTCAAACTAATTAACTAAGAGTTAAATCTAAAAGATAAAGTTAATATAGTGACCCAAACCTATCAAAAACCTATTTTCTGAGTGTTTTTAGACCCATCCCCATATTATAATTTAAATAATTCATTTTTTATCCATTAGAAACTGAAAATTATTTTATTATAAAATAATATTTCTAGCTTTTCCTAAGGTGCCCCTCACCCCTCTTATAAAAGGGCACTTCCCCTTCTCTCTAATTCACACCATCAAAGCCATTTCTCTTGTATACAACCTACCAAAATACCTTCTCAACTATCCTACCTTCATCCTAGAGGCCTTTAATTAGTCAGACATCCAACCTAAGGAGCCTTTTTGATCAAATCAAAAGGAAGAACCTGAAGAAGAGGTAAATATTTCATCACCTCTTTCAAGTTATTTTCTTCTTCCACTCTTTCTTTCTTTGTTGTTTCCACTCTAAAATAATAACTCCAGAATATTCTATATACTGTGATGTTATTATAAAACTTTTACAACCATATTCATTATTTTATCTATCCTTTGAATGACATGTCACCATACGTGCGTACGTACGATTTACAATCTCCATGTTGTGGTGTAGTTTGTTATTCAAACACTTCATCATTTGGATGGGTATAATAATGAGTATAAATGATATAAATAATAAATATAACATGATAATGATTCTCTATATATGATATAACATCCAATTATATACGATTTTAATATCAAAAGAATGATATTGTCGCTCGTGCGTACGTACGGATTACCGTCTCCATGAACACGATGAGATTCATTCCCCATCGTATCCATTCAAGACTAATTTTCATTAGATGATTAAAAATAAATTTTAAAGACATATTATAATTCTGAATATAAATAAGATATATCCTATCCTTAACAAACATTACTTACGTAACAAATCATATAAAGGAAAACGAATCAGTTAACACTCGTATTATTAACAAGGAAATGTTAAAAGATCATATATGATGTCATATTAACGTATATGATTCTTGTATAATTTAATAAAAATTATTTCACCATTATACAGTAGGTTAAACTACCCTCAACCAAGGAAAATTACATGGTAAGGGTTAATTTCACAATCTATTCATTATCCGATGTTATTTATACGTAATTATATACTAAGACCTCTTTATCATCCACATCCATGCTTCTTTAAAATATATTTCAAAGCATTTTTACTATTTAATATACAATGGGTTAAATTCATTTATACCCTTATTTTACCATATATATTTTGAAATTAATCTTTCCGTCGTTTTCCAAACAAGTTACTTTTTGACCTTTTGTCCAAATTTAAGGTAAGAATGTTTTTAACTTATACGATGGGTGCGGCTATTTTTCGCTGTTATAACATCATCGAAGTTTCCCCTACAAGATTATAAATATTTTTTCAAAATAAATGCTTTCTTTATAATTATGTGACTCTTAAATGATTTCAAAATAGAATGATGTATTTATCTAAAAAAAGTTTTGATTTCATCTATGTCAACATCCTTTGATGGATTTTAAGCTTATTTGAAGTTGATTTATTATGATACAAAAATTCGATATTGTATTGAAGGTTTTGAGATATGTTTGACTGTGGATGTGTTATTTTATAACATTCATGGTTTATGGATAAATTATTGACATTTTGTATGCTAGTTTTAATACAAATGATTTTGTTATGTTTAAACCTTTTCATATGAGGAATGCATTGGACTTAGTATGTGATGGGTGGAGCCCGCTATAGCTCTTCGATGCATCGGTAGGTCTCATTAGACAATCTAGTGTCTTGGAACAAGGCCTTGACAAAATATTATTTGTAGTATTGACACAAGGCCTTGACTATGTGGTTTTGAAAGTTTGGCATTATGCATTCCATCATTATTAAAGTGGTTTTTGATATTGCATGTGATTATTCGACTAGAAGAATATCCATGTGAATAAGTAAATGGAATTATTTGATTTTATCTTTTCCATATTATGCTGAAGTTAAAGTTTAAAAGTCTTTTGTTTTAGTCTTATAAATTGCCTTAAATGTTTATGCATATTTATGAATGTTTCCACTATATTGTTATCCTTACTGAGCATATGAACTCACCCCTTTCTATGTTTTAATTTTCCCAGGATGTAAAGAAGTATATTATGACTGACCTGTAGGGATAGTCTATGGGATCTCAGTGTTTTCTATGGAAACAATGTTTTTGTAGCTTTCCATTTTATGATGTAATTTAAACCTTATGAATGTATGTAGTACTTCTAAGGCTACTAAACTAATCAGTATTTCAAGACTTCATCTTCTGTGATCATGCCAATGATATGTAATAATGCACCAACTCTGGGTAACTAGGGTCAGGGCATTGAACCGATTGAGTGCGTTGCATGAGTTCCAACGTTAGAGGCCACCCTGGTTCAGGAGAGAGATGGACCCATAGGCGGCTGAGGATTTGTTGGAGGCTGTAGGGAGAGTATTATGACTAGTAGGGACACCAGATGATATCATGGTGATCCTTACTACCAATCTTCTATAGGCAGCAGCAGGAAGATGGTGGAACTTGATGCTCCAGGCTCACGATGAGGTGACGCTTCTCTAGGAAGACTTCTAGAGCCTGTTTCAGTCAAAGTTTGTTCCAGCGACTCTTCGCGCAGTGTGTATACAAGAGCTTCTTCATCTGTAGTAGGGAAGCATAACTGTTGCTTAGTACTCAGTGAGGTTCACTGACCTGTCAATCTACTACACAAATATTGTGCAAGACCCATTTTTCAGGGCCCGGACCTTCGAGCAGGTGAGAGTTCAGGGCTTTGATGATCTCACTCAGCATTCCGACGCAGGAGAGGGTGTTAGAGAGAGCCCTCTTAGTGGAGAGTTTTCTTACTGGGCAGTCACCAGTAGTGAGACCCACCAACAGTCGTCATTTATAGAAGTCTGCTGCAGCTGGTAGTAGAAAAATGACATAGATGTCGAAGAGGACCAGACCTTCAGATGGACAACAACAGGTTTTAGGGTCGGTTGTGCGGGCACATGAAGAAAATCCAGTCATGCCAGGAGTGGACAGTGTTATGCATGTGGCAGGCAGGGTCACATGGCTCGTGACTGTCCAACCCACCATACGAATGATCAGAAGATGGTCGAAGGACCGCCCAGGTAGAGACAAATATTTGAACAAGGAGGTCCGCAAGAAGTAGGCATACATGGAATAGGAGATGGTCGTGCAGCTGGTGGTGGTCGATGATTCGAGATGTTACCGCCACCACCACCAGGAGGTCCACCCCTACCGCAGGGAGTAGGTGGATAGGGGAGAGACCAACTCCCGGCAGCTGAGGCGTACGATCACGAGGCTCCAGAGATAACCCGAGGTATGATCTGTGTCTATTCCACCTTAGCTGCAGTACTTATAGACACAGGTTCCAGTCATTCTTTTATTTCCACTTCCCTTGTTCGGAGCTCAGAGATTTCGATGGAGTCGTTGGCTTGATCCTTACATCTTGAGACTCCAACGGGAGCATATTCGACAATTACACACTGGTGAAGATAGTGTGAGCTTACTCTAGAAGGTGAGAGCTTCAACTGGGATCTCTTAGTTGCAGCTTCAAGGCCTTACAACATCATCTTGAGTATGGGATGGTTGTCTAAAGTCCATGTTCAGATAGACTATATAAGGTGCAAAGTGTAGTGTGCCACACAGATGGGACCAGGTTTACCTTCACTGACAAGAAGGGAGCCTTTGAAGCATAGGATGGACTTACCCAGAGGAGGGTGCAACTAATTACTCATCATTTGGCTAGCCTAACCCTCAGAGCAGTTGATGTGGAGAGTCTGAGTTATCCTGTAGTGGTGGACCAGCATGCAGATGTCTCCCCTGATGATGTTTCAGGTCTACCTCCTCACAGAGAGGTGGAATTTTACATTGAATTGTACCCCGAGACAACACCAATATCTACACCAACATATCAGATGGCTCCCACAGAGCTTCATGAGCTGCGGGTACATCTGGAGGACTTTTAGGGGAATGAATTCATTTGGCCCGGTGTTTCACCTTGGGTAGTCCCGATTTAGTTCGCCAAGAAGGTGGATGGGAGCTTGAGACTTTGTGTCGACTATCGGTTCCTGAACCAGGTGACCATGAAGAACAAGTACCCACTTATGAGGATTGATGACCTCTTTGATCAGCTGAAGGGAGCACGATAGTTCTTGAAGATATAACTCAGATTAGGCTATCACCAGCTCAGAGTTTGAGATGAGGATATGCAGAATATGGATTTCAGATGTCGGTACGACCATTACGAGTTCTTGGTTATGACATTCGGGGTAACCAACACTCCATAACTATTCATGGGACTCATAAACATGATATTTTTTCCATACCTTGATCTCTTTGTAGTAATCTTCATCGATGACATTCTGATCTACTCGGCAACTGAGGAGGAGCATGCCTATCATTTGCAAGTAGTACTAGACACACTCTGAGAGGACCAGGTTTCTGGTAAGCTCTCGAAGTTCCGGTTTTGGATCCAATAGGTTCACTTTCTAGGACATGTCATATCGGAGGATGGAGTTGCAGTGGATCCAGCGAAGATTGAGGCAGTAATTTCTTGGGAGCCACCCTGGAGTGTGACGGAGGTACTAAGTTTCCTGGTTTTGGATGGATACTACCAGAGATTTGTACCAGATTTATCTAGAGTTGCAGCCCCACTATAATCCTTGAAGAAGAAGGGGAAACCCTTCATGTGGTTGGAGAGACGCTGGAATATGTTTCAGGAGATGAGGCAGAGGCTGACTAGTGCCCCCATCTTGAGGCTTCCAGAGGAGGGCGTAGGGTATGTAGTTTACTGCGACACATCAAGGACTGGGCTCCGTTGTGTGCTGATGCAGGAGTGAGTGGTGATCGCCTATGGCTCTCGATAGCTGAGAGATCATGAGCAGAACTATGCTACCCATGACCTGGAGTTAACAGCAGTGGTCTTCTCCTTGAAGATGTGGCAGCACTATCTGATGGGAGAACATTTTATAGTCTACTCGGATCACAAGAGTCTCAGGTATATATTCTCTCAGAAGGACCTGAAACTGAGAAACGACATTGGATTGATTTCCTCAAGGACTATGAGTTCGAGATATTATATACTCCTAGGAAGGGGATCGATGTAGCAGATTCACTCAGCAGGAGGTCTCGTATACAACTGCTAGGTGAGGCGACGGAGTAGCTGGCCGCTTTGCATATATCCTTTGTCGAACGTGATGGAGAAGCTTTCCATTAGACTCTTACAGTCACTCCCCCACTTCTTCAGCGAGTCAGGGAGGCTCAACGTGAGGACACTGACTACGAGACATGATGTTCTCAGATATCCACAGAGCAGGAACCTGATGGATTTTCTGAAGGTGGGGAGCACTTCAGCCTCTTTAGAGGATATACCATGGTACCAGTGTCACTTCGAGAGGAAGTGATGAGGGAGTTCCACACATCCCCTCTAGCGGTACATCTAAGAGTGGCGAAGATGTACCAGGATCTTCAACGACAACAGTGGTGGCCAGGAATAAATAAAGTAGTAGTAGAGTTTGTCTCTCGGTGCCTCACTTGTTAGCAATTGAAGGCAGAGAATCAGGTACCAGTATGCTAGGTTCAACCTTTAGAGGTCCCAGAGTGGAAGTGGGATGGGATATCCATGGAATTCATGACAGGACTTCCATGTACATCCAGGGGACGTGACTCGATTTGGGTGATCGTCGACCGACTCACCAAGTCGGCCCACTTCCTACTGATCAGAGAGAAGGGTTCAGTAGAGAGCTTGGGATGCCTCTATGTGCATGAGACTTTACGGCTACATGGAGTACCCTGGACAATTGTTTCCGATCGTGATGCATGTTTTACTTCCCAGCTATGGAAGGGGTTTCAGGAGGCTTTCGGGACCCAGCTTCATTTGAGCACTACATCCCATCCTCAGATGGATGATTAGACTGAGCAGACCATTCAGACCCTCAAGGACATGATGCATGATTGAATCCTCGACTTTGGTCGCAGTTGGGAGGATCACATGCCTTTGGTGGAGTTTTCATACAACAATAGCTATCACTCCAACATTGGGATGACACCTTTTGAGGCATTGTACGAGTGACCTTGAAGATCATCTTTGTGCTGGATTGACCCAGGGGAGTCAACACTAGTGGGACCAGAGATGGTACATGATACCACAAAGAAGGTGCAGATCATCCCAGAGAAGATAAAGACTACACAGAGTATGTAGAAGTCGTATGATGATAGAAGACAGAGACATCTATATTTCGATGATGGTGACCACATCTTTCTACGAGTCTCACCCCAACGAGGTTTATAGAGATTTGGCCGAGGAGACAAGTTATCACCAAGGTTTATCAGAGCTTTCCTGGTCCTCAACAGAGTTGGTGAGGTGGATTACCGCTTAGCTCTTCCACCTCAGTTGCACGAGGTGCATGACGTCTTCCACGCATCCCAGCTGAGGAGATACGTGCACGAACCTTCTCATATCATCAACCATGGAGAGATAGACATTGATGATGGGGAGACTATTACGGAGGTTCCAGTAGAGATTGAGGATCTATAGAAGATGGTCTTTCATGGATGGTTGATACCTCTGGTACACATTCGCTGGTAGCACGAGAACCTCCAGGAGAGCACATGAGAGTGGGAGGCTCAAACACGTGCTCAGTACCCCCACTTGTTCCCTTAGTTTGAGTTTTGTCTTACGTGTCTGTACTGTCCTGAGGTGGGGAGAATGTAATGAGCTAGAATTTACATGTATTTTTTTTAATTAAATGGGAATTTTACGAGTCCGCAAAAATTGATGGCACATGATTTTGAGGCCTGGAGTGCCCGGAATGAATTTCTGAACATTTTTTTGGGTACGTTCAGTAAAAGTGCTAGCGGATTTTTTGTAAATTTTGAACCGGTGCTTGGAATTGAAATCTGAGGGCACCGTTGAACTTGCAGCGCCGATATTCACTTAACTGGACTTTCACGTCGACGGAAGTAGGTCGAGGATGGAAGTTAGTTTATCACTTATTCATTAAATAATAATATAAAATAAGATGGTGTAACATTTTATTTTATTTTTCTTTTAAACTCCCATGTGGATATTTCACAAGTGGGGACCACTAAACTAAAACCTCCCATGAGAGGTTATAGAGGTGGGTACCACCGAGCCTAAACCTCCAATGAGAGATTATAGTGGTGGGGACCACCCGAGTATAAACCCCCATCGAAATCCAATTTAATGGGAGAAGCCCTCAAACTTCCTATTATATGTGGAGGATCCTCTTCAAATCCTCCAACATTTATTATGCCAATTTATTTAATTAATTAATCCTTTTTGAATTTATTCCAACGATCTAAATAGACAACATAATCTTTTATGTTTGTAAGAACCTGGTTCTTATTCTTGAGGTACATGTTTCTTCTTTTCCTTTTCATTTAATATTTTTGAGAAAATAAGGAAAATGGGGAAAAATCCAAAAATTTGTGGTTACACGCCATGTAATTTTCCACACGCTGTGTACTTTGGCCACGTGGGATGAGTATACCGGGCGTGTAGGCCGGTCGATGATGAAGGGTGTATAAACTAACTACACGCAGTGTACTTAGTATATACACGCTGCGTAATAAATCGATTGGTGAATAGTAAGGTGGTGGGAGTAGCCGCAAGAAGAATGGTAGTACACATCGTGTATATAGAAATACATGCCATGTAATCAAGTCGACAGATGAACAGTGAGGCGGTAAAAAGTGGCCACCATAGGAACAGTTAAAAAATGGAATGTACACGCCGTGTACTTGAGAGTACACACCATGTACTTGAGAGTACACGCCGTGTAGTTATGTTTTTTTATAAATGGTAAGTAGCCTCCTCATTTGGTAGAGGAGGCATTGAGTTCGTTTGGAGTGTTGGGATAGGTGGACAAATCCTGGAGGAGCTTCTAATCGCACACCAGAACTTGGATTCTTTCATCGTCAGTGTCGTTTGGACCGTGGTGGTAAGACCTTACCTCTCCTTGTGTATCTCCTTCCAATTATTTCCCAAGGGGAAGTTATTTATGTTTGAATGGTTAAATTTTTACCCCAGATCTACGTCATTATCAGGTTATGCGGGAGGCGTCGTTCACGTATATCGATCATAGGAGATCAAGGTAGGTGGTCTGGTGTTTATTTCCAACCGTCGAGTTGTTTTTGTGCACCATTGTGCTACGCACCCATGTTAGGGTGTCATATGGCTGAGACCTTGACTGGTTAAATACATATAATTGTATAGGTAATCTTTTGATTATGTATAAACTGCTGTTTGGGATCGTTGCCTTGATTCAGGGTCACCCCATGGGTGCTTTTCCCTTGTTTAGCTATTTGGCCAGGATACCCATGGGTATGATGTGATTATAAGTATGTTTTGATTTTTCTTGAGAGGAAATGTATATAAATTGCGTGTTTATGTGTTGGGATCATCCCGGTTACTTGTTAGCCTAAGGGTAGTATTTGGATTAGTCTGAGGGAAATATTTCATTTAGCCTGAGGGAAACTTTTCTTATGCCTGCGGGCAGTAGCTTCCGTGCCTGAGGGCAATATCTCATATCCCTATGGTCTATATTCATTAGGCCTATGGGTAGTCACCTGCAGGTTTCGATTCTACTTGCCTAAGGGTAAGGACTTGCATATATAAGGACAACGTTTACTTGAATATTTACTATGGTGATTTCTTATGTTTCACCTTCCAAGCTAAAGATCAATCTTTGAATTGATAAATAATTAATTAAATGGTAATGGATCTGTTAGGAGTATCCACTTTTGAGTACTTACTAGCTTACATCATTTCTTTATTGCCTACTGCTGTTTCACATTTTCACTGACAGTTGGGCACAAGCCTTTGGTGGTTGCCTACTAGGATATATTTCTCACACCCTGTTTGGGTCATGTCTTGGGCCCAAACAGATTATATTTCTGCAGGGGTCTATAAGGGAAAGGGTACCTATACAGGTATTTGATTGTTGCAGAGGATTAGGAGAGCATGGGACCGATCTTAGGCTTGCGATGATGCTGAGTTCCTACTGCACTGTTTTGTTTTTCTTTTATTTACTTGTACCTTATACTGTATTGTTTTAGATTGTAGTGTATTCTATTTTGGCTGATTTTTTTGAATTAGTGACCTGATGCATCATGATATCTATATGATTTCTAGCTATCTTTTCCTTTGGTTGTAAATTTTTTGGTTTATATTGTCTACTGCTTCTGCTTTGGTATGTTTGTATTCTTCTCCACTACACTACACTTTGACAAATGAGGGCATAATTTCCCCACTATCAGACCTAGGCCCTCACTGCTAGTTGGAAGCCTCTGGAATTTGGGGAAATGCGCTTCAGGTCATGTGACCAACCGGGTTCGGGGCACCCGTTGTGTGGCACCCTGATCCGGGATGTTACAAAGTGGTACCAAAGGACTTTTCTTTTCTTTGAGATATTTTATTATTTGGAGACAACAGAAAGAAATATATTTTTAAGGGATTCGGTAATAAACTATTACCGGGAGTTGCTACCCCCTGTATAGGTAATGGCTGGATTTCCTTGAATTAAATTTTGATTTTCTATTTATGATTATTACAATTGATTTAATTTTCACTGTTGGGTGATGCACTTGTGGTGTGCTATTTATATTTTTATATTTGGGTTCTATTTATTTGAAACCTGATGAGAAGAGGGTATGCCATCTCATGCATCATTTAGGCACATGTTAGAATCACACATCATACATAATTTCCATGCCATTTAGCTGTATTAGAAATTACATGTTTTTGGGATAGATTATGTGATAGAAAATGCATGATGTTGTGATAGGTACCTTGTTAGATATGACAACTATTGATATGGAATTACTACATGTTATGGTTGGGTTTATGGATTCTAAAATTTGTTTTTGGGAAGTATGGGCTCTCTTGGACCGGAATTTAGTGGATCATGATCTAGATTTTTGTTGTGTTTTGTACTATAATGTGAAAGTTCAGGTGCTAAACGTTGGTTTGTGGGGGGGTATGGCCCCCCAAGAATTGGAATTTGGCATATCAATGCTTGAAATTTAAGGGAAAAGGGGCTCCAGAGTAGTTTCTGAGGTCTACTATCTAGAAACCCATACAACACTGCGTGTGGTTCTATGAACACATGCCATGTACTATTTTGTTCGGGAAGAAATGAAAAAAATTACATACACATTTTGTACCCTATGTACACACCGAGTAGTTTCTAACAATGTCATAGGCCGTGTAGGCTGAAACACGAGATGTGAAAACTCTATAGGGAACACGCTGTGTACCCGTTGTACACGTCGTGTCATACTGACCCTTTGTCTGCCCATGTGACTAACAACACAGATGGAGAAATATTCTCTTAAACACACCATGTCAATTCTGAACATGCTGTGTAGTGTAATATAGGAATCCGGCTGTGTAACTAACAACACAGGTCGGTGTTATCCTTTCTAGTACATGCCGTGTGACTGTGGGACATGTTGTGTAGTCTTGACCGGTGAGAGACCGTGTGGACTTGGCCGTGTGGCTGGAGAAATAGGGTGGTGTACAAAGCATGTGCCGGTGTAACACACCGTGTATTGTCAGCCGAGTAGCCAGCTGTGTCACTAACAACACGGGCAGTTGGAATCTAAGACATACATTCCATGTCTATCTGGAACACGCTGTGTAGGGTGAGCTATGTGCTCGGTCGTGTCACAAACATTATGGGTTAGTGAAGCACGTTTTTTACATGCCTTCTAGGACTTATACATGTTGTGTAGTCTCATTCTAAGGAGAGCCGTGTGGCTTAGTCATGTAGAAGGACTCGAATATGGGATGAAAATTCAAGTACACACTGGCTGTGGACAACATGCCGTGTGTTTGGGGTGTTACACGACCAGTTCTGGAAGAGTACACGCCCATGTAAAAGACTTAAGGGAACACAAAGTGTAGTTATTATACACGTCGTGTAGTCTTGTTATTTAAAACTTGAATGTTTTCTTTCTCATGTTCCCTTCTTATGTCTTTAGTTATTAGTCCATGATGATCTTAATCTAAGGTGTGTTTTTGACCTTGTAGAGTCATGCTGCTGAGACAAATTTAGTTGTTCTTCAAGAGAGTGGTGAATATTATACTCTAGAGATGGTAGGATCCTATAACAGTGCCATATGCGGCGCCAGATGTTATACCGGACGCAGGCGCGGATGCACAATTCCGTGAAGGCATCTTGCGGTTCATGCATACCTTCCAGGGAGCACTGCAGGCTGCCACATCTATAGAAGAGCTGACACATATATTCCAGTAGCAGCATCTGCCTACATTTTCAGGGGATAGTGGTCCAAAGGCTGCAAAATCAGGGATGGGTTTTATGTAGACATTCTTCAAGTATCTGAAGATGCCTCCTGGGAGGAGGTTCAAAATCGCTACTTACATACTTCATGATTCCATCAAGAGATGGTAGGATGTTACCACCAAGAATGAGAATCACCAAGACATGGCGTGGGAAGATTTTCAGGCAGTCTTCTATGAATTTTTCTTTCTGGAGAAGCTAAGGGTAGATCGAGCTTGAGAGTTCATGAATCTACCGCAGGGCACCACGTCATTGATGGATTATTCTTCCCACTTCACTGAGCTATAATGTTTTTCACCCGTTCTGGTGGGTGATGAGATGTTGAGGGCTAGACACTTCAAGGATTGTCTTCGATATGAAATCCATGCACTGGTGAATGTTTTAAGGTTTCCTATAGTGCATGATATTGTGAACCAGGCATTGATTACTAAACGGAACCTGGAGGTAGCTAGTAGTGCGGAACAGGGCAGTTCGGAAATGGTCTTTGAAACTATTTCTACTCGAAAGAGGAAGAGAAACATGGATTTCTCTCACGGTGACAGTACTAGCCAGAATAATTCTTTAGGTGGACAAGTCATGTTCTACAAGTGTGGTAAAGAGGGGCACAAGAGACCTCAGTGTCCTTGTGACCTAGTGGAGTGCCGAGATTGTGGCAGGATGGGTCATCTTCACCATTTTTGTAGGGAGTTTCCACCAGGGACTAGTGAGAGGGGTTCTGTGCAAACTTCGTGGGAGGGATCAGGGCCAACAACTCCTTACCAGTCAGGGAATTGGAACAAATCAGGATGTTCAAGACTAGGTGGTGGTCATGGCAGTGGTAGCCAAACACCAGGATCTTAGATACAACAAGGTGGGTCAGCTCAGGGTAGCCTAGCTGTGTCGCAAGGCCACGTCACTGTGAAAACATATGCAGTTCAATAGACCCAACAGAAGCAGGATCTCAGACCTTCCACTGTAAGAAGTACTTTTCTAGTTTCTTCTGTTTTATCTTCTACACTTTTCGATATTGGTGATACACATAGCTTTATATCTGTTCCCCTTGTGGAGAGCCTTGGGAACTTTGTTTCTTCTTATTCTTCTGATATTATGATGGTAGACACTCCCTTGGGAATTAGAATGGAAGGTGTGCGTTAGTTCAAGGAGTGCCCGTAGAGGTTAGTGGGTGTCACTTTCTATGGGACCTCTATGTCCTAGAGATGACAGACTATGATGTCATTCATAGGATGGAATGCTTGGTACCCTTTCGAGCCTTATTGGATTTCTATCATCATAGGGTGGGTTTCACGTCACCAGAGGGCAGAGAGTTTCTATACAAGGGAGAATTGGATGTCTAGGCGAGCTGAGCTAGACCCGAGCATCGTGGGTGAGGTGGTGTGACGGTCCAGATTGTGACTTTATATCTAGATGACTGGGGAACTTGTCAAAAGGATTTCCCTCCAGTGGTAAATAATTTATAGGATGTCTTCCTGGACGAATTTTTAGGTCTACCTCCAGGATGAGAGGTGGAATTCTATATTGGGCTTGTGCCAGGAGCTGCACTGGTGTCCATTCCTCCTTATTGGATGGCTACACCAGAACTGCAGGAGCTCAAGAGGTAGTTTGAGGAGTTTCAATACAAGGGTTTTATTCGACCCAATACTTCTCCTTGGGGTTCTCCTGTCTTGTTTGTGAAGAATTCAGATGGTACCCTTAGACTCTGTGTGGATTATCGGAAGCTGAACTAGTTGATGGTCAAGAACCGATATCATTTTCCAAGGATTAAAGATCGCTTTTATCAACTTTGAGGAGCACGATTGTTCTCAATGATTGATTTGAGATACATATATCATCAGTTGAGCATTAGAGCATCAAAAATTCCACTTATAGCCTTTTGGAGTAGATATGTTCTATACAAGTACTTGGTCATGCCGTTTGGACTCACGAACGTGCCAGCTGTTTTCATGGCTTTGATAAATCATGTGTTCCACCCTTATCTAGATTCTTTTTTGGTGGTTTTCGTGGACAATAACATGGTGTATTTTCATACTCGACATGAACATGCCACCCATCTTGAGATCGTATTGAGTACACTGAGAGAGCATTAGTTATTTGCTAAGGAATCAAAGTGCAACTTTTGAATGGACCAGATTCACTTCCTGGGTCATATTATCTCAGAGGTAGGAGTTGCAGTAGACCTAGAGAAAGTGAGAGCAGTAGTTTCCTAGGAGCATATGAAGAATGTGTTTGAAATGTGAAGTTTCTTAGGGCTGGCTAGTTACTACAGGTGAATTATAAAGGACTTCTCCCGCTTAGCAATGCCATTGACGGGTTTGACTAAGAAGGGTGTGAAGTTCGTTTGGTCAGAAGCTTGTGAGAAATCCTTTCAGGAGTTGAAGGGATGGTTGACATCAAAACCAGTCCTGATACTTCCATAGAAAGGGAAGAGCTATACAGTTTACTAAGATTCATCAGGTATTGTGGTGGGAGTAGTGTTGATGCATGACGATCGGGTAGTTGCGTATGGGTCTGAGCAGTTGAGGCCGCATGAGAGGAATTACTCGACACATGATATCGAGTTGGATGAAGTTGATCATGCGTTATGCTATTGGATACATTATCTCTTGAGAGAACATTTTGTGGTGTTTACGGAACACAAAAGTATGAACTACATCTTTAACCAGTGTGACATGAATTTGAGACAGCAAAGGTGGGTTGAGTACCTTCAGTCCTTTGACTTTGAGCTTGCCTATACACCTGGTAAAGGTAACTCAGTAGCGGATGCACTGAGTAGGAGGACTCAAATACAGGTAGTTCAGGAGGCCATTGGTGAGTGGAAGCTTATGGCTTTTTCCATTGAGATGCATTTGGAGGTGCATGATAGTTAGGGGCGAACCTATATTTCATACTTAGCTGTGACTTCTACCCTCTTGGATAGAGTGAGGGTGATACAACTATTAGATTCAGAAGGCCAAGTTCTATGGGATTTGGTGGAAAGTGAGGAACCTCCTCTAGGTGGGATGATAGGAGATGATGAGGTACTACATATCCATGGATGAGTGTGGGTTCCAGGGGATATACACAAGAAGTTGATGCGGGAGTTTCATGCTTTAGCTTGGGCAGTGCATCCCGGAGTTACCAAAATGTACCGTGACTTGAGACGTCAGTATTGGTGGCCAGGTATGAAAAGATATGTAGTTGGTTTTGTTATGAGATGTTCCAAATATTAGCAGGTGAATGTGGAGCATCAAAGGCTAACCGGACTATTACAACAGTTACCCATTCCAGAGTGGAAATGAGATGATGTCTCAATGGACTTCATGACTGGGTTGCCGAGGTCACCTTGAGGCAATGATGCCGTATGGGTTGTTGTGGACAGAATTACGAAGGTAGCTCAATTTTTTCCAATCAAGGAGACCTTAGGTGTTGAAGAGATCTGGAAGTTGTATATCCAAGAGGTATTACGTCTTCATGGGGTCCCTCATTCTATAATTTTAGATAGGGACGCTCATTTTACATCTCTTTTCTGGTAGAGTTTTCAAAGGGTACTAGGTATACAGGTGCTTCTGTGCACAGCTTACCACCCTCAGACTGATGTCCAGTCAGAGCGTACAATACAGGTGCTTGGGGACATGCTGTTTGAATTCTTTCTAGACTTTGGGGGCTCCTGGGAGAAAAAAATACCCCTGGTCGAGTTTTCCTACAATAATAGTTTTCAGGAAACTACTGAGATGGAACCTTATGATGCTTTATATGGTAGGCCATGCTGATCACCATTGTACTGGTTGGAGGTAGGTGAGACAACTTTACTGGGATCACGTCTCCTTCAAGAGACTTCAAAGAAGGTCCAGTTGATACAGAAGTAAATGGCTACTGCACAGTCTCATCAGAAATCTTATGCTGATCACCGTAGATGACCCTTGGAGTTCGTGGTCGGGGATCAGGTTTTCATGTGTGTTTCACTGAGGTTGGGACATAGGCGGATCAGGAGATAGGGTAAACTTTCACCGAGGTATGTAGCGCTGTTTAAGATTCTGGAGAGAGTCGGGCCAGTTGCCTATCAGTTGCAGTTACCACAGATGTACTGGGCCATGCACGACGTCTTCCATGTATCTCAGCTGCACCGTAATCACTCAGACCTATCTCACATTTTTCAGCCCGAGGAGGTTTAACTTCAGGTTGATGCATCCTTTGAGGAGAATACGATTCAGATTGTTGATAGGAGAAAGAAGGTTCTCAGAGGTCGGTCAGTTCCTCTTGTATGGGTGCTATGGCATCATGGCCGAGTGTAGGACAAAACCTGGGAGCGGGAGACCGACATACGTGCTCAGTGGCTAGATATTGTTTCTATCTTTATCTTCACCACCCTTGGAAGGGAAATTCGGGGATGAATTGCTTTAAGGGGGAAGTCTGTAAGAACCTAGTTCTTATTCTTGAGGTATGGGTTTCTTCTTTTCCTTTTGCTTTATAGTTTTTGAGAAAATAAGGAAAATGGGGGGAAATACCAAAATTTGTGGGTACACGCCATGTACTTTTCCACACGCCACGTACTTTGGCCATGTGGGATGAGTATACAGGTCGTGTAGGCCTGTTGGCAATGAAGGGTGTATAAACTGACTATAAGCCGTGTACTTAGTATATACATGCCATGTAATTAGTCTGCAGGTGAACAGTAAGGTGGTGGGAGTAACTGCCAGAAGAATGGTTGTACATGTCCTGTACTCAGAAATACACGCCGTGTAATCAAGTTAACAGATGAACAGTGAGGCGGTGGAAAGTGGTTGCCAGAGGAACATATAAAAAATGGAAAGTACATGATGTGTAATTGAGAGTACATTCTGTATAGTTATGTTTTTTTATAAACGGGATGTAGCCTCCCCATTCAGCAGAGGAGGCAGTGAGTTCGTTTGGAGCGCTGGGAGAGGAGGCTGAAGCCTGGAAGAACTCCTGATCGCATGCCAAAACTCAGATTCTTTAGTCATCAGTCTCATTTGGACCACACTAGTATGAACTTCCCTATCCTTGTGTCTCTCCATACAATTATTTCCCAAGGGGAATTTATTTACATTTAAACTTTTAAATTTTTATCCTAGATCTACGTCGTTCTCGGGTGATTTGGGAGGCGTCGTTCACGTATATCGGTCAGATGAGACCGAGTCAGACCGGAACCGGACCAGATACGACCCAAGACTTTACTTGGGCCATAACTTTGGAACTAGAAGTCAGTTTGATGAACCGACAATGGTGCCAGGAACCATGGAGAGAGACAATCTCTTTGGTATACCCCATTAGAGTTTTGGATAAATTTGGAGAATGGTCGGGTTGGATCGATCACGAATCCAACCCGGACCTTGGGACAAAAAGGCTAATAATTCAGAGACCAGACGTCTGAATTATGCGCCGTCTATTGCGTTGAGACCCCTATGATGTGGCGGTCCATTGAGGTACTTCTTTGTGGGACTTTATGGTAATTGTAGTATCGACCAGAAGCTTGTGGAGTGGATCTGCCAAGAGGTGATTGAGCATAGTGCCGGAACCCAATAGTTGTCTATGACGTGAATACGTACTAGAATCCTGTGTGGGTCTGAGGATGTAATAGAGATGTACTAGGATCCTGTGTGGGTATGATGATTTACCGAGCGATCCTGTGTGGGTCAGCACCTTGTGATCCTGTGTGGGTCAGCACCTTGCGATCCTGTGTGGGTAAACACGTTGCGATTCTGTGTGGGTTAGCACCTTGCGATCCTGTGTGGGTCAGCACTTAGTGATCCTGTGTGGGTCAGCACCTGGTGATTCTGTGTGGTTTTTCCTATTAAAAAGTATGATGATTCAGTAGTTACATCTAATCATCTCAACTTCTATACTTATGATATACCTGGAATGAGCTGAGTTCGTACCTGTGTGGTACTTTCATTCATGGTAATACCTTGGTGGTATTTTTCTATGTGGCGTACCTGTGTGGTACTTACCTTTGTGGGTTTCCTTCCATTCTAAAACAGTTGATAATTGGGATTTGAAGTTGAACTATGTGTTTTCCTCATGATTGAGATGGGTTTGCTTGATAACTTAGGTATATGTATGGGCATATACCTAAGAAGGGTTGTCAGATGTTTTTGTGATTTGTGGATTATCCTTTGTGGATTTTGTGAGACCTTGAGGGTCTCAAGGTCCCTAATGAGTATCGTTATACTCACCCCTGCGTGGGCTATGCCCTCACCTTGTTGTGTTTTGTGCATACAATAGACAACAATGACTGAGGATGTGATTACCAGGACTGGAGGTAGCTTAGAGGTGGACCTTAGATGAGGCGTACCGCAGAGATGACCAATAGAGAGCTGTACCTACCCATCTGGTAGGATCCTTGGTGGGTGTTCACAGGATCTATTCCAGTTTACATTTACTTTTAGTTTCTTTTACTTTCTAGTTGGTCTTGTATTCTGGCCCCTTTACTTACTGTACTCACTTTATTTACTATTCAATTTACTTGTGTTCATATCTTACTATGTGCTTGGTTGTGTGTCTTACAAGCTATAAATTCAATTCCTTCCCAGTTTTTAGGGAATACGCCTTTGATGCTAGTTTCCAGCCCCTGGACCAAGGAAGGAGGGCTTGGGGAAGTCAAGACATGGGCCTCGGGGGATGGTTCATGTCATTTATGTCAGTGTTGATTCTTTCAAAGGCCACATAGGGTTATCTGGTCTTTTTCAATGCATCAGGTTTGGGTTTGGGTTGCGTTCTCATGTAGCGTAATCATGTGGTAGCTTATGGTTCTAGAAGGATTATACAAGGAACCAACCTTAAAACATTACATGATAATGAGTTAAGTTAATAATTTTACTTTATTTCACATTGAGGATCTTTTTAGATTTTCAGTTTGACAGAATTAGGCTACAACTCTTACATAACAAAACTATAAAATATAATGTGGGTACTTACAAATAGTTTCCATTATTTACATAATCAAAAACTTTTAAAATAAAACATGATATTTATTTATTAAAACACTTCATGACTTTAAACATGAATTATTACAATCCCTTACTCATCCTTATGTCCTATGAAAAACATAAAAAAATGTGGGATGAGCGTAAAAAGGACAGTAAGGGATATAACAGAAGGAAACCATTAGTCCATTGATAAACCTTAAAAACTAGGAATAATTCATCATAAATTAATACTTTTCACCCTTAATATATGGTAGATACTTTCCTTATAAAATAAGATCATTTCATACCTTTTTAAATCAAAATATTACCCAAAAATCCATAAAAGCATATAAAATACATATAGGTATCTTGGGACATCAAGATATTTGTCACTCTTATAAATGGAATTAACATGTGGTTGAATTCCATAAATGCGACTCTTTAAATTGGAATAACTATATGTTTGACTTCCATACCCAATTAATTTGAGGGATTTCATGGACCCACCCATTTTTAGTTTATCACAAAACCACATGTCATTGGTTTATGAAAAAACCACCATTAAAATATCCAAGTACCATTATATAATCATAATAGACAAAAGAATGAAATTTTCAATATTTAAATCCTAAAATAACATTTAGAATCATAATAAAACATATTGAGATATTGAAATAATCAATCCATTTTAAAACCATTTTTTAATAAAAAAATACTAAAAAAAAGGAAAATAGGGGTTTCTTTTAAAAAAATGAAATATTGTAGAGGAATTGAAACTATAGGATAGGAATAAAATTTACTTTATTATAATTTTATATCTATATAAAAAAACGTGTCAAATAATATCAAGAACATTGACATGGAGAAAAAGTTTTGAAAATTAAGTCTTTAAGCATTCAAAGTGCCCCATACGACTTTGAACATTTAAATCACAATCCACCTGAAATAATAACATTTATAAAACATTAAATAACATTATAGTAGATATAATATTTATATTTAATGACATAGGGGCATAATATAAACTTTATAAAATATTAAAGGTGCATATCATCAAGAAATATCTCAATGAAATGAGATTGAGACAAAATACCTTACCATGAGTTTGACTTGTCAAGTGTGTATTTATCTTATAGAATAATTAAATTATGTTAATTATTTACTTGATTCATAACCTTTTTCAAGCTTTAAACTATTTTTATTTTACTTTTTAAAATTTTGTAAGCAACTTCTTAAAAAACCAAGTTTACGTCGGGTGTTTTAACCATATTTGGTTTAGGTGTTAGAAATTACTTTGGGAGGTCAAATATGGTAAAAGGGTTCATTATAGAAATATCTAAAGAATAATAATCATGAAAACATTATTCTAAATAAATATAAATTAAAAATTTAAAAGTAATCATCAATGTTGGATATGAAAAATGAACCTACTTTACAATCATAGAGATTATGAGCCCTACGTATGCATGAGTCACATTCCCATTTTTCAATGAACGTTATAAAAAGAAGGTAAGTAAAATTTGTATTTATAGAATAATAATTATATTATATATACCATATTACATAATAATATATACTTATATATATAATTCTTGTGATGTAAAAGGAATCACATCGCGTTGAGAAGGCGGAAGTCCACACGTACACAAACAATGTTATCACTTTTTCAATGTGTAAAAGGGTAATAAAGAAAAATATTTATTATATTTTTAGAAAGGTAATTATTTCATGAATATAATATATATGTAATTTATTTTTCACGTTTTTAATTAAACCCATCCTTAATACATTTCACTTAAGGTGTGAACGTATCACATCACTTTGTTATGGCAGTAGTCCCCACGTCAAGAAACGATGTTATCATATTTTAAAAAAATGGGAAGCATAAAGGTATATGTATATAAATATTTCAGAATTATCAAGACATAATAAATATCATATATATGTCATATAAAAATATTTTTTCCCATCATAATATTCATCCATGATAGTTGTTAATGTAAAAAACTAACAACATCATTACATGAGGCGGTAGTTCGCCATACACTAACTGTAATTTAATTACCCTTTTGATGGAAGTGTGTGTAGTTTTTGGTCGAACCCTTAACATAAAAACATATCGGTATCTTTAGGAAACATATTTTATTATATAATCAAGCAATAATAAGTAATAAAGGGAGTGGAGAAGGAAAAAATTTAAAAATGCATGTTGATTAAAGTTACCTCTTCTTCAGGTAACTCCTTTTGGTTTGCACCAAAGGGATTCATTGGTTGGATTTATGACCAAAGTGAGAAATATAGGGTGAATTTAGGTATTTTCTGATCTTATATTGGGTGGATTTTTATGATCTAAATGGGATTGAGAGTTGTGAATAAAAGGGAAGGGTGACTTCTTTTTTAAAGTGGAGGGGGAGTGGCAATCTTATAAATATAAAAAGAGAAACACTATTAAGAGGTATCTATTACATCATGTGACCCCAATAATGGTATGAATTAGATACAAGAGGTTATACGATTGAATAATTTCCATATAATGGGATTTGTAAAGTTTTCTAGTTCATTTGGACTCTTAGGATTAATGTTTAACAACTAAGTGAACCCAATTTTAAATTAATCATTGTAATTAATTTTAACCACATTCAATAATATGTTTGGTAAAAAACCAAGTTGAAATTGTTATAAATATTAAATTATCATGATTAAAAATATTTAACCCTTTTTTAAAAATTAAAATCACCTAAGTGTCATAAATTAATTTAAAATTATTTATGGAGACAAGACGAAAAATCCGGGTTTTAAAGAAAAAATGTTCAAAAGTTTGCTAAGTTTTCATATCTAAATTCAATGTGAATTTTTTTAAAATGACCTAAATTGGTATAAATGATATAAAATTGATCTAAATATACTTTAAAACTAATTTAAAATTTATTAACTATATAAATAAATTGGATGAAAATGCAGTTTTGAACTAAAATTCAGTATTGATCACTATTCATCAATATATGATAGTTCTAAAAAAACCAAAATTTTACCAAAATTAAAATTTGTCATTTAAATTTAGAAAAATTAGTTTATTTTTACATATAAAAATTATAAAATTTTCAAAATTATTTTTAATGTATGTATTCCACTAAAAAGATGAAAAAATACCATATTAAATAATAAAATTAATAGTATTTTATTGTTCGGTATAACTCAGTCTTGAGTGAAATGCAAGACCTCATAGAAACTCATTATTTCATCTCGGGTATGCTATTGAACATAGAATACATTTTACAGTGAAATTACTATATAATTCATAAACACTAATAAATATGAAAAAGATATATTCAATCATTACATGAGATATTACATCCTTCCCCCTTTTAGAAATTGCATGCTTGCAATTTTATTCACTCATCAAATTAGTGAGGATATTTTTTCATCATAGAATTTTCAGATTATAATGTGACCTCATTAACCATTTTTTCTATAGAAAATTAACCTAATGAATCCCTTTATTCTACAACAAATTCTCTCTATGGTCAGGAACCTAAACTGCTTGTTCCTCATAAGAAAGATTATCTTCTAGTTGGACTACTTCCTAGCTCAAAACATGAGATGAATACAATACATACTTCCTTAACATTTTTACATGAAATACATTGTGTACTTTGGATAAACTCGGAGGTAAAGATTCATGATAATAAACTGATCCCTTTTTCTCCATTATTTCACACGGTCCAATGAACCCTAGAATCAACTTCCCATTATTAAAAAACACATCAAACTTTTCCATAGACAACTTTTAAAAAGACACAATCACCTACCTTGAAAGAAAGATCTTTTCTCAGTTTAACCAGATAAATTTTCTTCCTTCAAGGAGATTTCCCCATGTGTCTCTAAATCAACCAAACATTCTCTTCTGTTTCCTCTACCAAATTCATTCCAATTAACTTATTTTCTTATACAACATACAAAAAACCTATTTTCCTACACCGATTCCCATATAATGCCTCAAAATGTTCCATCTGTATAATGGAATTAAAAAAATTATTATATAAAAACTCAACCAAATAAAGATGTTGATCCCAACTTCCCTGGTAATCTATTGAGAAATAACGAATCATATACTCCATGGTATGATTCATCTGCTCAAAATTTCCATTAGATTGAGGATAAGAACACATAATGAAATTTAATTTAGTATCCAAAAACATCAGAATTCCTTTCCAAAAATTGTATATGAACCTGAGATCATGGTCAGATATAATAGAGAGACGTACTCTATGTAACCTAAAAATATATTTTAGATAGACTCTAGAATGATGATCTAGATACATTGTATCTTGAATGAGATGGAAATGTTCATATTTGTTTAATCAATCAAAAATATTCCAAATTTCATTATTACCTTGATAAGTCTTCTGCAATACCACCATGAAATCCATTGATACATTTTACCACTTCCACTCCGGCACCGGAAAAGGTTGAAGCATACCCTTTAGTAACATTCACTCTAATTTAACCTAATAACAAGTGAAATACTTCAAGGTAAATTCCACAAGGTCTCTTTTCATTCAAACCCACTAGTAATACTCCAGAGATTATCTTTACAACTTAGTGATTCTTGGATTATTAGAAAATTAAGAACAATGAGATTCAATTAACAAATCTTTCCTCAACTTTGAATCAAAAGGAAATCATTATATTTTCCCAAATTATAAAACACCTTATTCATCAATATTATAATCAAGAAACTTCACATTATTAATGGATTATAAATTTTCATAAAAATATTGATCCACCTTTTGAGCCGTATAAATTCTTTCTAAAAAAGTTAATTGTACTGAAACCTGAAAAAAGGATGTCCCCTCTTCCAAAAATTCTAGGAAACAATTAATCAAATCATTAACCAAAAAATAAAATTCCAAACATAACATGGTTAATGTTGCATTACTTTTTTGACTCAAATAATTGACAACTTTATTTTCTTTTCCAGGGTGATAATGAATCATGTAATCATAATCCTTGATTATTTCTAGAAATATTCTATGTCTCTTGTTCAATTTTCTCTGAGTGAATATATACTAAAATGTTTTTCGATCATTATATATTTCACACATTACTCCATACAAATGTTGTCTCTAAATTATTAAGTAAAAAACAACAGTATATAATCCGAAATAATTCATAGGGTAATTTACCTCATGAGTTTTCAGATGACAAGAAGACTAAGAAATTACCTGGTCATTGTGTGTTAGGACAAAATGTAGTCCTTTTAATTAATCATCACTGTAGATATCAAATTCACCATTTTTGGAAGGCTAGGCCAAAATAAGAGCATTGAATAGTCTTCTTTTCAATTCTTCAAAAAAAAATTCACATTATCCTATACATTTAAACCTAACTCCCTTTCTTGTTAACTTATTTAGTGGAAAAAATAACCAAGAAAAGTTTTCAAAAAACTCTTGGTAATAACCCACTAATCCATGAAAACTAAAAATCAATATGACATTAGTAGGTCTTGGACACTCTTCAACAACGTTTATTTTATCAAAGAAAACAATTATACCATCTTTAGGAACAATATGTACTATGAATGATTTTTTTCAACCAAAATTCACTCTTACTAAACTTTACATATAGTTTTTTAAGGGTTTCACAAAAATTCTTAAGTTACGTTTGTGTTCCTCATGGTTTTTAAATATAGAAAAATAACATCTATAATAAAAACTATAAGGTGATCCAAAGACTAAAAGAATACTCTATTAATAAGATTCATTAATTAAACAGGTTCATTAGATAATCCAAAGGTCATAAATACATACTCATAAATTCCATATCTCTTCTGCAATACTGTTTTTATAATGCCATACACCTTCACCTTTAGTTGATGGTACCCAGACCTCAGATCAATATTCAACAAAAACCGAGCTCTCTGGAGCTGATAAAAGAAATAATATATATGATGAAAATGATACTTGTTCTTAATAGTGAAGTTACACAAGGCTTTAAAATCAATGAGAAGTATCATGGAACCATCTTCCATTATCACAAATAATAATAGTGCACCCTATGGTGAGGTGATAGGTAGAATGAAACCTTTATGAAGTAATTCTTACCACTAGTTCTTTAATTATACAAGTTCTAATTGGTCCATTATATAAGGGGGTTTAGAAAAAATATTACAATCAGAAACAAAATCAATAGTAAATTCAAGGTCTAGATCAAGAACTACACTAAGAAAATCATCCAAAAAAACATTAATAAATTTATTCACTACTGGGATGTCACTAATTAAAACTGTTTATTTCTTTTTAACATCATGATCTAGATAAAATTCACTTAAATATTTCATCAATTTCACATATTATTCATATGTTATAAAATTTATGAAATCATTGAAAAAACATTATTGTGTTTTCAATCTATTTATGTATGATAAACATAAGTCCAATCCATACCCAAAATGATATGAAACTCTTCCATGGGAAGTTCAACAAGATTTATCGGAAATAACATCCCATTAATGATAATAGAAATATTTATATAAATCTTGGTTTTTTAAATAATCACACCAAGAGTATTTACCAAAACATATATTTAACTTTCTTGAGGTGATATTCTCAATTTTCTAAAAAATTTATCAGAAATGAATGAATGTGAAGATCTAGAATCAAACAGAGTATTGGAAGAATTAAAATAAACTAGTAACATATCTATCACCACTCATTTGATGGAACAATATCTCCTCTAGTAGTTGAAAAATATTTTCTACACCTTTTTTATTCGATTATTTCATTTTCCACCCTAGGTAATCAACTTGGGACACACATTGGCATAATTTTATAACACATTGAAACTAAAAAATCTTATCAGTGGATTTTCATTGCTTGTCTTATCATCTTCCTTGTAGTAATGATCCATATGCCCTAACTTAGCACATAGAAATCACTTCCCAAATTTTTAAAGACATTATACATGATTCTATTTACAATAATTCTCACAAGATGGAAATTGGGATTTCTTTCCTCCAGGATTCTTTAATGAACTCTTTCTCATTACCTTCCAACTAGACCTCTTCTTTTACTTGTATTCATGGGATGAATGATCATTGATTAACTCCATTTCTACCTTCTTAGAACATTGAAGAAGTTTCTCATAGCTCTTGAACTCTTGAAAATCTAATTACATTCAATATATTGGATTTAATTCTATGTGAACCTGATTTATATTACTATCAATATATCAGATAAAATTTGGGACATACCTTTCTAGTTGACTGAGTTTTTCTTTATATTCAACCATTGAATCTTCCGTACTTTTTCTCAATTCCATGAAATGTTTTCCTATCATAATTATAATAGAAATAAGAAAATATATATTAAGGAAAATATTTTTATATTCATCCCATTCCAAGGAATAAATTTCTTCACATTCCATGTTATTCTTAAACATTGACCATCATTGGTCAGATTCACCTTCAAAATGATGAGTTTCAAGAGTTACCTTTTGGTGATCCGAAAAAACCATGACATAAAATATATTTTCTAGCGATTTAATCCATTATTCGACTAGCACATGGTCATATGATCTTATAAATGATTGGGGATATTGTCACATAAAATTATTTACTATCTTCATGTTCCTCTATGGTAGATATGGTTTCTCTTACATGGAAACAAAACCTATTTATAGACTGATTCAATTACTCCATCACTACAACAACCTACTCAGTCGAATTCAATCCATCTACGTGTGAGGATTTAGAAGGGTATTTTCATCTCAGTGTCTTCCCACTATAGCCTCCTTATTTCCTCTATATAAAATAATTATGAACAGACATACTTTAGATAAATTAACAGGGTAATCATTTAATGCTATAACATTTTAACTTGACCATAAGGTAAAATCATTCAAGGGAAAGTTATTAATATTACCCTAACCTCTAAATTTATCTAAACTAAAATTTAATACCAACTATAAGGACCCAACCTTTAAAGATTACATAATATTTATTTAATTCAATATTTTAATATTATTTCACATTGAGGATCTTTTCAGGTTTAGTGTTTTAGTTAATTAGGCCAAAAATCTTGCATAACAAAACCCGAAAATACAATGTAGACACTTTTAGACATTGTCCAGTTTTCCCAATGTTTTAAAATAATGAATAATATCTTTTATGAAAACTCCTAATCACTTTCTACAT
Organism: Viscum album; assembly: GCA_963277665.1. Classification (NCBI taxonomy): domain Eukaryota; kingdom Viridiplantae; phylum Streptophyta; class Magnoliopsida; order Santalales; family Viscaceae; genus Viscum; species Viscum album. The sequence goes on from OY728120.1 coordinate 584,330,471, forward strand.
TAATTATTCAAATCCCATACTCATCATTAAGTCCTATGGAAAACATTAAAAACATGGGATGATAATAAAATTATCAGTAAGGGATATAAAAGAAGGAAACTATTAGACCACTGATAAACATTAAAACCCTTGAATGTTTTATCATAATGTAATACTTTTCACTCTAAATAAGTAGTAAATATGTTCCTTTTAAAATAATCAAATTTAACACATTTTTTGTAATCACAAGATAACTATAAAAAAATAACAAGCATAGAAAATAAATTAATGTATATTGGGACATAGTTATACTTTAAACTCTTATAAATGGAATAACCATGTGATTGAATTCCATAAATGTCACTTTTACAAATGGAATATTCATACAACCAACTTCTTTACCCAACACATTAGAGGGAAATCACAGACTCAATCATCTTGGGTTTATCATGGAACCACCCATCATTGGTTTATCACAAAACCACCTATCAAATCTAAAAGTAACATTATATAATCATAACAAAAAAAAGATTTAAATTTTTAACATTTCACTCATAAAAATTAATTTTCAATCATAAGAAAACATTTCAAGATAATGAAATAATCAATCCATTTTCAAAACCCATTTTTTAATAATAAGATAAACAGAAAGGGAAAAGAGGGGATTCTTTTAATAACAAAAAAATATTGAAGAAGAATATAAATACAAAAAGAGACATAAAACTTCCTTTATAATCATATTATATCTATATAAAAAAAATGTATTAAATAATATTAAGAGTGTTTACATAGATATTTAGGAATAATGCTGGTAAGATCATTGGATGCTTTTATGGTAGCTATGGAATTTCCTCTTCACAGGAATATGAAATGTTGAGTATTGTTGGTCGGAGTCGATAATCAAGAGGGTGGGTGAATTGTGTTCCAATTAAAAATTTCTGTTAAAAATATTTCTATTAAAATCTCCCAATTTAAATAATAAGATAAAATGTCCTGAATTTGGAATACAGTAAAGGGTCAGTTAGGTTCTCAAGAGATTGATTAGTTCTAAGTTAATCTAATCTGAATATTATATTAGCTTTCGAAACTAACCTAATGCTTTACAATAAATACAAACACTGGCTAGTATAACTATTAGAGTTACTTTAAAATAGATTTGTATTTAAAGTACTTAGCAGTAGAATATTCAATATAGTTAAAAAAAATAAACAAGCACAATAGTTTTAACCGAGAGGTTTAGTCTCAAGAAGAGACTTAGTCCTCTCAAACAGTTTATATAAACTTTGATCCACACCCTGGATCTGGGTTAAACAAGAGTAAAAAGGCTGTCCAGGTACTAAGACCTCTACCACAGTTCTACATGGGATAAAAAAACAATAGAAAACAGGCTATCCAGGTCACAATTGACCTCTACCACTATCCATAGTGGGATATAAGACTATAAGGGGACGATTTAGTGAGGACATACAAATCCTCCAGTTCAGCACATGAGACAGGATGTGCTTAAAATACAGAGCACACACACTGCTCGAAATGTAAATAAAAGAAACACAATAAAGCTAAACAAATATATATGAGTTTAGAATGCTCTATCTGTTGTGAGTGAAGCTCTGGACTCTTCAGATTGATATATATGAAGCTTTGAGTCATTCTTTGGTATTTTGTCAAGAAAAAAAAAGTGTCATTTTTTCATTTGACTTCCAGGTCCATGCTGATCGGCTTGATCAGCTTGAGTGTAGATGAAATTGTTGAAGCTCTTTTCTCCTTGAATGTTATGGTTCTACAGATTCAGTATGTGTCCCTCCTTCTTCTTCTTTGCATGTAAGTCATTGAGTATCTCAAAAAGATTGTATTGTATGTGCATGAAAAGACTAATATCCCAAACACCTTTTTCTTTAGCAGTTCAAGGTTACCTTATATAGCTTTTAGCTCCGGCAACGGGATTGATTACCTTTTTAGAGGTATGAGGTACAATTCCTACAATACCAACAACTCTCATTTATTAATAGCAGTTTCATTAAGAATATCAAATATGAACATTGCTAAATACAAAATAGAAATAGAGTTTAGAGAAATAGTGACTGGTTTCCATCAGTAGCTGTTAGTATCAGTGAGCTTGTATCGGTAGCTCTTCTGTCGGTAGCTCCTCTTATCGGTAGCTCCTTCTATCAGTAGTTTGTACTCTTTATAATGGTAGCTCTATATATCAGTAGATCTTTCTATTGGCAGCTGTTATTCCTATCAGTGACCTTTCTGTATCAGTGAACATATGTATCAATAGCTGTTTGTATCAGTGGCACTTGTAGACTTCATCGGTAGGTATGTCTGTCTGTCAGTATCAGTAACTATTGTGCATACTAGTGGACTTATGCATACAAGTGGACTTACTCTATCTTTAGGTCCATATCAGTGACTAAAATACTAATCTGTTCTATGAAAATCATATTCAGATTGAGTCAGTAACATTTCTAAACATTTATAAACATAGATAACCATTGATTAACAAATTCCAATGATTATTTTGATATTTTATCAACTTAATAATATGATTTCATAGATTGAAATAATAATTTTTATAAATATAAACATTATTTGGGATTATTAAAGCATATTGAAACATAATTGAGATTATCAAAACAGGTGAGGTCAAAAATGTCCTCCTTTTTTATATTCACAACTTATGATATTATAATTCCAAAATAAGAAGTAATGTATCAGTATAAAATACAATTGTTTTTATTTCTCAGTGTGAGTAATGACATTTTCAAATGTGAGATTTTAAAGGTATGAGATGATATAGTATTAAATTCAATTGTATCAAAGGTAACGATTTTACTAGAAGTATAAAACAAATGTATCAGAGGTAAAATATAATGGTTCTTCATATCAAAGTTCTCCCCCTTTGTCCTCCCATATTTTTCTATATCAGTTCTATTCTCCCCCTATGTGAATAGAAAAAATATGTAAACAAAGATGAGAAAAGTAATAGAAATTAGGAGATAATGAAGGCATGTATATATTACTTTAGGCAAAAATACATAGAAATATAGAATTGAACAAAAATGAATACAAGTGATTCCTATCAAATGTCCTAGCAACTATTCAATCTACCTCCTCAGCAAGAGATTTTACCTTGGGATCAGAAGAGGATTCAAGTTTGGTGGATGTATGTGGAGGCTTAGGAACACCAGAGATGATCAATGGAGGCTGAGCTACTGATACAGTGCCTGACCTATATTGTGTAGCTCGTTAGGTGATCATGCGAGTGAGGCTCCAGATTACATGAGTTGGAGACATATGAGGAATGGAGGCAGATTGGGTAGAGGTAGGAAGAGCTGGAGGTACTATAATTAGAGTACCATCGACATGAAAAAATGGCAGCAACAGATTCCTAAAGTCCATTATGATCCCTCCTCCCCTTTCCATAGAAGAAATGAAGTCATCCTTGTTCTCCATAAATTCATCTAGAGTAGGAGTCAACTCCCTCACCTTTCTTACTTGTTCTCTGAAATCCTGATTGACTGGAGGAAGTTTTAGGTTTTCTAACAGAAGCTTGAAATGATTGTTCGACTGATGCTTGGTGTATATCATTTGGAAATAGAAATCCACTTTGTCTTTGAACTATTTTTAAGAATTACTGGCCTCTATCATAAAATTCTGAACAATTTTCCCTATATCCCTAATGGTAGTCACCACATTGGTCAATGCAGCAGAGTCTACAGAGCCACTGGTAGAAGGCTGTCCAATATCTTCTTTTTTGACTGCTCGAATATGACCAATATCCAAAGAAGGCCTGGTATAACTGAGAGGTGAAACAGTAAAGGCTACTGTTTCCTTAAAATATTTAGTCAGCCCACTTATGAGATTTTTCACAAGAGATTCTTGAGTACTGACATACTGTTCCATGGTAGTCTTAAATCCCTCAAAAACTGATACCATTTGGCCAACTACACTCTTCACAAAAGCCAAGTCTTTGTCTTCTTGAGATTTAGAGCTCATATAAGACTCCATAGAGACAATTGACTTCTTTAGAGATTCAACATCCTCTGTCAAGCTTGAAATTTTATTATGGAAGGTCTTGACTTCATCTAAAACATCAGAGACCGATTCAGTCATCATAGACTGAATAGAAGATACTAAAGAGGTTTCCATTCTTTTCATTTCTTCCACAAAACTGGCCTAGAGATCAGACTTCAACTGGTTTAAATCATATTTTCTTACTATGTCCTCATGTAATGTTTCAGAAAGGAGATTATAAGTGACATGAGGTTAATTAATGGCTGTCTCATCTTCTGAATTAGGATAGTCCAACCCAAATACTACAAAACCTAGGTCTTCAGCCCAGTCTTCAATCTCATGAGCAACTGAAATAGTACCATGTATGGTAGGATGCTCCCCCTCAATATGTGCATTCTCCTGTATATGTACATTAATAGAATCCTCAGTAGGTAGGTCTCCCTTAGAAGAATCTTCCACAACCATCTCCAATTCAACAACAGGAGGCTCCTCAGGAATAGGTGGAGGTCTATCTACATCAAAAATTTCCTTAGTAGGCATTGAGGAGTGCCTAATCAGTGGACTAATACTCAAGAAGGTAGAAATAGATGCTTTAGTTTCAGATTCTCTTTCTTCCTCATTCTCTAGAGCAGGATGGTGTTCCTCATCAATAGGGGATTCTTCATTGCTTACTCCCAACACTATTCCCTTTCAAGATGATACAATTTCTTCAATAGGACTTGGAGGCAAGTCTGGATCCCTTCCATCAGCTACAGAGGTATCCTCTTCATCAATATCATCACTATACTGAGGTTCCTCTTCATTAAGTTGTAGTATTGGATCCCTCACATCCTTAGACCTAGAAGGATGATCCACATGATTAAACTTATCATAAAACTTCTCATCATAACAGAACCATTATATTCTCCATGGATTCCAATTGATCTTCATATATTTATAGATAGTTTTGGTAATAAAAAAGTTGTCTTTCATAACCACTGTCTCATCCTGAGACTTATCCACACCTCTTACCTTTATCATCACAGATATCATCTTTGCAAAGAATAGAGTATTAGTTTTTGACTTTGGCCTGGTCATATCTTCAATTTGAATCATTAACAGTCTACACAAATTCACCTTAACACCATGTCTTAAAAAATGCATCAAATACATATCTTGGTATTTCAGATTTGAAAAGTCCCCTCTTCTTGGACTTAGCACATTTTGGATGAACTTGAAAAGTAACCGGTTCTCTCCATCCATTTTGGTAGCAACTACCTTTCTTGGTGTACCATCTCCTGTTAATTCTTATAAAGAAGTTTCATATTCAAAGATGTCACTGGTAAGAGGTATTGATTTTGAGAAATACCCAAAATCTCCTTCATGTGGAACTTTTAGGCACTCAAACCACTCAATAGAAGAAAAATATATGGTCCTGCCATTCGCTACTGATACCATCCTATTCTCAACTTATGATTTCTCAAAATGAACAAAATCATAGAATTCTTTTACCAACTTCAGATAATAGGGGCCATTGTTATTCGAGAATCACTCTACCCATTTCTGATCTTCTAGCACCTCTAGAACTAAATACTTACTGGTCATCAACCATTCTACGCATAGCTCTTCCTCAACTACTATTTCCCTTTGAATGAGATGTGTATTTGTAGGTTTCTTTACTTAACTTCCACCACTAGACTCTCCTTTGAGTCTCTTGGCATTCGGTTCATCATCCTTTTCACTGACTGATGGTCTCTTCACTCTTGCCATTCTGTGAATCGCGAGGCTTAGGGTTAGAGGATTTGGGAGCTAAGGCTTGAAGGTAAAGGGGTTGAGGTGGATCAAGATGAGGCCAAGACTTATGTTTTATCATTTAGGAATCACAAATTAAATAAATAAAGTATAATAAGTAAAATATAAACGATACAGATTCTGGTGGCTAAAGATACAGAATTTAATAACAGCGCAACCTAATGGTAAGGTTTATCTATCGGTGAGGTCTCTCTACCAGTGAGGTGTCTCTAGCAGTGAGGTGTCTAACGGCGAGGTTTCTAACGGTGAGGTTTCTAATGGTAGGGTTTCTAATGGTGAGGTTTCTAATGGTGCGGTTTCTAATGCTAAGTTTTCAAACGGTGAGGTTTCTAACGATGAGGTTTCTAACGGCGAGGTTTCTAACGGGGAGGTTTCTAATGAAGAGGTTTTTAATTTTGAGGTTTCTAACGGTGAGTTTTCTAACCTACAAAGTCTAACATTCCTATCTCATGTCTAATTTACCTTAACCTATCTGAACTTAAATGTTTGGTGAATATGTCATCTAATTGATGTTCAATACCTATAAATTCAAGATTAATATCACCTTTTTGGTAATGATCTCTCAAAAAGTGGTTCCTTACATCAATGTGTTTGGTACTAGAGTGACACACGAGATTCTTATAGATGTTAATCGCACTAGTTTTATCACAGTTTATAGACACATGTCTAAACTGATATCTGTAGTCCAATAATGTTTGTTTCATCCACAGAATTTGTGCACAACAACTACTAGCAGCAATGTACTCTGCTTCAGTAGTAGACAATTCAATATAATTCTACTTTTTTACTACACCATGATACTAAGGACTTACCTAGAATATGACATGTTCCAGAAGTGCGCTTCCTATCTAACTTGAAACCAACAAAGTCAGCATTTGAATGACTTATTAAATCAAAGGATTGTACTTTTGGATAGGATAATCCTAAGTTAGTAGTATGTTTAAGATATTTGAAAATTCATTTAACAGTATTCAAGTGTGACTCTTTTGGATTAGCTTGAAATCTTTCACACATACACACACTAAACATAATATCAGGTCGAATAGAAGTAAGATAAAGCAGAATCCCTATCATACCTCTGTAGTTGGATTGATCTACTAGTTTTCCAGTTTCATCAGCATCCAATATATAATTAGTACTCATAGGTGTATCACTTTCCTTAAAACTATCTAAACTAAAACGTTTTAAGAGGTCCTTTGTATATTTATTTTGATTTAAAATAATACCATTTTCATTTTGAAAAACATGAAATCCAAGAAAATATTTGATTTATCCCATTAAAATCATTTAAAATTCATTTTGCATACTCTTTGAAAAATCAATACACAAAGTATTTTTAGAATATCCAAAAATAATATCATCAAAATAGATTTGCACTATCAGAACATCTTTGGAAATTATTTAAATAAAGATATTTGGATCAACAATCCATTTAGAAAAAACTTTTGAAATAAGAAAACTACTATGTCTATCATACCAAGCTAGTGGGGCATATTTTAAACCATATAGAGATTTAGAAAGCTTAAAAAAAGATTTGGAAAATGAGGATTAGTAAATCCAGGTGGTTGTTCAACAAAAACATCTTCAATTATAAAACCATTTAGAAAATCCCTTTTAACATCCATTTGATATAACTTGAAATTTAGATGAGCAGAATAGGCAAGTAGAATCCTAATAGATTCTAATCTAGCTATAAGTGAAAATTTTTCCTCATAGTCAATTCCTTACTCTTGACTATATCCTTGTGAAACGATCCTTGCTTTATTTCTAATGACATTTCCTGATTCATCAACTTTATTTCTAAAAACCCATTTGGTGCCCATGGTCAAAGTGTCCTTAGCTTTGTCAACTAATTCATAGACTTTTTTTCTTTCAAATTGATTTAACTCTTCTTGAATAACCATTACCCAAAATTCATCATTGATTTCATCATTGATATTTTCAGGTTCTAACTATGAAATAAAGGCTTGATGTTCAACCTAGTTTCTTAGAGAAGCTCTAGTATATGTCCCTCTATCAAGATTACCTACAACATCATCTAAAGGATAATTATTTAGAATCCTAGTTGATCTAGTAAAGGTAGGGCAAGAAATTTCAGGTTCTTCTCTATTTTCGGGTTCACTAGGAGCAGATTCTAGAATATTTCCAGAACTAGTTTTCTTTACAACAGGTTCACTGATTTTATCATTAAGGTCCAGAATACACAGATCTTCTTCAAGATTTTTAAGAGAAGACTTAGGTTTATGTGGATCAGTTTCATCAAATTTGATGTGAACAGATTCTTCCACACATTTGGTTCTTTTGTTAAAGACTCTATAATATTTAATGGTTATAGAGTAACATAGAAAGATTACCTCATCACTTTTAGAAGAAAACATGTCAAGATTATCCTTAGTATTGAGAATAAAGACTTTAAAAGCAAAAACACAGTTATAGAGTAATGTAGAAAGATTCCCTCATCACTTTTAGAAGCAAACATGTCAAGATTATCCTTAGTATTGATAATAAATACTTTAAAACTAAAAACTCTAAAGTAACTAACTTTAGGCTTCTTATTATTCCATAGTTCATAAGGGGTCTTCTTAAGAACAGGTCTAATCAAGACTCTATTTATAATATAACAAGCTGTATTCACAGCTTCATCACAAAAATAAATAGGTAGGTCATACTCATTGAGCATAGTTCTTTCAATTTTCTGAAGGGTTTTATTTATTCTTTCTATAAACCCATTCTACTGAGGTGTCCTAGGGGCCTAAAATTTGTGACTATAGCCATTGTGTGAGCAGTATGATTCAAAATCATGATTTTCAAACTCACAACCACGGTCACTTCTCAAGGTATTAATCTTAAGTCCACTTAGGTTTTCTATAGACTTGGAATATTTCATAAAATAGGAACAAGCTTCAATTTTGTGAGCTAGAAATTATACCCATGTGTATCTAGAAAATTCATTTTCTAAGACATAGACATAGTGCTTCCCATTTAAACTGGGAACTCTGGAAGGTCTAAATAAGTCCATGTGAACAAACTTGAGAGGTTGAGAAGTTGAAAATTATTTCTTTGATTTAAAAGAAACTTTATGTTGATTTACCTTTTGATAGGGAGTACAAACATTTGTCTAATTGGAATTTTAGTTGAGGTAGGTCTCTAACTAAGTTCTTCCTAGTCAGTTTTCTAAGTGAATGAACATTGCAGTGTCCCAATATTCTGTGCCATATCCAAGATTCTCTATGAAAATCATTTAAATAGGTAACTTTTTGATTAGATAAACAATTTAAATCTACAGCATAAACATTTTCATTTCTTAAGGCAGAAAATACTAAAACATTTTTAGAATTAAAAACATTACAAGCATGATTGTCAAATTTGACATTGAAACCATCATCACAGAACTAACAAATCCTTAACAGGCTGTATTTTAATCCATCTACAAATAATACTTTAGAATTAAAACTGAATCAGTGTTACCAATCTAGCCAAAGCCGATGATGTTTCTTTTTGAATTATCACCAAAGGTGACATGTCCTCCATCAACCTTGATTAAAATCTTGAAACATGAGTAATGTACAGTCATATGCCTTGAAAATCCACTATCCAAGTACCATATATTCTTATGGGAAATCTTCATGCAAGTCTCCTCAGATGTGTTTGTCATGAAACACATGTTAGAGTTTTGAGATTTTTCGTCCGGAGTGGAGTCAGAATCACTTGAAATGTTTTCTGAAGCACTCGAGGTTACTTGCATAGATTTCTTGTGTTTTTTTTCCTTGTACTCATATTTCTTATTGTATTTTAACTTTGGACTGTTATATTTCACACTTCCTTTCCTCTTGCATTAATAACAAACTATGTCATCACTTTTATCAGTCCTTTTCCAATCTTTCTTCCAATGACCATTATTGTCATACTTTCCCTTGTAATTAGATTTTCTGAAAAACGTATTCTTTCTATAAAACATCATAAATCGTCTTGCTATCTGAGCCATTTCAGCATCACTGTCAGATGCACTTTCATCACATCTTGAGCTATCACTTTCACTTTGAATTTTTCTTTTGTCCTTGTTTTTTTGAAGCAGAGGTCTTGAAAGCTACAAATATCTTTCTTGGTTCATCATCTTCTTCTCTGTTTACCTTTAGCTCTTCTTCATACATCATTAAATTACCAATCATCTCTTTAACAGGCAGTGAACTTATATCACACGATTCTCTTATTGAAATTGATGTGCCTCTCCGTCTGTCTGGAATACATCTTAGTAACCTCATGATTTTCTCTTTTGCTGGAACAACCTTTCCTAGTGAGCTCATTGTATTAACTATTTCGTTGAACCTGAGATACATTTCAGAAATAGGTACATCAGGTTTCATTTTAATGTTTTCATACTTAATACTATAAGTGTTCAATCTCATTTCCTTAACATTGGTTGTTCCCTCATGAGAAACACCCAAGGTATCCCAAATTTCATAAGCAGTTTTACAAGCAGATATTCGATTAAATTCTTTATCTCCTAAAGCACAATACATGGCATTCATTTATTTAAAATAATTATTGTAATATTCTTTAGTAGTTTTATCCCAAGTAGTTATTTCAGTTTAGGGGATCTTATACTGAGTCTCTATAGCAGTCGAGATGTCACATCCCATAATTTCTAAATGAATTTTCATTTTTAGTTTCCATTGGGCATAATTAACAACATTAAAGAAGGGTGGCCTATTGGTAGCAGCACCTTATAACCTATTATACATAATTATATTTTTAGCAAATATATTTAAAGAGATAAAATTTATAAATAATATAAATTTAAGATCTTTAAGATATAACTAAAATCACAGTTGAAAAACAATGTATGTGGAAATATTTTGTTAAAAACAACATCTGATACCAAGTGTTGGTCAGAGTGGATACTCAAGAGGGGGGGGGGTGAATTGAGTTCTAATTAAAAATTTCTGTTAAAAATATTTCTATTAAAATCCCCCAATTTAAATAATAAGCTAAACTGTAGTGAATTTGTAATACAGTAAAGGGTCTATTAGGTTCTCAAGAGATTGATTAGTTCTCAGTTAATATAATCTGAAGATTATATTAGCTTTTGAAACTAACCTAATGATTTACAATAAATACAAACACTTTCATGTTTAACTATAAGAGTTACATTAATATAGATTTGTATTTAAAGTACTTAGCAGTGGAATATTCAATATAGTTTAAAACAAAATAAACCAGCACAAAAGTTTTATCCAAGAGGTTCAGTCTCAAGGAGAGACTTAGTCCTCTAAAACAGTTTATATAAACTTTGATCCACACCCTGGATCGGGGTTAGACAACAATACAAAGACTATATAGTTACTAAGACCTCTAACACAGTTCTATGTGGGAAAACAAAAACAATAGCACACAGGCTATCTAGGTCACACTTGACCTCTACCACAATCTACAGTGGGATATAAGAGTATAAGGGAAAGATTTAGTGAGGATTTACAAATCCTCCAGTTCAGTACAGGAGACAGGGTGTGCTTAAAATACAGAGCACACACATTGCTCGAAATGTAAATAAAAGAAACACAATAGAGCTAAAAAAATAGAGATGTGTTTAGAATGATCGATTTTTTGTGAGTGAAGCTCTGGACTCTTCATATTGATGTAGATGAAGCTTTGAGTCCTTGTTTGGTTTTTTATCAAGGAAACATAGTGTCATTTTTTCATTTGACTTCCAGGTCCAGGTTGATCGGCTTGATTTGCTTGAGTGTATATGAAATCATTGAAGATATTTTCTCCTTGAATGTTTAGGTTCTACAGATTCAATATCTATCCTTACTTCTTCTTTTCATGTAAGTCATTGAGTATCTCTAGAAGATTGTCTCGTATGTTCATGAAAAAGACTGATCTCCCAAAAACATTTTTCTTTAGTAGTTCGAGGTTCCCTTATATAGCTTTTAGCTCCAGCAATGGGAATGATTACCTTTTTAGAGGTATAAGGTATGGTTATTAAAATACCAACAACTCTCAATAATTAATAGTTGTTGCATTAAAAACATCAAATATAGCAGTTGCTAAATAAACAAATAGAAATAGTGTTTAGAGAAACATTGACTAGTTTCCATCGTTAGCTGTTAGTATCAGTGAGCTTGTATCGGTATCTCTTCTGTCGATAGCTCCTCTTATCGGTAGCTCCTTCTATCGGTAGCTGTTACTCTTTATAATAGTAGCTCTATGTATCAGCAGCTCTTTCTATCGGTAGCTGTTATGACTATTAGTGACCTTTCTATATCAGTGAATGTATGTATCAGTAGATTTTTTTATTGGTGGTCTTGTAGACTTCATTGGTATGTATCTCTGTCTATCTGTATCAGTAACTCTTCTGCATACCGGTGGACTTATGCATACCAGTGGACTTATTCATACCAGTGGACTTACTCTATCAGTAGGTCTGTATTAGTGATTTGAATACTAATCTGTTCTATGAAAATCATATTCATATTGAGTTAGTAACATTTCTAAACAAGTATAAACATATATAACCATTGATTAAGAAATTACAATGATCATTTTGATATTTTATCAACTTTATAATATAATGTCATAGATTGAACAAATAATTATTATAAAGATAAACATTATTTGGGATTATCAATGAATATTGCAACATAATTGAGATTATCAAAAGAGGTGAGGTTAACAAGTATGATTCCTACCATTTCTTTTTCCAAACAACATGGTTAGAGCAACCTTTGGATTGAGAGTGACTCGACCACCATTATTCAAGAAATTTGGAATGGTGTGATACATCTTGTGTGGCCGATAACCATCCAATGGATGGGCTGTATCCACACTCTTCTCGACATCAACTACATCATCACTCATATATATCATGAATCTACCATTGTTGTTGATGGCCTTGTGAATAAGACGGCTAATCAAGAAATTACTTGGCTTGATGATCTTCCTGCTGATCTACTTCCCTTTCATAACAATGATGGTAGTATGTTTCTATATTTTAGACACATGTAACCTCTCTTTATTATAATAATTGTGCCTTGTATTTCGTTCCAGGAACCACCTTCTTCAAAAAAGAGTATTTACATTGATAAAAAGGAATTGAAAATTAAATCTTTTAACATTCTAAGTGTCTTATATAAATTTAAACATTAAAATCATAAGACGCATGAAAGAATAAATTTTAATAAAACATTATATAATGTAAGAATAGACATAATATGGATATTTAATTCCAAAGGGTCTTTATATACACTTTATAAAAGAATAAAGATGCAAATCATCAATAAATTTTTCAATGAAAGGAGATTGAGAAGAAATCCTTTACCTTAAGTCCAACTGGTAACTTGTGTCTTTATATTCCTGAATAATAAATTTATGTTAATTATTTAAATTAATTAGAACATTTTTAAGGTTTATCCCTATTTTTAATTTCACTTATTAATTTTTTTTTAAACAACTACATAAACAACTAAGTTTACATCGGGTATTTTGACCATATTCAGTTTATCTGTAAAAAATAAACTTGTTAGGTAAACTATGGTCAATGGGATAATTATATAAACATATAAAGAATAATAATCATGAAATAATTATCATAATTATACATCAATTAAAATATTAAAACCAATAATTAAATATGGTTATGAAAAATGAACCAACTTTACAATCATGGAGACGGTTGGGCATATACACATGAGTAACATTCCTATTTTTCAATGATCATTTTGGAAAGAATGTAAGTAATATTTATATTTCATGAATGATAATTATATAATATATATGATATTATTTTATCATATAAAATAATTTATAGAATTATTGTGATGTAAAATGAATCACATCAAGTCGAGGAGGCGGTAGTCCACACGTCCACGAATGACATTATTACTTTTTCATTATGTGAAAGGGTAATAAATAAAGTAATAAATTATATATTATAATGGTAATTATTCCAGGAATATAATATTGATTTCATGTGTGTCATATTTTTTTATTAAACTCCTCATTAATACATTCCACGTAATTTCTCAATGTATCATATCGCTTGGTGGAGGCGGTACTCCACACGTCCACAAACGATGTCATCATTTTTACACAAAATATAAATCATGAATTTAGGTGGATATAAAAATTAAGGAAGTATGAATAAATCATAAATATCACACACACATATATATATATATTATAAAAATATTTTTTCCATCACAATTCCCAACCATGAGAGGTGGTAAAGTAAAAGTGAATGACATCATTAGGCGAGGCAGTAGTTTGTCTTACACGAATATTAATTTCCTTACCCATTTAATGGAAGTGCATGTAGGTGTAGGTAAAACCATAAAAATAAAAACATATAATTATATTTATGATAATTATTTTATTTTGTAATAATTTAATAATAAGGAATTAAGGGAGTGGGTAAGGATAAAATTTAAAAATGCAAGTTAATGATAGTTACCTCTTATTCGAGAAACTCCTTTTGGTTTTCACCAAAGGGATTCATTGGTTGGATTTATGACCAATGTTATGAATATAGAGTGAAGTTAGGGATTTTGTGATATTATATTTTTAGGGATTGGATGATACAATCGTTCTTGAGAGTTGTGAATAAATGGGAAGTGTGGGTGCATTTTTATAGTGGAGGGGGAGTGACATTCATGTAAATATAATATGCTAAACACTATTGGGAGGTATACCTTACATAATGTGACCACAATAATGGTATGAATTGGATAAAAGTGGTTATATGGTAGAATACTGTCCATATAATGGTTTTCGTAAGAGTTTATAGGTCATTTGGACTCTTAATATTAATGTTTAACCACTAAGAAAGCACAATTTTACATTAATCAATGTAATTGATTTTAATCACTTTCAGTAATATTTTTGTTAAAAAATAAGTTTAAATTATTTAATATTATAAATTATTCACATTAAAAACATTTAATCCATTTTTCCAAATTCCAATAACATAAGTGGCAGAAATTTATTTAAAATTAATCCCACAGATGGGACGATAAAGCGAGTTTTTAAGGTAAGAATGTTCAAAAGTATACTAATTTTTTACATTTAAATGCAATGTGAAATTGTTTCCAATAACATAAATTGGTTTAAATAATATAACATTTATATAATTATAAATTAAATTCAATTAGTAACATTATTTAACTATATAAATAAATTTGAGGAAAATTCATTTCTGAACTAAAATTCAGTTTTATTCACTATTAATAAAAATATAAATGTTCTCCAAAAAATACCAAATATATAACCAAATTAAATTTTAAAATTTTTTATATCAAAAAAGAAGTTTATTTTTTCATAAAATAATTATAAATGTATTTAAATTTAGTTTTAAAGTAAGTCTTCCATTAAAAGGAGGGAAACCAACTATCTTAAATAATAATATTTACAATATTTTATTGTTTTATATAACCCATACTTATGCTAAAAAAATTATTAAGGGAAACTCATTAATGAATTTTAGTTATTCTATTAGAACTATCATATCATTTAATTTAAAATTACTATAAAATTTATAAATACCAATGAAAATGAATAATACTTATTCTATCATTACCTAGGATGTTACAACTTAGGAAACATGAAATGAACTATCTAACCCATGAACTTGAACTCATAGTTAAGATGGATTTTAATAAGATTTGAAGAAATTAACTTTTTAGAGAAATTCATACCATTTATTTCAACCCCAAAATCCCGAGTTATATCTTCTCTAAAAAAAATTGAATCTCTAAAAGTAGTATTGGGTGGAGTACCTATGGTCTGGACCCAAAAACTTTCTTCTTTAATTAATGGATATCATGCCTCCAAATATATATTTTATTATGTTTTAAAAATATAATGACATATAATGGATTTTACATTTCATGATAATTTTTTACATCATTGTTTGAGATGAACTTTTACAATCAAGAACAATAAATATAAAAAACACTTACTAAAATAATAACAACACTTTATTCCTTTATTTAATAAATTTTCATTTAGTCTATAAATCTTCATATTAAAAATCCAAATATTAAAATGGGAATAATAACAGAGAATAAATAACGTAAAATTTAAAAAATTGGGTCACCTAAATTTCCTATAATCATCCCACCCACAAACATCGCCATAGAAAAGAAACAAAGAGTTAGTAATAAAAAATTAATCTTAGTAATAACATAGAACCGTGATAGAATCGAAGTGAATGATGAAGGTAAGAATGATATCATATTTATAGGTAAATATAACCCAATACCTTCAAATTTTTCAATTAATATGGTTGGTTATCATTATGATCATTATTCAATAAAACTATTGGTCATTATTTTTGTTGGTTAGATAGATGCATTTAAATGATCGCCGATATTATTTAATGATATAATAAAAAATGTACTATTTTTGAAGATGATAAAACAAAATATATTAAAATATTTTTATGTTCACTTATTAAATAAAAATTTATTTCACGATATAATCTTATAAAAGGACTTTTAAATGACAATCCCAAAGTAATTTTTGTAGTGGTCTGAATATTTTATTTTTTCTATTAAATTGTTAATTTTCATTTAAATAATAATTTGATTTAAAATTAAAACTATAATAATTATATAATTATTTGAACAAAATAAAAATAATTTTTTGACTAATCACATCAAAATTATATCAGAATTATTTTTTTTTAATTTTCTAACGAAGGTTATTTTTTAAAAAAAAGTGAAAATCGCCACTTTAAAAATCACTGTGATTTTTTGAAATCACTATTTTGTAAGAATGAATAATGATTTATGAAAAATTTTATTTGATTAAATTATCATTTAATAAGTATGAAAATTATTTTTTTGAATTTTAACTTTAATTTATAAATTTATACCTTGCAATTTGAACAAAAAATTAAAATTTAAAGATAAAACATATTTTTGATTTGTGTATATTAATTGGGTTGTTTGGAAGGTTTAGTATGGTTTAAAGAGGAATTTAACATCCAAAAAAATTCTAAAATTAATAAATAATCCATAATAGGGTTTTAATTTAATTTTATCAAAATTGGTTTCCATATATATTAAAATAATCAATATTTAATCACATAAAACCCACCCCTACTCATGTATAAATGTACCGCTTTCCCCACTACTCACCACTCCAAATTGAACATCCATGTATTTATTCCCATTTAAACTATCCAAATATCCTAAAATTTGTTCCAATTATATCTAAAAGTTCCTAACTTAAAACCCTCCATGGTTTAGGAAGAAACTCTTAAAGGTAAGAGAATACTCTTCCTCACCTCTTTCATTCAAGTATGTCCTTATTGTGTATCTTCTAAATTTCCAGATTATTTATATTATTCATGAAATTTTGATATTTCATATACTACAAATGTTATTTCTTATCAATTTTATACCTTATTTACATCCTATTATTCACATTCCATAATCCAAAATGTATACCATTATGTTTCTAAAATTTAGTAAGGTAAATTCTCATCTTATTCTTTTTCATTCAAATGTATCCTTTTTGTTAGTTTATTTATTGTCAAATATTCTTTCTTTTTATTAAATGTTTATCATTAATTTACTTACCAAATAGTTTTTAATCAATGTGAGACCTCAATTCCTATATATTATTCCTTTTCTTAGTCAATGTTATGTATCATTATGCTGCTAAAATTTAAAAAGGAATCTCCCTCTATCTTATCCAATCAAGATTCTTATTTGAATTTATACTTTTTGAATATAAATTTTCTATTTTTTTATGTTTTTATAATTCTAAAATTTCTATCTAATTGATTTTATAAGGATGATATATCATTTTTCTCCTCTCATTATAACATATTATTATTTTGTTACTATGTCTATGTAAGGGAATTCTTCTCTTATCCCTTTTTTATTGAAGTAATCCTATTTTTTTGAGTTTGTAAATATCAAAGATCCATTATTTTTATACATATTTCTAATTACCCCTAATTCAGAAATAGTTTTTTAAGTAGGTTATACATTCATTCCATCCCATTATTCCCTTTTCATAAGCCACGATGTATATTGTCCTGTTGCCAAAAATTTTTAATGACATTTCTCTTTTCTGTATGAGAAATTATCATATTTAGAATACCCAAATATATTCTATGATTATTCAACTATATTTAAAACTATCTTATTTATTTAGATATTTTTATATATGATTCCCATATTCAATTTTCATGGGTTAAAAATTATGTTTTGTTCCAGTATTTTAGAACATTGTATGTAGTGGTTTTGATATGAAACTCGTTACTACTATCATGGCTTGGAGTGTGATAAAATTCCACTATGATAGTCTTGGGAGACTATCTCAATTACTATTATGGTTTGGGGATTGAATAAATTCCAATACTATAGTATTGGGAGTAAACCTTGACTAATAAGATGGTTTTTGGAGTGAACCTAATCTATTATGATAGTCATGGGAGTGAATCTTGACCAATATGATGATTTGGGGAGTGAACTCATTCCACTATTATAGTATTAGGAGTGAACCATTACTAATAAAATTAGTTGGGGAGTGATCTAATTCTATTATGGTAGTCTTGGGAGTTAACCATTACTAATATGCTGATTTTTTAATGATCCCATTTCACTGTGATAGTCTTGAGAGTGAACCTTGTAACTACCTGAACTATTATAAATAAAATTGAGCTCATGATTTAATTAAATGCCTTATTATGTAATATATTTAAAGAAAACACATGTACTTATTTTGTTTTATTATATAAAATTGTATTCAAAAGACTATTAAGTATCATTACCATTGATAATATAGTCTTTGAATAGAGATCACATGATTATTATAAATATAAGGATTTAACAAATCCAATTGAGAGAGACCAAGGAAGTGATAACCTCAACCTATAGGATCATACCCTATGAAGGCCATTTATTAGTGATTCCAATGAGGATAGAATAATTGTGATTTCCCATTGACAAATAGAATGCTGAGATCCAACAAATTAAGCTTTTGATAATCCTTTTATAGGATAAGTTTAAGCTTATCGAGATCACAACCTGAGCCATGTATGCCAAACCACCCCATAAAAGTCTCACCACTGCTCACCATACCCTTAGGGAGTTTTTTGGTGTAATAAATAGGTATTTATAAATACTATATAGATATGAATATTTAAAATATTTTTCCTATAATAATTAATATATTTTATTCCTATTATTATTACTTTATAAATGCTTTTTATTTTGACACAATAAAACAGAAATAGTATTTACAAGTAGTATTCAAATTAAACTAAGGTATTTATTTTCATGAATTGATGTATTTTGGAAATAAATAATATTTTAATAAAATATTATAATTAAGTAATTTTTATCAAATATAAATGATCATATAATATTTATGTAGTCCAATGTAATGTTTATAAGGGTTGGAAAACGGTTGTTATAAAAAACATTTCTCAATAAATATCGATTATTATATTAAATGTGAAAAATAAACATATTTATAAAAATATTTAGATAAAAATAATATAATATTTGGAATTATAGCATCGTAATTATCAAACAGTTAAATTTTTATAATTTTATGAGTTAGTCAATTTTTTGGGTAAAAATTAAATATTGTATAAATATACTTTGTGTTATGAAATCATAATAAACCAAAAGTGATTTAATAAATACGATAAAAGGTATAAGTAAACAAATTTATGTTTCATATATAAAATAATTAGATTTTATGTTTATTAAACATATTTTATAAATCCATTATGAATCCGCCAAAACCATGAATATATTTTATGATTTTAAAATCATTTATTTAAGATTATCACTCACCTTCGTAGAAGAAAGAGAATTATTTTATAAATTTAGATCCTATAAATTGTAAAATAATAGAAACCACTCTCATTTAGTAGAAACTATGGGAAAAAACCAATGTAATTTTTTTGGTTTTGGTTATTTTATTTTATAGTGTCACAAACCTACATTTGAGTAATGAAAAAGAATTACCCACTCTTTTTTGATATAAACCCACTGAATATCCCTCTTATCTTCACTAAAAAATATTTTCTAACTCCATTAATCTTAAATAAACTCTCAATATTTCTACCAAGGTTCTGGAAATCTATCTAGAATATCCTTCTAAGAATTTGTAGTCACTCAGTCAAGTATTGGATCCTCACCTTCTCATCTTTATTAAAGTTTCTTTATTATATTATTCCTTTTATTTACAATTTTTAATGTGGGTATATTACTATAAATTTCCCTATTACTTCCAATTTTATGTCCAAATTATGAGCGAAACATTTCACTCTCATCGACCCATTATATAAATTTTTAAGTGATGTCATTATGTTGCCGAAATTTCACTATGATTTTCCATACCAAAATAATTGTGTAGTGAATACCATAACCATTTCATATCAAGGGTATTCACCATTGTACACTTATAATTATTTTAATTTGGAATTACATGTATTTATTATACACTCCTTGATCATGTAATAACTTATGATGATGAATGAATCCATGTTTTATGATCTATGTTCCACACCTAAGCATGAGAATGAAATGAAAGTGACTGGTGCATCAAGAATTATATAGTGCTCCAATGCATTGGGTAATTTTTAGTCTCATGAGTCATTATTTTGGGATAGGGAGTGAATATGTTTTTTTAATCAATTTTTTTCCATTATGATGTCTTAGCAGTTATCCTTATCCTATGTTTATTATGTAGTGTTTTATGATGATTTCATATTTCCTATGTTAGGATTATCATGATATATCATGTCTTATTATTCATGTTCCTTTTATTCTATATTGATATGAATTTTTTATATCATGTATTATCTTATTCCATTATTATTCCCTTACCGTACTTTATAGATCACCCATTACTTATGTGTGTCCCCTATTTATCCCATGTAGTTTTAAGTATGAGGATGTTAAGAAAGTTTTCAAGAAAGATGATGTATTTCCTATTTTAAGTTGTTATGTAATGTATCTAATTACCAAAGACACTATATTTGTAGATATTATGGTATGTATTAAGTGTAATATTATTTATAAATCATTTAATAATATGAAATAAAGAGTAAGGTTTTTATAGTTTGTATCAGATGAAATGTTTAGTTTTTTTTGGGTTTTGGATTGGAAACCTATAGGAAAATCATTAGGGAAAATACTAAGTATAAAAAAACACCCCAAAATTTTGGTAAGTATAGAGTAAGTGGTTTAGCAAGAAAATAAATCCCTATCTGTATACTACAAGTGTACATAGATGGAGCACATTTGTACAAATGGGTAACAACTCCAACAAAATGCATCAGGCCCGAATCGTTGTTATCTAGTATAGGAAAATGAGCCTTACTATACATCTGATTTGAGATTCTTGGGTGATATGCTTCGTAAAAATCACAAGATCATTATGAAATATTTTTAAGGGAATACAAAAATTCAAATAAAAATACATGTTTTGAAATAGATCACAGATGACATAGATTGAAGCCTATTAATTCATATGTTAAGGATATATATGTATGTTATAAGATATACCATTAATGTCATTAGATTTCCCATATATGTGTACAATTGTTTAAAAACAATCACCTCTATTTTTTTCTTTTATTCTACCTAATGGCCAGAAATAGGAGGAATTGGGTAAACTACCAATGTTATAGGTAACATGATGACTGCCCCAATAAGATGTCCAACCTAATGGGAGTTGGAATCTTGATCTCTATGATGATACTCTCTCACCTAACTTAGGTAATTAACTGAAAACTGGATCTAGAGGAGCTTCCAAACCCCCTTAAGAGAGAATAAGCATCAATTGAGACCTTTATACGAAAAAGGCCTCAATCTTTCCATGGACCATCTTATCCCTTAATCATAGAATAATATATGAAATCCATTGAGATGATATTATCTATACTTCAATGTTCTGAGAAAGAGAAGGTTCTACTAGATATTTAATGTATGGAGGGTGAAGATGATAATTTGTGGAAATTGGTCAATAATTTGAATCCTCAAGAAAAGATCCAAGTGATGGGGTATAAGGAATTCTAAAAATTGTTTTTCAGTAAATATTTTCCTCACACTCTTCAGCTTAAAATGGAATGGGATTTCTTTACCCATAAGAATAATGGTGTAGAATCTATCAATTCATACTAGGAAAACTTTACAATACTTTCATGATATGTATTGGGTTTGGTCGTTACCCTCAAATGCAAGGTTGACTACAACTTTAGTGGGATAAAACCTAGTTTATGAAAATCCCTAGTCATCTGAGACTTTGATAGCTATGAGTAAATTTTTTAATATTCCCTAAATGTTGAAATAAAGGTTATATAATTTGAAGTGTATCATGGGGATACGAATTGGAATGTGAAGTTTAATTCTGGGGGACAAATTGAGAATTCTAATGGTGCCAAGAAATTTCAACATATCAGTTTTCAATGGTGTTGAATGAAGAACCTAAAACTTTTCTAAAGATGAATGAGGAAATTATTTAGGTGTTGGAAGGAAGGAGACCTAGCTAGTTATTTCTGATAGGATAAAACCACTAATTTAATAGAGGAAAGAACTCTCTATTCAACCATTAACACATTGTTTATTGCTTCAACTTTAAGGAACTTGGGAACTTTTCCAACTAATGCACCAAGACAATGATTTGTGGATACCACCAACAAACTACAAGGAATCAAGGGAGAGATTTTTTCATTACAACTGTTGAGGTGGATCTCGATAATAAAGTGGTGATAGGTAAACTATTTATTCATTGAATAATATAAATCATACATTTTGATTCTGGTACTAATAATTTATTCACATCTTGAAATTTTAGTAGAATTCTTCAAACACCACAACAAATAAAAAAAGTATTTCCACTAGTGAAAATGTTAAATGGGTAAATTATGGAATCCCATGAATATAAATACCCCCTATCATAATTTTTGGGTTGAACATCTTAGTGATCCTTTTCATACTCCCTTTGGTGGAATTTAAAGAAACTCTAGTCATTCATTGACTTTCCCTATACAAAGCCAATATAAATTTCCATGATATGGAAATCACTCCCCATATTTCAAATCATCCCCTGATTCTGTACATGTGCAAGGAGGGGTATGAATCTTATTTTTCACTAAAATAGTAATCTTGGATATTCTTTCCCTAAGAGTAAGAGTATCTGGATCAAATGATGAGTATAATGAAATAATTATCCTTGAAGACATGCCGATTGTGAAGGAATACACTAATGTGTTTCTTGATAAATTTACCAATCTTTCTCCAAGTCGAGTGGTCAAATTTTCAATCAAGCTTATACCTGGGGAATTAAGATTATCTAAGACTCTATATAGAATTACTTTTGTGGAACTTGAGGAGTTGAAGAAACAACTATAGGAGAATATGGATAAATGGTTCGTACCCCCATGTGCTTCACCACAGGGTGAACTATCCCTCTTTATGAAGAATAAGGTTCATTAAATGTGACTTTGAATCGATTATTATGTTCTCAACAAGCTCATGATAAAGAGAAATTATCCCCTACTACATATTTATGAATTGATAAATCATCTATTAGGAGCATGATACTTCTATAAGATGGATCTTTGGTCAGGATATTGTCAAATAAGGGTGAAGAGGGAAGAGATCCTTAATACATCTTTTTATATAAGGTATGGTCACTATGTGTTCATATTAATGCCATTAGGACTCACTAATTCTATAATAATATTATTGTGCATGATGAACATAGTCTCTATAGATTACATTGAAATTTTTTTGAGTCTTTATAGATGATATTATAATACACTCCAAAATCATGGAGGAACATGAGGAGTATCTAAGCACCATTATAATGAACTATGAAAGAAGATTATTTATTCTAGGTGTAGAAAGTGTGAGTTTTTGTTGAAGGAAGTCTCTTTATTTGGGAATATCATCATAATAAATGGTATAACAAGGGAACATTAAAAAACATAGGAAATTAAAGGATAACAGAGGCCAACATCTATGACAAATATCCATAGTTTCCTTGGGTTAGTCAGGTATTATTACCAATTTGTGAAAATTTATTAGGATTTTCAAAATCTCTTACCACGATAAATAAGAAGGGATTCAAGTTTTAATGGAATGATAAATGTGAAGAGAGTTTAAAGGAGATGAAAAGGAGTCTTATCATTGCAACTTTACTCGCACTTCCCACAAAGTGGAGAACTTTTCATGGTATTCAACCTTGCATTGATGAAGGTTTGGGTTACATGTTTATGGAAAATTAAAAGTGATAGCCTATGATTCAAGACAATTAAAAGTTCATGAACAAAACTAAATAATTTATGATATGGAGATGGCCGTAGTGATATTCACTTTAAAATTTGGTGTCATTATCTCGTTGGGGAGAAGTGTGAAATATATATGGATCATAAAAGCATCCAATATATATTCCCACAGAAATAGATGAATATGCGCCAATGAATATGGTAAGAGATAATCAAGTATTATGACTACACAATCCACTACCATAATGGGAAATCGAATAAAGTGGAAGATACTCTAAATACAAAGGATCCAACAATTCTATCATAGCTGAGAATTGATAGGCTTCCAATCATCTTAGATTGGGAATATATTGACATGGGAATTATAAATGAAGGAATATCATCAATCCTTTCATAAATGATTGCTCAAACATCTCTTATGGAGAGGTTAAAGGATTCTTGAAGAGATAATGTGGGAATTCAGGAGAAAGTGGAAGCTATAAAGAAATGGAAATCCTTAGAGTTCAATGTTAATGAAGAAGGAGTTGTGAGATTTGGGTCAGTACTATGTCTACTATCAAATATTGAGTTAAAGGAGTTATTGGATTATGAAAAAAGCTAAACCTTATCTATCCATCCTAGAAGAAAGAAGATGTATCAAGATATCTGATAACAGTATTGTAGGGACAATATGAAGAAGGATATCACAAAATATACATTAAACTACCTTCTATGTCAGCAAGTGAAATCTTAAAGACAAATATCTATGGGTATGATGCAACTATTACTCATACCAATATTAAAATGGGAAAAATCATCATATAATGTTTCATAGGACTTACGAAAACATCCATAAAAAATTCTATATGGGTTGTTCTGGATCATCATACAAATACAAATCACTTTATTGTGATTCGATATGACTTCTTAATGGATCAAGTTGCACATATATACATTAGAGAAGTGGTAAGGCAACATGGATTACCAATATAGATTATATCTAATTGCGATATGAGACTCAACTCCATGCTCTAGAAAAGTCTCCAACATTCTATAAAAACTATGTTGAACTTCATTATATCTTATCACCTTCAAAATGATGTAAAATATAAGAAAAATATCCAGAAACTTGAAGACATGTTGAGAGCATGCTCAATTAACTTCAAAGGAGGATGGGATAAACATATTCCTATGGTTGAGTTCCCATAAAATAATAGTTTCCAATTAAGAATAAAAACAGATCCTTATGAATCCCTTTATGGGAAGAGGTGCATATCAACGACATGTTTGGATGAATTTGAGGAATAAAAAATTCCAGATCCTGAAATTGTCAAAGAAATGATGTAAATGGTTAAAACATTCAACAAAACATCAAGGTTTTTTAGAGTTAATATAAGAAATATCTAATAATAATTTATAACACCTAGAGTTTGATGTTAGGGACATGGTATTCTTCCACATATATCCATGAATTAACGTGATGATATTTAGAAATAAGGGAAATTTTAGTCCAAGATACATTAGACCCTTTGATATCCTTGATATCATCGGAGAAGTGGCCTATCGACTATAACTCCCAGCTAACCTATACCAAGTACATGATGTATGCCATGTATCCATCTTGACGAAGTACATACTAGACCCCTCACATGTACTCAATCAAGAGATGGTACCTTTGTAGAATGATCTCTCATATGAGGATAATCTGGTGAAGATGTTAGATTGTAGAGGCAAAGTTCTACGGAATAAGATAATGCACCTAGTTAATGTGTTGTGGAGAAACGAAAAGTGTGAATAATTTATGTGGAAACTAGAGGAGGTGATGAAACAGAGTTACCGTAATCTATTATAGTGTGGGAAATGAAAAATTTGTGGTCCAATTTTTGGAATGCTTAATATTGTAATGACCCAAACTTTTATAAATAAAATCCCCCTTATGATTAAATTAAATGTCTTATTATGTAATATGGTCATAGAAAACACATTCACTTCTTTTTTATTATATCCAATTTGATTTAAAAAACTACATTATATAATATATATGTGGAAGAGTGACCACATTATTTGTATAAATATAGGGTTTTAACAAATCCAATTAATATAGACATTGGATGTGATGACCTCAACCAGTAGGATCATAACCTACGAATCCCATTTATCATAACATCTAAGGGGGATAGAATCACTAGTATTTCCCCTTGACCAATCCCAAGATTAAATCTAATAAATTAATCATGATAGAAACTATTTACGGGAGAAGTTCAAGCTTATCGAGATCACGACCCAAACCATGCATGTCGAACCACCCAATGAAAGTACCATCATCATGCACCTTAACCTTAGTATTTTTATGATGTAATAATGGGATACATATCAATTATTTATCAAAATGAGCCTGCACATTATTTTTTATATAATAATGAAAAAAATTTCATCTTATTATTATTAATTTATAAATGTTTTTTTATTTCAAAATAATAAAACACAAATAGTATATTTGAGTAATATTCAAATTAAACTAAGGATTTTATTTTGATGAATAAATTTATTATTAAAAAAAACACATTTTTGAAAAATATTATTAATAAATAATTTTTATCTAATATAAATGATCATATAATTTTTATGAAGTCAAATGTAATTTTTATAAGGGTTAGAAAACTGTTGTTGTAAAAAAAACATCATTTCTCAAAAAATTTCAATTATTATTTTAAAGGTGAAATATACATATTTGTAAAATTATTTAGATAAAATGATATTATTTTTGGAATGATAGTGTCGAAATTTTCTAATGGTGAATTTTTCAAAATTTTCCGAGTCAGTTGAATTTGTGGGTAAAAAATAAATACTGTGTAAATATAATTTGTGTATTATGACATAATAATGACACAAATGTAATGAAATAAACACTATTAAAGGTATATTCTACCAAATATATGATTTATCTTTAAAAATATGGGATTTTATTTTATTTTATTAATTTTATAAATCCATTAGGATCCTCCAAAACCATTAATATTTTTTATGGTTTTAAGAGTATGAATCACCTCTACATAATCAAGGGTATTATTTAATTAATTTAGTCACATGGACTTATAAAAAATGTAAACTACACCCCTTTGGTATAAAAAATGGTAAAAAACCAAGGTATGGTTTGTTGTTTTGGTTAGTTTATTATATATAGTCCAAAACATAAGTTTGATGAATTATATAGAATTTCAAACTCATTTCCTATATAAACCCACCCATGAACCCACTTATATTCACTAAAAATTATTTTATATCTTATTTAATATTTTATACCCTCTTTAGAGTCCTCCCTTAATTCCCCAAATCTCCCAAGAAGCTCCCCCCAAAAATGTGAAGTCACTCACTCAAGTAAGCAATCCTGAACTTTTCTTTATTGAGGATTATTTATTATATTATGACTTATATTTCCAATTAAGAATGTTGGGATATGAACTTACATCTTTCTATTAAATTTAATTTAATTTAAAAATTATTAGAGACCCCTTTCTCTCTCATAAACCCATTTTATAAATTTATATGTGACATCGTTGTTTTGTCGAAATTTCACCACGATTTTCCATACCAATTTTTTTTTGAAGTTAATGCCATACCCATTTCATATTAAGGGTAATAACTTTATATACTTAAACATATTTATAATTGGACTTACATGTTTTTATTCAACACTAATTAATCATGGAATAAATTATTATTATGAATGAATCCATGCTGTATGATCTATGTGGCATACTTAAGCATGAGAATGAAATAAAAGTGATGGGTGCACCCAAAATTATATAGCACCCTAATGTATTGGGTACTGTTTATTCTCATGAGACGTTTTGTTGGAACATCGAGTAAACATTATTACTTTATGAGAATTTTTAAATTATGATGTCTTGGCAGTTATCCTTGACCTATGTTTATGATGCATTGTTTTATATGTTTCCCCATTTCTCATGTTATCATTATCATGCTATATCCAGACTTATTATTCATGTTCCTTTTATTCCCCATTGATATGGATATTGTATAACTTGTATTTCCTTATTAAATTATTATTCCATTACTAGGATTTATATCTCACCCCTTTTTTAGGTATTTCTCTAGGATATCCAATGCAGATCTATGTACGAGAATGTTAAGGATGTTTTCAATAAAGATGATGTATTTCCGGTTTTAAGATGTAATGTAATGTATGTAATTTCATAATTCACTATATATATTAGTCCTACTGGTTGTGTTATGTTTCATTTTATGTAATATATCATCAATTAATGTGAAATAAATAGTAGGTTTCTTTATAAACCCTAACTAATACAATGGTTTGGGGAGTGAACCCTTTCCACTATGATAGACTTGGAAGTGAAACTTGAGTAATATGATGGATTGAGGAGTGAACCCATTACACTACAATAGTATTGGGAGTGAACCTTAACTAATAAAATGGTTTGGGGAGTGAACCCATTTCACTATGACATTCTTGGGAGTGAATCTTGACTAATATGGTGGTTTGTGGAGTGAACTCATTCTGCTATGATTATATTGGGAGTGAACATTAACATATATGATTGTTTGGATAGTGAACCCATTCCAATATGATAGTTTGGAGAGTGAACCTTGACTAATACGATGCTTTGGGGAGTGAACCCAATCTACTATGATAGTGTTGGGAGTGAGACATGAGTAATATGATGGTTTTTTGAGTGAACCCATTCCATGATGATATTCCTGGAAAAGAACCTTGACTATAAAAGAAATGACTTTTTATAATTATGTCTATTGACCAATTCCATTACTCATTCCAATATTATTATCTCATGGCTCATGTTCCTATATGATTCATGTCTTATGAACTACCAATTTTTTTTCTCTAGGCTTATAAAAATCCAATTTTTATATTATATCCAAATTCACATGTTTTGTATCTTTTATTTATGATTTTTATCTCATGATATTCATCATTTACTATCTATTATTATCATTCATATTCCATTTCCATTTTCCCCATACTTTAATTTTTTATCACCTTTTATTTTTTATGTATTCCCCTAAGAAATTACTTGCAGTGAGACGACTTTGGATGGAATAACAAAGGTGTCTCCAAAAATAATTGAATAATGTTTATGTTTATGTTATACTTATTAAATTAATGTAATATGTACCTAATTTCCTATACACTGAACCTAATTTTTTTTGGGTTCATTAATGTAATTTTTTATTAAGGATTTATGTAAAAGTAATGTATTTAAAAGGCAGATCACCATAATTGGTATCAAATGATGGTTTAGTTATTTTTGGAAATTTTGATTAGAAAACATTAGTAAATACCTAAAGGATGGCTCTAAATATATGAAAAACTCCTAGTATTTTGGTGATTATTAAGTAATTGGTTTCCAATAAAATAAATCCATGTATAGATACTACAAGTGGATATGGATATGGGACAGATATACCTAGGGGTAACACCTGAAAACACAATATTAATGTAGAATCAATCTGGAATGGGTTCACAAAAATGGACCTCTCTGCACACCTATTTTGAAACACTGATGGGATATTCTATAATTAATAAAATCTATTATAAACCAATTTTAAGGATATAAAGATAAAATAAAACTTTTATTAAGTTTAAATTATATCATCCTAGAATTTATATATTAGAAATATTTTAATATTTTGATTTCCTTTAAAATTTTTGTCATAATATTCCCAATAATTAATAATAAATATGAATAGGGAATTGGTAACTATTTGAAAAAACTATACAGAAGTACCATCATCATTTTTCAATCAAGAATATGAGTTGAAATTTTGTGAATGATTTTATTTTAAGGGGGAAATAATGTAACGACCTGAAAAAATATTCTTCTTTTATTAAGGGATATGATACCTCCTAATAAGTATTTATTATGTTTTACTAATAAAATCACATGGAACTGATTTTATATTTAATTTATGATTTTTTCATCATTCTAGAGATGAACTTTTACAACCAGGAATATTAAAAGGATAAAAAAACATACTTGAAAACCAACAACACTTCATAAAATTTTTAGGATCTTTAAATTTACATTAAACAATTACTATTAATAAAAAAAATATAAAAATGGGAAGAATAATAAAGAATAAATAAAGTAAAATATCAAAATTTGGGTCACCTCAATCCCCTAGAATCATCTCACCCTTGAATAACACTATAATAAGGACACCAATATTTAGCAACATAAAATTCATTTTGGAAATGATATAGAACCTAGATACAATTGATGTGAATGGTGAAGTGTAATAATTATAGTATTTTAATAGGTGAATATGATTAAATACATTTATGTTCTTAAAATAATATGGTTGTTCAACATTACGATCATTAGTCGATAAAATAGTTGGTCATTATTTTTGTTGGTCACGTAGATGGATTTAAATGATCATTGGGATTACATAGTGATCTAATAACAAATGTATTATTTTTTAAGACTATAAATGAATTATTTTAAAATATTTTTTATGTTTATGTATTGAATATAAAGTTATTTCATGAAATAATCTTATAAAATTATTTTTAATTGATAATACCAAAGTAATATTTATTGTTGTCTAAATTTCTTTTCCTATTAAATGATTAATTTTCATTAAAATAATGATTTCATTGAAAATTAAAAATCTAAAAATTAGAGAATTATATTTGTGAAGTAAAATTTATTTTTGGACACATCATATGAAAATTATCTTAGGATTGTTTTTTGTGAATTTTCTGACAAATTTGAATTATTAGTGAAAAAGTGAAAAATTGCCTTTTTAAAAAACACTTTGATTATATGACATCATTATAATGTCAGCATGACTAAAAATTTATGAAAATTTTATTTAATAAAAATATAATTTAATATTTATAAAAAATATTTAAAAATATTTAATTTTAATTTATAAATTTATTCCATTTATATTTGAACCAAAATTTTAAATTTTGAGATAAAATGTTCTTTTGATTTTTCTACATTAATTGGGGATATTTCAAGGTATGGTTCAATTTATGGAGGAATTTTACATACACCCACCATCTCTAACTGTTAAATAGTCAATGAAAATGGTTTTAATATATTAATCTCACAAGTGGTTTTCTTATTTAGTCAAATAATAAATATTTAATCACTTTAAGCCCACCCCTCATCTTTTATAAATACACACCCTCTCAAATATTATCCACTAAAAATTGAAAAGGAACAAATTTATTCCATTATAACCTATCCAAAGTTCCTCTATGGTGTTCAAAAGGTGTCTCTGAGGTCCAAAAGTTACTCCCTCCATTATTTAGGAAGCAACTCTTAAAGGTAAGTTAATTCTCTTCCACTCCTCTTTCATTCAAGTTCGTCTTTAAAAGGTGTTTTCTAAGTTCCCACCTTATTTATTTTTATTTATTCACTTTTTAAATTTTCAATAGTTACAATGTTATGTTTTATAAATAGGATAACTTAGTTCCCTTCCATTATCCCCTTTCCATAATCCACATTATATATCATTATGCTGCCTAAATAGATTAAGGGAAATTCTTATCTTATTCATTTTTATTCAAGTGTCTCATTTTGTGATATTAATAATTGTAAAATATTATGTATTATCACGAAATTTTGATATTTAATACTATTATAAATTGTTTTTGTATCATGGGATACCCAAATTATCTCCCATTATTCCTTTTTAGTCCATGTCATATACCATTATGCTATTGAAATTTAGTAATAAATATCCCTCTATTATTTTCCAATAATACTTCATATTTAAATTTAGATGTTTTAATAGCAATTAGATATATTGTTATGTATTTATAATTATCCATTTACTATATAATTTATTTTCTATGTATTTTAGATCATTTATACCCTCTCATTATAAGATATACATATTCTGTTACAATGTCGAAGTAAGGGAATTGTCTTCTTATCCCTTTTTCAGTAAAGCACTCCTATTTTGTGAGTCTTTAATTTTCCAATATTCTTTATTTTTATTCAATTTTGGTATTACATATACTATAAAAATAGTTTCTTAACATTGGGATAATTTCATTCCCTCCCATTATTCCCTTTTCATAGGCCACAATGTATAACATCATGTTATTGAACTCATTTCTTGAAATTTCTCTTTTCTACATGAGTAATTATCATATTATGAATACCAAAATATCTTCCATGTTAATTTACCTAGATGTAAAAATATCTCACTGATTAGGGTATTTACATATATTAAACCCATATTCCCTTTCCATGGGTTAAAAATTATGTTATGTTCAAGTATTTAAGAACTTTGTACGCAATGGTTTTGATAGGAAACCTATTACTACAAAGATGGTTTGGGGAGATAAACAATTACACTATGATAGTATTGGGAGTAAAAAATGACTATTATAGTGGTTTAAAATGTGAACCCATTCCACTATGATCGTCTTGAGAGTGAACCTTGACTAATAAAATGGTTTGGGGAGTGAACCCATTCCACTGTGATAGTCTTGGGAGTGAACCATGACTAATAATATAGTTTGGGGAGTGAAACCATTCCACTATAATAGTCTTGAGAGTGAAAATTGAGTAATATTATGGTTTATGGAGTGAACCCATTCCACTATGATAGTATTGGGAGTGAACCTTGACTAATACAATGGTTTGGGGAGTGAAGCCATTCCACTATGATAGTCTTGACAGTGAACCTTGACTAATAAGATAGTTTAAGGTGTGAAGTAATTAAACTATGATATTATTGAGAGTTATCATTGACTAATATGATGGTTTTGGGAGTGAAGCCATTCCAATAAGATAGTCTTTGTAGTATACATTGACTAATATTATGGTTTGGGGAGTGAATCCATTCCACTATGATATTATTGGGAGTGAACCTTGAATACTTCTATGGGGAGTGAACCCATTCCATTATGTTAGTCTTGGGAGTGAACCTTGACTAATAAGATGGTTTTGGGAGTGTACCCATTCCACTATAATAGTATTGGGTGTGAACCTTTACTAACATTATGGTTGGGGAGTAAAAACATTCCATTATTATAGTATTGGGAGTGATCCTTGATAAATATGATGGTTTAGGGAGTGAACCCATTCTACTATGATAGAATTTAGAGTGAACCTTGAATTATATGATGGTTTTTGGAGTGAACCCATTCAACTATGAAATTATTTGAAGTAAAACTTGACTAATAAAATGGTTTGGGGAGAGAACCCACTCTGCAATGATAGTCTTGACAGTGGACCTTGAAAAATATGATGGTTTGGGGAGTGAACCCATTCCACTATGATAGTCTAGGTAGCGAACCTTGACTAATATGATGCTCAGGGGAGTTAACTAATTCAACTATGATAGTATTGTGTGTGAAACTTGAATAATATAATGATTTGGTAAGTGAACCCATCCCACTATGATAGTATTGAGAGTGAACCTTGACTAATACAATGGTACGAGAAGTGAAACCATTCCACTATGATAGTCTTGGAAAAGATCCTTCACTACTAAGGAAATTATTTTCTATAATTATGTGTATGTTACAATTCAATTTCTTATTCTAATTTTATTCTCTCATGAATCATGGTCCATTATGATTCATTTATTGTGATCTGTTGATATTTTTTATATATTCTTGTGAATGTCATATTGTTTTATTGTAACCACATTTACATGTTATTTGTCATCTCTTTATTATTGTTCTCTCATAATATGCCTCATGTATTTTCCATGATTATCCTTCATATTAAATTTCCTTATTTTTTCCATACTGGGATTTATTCTCACCCTTTCCTTTTTATGTAAGTCCCTGATAAATTACATATAGTGATATAGATTTTAAAGGAATAAAAGAGGAGTTTCCCAAAATAATTGAATAATATTTAGGTTTATGTTATCCTTATGTACTTCATATAATATAAACTAATTTCGAAGAATATAAAACTAAAAATATCCTTCACATTCATTAATGTAATTTTTTATTAATGAATTATACAAAAGATGTGTGTTTAAAAGGTTGGTCTCCAAACCTTTAATATATTGATTTTGAAATTTCCTTCACCCTAAGTAATGGTAATGTTGTTGTTTATGCTTTTATAAGGAAACTTCTAAGCCATGCCATAGAGTAATCATCACAGGGGGGGGGAATCTAATGGATCTCTTTTATCAATTTCATTTAGGAGTCTGGAAGAATGAGTATGAGGTTGTTTTGGTGAGTGTGTATTTGACCTCTTCTTTTCTTGAGATGATTCAATAAGATTAACAGTTTTATAATGCATTTATTGGCATATGGGTCTCTCTATAAGGTGGGTATACCTCTTTTGAATGTTCATTCTCTCCAAAGGAAATCTTATGTTTCTAGAATGGGTATATAGTGCATTTTTCTATGAGAAAGGTTGTTATGGGTGACTACCATAGTTCATAGTGGACAGTTCACCTTGGAACCACAATTCTTTTTATTACATGTGGCATCAATTTTGGTGAGAAGTTATGAAATAAGACATTTTTTTTGTTTTTTATCATTGTTATACATTCCAATAGGTTATATCCAAGCACAAAATAGATTTAGTTTTACTTCATCAACTTCTTGTTCCATCTTACAAATGAGATGATATTTCTATGTACATTATTGTTGGGCTTCCGCATGCACCTCGGGGGAATAAAATGATTTGGTTGTTGTTGATAGTTTCACCAAATCATCTCACTTTATACACATCCAAGGTGCAACCAAATTCTAGTTCATGGTCTATATCTATATATGGGAGATTGTATGATTGCATTTACTTCCATCTATAATTGTCTCTAATAGGGATCTCCATTTTTTCTCACTTATGGAGAGGCCACAAGATGTCCATGCGATCATAGGTACGTTTAATCATGGAATATCAAATATAGATGGATTTCTAGACTGAGTGAGCTTTACATATTCTTAAGGACATTCTATGTGATTGCATTTTTGACATTAGTGGATCTTTGGATGACCATTTGGTATTGGTTGAGTTCTATTAAAATAATATTTACCAGTCCTATATCATAATGGATCCTTTTGAGGTCTTGTTTGATGAGTCTTGCAGATATTTATTATGTTGATATGAGATTGGATATTGTTCCTTGGTTGTATTGAATTTGGAACAATATATAAAGATGATTATTTAGTTGATTCATCAAAGAATTTTGATGAAATAGAGCCTATATAAATCCTACTCAAATAATCATTGATTAATTCTAGAGTTTTTTGTTGGTAACTAGGTGCTTTTAAGAGTTTCACCTCATTTGGTTCACCAAATCCAGGGAAAACATGGAATTTATTGGGTAATCAATTTACCCCATCTTGAGATACTCACTTAGACTAACATTTTGAATTAGAGCTTCTTTCTTTCCTTTTTAATCGTGTTTTTAAATTTGTTTTAACTGAGATTTTAGTAACACCTTAAATATCTTAAATTACTATTAGTTATTAATTTATTTCTTTAATATGGATAATCTTTAAGAAGGTTCTTCTACCAAAATACCTACTTTCTTCAATGGAAAAAATTATGCCCAATGGAAAATAAATATGAGAGTGCACATCAAGATCCTGGGTTTTGATATTTGGTCTACTATAGAATATGAATATGTAATACCTAATACTGTAAGAGGAACATGGGATAAAGATACAAAATTAGTTTATAAATATGATAATTTTAAAATTAAACCTGATGAACACACACAAATCTTGGGAAAGAATTCTGATCCAAAATATGTTACTGGAATAGGGTATGAACATGGATAGAGGAGAAAAACTAAGAATAAATTTGTTCATAAATCCAGACCTAAAACCTCTATGGTGAAACATTTTTCAAAAGGACCCAAAAAAGTATTTATTTATAAGAGTTTGAAATATTTTTATAGGAAAACCATAAGAAAAATTTTGGTTCCCAATTCTCTTATCACTAACATTTATATACCGAAGCAGTTTTGGGTGGAAAAATCATTTATTATTTAAAATTTGTTTGTAGGAAAACTTCTTGAAGACCTCCAGTATAAGTATATGGTACTTGGATAATGTCTATTCAAGAATATGGCATGAGATTACTCTTTCATTAAGAGTCTGATAAAGGTTGATGATGGGAATTTCACTTTGGGGGATAATGTAAAAGAAAAAATCATAATCCTAGGATATATTGGTAACAAAGATTTAGTTTTAATTTCTGATGTTTTATATATTGATGGTTTAAAGTATAATTTTTTAGCATTTCGCAGTTCTGTAATGATAGTTCTTATTTTATGTTTTAGAATAATTCTTGCAATGATTTTGATTCTAAAAATGATTTAATTTTTACTACTTTTTGAAATGATAATGTTTATGCTATTGATTTAAATTTTTTATTTTGTCAAAATGTTTCGTGCTAAAGTTCTATTCATAAAGAATATTAGATTTGGAATAGGAGACCAGGACATTGAAACATTCAATCACATAGTAAGATAACTAAAAAAGTGTTAGTTATAGATCTACCTAATTTTGAGTTCCCGACTTATAAAGTCTGTAAACCATATCAAAAAGGGAAGCATCATAAAGTTCCTTATAAAACAAATAAAGAAGTTCCAACTTCTTAACATATCAAGTTGGTTCATATGGACTTGTTTGGACCCTCTAGAGATTAAATCTTAATGGGAACCACTGTGTTTATGTTATTTTATATGATATTTCTAGGTATACTTGGGCATATTTTCTAGCTCAAAAAAGTTAACCCTACTCCTATTTCATCAAGTATGCTAAATCTATAGAAAATGTTAGGGGACTTCGGATTAAAACCTTAAGGAGTGATTATGAATGCGAGTTTAAAAATCAATATTTTGAATCATTTTTTCTCAAAAAATGGATACAATAGTAAATTTTATACTCCTAGGACACCCCAACCATATGGAGTTGTTAAAGGAAGAAATATAACCTTAAAAGAGAGAGCTCAAACCATGTTAAATGAGTATGACCTGCCAATCTATTTTTGGGAAGAATCTTTTAATAAACACTTCTATATTATCAACAGAGTTTTGATTAGACTTATCTTTAATAGTACTCCTTATGAGTTATGGAATAATAAGAATCCTAAGGTTAATTAATTTTGTGTTTTTTATTACAAATTATTTATTCTTAACACTAAGGATAATTAGGAAAAATAATTTTACAAAATTGATATTGTAATTTTCCTTGGTTATTTAACATCTAGAAAATCATATAGAGTGTTCAATATTAAGAACAAAACTATAAAATAACAAATTCATGTCAAATTTTATGAAACTAATAAACATGAGACTAATAACTCTTTAGAAAACCTTGAAGATGATTTATATTCTCTGAAATTTAATTAGAAACATTTATATTCTATTATAAAACAAGAATAAAAATCATTCGTTTCTGAAGAATTTCTAGAACTTCCAGAACATGAACCTGAGAATCTAGAATTGATTAGTCCCACTTTCTCTAGATATGTTATCACTATTATGTACCATCCTTTAGATGTTGTCATAGGTGATATAAACAGAAGAACTCAAACTAGATTTTCTATTAGAAACAGAGCTGGACATCAATCTTTCTTGTCTCATATTGAACTTATGAACACAATAGAAGTTATTAATGACGTATTATGGGTAATATCAATGAAATAAGAGTTTGATAAATTTGAAAGGAATAAAGTGTGGGAACTTGTATATAGACTCAAGGACACCTTGACTACTGGCACAAAATCAGTGTTTAGGAATGAAGTTGATGAGTCAAGAATTATAGTTAAAAACAAGGATAGACTCATTTCACAAGTTTATAGTTATGAATAAGGGATTGAATATGAGGAAACCTTTACACATGTGGCCATACTTGAGTCCATAATAATTTTTCATGCTTATGCAGCTCATCTAGATTTCAAGATTTATCAAATGGATATCAAGAGTACATTTTTAAATGGTTTTGTAACTAAGGATGTTTTTATAGAACAACCCACAGGTTTTCACAATCCCCACTTTCCAAATAAAGTTTTCACAGTGACCAAATAATTATACAGTTTAAAACAAACTCCTAGAGCTTGGTATGATAGGCTAATTTTTTTTTCTAATTTCAAAAGGTTTTTTAAAATGAATTGCTGATCCCAAACTATTCATAAAAATAATTTAAAAAGATGTATTAGTAGTAAAAATCTATTTTGATGATATTATTTTTGGATCTTCAAAAAAAATTCCCATTGTAATTCTTTTTATAAAATGATGAAAAATGAATTTGAAATGATTTTAATGGGAGAAATAAAATTTTTTCTTGGATTTCAGATTTTTCAAAACAAATAAGGAATCATTTTGAACAAAAGTAAATATACAAAAGATATTTTAAAACATTTTAATCTTGATATAACTAAATGTATTGATACTCCTTTGAATAAAACCTATAAATTGGATCTTGATGTAGCTAGGAAACTAGTCAATCAAACCTGTTAATGTGGTATGATTTGAAGTCTTATCAACTTGACTACTAGTTGACCAGATATTATATTTATTTTATGTATGGTGCTCTTATTAAAGAAAACTAAAAAGAGTCACATATTGTTGTTGTCAATAGAATTTTGAAATACCAAAAATATGCTACCAATTTATGAATTTTTTACCCTAGAAGATAAGAATTTTATTTTTTAACTTATTCTAATGCTAATTTTAGTGTATTGAAGATAGATAAAAAAGAACCTATGGAACATGTCACTTTTAGTCAAGTATATAGTTTCGTGGTGTATTAAAAAATCATAATTCAATTGCATTGTCTTCTATTGAAGCTGAATACATGTGTGAAGGTAGTTATTATGAATTTTTTTTGTATGAAACAAACTTTACTAGACTATAGATATCAATACTTACATGTAACCATAAACCGTGACAATACAAGTGAAATAAACATTTCTAATAATCCTATTTATCATTATAGGAGAAAATAAATTGATATAATACATCAATTTTTCAGGGATCATTTTCAAAAGGGAGATATTACCCTTGAATTTATTAGCATAGAACATCTGTTAGCTGATATATTCACTAAGCCTTTGAATTTTGAGAGAATTAATTATATCAAACATAAATTAGGAATGGTAAATTTCTGTTATGTTTAATTATCTATGTCATACCATTGGTTTATTATACCATTTTCTATGTCATATTGTTGGCCATGTCATGCTATTAGTTTATCATACTATTAGCTATGTCATACCATTGGTTTATGATACCATTGTTTTGTTAAACTATTGGTTTTCTATACCATTGGATATGTAATGTTGTTGAGTTTTCATGTTTATGCCTTTCATGACTTTTCCTATTTATCTCTTCCTTTTCTCAATATTTTAAACCATCAGTTCATTTCCTTATTTATTTTATTTACTAATAACTGATGCATGTTTTTATCTCGATTTTGTTTTTTATGTTAAGTATAAGTTTTATTTTAGAATAACTAATATCCCAAATTGATATTAAAGTGTAATACATCTATTTTTATCTTACCTTGATCCCCTTGTGATACTTGCATATCTATCTCATGATCCAAGTGAAACCCTTATCGTATGTCATTTCAAAGTCTCTCATTACCTTCAACTGAGCTCACCAAGCAGATTCAGATGCCGATAATGAAGTATTCTTTTGAGATTTCTCCTTCTAAGTCAAAATATTCAAAGAAGTATAAGAAATATCAGAGTGCATATTCTCCAGTTTCTTTAGTTAATCTAGATATTTTTGACCAAGGTTTTCTGTATAAAATGAATTATACTTGAAGTGGATACTGTCAACTAAGTATCTGGTACATAAGGTTATCCAAGCACAAGGGTTGTTAGATTGGTTTTCGTCTAATAAGAGGCATCAGTACTTGTATTTGGTATATGAGATTTATTAAAACATAGAGTTTCCATTTAATAAAGATGGTTCAGATTGGATTGAAAGCCATTTAAAAGGATAAGTGTTTGGTTTTTCTTTAAGAAAAGGGGATAATTTTTTAAATGTACCTCATGATGGAGTATTTTATGATTATAAATGAATTATTCCAAAATCTATTGATATGTTCATTTATGATGATGCCCTTGATGTGATAATAGTACATGGTTCAACTAGAAGGCTTGTTTCCTTGAATTTGGATGGTGATTATATTATTTTGTTTAAGTTATTTCCACATATGTTATGTCCAAGAAAAGTATATATTTAAAAACTAAGGTATCAATATGATTATCTCCACATTATTATGACAGAAGGTCACAAGATTAATCTCTATATATATCCTATGGCCCATATGTGTGAGACGGTCAAGCCATCCCCCAGATAAAATTCTTTAATCATCCCAAAGATGATTTCTACCATGTTAGAGGCCAAGGGACTAGTTGATGGTGATGAAGAGTTTTTTATTGAATTTGGTGGTTTCTTTATAACTAGGGACACATGTCAAAGAATAAAGAAAAGATGGAACACATGGAAGAAAAAACAGGCTGGTCATAGTGAGAAATTGCATGCAGAGTATAATCTAGTTGATCACTTATCTAGACCTAAGGATTAATTTGATCTAATTTAGGAACCTGATGAGGTTATGGAATAATCAGATGATGAAGATTCCATTGGTGAAGAAGTGTAAATGGAAAAACTTTTTGATGTATAGAGTGACACTAAACTCTCCCCAAAATCCTCTACCATCACTTATGGAGCTCCTAGACAACCTAGGAGTTTCTAAAAATGGAGAAGTTAGTTAAAAGTGAGGTATAAGAGATTTATATCTCTGTATAGGATCAATATAAAAGTTACAAATCCATTAAAGATGATGATAATGATGATAAGGAAGAAGGAAATGAAGAATATGGAAATGAAGAAGATTATCCTTGTAATGGAAGTGATGATGAAAGTGATTATGGACTCGATAATGATAGTGGCCGATTCTAGAAGAAGGATGCGGAAATTCCTCTAGAGATTAAGGATGCATTTTATGAGGGGGTTAATTCACCATCAGTGGATATTTTTCATGTATCTCTAGTTTTTGATGATGTTGAGGCTAGTTTAGTTTCTACAAGTCAAAATTTTTTAGATTCTTATGTGTCTAAATAGATGATAGTTATAGTTGATGTAGAACCACATGTTTCTGAACAAGAGAAGAAGGAGCTTATTATGGAATAATTTTTAAGTGAATATTTTTCAATTCTAAATGTTCATAAGTATCCTATGGATAAAAATTTGGAAAGTGAATCCACTACGGTTGATGCCAAAAAGAATATTAAGATGCAAGATACACAAAATTTTTGTACACAATTGGAATCTAATCCTGCCAGTGTTGATCACTCAGTTGCTACTCCAAGTTCAGAAGGTTAGGGGAATATTGAAGTTTCATTTTTTTCTTCCAGTGTGGTACCTCCTTCTATGATATTTTTTTAACCATTGGATGGACCCTATGGAAGAGGAGTGGGGAAAGTTTTCTATTTTTGTATGAATATCTCCAAAGAATGGTAAAACTGAAGGTAGTATTGAAAGTGATCATAAGAGATCTTTAACATCCCATGTTGATCAAGAAGGTCTACTTGAAAAGTTCAATTATGTGATACCTCCAATGCCTAAACCTATTTTAACTCCATCATTTGTTCTAATGTATGTGGTGTCTCAAGATAACCTGAAATTTTTTTATAGAAATTTGTTGACTAAGTTTCAATAGTGTATGATGAATCAATCCCCTATTTTGAAAATGCATAGTGAAGAGGATGCTCATTATCAATTTGAGTTGGTTAAATATATGATGTAAGATGATACATCATTTTTATGTGATAGATATTGAGAATAAGAGGATAAGTGGTGAATAAGAAATTCTCAAGTCTTTTGTAATGGAAATAAAATATGAGTTTAAAGATTCTTTGGATGGTATTCTCAAAAGTATTAAGGATACATCCTTATATTCTTCTATTCCTTCTACTCTAGCCATGGCTGTTGATTAGTTAAGAACTTTTGTGAAATAAGAAGTTGTTGTTGCCTCTAATGTTCCCTCTAGTAGAGAATCTATTTTTCCTTTTTACCTTCTAATGAATTCTGATCACGGAACTGATCATGATCATATAATATCCAGGAAGTATTCCAATGACATGTATAATTATAGAGAGACCATTAATATATTTATTAAGTATTATCTCTCTTTAATCTATAAAAATCATTTTATGGAAGAGAATTTCAAATTCTTGGATGAGAATCTTTGAATGCCTCCTGTGTCTCAATATTTCAAAGAGTAAGTCAGACAACTTAAGAAGATGACCACTATGTTGAATAGGTTTATAGAAGAGAAGGGTGACTTTTTTTAGTTCCATATAAAGGGGTGGTCAAATCATAATGGATTTCATAAATCCCAAGAATACTTTTATTTTTTTTCAAGTCCAAGTAGTGGTTTCTCAGTCAGCCATTCTGATTACTCCTCACTTAACTTTCAAACCTGGTGTTATTGGTGAATCCCCTATACCTCTACCTATCAGTTTTCAATATTCTCCTATGGAACCTGCACAAGGTTTATTCCAGCTCATGCCAGTTGTTGTTTTGGAAGATTATCCTATTTGGGATCCCCTTGGTTGTTCTCCTGGTACTACCTCAACTCTACCTTAGGCTAATCTTTCTAGCTCGGCTATTTAGTAAGAGAAAGCCAAGGATAAAGTCAAATAACTGATGGATACCTCTGTTAACCCTTAACCATTATATTTTCATAGATTATACTGTACTGTATTTTATGGGATCTTCCTTATAATAACATTTTACTCATAATTTTAAATATCCTTCTTACCTATTATTTCCATTTTTTACCTTTATCTATATTTCAAATATTCAGTCGGCCATTACTGTCTTTCTTTTTCTACTCTATACCATTTTGATAATCCCAAAAGGGGGAGAATTATTATGGAATATGTGTTACTAACCTTATTATCTTTGATACAATTCTTTTTTTATGATACTTACTATTCTTTTTTCATGATACTTACCTTTGACAGTTTCTATATTATAATTAATTAGTTTTGTCCACCTGCACATAGTGTTAATGAAAAGTCTAGATTTATATTTGGATCTTACCTCGGATATCATGGTTAAACTTATGTAATACCCATGATGAATTTTTTTTACATTTATAATATTATTTTCATGCCATGATTTGTGGTCATCAAAAATGGTGAGATTATTTACCTCATAGTTTTAATGATAAAAAAATCATGATTCTAATAATGCGGATGAATTTCATTTTTTCCAATAAGAAATATGTAATATAAGAACAGGTGACAAATCCATCCAATAATGAGACACCATTGAGTTAGAAACCAATTTCCATGACACACCTTCATCATAAAAATATACAATCATGAGATATCATTATGATTTCACACCATTAGACTATCATACCACTGGACTGAAAAATTGACAAAGTATGAGACATTATTGGTCGACACACCACTAGGATGTCATGCCACTAGAACACTATCATACTCAAAACTTCAGCACTATAAAATAACATATGTCCAAGACACTATCAGATAATACACCACTAGATCAGACACCTCTAGTTGAGAAACCGCCAACACTGAAAATTTGGCCAAGTCTAAGACACTGCCAGAAACATACAACCATAGATTGAAACCTGCAAT
The DNA here is from genome assembly GCA_963277665.1 of Viscum album. NCBI lineage: Eukaryota > Viridiplantae > Streptophyta > Magnoliopsida > Santalales > Viscaceae > Viscum > Viscum album. The sequence continues at coordinate 584,374,136 of OY728120.1, forward strand.
GTCACACCATAAAGTAAAAACAATGTTATATCCTAAGTCACGATCATTATTTTTATTACCTTACTTATTTTTAATTATATTACTCTAACAACTACATTCGTTGACATTAATTCCATTTACTATTTTCATTGTTGTATCCTAAATGTTTGATAGAAAGCATGTCAGAACATGTAGTATGGGGAAGCTCATTCAAATTTTCTTTCTTCTGTTGATAAAATTGGATCACACTCCCTCATTATAAATATAGATAGTGAGAAATTTGTAGAAAAATATAGATAAAACAATGTGAACAAATGGAGCTCACGATTCACTAAATATCTAATAGAAAAAAAGATAAACCTGATAAAAAAAGAGATCACATACTGTGAACACTCTACTAAGGAATCCAAATCTCATCACATCTAGTGCTTTCCTCAAGTCAAAAAACAAGATTTGTGATACACTATTATCCTAGATTTTTTGAAATACCCTGATCCATGATTCATTGTCGAATCAAATCTCGAGACAGAAGTTTTATTGCAACAGATCGAGCATCTCTAAACTCTACACTCCTAGATTGCCTGATTCTATTTATATTTATTACATATTTATCAGTGTGTGCGATACACTATTTTATACATTCACACTATTTCCTATGCTAAATTGGATGATACTTCATATCTTCTCAAACACTTTTCTTATTTCTTTCTCACACAGATAAGAGTGGTAGAGGTCATTATGTGGTTTGTTTATATTTTCTACCATGAAGAACTATAGAAGATGTTGTGTCTGACATGGATAGTTGTAAATTATTGTATAAAACCAATCAAAGTTGTGTATTATCTATTTTGGGTTGTATAAACTGCTTCGTGGTGGGTGATCACCATGTAGAGTGGACTAAGTCTCAACTTGAGATTAAACCTCTTTTACTCAATCTTTCCACTATGTTTTTAATTTTTTTTTGATTTATTTCCTTTTTAAATCTAAAAACTATTTTTACCTAAAAAATCCATACTATTATATTTTATCTTAATTCATGTTAATATATTATTTTGATCAAGTAAATTGATTTCAAAGGATTCAATAATATTATATTTTATTCATCTAAGAACTAATTAATATTTAGATAAATCTTTATAAAGATTAAGATATATATCATAATACTTATATAGATAAACTTTACCATATTTAAAAATATGAGGGGATTCAGAAGAATACATTTTTAAAAGAAATTTTTATTGGGAACTCAATTAACCCCCCTCTTGAAATATCAAAACCCGTGCTCTCTATATGAATTTTCATATTTGTTTTACATTGGGCACAATTTATTCCATTGAAGAAAGGTGGTATGTTAGTAGAAGAGAATTCTTATTGATTAACTATATTAGTGAACTAAATTTAGAACTAACATATATTTTAGATCCTTAAAGTATAAATAAAATCATAGTTAAAACAAATTTTAAAACCTTAATACCAAAGAAAGAAAGAACCTATGATATTGAATGTTGGTCAGAGTGAGTTTCTCAAGAGGGGAGGGGGTGAATTGAGTACCCAATAAACAATTTATATTAAAAATGGATTCTTTTAAAGTCCACCAAATGTTTAAATATGGAATTTTTTGCAAAATAAGTAGAATGAAATATATCTTAATCCTCCTAAAAATTTATTTGAAGAATGATCAGTTCTTAGATGAATAAAATATAATATTATTAAACCATTTAAAATCAATTTACTTGATAAAAGTATTATATGAACATGAATTAAGATCAACAGTCAACGTATGAATTTTTTTATAGGTAAAAACAATTTTCAGTTTTAAAATTAAAATAAAGTAAAATAAAATTAAAAAACACAGTGGAATGATTGAATACAAGAGGTTCAAAAGTCAAGACATAGTCCTCTCCACTTCATGATCACCTACCACCAAGTAGTTTATATAAAATAAACTAGATGATCCATAACCTTGATCAGGTTTATAAAATAATTTACAACTGTATAGGTCACACATTAACACTTCCATAGTTATTTGTGGGATAAAAAATAAATAGAACACACACGGACCTCTATAACTCTTATCTATGGGAGAAAAAAAATAAGAAATGTGTTTGAGTAGATATCAAGTAGCTTATAGTTTAGAATAAGAGAGAGTGTGAATATATAATATATATTATCAAAAACACTATTCAAAAGGTAATAAAAAATAGAATCTAGAAATCTATGAGTGTAGAGTTCATAAATTCTTAGTCTATTACACTGCATCTTGCAGCTCTTGATTTGATTAAGCAATGAAGCATGAGTCCAGTTATTTCAATATCTTTAGGAAAATAGAGTGTCATAACTCTTCTTTTCTGACTAGAGGAAAGAAATAAATGATATGATCTTTGCCTCCCTCAGTTGAGTGTTCACATAAGGTGAGCTCATTGTGTTTTTTATCAGGTTCGTATTTTTTTATCTCAGAAATTCAATGAATCCAAATCTCATTTTGTCCACACCATTTTCTACTATCATTTATTCATTTTTCTATCTATCTATATTTTTCATGAGGGGGTGTTCTTCACTTTTATCAGTAGCAGTAGGAACAACCAAATTAGCTTCCTCTCACTGCAGATTCTCACATTATTTCTATCAACCATTTAATATTACACCATTAAAAATGTAAATGGCATTAATTTTATGAATATATCTGTTATAGTAATATAATTCAAAATAATTAATTTAATAAAAACAGTGATGGTGTATTAGGATTTGGCGCTGTGTTGTTCTAGCAGCGTGACATTGGTGGTGTGACATTGGTGGTGTCAAGCTCTAGTGGTATGTTGTTGGTAGTGTCTTAGACTTGGACAAAATTTCAGTGTAGGAGGTGTCTCAACTAGCAGTGTATGATCCATCAGTTTATAATATGATGGTGTCACAAACCTAGATAATTTTTTAATTTTGAAAGTATGAGTCTGACGATGTGACATCTGGTGGTACCTCATACATATCCACAATAGTATTCTGGTGGCATGACATCCTAGAAATGTGTCAACCAATGGTGTCTCATGAATTTTCAATTCTTCATCCCAATGGTATGAAAGCCTAATAGTATAAAATCATTATGATATCTCAGACTTAGATATTTTTATGTTGCCGGTGTGTCATGGATAATGGTGTCTCACTCAACAATGTATTGTTATTAGATGGATTTACCATCTATTATTAGAATAAATATTTCTTATAAGAAAACATGAAATTCATTAGTATTATTTGAATCATGATTTTGTGATCCTTAAAACATGGTGGTCAACCGAAAGCTTGAGCAATGGTTTGTGGGATCTTTTGAGATTTTTGAATAAGTGGGGAAAGTGGCCAACTATGTGGAACTTCCACTGCATATGACTTTGATACATGATTTGTTTCATGTATCATATCTTTGAATTTTTCATTATGACCCTTCAATATTATAATATAGTATGATTTTTATGTTAACCCTGATCCTTCCATGAACGAACCTTTATTCATGATTGTTCACACTAAGAAAAAGTTTCTTCATTGGAATATTATACCTTTGGTATATGTTCTATGATATTATGGTTCTGATTTACATGAGACTTGTGGGTATGATACTCTAATGAGATAGTAGTAGGATCATCTCTTCGACATGGAATCTTCCTAAAAGTATTACTCGGGAAATAATGATTTTAGATTGGTGAGGTTGTAACATCCCATTACCTTATTATAGGTTCTCTTTGATTCTTGTTTTAGTTTTCATTTTTTATGATGTTCTTTGGTCCATTAGAGGATAGAGAGCTTATGTTGGGGAAAATGACCTAAAGTTTAGCGATGTGTGTTTTTTTGAATTTAATGAAGTGTGTGTATAAATGTGTCATTAGGAGATTCATCATACTATATGGGTTATGAAATAGAGAGTCTACATTGCATTGGGGACAATATGGTTGCAGTGTAGGGGATCTTGAGGATGATTTTAAAGGATACTAATAGTTTCATCATAAAACTGTCACGGACAAATGGATACATTGTATCCACCTTCTGGTGGTCTTCCCCTACACTTAGAAGGGCAGACTATGGAGTGGAGGCTCGAGTGAGCAAGTTGCAGTGCCTCTACCTATTTTGGAATAGCTGAGGCATGGTTCTTGTACTACACAATAGCCTTACCCTAGGTGATATAGATCAAGGTGAGGTCTACAACATTTTTTCAAGAGACCCATTGACCGGGAGGTGTTACGGTGTGGTCTAGGGTGGCTGATCCATGGTTTCTTTGTTTCCAGCCTTTCTTAAATATCTCTATGGGGGTTGTATCCTGGTCTATGTTTTTAGAAACGTAAATTTCCCAATCTCTATTTTATATAGTATATCTTTCCAGATCAATCATCTTTCAAATTATCATCCCTTAAATTCTCCCAATAGACACTTTAACTCCTCCAAACTCCTATATTCTATGTTCGATGCTCCCATGGAAGCATTCGATTCCACTTAAATAAGGTATCTCTCCTCAATTGGAAATACTCTATCTATTATTTTGTAAAGATTATGAAGTGATAGATCATCATGTTGTCAATGGATCTAATATCTTTTTTTAATAACGATGATTCTTGGGTGTTTTCTTGATCTACTTTACCTATGATATCATTGGTGTTCCTATTCTAAGTGTTTTTTTTTCAGTTTCATGACAAATGTAGTTGTTTCTTGAATGTTTCTTATATATAATTGAAACCTAATTTCATGATTTATTCTAAGTTCATTTAAAATGGATTTTCTATGATTTGACTTAAATTTAGATTTTATGTATTATTTCAAGGGAATGTGTTTGTGAAATAAAAACCCATTTTGGGTGGATTTTAGAGATGGAATGTTTTAATAAAATATAGTTTGTAATGAAATATCATTTGGTAAAATGATCTTCCTTGATTTTAAAAAAAGACAAAAATGAAAGATGATTTGAAAAAGAATAACTTTGATGAAAACCTATGATTTTGTTTTTGAATGAAAAGGAATGTTGAAATCTAAAACTAGGAATCTTAAATGTGAATGATGAAATGATTTGAAATGGTTTATTTTCCCAAGTTTGATTTCAAGCACATGTAACCTAGGTAGTTAGTGGTAATTAGGAAAATCATGCTTGGATCTGACCCCCTAACACTCAATTAATGGTGAAAACACTAACTTTAAAATACTGTAACATGGTTTTATCCATATTTGGAGTTGAGCCTCAATGGTAGGGGATATGGGATGTGTGCATACATTGAGTCAAGATCATTGATAAGGAATGTGAGGATCATAATACCAAAAAATAATGTACCATAGGGATCAACACATGGTTCTATGATATACTTTATTTAATTATTATATGAAATTTATTTATTAAAAAGTTTTATGGATTCGAATTTATTTATATAAATTATTTTATATTATTTTCCATTTAAGACTTTTTTGATCGAAATTGCATCTTTCAAACACGAGATCTTGTTTTTTTGAAGATATGAAAATATCATTTTTTCCTTATCTTAATTAAAATGAAAGAAATATTTGTTTATTTTTTTATGAAATTTTTTATAAAACACTTGGTGAGACCCTAATATGATTTATATCTCCCACACTACCTTTTACTATAGGTATTTTTATATTTTGTTTTTTAGGTATGATCAAAGGAAAAGACCACTTAGAGGTGGTGGATATTCTTGATCCTTGGGACCTAGAGTGATGGAAGTAACTAGTGGAGATGTCATCTACTTGTTTCATGGGTTTATTATTAAGTTTATTATTGGAAGATATAGTGTCATTCGATAATGTATTATTTGGGAACTATTTTACCTATTTCTGTATAGTACCTCTCCCTTTAGAGTGTTAAACATACTTACTTATGGTGTTTATCATCCACATTTTTATGGAATAAATCATTCTCTCATGTTTCTTGTATAATGTAGAGTGCTAGTCTCTAACCTGTGTGGATCGACAGTTCCCATCCAGTTATATCAGTGACAGATTAGGTATAATGGTACTAGGGTATTCAATATGGTTCATGTAATTATCATCCATTCATCCAATGGCCTGAAGGCCTTCATTTTTATTGATTTTGATAATCCAACTTTCATGGGGTGAGGTGGAACCTTACAAGGCCCGTAGGAATAAGTATTACATGTCTCATAGGCCTTATAGGAATTCATTTCCCTTAGTCTTAAAAACATTACATACAACCGAGAATAATTATTGGGAACTGCTCCTCCCCAACATCTTCAGCGTGAAATCTGCTCTCCACGTACACATGGTTGTTCAGCCAGGCTATCCGGTGCATGCACAGGCTTGTCCCAATGGCAGGTGACATACCGTCTCATTCTTGTAATCCATGTAGCTTCTACTATGGTAAAAGCTCCTTGATCACTCACCTATAGAGCTTGTTAATTGTAGTTTTTTCTGGTTTTCATCTATACTTAACGTGGATCGAAGGCCTTGAGGTGACCCGAAGGCCTTAAAGGACCTGGGGACCAAATCGGTGGCCCGAAGGCCCAAACAATGCAAATTCCTAGCTGCTACAGTGCCAAACAGTTCCCACCACAGTTCCCACTATAGTACCTACTATAGTAAAACTACAAAACTACTACAGTACTATTATAGTACTACTACAGTTCCTGCTATAGTACTGCTACATTACAAGAAATTGTACCTCCACCTGGATTTGATCCCGTGTCGCCTGGATGCACTTAAGAGTCATCGCCAACCGGGCTGAGGCTCATGTGCGCTCATGTAATTATTAAAATCCATCTTGATAGAGTTTATACTTTTAGGAACCACATTAATATCTTGATAATGTTTTGAATCAAAATTACTTATTTAGATTCCTTATAAGTTGCAATATACTTAGGATTTTCTATAAAATTAGTAACCATAGCTTGCATTGATCTATTATAGCTCATTATACCACCATTGACAGTGAATATATATCCCGATTGGGATTTTAGAATATCATGATCTCTTTGGAAACTAGTGTCTACATAGCCCCAAATGACTATTTCTTTATTTACTCCATAGAACAAGAAAATATCCTTAGTACACCTCATATCCTTAAGGATAGCCTTGACTTCTATTAAATGGATATCACCTAGGTCAGATTGATATCTTTCTACCACAAATAATGCATCGGGTGAATCTAGCCATTCATATAGCATAGTATACCTAGCTAGTCCAATTTATAAAGAATATATAATCCTTTCCATCCTATTTCTTTCCATATTGTCTAAGGAAATATTTTCTAGGAAATATGAATGTCATGTGACATTGAAAACAATCCCACCTTGGAATATTACATACTAAATATCTTTAGTATGTTGTCAATATATGTAATTTTACATATTACAAAAATCCCCTTGGATCAATCTAAATGGATCTTGATCCCAAGAATATATGCTACTTCTAATAAGTCCATGGAGAATCATGTTTTTAAGTAAACATTAACGGGCTATAAGACTAGTATTTCATTTCCAATGAGTTGTATTTCTTTGTTATAAACTATCAGGTAAATAATCAAACTCCCATTAAATTCCATATAGACACAGGTATCACATTCATTTTTCATGAAACCAAATTCTTTTATCGATTCATTAAACTAAATATTTCATGTCCAGGATGCTTTTTTTATTCCATAAATTGTTCTTTGAAACTTTTAAACTTTCTTGGAATCATTTGGAGTTACAAAAACTCTAGGTTGGGTGATATACATGTATTTTTAAAGGTTATGATTAATGAAAGTTGTTTTGAAATACATTTTCCAAATATCATAGTTATGGTAAGATATTATAGCAAGTATAATTCAGATTGATTTTATCATAGTAATTAAAGAAAACATTTCATCATTGTTTATAACTTAATATTGTTTAAACCCATTTGAAAAAATTCACTCCTTATAGGTACTTACTTGTTTATCCATGCCTAGTTTCTTCTTGAATAACCATTTAGAACCCAAAATATTTACATACACTAGAGGATCTACCAAAACATAGACTTCTTTTTGGAACAAGGAATCCATTTTAGAATTCATAAATTCTTTCAATTTGATATATTTTGTGCTAATTAATTATTCCTTTTAGGTTACAAGATCATTATTATAATATAATAATGAATTACTATACTTGATTACTATAAAACCATATCATTCTAGTTCTCTGACCATGTTTATACTACTATAGGATACATGTGTCTTTAGAACATCCCCTCCCATGGGGATTTATAGAATCTTTTCGTATGCCAACTCTTGTGTATTTTGATCCTAGATATCATCAAAGTCTATATCACTCATACTATCTCCTTTAGATATGTGATCGATTTTAAGAAATGTGGGACATCTATTAACCATAACATTTTTATCTGAAGGGTTATATGGGTAATATCCTTTAGTTTCATTATATAACCTATAGAGATATAATTACTACCTCAAGGTGCCAGATTTATTCTTGAAAAATACATAACTTATGTTTTGAAACCCCACGCTCATGCATGCGACAACATGGGCTTATTTCCATACCAAAAATAATATGTTATATTGGTTGTTGTTATAGTTGGTGCTTAGTTTTGTATCTATATTTTTTTTCAATGTATATCCCTAAAAGTAAAATGGAATAATTGGATGACTCGTCTTTGGTATTATCATTTATAATAGGGGTTGCTTCCTCTTTTCTCTAACACCATTTTTTTGTGGTGTATAAATATGAGTGAGTTGGAAAAAAATCACAAAACCCCATTAATAATCAATGAAGAATTGATTCAGATATTCATTACTGTAGTCTGAGATGAGTTTCTCAATCTACTTACCCAAATAGTTCACAAATTCATTCTTATATTACTTGAATCTATAAAAGGAATATGAACTATAACTCATTAAGTAGACATATCCATATCTAATTAATTCATCAATAAAAGTTACAAAGTATGATTACCCACTCCTAGCTTCATCTGGAAATCACCCACACACATAGATATTAACCAAATCAAGTATCATATTATCCTTTTCACATTTTATTTTAAATTCGGATTTGGTTAATTTTCCTTATAAACATGCATAACATAAACCAAGTGGTTTTAGTTCAAATGAATCCAAATATAAATCTTTAATAAATTTGGTCAAACTCTTTTTATTTAAATGACTGAGTCAATGATTCTATAGTTAGGCATGGTATGATTCATTTTAATTATCTTCATTATTTATTTACATTACAAGGTTTGTGTAATCCAATAAATAAAGACCATTATTTTAATTTTCCTCACTATAAATAATTATTTATTTATAAAAGAAGAAAAAGTTACTTCAAAATTTGAAAATAAATCCATATATATCTTTTTTAGACACAATTTTTTGTGTGTGACTGAAGGAAAATGACAAAAAACTTATAATCAAGATCATTCCAGTCATCAATGTCGGGTGGTGTTTCCCAAAACAACAACAACAAGTCTAGCTCTGTTGGATGCTCATAGTTCTACCTCACCTTGGTAAATCATTCAGAATCTACTTGCTTCCAATATTTCAATAAATATATGATCACAAAAAACTATATAAAATACCCTATTTATAAAAATATAGAGTTTTTAATTGATAATGAATGAATATGAATATTCCCCTTGCTTCTTAGTCTAAGCACATATTTTCTTCCAGTGGCCCTTATTGCTACATGTAAGGAAAACAGTGTCATGTTCCCTTTCTCTACCCTTGATCCTCCTCTTCTTATAAAGGAATTTTTAAGAAGCATTATATTTTTAATTAGTCTTGGATATATTTTCTTGGACTTTAATTTTATTCACTGTAAGTATATAAGGTTTTTCATTCTTCATATCCATATCAACTTGGTGAAGTAGAGTGATAAGATCTTAGAGAGACTTTTGTGGTTGTTCATATTAGAACTGATAAAGAACTAGATAATATTTGATGGGGTGATTACCTAATAGTATCAATGAATTTTTATTCTAGAATATTATACCCTAAAACCTCTAGGACCTAAATATAGCCAATATGTTTGACTATGTGAGAACTATATGGTGTACCTTCTCTAATATTTACCATAAAGTGCACCCAATAGGTCTCAAGTTTTTCCTGTATTAATCCCTCCTAATATAAATCATGGAGAGGTTTGATAATCCAATAGGAATCCATGTTTTCATATGACTTCATGAGTTAATTTTACATGGATAAAAGTATTAAACACTAAAAATCGACCACATCGCCCAAATGTTTGTCATATTCAGTGAACTCCTCATCACTCACTTCCTTGGTTGGAGGTGAAGTATTCCCTATAGGTGTCTAAAACGTTTCTGGAAATTATTACCAGTTAAGAGATGATAATTTTCAAAAATATATCATAGGGATAGGGTAAAGGATAAACATTCCATTGTTATATAATAATATAGTAGATTATTAGTAAAAATCTTGATTTCAACTTTTATAAGACATATTAATAAAAATTCTAAATTTTTATGTCTCCCCCTATGTCATCATGTCTCAATGGACCTCATTGTTGAAATCAAAAATGTATCTTCACTTTAGATATTATAGTGAGAAGGATTCGTATTTCAATCCTTATAATCCAAATTATGAACATGAGAACCATAAGAATGTGTTTAGGTATGCGGTCTTATAAACTATGGTCTTGTAGATCCTTATTATCTTTATTAGAATCCCCAATCCTGAAATCCTGGCTCATATTTCCTCAACACTAGCCTTCAAATTTTAATTGAATAGACTATGGTCATTAAATTCAATACAAGTTTTGTTAAGTCAACCAATCATCTTAGTTAAGATTCCACAATAATTAAAAGTTCCCCTATTATGGCTTAAACCCACATTTTAACTATGTTTTGTATGAATTTATATAAAGAAATGCATAATGGATTAATAATAACTTGGGGGGGAATTTTTAATTATGCATACATTTTCTTATTTTCTCTATTACAAGTCATGTTAATATTAAGTGGGTTTTACCTAAGTGATTAATCATGTACCGATAAAACATTTACATGAAATAAATTTATTTTAATTCCATATTTTCATATTAAAAATTTATTTATCTGATAGTGACATTACATAAATAAAATAAATCACGCATAAATGGAAATAAAATAAATAAATAAATGATTTGATCATGAGGTTATCTATTGGTTGATTTATTGTGAAAAAAATAATTACACCTATGAACCTAAGGGGAAACTCATTTTTTTGGTCTTGTAACTAGTGAAAAAATCCCACTTATCCATGTATGTGTCAACCATTTAGGTTTAATCTAGGTACCATCTTGAACATCCTCTTCCTCAGCTCTGTCTTGAACCGACTCCATTTTCCTTCAAATACTCATATAATTAAACATGTTTTATAACTCACACATAGTTTAGTGTAACCAAAGGATTGTTTAAGGGGGTGATATAAAATAACTTGGGACACCCGGGTCCTATATAATAATGGATGGAGGCATGACATTCATGCCATCGTATTTAATTTAATAATAAATAATTTTATACCCATGAAATGAAATAAAATAAAATAAAACCAATCCAAATATAGGTCTGGTCAAAGATCATGATCTTCCATTCACATGCAATGACTATGAATTTAGAACATCTTGATAGAATTCTTTTAATTTAGTTATATAAAAAGATAAAACATGCAAGAATTAATCCAATTAATTATCTTATTAATCAAGTATTTCATTTTATCTTATTTCATCCAATTTTCATAAAGATTCTCAACAGCTATGATTTTAAGTAAAATTATAATTTTATTTTCTAAAAATTTAATAAAATAGTACAAAACATTGTATATGGAAGAAACATAGAAAGTACCTTTCTAAAATACTCACTCTGCTTCTTTTTATATACGATCCACTCACATGACATATTGCGTATATGACATGTGTTATAATTTCAAGGTAGGTTAGGTCAAATTAATGACACATGGAACAAAATAAAATTATGTTACATTTATGATTTAATGCATACTGATTAATTAGTATTTAATGACCATACATCACTTGTAGTTTTGAATATTATGTGGAATTAATTAAGAATTTAATATTATTTATAACCTAACAACCGTTGTATACTATAAATTTAAGGACTCGCCTAACTCATTTCTATGTTGTTTAAGGGATTAATTAATTAAAGTTAATATATTTGAATAAATAGGTAAATTGCATAGTGTGTTCAAGCCAGCAACCTGACATGTACATTGTTTCACTAGATGTATGTAGTATACACCTAGGGGCATGGTGCGACACCTGAAGATTTTGTGATATATTTATCATCAAATTAATTTAGTTTATTTAATAGATTGTGATACATGAAGCCATGAACCTAAATTATGTGTAATATTGTATACTATTATTATAACATCATGATGTTTTAATATATATTTATTTTTAAATAATATTACGTGTTCAATGGCTTCTTCAACATGAAACACATAACTTTAAGTGGATTAAGACATATTATAAAAATATTATTATTTAAATGTTATTACATAACCATGGAATTTGAAGGTATGTATACGAGTAACCAAATTATAATATATATGTGTGTGTGTGTATAGTGGTCCTACTGTATATAAATTCATCGATTAATTCTTTGGAAATACTTACTCAATTTTTAGCAAAGTTATTTAATACTTTAAAAATTTATTTTCCTCAAAAACAATTTTATTGCATTTTTCGAATGAAACTTATAGTTAATTTTATACACTTTTAAAAATATTTAATTTATAAAACGATAATAATTTTTTAAATCACCATATCAAAATCATCTTAGAGTGATTTTTTTTTTAATTTTTTTGAAATGATTGATTTTTTTATTAAATAGTGAAAGATACAGATTTTCAAATACCATCATTTATTAAATCATGTAATTTAAATGTACCACTCTATTTTTTATTTTTTATTAATGTGACATATGATCCATTTAATTTTTAATAATATAATTAATTTTATTTGAATTAAAAATGTTCATGATTTTGATATAAGTTATTTTTTAGGTTTAAAAACACATTTTTATAAAAACATTTTTTATTGAGTTTTTAGAATTTAGGTTAAAATTTATTTCTACCACATGTAGTGATTTAATATTGAAAAATTGATTTCATATTTTGAATCATAAGGATAAATTTTGGAAAATTTTTCCCTTTTATTTTTGATCATTATGAATTATAACAATGGTAATATTTGTCACCTCAGTAAGGGTAAAACAAGTAAAATAGGGTTAAAAAATTGAGAGAAGGCTTTAAAAGATCACTAAAACTAACCTTTCTCCCATTTTATGAGTGTATATAAACTATATTTATCCAATTATTGAATATAGGTCCACTTGGGGACATTTTTCTTTTATTATGATATATATATTATTTTATGGAATGATAAATACCAAATATCCCTCTATTCACATTTATATCTCTAAATTTTTTTCGTAAGGATAAATAGATGAATTTTTTTATAATAAATGTTTATTTGACTGATAAATTAATTTTTTTATCATTGTGAATTATTTTTAATTTTTGTGATGGAATAATTATATTAAATTCTTACGTGATGCTCACACGTCATCTATTAATTAATAGAAAAAATAAATTAATTCAAAAATAATAAAAGTATAATAATTTGGATGAATTATTAGTTTTTATGAATTATTTAGATTAATATACAATTTATGGATTTTTAAAGGTTTATATTTTAATTCCATATTTTTCTTTAGGTCTTTAATGTAAAATAAATAGTGTCAAAAATGACATTGATGATATTTTAAGAAAACAATACTCTATTAAACTATTAATAAATAATAAAAGTCTTGAACTTAGACTAGGGGGATAATATATGGTTGGAAATTTCTTCCCTTGGAAATTTATGATCCCATTTTCTCCTTATATGAAAATTACAACCCTTTAATATTGAAATAGTTGATACCATGGTTAAAGTTAAAAATGGTTAATGAAGGTGTTAAACCAAAATACATGGTTTAAAATGACAGAGAAAACTATCTAATTTTCATTATATGGTGATATTTCGACAAAATATAGTTTTTCGTTTAATTAATGTTAATTTGGAATCATTATACTTGATAAATACATTCATTTTTTAATCATTTTAGTAATTCCAAGTGTGTCCTTTACTTCTCTTATAAAAGGACACACCTTCTCTCTCTTCATTACATAATTTGAGAAACCTAAATTGAACAATAATTACCCAATCCTCTTATAAAAATCGATATCCCTGAATTAGAGGTATTTTACTTCATAAAAGACCATTCCAGGGATAATTATTAAGGGATCTCAATGAAGTCTTCTAAAGAAGAGGTAATCATCTTTACCAACTCTTTCAAATTTATTTCTTATTAAATTTCCTCTAAATATGTTATACCAATACATAAATAATAACTATAGTAAAATAACATATTTATATGTTATTGTAATTATTGTAAAATCATTTTCTATATCTTTTCTATTCTATGACAAGTGAAAATATCGCTCATGCGCATGTAAGACTTACCATCTCTACATAACAGAGTAATTCATTTTTTCGTCAACACATTATTTGGATGGTTATAAATATGAAACTAATGAATATATATATATATATATTTTATATTTAAGAAATAATTATTCTTCTAGAATTATAATATCATTTCTACCATCTTACCATCCCATCCATTAGAAAACTATAATGTCGCTTGTGTGTACATGTGGACTACCACCTCCATGAAGTGATGTGATTAATTTTTCATTTATTCATTACATGGATGGTAATAATGAATGATTTAATTTAAATATATATATATGAAATAAAAGAAATAACTATTATTATATAAAGATTAATTATTATTTACCATTCTTTTGTTTCATCTGTTGAAAAGTGAAAATATTGTTCAAGCTTACAAACTGGCTAACATATCCAAGAATGGTTTTCTTAATTTTTTGATATTTACCTTTTATGGATGACTCTCTATATATATATATATCATTAATACATATGATATTTATATCTTGAATAAAAAAATTTAATATTATGGTTACATGAACAATATAAAAAGGATCAGAACTACTGAACTGAAATGGTCATGAAAAAACAAAATAGTTAACAATCAGAAATGACGATTTTAAAAAATAGTTATTAATAAATGACTGTTTAAATGTTATAAGTTGATTATAAATTATATTGTAACAATTTATATGGTTATGATGCAATATTATAATAAATTTAATTTTTTTATACATTAGGGTAAAATCAATTACAAAGCAAGTCAGATCTGAGGTAAGGGCTTTCTATATCACTTTTATTTTAGTAAGACCTATGAAATATTGACTAATCATTTCATTAATGTGGTTGATATAATATCCATTTAAAATGTTATATCATGAATCTATTTATATTAATTTCATTTATTTTTTCATTTTAATTTATTTCTTTCATAGGGATTAAGATTCAAAAGATACCAAAATGATAATGGATTTCATTTACAATATTATTTTATTTTGGGATTGATTATGTTTATATTTCATCTGGGAAAATTATATAACCCTAAAATCATAAACCATATATATTTTCTTCTCCTAAGGTTATATTTTGTTTTTAAATGATTATTTTCCATTTATTCTCTGGTTGTATTAAGAATCAATAAATAAGTTATATATAAGTGATGTTATTTTAAAAAAATTATTTTGAAGATTTATTTTCAATAATTTTTCATCCATTACAAAATTTTATTTAAATAAATTTGAAGGATGTTTTTATAATTCTACTATGACTCATTAAAGTCAATTCTATACATGTTTTAATTTTTATGGAAATTTATATGAGTAATCTTCTTGTCATTTCTGAATGAGATACTTTTTACCAAAAGTGTAAATAAAATCATTGTTTTAACATACATAGTGTGAACATAATTTTTAGTTATCATTACCACTAAATGTTTTGAAGATTAATTTACATGTTTCCAAATTTATATTTAAAGAAAATGTTTTATTTAATATTTGGGAAACTTCTATATTTTAATAACTGATTTCAAATTGAAAAGGCCATTTCCCTCAAAAACATTTCTAGTGATATTTTAGAGGTATTTTCAACTATAACAACACTCATTGATGTTACTGGGTATGTGATCCAATTATATCATCATTATTCCTTCTCTAGATGGTTTATGAATATGATTTATTGGTGTTACATATTTTATATTCAATAGAAACAATCATTGACTTATAATGAATTTTGAGAATGAATTATTTTGATAATTCTATATATAAGGAATTCATAGGTTGTTCAAGTGATGTGTAGAGACCAGTTGTAGATATCCCCTCAATGCATTGATATACGATATGAGTCAAAAGAGGTTGGAATGGTGTATAGGTTGAGGCTATATGATCATGTTATAATAGGAGTGTATTCAGTGTATACCTCACCATTAAATGATAATGTCCTTGTTGAGTGGACTTGATGAAATGATAATTTCTTGGTTGAGAGTCCTTGATTGTATGATTAATGATTTATTAGTTGAGATTCCATGATCATGAATGTCTAAAATTGTGAATTTACTTTGTTTAGAATTCAGGTTTCATTGTCAATATTTTTTCTATGTTGATATTATCCATGGATGCTCATTGAAATCAAGTTATTTTTTTAATGGAATCTGTTTTTATTATCCACTATGTCATGTTAATTATTATTTATTTATGTATGATATCTTCCATTATAGGGAAACCTTACTGAGAATCTGATCTCACCCTTTATTTTTTTCCCTTTCCTTAAGATATAAATAAGGATATTATGAATGAGGACAATGATGTAATAATGTTTTACTATACTCTGTTTTAATAATTATAATTTATTACGAGAATCATGTATGTATCTAGTTTACCAAGACTATTAAACTATTTAGTATTTTGGAATGTGATTGATTGTATATGGTACCAAAGTAATAAAGTAACAACTGACTCAAGGATACTAGGGTTGGGATATTTGTAGTTGGTATTAGAGAAAAGTTTAGTAGAAACCTTCGGAACTAGATTTTATATTATAATAACTATTTTGATAATTATGATAATCCCTTACAGTAATTGATAAACTTTACCATATAAGTATTTTTAATTCATGGATCAATATTCATGATTATTATGAGATAAATCAATTAGTGCCATTTTTTAGTGATGGATCCAAATGGAATTAAGGGAATAAACATCGATAGTCAATGTTTGGATTTAACTAATGAGTAAGCCAATACATATGATGTTGGAATTTAGTAGATCATAGACATATCAAGGTAGTTTACTTAGGTTTTGATGGATAAACATTACTATATATAACATACTATTATTACACAATTTGATTCACCAATATTGTATCACTTCATTTTCTAGAAGCTATTGTCTTTTATGGGAACTACTAATCTATTGGTAGTTCAACAATTGATTAAGTCCCTCAAAAAATATTTCAAACTTTAGGATGTAATGAAAGTGAAAAGGTTATTTTAGAAGGTTATTATTTCAAATGAAATTTAGATCAATGGAGTTCATTGATCTAAAACACTAAATAGGTTGATGAAATATAAATCAGTTAAGGGATAAATTTTAAAGTGATATTCATTGATAAATACATTTCTCCTAAGCAATTAGTTGATATTAAAAGTAAATTACAAAATCTAAGATATAAGTAATTGGAATGGGTTTCAGATTATGATTCAAAATTTATATGATTAACAAGAAAATATATGGACTATCTACATAATAAAAAAATTAAGATTTAACATTTCATTGATTGTCTAAAGAAAATATTCTAAAGGGAAATAGTCTATCAAATGTTTTTGGCATATGATGATATGGTATCATGTTCCATAAAAATGTAGAATGGATTCTCCAAGCCTTATATTTTAAAATGAAATCAAGAGAATAAGAGTAATATTAAGTTCCATGAAAAAAATGAGGTGATGGAAAATAAGGGAAGGATAGAATATCACACATGGGATATTTTTGGTAAGAAACACTTAGGAATTTTCTTAATGGGAATTAGAGTTTATTTCAAGTATGGAGAAAGGGGTTATAAGACGCTTTAATTTAAGAAAAAGGAAGAAACCATTGTTATCCACTGATTCATATATAAAGATACATGTAATTATTCATACTAATTTCCCAATCATCAATGGAACATACCACAAAATAATCCACTATAGAATAATCCAGGGGGGAAGAAAAGCTTATGTAATTACTATATCTAAAGTTTAATTCCATTAATTTTTAATAATAGGCATAATAATGTCATCATTTATTTGATTCCATATTTTCAAACTCTTTTCATGGATACTGAATCATCCCTAGACACTCTAAGGAAATAATAATCAATAAATACACGTAGAAGGACTCTATTTAAAGGCCTTCGGTCCATTCAGGTAAGGATGAATGAATGTTTCTTATTCCATGTTTTTATACATAAAATGTAATATAAGAATCATGTATGTGTCTATTTTATCAATGATACTAAACTATTCAGACTTTTGGGATTTGATTACTTGTATCTAGAACCAATGTAATAAAGTAACCACCAACTAAGGGCTACTAGGGTTGGGGTCCCTACAGTTATAACCTAGCCATTAAATTGATGGAGTTAAAAGGAATAATTTTTTTTTTAAAATTATGTATAAAAGTTTTATATAAATAAAATATATTGATAAATAAGTAATTAAAATTTAGTAAAATCATTATATGTTTTTAAAAGATACTTTTCCTCCAAAATGGTTTTTATTACTTTTTGTGAGAAAATATTAAAATTAATTTCGTCCACTTTTAGAAAATTAATTTGAAAAAATGAACATAATTTTTGAAATAATCAAGTGATAATTATCTCATATTGAATATTTTATAATTTTCTATAAATATTGATTTATCATTGAATAGTGAAAATACAAATTTTTACTAAAAATGGTCATTTTATTTAAATCTCTTAATAAGAAACATTTTTTTTATTTTTTTGATAGTAATATTATTTATTTTATATTATTAATAATCATATTAAGTTCATTGTAATTAATTTTGTTAGATTTTGGTATAAATAATTTTATACTTCAAAAAACATTTTTTCCTAGGAAAATGAATTTCATCTTATTTTGTGGGTTTAATTTAATATTAAATTATACCAATTATGTGAATTTAATGTTGAAAAATAGAAAACATATTTTTAACCATGATGATACATTTTGGTAAATAGGTCCCTTTTATTTTCGGTCATTATGATGAGTGACCTCGGTAAATATTTGTCACCATTATAAGAGTAAAATAGGTAAAATATGGTTAAAACATTGGAAAAGGATTTTAAATTTCTATAAAAATTTCCTTTAACCTATTATATGTATTTATTTTGGACATTTTATTCAAATCATAAAATATATGTCCACTTTTTGTCATTTTTCTTTGATTACGACATTTAAATTAATTCAGGAAAATAATAAATACAAATGCCACTCTATTGACTTAAATATCTTTAAATATATTTCCCATGGATAAAAAAATTATAAGTTAGGTTATAAATGTTTATTTAAGGTACTATTTTTTTAATCATCATATTTTTTTAAAAAATTATTTATTGAATAATTACCTAAAACTATTATTCTATGTTGACAAAATATTTAACCAAATAATTGAAAAATAAAATTATTAATTTTAAAAAATTAAAAGTAACACAATTTGGATGGTTTAATTTGTTAAAATATTTTTTTAAATAAATATAACATGTTATTGATCTGTTAAAGCTTTATATTATAATTACATTACAATCATTATTCCATCAAAGTCTAAGTACATGAATAGTTCCATAAAGGAAAAAATAAAAAGTATTTTATTAAATGATATGAATCCATAAAAATAAATTATTAGTATAATTGAATGGTACATTGTTTAAAATATCATACTTGGTTTATTTATGGGTCTGTTTTCTTTATGGTAACATTATTGACCCTTTAAGAGTAGAAAACATTGATGTTGCAGTAATTGTAAAATGGGTTAACGGGGTGTTAAAACTAAGGGATAAGGGTTAAAACATAAATTAAACATTATAAATATTATTATAAAATGGTATTTTTAATTATAATAATCATATATTATAAATATATCTATTTCATATTCTTTATTATATAAATTAATTTATATTAATTTAATATTTTAAGTAATTCCACGAGTGCCCCTCCCCTCACTTATAAAAGGGAACCTTCTCTCCTTCATTATTAATAATTTTTGAGACTTATAGTTTAGAAAATAACTTCCATAATACATTAATTTATTATTTCACCACATCCTTGAGATAATTTTATTTCCAAAATAACATCCTTTTAAGGTTTAATGTGAAAACCAAAAGAGGTTTCCCAACGAAGAGATATAACACTTTTCTGATCATTTTTAATTTGATTTCATCTTATAACTTATAGAAATCTGTGGTATAAATTCTAAATAAATGAATTAAGTATCTAAAATATACTTAATTATTATTATGATTTTGGAACAACCATTATCCATCTTCTTTTCATCCTATAAAAATTGAAAACATCGCCCGTGCGTACGTATGACTTACCATCTCCACGTAGCGGTGTAAATCATTTTCATCCCCACTTTACTTGGATGTTTATAATTATTTATTTTATAAATATATATGATTTTTTATGATATTATTATGATTACATAAATTTTAATTATTATTTATATTTCTTTTATTCTACCCTTCAAAAAATAGAAATATCATTTTTACATACATAAGACATTATATCTTCATAATTAGTGTAATTAATTTTTATATATCTACTATTATATATATATATAATGAATATATATTATAGTTATGTAATTATTAAAAATATATATATTATGGAACCATAATCAAAGTAAAAGTATTGGAACTTCCAAACTGAAATTTCCATGGAAAAAGAATCAGTGAACACCCAGAAATAACGATTTTAATAAGGAATTATAAATAAATGGGTGTTGAAATGTAATAATGGATCATATATGATATTATTAATATTTTTTAATTATTTTATATAATTATAATAAATTAAAATTTATTATATTGGACATTATAATGCGTTCTGAGAAAGTGGGACCTGTGGTAAAAGATTTATGTTAAAATATCATTCTTAATTGAGATTGTTCATTATTAAGTATCTTAATATAAATTTTTTTAAATTATATATCATGAATATCATGAATTTTCTTCTTCTATAGTTATTTTTTGAGATAACATTTTTCCTTTCATTTTTCTCTCTTTAAGTACTCAATATACTGAAGGATTATTTTTAAGGAAATTCGACTTTATTACTCTCTTCAATGGAAAATATGTTTTCTTCCATATCCATGTTTTCAAAAAATGTTATCTAGAGTGATTTCAATATTTTCCTATGATATTTTAAATTTACTTTTACAAATTACTTCATTTTTATAATTTTTTTTAAAAGTGATATTCTTAACATTTTCTGAATATGGTACTTTTGACATTTTACTAAAAATGTTAAATAAATAATTATTTTAGAATGCCTAAAATATACGAAATTTTCCTAAATTATGTCCACTCAATTTGTTGAATCATACATTCAAAGTTATTTTTTAAAAATAAAAGTTTTTCCTTATAATTATGAAATTTTAGTTTTTGAATATTTTATTTCTAAGTGATAATTTTATTTTCATCACGAAATGTTTTAGTGATATTTTAATGTAATTTTTTATCTATGAATACATCATTTGATTTTAATTATATTTTACAAGGAACATGATACAATGATACCATCTTATTTAATTATTTTGATTGATTATGGTGATGATATAAGGATGATTCAATGAAACATGTTTCTTTCCCATGGGTTAATTAAGTTATGATTAAACCTTTATAAAACCCATTTATTTTCCATAGGTTTTACTATGATGCTATACTGATATGTTTATAAAAAACATTTACTTTCCATTAATTATAGTATGATGATTTTTATTTTATTTTATTGTGGAACACATATATAAAAATTTCATCATGTGATAGGTGGGCCCAAATTATATATCCCTCCAGTTCATTGGGTATAGATAGATATCTCATGAGATTTTAAGGACTATAATAGGGATTAAATATAGTTTAGTTAAGTACTATGTCCACTATAAAAGTCGTTGGAGTAAACCTTGACAAAGGATTTTATAGAAAGAAAAATGAATCAAATATATTATGATAGTCTTGGAAATTATACTATAAAAGTTAAATGATTTTATATAATTATGTGTATGTCAAAAACATATGTATTATTCCAATGTTATTCTCTCATGGATCATGTTTGATGGATCGGATCCCTCGGCCCAGCAATATTGTCCGCTCTGGGCCAGTTGCTATCCCAGGCCTCACGGCTTTAAAACGCGTTGCTGAGGGGAAGGTAGGCACGGGAATTTCAAGCACCCACCAATCTCCCTCCACAACCGATATGAGATTGGTTACCGGGGCACAGGCGCCAACAATCCTGGCGGGGGCCCAACAATCCTGGGCCCAGGACACAACATCCCCCCCCAAGCCCACACCGGTCCCAAGACCAACCACCCTCTGATACCAATTGATGTTCGGAGAAAAACGGGGAAGGATGGCAAGAGGGGGGGTGAATTGCCTTTTAAAAAAAGATTAACAAATTAAAATCAAAGTTGAAGAATGCAGCGGAAATAAAGAGGCAATCACACAAGAAATTGTTAACGGAGTTCGGCCAAAACCCGGCCTACATCTCCGCTCCCAACTCAACCGTTGAGAGATTCCTACCGCTTGCTTTTCAATGGTTTTAGCAAGAAACCCACTAGGCTTTGAGGAAGCACTAGAACCTATTACAGATTGCTTTTGGTGGTTAAGCAAGAACCCACTTGCTTTTAATGGTTTAGCAAGAACCCACTATCCTTCTTACAGGTGAAGGATAGCTCACCTATGTCACAAGACTTTTAAAAGGAAAGGCTTGAAGAAACCTCTTCACACCTTAATGGTGATGTGAAACCCAAAAGAAAGAGGGATGAAGAAAGAGTTTGGGGTTTGTATGAACAAACCCAATTTTAAGCTCAAAATAAATAAAGCAAGAAAAACCGTATTTGAGGAAGTCTTGGGCGCCTTTGATTGATTGGAGATGTTGAAGGCCGCTTCCAAGCTTCTTTGAAGAAGCTCCTTGGATGTGGAATTGGATGGAGCACTTGGGGTTCCCTTGGAGGAATGCACCGGAGGTACGCCAAATGATCCACAAGGTGTCCGTGGGCTTCCGTATGGTTCCGGTTGGTGTCCGGGGCTTCCTTGGCCTTTATTTATAGGCATGGAACCCTTGGGGAGTCTTCGGAGCCGTTGTAAAGGGCCTCGGAGCCGTTGGAGGCCAAAAGGGAGTTGACTGGTCAAAGCCAACGGCTAGTTTGACTGGGCTACCGGCTGGCCGGTACAGCTCCACCGGCTGGCCGGTGCCTTGGCAGAGGAGAAGAATTTGGTCCAGGCTCCACTGGCTGACCGGTGGAGGAGCCACCGGCTAGCCGGTGGGGAGACAGTAGCTCACACTATTCATCTGGGTGCCACCGGCTGGCCGGTGACAGAGCCACCGGATGACCGGTGGAACCCGGCAGTGGGCAATGCCTCTGCCAGGTCCACCGGCTGGCCGGTGCTATCACACCGGTTGGCCGGTGGACTGAGTTTCAGTCCACTTGATGTTCTTTCTTGGGCCAATCCTTTGGCAATTAATTGCCTATCAACAAAAACACTTAAAACACAATTAGATAAACATGAAAGTGATTGTGATCATGAAAATTAAACCACAAGGGGATACGAGAGGTACAACAATGTTTTTTATTCCATTATAATTCATATATTATAACTACCAATATTTTTGACAAGAATCAATATTATAATTTTTGATATAGTGGTTGTGGTTTTCAAATGTTATACTCATGTTCTTATACCCTTATTCTCATGTTATTATAATGTAATCATTGGTATCTCCTCTTTTTAACCGTACTAAGAAAATGTGCTCACCATTTCTTACATTTCCATTTACTAGGATATGAAAAAAATATTTTTTAAGTATGATGTGTCTTGGTGGCGTTTTAGTTGAAAATAACTAAGTGGGATATGGAGTATATCTATTATGAATAATTTTTTTAAGATTCGAAGTTTCTGAATATACTGGACCTATAGATTTTGGTGTGGATCGTAGTTTATTGAATTGAATATTCATTTTTTATGATGACATATTTAGGTATGAAAAGTATGGGATTATATAGTTAGTATCAGAGTAATTTTTAGTTAAATTTGGAAACATGTATGAGAAATATTTAGTAAGAACCCTAAGGATAAGTTTTAGTATAAGATAAAATTCTAATGTTTTGGTAAGGAAGATATTATGTGGTTTTACACTATGATTATTGTTATCCATGATATAATTTTTTGTTTTTTTTCATTGTTTGGAACCATAATGATACATTTTATTGATTAATGTGAAGGAAAATGTAATTATTGTCCTTATGAGAAACCAAATGTTATATGACCTAGGATAAAAAATTATTTTTTCTCTCCATACACAACATTCTTTCTCTATGAATAATGTTGATCTTCCAAAAAAGAAAAGGAGGGAACCAAATTCTACTGAGCTTTCATGAGTCGACATCCACCTTCTTTTAATGGGACTAATGATCAACTAGTTGTTGAGAAATGGATCAGTACCACTGAAATGATATTTTACATTCCACGGTGTCGAAAAAATAAAAATTTTATTTTGGATTCTTATAATTGGGAATAAAAACTAGATTAATGGTGTAATATTATCCAGAAAACAAGGAAATGGGAATAAGTTGACTCTGTGGACTCGGATGAGCTTATGAGCTTATTTTTTCAAAAATTAATTTCCTTGTATTCTTTATATGAAAAAGGATAATAAATTCATTGATCCTATTAAGAAGGATAATGAATATTTTACCTGGTATGATGTAAATTTTACAAGACCTCTGAGCTATGATTCTGGTATTATCATCTAATCTGAAATTAAGGTTGGTCGATTCTTTATTTAATTAAAACTATGTTTCCAAAGGTAATTATCCAAAAGATAATTTAGAATATATGAATAAATCGTTTGATGTGATATCAATGTGGTAATGGAGATTGGTGTTCCCCCGCAATCTCATGGGTCTGATAAGAAAATAAATATATAATTGAAACAAAATTATAAAAACCATAGAGAGAAGAAGATGATATTTTCTTTGTGATCAAAGTGTGGAAGGAAATGTAGATGAAATTGTCTTAAGGGTACTATTAAATGTTTTATGTGTGGAAAGTAAGGCCATCAATAAATCAAATATCATTGAAATGAGAAGAATAAATTTTATAATGATGGAGAAAAAGTATTGTAGGATACACTACCCAAACCCTAGTGTTTCAAATACAAGGAGTATGGTAATTATACTAAAATGTGCTCAAATATGAATGTTAATGATGATTATCGGCATTATAAACATATTAAGACTAAAGAAAAAGGTAAATTTCATGTAATTATTATTGCTGATATGGGGTATGATAATGAAGTGGTTAAAGGTACACTTACCACCCACTCTAGAACTACTAATGTATTATATGATTCTTGATCTACCCACTCTTTTACAACTAAAGAATCTTATGAGGGTATCACAATACCACCCCAAAGATTAAATGTTTAATTATTCGTGAAACTATAATAGTATAATGAATGTATATATTCTTATCTGATTAATGTTTGTGAAAATTTACTTACTGCATATATTTTTATTATACCTTTAGTTTAATATAATGTTATTTTGTGCATGAATATACTATCTTTACATAAATCCCACATTAATTTCTGAGGAATGTAAGTCTCTTTTAATATTCTGAACCAACCTATGATCGTCTATTGATGCCATAGTAAATATGAACTCCCAATAGAAATTACATCCATTATATGGGTATTGATTCCTATTTAAAAGGTTTTTTATGGTTGATGAAAAACTCAGAATTAGAGATATGTTTATTTTATGAGAGATATTTTATGTTTTACTAGAATATTTTCCTAGTATTCCATTGAATCGTGAAGTTGAATTTTTCAATAAAACTCATTCCTAGTTCTATGCTATTTCAATGAATCTACATAGAAATTAATTTTTAGTTGTAGAAATTGAAGAAGAAACTACAAGAGAATCTTGGTAAAAATTTATTCGGCCAAGTATATCACCTTTTAGTGTACCTATTATTTTTTAATAAGAAATTTAGATTGATGTGACTATTTATTTATTATTAAGAACTTAATAAAAACAAAATCAAGAATAACTCTCATCCACTATATATTAATAATTTATTGGATCAATTATAAAGAGGTAATTATTTTTCTAATATTTATCTTTGATCAGGATACTATCAGTTGGGGGTAGAAGTAAATAAAATCCCAAGAAAAACTTCCATATGAGATATGAACACAATGAATTTATAGTTATTCCATTTTAACTTACAAAGTATTTTTTTATCATCATATATTTATTGAATATAGTCTTTATAGAATACACTGACCACCATTTGGTAGTCTTTATAGAATAAATTATAATATATTCAAAGATTAAGGAAGTGTATGAAGATCACTTGAGAATTGTACTGAATGCCCTAAGAAAGGGGTTATAATATGAAAATTTTTCCAAGTCTGAATCTTGTATAAAAAAAGATTCATTTTTTGGTTAAAAGTATCATGTGAGGGTATATTGGTGGATCCATCAAAGATGGAAGTTATTAAACATTGTTCCATACCGACCACTATGAATAGGATCTGTAGTTTTATTAGTATTGTTGTATCTTATTGATGCTTTGTAGAGAGTTCCATAGGTCCATCTAATCCACTGACCATTTATACTCTAAAGGGGTCCAAGTCCCACTGGAAATATGAATGTGTGGAAAATTTCAAAGAATAGAAGATAAAGTAAGTTAGTGAATATAACAACCCTGCTCTTTGTTTCACACTTAAACATATTTTATTACATAAAACCTTCACTTGATAAAACATAGAATATCAAGATTTCTAGTGTATTTGTGGATTATGATCATTACATGACAACTTAAAACATGAAATACACATCTTTATCGAAAAATTATTTGATATGACCTGACACATTCCTTCGTACATAGAATTTCATGGTATAACATAAAAAAATGCATAAGAAAAGGGTGATCTATATATCCCAATAAGGGAGTAAAAAAGGAATAAAATAAAGATTACAATACATGTTAGGAAATAGGAATATCAAGGCAGAATAAGAGAAACATGAACTTAAAGGTATGATATAACACGATTATCATAACATGGTAATGTGGCAATGACATTTAACATGATATTAACATGACCAAAGGCCCATTGCACATGGAGAATGAGTAAAACCTCATTGAATATGAATTATCAAGATTAAAAACTCATTTCACTTGACGTATCATGATATTAATCTTTACCCAAATCATTGGAGTGCTATTAGGGCGCACCCTTCTTAATCATTTCATTTCATGCATAAGTGTTCCACATTGATCATGTAACATGGATTTATTAAGCATCATAATTTATTAAGTGATAAAGGAATTTGGAAATCATACAGGAAACTATATAATCAATAGGTAAATGTGCATAAAGGTTAATAACCTTGATATAGAAATGGGCTTGGTATTCACTACACAATGACTTTGTCTTGGAAAATTGCGGTGCAATTTCGGTAGCACAACAGTGTGACATAAGAATTCTTAAAAAATGATAGATGAGAGGTAAAGGTGTGTCTCATAAAATTTATATTAATTTTACAGTAAGGGGGTCATATGGATACATGTCCCAATACATGTAATTGAATTTAGATACATAATTCATAAGAATTGCTTGAAAGAAAATGAGAAGAGAAAAATTCCTTATGGAATTTCGGCATGGTAATGGGTGTACATGTGAAGAATTAATGAGATAGAAATAGGTATCTCATAATTAAAACATAAGTAAGGAATTATGGGTGAGTTGAGAAATCATACCCCAAAAATTTTAATTTAAAATAAAAGGGCATACCAACATAATGAAATTTGGACAAAAATGAGAAATGAAGAAATCCCTTACTTGGAAGTGTGATCCTAAAGGCTTGGGAGAGGCTTGAGAGAGGCTTCTTGGGAGCTTGGTGAACCGTGGGAGGATTATAGAGAGGGGGGGAAGAGGTTGGTCGAGCATAAAAGTCATTGAGTGAAGAGGAAGAGGGATATTTGGTGGGTTTATATAGGAAAAGAGAGGGAATTCATTATTATTTATGTTTTGGGCACAACACATTAAACTAATCAAAACCACAAACCAACGCATGGTTTTTTCCAATGGTTTTTTCCAAATAGGAGTGTAAAACATTATTTTATATAGAAAATGTCCTAAATTCAAAAAATATTAGGCTTTCTTATGTGGAGACGATTCACACTCTAAAGGATATCATTTTGAAAGTTAAAATGTTTTAGAAGTCTAGTAGGGTCCACTAAGGCACCATAAAATTAATCAAAAAAAATCCAAAATCACTTTATTTTAAAGGTAAAACCTATATTGGATGAACATAATTTTTATAGTATTTTATTACATCACTATTGGGTCATTATTATGTCATAAAACACACAATATAATAAAACGATGTTTAATTTTTACCAAAAAATATGAATCTCTAAAAATTATGAAAAATTAAGCATTGGGTAATTTCGATGTCCTGATTCCAAAAATTATATTCATTTAATATAAATAATTTTCTAAATATGATAATTTTTTCTTTTAAAAAAATTGGACATTTATCAAAAATTCCTGGGTTTTGACAAAAAATACATTCAAACCATAATAAAAATTACAATTGTATTCATAAAAAATTGTACAATCATTTATTTTTAATAAAAATTAATTTAGTAATAATATTTTCTTAAAGTATTATTTAATTCAAAAATCCATTAATTCATCAAAATAGATTTCTTAATTGAATATTAACAAACCATACTATTTTTCTCTTAAAAACAATTCGCCAAGTAACAATAATAAAATGAATGTATATTATTTGTTCTCTTAAAAAATAATTCCCATGATCATTGTGCTAGGGTCTTGTTATATAACCCCTTATAACACCCGCATAAGACCTAAGGATAAGGTGAGCAGTTCTGACAGACTCTTTGGGTGGATCAGATAACATTGCTTGGGTGGTAATCTCTATTAAAATCCACTTCCCCCATAGGCAGTTCTGTTCAAGACTAACATGGTGAAGCTCAACATGGGCTTGGTCAATACTGAAGCCCAGGTACACAACCTCCTTCCCGAGCTCAGGAAAATGGGCTTCATATGGAGCAATTATACTGGATGAGGCAATCGCTTCCTTTGTCTGAGTAAATTGGACTTGTAAAAACCCTATATTTATACTAATCATATGATCACTGTTCAATGGCTATATTAGTAATGGAAACAATTCGTAACAGTATTTTGAAATCCAAAATCATAAAACCAAATAAGTGCAAATGTTTTATAACCATTTTACATAATAAGACATTTAATTAGGTCAAGAGGAATTTTCATTAATAAATGTTCTGGTTGTTACAATCTTCCCCCCTTCGGAAATTTCACCCTCAAAATTTCCTTTTCCCACACAAAAAAAGACGAGGGTAACTCTACTTCTTCAATTCCTCTGATTCCCACATTGCTTCTTCATACCTGTGGTTTCACCACAACACCTTGACAAGGTGCATTGTCTTATTTCGTATAAAATTTTCCCTATGATCTAAGATCTTCCCAAGGTTCTATTCATATGATAGGTCATTCTCCAATGGTACCACCACTAGATTGAGTACATGTGATGGTTCAGGTATGTACTTTCTCCATATTGATACATGGAATACATCACGTACATGAGATAGGTTTTGTGGGAGTTATAGTCGATAGGTCACTACTCCAATGCGATCAAGGATCTCAAAAGGGCCTATGTACCTTGGAATAAGTTTTCCCTTATTCCAAAATCTCAAAACTCTATTTGATAGTGATATGTGGAGGAATACCATGTATCTGACTTACAACTCTAGGTCTCTTCTGTGATTATCATTATAGCTCTTTTGTCGACACTGGGTAGCTTTAATGTGCTGCTAGATGGTCTTAACCTAGTCCACTATTTTATCGACCATTTCTGGACCTAGGAGTTTTCGATCACCAAATTCATTCCAACATGTCAGTGTTCTACACCTCTTCCCATAAAGGGCTTCATAAGGAGCTATTTGGATGCTTGAGTGGAAACTATTGTTTTAAGAGAACTCAACTGGAGGAAACTTTTGATCCCATACTCATATTAAGTCCAGTGAGCATGCTGTCAACATGTCCTCAAGTGTTTGGAAAGTCCTCTCATATTAGCCAGTATTTTGAGAATGATTGGACTTACTGATGTTCAGCTCAGTATCCAAATTATGTTGAATACACTTCCAAAACTAAGAGGTGAATCATGGATCTTGATCGGATACAATCGATAGAGGTACTCCGTACAACCTTACCACTTCTCCGATATATATCCATGCCAGTTTATCCAATGATAAATCCTCTCAAATTTCACTAAAGTGTGTAGTCTTTATAAGATAATCCATAACAACCCAGATATCCTTGTTTCCTTTGGATGTTTTCAAAAGACCAGTAACAAATTCCATGGTGATTTTATCCCATTTCTATGCTGGTATGGGTAATGGTTTCATGATCCCCTTAGACTTATGCCTCTAAAATTTCACTTCCTAACATACCATGCACTTTGATGTATACTCAAAGATCTCCTTCTTCATGTTATCCCACCAATAAATCTCTCAGAGATCTTGATATATCATTCTGTTTTATGGGTGAATGGAGAAATTTGAACTATGTGCATCATCCAAAAGTTCTTTCTTCAAATCTAGATTTGATGAACACATTTTCTTGACCGAAATCTCAAACTTCCTTCTTTATTAACATTGAACTCTGAGGATTTACCTTTTCTGATAGATTCAAATTTATTATGAATTACCACATCATCCTTTTGAGCATCATTTAACCTTTCCAAAATATACGGTTGGTCAGTCATTTGTGAAAGTATTGATGATGTTCCATTATTTATGATTCCCATGTCCATGTTCATCAAATATAATAAGATTGAATCCTTTCCAATTCTGATCAATGATAAAATTATTGGGTCCCTTCTACTTAGAGCATTTTCAACCTTGTTTTCTTTCCCAGGGTGCTAATGTATTGAGAATTCATAGTATTTGATAATCTCTAACCATCTTCGTTGGCTCATTTTCAACTCTTTCAATGTGAATATATACTTGAGGATTTTTTGGACCTTATATATTTCAAACTTCTCCCCAAAGAGGTAATATGGACAAATTTTCAAAGATAATATTAATGAATCCAACTCTAGATCATGTGTTGGATAGTTTTGATCATGAACATTCAATTTACTTGAAGAATAGGCAATGAATCTGTCATTTTTCATTAGTACACAGCCCATTACTTTCTTCGAAGCATCACTGAATACCACCAAAAGTTCTCCACTTGTGGGTAGTGTGAGAATGGGTGCAGTGATAAGACTCCTTTTTAACTCCTTGAAGCTCTCATCGCATTCATCACTCCAATAAAACTTCACTCCCTTCCAAAGTAGCTTGGTAAGAGGGTTGGATAATTGTGAGAAATTTCTCAAAAAATCAACGATAATATCTAGCTAACCCCAAGAAGCTTCGGATATCCGTTACCAATGTTGGCCTCGACCATCCCTTAATTATAGATGTCTTGGAGGTATATATAGATATCCAACTCCTTATGATGATATAACCCAATAATGAGACCTCCTTCAACCAGAACTCACAGTTTCTATACTTTGTATAGATATTCTAATTTCTCAGGGTTTGTAGTACAGTTCTTAGATGCACCTCATGCTCGTACTTGGTTTTTGAGTACGTTAGAATATAATCAATAAAGACTACCACAAATTTTTCGAGGTAATATCTTAAGAATATATTCATCAAGTCCATGAAGATTTCAAGAGAATTAGTGAGCCCTAAAGGCATTAATATGAATTCATAGTGCCTGTACCTTTTACGAAAAATCAGTCTTGGGGATATCCTCTTTCTTCACCCTTACTTGGTAATATCCCAACCTCAAATCCACCTTTGATAAGTATTGTGCTCCATGTAGCTGATTGAACAATTCAGAAATTTGGGGTAGAGGATACTTTTCCTTTATCATTATTTTTTTGAGCTCATGATAATCAATGCAAAGGCTTATTGACCCATTCTTCTTCTTGATAATGGGGACTGGTGCACCCCATGGTGAAACACTTGGGCGTATAAACCCTTTATCCAGATTCTTCTGGAGTTCTTTCTTCAGCTCCACAATCTCCAAAATAGACATTCTATATAGAGTCTTGGATATTGTCTATTCCCCATGTATTAGATAAATTGAAAATTCAAAATCTCTTCTAAAAGGAAGACCCAAAAATTCATTGGGAATCACTTCAGCGAATTCCCTCACAATAGGCATGTATTCAATGATGGTTTCTTCCATGGAATCAATTATATGATCCAGATACACATGCTCATAGGGAAATAATATCCATGCTTGAGATTGTGGGGAAAAAGAGGATTCATCTTCCTCCTTGAACTTGTATATAATTGTGGGTCGATTCACCATATGGATAGTTATTTCACTCTCATTAAAATTTATGATGTCTCTATATAGAGAAATCCAATCCATGCCAACAATTGCATAAAATTATACTATAGGGAGTATTAAGAGGTTCTCCAGGAATTTAGATCCACAAATTATGATAGAGGAGGAGTTATATTCATAGGATGCAATGATTTACTCATTTTCTATTCTATCTGTCATCTTTACTTCTATTATTTTTGGTGGTGTTGGGATTTTTCTACTAAACCTTTGGTATATAAAAGAATGTGTAGAATTAGAATAAAAAAGTAAGTTCACTATTCTTGAATGAATATCTAGCGTACCTATCACTACTTTGTTTTTAGGTTACTCTTTGGAAGTAGTGATGGAAAAATCTCACTCTTGATGCCTTGTAGGTTGTTGGTTTCCTTTGAATACCCTAGTCTTAAGGAACTAGTTTGGAAAGTGCCATTGTTTTTTACAGTTGAAGTAATGAACAATGTGTTGAGCATTCAACAGAGAGTTACTTTCCTCTGTCGTAGACACCTGTTTTTCTTTTCGGTAGTTAATGGTCTGGTTCCCTTCTCTTCAAGACCTAAATCATTTCCTCACCCCCTTCAGGAAATTTCTTGGGGGCTTGTTTCCGCACCTTTGTCAAGTGTGTTGATGGATTTTCTTAGCACCATTGGATTTATTTATCAAACTACCTGAATTATAGTTCACATTACACTTCTTATCCCCATGATACCCCTGAGATTATCTAATCTCTATTTTGACCTTGAGGGAACATCAAACAATTT
The DNA here is from genome assembly GCA_963277665.1 of Viscum album. Lineage (NCBI taxonomy): Eukaryota > Viridiplantae > Streptophyta > Magnoliopsida > Santalales > Viscaceae > Viscum > Viscum album. Next base: position 584,407,564 of record OY728120.1, read on the forward strand.
TCTCATAGCTCTCGAAGTCACAAATCCCTAGGGATTTACATAGGCTAGGTTTTATCCCACCAAAGAAGCAGTCAAACTTGCATTCAAGATTTATGAAAAAGCCTGAGGAATATCGTAGAGGCCTTGAAAAGATTTCCTTGTATGATCTATTGGATTCGTTGTCTTTTTTCTTGAGGTAAAGTATGTCACTTTCCGTCTTAAGTCAGAGGGTGCGAGGAAAATATTTATCAAAATTTTTTTTATGGAAATACTTCTATTACAATGCCTTAATCTCCTCCTTAGGCTTCATATTTTGGATCAATTTCCAGCATTTATCAGCTTCACCCTCCGTACAATAAGCATCCAGAATTACCTTTACGTGTTCAGAACATTAAAGGATGAAGAAGATTTTCTCAATGGAGTTGATCTATTGTTCGATGATTGATGGATCAGACGATCCATTAATAGTAGGTTGACTTTGTCTCATGAAGCTCTCGATTGTGACATATTATTTCTAAGGGGGTTGAATGTTCATCTTTACCCGTGTTTCTATTTGAAAATTATGCTAATTCCAAGAGTATCGTGAAAACTTTCGTGATTCTCACTTCCATCAGATTTGGCATCTCATTAGAAGATTTGTCACATTGATCTTCACATCGGTTATTATCATGAGTCCTCCAATTACTAGCCATTGGCTAGAATGAAAACTTAAATAGGGTTAACACATAAAGGGTAAACCAACGACAAAAATTGGTGACTTATAAATTACTTTTATTTCCTTAACTTATGAATTTATAGGCTTCAATCTATGATATCCATGATCTACTTACCAACATATATTCATAGGGGAATTTTTTTATTCCCTTAACAATGGTTCATACTAATCTTGTGAATTTACCAAAGAATATCCCCTAGGAGTGTCATAACCAAGAATGTAGCAAGGCCTACTGTCGTGCACTAGTTCCCGTTTGAGTCTATCTCAAAGTGGTGTTTTCAGGTTTTACCCCTAGATACATTGGTTCCAGAGCCACCTCTACCCACTCTTATCCAAACAGGGATGTATTTTCTTGATAAACCACTTACTCAATACTCACAAAAATTTAGGAATTTTTTATTATACTTAGTCTTATACCTATATCTTTCACTAGGTTTTTCAAATCCTAATCCCAAAAATAACTAAACCTATCCCCAAATACCAACTATAACAACCCTACTCTTTGTTTCACACTTAAACATATTTTATTACATAAATCCTTCACATGATAAAACATAGAATATTGAGCGGTATAATTTATTTGGGGCTTAGGATCGTTACATGACAACTTAAAACATGAAATATACATATTTATTAAAAACTTCTTTCACATGACCACACACATTCTTTCGTACTTATCATTGCATGGGATAATATGAGGATATGCATAAGAAAAGGGTGATCTATAAAGCCTAGTAAGGGAGTAAAAAAGGAATAACATGAAAAATACAGAATATTCTAGGAAATAGGAATATCAATGACATATAAGAGAAACATGAACATAAAGGCATGATATAGCCTTTTTAAAATAACATGGAAATGTGGAAACAACATTTAACATGATATTAGCATGATCCAAGGTCGATTGCACATGGAGAATGAGTAAAACCAAATTGCATGTGAATTATCATGAGTAAATGTTTATTTCACTTAGAGTATCATGATACGAATATTTACCTAATGCATTGGAGCACTATCTGGGTCGATCCTTCTTAATCATTTTATTTCATGCATAAGTGTTCTACATGGATCATATAACATGGATTCATTAAACATCTTCATTTATTCCATGAAAAAGGAATATGGAATTCGTACATGAAACTATATAATCAATAAGTAAATGTTTATAAAGGTGAATAAAATTGATTGAGAAATGGGTATGGAATTCACTACAGAATGACTTTGTCTTGGAAAATTGCGGTGCTATTTCGGCTACATAACAACGTGACATAAGAATTCATAAAAAATGGGTTATGGGTGAGAAAGGGGTGTCTCATCATATTTACATGAAATGGACAGTAATTGGTTCATATGGATACATGTAACAACATATTTAATGGAATTTAGATTCACAATTCAAAATAATTTCTTGAATGTAAATGAGAAAAGAGAAATTCCTTATGGAATTTCGACATGGTTACAGGTGTACATGGGAGGAATTAATGAGAGAGAAAGAGGTCTAACATAATTAAAACAAAAGTAGGGAATTATGGTGGAGGTGTTAAATCATACCCTAGTGTTTTTAATTTAAAATAATAGGGCATAACAATATAACGAAATTTGGACAAAAATGGGAAAGGAAGAAATCCATTTCTTGGAAGTGTGATCCCAAAGGCTTGTGAGAGGCATGAGAGAGGCTTCATGGGAGTATGGGGAGACTTGGGAGGATTATAGAGATAGGTGGGAAGAGGTTGTTCAAGCTCCATAGGATTTGGGATAAGAGGAAGAGGGATCTTGGGTGGGTTTATATATGAAAATAGAGGGAATTCATTATTATTTTGGTTATGGACCACACATTAAACAAATCAAAACCACAAACTAATCGATTTTTTTTACCATGATTTTTCCAAAGGGGAGTGAAAACATTATTTTAGAATTCCAATTTCCGAAAATCTTAAAATAATAGGATTTTTAATGTGGAGGTGAGTCACACTCTCAAAGAAATCATTTTAAATGATAAAATGTTTTATAAGTCTTGGAGGGTCCACTAAGGCACCATAAAATTAATAAAACAAATATAAAATCACATTATTTTAAAGGTTAAAATATATTGGACTAACATCCTTTTTATAATATTTTATTACATCACCATTGGTTCATTATGATGTCATAAAACACATTATATAATTAAATGGTCTTTAATGTTTACCCAAAAATTGGATTGTCTCAAAAAATAATGAAAAATTAACTGTTGGAAAATTTCTACATCCTGAATCCAAAAATAACATTCATTTTATCTAAATAATTTTCTAAATATGTGTATTTTTACTTTTAAAATAAAAAATTATATTTATAAAAAATTCATGGGTTTGGAAAAAAATAACTTTCAAACCTTAATAGAAATTACAATTGTATTCATAAAAAATTAAACAATCATTTATATTTAATACAAAGTAATTTAGTAATAATATTTTATTCAAATGTCATTTAATTCAAAAATCTATTAATTCATCAAATTAGATTTCTTAATTGATTATTAACTAAAAATACTATTTGTGATTTAAACCCAATTTACAAAGTAACAATAATAATATTAATGTACTGTATTTATTCTATAAAAAAAATAATGAAAATAATCATAATGATAGAGTCTTGTTACATAACCCATTTTAACACCTACATAATACCTTTTGGTAAGGTGTGCGATGGTGACAAACTCTTGGGGAGGCTCAAATAGCATCGCTCAGGTGGTAATATCTATTAATTGCCACTTCTCATGCAAGTGCTTCCGTTAAAGCTTAATGTGTTGAAACATAGCTTGGGATTGGTCAAGAGTAAATCCTAGTGACTCTACCGTCTTTACGAGCACCGAAAAATGGACCTCGTAGGGAGAAATTCTACTGGATGAGGTTATCGCTTCCTTTGTCTGAGTAAATTGGATTTGTTAAAGCCATATATTTATACTAATCATATGATCACTATTAAATGGCTATATTAGCAACGGTGACAATTCCTAACATTATTTTGAAATCCAAAGTCAAAAAACCAAAGAAGTTCATATGTTATATAACCATTTTATATAATAGTAAATTTAATTAGATCAAGTGGAGTTTTCATTAATAAAATATTGGGTCATTACAGTTCACATGTTATAAGAAAAACCTATAGTGAAGAAGGGTTCATGATTTATAGTGATGCATCAAAGTAGTGAATATGATTTTTCCTCATGCATAATGATATTGTGCAGATTATTCCTCATTAATATTTCGAATAAAATTAACCAACTCATGATTTGAAGTCATATTTGGTAATTTTTATACTAAATATATAGAGGCATTATATTTATAGAGAAATGTGATATATATATAGAAATCATAAGAGTTTAAAGTATAAATTCACTAAAAAAGAGCTGAATATTCACTAGAGAAGTTAGTTGGAGTTAATTATGATTTAACAATACATTACCACCCAAGGAAAGAGAACAATGTGAAAGATGCTATGAGTTGAAAGTATCATGCCATATTATCTATGATGAGGATAAAAATATTCAATATTAGTATATTTTAAAAGGATTGATTAAGGAATTTTAAAGGAACATTGTATGTTTCCCATCAACACTGGACTTGAAAAAGTAGTAATTGGATAAAGATAATAGTTCATCATTATAAATTCATCTAGAAATTATGAAGATGAATTTATATTTGAAATTTTCTTTTTATTGGGACAACATGGAAGTAGATATTATAGAGTATTTATCTCAATTCTTAGTATTTTAATGAGTTAAGGCTGAGAGAAATAAGTATAATGGGATGTTACAACTATTTCCCATAGTAGAAATGAAATAGGAAAACAACACAATGGATTTTGTATTTGGAATTCTGAAAACATCTTAAGTCCATAAAACTACTTGGGTTGTAGTCAATAACCATATAATGTTAGAAAACTTCATTGATATTAGAGAATATTTATCCCTTGACCATCTATCTAGAATATAAATTAAAGAATCAGTAAGATTTCATGAAGTACCACATTCTATTTTATCTGATTGGGATCATATGTTTTCCTTAATGATCTTAACAAGTCTTCAATAAGTATTGGATTTAATGTTATATTTCATTACTACTTATCACCCTTCTACAGATGGTCATTGTTAGACAACCATTAAAATCCTCGAGGGTATTCTGAGGTTTTTTCTATGGATTTAATAGGTGGTGGGGATCAATACCTTCTTCTAGTCATGTTTTCTAATAATAATAGATTTCAATCAAATATTCAGATAAAACCTCATGAATACCTCTATATAAAGAAGCATAGAACTACAATGTTCTGGGATGAAGTTGGAGGAATATAGTTTTTGTGAAAAAATAAAGTTGTGTAAGTGGCAGAGAAATTCAGATCCATTCATAAGAACATCAAGGTAGCTTAGATTCGATTTAAAAATAATTCAAAAAATCATTGAGGATATCTAGAGTTTGAAGTTAGTGAAAATTTAATCCTAAAAATATATCCTTCTAAAAAGGTTATGATATTTATGAATATGTTAAACCCAATCCCCTGATATATTGTTCCCTTAGAGATTCTTGATCAAGTAGGGATATTAGCTTATCACTTGGTGCTTTCAATAAACCTCTCTAAAATTCACGACGAGTTACATATATCCCTCTTAAGGAAGTATATACTTAATCCTTAACATGTGATGAACTCTAATTTTATACCTCTAGAGAATGATCTTTCATATTAAGAACAACTATTAGAAATATTTTATCTTCAAGTAAATGTTTTATGGAACGAGACTACTCACATGGTTAAAGTACCGTAGTGGAATCAGAAATTCAATGAAGTTATGTGAGAACCTAAGGATGTGATGAAATAGATATATCATCATTTTTTTATATTAGAGTAATGAAAATTTTAGGGAATATTCATTTTAAGGGGGTTACAACGAAACACCTTGAGATTTTATGATATATTTCGCTTCAAATAAATTTAATTTCTTCGATAGCTTTTGATATATGCAACCCCAAGTGTAAATGAATCCTAATGTTGTATGAAATTATAAAATATCCTTTAAATTTGAGGAGTAAATATTAATAACCAATGTTTAAAAATTATTCATAAAAATTTTATATAAATAAAATATATTGATCAATAAGTACTCAATTTTTAGTGAAGTCATTATGTGCTTTAAAATTTTAGTTTTTCATAAAAATGGTTTTTATTACTTTTTTTTGGGAAAATAATATAATTAATTTCTTCCAATTTTATTTAATTTATTTGAAATAATTAAATTCATTTTTTAAATTATAATTTTACAATTACCATAGAGTGAATTTTTGATATATTTTCAAAAAGTTTTATTTTTTGATTAATGGTGATAAATACTGATTTTTATTGAACACTATATTTTCTTTTATTGAATTTACAAAGTACCATTTTATTTTAATTTTTTTAAAAGTAAAATTGGTTAATTTATATAATGAATAATTCAATTAATAAAATTGGAATTAATTTATGTTGGTTTTTGTTATAAAAACTTTTTATACTTTAGAAAACATTTTTTTCAAGAAAACTTATTTTTGTTTCATTTTGTGGGTTTAATTTTAAATAACATTTTACCAATTTTATGAATGAAATATTGAAAAATGGATTCCATATTTTTAATAAGGGTAATAATTTGTTGAAACAATTTTCTTTTATTGTTTCTATTATTAATAGTAACCTCAGTAGATGTTTGTCACATGTGTATGGGAAAACATGTAAAATAAAGTTAAAACATTGGGATAAGTATTTACATTTTATCTAAGACATTACTTTAACCCATTAGATGATTTTAGTTTTGTAATTTACATCCAATCCTCTAATATATACTCACATTGTGCTATTTTTCTTTGATTCTGGAACTTATATTAATTTTAGAAAAAAATAAATACAAAATGTCACTCTCTTGATTTTAATATCTCTAAAAACTTTTCATAAGGAAAAACAGGGATATGTTCAGTTATAAATTTTAATTTAAAATATGAATTAATTTTTTCCATGGTAATTTATTTTTAATTTTTAGTGATAAAATAATTACCTTAAATGATTATACAACATCAACACAATATTAATTAAATTAATTTGAAAATAAAAGAAATAAATTTAAAAATATTAAAAGTAGTACAATTTAGATTAATTATTGGGTTAAAAATATTTTTTAGATAAATATAACATATTATATTTATTTAAAATGTTTATATTATAGTTAAATTACCATCTTGATGTCTTTAAAGTGAAATGAGATTAATAGATCCAAAAATGACATTGATGATATTTTACAATAAACAACATTTTATTAAATAAGTAAAAATTCAAAAAAAAATTATATATTTATCCAAGTTAGTGGGATATGGTTTAAAATATATACCATGGAATATTTATGGGACACTTTTCCTTTTATGGTAATGTTTCTGACCCTTAAAGAGTAAAAAAATCTCATATTCCAGTAATTATCAAAATGATTAACGGGGGTAAAGAATTACTGATATAGGTTAATACATCATATAAACTTGTATTAATATTATTTTATGAGATTATTTTGACTTATAAAAATAATACATTATAAATATATCAACTTTTATTCACTTTATTTGAAAAATTAATTTATATTTTTTTAAAACTTTTAGTAATTCCAAGAGTACTCCTAGCCTAACATATAAAAGGGATCCTCTTATCCTTCATTACTCAAGATTTTTTATCCTTATATTTCATAAAATACCCAACATAATACCTTTATCTATTAATTTACCATTTACCTATGCTTCTAGTATTTCCCAAATGTCATACTTCCATGGCATATAGTGTAGGCCAGAATAGGTTTCTCAATGAAGAGTTATAACTCTTAATCGATCATTTTCAATTATATTTCTTCTTAAACCTCCTATAAATCCAATATATCCATTATAAAATAATTAATTAAGTGCATTAAATGTATTATTATTATTATTATTATAATTTTAACCATTATCCACCTTTATTCCATCATATGGAATGAGAAAACATCACTCATGCGTACATATGACTTACCGTCTCAACATAGCTTTGTAATTCATTTTTCATCACAAATTTTTTTGGATGGTTATAATGATAGATTTAATATAAAAATAAATATTTTATTTATTATATTATTATGATTCTATAAAGGTGAATTATGTTTTATCTTTATTTTTTCCCATTCATCAAAAAATGGAAACAACGTTAATGTGTATGTATGACTTAATATCTCCAATAAAGATGTAATTTATTTTTCTATCACTACAATTAATGGATAAATAAATATATTTATATATATAATTAATATATATGATATTTATATCATGTTTAAAACTATGGATATGATGTAACCATGATCAAACTATAAGGGTTGGAACTTCCAACTCAAAACTTCCATGAAAAATGAAATGGTTAACAAACATAAATGAAAATTTTAATAAGGTATTATTAATAAATGTGTGATGAAATGTTATAATTGGATAATATATTATATTATAATTATGTGAAGAATTATTTTATATAATTATAAAAAATTTAAATTTATTATATCTGAGATTAAAGTGCTTTTTAATCAATTGTAACTTGAGGTAGGAGATTTATGTTACAATATCATTGTTTATCGGTATTTTTTATAATTAAGATTCTAGTGATAACATTTTATGACTTATATATAAATGATACAATGAATTTTATTCTCCTATAGTTAGTCTTTTAGATTACGTGCTTTCCTTTAATTATCTCCTCTTCATGTACTCAAGATATCGAAAGAATATTTTTAAAGAAAAGAGACTATATCTCTCTCTTCAGTCAAAAATGTTTCTTCCATATCCTTGTTTTATAAAAATGTTTTCAATAATGTTTTAAAAATTATCCTATTATATTTTAATATAATTTATTCAAATTATTAATTTTTTATAATTTTTTTGAAAGGAATATATTTTTTATTTTATGAATGAGGTATTTTTGACTTTTTACAAAAAATGTGAATGGAATATTTGGTTTAACATACACGGATTGACCATAAATTCATACCATCATAGTCACTCAATTAATTAAATATTCATTTAAATTTTTTTAATTTTATTATCAAATAAAATGTTTTCCCTAATATTTGGAAAAAAATTATTTTAAATAAGTGATTTCAATTGAAAAGGGTATTTTCCTTAAGAAATGTTCCATTGATTTTTAAAGGAATTATTCATCTATGATAACATCCTTTAACGTTAATTAATATTTTATTGGGATATAATCCAAAATTATAGTTCATTTTCACTATTTGGATGGATTATGATGATCATTTAAAGATGATTCTATAAAACCCATTTCTTTTCCACAGGTTATTTAATTTATGATGAAAACATTATGAAACTAATTTATTTTCCATGGGTTATGCTATGATAATATGATGAAATGTTTATAAAAATTATTTCCATTCCTTGGTTTATAATATTATGAATGTTTTATGGTCTTTTGAAACCCATGTGTTTGATTTTAATTATGTGACAGGTTGGCCCTGAATTATATATCCCTAAAATGTATTAAGTAAAGATGAATTTAGCATGAGATAATAAAGAATGAAATAGGTATTCGTCCTAGTTCATTAAGGTACTATGTCCACTATGATATTTTTTGTAGTGAACATTGACTATGGATATGATTGAATTGGTAGTAAACCCAATCCACTATGACAATGCTGTTAGTGATCCTTAACTAAGGAAATAATTTTCTATGCTTATTTGTATGTCACAAAATTATGTCTTATGCCATTTTTTTGCTCTCATGGATTATGTTCATTGATTCCTTTATGATTCATGAATTATGAAATTAAATTTCTTACACCATGATTCAATATTATGATCTATGATATGGTGGTTATTGTTTTCAAGTGTTTTGATCTTGTTCTCATAACTTTTTTCTCATGTTGTGATTAAGTGATCATTCATATCTCCATTGTATATCTTTACTAAGTATCTAAGATCAACCTTTCTTATGTTTCCCTTCCAAAAGCTATGAAAAATGATTTTAATTATGATATGTATAATAAGTGTGGTAGTTATAAAGAACATAGTGGGAGGTGATGAAGATATATTATGAACTAGTTTTTTGGTATCCAAGTTTCAAAAGATACTATATCAATACGATTCTAGAATGGATCATAATGTCATTTATTTAATATCCATATATAAATAAGTGATATTGATGTATTAAAATTATGTGTTTCTATATGCATCGTGTACTTATCATCACCATTAATGAGGTACACTACACGTAGGAAATATACACTACTTGTAATTTAAGTTCCACAACTACCATCTTATATGAATCACGTATTAAATACATGTGGGGTATTTATTACATGACAAGTCTTGACCCTATGTTTTCCACCATGAAACCACTTGGACTACACATCGTATAGGAAATATACAAAGCATATAGTCCAGAAAAGCCATGTTTCTCTCTATCCAGTCAACACACTCTGTATTTAATGTATTCGACATGTATTCTTCACACAATGAACTAGAGACCATATAGGAGTTCAAGTGCAATGAACAAGGATACATGGATTATAATAAATGAGTACACTCAATGTAACCCTGTATTATCTGCCCAGATTTTTGGGGTCTCTAGATGGGCTCTTCTGATGTGTTCTTCATTATTTATTAATTGATCTTGGTTAAATGATAAAGAAAAGAAGAGGTGCAAGAAGTGATCTCGAAGATCAGATAAAGATAAAATATAACATTAATTGAAATTTATCTTATAAATGTATGATTATAAATAATCAAATTAATAATTATAAATTTGAACATGACCCATTTGAAACCACTTTATAGTTTCATACACAGTGAAATCACCTATTGGGACAATGGAAAACTTGAATTTTGTTAGCTTTTATGGATCATTAACATATTTTATAAAAAATAAATGTCTTGAACCAAATTTTTTTCCAAATAACGTTGACAAAGAAGGTTAATGGAGCCAAAGAAAAGATCTTTTCAAGAAACATTTATCATTAGTTTAGGAAGAAGAAGAAATATTACCTTAGTCTTGATATATTTCTTCATCGAGGATGATGATCATTCTAACTCAATTTCTATAGTGTATTTTTATTGTAAGGACCCAAAGTAGAGCCCTACTAGTGGTGATCCACATGTGCCCTTCAATATCTAAAGAAATCTGATGAATTATCATGTGCATGCTCCTGATTGACCATTTAATTTTTTCACCTTTAATCACTCTATGTTCTGTCATGCTTTAAGGAATATCTCTCGTTCTTCTCATTATTTAGAGGATTAGAGGAGGAGTAGGAGGAGGAGGATCTATGGAGGAATCCATTTTGTACAATGATTAAACTTATCTAGAAATCAATAACACTATATTTATAGAATTAGGGTTAGGGTTTAAAATTTAATTAATTACACAAGGACACTTAATAATTTATTAAACCCACATGAGACCCCAAGTCATGTTTTTAAATAATAATATTATTTCATGGTGTGAGATAACTAGAGCAATGATAAATATTATTTTACTATCTTGAAAATTAATATTTATCATTGGACTGATTCTCGATTCGTGCATCCTCCTCAAAATTTATCTAATACCCAAATAAATATTAAATATTTATTCACTCAGTAAATAAATAAATATTATAGTCACATATTAGTGAATAAATAATCATATAAAATTTTCATAACTAAGTAAATGATTTATTTAATCAAAAAATAATTATTTATAATGATTTGAATAATAAAAGGTAAATAAATATTATATTTTCACATAATTAAACAATTACATTATGAAAAAATATTTATTCAAGATTTTCAATTATTAAATAAAATGTGATTAAATATTTACTCTTGGTCTAAATAATATTATTTATTCCAGTTATTAAATAATATTTTACCAAGATCAAAGGAAACACTTTGTGTATGACCATCTAGGCCTCTTTACTCATGAAATTAGGTGGTCCTTCCTAAAGTACAAGACTACTATCCATTATTGGTCAAGTAACCCACAAAGAAAGAAAATATGTTTCAAAAAACCATATATAAGTGTAAACTATGTAATTTAATCCCTTTTTCATGATATCTCATCTTCCAGGTTGCATACTCGTGTTATCAACAGATGTGTTTGATATATCTTTCTTGGAATATCTAGATTGAAAATTTCTACATCAATATTATTATGGAATTTATTTTAATGGTTCAATTCCAATCAAATGTCCAAGATATAAGCTTCTATAAAGATGGAAGGGAAAAATCCTTACTTTAAATACTCATTAATAACAAATCATTTACGATGCACCCAATGTACCCAACATCACCATGAACTGCATCATCAAGGTTTGTGCTTGATTCCTGATATTCATTAATAAAAATATTAAATTATATAGATAATTACAAACACTCACCAAAAGAAAAATCCAATGGAACATAAATATATAGATTTATGACAAGTATGTTTATTCTGATAATCTATTTCCTTGAAAATTATCATGTACAAAATTCATTGAATGGAGCCTCATATTATCAAGAGTTCTCTCATATGATAGTAAAAATACTATATTACTCATAATATAATGTTATCTAACTATAGAACAAGGATTAATAATATCATCAGAGCATTTCATTGTTCTCATCATAGAGGGAAACTGTTATTCCCTTTTTAATGAAACATATAATTTGAAAAATTATTACATTAAATTCATCAAAAAATATCAATGATAAATAATTTTTTATTTTAATTAGTATTTACTTCTTGAAAATAAAGGAAATCTTGAGTAAAAATAGTTAGTTCTAGGACACCAACTCCAAAAAATTTCATCACCTAAAATAGTTAAATAAAACAATTAAAAACATTGAATAATTATTTTTTGTTTATTTTTTAACAAATAAAATTTTATGATTTATAAAACTATTATTTTATTTTAATAATTTCTTCATTGAAATATGGTAGGAAGCCTGCACTACTTGAGGAAAATTAGTTCTGCTGAAATCAAATATTTTGTGCTCATCTTCTAGTTCATGTTCCAAAACATCTTCACCTAAGACAAATGTAGTAATATTTGGGTATTCTATATCAATCACAGGGAAGGACAACTCCAATTAGGTCCCGTTAAAAATAATGTATTATAAATCAATATTTATGTCACCCTCCCTAGGTTGATTAAAAACTAACTTCCAATCACCATTAAATCAATGGTGGGGATCAACATCTATGAGTTTCTTTAGGGATTAATGAGCTTCTCCATATTCATGTTCACATTCCTTTACCTCTCTCTCTTCATTAATATCCATCTCAACATTTGTTGGGTTTTCTCTTTTTAAACAAGGAAAATTAATTTCCAAAATAGGTTCAAAAAAATTATATTATTGTTATTCCAAATTAATGTCTTTATACCCCAGATTCCAAACATAAAATTCTATCACATTTTTTAAATTTTTAGTTAGATAGATTAATGATTTTTTATTATTCAAGTTATCAATATCCATTTTCTGCACAACACGAGATTCCATTGTTTCAAAAATTCTTAATTTTTATTAACAAGGTAGGGTATTAACAATTGGTTGTTGTTCTTATTCTTCCAATGAAATATAATTAATGTATTGGTTTACTATTTTTTGAAAAATTTCATCTTTTGGGGTTTTTATTTTTTTATTAATTTTTTAATCTACATCCTCAGTTTCTATTGCATGTTAATTAAAAAATTTCACCATTAGAATCACGAGATTTTTTAAATTTATTACAGTTTCATATTTTTCATCTTTATATTATACAAATTTCTCATCATGAAAATTATTTAATTCATAAACTTCTTTTATCAATTGATGCTTTTCTCAACTTTTAATTTTTCTATGAAATTAAAATGTTTTAGTTCTATATTTTTATAGTCTATATTTTTGTTCTTATTCATATTCATCAAATATATATATATAATTTTCAACATAATTTGTCTCACCTATGATTGAGATTTAGGATACGATTCGTAATAGTCATGGTTTTCTTCATATTGGTATGGTGGTTATTGATAATTTTAGGCACATTACTAAGAAGTGTGTCCATAATATCCCCAAAAAATATAGTTAGTTTCCTTTTTTACCCCATCCCCCAAATTGATCCATTAAAAATAAAAAATTATCAAATATTTTAATTCAGAAACAAAGTGGTCCAAGAATTAGCAAAACAACGGTGAAATAAACTCACAATTCCATCCAATCTAATTAAAAATTAATTAGAAAAATTTCAAAAAATATAAAAAATATATTATTATCTCAAAAAAATAATAGGTATAATAAATTTAATTTTCATCCCCTATAACAAGAGTAAAAAATTATTTTTTTTATAAAATTTATTGTTTATTTTCTGTTTATTTGGTTTCTAGTTTTTTGGGGCTTAAAAACTCAACACGCACCTTCTCCAATAGTAGTTCCAAAATTTGAATGGCTCAGAGGTCATCATGGATATCAAATTACCATTTATTTTACCATCTCTCACTAGAATAGTGATAAATAGGGTCAAACAAAAAGGAAGTGGTCATTTGATCTATGTAATGGATTTTATTCCAAATTATGTAAAATAGTGGGAAAGAGGTTACCGAAAAGAAGATAAAAAGGTTTAAAGAGTGAATATAAAGTGTTAAAATTATTATAACAAGGTTGTGATAAGGACTCGATAAATGAAAAAAGATATCTAGGGGATTTTAATTGAAATATATTGCATGAATAATTTTGTTCTTGGATAATTGGTTCAAAATTAACAGAAAAACTAGGCAACTAAATTAATTATATTATTTAATGAAAATTTAACTACTATTGAACTAAAACATGATTAATGGAAAAATAGTTTTTTCAAAAAGTAGTGAGAATTGAAGTGGTAACAATGTAAATCATAATATGAAACATCTTTCAATCATGAATGCTCATTATTTTTATTGTAATTTATTAAACCTCTTAGTGAATTATAGTGAAAATAAATTAAAAATAGATTCAATAATGATTTTATGCTATCAATACCTTAAAAAAATTGAGAACTAACTCATAGAAAAATGTCTAAGAAATAATGAATTACTTTCAATATGGAAGTGACAAAGAACATGAACGGATTAAAAAAACTAAAACAGTAAATTCACCCACTTAATTATAACACAATATGTTTGAAAATGAAATATATAACCCAAGGAAAAATGATAGATATTCATAATAAAAAAAATGTAAGGATAAATAGAAAATCCCCTATTTCAAGTCGAAATTAAACTCTCTTTGCTTTATCTTCAGCTTCCCATCCTTCTATGAATCCCATTATGTGCTCCTAGTCATATCACCTAGTCCTTCTCTTCTGAAATGATTCTATCTCTTTTTTAGAAATTATTTGGTCTCTCTCATCCTTTTAATTCCTAGTAATATTCATTTTTAAATTCTCTAAAAAATCGACTTGGTTTTAATAGCATCACCAGAAGAACATCACTACTATTGAACATGTGTTAGTTTCTGCTACTAATTTTCAGATTCCCTTTACTGAAATACTTGTGATAGATATTTTCCATATAAAGTAATTAGTTACATACAAATGTTTTTAACTAAATAATAACTTGGAAACACTATAGGAATCTATCCAACCTTTATTTTCATCAACTAACAATAGTATAGGCATCTCGTTCCCTTTACGAAAGAATTTCAACAAGTATCATGCATAACGTTTTCAACGGCTTAGTAATTGTTAGTTTCTTAGAAGATATGGTCAATTATAATTAGTTCATCCCTCATAAAATATTCATACTAAAAACCACTATGTTGGTGCAATCATCTCCTTTGATTAAAATATTCATAGTTCAAAACTCACATATCAGCATTTTGATTACATAAATTCAATATTTGACATCATATGGAATCACATCATGCATACTCATAGATAACATTAAATAATTCATCAATTTTTTGATTGATAAGGAATAATTGAGGAATTTTCATGATCAATTGGAATTCATCTATATTCATACTTACAATTGGTGTGATGGGAAATTTTGAGTCCCCCCTCTATCTTTGTTCCTGCAAACTAATAAAAACTGGCTCACAAAATAGTCTTTGAAAACTCAATTCGAACATGGATATTAATTATTCTCATATAAGAAACCATGTTTTGGTCATCATTCCAATCACCAACCCCAGGTTTTCTCCTAAACATTCATAAAAACTTGAGTTAATCCCTCCCATTGATTTTTCATTCAGTTATTAATTTCGATTTCAAATTCATTACAAACATATATCTACCTCAATATCACCATATACATATATGTTCATACACTCAATCAAACCCATATCATCAATAACTCATTGGTTTTCATCTTCAACCTATTTTAGTCATGTCCTGATATCATCTTCATCAAATGGATCAAAGTTTTGCTCCGTCAACATAATTGGATTGTGTTGCTCATATTCCATTATCTATTACATGCATTGGCCAATGTGGAAATTTTATTACTTGGTCATATGAAAAAATTAGACAACCCTTGTATTATCTCATCCCCATACAAGATTATATATATATATATATGTGACTAATTTTGGGTATATATAAAACTTCTTATGTGTATTTGTTAGTCATTCCCCTATGTGGATGTTTCTGAAAAAATGATTTTGTGGGAATCCTTTGAAAACTCTTATGAAGATTCTAGAAAACACAAATACATAGCCATGTACATGAATAAATAAACATAATTAATAAATTTTTACATATTATAAAACAAATTAAAATTAAAAAATTTTAAATTAAAATTTCAATATAATTTTATCACAGGAGTTATAAATAAAAATAATTACCCCAAAAATTGATTTAAAGAATAATGTTATAGAAAATTAAAAAATGACATTGAAAATTAAAATTTCATTAAAAAAATTCAGAATGAAACTTCTATAAAAATTTCACCAAATTGATTCAAAATATTTAAAGATAACTATACAACCAAGGATCATTTTTTCAATTAAGTACAAAAAGTAAAACATTTCATCAAAATGTTCTATGAATTATATTTCTATCAATTAAATTAATTTAAATCAAAATATTTTTTTAATGAAAATTTAACATCAAAATATTATAAATTATACAAAATGGATGTAGAAAAATATAATGAATTAAGGCCACATCAATGATCTTAAAATATGAATACTTACCCAAATTAGGAAAGAATTAGGATTAAATATTTTGTATTAGCTGACCTTGGGAAGATAAAATTAAAAGTGTGAATTTTTATTGAACCTCAAATATGGAGGGAAATATTAAAAATCATGTGGTAGAGATATTTGGAATCTCTTTGTATGTGGGAACATAATTGGGTCAATAGAAGATGGGAGAAGATACTTTTGAGAGATAAGTGGGGGACGGGAGAAAGAAACTGGTTTTGGGGGAGTATGTTTTGTTTTTTTCTTCAAATTTTAAATTTTTTATTTTTTATCATAGGGTTATAAACCTATATATTGAGGTATAAATATCTTTTGTTGATTGAGGTAGTTGGGAGGAGAACCATTCAAAAATATTGAGTCAGGATGCCAATGAAAAAAACTTTTTCTATTATTTGATCTTAATTTATAGTCTGGATATGTTTCATAAAATGTGATTTTATTTGACTTATATTTCTCGTATTTTTTTATACATGGGGTGATTAAATTATTTTCTCCCAACACATAATATTTAACATCTAATATGTAATGAGTATTTATTTTGTGGTAAAATATCTAACAATTACTGATATGAGTGTGGAGAGTAGCCGATCTTTTTGGACTACTCAAATGAACCTTCTACTGATTGGGTGTTTCTTGAGTAATTTAGTATAATCCATCATTGATGCTACACTAATAGGAAGGAGGATTATTTGGAAGTAGTTATTTTTTATTTGTAACTAACACTCACTACCCCCTCTTAAAAAAAGACATGAGAATGTGGATTCTCTCATTGATTTAATTACAACATGAGGTTTAATCAATTTTAGATCAAGATAACATATAAATTATTAATATAACCCTTGAAAAAATATATATTCCATCAATTGGCCAAATCACCATTTATTTATTTTTTATTGTTCTCAGTCTCTTTAAATAAAATAAAATCAAATAAAAGCCACTTAACTTTACTAATTGTGACAAAATTAATCTTCACACCTCCTTGGTCACTACATTTAGTCCCCATTACACTATATTTTAACATTAAATAATTATTAACTTTTTAGGTAATCCCTTAATTTTTATATCAATACATGTAATGTTAAATAAAATAATATCAACTATAATTCACATTAAAACTTTTATCCTCTGGATCGACAATGAAAGCATTCCAGGATGTTAAATTTCGAATGTGTGCATATATAAATAGTGGGCGGTGTTTTACATTCTTTTCAATATCCCAAATATGAAGTTTAAAAATAATTTTCTAAAATTATCTTTGATCTTTTTTAGTGACCATTATTATAAATTTCATCTGACAGTATTCTAATATAAATAGACTCTATAATGAATAGTGAAGAGCGAATCAATATTTTGTTATTTGATTTTTGGTAAAATAGTGAATTCATATCATAATTTTACACAAATGTTTTCAAAAACTATTTCCTTCAATATAGGAACAAAATTATACCATATATCTATATTAACTAGCATATGAATGTTTTTATAGACTCCAATATAACTAATTAAAATGGACTTATTGGGGTTAATAAGATAACTGGGTTCATTCCATCCAGGCTACAAAAAAGTACTTTTTCTTATTTCATTAATATTTTTTCCAAACACTATCTTACTATAAAACTTCTATTTTTTTAAAACTTATCACTTTTTCCTACATACTCACCTTCAAGTTATAACTCACATCCAGAATATTGTTCACCTTCTAACATTTTCTCAATTTCAACATTTTTTCTATTTTGTTCCTTGAGATTAGCTGCATCTTCAACTACATAATCTATTATATAAAAAACTAGTTAAACATTTAATTTTGAATAAATAAATATAATAGTGGACTCATCTTATTTTGAGGAAATTTATTTTATATACAAAAATAATCAGAGAAAGTTTACATGTTTAGTGAAATATTTTTTTAATATGAAAGGGATTTGGCCCCTCTGTAAAGTATCAAAATCTCATTCATATTGTTTCATAAAACATTCAAGACAAAATATATATTGGGGTAATCATTAAATGATTATGGACCCCCAATAAAAGGTCCATTGTTAATGGAATATTTATTTGACCATGAGGATTTTTTAGTCAAAAACACTATAATTGACATTTTTTTTACAGGAACTAGGGAATAAGATAATTTAACTTCTGGTATTGACATTATGGATAGTACATACTTATACCCTTCTTCATAGAATGACAATTTCATGAATACCAGTTCATTTATTTTAACTACACTCATATTATTAACCCATTTACACCAAAAATCATTTCAAGAATGTTGTATTATCCAACTGCCATTTTTTTTATGATACCAAAGTATGAAATATTAACATGATTTGTATTTTGGTCTTTCATACAAGATACATGAATATATTCCACCACAAGAGTAACTCCACTACTCTTCATCATAGTAAATTCATCATGTTCCATTATATATAACATATAAATATTAATTATATAACCATTATAATATAACATATGCCCATTTGATCCTATTCTTAGACATTGAATTCGATATGAAATTGAATTTGGATTCAATGATAACTCAATAAAAATATAGTATTGAAACCATACTATAAACTATAGATTATGTATATTTTATATCCATTTTTTATCACTTAAGAGATTAAAATTCCAAATAATTAATTTTTTTTGTTTCAACAGATGTTGTAACCTATATAATGCTATGTAAAACATAAAATAAAGACTTATCCCTCTTTGTAATAGTAATTGTGAAAATATATATTTTGTAAATTCCATCACCCAAAAGCTTCCCATAGTGACGATATTTTTGGATACCAATGTTATCTACATCAGATTGGTACTCGGTATTGAATTCAATTTATTCCTTAAAAAATAAATCACTTTATAATAAACCCTTTTGGGGGACTTTTTATTTTGACATAACCTTGAAAAATATTTAAATGACATTTAATGGTGTACATCAATCTATAATATATATGACCAATAATAATATCTCTCTAACCAACAACACCATTATATCAAATATTAAAAATTAGAATGAAATATTGAATTCAAATAATATGATAACAATTTCATTTTCCATAGTTGGAAACATCATACACTAGTGTAGAAAACGTTTTTTACGTCACCATTTTTTACGTCGGTTATATAAAACCGAGGTCATAATATGTAAAACGAGGTTTTTTACGTCGGTTATTTAATAACCGACGTAAAAACCTGTGTTCGGTACACCTTTAACGTCGGTTATTTTTATAACCGACGTTATTAATCACGAGGCTTCGTTTTTTACGTCGGTTATACATTAACCGCCGTAAAAAACAGAAGCGGGGTGTGTTTGTTACGTCGGTTATTTAATAACCGACGTAAAAAACGTGGTTTTCGAAGGCCTTTTTACGTCGGTTATAAAATAACCGACGTAAAAAAAGAATCCGCAGATGTTTTTGACGTCAGTTATGGAATAACCGACGTAAAAAAACGCGGATTTTGAGCCCTTTATAACGTCGGTTATAAAATAACCGACGTAAAAAAAGAATCGGAGGAAGGTTTTTACGTCGGTTATTGAATAACCGACGTTATAAATGTTTTTAAAAAAATTATAACGTCGGTTATTGAATAACCGACGTGATAACTCATTTAAAAATTTACCCAGACCCGTGGATTGTCATTCGCGAGTTTACCTTCGACAGTCGCGACTCGTCTCTCTCGCGCGTAAACCCGAATAGGCTCGTCCATTTTGTTGGTTTAGATTCATTTTGCGATCATCATTTCTCATATTTAATCTCCTCGGATCAATCATCTAAACTCGCAGCACTTAGGTAATCCTCCCACTCGTTCGTTTTTTTTCGCGGATAGTATATATATATGTGTTGTGATTTTTTTGTTGAAACTAGCTAAGATTCTTCGATTGCGAACCCTTTTAACTCGTTTTGGCACCATAATCTTATTTATCATCCCTAGATCTATTAGTTCAACTTGCAATATTGACTAATTTTATGATTTCACTAATTTTTCATCGTTTTCTATAAATCCCCGAGAGGGTTGGGGCGTGTCCATTTGGGGGGTGTCCAGGGGGGTGTCCAAGGGGGTAGGGTGTGGGGGGTGGTGTCCAGGAGGGGCGGGGGGCTGTCCAGAGGGGTCGGGGGGTGTCCAGGGGGGTTTACAAGGGGGTGGGTGGGTGTGGGGGGCTGTCCAAGGGTGTGGGTGGGTGTTGGGGGGTGTCCAAGGGGGTAGAGGGTGGGGGTGGTGTTTAGGAGGGGTGGGGGGCTGTCCAGAGGGTTGGGGGGTGTCCAGGGGGGTGTCCAAGCAGGTCGGGGGTGGGGGGTTGTGTCCAGGAGGGGTGGGGGTGCTTTCTAGAGGGGTCGGGGGCTGTCCAGAGGGGTCGGGGGGTGTCCAGGGTGGTGTCCAAGGGGATGGGTGGGTGTGGGGGGCTGTCCAAGGGGGTGGCGGCCTGTCCAGAGGGGTCGGTGGGGTGTCCAGGGTGGTGTCCAAGGGGTTGGATGGGTGTGGGGGGCTGTCCAAGTGGGTGGCGGCCTCTCCAGAGGGTATTTGGGGTTGTCCGGGTGGGTGGGGGGGCTGTCCAGAGGGTTGGGGGATGTCCAGGGGGGTGTCCAAGGGGGTAGGGGGTGGGGGTGGTGTCCAGGAGGGGCGGGGGGCTGTCCAGAGGGGTCGGGGGGTGTCCAGGGGGGTTTACAAGGGGTTGGGTGGGTGTGGGGGCTGTCCAAGGGTGTGGGTGGGTGTTCGGGGGTGTCCAGGGGGGTGTCCAAGGGGGTAGGGGGTGGGGGGTGGTGTTTAGGAGGGGTGGGGGGGGGGGCTGTCCAGAGGGTTGGGGGGTGTCCAGGGGGGTGTCCAAGCAGGTCGGGGGTGGGGGGTTGTGTCCAGGAGGGGTGGGGGTGCTTTCTAGAGGGGTCGGGGGCTGTCCAGAGGGGTCGGGGGGTGTCCAGGGTGGTGTCCAAGGGGATGGGTGGGTGTGGGGGGCTGTCCAAGGGGGTGGCGGCCTGTCCAGAGGGGTCGGTGGGGTGTCCAGGGGGGTGTCCAAGGGGGTGGATGGGTGTGGGGGGCTGTCCAAGTGGGTGGCGGCCTCTCCATATGGTATTTGGGGTTGTCCGGGTGGGTGGGGGGGGGGGTGGCCAGAGGGTTGGGGGATGTCCAGGGGGTGTCCAAGGGGGTAGGGGGTGGGGGGTGGTGTCCAGGAGGGGTGGGGGGCTGTCCAGAGGGGTCAGGGGGTGTCCAGGGGGGTTTACAA
This sequence comes from Viscum album, assembly GCA_963277665.1. Taxonomy (NCBI): domain Eukaryota; kingdom Viridiplantae; phylum Streptophyta; class Magnoliopsida; order Santalales; family Viscaceae; genus Viscum; species Viscum album. Next base: position 584,429,666 of record OY728120.1, read on the forward strand.
GGGGGTGGGTGGGTGTGGGGGGCTGTCCAAGGGTGTGGGTGGGTGTTGGGGGGGTGTCCAGGGGGGTAGGGGGTGGGGGTGGTGTTTAGGAGGGGTGGGGGGCTGTCCAGAGGGTTGGGGGGTGTCCAGGGGGGGTGTCCAAGCAGGTCGGGGGTGGGGGGTTGTGTCCAGGAGGGGTGGGGGTTCTTTCTAGAGGGGTTGGGGGCTGTCCAGAGGGGTCGGGGGTGTCTAGGGTGGTGTCCAAGGGGATGGGTGGGTGTGGGGGGCTGTCCAAGGGGGTGGCGGCCTGTCCAGAGGGGTCGGTGGGGTGTCCAAAGGGGTGTCCAAGGGGGTGGATGGGTGTGGGGGGCTGTCCATGTGGGTGGCGGCCTCTCCAGAGGGTATTTGGGGTTGTCCGGGTGGGTGGGTGGGCTGTCCAGAGGGTTGGGGGATGTCCAGGGGGGTGTACAAGGGGGTAGGGGGTGGGGGGTGGTGTCCAGGAGGGGCGGGGGGCTATCCAGAGGGGTCGGGGGGTTTCCAGGGGGGGTGTTATATCTTTCTATATTTTGTTTAAAAAATAATATTCAAGCATATTTTTTTAAATACACATCGATTTGTTTTATATTTCAAAATTGTTTACATTCAAATTATGATTTTTTTCATATAAACATATATTTGTCTTATCTAAAAAATATATTTTTTTTTGCTATTTGTTATAGGTAATAATGAGTCGAAGTTGGATTACGGCACATCGAATGAGCAATGAATATGAGGAAGGTGTTGATGCCTTTTTGGAATTTGCTAAACGAAATGTTCCAAGTAGTGACATTTTTTTCTGTCCATGCCTGAAATGTCTGAATATGAAGAAGTTGAAAAGTAGAGAGATAAAAGATCATCTGATTTGTCATGGTTTCAATCCGAGTTACAACCCTGGGATTTGGCATGGCGAAACTGGACAGAATGCCACTGATGATAATGAATCACAAGATGGTAACTCCGATGGAATTGAAGAAATGATTCGCGATATTGTAGCAGAACAAATTGAGATAGAACCGACAGTTGCACGTCTATATGGTGATGCCGAAAAACCATTATATCTTGGTTGTACAGATTTTATGGTTTTTTCGGCGATGTTAAGATTGATTAACCTGAAGGTGAAACATGGATGGAGTGACCGAAGTTTTACAGAGCTACTACAATTGATGAAAGACATTCTTCCAAAAGATAACGATCTTCCAGATTCACATTATAAGGCCAAAAAAATATTATGCCCGATGGGATTGGGATACAGGAAAATACATGCCTGTCCGAATGACTGCATTATATATAGGAAGGAATATGAATTTCTGAAAGAGTGTCATAAATGTGGGACATCACGGTATAAGGTGAAAGAAAAATCACAAGCTGATGTAGAGATTACAAAGCTCCCTTCAAAGGTATTTTGGTATCTTTCTATAATTCATCGTTTCAAACGTTTATTTGCTAATTCACATGATGGAAAAAGGTTAAGATGGCATGCTGATGAGCGGGTATGTGATGGAAAAATACGTCATCCAGCTGATTGTCCATAATGGAAGAAAATTGATGCCCAGTACCCTACATTTGGAAATGAAATTAGAAATCTGAGACTAGGCTTGTGCACAGATGGAATGAATCCATACCGAACCCTCAGTAGCACACATAGTTCATGGCCTGTTTTATTGGTAATTTACAACCTCTCTCCTGAAGTTTGTATGAAGCGCAAATATGTCATGTTGAGTATCATGATCTCTGGTCCAAAGCAACCCGACAATGATATTGATGTATACTTGTCACCGCTGATTGATGATTTGAAATTGTTATGGGCTGATGGTATTAGGGTGTATGATTCTTATAAAATGGAATATTTTCAACTGCATGCAGTGCTTCTATTCACTATAAATGACTTCCCAGCATATGGAAATTTGTCTAGATACAGTGTTAAAGGGCATAAAGCATGTCCAATTTGCGAACAACAGACGTCATATTGTCAATTGCATCATGGGAGGAAAACAGTGTACATGGGTCATCGAAAGTTTTTGCCTATGGATCACCCTTATAGAAGACTAAAAAAGGCATTCAATGGCTCGCATGAATTTGATACTGCTCCAAAACCTTTATCCCCAGATTTGTATTTTGAGAGGGTGAAAAACCTTGATGTGACATTGGGAAAGACACATAAATCTGGTAATGATAGACATATTTGGAAGAAATGGTCAATATTTTTTGAGCTACCATATTGGAGGTATCATGAAGTCAAACATAATATTGATGTCATGCACGTGGAGAAGAATATCTGTGATTCTTTGATCGGAACATTGCTAGATATTAAAGGAAAGACAAAAGATGGGTTGAATGCAAGGTTAGACCTACTATCAATGGGAATACGTTTGGAGTTAGCTCCCACTCCTAAAGGAAGACGAACATTTCTTCCCCCGGCTTGTCATACATTATAGAAGAGGGAGAAAAGTAGCTTCTGTAAGTGTCTTCATGATATCAAAGTGCCTCAAGGTTATTCTTAAAATGTAAAAAATTTTGTCTCATTGAAATACTTGAAGTTGATAGGTATGAAATAACATGATTGTCACGTCATGATGCAACAAATTCTACCAGTTGCACTGCGTGGAATATTGCCCATCCGTGTCAGAAAGACTATAATGAGGTTGTGTTATTTTTTCAATTCAATTTGTAACAAGGAGATTGATGTGAATGCTTTGAACATTTTGGAAAAGGATGCAATTTTTATACTTTGTCATTTGGAAATGTATTTTCCTCCAACTTTTTTTGATATGATGGTGCATTTAATGATTCATCTGGTTCGAGAAATAAAGCTTTGTGGACCTGTATATCTTCGTTGGATGTATCCTTTTGAAAGGTATATGAAAATATTAAAGGGATATGTTAAAAATCCATATCGACCTGAAGCCTACATTATTGAAAAGTATATTTCTGAGGAGGTAGCAGAGTTTTGTACGAGCTACTTGGCTACGGCGCAACAGATAGGTTTGCCTCCATCTCGCCATGAACGGGTTAATAATGAGGGAAAGGGGATTCGTGGCTTGAAAGTCAAATCACTGTCAGCTGAACAGATGAAGAAGTTAGAATCATACATCTTGAATAACATAGCTGATGTTCAACCGTATATCACATTGCATATTAATGAGTTGAAACAATGTCATCCAAAGAAGAAAGAAATGTGGATTTTGAATGAGCACAACAAAACTTTTTTGCCATGGTTTAAAAAGACCTTGCTTGGTAGATCAGATGTATCAGAGACATTAAAATGGATAGTGGGTGGTCCATATTTAAATGTGATAACATGGTCCTCTTATGACATTAATGGCTATACATTTCATACGAAAGCTCAGGACAACAGAAGTGCAGTTCAGAATAGTGGTGTATTGGTGTTTGCAGAAGCAATGCATTTTTCGAGTGCTAAGGACAGAAACCCAATTTTGGCATCAAGTGCATATTATGGAGTGATTGAAGACATATGGGAGGCTGATTACTTTAAAATTAAAGTTCATGTTTTAATATGTAAATGGTTTATCGGTAACAACAGTGTCAGACATGATGAATTTGGAATGACACTTGTTAATCTGAATAGATTGGAAGACACAGCTGATTCTTTTATAATGGCAACACATGCCAAACAAATTTTCTATGTAGTAGATCAATCAGATATGCAGTGGGCTGTTGTTTTACAAGGGAAAAACAATATGTTGGTGAGGATGAATTTGATGAAGATTCTGATTTATGTGAGATCCCTACTTCCATGGAAAGATTAACAGAACATAATGATGAGTATGTTGAAGACATGGTTTGTGCCATAAGGAACGATCACGACGAAGGAATTTGGGAAAACAATCCAACTGTACATTCCTAAAATTATAGGTAACACATGTTTATTTCTTGTTTACATTTAGTTTTTTCATATAATGTTAGATATTGTAAATTTTTTACTTATTAAAACATGTATCAAACCAAAATGATAAAACAATAAAAACCGTAAAGAGGAGAAGTCCTGGGCGCACCGGCCTGCCGGTGGTGGATCACCGGTTGGCCGGTGGTGATCCAGCGGCCGGCCGGTGGCCCAGACAGAGAGGAAGGCTATCTGTCTGGTCCACCGGCCGGCCGGTGGTGATCCAGCGGCCAGCCGGTGGTCCAGACAGAGAGGAAGGCTCTCTGTCTAGTCCACCGGCCGGTGACACCAGGCAGTGGGTAAGTCTACTTCCTGGGTCCTCCGGCTGGCCGGTGAGCTCACACCGGCTGACCGGTGGACTCAGTGAGTCCACTTTTCAGCTTTCTTGGGCCAACTCCTTGGCAACCTTTTGCCTATCAACAAAAACACTTGAAAACAAGTTAGAACATAATAAGAGTGATTGTGATCATTAAAATCCAAGAGAGAGGGGTACAATAGACTGTGTTTACCATGTTTATCATTGTTTAACATGCTTACCATATTACCAATGTTTACTATTATGTAATTTAGAACACTTTTCTATTTTCTGATTAAGTAGTATTACAATATTTGAATTTGTATATTTGTGAACTAATGTTTGTTTTTTTTGATTTGAAGGAAAATGACAGATCAATCAGTTGATCAGCCACATGATTCTGGAGATGAGCATATTGGTCATACATCTGGGGAGGAACATTCACATGCTCCTATTACGAAAAAGAGTTCAAAGGTTGGTAAGCGTGGGTGCACACGTTTACCAAAATTATCACTTGCCCGTACGAAGGGGGAGTGGATATTCGTGGAGTTTGATGATGATGATCTTCCTAGAGGTCCAAATGCTAAAGATTTTAAGGGTTTTGTAGCAACTCAGGCTAAGAGAAAAGTAAGCATTCTCTATGATGATTGGAGAAGTGTGGATAAGGCGATAATTTCTCAGCTGTGGGAGACCATTTTGGTAAGATCTTTTGCTATTGTTTGACTGTTCTTTAAATGTTTCTAGTATATATAATATTTTTAACCTCTTTTTTATCAGATGACATTTGATATTCATGACACTGGAGGAGTCAAGAAGAAATGCTTATCGTTGGCTGCTAGGAGATGGAGGGATTTCAAATCAACCCTCTCATCTGATTTCATTTATGGTCATAGGAGTCGTGAGAATCCATGTCTTATATATCCTTTTATAGATGAAGACACATGGAGAAAATTTTTTGAAAGTAGAAGAAAAGAATCCTATTTGGTAAGGGCAATGTAAACTTTTATAAGATTTCTTATATAAATGATCTTATTATTGTTTTGTTAATGATTGCTTATTCTTAATTTACAGCAAACAAGGAAAGCTCATCAAGAGATCAAATCTAAAAATGTATACCCTCATAGTTTATCTCGGGGAGGGTATGCATTATTGGAAGAACAAATGATGGAAGAAAGATTTCAACAACTAAGAGCTGAGTCTTCAAGCTCTGGAGAGGTGGCCCCTCCATCCCCTCCATCTAGACATGAGAAATGGAAAAGAGCTCGGAAGGGAAAAAAGGACAATATCTTTCGGAAGAATCGAGACTTGTAGTTGAGAGGATTGTAAGATATCTATTTTATTTATTTAAGTTTAGTATTTTCGTCATATATTTCCAATCATTATAGAAATGTTCAATTAATTATTACAGGACTCTCTTGAGGAGCAGAGTTCACAGGGGACATTTACACCATCTGGGAGGGAAGATATTTTATCTATGTCATTGGGAAAGCCCGAACATCCTGGCCGTGTAAGAGGATATCCGGCAGGTGTATCGGTAAGAAAAGTGTTGCCACGTTCCTCAACTTCTAACGTTGAGGGAGTTTATAAAAAAAAAATAGAATCCTTGGAGGCTGAAGTCCATAATATTAATGCGACAATGGAGGACAAGACTAGAGCATCAGTGCAGTTTATGTTTGCAGACTTGCAAAGACAATTTCAGGGTGCAGCTCCCACTCCACCTCTCCCAGTAGCTCCCACTCCCCCACCTCAGCCTGCGGACCCCATTTTTGATCCTCCTCCTCCGCCGCAGCTACCTACTTATTGTAAGTTGTATGTTGATGATCCTCAACATCATATAGTTGCATATGGGATGGTATATTGTATAAGAGATACAGTTCATCATCAACAGTTAGAGGTAGAGAATTAGAGGGTCACTGTACAGGATATTATAGATAGATCAGCTCGGATACCATTACCTACAGATGAGGTGATGACAGTTGGACATAGTATTGGCCATTTTTTACTTTGGCCATCCATAATTCTTCGACTCATTACCATAGAGGTATGGATGTTATATCTTTTATTTTATATTTTTATTAATGTTTTATCATTTGAAAATTAATATATTTTTCAATTTATTTTTACAGGAATACTTCAAAGGTAAAGAAATACTGTATAGACAACAAAAAAGACAGATAGCTATGACATCAGATGCAGATACTAGCAGTCTTGACAAATTGTCAAGATATTCAAATTTGTTGGCGGATCATTATGACTTTACAACGGAAGCTCATGTCTTTGGACGTGAACTAAGTGTGGGGATTATGAAAACTGATATCATGGAGTTTGTCACTGGAGATAAGTTGGGAATCAACGTGGTGCAAATTTTTATCATGTAAGTCTTAACACCTTTTCCTTGCATTATATTTATTAAAAATGTATACTTATGTCTGCTTTGTATTAGGTATTTGTATAAAATTTGTGAGAGGAATGAGCTGACAGATGTATATGGATTCGTGGACCCACAATTGATTTCCCCTGAAGCATGTGCATTGGATGAGGAACAAAGAATGATTTATATTGCTGATAGATTTGAAAAGAATGTAATCACACAGTGTTGGATGATGCCTTTTTGTGAGAGGTATGAAACACATCCCTCTCAAAGAGTTAATTATCTTTTAACATAAAAAACCACTAACGTTAAATTTCCTTTTATAAGGGATCATTGGATGTTAGGGGTTTTTTGCCCTAAGGAGAAAGCACTTTATTGGATATGCTCTCTCCATGATGATGTGCGAGAAAGTTTTAAGAATATATTGGAAACGTAAGTTTCAATTTCACAATAGTTTTATATATTATAATGAATTTTAAATTTACCCCATTCGTATTATTTTCTAACAGGGCATGGGTCCATTTTCGAAAAAGCGCAAAGAAAAGGAATTTCAAGATCAAATATGTACATGCGAAGGTAAATATCCATTTATAATTTGTACATTTTGATTTATTACATAAAAATAATATATTGAATTTACACTCATTCAAACAGAAATTTCATGAGCAACAAGGCATCATCGAATGCGGATATTACATGTTAAGATTTATGTATGAAATAATAACAACTGGGATAGTTCTGAGTTTTGACCTGGTAAGATTTCCTCTTTCTCATAATATTTCAATTTGATTTATTCATTATACACGTTGACTACTATCCTTTTCCTTTGTAGTTTTTTGATGACCCTCAACCCTTTACTGCTGAAGATATCAAACACTTACAAGTGGAGTGGTCAAATTATTTTACAGGTTTGATTGACTTTTAGTTGTTTGTAATGTAAAATCTAATTTTGAATATTGTCAATGTAATTGTGTATTTCGTAGTCGTTTAGGTTGGATTTAGTTTTTTTTGAAGTTGAAAGTGTAAGTTTTGAATGTTATATAAGTGAATGTTTAATTTTTCTCTACTTCTTGTTTTGGTCTACTGTTGATGGTTTTTCTGGTCTGGATTTTGGTATGGGGGGAGAGGTTCCAAGGGGGTGGGTGGGTGTTTGGGGGGTGTCCAAGGGATATGGGAGGGGTGTCCAAGGTGTGTTTGGGGCTGTCCTAGGGGTCGGGGGGGGGGGGGTGTAAATGAGGGTGGGGGTGTCCAAGGGGTGGGGGGTGTCCAAGGGATATGGGAGGGGTGTCCAAGGTGTGTTTGGGGCTGTCCAAGGGGTCGGTTGGGTGTAAATGAGGGTGGGGGGGGGGGGCTGTCCAAGGGGTGGGGGTGTCCAAGTGGTGGGGGGTGTCCAAGGGATATAGGAGGGGTGTCCAAGGGGTGTTTGGGGTTGTCCAAGGGGATGGGGGGGGGGGGGGGGGTGGGGGGGTTCCAAGGGGTCGGGGGGGGGGGTGTCCAGGGGGTGGGGGGGATGTCCAAGGGGTGGGGGGTGTCCAAGGGGTGGGGGGTGTCCAAGGGATATGGTAGGGGTGTCCAAGGGGTGTTTGGGGCTTTCCTAGTGTTCGGGGGGTGTAAATGAGGGTGGGGGGCTGTCGAAGGGGTGGGGGGGTGTCCAAGGGGTGGGGGGTGTCCAAGGGATATGGGAGTGGTGTCCAAGGTGTCTGGGAGTTCTGTCCAAGGGGCCGGTTGGGTGTAAATGAGGGTGGGGGGGGGGGGGGGGGCTGTCTAAGGGGTGGAGGGTGTCCAAGGGGTGGGGGGTGTCCAAGGGATATGGGAGGGGTGTACAAGGGGTGTTTGGGGCTGTCCAAGGGCTCGGGGGGGGGGGGGGGTGTCCAAGGGGTCTGGGAGGGCTGTCAAGGTGTGGAGGGGTGTCCAATGGGTGTTTGAGGCTGTACTAGGGGTCTTGGGGGTGTAAATGAGGGTGGGGGTTGTCCAAGGGGTGGGGGGGTCGGTGTCCAAGGGGTGGGGGGTGTCCAAGGGATATGGGAGGGGTGTCCAATGGGTGTTTGAGGCTGTACTAGGGGTCGTGGGGGTGTAAATGAGGGTGGGGGGGCTGTCCAAGGGGTGGGGGGCTGTCCAAGGGTTGTGGTGGGGCTCCAATGTGGTGGGGGAGGGCTGGCCAGGTTGTTAGGTGTGTATAGATGAGGGTGGGGTTCAGTTGGGGCTTGGGGGAGGGCTGGCATGGTTATTTTTGTTATTTGGTTTCTGGTTGCTTTTTGGTGAGAGCAGTGCAATTATTTTAAAAAATATATATATCTATTTCACGTCGGTTTTTTCGAGAACCGACGTGATAAACTGTTCCCGGGCCTTTTATCACGTCGGTTCTTAATATAAACGACGTGCTAAAAGGCCTGGGAATCGATTTACCACATCGGTTATTGGACAACTGACGTGCTAAAACGTTTCCCAGGCCTTTTTATCACATCGGTTATTTAAGAAACCGACGTGATAATAGGCCCGGGGAAGGGTTAATCACGTCGGTTATTAATGAACCGACGTGATAAACCCGGTGATGTTAGGGAAGTTACGTCGGGTTTTAAATAACCGACGTAAAAAACTTTATTTATAACGTCGTCCGTATTAACGTCGCCTAAAAACCGACGTAAATAATGAAAAATAACCGACGTAAAAAATGTTTTCTGCACTAGTGATAGAACCTATAAATTTACTAAATACGTATTTGAAAAAGAAGAAAATTATGGTTAATCTGTGTCAATTTTTTTTGTTGTTATTCTACATAAATACTTAGGCACTAAATCTTACTTCGAAACAAGAATTTAATGAGATTTTAATATAGTAGCGTGTTTTGTACACAATTTTGAGTTCTAACACACCACAACCAATCAAACTAGCCGTTATGAATAGTAATATCCACTGTTTGAAATTTTATAAATTTTATCCTTCCAAATGGACTTTATTTTTGGTTTTGGAATATCAAAATTAGCATCGGGTGGATTTATGATATTTTTCTGAAAAATTTCAATTCTTGATGAATAGTGAAAAATACTAAATTTTAATTAAAAACAACTGTTTTAATCAAAATAATTTATAGTGATAAATTATAATATTGAGTGGTTTTAAAGTATAATTAGATTATATTTTTACCATTTAATCCAATGTTGATCATTGGACGTAATTTCACATTTAAACTAGACATAAGTAAGTGTCAATCTTTTCATAATTATTATTTCTAAAAAACACGCTCTTTGTTTTGACAACTGAGATTAATATTAAATTAAATTTTAACACTTCTATGTTTTGAATTTAGAAAAATGGATTCCATATTTATAATCAGGAGGTCTAAATTGTGTAAAAAGGTATCTTTTATTTTTAGACATCTTGAATAATTACTTCGGTAAATATTTTATTTACCATGGTTAAAGGGTAAATCAGGTAAATAAGGGTAAAATAAATAATATTATAATAAAATTAAATTACCATAAAACGTGTTATAACCCTATTGGATGATACATTTCCGAAAATGGTCATATTTGGGTCTATTTTAGGACCCCATGGAGCCACTTGTAAGTGATAATGACACTTTATATTAATTAAGTTAAAGTAAATACAAAAATGACAAAAGCATATATCATTTAGAAACAATTTTTTTACATAGGGTTATATATGTTATCTTTTCGACTATAAATATTAATTAGAAAGATAAAAGTATTTCCTAAATAATGGAATTTTATTTATAATTTTTAGACATTGAATAATAAATGTTATTTATGACACAATAATGATGCAGTATTTTCTTTATTAATGGAAGAGTCAAATAATTGGTATTATAAATGTTAAAATAAAAATAATTTAGAGTTTTGATGAAATCCACGAATTTTATTGGTTAATATGACATGTTATTATTGCTTAAATGAATTTTATTAGAATTAATAAAGTGGTTAAGACTTTAAAAAAAATCAATTATTAAATAGTGTCAAAATTGACATAAAAGAGTTTTTAAAACAAATATTATATTATAAATTGATAGAATATTTATGAAAATATAAGGTTCAGAAAAAGGACTTATATAATTATAGGTGTATCATTAATGAACCACTTGGGGTTCTCTTGGAAGTATAGAGTATGTTTATTAACCATATAATAAAAAAATACAAAGAGACATGATAAATGTCAAACTATTTAACTAAGAGTTAAATCTAAAAGTTAAGGTTAATATAGTGACCCAAAACTATCTAAAACCTATTTGTTGACTGTTTTTCGACTCATAACCACCTTATACATTAAATAATTCATTTTTGAGGCATCATAAACCGAAAATTATTTTATTATAAAATAATATTTCTAGCTTTCCGTAAGGTTCCCCTCACCCCTCTTATAAAAGGTCACTCATCCTTCTCTCTAATTCACACCTTCAAAGCCATTTTTCTCAGCCAAACTCTATCCAAATACCCTATAAACTATACTACATTAATCCTAGAGGCCTTCCTTTAGTCATAAATCCAACTTAAGGAGCCCTTTTGATAAAATCAAATGGAAGAACCCGAAAAAGAGGTTATAATTTCCCCACCCTTTTTCAAGTTCTTTTATTCTTCCACTTCTTCTTTATTTGTTATTTCTATTATAAAATAATAGCTACATTATCTTTTATATACTGTGATGTTATTATAAATATGGTACATCCAAATTCATTATTCTATCCATCCTTTTAATGACATGTCACCATACGTGCGTATGTACAGATTACCGTCTCCACGCCATGGTGTAATTGTTATTCAATAAGTTGTTATTTGGATGGGTATAATAATGATGTATAATTCTTGTAAATAATAAATATAACATGATAATGATTCTTTATATATTATATACCATCCAATAATATATTATTTTAAAATAAATATAATGATATTGTCGCTCGTGCGTACGTACGGATTACCGTCTCCACATAGCGATGAGATTCATTCCCATCATATCCATTCAAGACTAATTTTCATTTGATGATTAAAAATAATGTTTAAAGAATTGATATCATTTTGGATATCAATAAGATACATCCCATCAATAAAAAATATGACTCACATAATAAATATAATAATGTAAAACGAATCCGTTAACACCCGAAATGACAATAATACTAAGATATTATTAACAAAGCAATGTTAAAAGATCATATATGATATCATATTATTGTATATGATTCTTTTATAATTTAGTAACAATTATTTAACCATTATATAGGTGGTTAACCTACCCTCGACTGAGGAAATGTACAAGGTAAGGGTAAATTCTACAATCTCTTCATTATCCGAGGTTGTTTATACGTAAATATCTACTGGGACCTCTTTATCATCCACATACATGTTTCCTAAAAATGTATTTCAAAACATTTTTAATATTTACTAGAAAATAGTTTAATGTCATTTATACCCTTATTTGTTTTGAAAGTAATATTTCCGTTGTTTTCCAAACAAGGCACCTTTTGACCTTTTCGACAAATTTATGGTAAGAATGTTTTTTTAACATATACGGTGGATGCTTCTATTTTCTTCCATTATAACATCGTCAAAGCTTCCCTTACAAGATTGTAATAATATTTTCAAAATAAATGTTTTCTTTATAATTATGTGACTCTTAAATAATTTCAAAATAGAAAGTGATATTTCTCTAAAAAGGGTTTTGATTTCATCTTTGTCAATATCCTTTGATGGATTTTAAGTTTATTTGAATTTGATTTATTATGATACAAAACTTCCATATTGTATTGAAGGTTTTTTGATATTTTTGATAGTGGATGTGCTATTTTTATACCTTTCATCATTTATGGCTAAAGTATTGACATTTCGTATGCTAGTTTTAATATGAATGTTTATGATATGTTTAAACCTTTTCATATGAGGAATGTATTGGACTTAGTAAGTGATGGGTGGAGCCCGCTATAGCTCCTTGATGCATCAGTAGGTCTCATGAAACAACTAAACGTGGAATTGGATGAGGCCTTTCTCAATTTGATATATGGTTTTTTCCGAGGCCTTAATCATTTTTAGACGTCTTGGCAGAGGCCTTGAGAAAATGTTTCAGAATGTCCGACCTTATACATTCCCTCATTATGAAAATAATATTTATGGGTCATGTGGTCATTCGACTAGTAGAATACCAATGATTGTGTTTTATTATGGAATTTTTACTCAGATCATATTCATGCCGTAAAAGTATTCATGTTTATTCTTGGTAAAGGCATGTAGTTTCAATTATTCATCATGCTTAATATTTTTTTCATTTCCTGCTGTATTGCTTACCCTTAGTGAGCGTTTGAGTTAACCCATTTCTTATGTTTCATTTTCCCAGGATATGAAGTAGTTAGTTATGAGTGACTTTCAAGCATAATCTAGAAGGCTTGGATGTTTCTAATGAAATATATTTGTGTTGTGTTTCTCTTCAAGATATAAAGTAGATCTTATGTATGAATCTTGTTTCCCATAATACTAAACTGATCTTTCATTCGAGACATGATTTCCTTGTGATCATGCCAATGATATGTAATAGTGCCCCGACTCTGGGTAACTCGGGTCGGGGAATTACAGTTGGTATTAGAGGAAGTTTAGTACAAACCTTGGAAGCAATATTTAGATAAACTCTAATTAGAGCATATAGACCTAAGATGGAATTTGAGGAATATTATAGAAGAACTTCCAAGAATTTTTCTATTTTAGGTATTTTTTGAGTTTTCCGAGCAATACATCCCTTTCTAGATATGAGTAGGTAGAGGCATCTCGGGCACAGATGAACCTAGGGGTATAACCCAAAAACACCACTTTGAGCTAGACTCAAATGGGAACTGGTGTATGAAAATGGGCCTTGCTGCACTCTTAGTTACGACACTCCTGGGGGATATGCTTAGGATAATTCTAATTTTATTTACAAACCATTAGGAAGGGTTTATGAGTGTATACTTCATCAATGAAAACATTTTTATGATTACGGATTATATCCATAAACTGTTCAATTCATGTTAAGTGTTTTACAAGTTTGGATTTATGTATTGCGATTTATAAACTAATATACTGTATTCCATTGTGTAGAAATGGCGCCTAGTGGAAGGAATCGAAGCCGTATCAATTCACACACTCCATGTAGGAATTTCCCTCCTATTTAACATAATTATAGTGGAGCTAGTGATACAATTGGTGCTAATAAGCTTATCACCATACTGGGACAACTCACTCAGATTATCAATAATAAACTTACCTGTATGGAGCACCCTGATCCATAGAGTGGAGGATCAATGTTATATTGCTTTATGAGGCAAAAACACCGACATTAAATGGGAGTACAAATCCATTAGTGGTTGAGCATTGGATAAATTCTTTAGAGAAAATATTCCATGATTTGGGGAGTAGAAAAAGGGAAAAAGTTGTCATTGCAGTTTACCACCCCACTGGAGATGCTGATCAATGGTGGTCATTGATTCAAAACACAAAGGATGACGAGGAAGTATAAAATATGGAATAGAGGGAGTTTAAATAATTTTTATTAGAAAAATACATTTTTCATGACCATCGAGCGGATATGGAAAGACAATTTCTGAGTCTGAGGAAAAAGGAGGGTGGGAATGTCGCAAAGTATGAAGCTAAATTTACAATGTTAGAGAGGCATGCAATAGATTATATAAGTCACCCAATAAGTAATATTTTTCATTTCTTTGATGGTTTAAAACCATTTCATCATCGAGCATTAGTATCACATTGCTTCTCATCATACGAAGATATTGTCTCGTGTGCTATCAATACAGAAAAGGAATTATCTAAATTTTACGACTTTAAATCAAAGTAAGAGAAGAAGAGATCTACTGAACACTATGGGAAAGGAAATAAGGAAACAAGGAATAATGGAAGAATTGAATTTCCACCCCGTGATAATGGTGGAAGGAAGCACCCTGGTTCCTATCTAAAACAAAACGGAGTATGCTACAAATGTGGATAGAAATGACATATTGCTGGTGATTGTAAGGGAAAGAAAGACACCAATAGTGTTCAATGATGCAACTGCAGGGCAATGAGACATTATGCAAATGAATGTCCAAAGCAACAGGGTAAAATTATCTCAGAAAAGGCCAAGGGATCAAGGCCATGATTATGCTATCACTACTGCTGGGGTAGAAGCTTCGAAAGACCTGGTGGCAGGTAATTTAATGGTTTCCTCAAGTTTAGAAAACTATTGATTTGACTATGTATCATCACATTTATTCATATCTTCCCTATTTTCTACAAAAATTAGATATTTCCAATTTGATTTAACAAAGGATTTGCCAGTTAAAACTCTTAGGTAAGTATCATTGCAACAATGTTTTGCGAATCTGTTCCCATTAGAGGATATATATGTTCTTTATCTGCTGATCTCATCGTTATACCCAAGATTGAATTTTATATAATCCTGGGTATGGATTGGATTTCAGACCATGATGAAAAAATTTATTATAAGAAGAAGGAGGTTACTATTTTTGATGATCATGATAAAGAACACCTTATCTTTAGAGAAGAATCATCACCACCTGATTCTTATCTAGATCCACCCCCATTAGCTCAACTAAATTCAATTATTGGGGAGGAATAGAATGAAATAACTATGGGTGAGGAAAGTAATGTTCAAATATAGGATGTAACTATTGTGAAAGAATATGTTAAAGTGTTTCCTAAATATTTACCTAGACATAAACCAGAACGAGAAATTAAGTTTTCCATTGATTTCATTCCTGGATCAAGGCCCATATCGAAGACCACTTATATAATGGCCACTATGGAATTAGTGGAACTAAAGAAACAACTATAGGAATTGAGTAATATGGGATTAATTCACCCAAGTGTTTCTCCATGGGGATCCCCTGTCCTTTTTGTGAAGAAGAAAGATGGATTTATGAGGTTGTGCATTGACTACAGGGAGGTCAATGCTATTAAACTAATGAACAAGTATCCCCTACCTCACATTGATGATTTATTCAACAAACTTCACGGAGCTCAATACTTTTCAAAGATTGAACTTCGATCTCGATATCATAAGTTGTGTGTAAATAAGGATGACATTCAAAAGATAGCATTTCGAACTAGGTACGGGAATTATGAGTTTATAGTAATGGATTTTGGATTGACTAATGCACCCTCTGTATTCATGGATCTAATGAATGGATTTTTCAAGGAATATATCGATGATTTTTTGGTGGTATTTATTGATGCTATATTGAATACTCCAAAATCTATAAAGATTATGAAAATCACTTGCGCATTATCCTAAAGACTCTTTGAAGACATGAATTATATGGGAAGTTTAGAAAGTGTGAATTTTGGCTTCAGGAGATTTTTTTCATGGCCATACTGTCTCCCAGGATGGAATCTCTGTCGATCCTTCTAAGTCCAAGGCAATACAAGAATGGACAACACTGATGTGTATAATTGTGGTAAGCAGTTTTATGGTTTAGCAGGTTATTATCGGCATTTCTTCCAGAATTTTGACCGATTGGCTAACCCATTATCCAAGATCTTACATAAAGGGGTTAAATTTGTCTGGACAGAAGAGTGTGAAGAATGTTTTGAAGAAATGAAGATAAAATTAGTCAATGCTCCTATTTTGACTCTACCATCGGGGAATGATGGGTTTTTTATTTATAGTGATGCATCGAAGAAAGGATTTGGTTGTGTCCTTATGGAGAATGATAGAGTTATTACCTATGCATCATGACAGCTAAAAATTTATGAGCAAAACTATCCTACTCATGATCTTGTGTTAGCATCTGTAATCTTTGCTTTGAATATTTTGAGACACTATATCTATGGTGAAAAATGTGAGATATATACCGACCGAAAGAGTTTGAAATATATTTCTTAACTAAAAGAACTCAACATGAGGTAAAGATGATGGATTGAACTACTCAAGGATAATTATTGCACTATACACTACCACATGGGGAAGGAAAATAAGGTGGAAAATGATTTGAGTAGAATGGATCATGGAGTTTTGAACAAGATGAGAGTTGAAAAGGATCACATATATATGGATCTAGTAAAGATGGATATAGGAATCACCATGGAAGGTGAAGCATCAATATTTTTTAAAATGGTTTCCAAACCATCTTTACTAGAAAGTATAAAGAGTTCTCAGACCGGTGATGAAGAGTTTCAAAAGAAGATTAAAGCTGTGAATGATGGGAGATTGAGTGACTTTGTGTATAAAGATGGAATTTTGAAATTTGGGAAGAGACTTTGTGTTCCCTATATACCTGATTTAAAAAGGGAATTGTTAGACGATGTTCATAGCTCCAATTTCTCTATACATCCTGGGAGCACCAAAATGTATAGAGATTTGAAGGAACATTTTTGGTGGGACCACATGAAGAAAGAGATTGCTGATTTTGTGTCAAGATGTATGGTTTGTCAACAACTGAAAGCTGGAAGGCAACAGCCCAGAGGAGTCTTGCAACCTCTTCCCATACCTGAGTGGAAATGGGATAATATTATGATGGACTTTGTCATGGGACTATCAAAGACTCCAAGAAGGAATGATACAATATGGGTCATTGTTTATTGTCTCACCAAGTCAGCACTTTTTCTTACTATAAGAGAAGATTTACCACTTTAAAAATTGGAAAGAATATATATTAATGAAGTTTTTAGACTTCATGGAGTACCACTATCGATAGTTTCTGATCATGATCCACATTTTACATCAAGATTATGGAAAAGTCTTCAGAAAGCCCTGGATACTGAACATCGTTTGAGCACTTCCTACCACCCCCAAACTGATGGACAATCAGAATGGACTATTAAAACCTTAGAAGATATGTTGAAATCCTGCTCACTTGACATTCAGGGTATGTGGGATCAATAAATACCTCTGGTATAATTTTCCTATAACAATAGCTTTCACCCAAGTATTCAGATGGCACCATATGAAGCGTTATACAGAAATATATGTCGTACACCAACCTGTTGGGATGATGTTGGTGAAAGAAAACTCGTAGGCCCAAAAATAGCGGTGGAAATGATGGAAAAGGTGAAGGTAATCCAAAACCATATCAAAGCAGCTCAAAGTAGGCAGAAAAGCTATGCCGATAACCGAAGGAAGGATTTATAATTTTAGGTTGGAGATCATGTTTTCTTGAAGGTATCTCCATGGAAGGGTGTTATATGTTTCGGTAAGAAGGGTAAATTGTGTCCCAGATACATCGGACCTTTAGAAATTCTAGAACAAATTGGGGCTGTAGATTACCGTTTGGAAATGATTCCAAGTTTCTCCAAAGTTCACCATGTATTCCATGTACCACTGTTGAGAAAATACCAGCCTGGACCAATGCATGTACTAACCTATAAAGAATTAGAACTAGAACCCGACCTATCTTATTGCAAAGAGCCCATCAGGATTCTTGATAGTAGAGAACAAGTGTTGAGAAACCAGACGACTTTTCTGGTAAATGTTCTATGGAGAAACCATAAGATGGAAGAGGCAACATGGGAACCCGATGAACTTATGATGAAGAACCACCCGAGTCTTTTCATGCGGTAGTATTCTAGAAATTTTGAGGATAAAATTATTTGAAGGAGGGGAGAATGTAACGCCCCAAGCTTCCATGATACACTTCCCTTTGAATAATATAGTAGCGTGTGTTGTATGCAATTTGGAGTTCTAACACACCACAACAAATCAAACTAGCCATTATGAACAGTAATACCCACTTTTTGAAATTTTATAAATTTTATCTTTCCAAATGGACTTCATTTTTGGTTTCAGAATATCAAAATTATCTTAGGGTGAATTTTTAGTATTTTTCTGAAAACTTTCAATTTTTGATGAATAGTAAAAAATAATAAATTTTAATTAAAAACAACTTTTTAATCAAAATAATTTATAGTGATAAATTATACTATTGAGTGGTTTTATATTATAATTAGATTATATTTTTACCATTTAATCTAATGTTGTTCATTGGACGTAATTTCACATTTAAACTTGACATAATCAAGTGTCAATCTTTTGATAGTTATTCTTTCTTAAAAAACACGATCTTTGTTTTGACAACGGGAATTAATTTTAAATTAATTTCTACCACTTATGTGTTTTTAATTTAGAAAAATGGATTCCATATTTTGAATTATGAGGTCCAAATTGTGTAAATAGGTAACTTTTATTTTTAGACATTTTGAAAAATTATTTCAGTAAATATTTTATTTACCATGGGTAAAGGGTAAATCCGGTAAATAAGGGTAAAAGAAATAATATTATAATAATATTAAATTATCCAAAAACATGTCCTAACCCTATTGGATGATAAGGTTCCGACCATGGAAATCTTTGGGTTGATTTTGGGACCCCATGGAGTCACTTGTAAGTGATAATGATACTTTATATTAATTAAGTTAAAGTAAATACAAAAATGACATAAGCATATGTCTTTTAGAAAAACAATTTTAACATAGGGTAATATATGTTATATTTTCGACTATAAATATTCATTGGAAATATTAAACTACTTACTACATAACTGTATTTTATTTATAATTTTTATACATTGAATAATTAAATTTATTTATGACACAATAATGATGCAATATTTTCCTTATTAATGAAAGAATCAAATAATTGGTATTATAAATGTTAAAATAAAAATAATTTTAACATTTTGATGCCGTAAACGAATTTTATTGGTTAATATGAAATGTTAGGATTTCTCAAATGAATTTTCATCGAATTAATAAAGTTGTTAAGACTTTAACAAAAAATGAATTATTAAATACTGTCAAAATTGACATAAAGGAGTTTTTTAAAAAAATATTATATTATAAATTGTTATATTATTACTAAAAAT
This sequence comes from Viscum album, assembly GCA_963277665.1. Taxonomy (NCBI): domain Eukaryota; kingdom Viridiplantae; phylum Streptophyta; class Magnoliopsida; order Santalales; family Viscaceae; genus Viscum; species Viscum album. Next base: position 584,449,098 of record OY728120.1, read on the forward strand.
ATATGGTTTGGCCAAAGGACTTATATAATTATAGTTGTATCATTAGTGAACCACTTGGGATTTTCTATGAAGTATATAGTAAGCTTATTAACCATATAATATAAAAATACAACGAGACATCGTAAATGTCAAACTATTTAACAAAGAGTTAAATAAAAAAAGTTAAGGTTAATATAGTGACCAAAACCTATCTAAAACCTATTGGTTGAGTGGTTTTCGACCCATAAACTCCTTAGTATTTAAATAATCCATTTTTGAGTCATTAGAAACCGAAAATTATTTTATTATAAAATAATATTTCTAGCTTTTCCTAAGGTGCCCCTCACCCCTCTTATAAAAGGGAACTCCCCCTTATCTCTAATTCACACCTTCAAATCCATTTTCCTCAGAAAAACTTTGCCCAAATACCTTATAGAATATCATCCCTTCATCCTAGAGGACTTCCTTTATTCATAAATCTAACTTAATGATCCCTTTTGATAAAATCAAATGGAAGAACCCAAAGAAGAGGTTATAATTTCACCACCATCTTTCAAGTTATTTTCTTCTTCCACTTCTTCTTTATTTGTTATTTCCATTATAAGATAATAAATCTAGGATATTATATATACTGTGATGTTATTATAAATATGGTACAACCATATTCATTATTCTATTCATCCTTTGAATGACATGTCACCATACGTGCGTACGTAGGGATTACTGTCTCCAAGTTGTGGTGTAATTGTTATTCAATACTTTATTTTTTGGATGGGTATAATAATGATGTATAATTCATCTAAATAATTAATATAACATGATAATTATTACATATATATGATATACCATCCAATTATATATTATTTTAAGATCAATAGAATGATATTGTCGCTCGTGCGTATGTACAGATTACCGTCTCCACATAGCGATGAGATTCAATCCCCACGATATCCATTCAAGACTAATTTTGATTTTATGATTAAAAATAATGTTTAAATACATGATATCATTTTGGATATGAATAAGATACACCCCTTCCATAGCAAATATGACTCACATAATAAAGAATATAAAGTAAAACAAATCCATTAACACCCAAAACGACAATAATACTAAGATATTATTAACAATGAAATGTTAAAATATCATATATGATATAATATTAATGTATATTATTCTTGTATAATTTGATAACAATTATTTCACCATTATATAGGAGGCTAACCTACCCTCGACCAAGGAAAAGTACAAGGTATGGGTTAATTCTACAATCTCTTCATTATCCAAGGTTGTTTATACGTAATTATCTACTAGGACCTCTTTATCATCCACATCCATGTTTCTTAAAAATGTATTTCAAAACATTTTTACTATTTACTAGACAATGGATTAAATTCATTTATGCCGTTATGTTTTTTTAAAGGAATCTTTCTGTTGTTTTCCAAACATGGTACTTTTTGACGTTTTTGACAAATTTAAGGTAAGAATGTTTTTTTAACTTATACGGTGGGTGTGACTATTTTCTGCCATTATAAAATAATCCAAGCTTACTTTAAAATATTATAATATTATTTTCAAAATAAATGTTTTCTTTATAATTATGTGACTCCTAAATAATTTCAAAATAGAAAGCGATATTTCTCTAAAATGGGTTTTGATTTCATCTATGTCAACATCCTTTGATGAATTTTATGTTTATTTGAACTTAATTTATTATAATAAATAACTTCCATATTGTATTGAAGGTTTTGTGATATGTTTGACTAGATGTGCTATATTTATACTATTCATGGTTTATGGTTAAAGTATTGAAATTTTGTATGCTAGTTTTAATACGAATATTTATGATATGTTTAAACCTTCTCATATGAGGAATGTATTGGACTTAGTATGTGACGGGTGGAGCCCACTATAGCTCCCCGATTCATTGGTAGGTCTCATGAGACAACTAGAAGTGGAATTGGCCAAGGCAGTTCCCAATTTGATATATGGTTTTGGCCGAGGCCTTAATCATTTTTAGATGTCTTGGCCGAGGCCTTGACAAAATGTTTCAGAATGTCCGGCATTATACATTCCCTCATTATGAAAATAATATTGATGGTTCATGTGGTCATTCGACTAGTAGAATACCCATTATTATGTTTTATGATGTCATTATTTACCCAGTTCATATTCCTGCCATAAACTTATTCATGTTTATTGTTGTTAAATGCATGTAGTTTCAATTATTCCCCATGCTTAATATTTATGTCATTTTTCACTATATTTCATACCCTTACAAAGCATTTGATCTCACCCCTTTCTTATGTTTCATTTTCCTAGGATATGAAGAAGTTAGTTATGAGTGACTTGCAGGAATGATCTAGGAGGCTTGGATGTTTCTAATGAAATATATTCGTGTTGTCATTCACTTCAAGATGTATAGTTGAACTTATGTATGAATCTTGTTTCTAATAATACTAAACTGATCGGTCTTTTGAGACATTATTTCCTTGTGATCATGCCAATGTTATGTAATAATGAACCAACTCTGGCTAACTAGGGTCGGGGCATTACAAAAAGTCTCATGGTGAGGTCACTTACACACATCCATCCTAATAAAATACTAGAGGCTCAAAGGTAACATCTTTCTATAAGAAGACACTTGTTAAGTCTCTCTATACTTATAGAAGTTGTACAATAAAATACACTCATTAGGTAGTTCCATGGAGAAGCACATAAAAAACTTAAGGGATCATCTGAGATACACACTCCACTAGACTATAACTCTCTAGATGATAAAATATGTTGATATATAGGTAGGGTATCTCATCCTGGGATTTGGGGTATAACTAAACCTAAGTGGAAAAAAAAGCTTGGTAGGGGATCAAATGCCCCAGTACATTGGTCACGTGATTACTGACCTTTCTTAGGTAAGAAGACGATGAGAATTATGATTAAACCCTATGTCCTCATAGAGGGATTCCTTCTCTAGTGTGTTGATGGGATCTTATCCAATATTCTATACGAGAAGCCTTACTAAACCCTCATAGAGGTAGAATGAGAAAACTCACCCCAGAAAAATATAAGGATGGAATATACCCATATAGATACAGGTCATGGGAGAATGAACAAGATAAAACTAGACCTAAACTGATATGAAAAAAGGGTTCTAACTTTCACTTTGAGATGTACGTGGCATGTCCTTTGGGGTACACAACATGTATCACTAACCATGGAACTACCTATATCTTACAATCTCACATGAACTGTATTTATATAGATACGAGACATTTTATTTTAGGATACATGGTGTATAGAGTTCAGATGGAACTCAATGTGTGTCATCTACCTGATTACATGGGGTGTACTCAACATCACACATCGTGTAGTTACTCGGGCCAACACTTGGAGTTTCTCATCTTACCAATCTCTTTTACCATCCAAATTATATGATTTGTTCCCCCACCACACATGGTGTGTGGGGCCACACGTCCTCCTGATTTTCTACTCCATGTTCATGCATATATTTATGCACACTGTCATTGCCTTTGGATATACAAGAATCCATAGTCAAAAACTCCAGTAATAGAGTTTAACATCATCAATGTACTTATAAAGGTTGTATTTCAGCTGTTCTTCACCAGTAAATCGATCTTCATCATCCTTTGTGGTTCCACACAGTCCGTCTCCCGAAAACAACACCTCTAATGATTTAATTGTATCGCTTTTATCACTGGTGGTCAGCTTACAACCATCCACTACTCAAAATCTCCCATCACTGCTCCTTTATAGAGATCCAATCAATCTGTTTCACAGATCTATAGTTATTTAATCCTTTATTATGTTTCCATTTTCATCACCAAACCCTTTTCACATCTCTAAAACCAAAAACAAACCTGTGATCATGATCTCTTGTTCTAGTTAATGAATGCACAATGATCAATCCATCAAGGTATCATCAAATCATTGGCCATGTGAAAGTTTCATTGATGAACATCAAAGAACGTAGGGTGAATGTCACATAAAAAAATAAACCTCATTCGATGGTCGTGTTTGTTTGGCCCTCATAAAAAGAATACATGAATGGGGAATTAACAAATCAACAAGATTCAGTGGGAAAAAATCTCAAATTTACTAATATTGGAATAGATATCAATCATTGAACAACCAATTAAGTATGATCCACGAATTAGTTTACTAATAATTAATTCACATTCAACTAAAGAAGTAAATAGGATTTTGAAAAAAAAATTCCCTACCTCATGTTTGGATCAATCATTCACAAATATCATTTCCACTTAATTTCAATTTGTGATATCAAAAAACTCTTCTGTTGAAAATGATCCTTTTAGTACTTCATGCTTAATCTCATGATCATCTTCCAATGTGATATGCACCTAATCTCTCTATCGTATCTTTCCCTCTAGGGTCATATAGATAACCATAGGTAATTTTACATAACATGGTTTCAATAGATAAGGATTATGTTTAATCTATGTAGAAAATAATAAATTTATTTATTTATTTACTTATTAATTTTCCCATGGCCACTCTTAAACTAAACACCCAATGTACACAAAAGTTACATTTCACCTAGGGTAAAACCCACATTTTGGATTTAATGGTGATATTATATTTCCCATCTAAAACTCCATTTGATAGATATTCCATTATTTTTTTAAAAATATCATGTGTGATATCTTATATTTAATATTTTCAATATATCTTCAATGAGACTTTTCGGGCCCCATAATTCCACGTCAACTCCACTACCAACTCTATAAATATTTATTGAAATATTCCAAAGAGTTACATGATGAAAATAAAGTAGTTATATTCTCCCAATCATCAAGTATTTTCATCCTAAAATGTAAAAACCTACTCAAACATGATGGTACTAATCTTGCATCTACATCTCTCACTATAACAAGCTCTCCCATAGGCTCATGTGGTGCTAACAAAAATGCACCCAAGGGGAAAACTTTCTCATAAAGGGTATTATCCAAACTACTCTCAAACACCACAAAACTCCTTGATAATTTACCACTAGAATCCATGTTCACCTCACAGTGAGGGACATTATTCGACAGGTCATGTACATATCTCCTTAGTTGCAACACATGGAATACATTGTGTGCCTAGTTTGACTTTGATCATATGATCAAATATTAGTGCATCTCACTAACACAATGAAGTATCTAAAAAGGGTCAATGAAATGCAGAGATAAATTTCTTCCCATGAAAAATATCTGCAATCCTCAACGTGTTGAGATCAATAAAAAAACATGAACTCCCCCATCGAATTCAAAAGTCCCCCATTGTTGGTTTAAAAAGTAATCTTGACATTTTTAGGAATTTATAATCTTCCGTGGAATGAATGAAACATTCACTACCATTGCTTGCACTTAATTTAGGCCAATAATTTCTATTTCTCTAGCCCATACTAGAACAAATGTTTACTACAAGTTCTCCAATACGTTTCCTTGAATGGTACTACATTAATGGTAGATGATAATCCTAGCTATGGCCCAAAACTAACTTGAAAAACCAAAGAATATTCTCCAAAACCTAATTGGTCCACTCTACCTAGACATCAGTTTGGGAGGAACACTGTGCTCAAGTGCAATTGAGTCCCAAAGGCATCATACATCTTCTTCATAATCATGAATTGAAATGAGCATCATAGTTTTAAATGATAATTGAGGGAATTCCATGATTCCATACTACCACCTAAATGCAGAATAATTCTTAATTTTCTCAAATCTCTACTCACATGTGGACTAGAAGTGGGTCAACCATGTGTGTCGGTCTATGATCACCCGGATAGTGTCATGACCTCTTGCAGATCTTGTTATCCACATCATGAAAAATACTATGATGTCATCCCATTCCCACATAAATTCTTGCAACTCAGCCTCCACCTATTAGCAGGTGAGACATCAAGAGTTAAACCTTGTAACACACTATAAAATCCTTTGACAAAAAATGTGATTCCAAAGGATCATATTATATTATCGCCTCTACTAGATGTACCACTAAGGTAAAACATGAAACCTTCTCATCACCTCCTCTCATAACATGACTGGTTTAATCATCCATCCTTAAATATAGATGAAATGTTCCTTACCATCATAAAATCCATTGGGAACATGTCTATTGGATATCTAGTCATGAAATATCTTAGAATAAATATACCCACGTTATGCCGCCCTGAAATGTTGAATAATTTTAGGGTATAAATCATATAATAGTATTACATTGAACCATCCTCATCCTTAAGGGTCAACTTCTTAGAGGTTAAATACTTTATCACCTCACTCAACATAATAAAGAAACTTACTTGGAAGATCAACTACTGAAACCATGCCCTTGGTTGGTGGTCAAGTTATCACTGCCTCAAATTATTTTGTGTCCACTATCAATCCCATGTAATAGAAGATATTTCCCAAGAAGTGGACCACCTAAATCAAAAATTGACACTTTGTGAGTTTCCCATAAGACTGATACTCTTGAAGCATATCTATAACCATCCTCATGTGTCTCACATTCTCCTTCACTAACCCTGAGTACACAAGGATGTAATTTAAGAAGACTACCTTGAACCTATCCATCAATGTTTGATGGAATTGGTTCATGTCTCAAAAAAATTACTAAGAAATATAATATTTCAAAAGGTGTTTTCATAAAATCAAATTAAGTATATGGTCTTTATAAAGACACCTTTGGTACATCCTCCTCTCAAACCTATAGCCAGTGATAACTTGCCTTGATGTCACACTTGAAGAACCAATTCACCCCTAACCACTACTTAAAGAAATCATCAATTTTTAGGGGATGGATAATCCTTCCCAAGTCACCTAGTTCATGCAACGTTAATCCAAAAATAACATAATGCTCGAATTATCATTCTAGGTGAACAAAAATGGTATTCATAGGGGAATAGAGTTGGTTTAACAAAGCCCATGATTTTTATATTTATCTAACTACACGTTCAGCTCTTGCAACTTCATGGGGTCATATGATATGCTATCATAGAGATAGGGTTGTCCTTAAGTGCAAATCTATGCAAAAAAGACTTTTTATATGGAGGTAGATTTGAAAAATCATAAGGGAAAAAGTCATCATGCTCTTATAACACCATAGGAGGCTAAAAGATCACAAAATCTACTAATCTAAGGGTTCTACTAACCAACTAATGGTAAATCTGTTGTATCCTTATAAACATGATATTATACTATTCTTATTGGTATCCCTTCTTTCCAAATAAGTAAAATCCAATACCAAAAACATAGATACACTACAACCATCCCTAGTAACGATCAATTGAGAATGGATATTAGGAAACTAGAATATACTATGGAAAACATCATAGGGTCTCACTCCTCCATGGTAAGATTCATCATGAAAAACTCTCTCCTATTAGAGATTGGACACAGAATTGAAAAAAGTGTGTTGAACCAAAAAACTTCCCTACATGACCCTAAAAACACTAGTTTTAACCTAAAAGGCTCTACAATAATAACTTTACCTTGAATGGGTTATACATTCAATGAAATTTCTATTATGACTATATAATAAAATTATAGCAGGATCAGAGAAGACACATATCATACCTCAAACCACCCTTCTAGACTATGGATCACAAGATCATACTATTTGAATTTATCCTTAACTTTATATGTTTTCCCAAAACCTGGGGTTCACTCTCACACATTAGAAAATCAAAAATACCTTGAATATGAAACTTAAAGGAAATCACCTTCCACAGCTCAATGATATCCACTTTGGGTGGAAATGAATCACCCATGGGGCTTTAAATCACATCAAAAGAATGTGTCTTGGTGGGGAAAGTGTCCCTATTCTTTGTGTGGAAAACATCATGTCAGAAATCACAAAAAAAGTTATCTACCATTGACCCATTTTTTCTTATAAATGTCTCTCCATGAGTTACACCATCAGTAGGGGTCTTAACAAAGATAAAAATTCACACCATAGGCTTGTGTCAGTCCTATACCACTCGAGAAGGGTGGTTTATTCCACCATGAAACCTGGGGGATATCTATCTATGAAACTCATGTAGTGTGCTCAATATAAGTGTGTCATCTTATGGTACCATTTAAACCATCCAATACTCAACCTAATGGGGAGAATCCACCTAAACCATCAGAGGTGGATTATCATGCTACAAAATGGGTAGAGACATCATTTGCAATCCCCATGGAGGAACCACCATCTTTATAGGAACATAAATTGAATCCTCATAACCAATAATATCATTACCAAGATCCTACTATGGAATCATAGACACTATCATCATGGAGGAGTACTGTGATAGTTGAGATGCACCATATTCCTAAGAGAATATCAGGGGAGTTGACTCATGAAGTATATGGAAACCACAACCCATTCCTATTTGATTCTTTCTCTAATGTATTCCTCAAAACCATTGCCTGCATGTGTCATGTAAACAAGAGGTTTATTAGAGTCTTGGTGATTGGATACATCATATTTCACATAGAAACTAGGTTTTATGGATTGAAAGAAGAACTAGTGACACTTTGACACTATTTAACTAGTTCCCAAACCAAACCAAATAGCTAGAAAAATTCCAAACTTTGGTCAAAAGATGGCCTCCTTTACTACCACTCTATCATGACCAGACCCACTAGGGACCACCTGACCTGCGGTAAGTTGAGTGTGAAACCCAAATCCTATATTTAATAGGCCCAGGGAAGGGGACCAACACTAAGTAGGCATACCAAACTCATTGGAGGCCTTATCCTAATGCACATTTACCCATGCACACATCTCTATACACTAGTATAATGTGATAATATAAATAAATCTTAATATAAATGAATACATAACATTTATCCCACATCATAGTACAATAAGAATTGTAATAAAAGAATAAAGGGCTAAATATAAGCCTAGAAAAATAAAAAAAACCCAAAATGGTGACAAAAAGGGGGAAGCTACAGAAAAGAAACTCAAGGATCCATCTGGGGTATGTTTCGCACAACTAACCTCCACCTTCTCTTAGCCCTCCTAGGACTCCATAAAAAATTCTATCATATTTATAAGACACAACATGTGTGGGTAGATCCCGTGTAGTGGTGAGTACAAACATAACCATAAGGACACCCTAAAATCATTAAACACAAATAATTAAAGAGTTTATTTAGCTCATCATCTTGATGGAATTCCAATTATAATATTTGACAATAATTTATAATAATAAACTAAATATTTTAAAATTTAGACCCCAATCATCAAGGTTTGGTCATGTTATAAATACTAGCCTAATATACTAATTGTGTCTTAAATGTAACAACCATCCAAGGTAATTCAATCAATGTGTCTCTCTATACTAAAAGAACTAATCTAAAAGAACGTACTCTTTGGGTCTTTCAATGAAGAAGTGTTGGAGTTTTTGTTCTACAAAAAACTATTTTAATGTGGATTACATGAATATTTGATTTACTAAATATTAATAAAATAGCATATCAAAATACAATTGATTGTTTTTTGAATTTAATGTAATAATTTACTAGATTAAATATAACTTCGATAAGATCATAGAAATTCCCCATTGTCATGAGAACCTTAAAGTCTCATGATGATATTCTTAAATATAGTTCTATAGTTGGATAACATGTTATGAAAGGACAGATAATAAATATAAATTACCATGTGACTTATCATAAGAGGATGAGTCTTCTTCTAATGTAGTTTTCACTTGTTAATATTCTAGATGTGAAATTATGAGAACAGACCCAGTAGTTGGAATTTCATATGTTTTGGTGTCATCCTATATTCCTATATGTGAATGTGACTAATGTAATTTTTACCTTAATATTATCATTAGTTCATATCATTACTGAATCTCTAATATTACTAACTAGAACCATGATTTCATATCTTCATGGTTAGTAGGATGTGTCACAAATGACATGTAATTAATGGATAAGTTGAGAAATGATTTTTACCTTCCATCTTTACATAAGTTGATATTTCAGCTAATTGATTGGACTATAATTGTTTCGTTAAATTCAGTGTTCATTGTGTAATGATGTATTGATTTTTGATAGTCAAAGAGAGACATATTGATCATATAGGTTGATTACACATATGAAAAACCTGCTTGATGAGATATTAAGACAAAGAGATTATATTACAAAAAAATTGTTAATATGTGATTTCATCATTGAGATGTTAAGATATTTCTCATGGATGCCTTGACCTATTTCTAAATATTTATCATGGACTTTAGGAAAGTCCACCTAATGGAAATGTGAAATAATCTTAGAGGGTCACACACTAAGTGTTTTTGTTGGTATCTAGTAAATTATATTTGAATTTAATTAATTGAATAAATATTATTCTAAATTCGAAGGAATAATTTTATTCACTTTTTATTGATTGCAAATATTTAATGTTTAATGAAATATTTAAGAAAATATTTTTTTGGGTGTTTAATAAATTTCATGAGTTTAGAGCAGAATAAGATCTTATCTGGTGATTAATATATATTTTCATGTCAGCAATTACTATTTATCATTTCAAAAGTTAACATACACTCTAAAATAATAATATTATATTTTTATTATATTTCATGAGTTTTTTATTAAAAATTATATTATTAAAGGGCTAGTATACAATTAAATAAAATCTTAACATAAACCCTAGCTCAATAGATAAATGGTTATATCTATTATTTATTGTTAATAGAGATATGAGAATCAGTGGACACAATGTAATTCTATATCCTTTCCTCCTTCTCTCTCTATATCAAGAACAATAAGCACTGGAGAGATTCCTTCAGGCTCGAAGGAACTAAAACTGATCAATAAGAACCATAAAATTTAATTGATTCACTACTCTAGAACATGTAAATCAGGTGCCATAAATCAAAGATAAAATGAGCATCTGTATATCACCACTATTGGGATTCTAAAACCGGATCCCCTAAAGAAATTAAGGTAATTTGATAAGGATTTAGATATAATTAAAATCACCATTTAAGAATGATCCAAGATGAGGTAATCATTACTTATGGTCATAAATAAATTTATCATGAATTTAACATGGAAAGACCCTCTCTCTTGGTTATAAGTTTCTCTTTGTCAATATTCAATGGAAAGATTTCATGGGACATGGTATTCACATCATGTACAATATTGTGAATAATACATCAAATCAATAAAACGTTTATGTTTATTTTCCCACCATGGTGCTTCTTCTGTACTCGAAACCTTCAAGTGTTTTCAAAGAGGTCATGTTTCAAATCTATAATTATTTATTTGATTGTTGATATATATGGAAAATTGTGGTAAGACATTTCATTTAAATAATATATGTTCATTAATATTATGTTAATTAACATGTTTTTTACATATTTATCATCATCTTTCCGTGTTTTATTTTATTAAAGGTCTAATAACTTATGAAGAACGGTTAATTATTCCATGAAAATGTTTCAAGTATTCTGGATGGATAGAATGGTATTACACAATATGTAGTCACATTACATGCTGTGTACCCAAGTGTACTACACCTTGACATGTTGTAAGATACATGATGCAACAAGATGCAATTACACATGGTGTATTTATTTCACATCATTTGTAGAACATGAAAATCTAGAACACAACATGTTCGATTTAATGGTGTGTATTTAGCATACTTGTGGTGTACTATACATGATTTACTGGAAAAATTCCTAAAAAAACATATGGTCAAATAATTTTTCAAATTGAGTGATACTGAAAAACTAGAGCAATAACGGCATACATGATGTGCAACCAGTATACACAGTGTTTAGTTCATTAGTTCTTTCATTTATAACAAAAGATGAATTCTTTGGTGAGTTATGTGGACACACAATATTTGAGATACATAATATATAGCTTTCTTGTACACATCATGTAGTCCTATGTCTAATGAACACAGAAAATCTATTGGGCGGGTTGTGCTGACACACAACATTCAAATAAGACAACATATAGATCACGAGTACACAATATTTAATCCATTGAGATAGACACTAAATCCCCATAATTTTATATGAGGAACATAGAAAATTGAAATCATGGTGTGTAGATAATTTGAAAACACCATGTAGTCTAGTTGAGGTACACAACAATGACTCAAGAATATTTCCTGGTTACCTAGAAAATGAGGTAAAAGTTGTGTAGCTTGATATAAACACGGTGTAGTCTCTCAATAAAGAACAGAATTAAATTTCATTAAATAATTTATTGTAACACTGAAACCTTGTTATATTTATTTTATCCTGATTTGTTTGAAAATTTAATTTTGGTTCTAAATAATTATTTAATTGTTAATTAATTTATTATAACTATCTATAATTATTGATTTTTCCATTTATTTTCCCAAAATGAAATTATGATGTGTATCTCTAAGAGAATTTTTATGGTCATTAAGATAAAATGGAATTAATTAATATTTGTTCATTTATGTTAAAAATAAATATCTAATCGGAATGAATGTTAAATTGTTTTATTTTTTCATATTTGTTACATGTGTATTATCGTTAATGATCTCGATGAAAACCTATGTATGAATTGGAATTTAATTTAATTTATTTAATGGGTTTTCTATTTTTAATTATTAAATTAGATTTTATTTCTTGCATGTCATGTCCCCCTCTATCATTATGTAGTACCTTCATGTTCAAGGTTATTTATGTAATTACCCTTAACTAATCATTTGGTTACCCTCACCGTCATATGAGTTATAAATATATGTAATCAATTTATTATCCGAAGGCATGTGATGGTGGTTCAAGATGGAAGAAAGATGATCCGAACCCAAGTGATACATAGGTGGATAGGTGGAATTTTCTAACTCATGCCAAGGCCGACACAAGGAGTTTTCCCTTATGTCAAAGGATTATTTATCGCATAAACAATAAATCAACTATTATATAAGCTCATGATTGGTTCATTTATTAATTAATTTATTTCCATCGTAGGAATTATTTATTTTATAGATGTGTTGGACTCACCTATTTTGATAATCCCAAATCTTGTTTCATTTATGTAATAATCATGTTTCTATTATAAGATAATCATGTTTCTATAATATTTCAAGTTTCTATTAAGTAATAATTATTTACTTTTAATCTCACTCCTCTCTTGTTTAAGCTTACAGTGAAAAATTTATCTAATTATGAAAGGTCATCGATGAAAGGTCACCGATTAAGGTTATTGATGAAAGGTCACCGATGAAAGGTCACCGATGAAGGTAACCGATGAAAGGTCACCAATGAAGTTCACTGATGAAAGGTCACTGATGAAAGGTAATCGATGAAGTTCAAAAATAGAAGATAACTGATTAAGGTCACCAATAGAATGTTACCATTGAAGGCTACCGATGTAGTCTACAACTGAAGCCTACTATTGATAAAGGTACCGCTACTTGTCTGCCAACGCTCGATTTTCTACTCCAAACATTTTCAAATTATTAATATTATTCTAACGGTCATATTTTGTAAATTTAATGCTTATGAAAATATTTAATAATGATTGCAGACATATCAGGACACCATATTTGGAGACAGTACGAGGTACTAGGAGGACCGCACGTGGTTTACTTATTCCTATTGTCAGACCTCAAATATAAAAGAGAAGACCGAGGAAGAAAATAACTGTGGTGAGAAGTGTGGGTGTTCCGAGAGGTGAAGTGATAGGAATAAATGTAAAATAACTTACTCTCTAGATCAGAGAAATAACCATACAACATCCACACTATGAACCTAAGAGCATCACAAACGTCGTTTTGGGAGAACAAACTCACGTCTACCTTCTATGCTTCATCAACTCTCTGTCAAATCAAAAAGTAGAACAATCAATTCCTGATAGATGAACCTAGAGTTGCGATACTCTATTTTGAGGATAACTTCCAGAGAAATACTCAAACTATGATTTCTTCACTCCAAGGAGTTAAGGGATGAACTAAAAACACTTGGAGCATTCAAAAATCAATCTTATAATATTATCTCTATTTCATTATTTTATTTTACATTTCTGAGAAGTGTGTGTGTTTTTCTGTTACACACACTGTCTCTTGTTCTTGAACTAGGGGATACTAAAAATAATCACATCAAACTTCACTTACACCTTGTTTCCAAAATATAACCATGGAAGAGACCGTGTGTGTTTGGTATTGTTTTTTTTTCATGAAGAAATATGGTAGAGGGTGTGATCCCTAGACAGTTTGTGAAAACTGTTGTAAATCCCGATATAGGCTGTGTATCAAGTTTATTGTTAATGTAAACTTATAGGTGGCTGCTGATCACTAAGTGGAGAGGATTAATTGTCATCTTGAGACTGAACCTCTTGTTTAACTCTACGATGTTCTATGTTTTTGTAATACACTATTTTCTATTTTCCACTAATTATAATTTTGAAAACAGAAGACTGTTTCATATTGACCCTGATAGTTAGTTCTAGTTAGTGTGATTATGTCTTTAATATTGTAAAACTATTTCAAAAGTTGAAATAGTGTTTTGCAATGACTCAACTGAGGACTATTCTCCCTTTGACAAACATGTAGACCAACTTAACCTTTATATCTCTACTGCCTTAATTAACTGGGCCATTTCAAAATTGGGGGATCTTTAACCTAATGTTTTTAACAGAAAATTTATGTAGGAACTCAATTCACCCCTCTTGAGTTTCCACTCCAACATACTTTTGTTATCAAAGGACTAAATTTTTATTGCTATTATCTAAACTATTGTACATGTTTTCAAATTATTTTCAACTATGATTTTAGTTTTATCTTAAAAATATTAAAATTTCTGTCAAATCTAAATTTTTAGTTCTTTAAAATTCTAATTGAAAATGGATAATAGAGTTGTGGTTGATGCTACTAACGTGACACAATTCTTTAATGGTAATAACTATGCTCAGTGGAAATTAAAAATGAAAATATATCTAGAGATCATGGGTCCTGAAATTTGGGACACAATAGAAGAACAACATGTATTTCCTCTTATTTCTAGGGACACATGGTCTCAATTGAATAAAGCTACATACATAAATAATGGTAATGAAATGAATTCATTGTACTGTTCTCTAAGTGATGAAGAATTCAATGGAATATCTGCCTGTAAAACTACTTATGAAATTTGGGATACTGTGTCTGTTTAACATGAGGGAATAAAAAATGTTAATGAAATGAGATTAAATAATTATTCTATTAAATATGATATTTTTAAAATTAATCTTGATGAACATATATATGAAATGTATCTGAAGGTCAATAAAATAGTAAATACCATGAGTCTTCTTGGGAAACCAGTATACAACAAGGATCCAATTATTAGGTTGCTTTGATACCTACCTAACAGATGGAAAGGAACTTCTGTTTTCATCTAATAATCCCTTGACATAGGCAAGCTACCAGTGAAAAAAAGGAAAACTTATGATTTACGAATAAGAGCTTAAGGTAGATCATTAAGCCGATGAAGAACCAAGAAATAAATTTGTAGCATTCAAGAATGCCACCTGAAAGATCAATGATAAAGAAAATGTTTATGCTCTTGTAGACACTTGTAATAGTGAAGACTCAGACTATAACAGTGATGATGAGATGTGTCATCTTTCTAGGAGATTCAAAACGTGCTACCGTAAGAATAAGTTCTTTAGAAAATCAAACTATAAATAAAGGTATGATAGTAAAGGACATTAGAAAAAGGACAGAAAATGGAATGACTACACAAATGAGATAGTCTGATATGAGTGTAAATGAAAAGTCCATGTGAAGGATGATTTCAACAAGTTGAAATTTTGGAAACAATATGAGGAAAAGGGAAACAGAAACAAAAAGGCTATGAAATCCACATGGAGTGATTCAGAAGATAGCGCCCGTGGATCTGACACTTCTGATTTTGAAATGAACAAATATAAAAACTAGTGTTTCATGATAGAAACATATGAGGTAATACCTAATTCTCCTATATATAATGCTTATTATTATAGGTATGAAAGTGAATCAAATAATGATGAGAATATTACAAAGGATGAACTATTTGAATATTTCGGAATTCTTGAGGATACCTTTAATGAACTCAAGGATAAATATAAATTATTTAAAAGACAACATGCTTTAAATTCTAATTATAAGTCTGCTTTGGCTATTGAGAATGAAAAATGTGCTCAGTTATAAAAATAAAATACTAAACTTAAATTATCAAATGAGAAATTAAAAAGGGTTCTTGAGATGTTTACTACTGGTAGAGATACCATGAATCAGTTTCTTGGGAAACAAATTGATCAAAAATACACAACTTGTCTAGGATATCAACCAGGACAGAGAAGGATTATTAAAAAAATTTTTTTTTCCAAAATATAGACAATTCACTACTAGTTCATGTTCTAGAACATCTTTTGAAAAATAATTATCTAAAGGACCTAACAAAGTGTTCATGCTCAAAACATATCTATTGATTATAGGAAACCTATGAGATAAGTATGGATTCCCAAAGCTTTACATGCTAACCTCTCTGGACCCAAGAAAACCTGGGTACCAAAGTTACCCTATGCTTAATCTATTTTGCAGGAAAATAGTTTAAAGAGCTGCTGTAAAACTCTATGGTACTTGGACAGTGGATGTTCAAGGCATATGACATGAGACTATTAATGCTTCAAAAGCTTAACTAAATTTGATGGGGGACATGTCAGATTCAATGATAACTCTAAATGGAATATCATTGGCTTAGGCCAAATTGGTCACCCTAATACTATATTAATTTCAAAAGTACTTATTTTTTATGGGTTAAAATACAATTTACCAAGTATCTCTCAATTGTGTGATGATGGTTTCAATGTTAAATTTCAAAATGATTCATGAAATGTTTTTAATTCTAAAAATTATGTAATATTTACAAATCTTATAAATGAAAATGTATATTATATTGATTAAAATTCTTTATCTAAGAAAAATGTTTCTTGGTTAAATGCTTTTTATAAGGATTCCTGGTTATGGCACAGAGGATAAGGAAAATGAAATGTGCACTAACTTAGGAAACTAACTAGGAAATGTTTAATTATAGACTTACCTAAATTGGAAATCCCACTTAATAATGTTTGTAATCCTTGTCAAAAAGGAAAATTACACAAAGTTTCTTTCAAACCAAAGAAAGAAGTTTCAACTTCTCAACCGCTTGATTTGGTATACATTCTAGCTCATAAAATTTAACCATGATCTTACATCATTAGATATTCCTAGTCTGTTGAAAATCTTAGTGGAACTAGAATTATGACCTTGAGAATTGATCATGGTCATGAGTTTGAAAATCAGGAATTTGAATCTTTTTTTCTCACAAAATTTCTATAAATACAATTTCTCTGTGCCTAGAAAACCTCAACAAAATGGTGTTGTAGAAAGAATAAATAGGACACTTCAAGAGATTTCCTGAAATATTTTAAATGAGTATAATCTACCTATTTATTTTTGGGATGAATCTGTTAATACATCTTGTTACATCATTAATAGAGTCTTAATTAGACGTGTTCTTTAGAATACCCCTTATGAGCTATGTAATAATAGGAAGCTTACAGTTAATTACTTTAGAGTTTTTTGGTAGAAAATTATTTATTCTTAACACTTACGATAATCTTGACAAATTTTCTTCCAAGAGTGATGATGAAATTTTACTAGGTTACATCAATCTCTAGTAAATCTTATAGATTATTCAATAAGGGAACCAAATGTGTGGAAAAATTAGTTCATGTAAAATTTGATGAATCTGATCCTCATGAACCCAAAAACCTCTATTGAAAATATTGAGGAAGATTTTTCAATTCTAGACCATAATTATAAAGAATGAGAACCCTTAGTGAAAAAAACCAGTTCTGGAAATTTTATTGAATCTGAGCATGGGGAATCTGAACCTTTAGACAACCATGAGGAGTCTAGTTCAACTCTTTTTAGAGGTAATAGAACTCTCAAGAATCATCCTCTATATGTTTTAGTAGTTTATCTAAATAGGGGAACAAAAACTAGAGATTCTCTGGGAAACCAGTTTGAACATCAGGCCTTTCATTCACATCTTGAACATGAAAATATCAATGATGCAATCAGTGATGAATTCTGGGTGATATCTATGCAGGAAGAATTGTATCTGTTTGAAAGAAACAATGTCTGTGAATTAGTAGAAAGACCTAAAGACACTTTGACCATAGGCACTAAATGTGTGATTTGAAATAAAGTTGATGAATCTAGTAACACAGATAGAAACAAGGCTAGACTAATTGCACAAGGATATAGTAAAGAAGAAGTAATAGACTATGAGGAAACCTTTTCACCAGTAGTTAGACTAGAATCCATTAGGATACTACTTGTGTATGCAGCTCATCTGAATTTCAAAATTTAACAAATGGATGTCAAAAGTGAATTTCTAAATGGGTACATATTTGAGGATGTATTTCTTGAACAACCCCTTGGTTTTACAAATCCCCATTTTTCAAATCATGTCATTAAAATTTCTAAAGCTCTATGTGGTCTAAAACAAGCTCCAAGATCTTGGTATGGTAGACATAGTTCTTTTATTATTTCAAAAGGTTTTACTAAAGGTATTTTTGATCGAACTCTTTTTATCAAAAGTATTTCCAAAGTTGTTTTAGTAGTACAAATTTAAATAGATGAAATTATTTTTGGATCCTCTAAAAATTATTTATGTACTGATTTATCAAAAATGATGCAAGATTAATTTGAAATGAGTTTAATGGGGGAACAAAATTTTTTCTTAGATTTCAAAATTTTCAAAATAAAAATGGTATTGTTTTAAATAAGAGTAAATATACTAAGTATATTTGGAAACATTTTGGTTTGAAAATTAATAAAGGTAGTGATACACCTATGAGTACCACTTTTAAGTTGGATGCTGATGAAACTAGTAAATCAGTGGATCAAACCAATTACATAGGTATGATTGAGAGTCTTCTCTACCTTAGTGCTAGTAGAAATGATATTATGTTCAGTGTATGCATGTGTTCTTGTTTTAAAGAAAATCCCAAAGAGTCTCATTTAAGTAATGTTAAAAGTATTTTTAAATGTCTCATGTATACAACAAACATCGAACTATTTTATCCAAGAGGACAATAATTTGATTTAATAAGTTATTTGGATGAGGACATTGCAATTTGAAAGTTAAATAGAAAGATCACCTCTGAAACATTTCACATTTTGGGTGAGACACTAGTATCTTGGTGTAGTAAGAAACGAAATTCTGTTTCATTATCTACTGCTGAAGCTAAAAATATAGTTGCTGGTAGTTTTTGTGCTCAAATTTTATAGATGAAACATTCTTTACTAGACTATGGATATCAATTCAAACATGTCTCTATAAACTGTGATAATATACGTGCTATTAACATCTCTAAAAATCCAGTGTCTCGTGATAGGAAAATGTACATTGATGTGAGACATCACTTCTTGAGATATCATTATCAAAGAAGATATATCACTCTATAATTTATTGGCACCGAACACCAATTAGCTAATATATTCACAAAGCCTTTGAGTTATGAGTAGTTAAATTACATCTAACATGAGTTAGGTATGATTAACTATTAAGTTTTGACCTCACTATTATGAACCTCACCGTTGGACCACACCTTTGGACCTCACCGTTAAGAACCTCACCACTGGACTAAACCGTTAGGAACCTCACCGTTGGACCTCACCGTTAGGAACCTAACTTTTCGACCTCACCATTAAGAACCTCACCATTGGGACCACATCATTGGAAACTTACCGATAATCAAATTTTCTGAGTCATTTCATTTTCTACAATAATCTAAAACGTTTTTAGTATTAATTATTTCTTTTACATGATTTTTTTTTCTATCCCTAAATGATACAAACAAATGTCAATCCACATTTCAATACAATTGAAACCTCTCCAAAACCTCTTGCTCTCTAATATTAGAACCTCACCTCCTGGTGAAACCCTAAAACTGCTCCAGATTGAAATGGAAATATTGAAGAGACTGATGTTCAGTAATGAATGAGACGCACCAAACCCTAAGAGACCTCGTGCTGAGTCTAGTAGTGGAATCCTGGTACTAGCAAAGCTGATCAGTCTACATTTGTTGAAGAGGGAAATCATTATTGAGAGGGAATTAAGTTCAGAATGGCTGCTGTCAAGAAAGTATCTGGTGCTAAAGGGACATGAGCTTAGGACAAGGCCTAATTCTTTGCAAATAACAATGGACCTTATTTCCCGAAGCTAGTAAAGGAGTTTTATGATTCTCTAACATTCAAGGAGTCTGAGAATGGGAACAGAATGGCTTTAAAATTAAGTTGAGTAAGTGTGAGCTTCTCCTGTCTTGAATGGGCTGAATGTTTAAGAGTTACACATGAAGGGATTTTTTATTACTACTAAGGAGTGGTACCTACCACTAGTGAGTTCTTATGATATAAAGATTCTTTTGCTGAACTGATAGGGAATGGGATCCCTTAGAAAATGATTACTTCCGAAATGGAAGGAGAAAACAAGTTACTGTTTAAATTTGTTCAACTTGTTTTGAGTCTCAAGAGAGGGGACTTTGCTACCTCGATATATGAGGACATATTTCTTTTGAATCTGTTGAAGCATGGACAAAAGATAAATTTGTGTAGGTTTCATTTGATTCAATTAGAGGTTATGACAAACCCAGTTCCAAATCCAATGTTTTGTTTTAAGACAGATTGATATCCTTGATGTTGAAAGTATAAGGAATTTCTGGAAATAAGGAGGAAATAGTAGTTTTAATGGAAAATATCTACATTACCAATATGATTTGAAAGTTGATGATGATAAAATGGAACTCTTGGAAAAGAAAATGGATGAAAGATGAGGCTAAGCTATATGAGGAATTCAACCCTACTAATTATCCTACTAGGCCAAGGAATAAAGGAGAAATTATTCTAAAGCCTGGTGAAGTAGATCCTGCTTACACATATGAAGAATATGATGCTACTGTTATACAAGAAAGAGAGGATTCTCTTATAGATTACAGGAGTGATCCTAACCTTACCTCAAATCCTCATGCCAATACTGTATCCTTTGGTGAGACTATCCCACCAATTGATTTCCTAGAAGAGATATTATCCTAAGGGACAATGATTATGAGGAAACCAGTGAATAATAAGTAGATCAAAATGTCTTAAGAGACATTATAGTGACCTTAGAGGAGGAAGATGACACTAAATCTAGTCATGCTGATTTTGAGATAGCTGGTAATGTAAGTGAAGAGGAATTTCTAAGTCTCAGTCCTCTGATTGGACATACATAAATGGTATAAAGTGTAGATGGATATTTTTCTAATTCAGTTGAAGCTGAAATTGTAATGGTAGTAGTTGAAGATTCTGTAGAAGAAGTGGTAGCGGGCTCTCCTGTTGATATAGTAGATCAAAACGTATGGAAAAGATGTATGTAATTCATCAAAAGAATGCTCCAAGTAAGGGGGAGGATCCTGTTTCCACAGGTTTAGTTGTTATTACTCATGGAATATTAGATTAGTCAGAATAACTTGGATTCATGGTCTTGGGATTAGACTTTGGAGACTCTGATGATGAAAAGACTAATAGAAGCCCTCTAATTCCTTCTATTCCGGATACAACCATTGCACATCTAGTAGTGCTTTTACCTTGAGACTATGTGAAGAAGGATGATTTGGAATCATTAAAATCAGATTTTATGAGATACTTTGATGAGAGATCTATTGGGATAGAGAGAATAGTGCCTCCAAATCAAGAAGTAGTGGCATATGCCTTACAAAGAGTCATTTCTACCTCTAATTCAAATCTACTACATGAAGTAAAGGATTGTCAGAACCAGATCAGAACCATGGAAGAGTCTAAGGAATCTGTGAAACAATCTATTGCCAATTTAGACTCCTATATGGCTTCAGGGGTTCAAGTGGAAGGAGACCTTATGTATGTCAAAAGTGTTGTTTAGTAGATGGTCACTGGGTTTGAGGACTTTAAGAAGTCTATAGAGGCACATGTGAGTGGTCAGGATGTTGATGTGAAGAGATTGATATGTGGTCTGACCCAATGTTTTAAGGAGATAGTGGCTTTTACTATGGTACCTCTATGTGCATATTCTTCCTCTTCATCCTCCCCCCTATTGAACTAGATGCTTTCATATCAATTGTTAGATAAGAAGTGGAGAAGTTATCTGGTTCTATTACCTTGGACCCTCATTCTATGACTTGGGTCATCTCCGAAAGAAGATAAATTCATTAACTTGTGGGAGATTATTTAAGGGAGGCTTCTCAATATCAAAAGGAAATGAAGTAGCAAGTTGATTTCTATTACAAAAGGGTGTACACTAAGCATCAGATGGGTGTTCACTTTAAGCTGTTGTAGGAAAACATGAGGATCCCACCTATCACTGAAGAGTTTAAGGATCAAGTTAGTAGGCTTAGAGAGTTGACTCCTACCTTATAAAAATTAATGGAGAATCAGTATGACTTTATCTTAGCTATGGAAAGAAGGGGAAGAATTATTATGGATTTCAGATATCTTCTTTTACCCTTCCTCCATGTGGAATACACTCCCATCATTGTTCCTCCAACATTAACTTCTTCCCCAACTGCCTCATGCTCTACCAGTGTCTCTCCTTTGATGACTCCTTCAAAGGACATCATAAGCTTAACCCCTATGATTTCTCAGAGATCTACTCACTATAGTTCTACTGATTCTTCTCTAGTAGCTCCTCCAACACTTCTCACTTCCATACCCCAACATATCCCTCCATCTTCTGGACATGACTCCTCAACTTCCAAAGACAAATTTCCATTGGACATTTCTAATTTGTATTTAATGTGGGTTGTCTTAGTTGATATAGATCTTTGTATTCTCTTTGTATCTGGTATTCTTGCTTCATTAGTAATAAAATACTCTTTTGTCTCCTTTTTTATTCCATTATTTTTGTTAATCACAAAGGGGGAGAAGTTTTAAGTTGACTAGAGTCCTTGCACATATACACTATCTATATTTTCCACAATAAACATGGTTCAATTTTACTTATACACACCTCTGAAGATATTAGAAAATGTGATTACCCTCGATTCAATAATACTAAAATCTATATTTTCACAAGAATAATTTGTGATTATCAAAAATGGGGAAATTATTAGACTCAACTGTTTTGAAAATCCCAAATCATGTTTGATTTAAGTAATAATAATTTTTCTATTATAAGATAAATGTGTGTCATTAATATTCCCAGTTTCTATCAAGTAATAACAATGTACTTTTAATCTCACTGCTCTCTTTGTTAAGATTACAGTGCAAAATTTCTCTATGTATGAATGGTCACTGATGAAAGGTCACCGATGAAGGTAACTGATGAAAGGCCGCCGATGAAGGTCACCGATGAAAGGTCACCAATGAAGGTCACTGATTAAGGTCATCGATGAAAGGTTGCCGATGAAGGTTACTAATAGAAGGTCATCGATGAAGGTCACCGATAGAAGGTTAACATTGAAGGCTACCGATGTAGTCTACCGATGAAGCATCCTATTGAATCCTACTATTGAGAAAGATACCGCTACTAGTCTACTGATGCTCGCTCTTTGAATCCATACTTTTCCAAATTCTTAAGACTAATCTAACTGAGATATATGGTAAAATTAATTATTTTGACATTAATTAATGCTGATTATAGACATATCAAGAGACTGTATCAGGACACAGTATGAGGTATGAGGAGGATGACATGTGGTTTACTTATTCTTATTGTCAGACCTCAAATATAAAAGATAACCTCAAATATAAAAGCGAAGACTGAGGAAGAAAAGAAATATGGTTAGAAGTGTGGGTGTGACGAGAGTTGAAGCGATAGGAATACATGTAAAATAACTAATATGCTATATCAAAGAAAGAACCATCCAACATCCACACTGTGAACATAAGAGCATCATAAAGATCATTTTGGGAGAATAAACTCACGTCTGCCTTTTGTGATTCATCAAATCTTTGTCGACTCAAAAGGCAGAATACTCAGTTCCATATAGCTAAACCTGGAGTTTTGACACTCTGTTTTGAGGATAACATCTAGAGAAAGACTCAAACTACAATTTCTACACTCCAAGGAGTTAAGATCTGAACTACAAACACATAGAGCCTTCTAAACTTAATCTTATAATATTAGATATATTGTGTTATTTTATTTTACATTTCTTAGATGTTTGTGTGTTTGTCTGTTACACAAACCATCTTTTTTGCTTGAACTGGAGGATACTAAAAATCCTTACATCAAACTTCAATTACACCTTTTTCCCGTGTATAACTGTGGAAGAGACCATGTGTGGTATGTATTGTTTGAATTTACCATGAATAACTATGGTAGAGGGCGTGATCCTGGGACAGTTTGTGAAAACTTTTGTAAAGCCAGATACAAGTTGTGTATCAAGTTTATTGTTAGTATAAACTTTTTTGTGTTAGGTGATCACCAAGTGGACAGGATTAAGTCTCAGCTTGAGACTAAACCTATTGTTTAACTCTATCGTGTTCTATATTTTTGTAATACTCAATTTTTCTATTTTCCACAGCTTATAATTTCAAAGATAGAAAACTATTTTACATTTAATATGATAGTTTGTTCTGGTTAGTGTGTGTATGTGTTAAATTCAGTAAACATATTTCAATAGTTGAAGAGTTGTTTTACACTGATTCGAATGAGGACTAATCACCCTTTGAGAAACCTATTGACCAACTAAACATTTAAATCTATACTTCCTTAATTAACTGGGCCGTTTCAAAATTGGTGGATCATTAACATAAAATGTTTCACAGAAATTTTAAGTAGGAACTCAATTCACCCCCCTCTTGAGTTTCCACTATGACCAACTAGATTCAAGACCACAATCAAATAAATAAATGAATTAATATGAAAATATGAAATTAAAATAAATGTATTATGTGTAAATATTTTATCCAAAATGGTTAATCACTTAATTAAAATCTATTTAATATTAACAAGATGTATAAAAGATAAAACAAGAATTAAAATATTTACGCATAATAAATAAAATCCCGCAACTAAATAATAAGTCATATTTGGAATTTCATTACATTATTAAGAATGAAACTAATAGAACAAAGTGTTTTCGGAATCCTTATTGGGATACATAATTTTATAAGGGGAGTTCTTATGAATGTTTTGGGTAGACTTAACCATTTTACATAAAGATAGGTATCCATTTCTATAATTTTTTTAACTGGGAAGAAAGTGTTAATGAAATCCAAGTTAGGATTTTAGGATTGGGTGATCCACTCAACCTATCAAGGAGATTATAGACCATAGTTGGAAAATAAATTCCTACCAAAATGCCTTCAAGTAGCTTGACCAACTCTTATTGGGGTTATGAAAAGGGCAATATGGATCCTTTCCACAATAATCTCCAAGAAACTAGAAATTATGAGTTCAATGGAGAGGGTTTTTGAGATTTAATGAAATAGTGGGATAATTAAAAAAATTAAATTATTAATTTCAATCAAGATAAGTATTTATAGTCTACTCATTTAAATTGTAGGATAAATGGAAATTTTTTCATCCAAACTATCCCTATGAGAAATATTTGAGAAAGACCATATTTTTATTATCAATAAAATCCAGGAATGGTTTAGACACATTCAAGTTGAGTTGTTTCATGAATATAAATCCTATGTGCTAGAATCCTTAATACCTAATATTCTTAATAATAAGGGAAGTGAATAAGTGTTCACTATCTATGAAATTTTTTTGAACAACATGGTTTACTTTTAAGGTTTGATGTTTTTGTCAATGTGTAGTGATCTAGTGAAGTCTCATGAAAACTTGGATTCCTTTAGCATGTTCAAGAAACTCTATGGTTTATACTATGAGAGATAAATTCATGAATATTTTTATAATTCCAAGGCACTCTTTCATAGTAATCTTGGAGAGGGAGCTCCATATGGGACTCATATAGTCAAACTCAATAGCAAAATTAAGTGGCTAGTGGTTATAGGGTTTAAAATACCAGATTAATTGCGCACCTATCACATTTTTGAATCACTCACTTGTAACTTTTCAATAATTGTTTTTAAATTTTAACATAAAAAATATTAATAAGACTCCCCCATACCTTCTCACTCTTATTTTCATTGTAGATAAGAGGGGAATCATGAAAATCATTCCATCCTTATGTTGAACAAACAAAAAGGAAAAGAAAATAGATCTAAGCCCAAATCTTCTTCAAAACTCCCTTCCAATGAGAAAAAGATCCAAGGTAAATAAAGGGAGAAATATGTTATATGATTCACAAGTGAAAATCATTTCCACTAGAAGAAAAACTACATCCAACATAAGAAGCAAGGGGAATCTTCAGTTTCAATTTTTATAGAGTGTAATTTATTTATGTCAAAAAATAGAGTATCATATATAACTTCTAGTTCTCAAATTTACATTAAAATATATAAAATAGGTATATTCATAAATATTGATAGAGGGGAGGTAAATCTATGAGAATCTAATGGAGTTAAACTTACTTTTATAACTATAAATGACCACAACCTCACATTTCCAACTAGAATGATCTTAGTTTTTAAATATTGTTAGTTTTTACAATTTTTTATCAAAAAAATTATTTTTATATCTGTAATTGATACATATGGATTTATTTTTAAATTCAGGAATAAATTATTCTTATTTTATAAGGATAGAATTTTTTATGCTAAGTCACATCTAAATAATAATATTTATGTGTTAGATTACATTATCTAGGTAAGGGTAATTGATTATGAAACTTATTCACATAATTCATACCACATCCATCTATGGAATCATAGGATAAAGCATGTAATAGAAAACTATTTGACTACATTACATCAAGATGGATATTTAGATTCATTTGAACTAAAACCAGTTGGTATAAATCATGCATGTTTACATGAAAAATTGACCAAATCTATATTTGGTGAAAAAGGTGATAGGGATAAATAGATTTTTAAATTAGTTCATATCGATGTGTGTGGACCAATTACTATCAAATAAAGGATTGGGTAATCAAACTTTATAACTTGTGATGATGATTTTAGAAGATGAGTGTATTTCTACTTGATAAGGTATTAGTCAGATTCATTTGAAAAGATCAAGGAATGCATAAATGAAGTTGAGAATCATCTTGGTAATAAGATTAAGAGATTTTATTTATACTCTAGTGGAGAATATCTAAATAAATACATTGTTGTTTTTTTATGGGAGATTGTGATTTTATCTCAACTCACTCCTCATTTTACACCTCAATAGACCGATGTAAGTGAATGGAGGAATCACACATTATTAAGCATGGTGATATCAATGATTAGTCATATGAGTATTTTATTATCCATTTAGGGATGAATATTATAGGATGAAGCACACATACTAAACCAAGTGCCTCTAAATTCATAAATAGTATTCTATATGAACATTGGAGTAGAAGAAAACCCTTGTTATCAAATTTAAATATGTGGGGTTGTGAAGCATTTGTTATGGCTTTTTTAAGTAAAAAACTTATCACATGAGGAACAAAGTGTACCTTTACAGGATATCCCATGGAAACAAGTGGATATTTCCAATACAACACATCAAAAAATTATTATAGTGTTAATACACACCATATTTGTTGAGAGGGAGAACATATCTAAAGATATAGTGAGGATAGGATAGATGTTGTTGAAGTCGAGGTTTAAGGTAAAAAAGAGTATGAATAAGAACAGATTTTTCAAATCTACTTTGAAGAAGATGTTTTAGAGATGCAAGTAAAATATTAAACTACAAGAGAGGTTAGAGAACTAAAATAGTATGGTATTATAGTCATTGAGGTTGGTGAATCATTATTAGTTGATATTAATGATCCTATAACCTACAAGGAATTAGTATGTGGAATAGATGTTTCCAAGTGGATTGAAGCATTGAATGATGAAACCAATTCAATGTACCAAAACTATTTTTATATTTCGGTAGATCCTCTAATGGATGTAATGATAGTTGGTTATAAATGGTTATTCAGAAAGAAACTGGAAATGGATGGGAATTTTTGTACCTACAATGCACAACTGGTTATAGAAGGGTTTCTGAAACATCAAGGAATTGAATACAAAAAAACCTTTTCACTAGTTTCAATGCTAAAATCAATCAAAATTATAATATTCATTATATCCTTCTTGGATTATGAGATTTTTAAAATGGTTATCAAAATAAACTTCATTAATGGGAACCTTTAGGAAGAGTTATATATGAGACAACATAATGTGTTTGTGACTCCAAAGTATTCCAACAAGGTTTAAAAATTTTAAAAATCTATTTATGGATTAAAGAAAGAATATAGTCCATTGAACATTTAGTTTGATGTGGAAATAAGGGAACTTTGTTTCATAAATAATGAATGTGAACCCTATGTCAATATGTTTTTTAGTGGTAGTATAGTCATTTTACTAATAGTATATGTTAATGACATATTAATTACTTCAAATGAAATTACAGTCTTACTATCTATTAAATATGGATTGAATAAATTATTCTCCATGAAGGACACATGAGAATAAACATATAGTTTTGGGATCAAGACCTATCATGATATATCTGAGATACTGATAATCTTTTGTAAAGGTATATATATTGACAAGATGATGAATAAATTTGGTATGAAATAATCCAAGAGGGGATTGTTTCCAATGTCACTTGGAATTAATATTTATAGGAAAATGTGTCCTTGGACACATGAGGAAGGGCACATAATAGGAAGGATTACATGTGAATTAATAATTGGTTCATTCATGTATGTTATGCTATATACTAGGATAGATGTCACATATTCCTTGAGTGTGGTAGAAAGATATCAAGATAAACCATGTGACCACCAATAGATGAATTTAAAGAAAATACTTAAGTATATAAGGAATATTAAGGGTATGCTTTGGGTTTATAGAGGAGATGTGGAACTAGTCATTAGAGGATATGCAGATGAAATTTTCTAAATTGATCCAGATGATTAGAAATCATAAACAGGATATATATACACTCTAAATGGAGGTGTTGTGAGCTATGAGAGCTCAATTAAAGTTGTGGTCACATATTATATTATAGGGTTTGATTATATTGTGGATTCATAGGTATCTAAACAAGTAGTAAGGATATTAAACTTTTTCCAAGAGCTTGACATGGTATCTAAAAGGAAATATATTATAACACTATATTATGATAATGTGGTAGTGGTTTCCTTGAAAAATATCATAGGTCACATCAATGGATGAGGAAAATACTTCAAAAGTTTCATCTCTTGAGGTATTTTTCTCAGATAGGTGATGTTTCAATGGAAAATGTGTTTCGCTTGGTCGAGGATTTTTCCACTGCCTTTTTCCGTCTGATGATCTGATGCTTCGAGCATGGAGCATGGGAACCTTGTTTCTCAAACCTGGATGGCTTCATTTACATGAGTGGTCATTGGATTTTAATGTCTCATGTGTAAGAAATTCTTTTTCTCAGTTATGGATTCGTCTTTATGGACTCAATTGGGTCCTCTGGCACCCAAAAATTCTGCATGATATTGGCATGGAAATTGGGACTCCGATTCGGCTTGATAAAGAGACCGAGGATGTTCGGTTTGGTCATTATGCTAAGATGCTGGTAGAGGTTGATCTCAGTACCACTTTGATTGACAAGGTAACCCTTTCCACTCCTTCTGACAACATTCACATTGATGTTGAGTATGAAAAAAACCTCTTTTCTGTAATGAATGTATGGCCGTTGGACACTCATTGGAGTTATGTCATAAGAATGTTTCTTGTGGGGAATGTGGGGTGAGAGGACATTCAGCAGATCTCTGTCGTAGGAAGTCAAAGGGTAAGGATTCGATGTTTCCAAAATCTAGTGCTCATGATGGTGATTCACTTAGCGAGCTTGTTCCCAATGATACTGGTAAAGGGTTGGAAATTGATGCTTCTCCGATGAACGCCCATCGTGGCCCCTCTACGAATCCATCTGCTTTAGTCAAAGAGGTTACTCCAGTTGTTGACCCTGATACCCTCCAGGTTGATGTCTCCAAGTAGAATGATGCACAAAAACATTTTGATTGTCATCATGAAATCCAGAATCTTTTCCAAGTTTCTGAATTACCTGAAAAATGGGCGAACGTTTCTGAGGGTGAACAACGGAATGTGGGTACCCTGATTAGGGTCTCAGACAGTGGCGGTCACACCTCTTATAGGGATGCTGTTTTAAGTGGAAATACAAAGGGTGCTTTCGGTGAGTGTTTCACCTCTATTCCCGTAAAGCGGAGACCACGCAAGGATTATTCTAATGTCCCTAGAAACGTATCTACCAGATCGTCGTCTAAGGTGTCAAGGAAGGTGGATACAAATATTTTTCATATCTTAAATCGGGATAAGTCTCAATTAGAGTGGGAGACAGCTGGTGACTCTGATTATGGAAATGATTTGTCGTATTATGATCTCTCGACCTATTTTTAGTGGTTGTGGGAATTTCTGTTTGTTTGATCCCGTCTGCCAATCTTATGTACTCTTTTCCTTCTTTTTAATAAATGGTCAGATGCTTTGCTTCTGACTGGACTTGTCTAAAAAATGGATATAATTTCCCAAAAAGACAACACAACACACCCCTTGACTAAATCCTAAACTCAGCAGAAACACGATCATCATGTGAGGTATAAAAAACTAAAATTTATAGGTGGTTGAGTATAGTATTAGTGGGAGACTATTGTATTTGGTGTTCTAGAACCAAATATCTGTACATTGAATTAAATTTATCTTCAATTTCCTGAATATTAGTAAAACAAATTATTATATATAGTTTATTTTTCTGTAATAATTTAATTTAATAATGTCTTAGAGTATTTGTCTCATTGCTAAGGTTATAGAAGTTCCACACTATTATGAGAACCATGAAGATCCATATTGATATTATTGAATAAAGTTCTATAGTTGGATAAATTACTATAAAAGGAAACATATTAAATAGACTATCAGTTGTGAGTACTAATAAGTGGATGAGGCTTCTTCACATGAAGTAATCCCATAATAATATCCAAGATAAAAGATTATGTGAACATACCTAGTAGTAGAAATTTTGTATGTTTTTGTGTCATCATATATTCCTATCTACGAGTATTTTTAATGGTCCTTAGACATTAATATTAACATTAATTCATGTCAGGACTCGAAAAATAATATTTACTAACAAACACCATTATTTTATATGTTCTTGGGAAGTAAGGTGCATTGGGTGTTCTATGAAAGATATTTTATTAATAGATAATTTGAGAAAGGGGTTTTCCCTTATATACTTATGTAATTTTATATCTTATCCAATTTATTATAATATAACTATCACATTGAATTCCATGTACCTGTTGTAATTATGTATTTATTTTAGATAGTTAAAGAAAGACATATTGAGAATATAGGTTGAAGACACATATGTGTAACCTACTTTATGACGTGGTGAGATAAAGGGAATATAATATACATAAATCATTATTTTTTGTCTTGGATTATTTTTAAATTATGTTATTTCTTTTGGGTTTCTTGAAAAATTTCTAGATAATAATATTGGACATTAAAAAATCCAGCCTAATTCCAACAAAAAAGATTCCTAGAGGGTCACACACTGAGTGTTTTCATTGATCATGACTAAATTCTATTTTAATTTAATTCATAAAGAAAATATAGTTATCAAGACCAAAGAATAATTTTATTCATGTTTTATTGATCTTAAATATTTATTAATGAGTAATTTATTTTATTCAATATTTATTCATGTATTTGTTAAATTTTAAGGAGTTGGAGTGAACCAATATCTCATCCAGTGTTGAATATTGTAACATCCTGACATAGATTCCACTAGAAAATTGCTCGGATTAGGTTCATCACAAATACTCAAGTGCATTCTTAATAAACCAGAGGTTGATGACAAGCATTTAGATCCTATTATGTTTTTTTGGATAGAATATGCCCTTGTATCTGAGTAAACAACAGTGTAAATATCTAGATCTCATCCAAATATGTAAATAAATATTGTGTAAAAGAAGTAAATAAACTAAAATATAATCATTTTGTAATAATAAATGAAATTTTATAAAATCTGGAATATCTATGTCATATATACAACACTGGTCACCCACTGGGCCAACCATACATCCAATAGTTTATAAACAAAATTGTAATAAAAGTAAAAAGATATCCTACTAACTAGAAGATATACCACATAACCAGTCTCCAACACACTACCGAGCTACTCTATCCTAATAAAAATAATATACATAAGAGGATCTTATCAATCAGGAAACCCTCAGCTGCAACCCTATCCATCATGAAATTTGTGCTCATCCTAAAAACCATTCATAATGTTTTCATGAAAACTAAGGTTCACATCTATTGGTGAAAAATAATATTAGTGGGCCACCCAATGATAAACCAATAAATTTGTTGTCATAAGTTCATAATCAAGAAATATTTTTATCCTAGCTGAGACACAACTAGAAATGATAAATAAAATAAAACCAAATGTTATCCTTGGATCAATGATCCTGATTGAACATACTATACAACCTAGTTCGGAATGTCACTAGACCAGATCCATCACATATATCAATATATATATATATATATTCCCAAACACACACAAACACACACACACACATATATATATATATGTATATGTATATACATGAAAACAGAAACGAATAGAAGAATACAACCAAGGAATCCATGAAAAATATCATAAGACATCTCAATCAACAATCGATCCTAAAATCCTAGATCTGATCGACTGGACATCCTATGATATGGGCTCTAAGATAGATGTCATTCCACTCATGATTATCATAATTAAGTTGTTCATTCGGTCCACAATCTTGATCAATAATACCTTCTTCATCCAACATCAGTAATGACACTTAGCAAGCTACTTCACCTTATGGGGATACATTTCCAAGCCCTTTGTTCAACCATACTCACCTCCAATAAAAATAATGAAGGATTATAGGAAATAAATGGGAATCCAATAAATAAAGTAATGTGTTAGATGCCATACCCCTCATGCCATTTAAATCTAGACCGATGAATAATCACTAGGTCTTGGTCCATAGGTGGTCACGACATTAGTGTTCAGATAAACCTTAAGGGGGAAGTACCTCAAGCAATATGTAAACCGAATACACTCCATATCTTACTAGATTCTCAACATACATTAATATAAAATACTCAACATTCCACTCTGAATCATGTTTTTAGAATTTAGTAACATAATGTTACATCTTACCAACCCTAGGGATAATTCTATCCATCACTTGGGAGAGTGTAATGATCCTCATGTGCATCAAAAATGTGGAGCACTATATCCAACATCGTAGTTTAGTAATCGATCAGGGAGAGCATAATCATCCCCATCAATCAGAAGAGAATATTAATCCCCAGGTATATCTCATAATCGAGATCCCGAGATTTTTGTTCGGGTATCCCAATAATATAATATTCAAACAAGAAGGCTCAAAATCTTGACCCCAAAAAATACCTATGGGTATTCCAATAATATAAAAAAATTAAAAAACCACAAAATACAGACCCTATGTATTACATCTAGGAATCCCAACAAACTAATAGTAACATAACATGGATCCCAATAAGTACATCTAGGAATGCCAACTCAAATATTACATCATGTAAGGCTCTTTAGCTAAGAACTAGGAATCACCTGTACTAATCATAGATGCATCATGATTAATCAAGTGAAATAATAAATTAAATAGTTAGCGTGGATGAATGCCCAAACCCACCTCTATTGTAACAAACCAAACTGAGTCAAATAGATCATCCACCCATGCCGACTCATCACGGTGGGGAGGTTCACCAAGAAAATGGAAACAAGTATCATATAAAACAAAACAAGACATCCAACCAGAGTATGAATTGGAAAAAGGGGATATATCCAAGATCCCTACAATAAAATCCAAATTGGATAAACCAAAATGTATGAAAATAAAATACCAATAAGTCTTTATTTGACCAATAGTTACCTTCAAACTATCCCATTACAAAGGCAATGATGAAAAGAGAATATGACATGCTATAAGATTTTGTTTCCTTTACCCAGTTCCTTAAAAAACATATACAACATCCCAAAGGAAGAAGTATGTAGAGAGCTCAAATCCTAGAAGGATACCACAACATAGTCTATAATAGGTCAAACTACTTGATTTTGTTACTTCTATCTTTTAAAGAAAAAATGGGTTTACAATAATTTTCATAAATCCATACCAATTTGTGATTTATTTCCCCTGGTTTTTATAAAATCATTTCTTATTCCAAAATCTTGGAATATTACAAGTATAAGTGATAAATCAAGAAATCAAATCCACACACTAAAAGGTATGAATGTAAAAAAATATCGATTAAATAATCCATCATGAAAACCCATGTGATACAACCCCATGTGGAAAACATGTGAGCACTATTACATGAAAAACTCTATTATACGATAAACAAACCATAAATGAAAAGGCATATAATATTGGTCCCTTGTTTATGGGAATATTTACAAGACATAAAATAATCATAAACTAGGAATATGTTGTCACTAACTAATATCAAGTCTTTCTACTGTCTTTCGATTTCGAAAAAATAACCCCTAGCGGTACCACACACATAAAGGATAGCTATGTCCATTTCATGATGCACCCAAGGTTCCCAATGTTTCGCGTTTATTAAAATAATTTTTAAAACCTTGATCATAATTTATATAACATTATTAGTCCAAGAAAATATACTTGAGATTTTGAAAATCCATTTCCCAACAAAAATCACCATTCAAAAAGTTAATCAATCACTTTGTGTGCATAAACCATTTTTAAATAAAACCCCCTTTAAAACATTATTTTTTTCCCTAAAAATCCATTTTAATCATAAAAAAGTTAAATTAAATGAATAATACAAAGTAAATTTACAAAAACCTATAAGTAATTAATTGAATTATACTTTTCTATAGAAACATATACCTCAAGAATGGAGGTAGAATTATTTCCCTCTATTAAAGGTGATAATAGAATAGTAGACTATGTCCTAGCGATCCCATATCCACAAGAAATACAAACATACTCAGTGAAACCTTGTAGATATGGAATAAATAGCTCTTTTTGGTTCCAAAATACAAAAGTGGAATATATATTGCAAGGATATATAATAATAGGGTAAACCAGAATAATAACGCAACATAACTGGTGATGATCAGCCAAAAATGATGGAAATCCTCCTAGAATCCCAGGAGAGAAGTCATTATACCACCTATGAAGGATTATATCAATAAAATATGATATTAAAGGGTTCTTAGTGTTTAAACCTGGGTCTTAAAAATTTCTAAAACAAATTACTGACGTATTAAAAATAGTGCACATAGTTTAATGGGTTGGCCTGTAAGGTTAAACAAATCATGCACCTCCAATAGACTTCTATTTGGGGTGAATAGTTTGGATGAATGGTTTTTTTAACCAACAGACAACCATGAAAACCAATTATTTATAAGGGTTCATGATTTTCAACGAGTGGTTGCATGGTTTGGAGAAACCATGTACCCCTTCCAATAGCTAAATATTAATTGCCCATTTTTCTAGAAAAATCTGCACATTTTTCCCTAACCTATGACAACCGTGCACAACCCCATGATGCTCAAAAAATTATAAAATTTTCCAAAAATAAACCCAAATAAAGACCCAACCAAAGAATGATCAAAATAGGGTCATGAAGTACCTGAAATATAGTAATGGAACATTACAATCTCCCCACAAAAAATTTTTATCCCTTGAAAGTGCTCAAGATTTTGGAATCACAAAAATTGAATCCCACTACTACTTCTTCAAATATCACTTCCCCCACACATCATGAATATACCATCCACAATTCCATAGTACCTAGAACAACATAATTGTTTTACTATGTATTAACTTATCCTGGTGATCCATAATCTGAACTAGTTTCTCAACAATGGTGGTATTCGGCTCAAGATCAACATCCTCCAATTAAATTACATGGTAAGGATCATGATGATGCCTCCTTAGCTGGGAAACATGAAACTCATCATGTATCTAATTAAAATGAGAAATCAATTCTGACCGATATGACAACTTTCCAAGTCACTCTGTGGTATCAAGGGGGAAAAAACATTAGTGCCAACTTACCCAGCTTACCCAACCAGTGATGTACAAAGAAACATAGAACTCTAAGAATAACCTAATCACCAAAATAAAACTCTAAAATACGTTGAAAAAAATATTAATATGATTTGGGATGGCTTTGTGTTGTGACCACACTATTCAAGATCAATTGTACCTTTATTTTCATCTCTTGAATGAGACTCAACACAAACATGGACCACCCTCCCAACTCTACCCAGCAAAAGGGATATCTTTATAGATTACCATAAAATGATTAAAAGGGAACCAACATTATTATTTCCTAATAACACTTATTATAGGAAAATTTGACCAAAAGAAAATTCATTTCTTAAGATCCATTAAATTCAAGCACGCACGCCCGAAGCATATCCTCAAGAACCTGGATGGATCTCTATGTCTGCCCATCCATCTATGTATCGTAATTCATGAAAAATTCTAAATGGGAACCCATCACATCCTATGGACCTTTCCAGGCCATGGATGTGAACCTTGGGTCCCCGTCAGGAAAAACCACAGGTGGAACTTCATGAAGTCTAAAATCTCTAGGATGTAAAAGTCCCAGATCTAATCTCACTTTCATCATCTCCTTGACAGGTAAGAAATGTACCAGTTTCAAAATTCAATAAGTGACCACCCAAATCACATCCTTACCAATAATATTCCATATAAAACCATTGATTAAGTCCATGGAATTCTAATTGCACTTATATATCATAATTGTCAATGGTTAAAACAAACTTGAAGATCTATGATTATCCACTTTAATTTTTTGAAAAGTGAGACACTATGATACAAAGTCGGAAACTGACTACCTCATCCCATGACACCAATATAAACATCTAAATTCATCATACATCTTGTTATATCTAGCGTGTGTGGACTAAAAATACTGGTGTCCATTATTCATCAACTCAGGCCTTAGATAAAACAGAATGACCAACCTTTTATAGAAGCACAAATATCCTATATGAATCAAGACTACTCACTCAAGGTCTACCCACCATAAAGGATTTTAATGAAGTGTTATCACATAGTGTATATCACATATTCAAGCTAAAAACTCACATAAAAGGAAAATTTAGCTTTTATTTAATCAAAGAATACCTTTCCACTAACCTCTTCTAATCCCATGATCATCTTAGAAAAAATTCATCAGAGACAACTTCTCAAATAGTTTTTTCATAGATTATGTCTGTAATTTTTTTGTCAACACATTGGGAACCACATTCCATTTTCCCAGAGTGTATGAAATGTAAAAGAAAAATTCTAAAGATACCCCACACAATCTCATAATCATAATTTAAAATCATTCTGAGTAAAAATATATTTGAGTCTCTTATGATTGTAATACACTATAAACTAATCCCCAAAGAGATAGTGACAATGGTTTTTAGTTAATTCATAACTGCTAAAAACTCATAATCATGGGTAGGATAGGTATTCTCATGAAACAATAATA